>OY728143.1:1360620006-1363120006 GCA_963277665.1 Viscum album | reverse complement strand
CTGTGGATTTAGGCCTTTTATATTCTTCTGGAAATGTTTCTGAACTAAAAAGTTTTTTGTATTATTAATTTGGTGGATGTAGAATGGATAAGAAAAGTATATATGGGACTTTTAATTTCTTAGGAGATTATTTAGTTTCTTATTTATTTAAGAAACAACACTAATTATAACTTTTCACTAATGAATCCAAATATATGACACTTGGAAGTTTTTGTGCATAAGTGGTGTGGATGAAACACACATTCAAAGACTATGGCATGGGTTTTACCAAAACTAAAATATTTTGTGATAATAAAAGTTCCATTAATTTAAGTAAAACCCCATAACACCACTCAAATGTTAAGAACATAGTTATAAGACACAATTTCATTTGGGATCATAAACATAAAGGTGATATAATTTTAAAATTCATCAAAATTCAAGAACAACTTGCTGCCATTTTTAAAAAACCCCTTAGTTTTGATCAATTTAAATACATTAAACAGAAGATAAGAATGATCAATTTCAAGTTTTCATTCATATCTACTTCTTTTTAACCCATATTATTACATTAATATACTTCTTTTTATAGTAGGAGTTCATATGTTTTATGTTTTTCAAAAACTTTTAGTTTTTATTAAATTTTTATTTTTCTAAAAATTGTTAGTTTTTCCAAAACATATATCATATTGAGTTTTACAGACTCAAATTGTTTTTATAAACTTGTTGTAGTCATAATTTACAAAAAAAATTGGACTCTGAAAAAATATAAAGTTTTTATATTAAAAATTTTCTTAATTTTTTTTTCGTATTAAAAAATTTCATAATTAGATTTCTAAAACTATCATAATTATATTTTGTAATGAAAATATCATAACCAATATTTATTTCAAAACTATCATAATCTATTTATAAAAACCAATAAGAAAAATTTAATCATACTGTTGAAACTTTCCACTCCAAAAGTTAGTCTTTTATTATTTTTAGTTTTTTCACTTATTCATTACTTTAGTTTATGGATACTATTGTTAAAATTTTAGTTCTACAAAAACTTTGTTTTTTTTCAATTTTTTTTTAAAAAATATAATAGAAATTATCCTTAATCTGATAAAATTATTAAAAATTCAAGATTTCAAAAAAAATTCTTTTAAAACTTTATTTGAATCAATCTTGAACGTCAAATCAGAATGGATTTGAATCTCTACCATTGGTTATCTTATGGAATATGAATCATCTCTCCATCTCCTATATAAGGGTGGTTCACCCATTGTCCCCTATAAGTTCTTCATAGTTTTTATCTCTCGAATTGTTTCACCCTTTAAGGTCCTTAGTCTGAAAGTTTTCTATTTTGTCTGTTCTTTGGTTTTAAAATCCTTATTTGATGGTGACCGAGGAAGACTCTTCTGAGTGTTTTCTCTTGAGGGAGAGATTGGTTGAAAGGATGTGGTACGATAAATTTGATTATACACATAAGAAAATCCATATTTATGAATGATCTCAATGAGAAGTTGGAATCTATAAAAGTGTTAATGGATTCAGTGATTCATATTGAAGATAAATTAAATAATTTTCAAGAAAATTCCTAAACTTACAAAAGATTGTGTATTAAGATGGTGAAGTTTTATCACCAAGTGTACTTCGATATTTGAATGCATGGAGAACAATTTTATGAAATTAATTAACTTATGATATAATCATCCGAATATTTCAACTAGTTATCCCTGAACATGGCTGATAGGGTTATGTTTTTTAAAGATTTTAGAGATGCCATCGATGAATGAACTGAAGATACGAATGCTTTGAAATAAAAGATTTGAGATATGCAGTTGGAAATGAGCATAATTTGATCATGTGAAGATGAATTGATCATATTTAGGTATCATAATAACGAGTTGTATGAGGAATTTAAAAGCTTAAAGACTCAAGAACTAACTCAAGAATAAATAATTTCAAAGTTGGAGAAGTACTTCTATGAGTTTAAGAAGATGAAATCTTTCATCAAGAATGTTATGAAAAAAGAATGATTTTTTTCTTTTGTACTCTTGATGTATTTCTTTATCATATTTTTTTAAAACATTTGAATGTTTATAATGAATTATCTTTTTATCCAAATACAATTTTCTTGAATGTTTATCCAATTCTAACTAGTTACATGTTCTTTTGTTTTATTCATGGATGATTTGTTAGTTCAATATTGTTTTGTATGTTTTATTTATCTAACATTTTATGAAAAATTATATTCTTTCCCATTATTTTTAAGAATCACAAAGGGGTATAATATTTTACAAAGGGGGAGAAATATTTATATAGGTAGAAAGTTTTAACAAGGGAGAGAATGATATATTATGAGGGAGTTTGTTTTATCTAAAGGGGGAAATATTTTATTAAAGAGGAAAATAAAATCCTCAGGGGGAGAAAAATTTCTATGGGGGAGAATTTTTATTAAGTAATAAATATTATAATAATCTCCATCGTATTCAACATCGTATCTAGAAGAGTTACAAACTTAGGGAAGTGAAGTTTCAAAGAATAAATCTAAATATGAAGTTATTAAAAGAACATGGGATATAAGTTCTTCAAGTTATTTTTCATTTAGGTTTTGGGGTTTATGATTTCCAAAATGGGGTAGATTTTTTATTTATAAGTATTACTTCTTAATTTTCTATTCCTTTAGTTTTTTAAATCACAAAAACTTTCTTAAAAAATGTTTACTAACTTTTTATATACTAGGTTTTTTAGTATTTTTTTATAGAAAACATTATATTTTACCATACATAGAAAAAGTTATAAATGTATTACAGATATAAACTTACTATTCTACATTATGGTAATCAGAATGATTATGTGTCCGATAAATCGTAATCATCTACAATCAAACCAAAAGTTATACTTTATTCATGTCTTTCATACTGAAAAAATTCATAACCATAAAACTGATTATGGTATCGATAAAATCATACCAACCCTTATAAGGATTATAATATTGATAATGATAAGGAAGTACATCAAACTGACCTAAGTTTATAATTATAATAGATAGAATTTTTTATATCATAAGGAATATCTTTAACACTGTGATGGTGTTAATGAATACGATGCCAGACATTCAGTTATACTAGGGCATTGTTTGCTGTCAATATCCAATTATCCAAGGCCATTGCAAAAAAATGGAAATATAACCATTGGATAATTTCCTATAAATAGTGGTTTATTTGAAGAGTTTGGTGTTGATAAATTTTCTCTATCAAGTATTCTAAAGATTATTTAGCATGAAATACATTTTCTTATTCTTTTTAATACTTTAGAGAGTTTTTTATTATAAGGAATCCTTTTTTGGGTATTTTTCTTAAAAAATTTTGATTTTGAATTTGTATTTGATCATTGTTACAATCGAGTGATTCTAGGGATATTAGTATGGTGAATTTGGTCGATCAGATCGAGGGCTTTTGGGGATAGGAAGATTGACGTCGATCATTATATCGATGGATTTTAGAGATAATAAGATAGAGTGATTCTGATCATCGTATCGAGCTATTTTCTAGTAAGGAAATACATACTTGATAGTAAGTATAAAATTTTGGATACCTTTAGTCAAGGTTATTGACTACCTTACTCTTAAGGTTAAAAGAGGTAAATCTTTTAATAATATCTTATAAGTCATTCGTACTTTTACATTGCTATTTTATTGCTTGCTTTTACAAGTTACTATTCTACTGTGCATAATAATAGAAAGTTAGTCACCATAAATAGATTTTTATTCTATTTTATTTATCATTATTAATATGATTAAGATAAAAACACTCTAATAAATTAGATCTAATGTGATTACGATATTTAACTTTGATTTTATTTTACTGTTTCTAGTTCCGATTTTGTGACTCGGATAATCAGATTGAGCCTGTGTCTAATAAAATTAATTTTTGAGTTTTGTGATTTTTTTAGTTAAAATATTTTAAACTATGTTTTTAAGCTATAATTCACCCCCACTTGTCTGTATAGCCATCAAAGATAATCTTATAACCCTACAATTTATTCTTGAGATCATGTGATTTTAAATTAATTTTGATTCATATTTCTATGTTTGGGTTTTGGTTCATTATCAATAATGGTATTCTGAAGGTGAGTTTTTTACTTGAACACTACATGTCATGCCTTAAGGTAGTGTGTGTGTCACATGATGGATTTATTTTGATGGTAATCACCTCTTTTATCCATGACATGAGGAATCTTGGTTAGTAAGTGGGATTTTAGGGATGTTTCCTAACTAGTTGAGTTTGATACTCAATCTAGTAACCCCTAGTTGTATGTAACACCTGTCTAGGGGATGTATCACTCAAGGCTATGTGAGAGATATTCAGGTGATGAGTTGTGAAACTATTAAACTTATGATAATTGGTTCCACCTTTACATATCAAAAAACTTGCTCCATTAGTTCCTAGAGTTTTTTCTTCATGGTTTTTACTTAATGTTATTATTTTTTATTATTGTTG
This sequence comes from Viscum album, assembly GCA_963277665.1. NCBI lineage: Eukaryota > Viridiplantae > Streptophyta > Magnoliopsida > Santalales > Viscaceae > Viscum > Viscum album. The sequence goes on along the minus strand of OY728143.1, from coordinate 1,363,115,537 downwards.
GAATATGAGTTACAAATTTTTTATGTGCTTAATTCAGTGATTTATGAGTAAGAATCAAATATTTGAGACATTACTTGTTTTATTATTGTAAATTTTATGATTTTTTTTGGATTTGAATTTTATTATTTATTCCCTTTTTTATACCCATGTGTGGTGTGTGTGTGGTAAAGTTTTTAAAAAGGGTAGATAAACAATTATTTTAAATTCAAGCCTTGAAATATGATTCCTTTAAAAATCTATTTTAAATTGTGTGTGGGTTTGTTTTCAAAGGATGTTTTTTTCAAAATAAAAGGTTTAGATTATTCTTTTTGAAATGAAAATGTCTTGGTTTTTAAAAGGTAAGTGGTTGGTTTTCTTTGAAATGACATTTCCTTTATAAGTCCTTTTTGAGGTATGATTTGTAAATGTTGTGTTTTGAGAAATTATATGTAGTATAATTTATTTTTTATTTTTTTATAACTTAATTGTAAAACTATTTTATTATGAGTTATTTTCAAATGATAATTATTGGTTTCTTTATAAATGGAATGTTAATGGTCTCATGGTGGTATCCCACTAGCCTTTGGATCACACCCTAAATACTCATGTTATTGGATATGTAGTCTCTTATGTTTTTTAATTATCACTATATATGTCTTATATATATTCTTGTTACCTCTCTCTATTAATAAGTAGGTGTTTTTCAGGTTATGGTGGTGAATTTTGAGTTGCACAGAGATTTCATGGTTTATCGCAAGTTTCAAGTTGTGTGTTGTATCATATTTTTAGGCCACCTTGTTCCTTTCAGTTTAGTTTTCTTCCCTTATTTTAGATATGTAAAATCTTTTTATAAAAATGTTTTCTTTTTCGGAAATTTTTTTTTAAAAATATTTGGTTTTTTTGATCCTTATACCATTTTTTGATGTTTTAATTTGTTTTAACTTGTTTATTGTGTCATAGTTGTCTAATATTAGGAGACCATATATCAGGTTCTCTTTTAGAACAATTATTGATGTTGATTTATATGAGGGTGAAATTATTCCCAAGTATTCACTTATGATACCCTAGTGCATGTCTCCAGCCTGAGGTGATTGTAAATACACCTCGGGCCATGTGGTGAAATAGTTCAGGTAATGTATCAGGAGATCTCAGGCATGTTCACTAAAAAATGGAATCGTAGATATTTTTTATTGGGGTTAAAGGTATAAAATAATTAGTACTATTGAAACTTGGGTATTAGGTATGGGGAAGTACTTTTATAGATCTTCCTCATTTTTGATATCGAGTTATCATGGGTGTCTAGGTGTTTTATTTTTTTGGATTTATGGTGGTTTTTTTCATGAGTTATTTTGATGTTTCGTGTTGTTACTTTGAGTTGGAGGAAGATCCCAAGAAATGTCTTGGGAAAATTACTCATTTCAAAGTGAAACTAGAGGTGATATAGAGGTTCCACAGTTAAGGTGCATGATCTTTAAAATCATTCAAATCCCATTCAAACCATTGTACAAAATTTCAATGCTACTCACATGGTTGGCGCACAATATTAAAAATCATAGAGAAAAATCATGTGTAATGGATAATGTTGGTATTTTTTGTTTTTTCACTCCTATTTTTGTTTTATCTTATATTGTGTTTGATTGGGATTGTTTTTGAATGTTTAAATGAAGTTTTTTAGACTTTTAAATTTGTTTGAAATAAATGATTAATGCTTTGGTATTTGATCTTGTTTTCAAAACCATATTTTGGTTTCTTGAGTTTCTTTGGTAAAAAGGTTTTTGAAATCAAGCATGAATGATTTTATTGGATGATATTCTTTTGATTTGTGATGGTTTTTAAGAAAATAATTTCATGGGTTTTAATTGGTGAAATTCTTGAAATGTTTTGGCATGGGTGGTTTAAAGGAAAATTGATTTTCAAGAAATTAGTTTTTTCTTTTATTAAATTTGAACTTTTCTAAGGTTTTGTACTCATTTTTTATTTTTATAAGGAAATAATTTCATGTTAAGAATTTATAAAATAAGGTTTCATAGATTTTTTTCAATCTTATTTCATTTTATTTTGTTCCTTGTATCCCTTATATTGGTATTTGTGGTGATTTGATGATATGTTGTTTTATTGTTATGTTTTAGAATGTGACCCCTATAAAGGAGTCAGTAAGTCTAGAAGGGAATATTTTTAGTGGTCCTACTAGTAATCTAGAAGAAGACTTCCCATCTTAGAATCTACCCAGAATTAGGATAGAGTTGCAGGGCCTAGTTCTTATTAGATTTTGGATCACTTACAAGAGTTTCTGAATCAGTATCCACTAGTTTTTAGTGGTGATCTAGGGTCCTGTGAGGTGATAGAGTGACTAGATAAGGCCTAAGAGATCTTTGATTCACCGGGAACTCTAGTTTCCTATAGGGTGAGATATACCACTCTTTTTTTGAAGGTTTGGGCTTGAATTGGTGGAGACACACTATCTATTCCCAACTATTTGAAGTTTTGTCTTGGGAATGTTTCAAGGATGCCTCTATCCAATAATTTTATCCCCAGTAGGTGAGAACATCTAAGGCATTGAAATTCATTAGTGTCCTTTAGAAAGATCAATTAATTAAAGATTATGTGAAATTTTTCACTGCAATGGTTCGTTTCTCTCCTGAGTTGGGTACTAATGATTCAAAGAAGACACAATTATTTTCTATGGGACTTCATACAGATCTTAGTTATATTGTGTTTCAGTCGGGTTTGACTACTTTCAAGGAAGTTTTGTTCAAGGCTATTGTTGAATAAGTATTTTTGGTAGGTAAAACTACAACAAGTGATGCTACGACTCCGTATGATGTCAAAAATAGTTTTCTGACTAGAAAGACATGAAATTCAGTTGTGTGTTATCAGTGTGGGAAGTCTAAGCATGTTTTACATTCTTTTCTGATGGCTCTAAGGAACTATAATCATTGTGGTCATGTTATTCACTTATAAAAGTTTTTCAATCCTAGAAAACAATAGAAGAAGAAGCCTCAGACTCATCTTAGATCCGAGGATTGATCTGCTATATTGTTTCCATTTGGAGATTCATAATCTATTTTGTGGTTTTAATGATGTTCACTTTTATAATACTCTATTTTTTGGACTTTTTTCCATCTATTTTTTACACCTTATTAATTTTGTTATAGTGGATGATTTTTCTTTTTTCTTGTGCTCTTATATTTGGTTGTTTATGCATCATTGCTTCTAGGATGGTTTTTATTGTTCATGGTGTTGATCATGATTTAATAGTTATTTAATGAATGAATTGGGGGTTCAATAGGTGTGGGATAGAATGTTGGGGATAGGATTTGGTTTCCAGGTATAATGTGAGAGCTACTAAGTTGAAATTTTATTTTAGAATTACCATGGGTAGGTATTCCTCATATCAGGCACCATGTTATCCTTCATTAAATCTCATGACCTAAGTCAAAGCTGTGTCATTAATTGTCAAGGAATTTTTATGCTTGGGATGTTTTCTCCTAGTAGAGTGGATAATTTTAATCTATTGAATCATTTTATGTTCTTGAGGATGCACTCTCTTGTGATATTTTGAGCTAGTTTCTTTGGTTAGTGGCTCCATGGTGGTTTGAGATGTTTGTTATTTAGATGTGGCTAGTTGATGTTTCACCATTTTAGATTAATTCTAAATGGTGTGGATAACTTTAGTCAATCTATGTGTTCTCTCCTCATCCTAGGGGAGTTTATTTTGAGTTGTTTTTATTTGGTGATTCATGCCTATCATAGGTCATGAAAAAAAATAAAATTTATTTTTCTAATGTAGCATAGTGGATGAATAGGGTTGTCTCACTTGAGGAGATTCTTAGTTTTTTTAATCACTTAATCTAATTCACCTAAAATAATTTTTGTAATTTTTAATATTTTATGAAAACTCTTACAAATTTTGGTTTTGTTTAATTTTAAAAAAATTAAAAGACATGCAGAATGGAAATTTAAACTTATACTAATGTGAAATTATAAAAATGATGTGATTGGGAATAAAAAACTTGGTCTCAGGTTTGGTTTTGGGTTCAATAATTATTATCCTTTATTTTTTTCAAATTAAGTTTGATAATTATGCTATGATATTTCATGTATGAATCAAAATAATTTTATTTAGTGTTTTGAAATCTTGAATTCCTTAAGTAATATAAATTCCACCTCCTCATGTAATCGAGGTTGATGGAACACCTTAATTGAGAGTGTGACATCTTCCAGGACTCGGATACATCATATGTAGTTTCATCTATTGAAATTTATCATGTTAAGAACTAATCAGATGAATAAAGGGAAAATAAATAAAATAAAATAATATAAATAGATTTGAGTTCCATGTTATGCGGGAAAATCTCCACACCCATGCATGCCGCTCATATCTATCACAAACATAAAATAATCTTTAAGAAAGAATTCAATAACACCTTGACCTCCCCCTGGTTAAGCCTTAGGTCATCACCTCATTTTCAAGGGTAATAGATTACTTTGGTAGAAAGAGAGAATAGAAGAAGAAAATAAAAATAAAATAAAAAAATATTAGAGAGAGATAATAGAATAGAATAAAAAATAAATTAAAATAATAAAATAAATTAGAATAATAAAATATTTAATAATGAAATTAAAAGAAGAAGAATAAGAAGAACAATGGCGGAAGTCACTTGAATTAAAATGCATTGATTTTATTAAGATAACTAAACTGAAATTATATTTAAAATAAAATAAAAACTAAATAAAAATAAAACAAAAAATTGAAGAACATGTAGTGTCCTCTCCTCGCGGTGTATTCCCATCCATGGGTGGTGGTCAAATCCTACAAGAAGTGTGTGTACCCCTCCTTTCATAGAGGTAGGGAATTTCTTATCCTTCCCTTTAGTTCAAGGCTCCCTGAATCTCTATATATATTTTTCTAAAATCTCCCTTGAGACCCACTATTTTTGAACTAGAACCACCTTAATATTTTAGGTGTTTGGGTTTTTGAGTGTGGATTAGAATCCATTGGGTTGGTCTCTTCAAGGGTTTCATAGCATACCTGAGGACATAGAAATGTATCATAAGCATAGAAGCAGAACATTGAAACTACTTCAAAACCTATAACCTTCACAATGTCTGGAGAGAGTTCAATTTGGTGTTTCATGTCTTTAGCATGGAGAAAGAGGGCACATGGTTGCTGTCTTAGTCCTAGGAGGTGATATATAGTGACTCCAAGTGGTGAAAGTGGAGATAAAGATTGATATCAATCTCTCCAATGACTTCTATAGTGGTTTTCCTATAGTTTAGTGGTGGCCGATGATATGGGTGAAGGTGGTGACAATGAAGAGCAACAAGTTTGTGTGTCTGAGGGAGAGCAAGGAGCGGTCGAGCCATATGACATCATCCTAGTTAAATGATGAAACTAACCCATGGGACTTGTCAACAGAATAGTGGTGGAATGATAGTTTATAAACCAAAGAGTGTGTTACTTGGATCAGATGCCTATGGTGGGGATAGGCTCCCACAAAACACATGCACACACATGATCTGTGTTCACTGTGTGGCCCACGTTGGCCTTAGACCAAGATACACTACCCATAATCTTGACTCCCTGTGGTCCACTACACAGGCTTGATTCCCCTACGATATGATTTCTCTAGAGGGCCTTCCTTATGGGCTTCATGACTCGACAACCCTGTTGGGCTGGCTAAGTGGTGCATGGACCCTGGTTGAAGGCTTGTATAATCTTGGCCTATATTTTTGGTAAGGTCCTAAAAATATAAAAAGATACTAACCAATTTAAATCCACTTCACAAAATACCAATACATAATTCATAAAATAATTTCTAAATCCAAAAAATCAAATAATATTAATTCATTTAAACCAATTTTAATTATTTATTTATAAAAACACTCTTTTGAATAGAACATTAAATTTAATGGGTATTTAGATAATAAATAAATTTAAAACTATTGAAATTTGTTTAAAAATATAAATCAAAATTTAGTGTGTTCATTGGTACATATCATTGTTTCTCAAGAATTTGGCCTTAGTTATTTCTAAGGTAATGGTGTTGTTTGGTCCTTTGGTTTGGTCTGGTACTCGAGAAAAACTTATGGGTTTTGGTATGTACATTTGGTGGAGTTCCAAAATTCAAGGTAGACCATAAGAGTGGTTATCCCACCATTTCATTACATAATTAATCCATTATTAGGATCCCTAGGGATTCAGTGGTTGGGAAATATTTGGTTGTTTGGTATATCCTAGGAAACAGGTTGTTTGAGTCTCATATTTTTAGTTTTGAGTTTGGGGGTGATATTGACATTTCTATTGAATTAATTTATTGAAAAAGTTATGGGAGTGGACTTTCTGGGCATAGAAAGTGTCATGGTGGGTAGAATTGTGACACCCACTATGTCACTACATCATGTTTAAACCATTAATTGATTGTTGTGTGGCCTACCCTAGTGTTTGGGGTGTCATTTGAGGGATTTTAGGAAATTTTTTAGGTCACACAGTTTGAGAATGGTTTTCCCAATCTATGAAACACTAACCTACAATTTGAAAATATGTTTCTAGTAGCATTCAAAAAGTTTTCACATGGTTTACTAAACAATGCAACAAAACTGTGAAACCCATTAAAAAAAACAAAATTTTTATTTTAAAAACCTGATTTAAGTGATTAAACCTCCAATTTCACACCTTCTTAGTTGATCATTTTAACACCCCAATATTTTTAAGAAATATTTCTTTTTAAATAATTTTATCTATTCAATAGCTAGTGTTACACACAACATCGAGTTTAGATGAACCGTGTAACATTATTAAAATAATGTGTGTCCATTATCACCTAGGAATCAGATTGATGGGTATGAATAGTAATAACTAAATTTTAAAAAATATATAGTCTAAACATTTATAAAATGAATTCATCAGTTATAAAATGATCATAATTAAAAAATTGAAAATAAAAGCGAGGTTTTTTCTATAAATTTGTTTTTGTGTGTGTAATGTATTTTATATCAATAAATTAAATTAATCCATATTTTTAAATGATTTAATTGAAATTTATATATTATTTAATTGTTAAAATGTTTTAAATGTTCAATAAATATTTTTATAGTCATAGGATAATAATAAATCCAGTTTTATGCTTAAACTGTATTTTTTTTTCTAAAAATCATTTTTATCACATTTTGCGCACTTGCATTAAAATTAATTTCTTATATTTATATCTATTTAATTAGATAAAATTGATTAAATATTTATAATTAGTATTATAAAATTTTGTAATGATGCCCCTTTTATTTTTGGCCAATATGAACAGTAAATGTGGAAAAATTTATCATTTCAATTAAGAGTAAATCAATTTAATATAGATTTAAAATAAGTGATAAGGCCATAATTTTTTATAATAATTAATATTGGATTCATTTAATTATAGACTTATAACTTTAGTATTAAAATTAATTAGTTTAATGAACACTTTTCCATGAAAATTATTTATACATTATTTAAATCAAAGAAATTTACAAAATGCCTCTCTCTTTATTTTTAATATGCCTTATGTGTCCACATAGGGCCAAAGTTATAAATAAATATAACATTTATTTTTATATTAATAAAATTATTTTCATTATAGATATTTATTTTTAATTTTTAGTAATTATATAATGACATTAATTTCTTATGCAACACAGATATAATATTTCTCCACTTAATAAAAAATATAATAAATGATATTAAAAATATTCATTGTGATATAATTTGAATGATTTAATATGAACCAAAAAAATTATAGATATATATGAAATATTAGGGAGTTATTAAATCATTATATTAAAATTCCCCCATTTTCTTGATGTATTTAAAGTTAAATTAAATAATTAGTGTCAAAATTTATAATAATGATATTTCACCAAAATAATATTTTATTAAATTATTTAAAAATCATAAAAATATTAAAATAAGACCATGTGGATATAATATTGTCTAAAATTTTATAAATTGTCCATTTATTGATCAATTATCACCATATAAGTAAAAACTACAACCCTTTAATATTGAAAATGTTGTTACCATAGTTAAAATTAAAATTGGTAATATTAGGGTTAATCAAAATGATAAGGTTTAAAATTAAACCAAAATATATCTAAATTATATTTTTTGATGGTATTTCAACCCTATATTACCATATCTTTGTATAAATTTTCATTTGTAGGCATATTTCTTGATAATGTATTTATTATAATTTAATCATTTAAGAAATTCCAAAATTTATCCTCCCCTCAATTATAAAAGGGAACCTCCTCCATCACTTATTTACACAAAATTGATAATTATATATAAAAAAATATATAAATATATCTTATAAACTTTATTATCCATATCGTAGAGGTTTGTTTCTTCCCAAAATACCAATCCTTGATCCCTTTAGAGGAGATATAAAGGAGTCATTTTAAAGAAGAGGCAATCTCTTTAACTGGTTACTTTCTTTTATATTTTTCTTTACCTCATATGAATCTATGTTATTTATCATAACATAATAAATTAAATATACTAATTATTCCAAAATATTATTATGATTATTAAAACACCATTATACACCCTCTTTCTCATCAAATGAGAAGTGAAAGTATCGTTTGTGCGTACGTACGACTTACCGTCTCCATGCAGTGACATAATTAATTTTTCATCAAAATATTTTATGGATGGGTATTTTTATGAGTTTAATACTTATATATTATATTTATTACATTATTATAATTCTTTAATTATAATATCACATATATATACTTACCATTCAATCCTTTAGGAAATGATAACGTCATTTATGCGCAAGTGTGGACTACCACCACCATGAAGCGATGTGATTCATTTTTCATTTATATTTTAATTTGATAGTAATGTGGAAGGATTATATAAATAAATATGATATATATGATAAAATAATCCTATAAATGTGAATTATTATTTACCTTTTTTCCTTCTATCTGTTGAAAAATTAAAACAGCGTTCATGTGTACGTACGACCCACCATCTTTGTGAACGGTGTAATTCATTTTTATATCTCTAAATTTTATGTATGACTCTAAATACATATATATATATATATATAATTAATATATAATATTTTTATACAATGGATAACTTTTTTAAATGATAGACTCATGATCAAATTATAAGGACCGAGACTGCTAAAAAGAAACATGTTTGGAAAATAAAGTAGTTATCACCTAAAATAGTGATTTTAACAACAAATTTTTAATAAATGGGTGATAATATGTCATGAATAAATCATAAATGGTATTATAGATATGAATATGGTTATTTAATACATTTATAATAAATCCATATTTATTATATAGTATTTTTTAACTTGGATGAGGAAAGGCGAGACTTGAGGTAAGAGATTTATGTTTCAATCCTATTTTAATTGGGATTATTTATATGTTAATTTACCTTGAGGAAATAATATGATCCTTATATAATGAATCCAATTAATTTTATTAACATTTGGTTTTTTATTATATTATATATTTTCCCTTTCATAATCCACACTTTAATTATCTGAGAGATCAAAATAGTGTTTTTAAGGAGAATCAACTTTAATTATCTCTTTGGTGTAAAATATTTTTTTTATTACCTATATATATTCTATAAAAATGTTTTAAATAATTATTTAAATATTATCCTATTATTTTTAAAGACATTTCTACCCTTTTTTAATGTTTTAAAAATGTTTTACAAGGAAATTTATTGTAACTTTCCAAACGAGGTACTTTTTGAAATTTTACAAAAAATATGAAAGGAATGTTTTTTTAACTTATATAGAATTAACATAATCTTCCACCATCATAGAAACTCTATGATTTGAAGATTAATGTACAATTTTATAAGGTTATTTTCAAAGAAAATGGTTTCTTTATTACATGTGGATTTTTTTTGAAAGGTTATTTTCCTCAAGAATATTTTAATGTCCTTTAATGATATCTTTATTCATCGAAAACAACAACCTTTGATTTTAATTATGATTTACCGGGGTTATGATCCAAGTATACCCTTCTATTATTTTTATTGATTAATTATTATTATTATGAAAAATTATTATGAAAACCATTTTTATGGGTTATTCTATGATAAAGTTTTTATGAAACTCATTTCTTTTCATGGATTCAGATATGATAAATGTTTTATGATCCTATGAAACAAATATGAAAGGTTTTAATTATGTGATGGGTGGGACCTATATATCCCTCCAATTAATTGGGTAAATTATTATATATCATGATATAGTTATGGGAAACAAGTCAATGTGGTTGATTCATTATGAGAAACAAGTTGATGTGCTTGACCCGTTATAGGAAACACATTGATGTTCTTAATACACTATGAGAAATATGGATTGATTCATGATTTGATGGTATTTATAATTAACCTTGACATATGAAATGGTTTTTATAATTATGATAATTCTACACACATTTATGACACAAAATTATTGTTCATTATTGTGTTATGATAGGTTATTATTCTTATTATTAATATATTTTAAAATGCTAATGTTTTATGCCATAATTCATGTTTATGATATTTTTCTGATTTGGTCTGAACTTTTTAAGTTATGTCCATGATCTCATAACCTTATTATTATCTTATGATTTCATATGATCATTTATTGATATCTCCCATGTTTACCTTTACTAAGTATCTGAGCTCATTATTTTATTATGTTTTATTTCCCGAGGTTATGAGGAAATGTTTTAGTAGGGTATGCTTATGAAGAGTAATATGAGGAAAGATCTTTATGGGAGATGTTGAAGATATTTCATAAAATAATAATATTGTATATCTAGTCTCCCAAGACTCTAAAACTTTATGGTTCTAACATGGATCATATTGTTATATATTGAACATTTGTCTAAATATATGTAATATATCTATGTTTGAAAATTATGAGTCACTATAGTTGGTATTAGAGTATATTTTAGTAAATATATAGAGATTAGGGTGTGAAAAGTTTTATGAAAACCCTAGGAATAGGTCTAAGTATAGGATAAAAGCCTAAAGTTTTGGTAATGATCGCGAATGACCTAAGTTAAACCCTAGGTTTCATAGAAGTAGTTTTCATGATTTAGAAATTTTATAAATGATTTTTCAGGATTATATTGTTTTCTACCATGAATATTGTTTTTAAAAATATGCCTTTTGGTTTTAGTCAATGTTTAAAACCTGAAATAATCATATTAATATTGAATGTGATGGAAAATTCAATGATTTTCCACCTAAGCAACCAAATGTTATTGGAGCTTTAATGGAGAATCTTTTTTTTGTTCTCACAAAACCTTCTCAAGATATGAATCATGTTGAGTTTTCAAATTATAAAAGTTGGGAACAACATACTGTCAAATATTTCATAAGAATAAAACCCACCTTCTTTTAGTGGATTTTTTTTATTCACTATTGGCTAAGTGAAAGATCAAGACCATTGAGATTTTTTTTTTCTATTCTTTATTTCTCAAGATATGTAAAATTTCTCTTAGTTATTTATCATCTATAAGGTAAATTAGATCAACAGTGGAATATTATCAAGAATAATTGGAAAGATAAATAAATTTAATCAATGGAATATGACGATTTTAAGGGTATATTATTCAATAATTTCTTTCCTTATATTCTATGTATAAATATGGAGAAGTAATTTCTTGAGTTGAAGCAAAAGGATGAGGAAGACATTGGTACCTATGAGGAAAGATTTAAAAATCTTTAAAGGTATGATTTTTCATTAATTATCATTCCTGAAAGTAAGATTGATTGGTTTTTTGGCAGATTAAAACCAAGTCTCTGAAAGGAATTATCTATAATATACTTTAGTAGATATTAAGAAATAATTAAATGTACACTCAAAGTATAAATTAAAATCATATATTCCCATAATTCCTATGGTTTTGATAAGAAAATAAATATCGAGTCTCATGAAAACATGAATAAATCACATTGTGAAAATAAATTCCTTCCATTTATGTTCCAGAAATGTGGGATGAAACATCAAGCGAAGTGTTTGAATGGAACTGTGATGTTTTAAATATGGAAAGGTGAGTCATAAATCCCATGAATGTCAGAAGGTGATGAATAGGACAACTAATATAAAAGAGGAAAAAAGATTCCAACTAATGCATCACCCACACTCCAATGATTCAAATACAAGGAGTATGGGTATTGTTCTAATCATTTCATGGATCCTAAGGTTTTTTATAATTAGCATCAAAAACCACTTATGTTCAAATACAAAGGTAAATATCATGCAATTAGGACTACCAAATTGGGTTATAAGAATGACATGGTGAAAGGTACACTTATCATCTACTCTATAATTAATAATGTCTTATTGGATTCTAGATCCGACCACTCTTTTATTTATAAGTAATTTTCTAAGGGTATCATTTTATCTCCTCAATGATTATATGTTTAGTTAGTTATGAAACATCATAATGGAACAATGGTCATATCTTAAGTTTATAGTATCTCTCTGATTGGATTTTTTGGGAAAGTACTTCATAAAAATCTTGTGATTCACCCTTTAGTTGAATTTGATGTGATTATTGGTATGAATTGGCTTTCTCTATATAGAGACCTTATCAATTTATATGGAATGGAAGTCACATTTTATATTATTAATGTACCTATGATCATTTATTGACGTGAGTATGAAAATTAACTTATAATGGAAATTACTTCCATTTTGTAGGTCTTAATTCCTATACATGAAGGTTATCTATCTAAGATAGTTGGGGAGAAACTCAACATTAAGGATAAAACTATTGTATAATAGTTTTTTGATGTATTTTAAAAATAAATTTTAGGTCTTACACTGATTCATGAGGTTGAGTATTCAATAAAACTCATACATGGTGCTAAGCATATTTCAAAGACTCCTTATATAATAGAATTAATTGAGTATTAGGAATTAATGAAGAAATTCTAAGAGAATCTTGATAAGGGGTTCATATTCCCAAGTGTGTCACCATGGGGTTTACTTATTCAATTTTTTATGAATAAATTTTGGTTAATGTGTATTTACATTAATTATCGAGAGCTTAACAAGATCATAATCAATAACAAATATCCTCTCCCTTGTATTGATGAATTTTTGATCAACTATGTAGAGATCAATACTTTTCTAAGATTTACCTTTGTTCTAGATATCATCAATTAAGGGTCTATAAATATGATATACCCGAGATGACATTCCATACAAGTTATGGACACTATAAATTTATAGTGATGCCTTTTTGAATTAATAATTCACCTTCCTATATTCATGAATTTAATGAATAGAGTCTTCAAAGATGACCTTAATAAGTTTTTAGTAGTCTTTATAGATAGTATTATTATTTACTAAAAGATAAAGGAAGAGAATTAAGATCATTTGATAATTATTTTGAAGATCATAAGGAAGGATAATCTTTATGAAAAATTTACTAAGTGTGAATTTTGGTCTTTGGAAAGTTTCATTCTTGGTTTATATAATCTCAAGTGAGGGTATATTAGTAAAACCTTCAAAGAAAAAAGTTATTAAACAATGGAATAAACTAAACACTATGAGTAATATCTATAGTTTTCTTGGTTTTTCTGGATATTATCGATGCTTTGTGGAGAAGTTTTTATAGATATAGAATCCACTCATGAAGTTAACTTGGAATAGAGTTGAGTTCCTTTGTATAAATGAATGTGAGGATTGTTTTAAGGAACTAAAGAGAAGACTAGTGAGTGAACCCATGATTACACTACCCTATAATGGGGAAGGTTTTTTAATCTATAGTGATGCAGAAAATAATGGAATAGGATGTTTCCTAATTTATAATGATATGGTTATAGATTTTGCCTCATGATGATTGAAGGTCCATGAGATAAATTACCCAACTCATGCTTTAGAGCTAGCTGTGATATTTTTTTCATTAAATATATAGATTAATTATTTATATGGAGAAAGGTGTAGAATATATAATGATAAAAAAAATTTAAATTATATTTTCACTCAAAAAGATATGAATATTCACCAAAGAAAATGGTTATATATTATTAAATATTATAACTACTCAATAAATTACCACCCTGAAAAAGAAAACAAGGTGCCAGATGCTCTGAGTCAATAGGATCATGATAACTTATTTATAATGAGGTTCAAAAAAATATAATATTTATAGACTTGAAAATGATGGATCTTAAAACATTTAAGGAAGTAGGTAAATATTATCTTTATCAAATTAGTGTTTAACCCTATATCCAAGTGAAGATTAAAGAGGAATATAAGGAAGATATGAATATGAAAAAGAAGATGAAAAATGTTATTGAGTTTTAACTTGATTGTGAAGGAATAATAAGGTATAATAAATGTGTATTTATCACTTTGATAACATATTTGAAGAAGGATCTTATGTATTAATCTCATATTATGTCATTCTCTGTTCACCTAGGAGGTATGAAGATGTATAGAGATTTGAAAGAGTATTTATGGTGGGATGGAATGAAGAGAGATATTGAAGAGTATGTTTATTGATGCTTAGTATATTAGAAAGTTAAGGTTAAGAGATAGAATTATAAGGGTATGTTACAAACATTACCCATACCAGAATAGAAATGGGAAAACATCACCAAGTATTTTATCATCAAATTCCCCAAAACATCTATATGGTATAATTCTATATGGGTTGTAGTTGACCACCATAAAAAGTCAAAACACTTCATTTCTATTTGATAAGATTTACCTCTTGATAAACTTATTCACTTATACATTAAGTAATTGGTAATATTACTTGGTGTATGAATATCAATTGTATCTAATTGGGATATGAGGTTTACCTTGAAGTTTTTGAGAAATATTCAGTAGGATCTGGATACCGAGTTATGTTTCAGCACTACTTATCATCATCAAACATATGTTTAGTTTTAAAGGAACATTAAAACTCTATAATACATGATGAGATATTTATCTATGTATTTAAAATGTGGTTGGGATCAACACCTTACTTTGGTGGTATTTTCTTGTAACAATATCATTCACTCCTGCATTTAGATGGATTCTTATGAATCCCTCTATGGTAAGAAGTACTGAAATCCAACATATTGGAATAAAGTTAGAGAAATAAAGCTATCGGGATATGATTCAGATAAGGAAATGGTAGAGAAGGTTATATTTATTAAAAACCAAATAAAATCATCTCAAAGTCTACAAAAAAGTTATCCTGACAGTCATTGGAATGATCTAGAGTCTGAAGTGGATGATAAGGTATTCCTAAGAATATCTCCCTAGAAGATGGTGATGATATTTGAAAAGAATAGAAAAATAATCCCTATGTATATTGTACCTTTCGAAATTATTGATCATATCAGTACAATAGATTATCGATTGGTATTTCCACTAAATCTCTCTCATGCTCATGATGTGTTCTATGTATCTCTCCTAAGGAAGTACATAAATGATCCTTATCATGTAATGAACTCATATGTCATACTTATAAATAAATATCTTTCTTATGAAGAAGAATCGATAGATATTATGGATAATAGAGAGAAACTACTATGAAACAAGACCACTTACCTAGTCAAAGTTTTGTGGCGAATCCATGAATTTGAGGAAGCTATGTGGGAACCTGAGGATGTAATAAGGCATACACATCCTCATATTTTTTGTTTCAAAGTGATTTATTCTAAGGTAAAAGATCATTTTTAGGGGTTTATAATGTAACACCTTGATATTTTTTTTGAAATATTTCTCTTTAAATAATTTTATCTATTCGATATCTTATATTACATGAAACACCGAATTTAAACAAACTGGGTAACATTATTAAAATATTATGTGTTAATTATCTCATAATCATTGGATTGAAAGGTTTTAATAGTAATAAATAATATTTTTAAAATACATGGTATAAAAATTTGTAAAATTAATTAATTATTTATCAAATTATTATAATTAAAAATAAAAAATTATTTGAAAATAAGAGTGATGTGTTTTCTGAAAAATTGTTTTTATGGGTGCAATGAATTTTATATCAATAAATTAAATTAAAAACTATTGGTGAATGATTTTAATTAAATTTAAATATTATTTACTTAATAAAATGTTTTAAACATTCAAAAAATACTTTTCTAGGCATAGGATAAGAATAAATACAGTTTTATGCTTAAAATGTATTTTCTTCTAAAAAGCTGTTTTTGTCACATTTTTTACACTTAATTTAAAATTAATTTTATAAATTTATAGGTATTTAATTAGATAAAATTAATTACATAATTATAATCAATATTTTAAAATTTGATAATTAGACACTTATTTTCGATCAATATGAATAGTAACTGTGGAAAAATTTGTCAAATCAGTAAAGAGTAAATCGTGTTAATCTAGATTAAAAATAAGTGATAAGGCCATAATTGTTTATCCTAATTATCATTGGATGAATTTAATTTGTTAATTTTTACCTTAGGATCTAAATATATTAGTTTAATGGATAACTGTTCATGAAAATTATGTATATATCATTTAAATAAAATAAAGCTACAAAATGTAAGTCTCTTTGTTTTTAATATGGTTTATGTGTCTTCACAAGGAAAAAGTAAGTTATGAATGAATATATTTGTTTATTTTTATATTAATAAAATTATTTTCATGGTGAAAATTTATTTTTAATTTTTATTAATTATATAATGACCTTAATTTCTTATGCAACACTATTGCATTATTTCTTTACTTAATAAAAAATATAATAAATGATATTAAAAGTATTAATAGTGATATAATTTGAATTATTTAATGTGAAACATGAATTTTATAGATCTATATGGAGTATCAGAGAGGTTTTAAATAATTATATTCGAATTACCCCTTTGTATTGATGCATTTAAAGTTAAATTAAATAAATAATTCAAAATAGACAATAATTATATTTCACCAAAATAATATTTTATTAAATTATTTAAAAGTCATAAAAATATTTAAATAATACTATGTGGATTTTTATAGGTTTAAAATTTCATAAATTAAGCATTTATGGGACAATTTTTACCATATAAATAAAAATTACAACCCTTTAATATTGAAAAAGTTGTTACCATAGTTAAAATTAAAATTGGTTTACCTAGGGTTAATCAAAATGATAAGGTTTAAAATTGCACTAAAACATATCTAAATTCTATTTGTTGATGGGATTTAAAATTTATATTAAATTATCTTCAAATCCATGTCTATTTAGAGGCACATGGCTTGATAATTAATTTATTATAATTTAATGTTTTGGGAAATTTCAAAAGTTCCCCTTACCTCAATTATAAAAGAGAAGCTCATCCCTCAATTATTTACACCAATTTAATCCTTACAGATCGACAAGAATCTAAAAATTTACCTTATAAACATTTCTAGACACATATTATAGTCTCTTTTTTCTCAAAATACCAATCCTTGATCCCTTTAGAGGAGATCTAAAAGAGTCGTTTCAAAGAAGAAATAATCGACTTAATAGATCACTTTCTTTTCTACTCTTATTTACCTCTTATAAATATATTTTACTTATTATAAAATAATACCTTTAGTATCATAAATATGATTAAATTTTATTATTATTATTAAAATACTATTATACACTTTCTTTCCCATCAAACAAGAAGTAAAAGCATCACTTGTGCATACTTACGACTTACCATCTCCACATTACGATACAATTCATTTTTCATCACCATATTTTATGGATGAGTATTATGATGGGTTTAATGTTTATATATTATATTTATGAAATAATTATACTTAGTTATTTATAATATCACATCTACCTACTTACCATTCAAACCTTTGGGAAATGATAATATCATTTGCGTATACGTGTAGACTACCACCACTATGAAGCGATGTGATTCATTTTTCATTTATATTTTACTTGGAAGTTAATGAGGAAGTATTTTATGAATATATATATATATATATAATATAATAGTACTAGAATTTTAATTAACATTTACCTTTATTACATTTCATCCATTGAAAAATGGAAACAACATTCACGCGTACGTACGACCTACCATCTCTATGAATGGTGTAATACATTTTTCTATGTTTAAATTTTATGTAAGACTCTAAATATATATATAATTAATATATATATATATATAATGTTTTTACCATGATTAAAATTATGTAAATTATGAAACAATTATCTAATAATAAGGATAGGGACTATCGAAACGAAACATGTTTGGAAAATGAAGTAGTTATCACCTAGAACAGTGATTTTAATAAAACAAATTAATAAATGGGTGATAAAATGTCATAAATAAATAATAAATGGTATGATATATATTAATATTATTATTTAATACATATATAATAAATACATATTTATTATATAGGAGGTTTGAACTTGAATGAGGAAAGGCGGGACTTGAGGTAAGGGATTGATGTTTCAATCATATTTTAATTGGGATTGTTTGTACTTGAATTTCCATTGAAAAAAATATATATGATCCTTATATAATTAATCCCATAAATTTCATCATCATTTATTTATTTCTTAATATTATATATTTTTCCTTTTTTTCCTCACTTTAATTATTTAAGTGATCAAAAGAGTGTTTTTAATGAAAATCAATTTTAATTATCTCCTCAGTCTAAAATATTTTTTTCTTTCATATCCATATTTTATAAAAATGTTTTCAAGAATAATTTTAAGATTATACTATTATTTTTTAAATAAATTTTTACCCTTGGTTTATATTTTACAAAAAAAAATTAAAATAAATATTCTTGTCATTTTACAAATGATGTGCTTTTAAAATTTTTATAAAAAATATGAAAGGAATGTTTTTTAACTTATACGACATGAACAGAATTTCCCGTCATCATGATTCCTCAATTTTTTGAAGCTTCATTTAAAATTTTCTAAGGTTCCTTTCAAAGGAAATGGTTTCTTTATTACGTGTGTATTTTTTATATTTTGAAAAGTGATATCTAAAATTGAAAGGGTATCTTCCTCGAGAAGGTTTAAAATACCTTTTAATGTTTTTTCTATTTATAAATGACAACCCAAAATTTTACTTATGATTTATTGGGGTTATGATCCATGTATTTCATCCTTATTATTTCTATAAAAATATTATTATTACGATAACAAATTTTTATGAAACATGTTTCCTTGGGTTAGTATATGATGAAGTGTTTATGAAACCCATTTCTTTTCTTGGGTTTTGATATGATGGATATTTTTTTATCTAGTGGTATATATATTTATAGTTTTTATTATGTGATGGGTAGGACTTATATATCCATCCAATTAATTGGGTAAAATATTATATATTACAAGATAGTTATGGGGAATAAGTTAATGTGGTTGATCTGTTATGGGAAACAAGTCGATGTTCTTGATCCACAATGGTAATAGGTGTTGATAACTGATTTGATGTTATTAGTAGTTAAACTTGTAATATTAAATTGTTTATATACTTATTATAGTGCCACACACATTTATGATATGAAATTATGGTTCATGATTGAGTTATGACAAGTATTCATTCTTACAATTTGTGTCTTTTGAAATGTTAATGTTTAATGCCATAACTCATGTTTATGATATTTTTCAAATTGGGTATAAAAATTTTAAGTTGTGATCATGATATCATTCCGTTATGAATATCTTATTCTTTCATATGATTATTGATTGATATCTCCCATGTTTTCCCTTACTGAGTATCTGAGATCACCCTTTTTTTATGTTTCCTTTACCCGTGTTACGAATAAATATTTTAGAAGGTTGTGCCTATGAAGAGTACTGTGAGGGGGTATATTTGTGTGAGATGTTGAAGATATTTCATAAAATAAGAATATTTTATATTTATTCTCTAATAAATTTAAAACTTTAGGAATATAGAATGGATTATCTTGTTATGTATTGAATATTCATCTAAATAGATATAATATATCTATGTATGGAAAGTATGGGTTGTTATCGGCATCGACCAAAGGGACCCCTTCATTATCCATCATATTGGGCCAGTTTTTGGGTGATTTATCATTTAAGGTAAGTTATTATTCATTATTTATTCATTAAATCTTTCCTTTTCCTCTTCTCCTCTCTTATCCTCTTGTTTTCTCTCTTTCTCCTCTCTTTTACTCTAACCCTAATGGAAATGTGGGATGATTTTTATGTTTAGGTTTGTTCTAAAATTGATTATTTCGGTATCTAGAGGTTATGACCCATATCTTTAGGTCAATTTTGGTGGTTTCTATTAAATTCGACATACTTCCACTATCTAAGGTAGGTATTTCCATTCCATTGACATTTGTTAAATAGTTCCTTAGTTTCCTAATGTTTTAAAAGTGTTCTTAAACTAAAATAGTGATATATATGATACTTAGTTCTGTGTTATCAAACATTTTCCATGTTTTATTAGTTTTCCCTTTAGAAAAATTGGGTAAAAGGCTTGGTTTAATGTAACTTTTATTTTAAATGTCGTTTTATGCATTTAAGGTGTTTGATAAAATTCCATTGATGGTTTTACAAGAAAAAAAATGAATGGTTCATGATATTTTTAACCAATTGGAATTTATAAAGTGAAGTGTTCTTTCTTTAAGAAGGGTTTTTCCTTATTTTAGTGGTATCCCATGTTTTTAAAATAATATTCCTTGGTTATAAAAGGATTTTCCTTATTTACAAAGGGTTTAAATTATTTGTATATAAAGAGGGGACTTGATTTAAGAAATGATTTCCATGTTTTAAAAGGGGGTGTGATTCCTTTTTGGTTTGTTTGTCTTGGATTAAGCCTTTAATTATTTTAGTTTTTTTATGCTTTGATTTGGTTTGTTAATTTTTAGAATTTACCTTATGTGAAAAGGTTATTTTGAAATAATATTTCCAAAGTTTGTTTTGTGATTTGGTGTTATGTGTGTTTTCACTTTATTTTAATTTGGGTGAAAAGTAGTTTTTGAAAAGGGATTTTTGAAGTATGTAATCATTATATATAAAGAGAAGGTATAATTGGAACTTTATGTGATTTTATTTGGTTTTTTATTGCTTACAACCTAGATTGAGCCTATTCCCCCACCCATTGTTTATGTTTGAGAGTATGTGATTCTTTAAATGAATTTTGATTTATGTTTCTATTTTTTGGGGGATCATTATTAAATAGGGTATGTTGGAGGTGAGATGTTTACTTGACCATTATGTTTCATGAAATAGGGTGGTTTGATTGTCACCTGATGACGCTAGCTTTATAGTAATCACTTATTTTAGAAATGACGTGAGGAATGTAGCTAAGTGGGAAGATTAGGGAAATTACCTTACTAGTTGAGTTTAATACCCTAAATAGTAACCCCTAGTTGTATGTGTCACCTAACTAGGGGATGTTTCACCGATGAGGCTATGTGAGAGTGATTAAGGTGGTGAGTTGTTTGACCGTTAACCTAATTAATGTTGGTTCCACATTTTCACATCGATAAAATTTCACTATTAGTTCCTAGAGTGTTTCCTCATGGTTTTTACTTTATGTTATTCTTTTTTTATTTTCATATGATTTTTAGCTTTTGTTTATGTGTTTACTTTTTTGCTTTATGAGTAAGCATCACGAGGGGGGGGGTATGATACATTCCTTGTTTTATTATTTTCATTTGATTATGATTTTTTATGAATTTTCATTTTATTATTCATTCCCTTTATAATAACCATGTGTGGGTGTGTGTGTTAAAATTTTTAAAAAGTGAAGAGAGACATTTGTTTTTAATGTTTTCTTCGAAATTCGTTTCCTTTATAAATGTATTTTAAACTATTTGTGGGTTTGTTTTTAGAGGGTAGTTTTTTCAAAAGAAAAGGATTGTCTTGTTCTTTTTTAAATATAAATGTATTGGTTTTAAAAAGTTAAGTGGTTAGTTTTCTTAGAAAATTTTTTACCTCGCTATGCCCTATTTGAGGCATGTTTTGAAAATGTTGTGTTTTAAGAAAGTATATGCATTATAATTTGTTTTATTTCTTTTTTTTATAAAGGATATTAAAACCTATTTTATTTTGACTTATTTTCAATCTAGAATTATTGGTTTATTTATAAATGTAATTTTAATGGACTCATGCTGGTATCTTACTAGCCTTTGGTTCATGCCCTACATACTCATGTTATTGGGTATGTATTCTCTTATATTTTTTGTAGGGTATCTATATATGAATTTCAAGTTGGCTTGTTACTGATATCTATTGGGAAGGGGTTTTTTTAGGCTATGGTGGTGAATTTTGAGTTATATAGATATATTTGGGTTTTCCTCTAGTTTTAGGTTTTGTGTTGTACTAGCCACTTAGGCCACCTTGTTTCTTTCAATTTAGTTTTTTCCTTATTATGTAAATATAAAATCTTTGTATAAAAATGGTTTCTTGTATAGAAAATGTTTTGTAAAATATTTGTTTTATTTGAGATTTATTCCATGTTTTGATGCTTTATTTCCTTTCATCCTGATAATTATGGAATGGTTATCCAATGTAAGGAGACCTCATACCAGGTTCCAAGTTGGAACCATTGCTGATCCTTGTTTATATAAGGGTGAAATCATTCCCAAGTGTTGACTTGTGATACCTTGGAGCTTATTGCCTTCCCAAAGTAATCAATAATACACTTAGGGCTATGTGGTGGAACAAATCAGGTGAAATTTTAGGTTATCTAAGGCCAGTTCACTACAAATATTATGAGAAAAAATCCACTAATTGGAATTCCACAAGCTTATGTGTCATTGGATATTTTTTTTCACAATCATTTTTAATGTTTCTTAAAATTTAAGATTATTATTAATTCATTTCATGACTCATGCACTTAGATTTTTACTATACCTTGAAAAAAATAGTTCATGATGAATTTGGGTATGTTGGTTGTATCGTGAGTTATGTGTTATTAATGAATAAGTAATGGAAGGATTCTCTATTATATATTTATGGTTGTTTATATCTCGACCATTTTATTAACATAGAAATGACACATTAAATTACATGGCCATGGTGCACTGAAGAGTTTATTTCAGATGGTCAAATAAATACATATCAAACATATAAGTTGATGACATGAGTGTGTAACTTTATTGATGTGATAGTGTGATAAAACGATTATATTACTCATTGAGAACTTTTATGTGGTTTTTGACGTTGCAACATTAACTTCTTTATCTTGGGTTCCTTGACCTGCTACTAGATAGTAATCTTTGACTGTAGGAAAGTCTGTTTAATAATACTGTGAAAGAATATTATAGGTTCACGTAATAAGTGTTTCCATTGATCTCATTTAAATTATATTTGAATTTGATTATTGGAATAAATATTATTCTCAAGTACATGGAATGATTTTATTTAGGATTTATTCATCTCATAAATTAAATAAATATTTATTCTCAAGGAAATTTATTATTGTGTAGATATATAATATTTATTTATAAATCCTCAGGAGGACTCATGGACCCATATTGGGTCCAAAGATAAATATTAATTTTCAAGAAAGTAAAATAATTATTTATCATTTCATTTATTGGCACGCGCCATGAGAAAATAATAAAAATGTTATTAGTATTATTATATATAATGGGATCATATAAAATTTATTATATTATTTAAGGGATATTATGAAATTAAATAATATTTTAACACTAACCCTATCTCTATAAATAAATGATTATGTCTATTGTGTATAGATTGATTCAAATTAAGAATCCTTGTGCACAATAAAATCTTGAGCTCTCTATCAAGATTGAAGAATGCTCTATAAATTATATTTCCTCCTCAATTATCCCAAGAACAATATTAAAAAATTATTCTTCAAGATCAAAGGAATTTTCACAATGGTCAAGATGAACACTAAAAGATGATTGATCAGTTTCACTAGTAGCCGATAATCCATCGATGTTGTTCAAAGATCAAAGGAGCATGTGTGGATCATCTCTAGAGGGATTCAACACTTATATCCTACAAATGAAATAAAATTTAACAAAAAAGGGTTTAGGATGATCAGTATATTCATCAAATAATGATCTCAATACCGGTATTCTTTCTTCTGATCTATTTAAATTAATTTTAATTTTAACATGAAAAGATCTTCACATTGTTTCGACAACTCTCTTTATCGATATTATTTGGAAAAAAATTATTGGTAAGGAAGTTTACATCTTGTAAAATATTCAAATGATCTATATAATATGACAATTGGTTCATTAAGAATGGCCTTGACAAATCACTTCCACTACGCTTAAAACTAACAAGGGCTATCAGCGTGTTCACATTAAAATTTATAATTATTTATTTTATTATTGGTCATTATGAATTTAAATATTAAATTTCATTTCAAGTTTTAATTCATTTTAGATTGATTTTTTAAATCTCTTCTTCCTCCTATTCATTTCTCACTCACATAACATAGATTGGTTAATAATTAATAAAGAACGCATATGAAGTTCCCATTCGAATGTGCCAAGAATCATGGCTAGATAACAGAAGATTACACAACATGTACTTAATTTTGACATTTTTTGTATCCTTTTTCATTGCTATAGGACCCCTTTGTGGACTCTAGGTCATCATGTAATGAATACATATCATATTTATCAAATGCATTGTATGTTGACCATCCAGGGATGCATATGACTTTTTGGAACTACACACCATGTAGATCACCAACACACCATTTATTCAACCTATTTTCTGTAATTAAAAACATATTTTCAATAACAATTACTTAATTAATACACTACATGTGTTTAATACCCGACCCGTATAGGCTAGAAACCATGTAACTTGAAGAACACGTTGTGTATTCATTCTACACACCATGTACTTAATAAATGTGCACAAGAAGTACATGATGAGTCCCTATGTGTGTTCTTTGGATATCTATCATATTTATGTATACATCTTGTGTCCATATTACAGATGAAATTTAATATACCTATTTATGTGGAAATATTAAATTTAATTAATTATTCCATTAAACCTTATCATCCTGAGTTTCGTGAAGTCATTAAATTGACAGTACACATCAGTCATTAGGTTTTATATCATATTAAATACTTAATTATTTTTGTGTGATATTCTAAAATATTAATCATTTATGTTCATTTTATACTAAAGAATAAACACATTAAATTGTATAGGCAGTGTAATATTCATGTGTTACGTATGTCATTAATTTGGCAGTATATGTAACACCCCAAATCGAGTAATCCAAATTTAGGGTCTACTTTATTACATTGGCATAATATATAAGGGATATCATCCAAAAGGATCGATCAATTTAGTATTCTTGTAGAAATAGATACACACATTAAACACATTTTGTATTGGGAATAAAATATAAAACATAACAAAATAAATTTTTTGTTATCCTAGAAACTCATTCAAATATTTCCTCTATATACCCTTGGAAAAAGAAAGAAAATAAGGGTGAGATTAAATTATCATAAAGAGTTAAGTAAAATAGAATCTATCATGAGTAAATAATGCATAATCAATACTGAAAGGTAAATAACTGGAAACATGTGTCATTTAATCTAAAACATGAGCATCAGATATATTGATGGACAATATCAATGTAGTAATCTCATGGATAATAATAACTAAATTCCCAATGAAGTAAGTGCTTAATATTTGATGTCATGATCTCAGACGTCATGATATCTTTATCATCAAGACCTTGTGGTAAGGAAGTTTAAACTATGGGTTTTTATACACCAAAAACCCATTTAATAAGGTTATCTGACTAGTTTGTCTGATGAGACCTATCGATGAATCGAGGGTCTATATATAACTAGGACCCACCCATAACTGCATGTCCATTGAATTCCTAAAGTATTGAATGATCATTTTAATTCATAAAAAACATACCTTATCAACAAATGCCCATATTGTGTAAAGAATAAAAAATATCAATATTTTCCCATTTGATCATTTAACATTCAAAGTCAAACACCATATATAGAGATGGTATATGGTTTAGGAAATAATTATTTCAATGATATAAAGAATATGGATATTTAATAGAAATGTAAATCCAAAAGAAAAATGATCACAATAAAGTGAATATTTCAAGAGAAAGTTAATGACCATAAATTAATAAAGATATAAGAGATAACCATCAATTCATTAGAAAAGTATATTTTGTAATAAAATCAAGTTTTTTTGGAGAATAGAATAAAATAGAAGTGAAACATTAAAATAAGTTTTCATTAAATATTTTTCTTTGTAAAACCATTTAAAACTTATATAAGAAGATAAATAGTGTAAAATGTCTATGGTAGTGGGAAAATATATTAATGTCATATGCGTAAAAAAGAAACTTTCCTTTTTGATTTTTTAATGAAAGTAAAAAATAATCCTTTTGGAAAAAATTATAGACTTATTTAAAACCATATAAATAGTTAAGGATAACATAATTTTTTTTTCATAAATCAGTTGAGTAAATAAAAATTACTTTTGTAGAACAATTTTTAAAAATATTGGTATGGAAGAAAAATATATCCTATTAAAAGAGAAATAAGATCGGATTTTCTTTTAAATATCTATTTAATTGAGTTAAGTGAAAAGGAGAGTAAAATTTTAAAGAAAACATGGAATATCCTTTAATATCCATAGGATAAGAAAATTTTTGGAGTTTAATAAAAATATATTATAATATTACTTTAATGAAAATAAGAGCAGTCCAATATAAATGAGAGTGTAAAATAAATTTGTACCTCTTTGGTAACTTTAAAATTGTAACCCCTTGAAATAATAACTTGAATTTAATAATTAATAATAACTAATAAATATATATTCATGTTAAACACATAAAAGTTTAATTATATACACCACATAAAAATAAATATGAGCATAATACCAAATATGTCTCAATGGAGTGGAACTTAAGATGAAATACCTTACAAAGATTGTATCATTGAAGTGAAAATTAATCAACTAATTGATTATGCGTAACAAATTTAAATCCAAAAATTAAAAATTAAAATACTATATAATACAATAATAAGTCATTTCACATATAATAATGTCATAACAAAGTCAATGAAGTAGATGTATAACCCAATGAATGAAAATTGAGTTAAGAAACCCCCCTTAAATCATTTTTCCCTTTAGTTAAAAATTCTTTAAATTTATATATAATGGATTAAAAATGTTATTAAATAATAAAATAACCATATTAATATTTATAAAATCATATATGATACTCTTATAACATCTTATCACCTTTTCATTAACAATATTTCATTATTATCATTATTTTGGGTGTTAACTACTTTATTTTCACCTGTATGTTTTATCATAGAAGTTTAAGATATTTTACTTTTATTATGGTTCCATAAAATCCATAATGTTAATAATTATATAAATATAATATATATTCATTAAATTTATCCTTATTACCATCCATGTAAAGTGTAAAAGAAAAATAGATTGCAAAGCTTTGTGGTGGCGGTAGTCCACACGTACCCATGAGCACTGTTATCGATTTCCAAAGGATTGGAGGGTCAAAAGGTAGATATGATATAATAATTATAGAAGAAAACTTATGTCATAAATATCATAAATATTCATTATTTCCATATTTAAAACTATCCATGTAAAGTGTTGATTAAAAAATAATTACACCGCTACATGGAGACGATAAATCGTTCATACGAACAAGTGCTGTTTTAAAAATCTGTAGTTTGGAAGAGGTGTAAAATTATTGTCACATAATCATAATAACAACTAAGTATATTTATGATAATTTAGTAATTATTTTATTATGGTTACAACAAATTTATAGGAGGTTGAATAAGAAATAAATTTGAAAGAGTTGGTAAAGATGATTACCTCTTCTTCAAAAGAGATCCTTTAGATCCTTTCTTAAGGGACCTAGGGTAGGTATTTTTGAAAGAAAAAACCAATATAACTTGGATAAGAATTTTTATAAGAGAAATGGATAGTTTTTTTGTCTATATTTCTTAATGTAGTGTAACAAAAATAGACAAGGGGTGCCCTTTTATAAGTAAGAAGAGGGGTATTTATAGAAATTATTAAAGTATTAAATTAATATAAATTATTTTTCATATAAAAAATTTATAAAAATTGATATAATTATAATATAAGATTAATATTATTTTAAAAACTCAAATAAAATGATATTTTTATAAGTTTTTACTAAGTTTTCACCCTTATCTTTTAGTTTTAACTCTCATTAACCCTTTTGACAATTACCACAAAATTAAATTTTTCTACACTTTAAGAGTTAAGAATGTTACCATAGATGGAAAAGGTATAAAATTTTAGAACATATATTATAACCATTTTTCTATTTTTGGTTTTTTATGATTTGTAAATAATTTAATAAAATATTATTTCATAAAATATCATTAATGTCATTTTTGACACTTTTCACATAATTTAACTTTTAAAAACATCGAGACAACGATGGAATTAGAATATAAAACCTTAACACATAAATAATATTTCATATATATATATATAATTAATTTTTCACTGTAACTCACCCAAAAAATATTACTTCTAGAGTTTTTAAAATAATTTATTTTATTTTTCTATTAATTGAATAAATATTATATCGGTGTTGTGTAAACATTTAAAGTAATTTTTTAATAACTAAAAATTAGAAATAAACTATCATGATAAAAAATAACTGATCTTTAAAATAACCATTTATAACTAAAAATAAGTTATTTTTATCCCTATCGCACAATACTATAATTATTAAAAGCAAAAAAGAGACATTTTTTACTTTATCTTTTACTTAAATATTATAAAGGTAAAAATCAAAGAAATATGGAATCAAGTTTCCATATTTTAAAAAATTAGATATAAATGGATGAATTAAAATTATAAAATATGATAAAGTCGTGTTTTAAGGTCAGTTTTTAGTCTTTATCATATTATTTTTAACCTAAATTATCTGATTTACCCTTATCCTGATAACGATTATTTTCAATAGTTACTATTCATAATGATAAAAAATAAAAGGGAAATATTTACCAAATTTGAACCTCCTAATTAAAAATATGTTATCAATTTTTTAAGATTAATTTTTTTATATTTGGTAGAAATTAATTTTAATATAAATGCGTAAAACACAAAGAAAACTATTTTTTAGAAAAAAGTGTTTTTAATCATAAAAATCAACTTATATCCAAATAATGATTATTTTATTAAAATTGGATTATTATGAATAAAATGAATCATATTTTACTCTGAAAATTAATAAAAAAAATATAATGTACTTTTAAATTACTGGATTTAAACTAAATGATAGTATTTGAAAAATCTGTATTTTTCATTATTCATTGAAAATCAATATTCTTAGAAAAATCCCAAAAATTAAACATAATATACTTTTGGTATGATAATTTTAAAAATTATATAATTTTTATCAAATAAATTTTTTAAAATTTCTTGAAATTAATTATAATATTCAATTACAAGAAGCAGTAAAAACCATTTTTGAGGAAAACGTATTTTGAAGAATAATATGTCTTTACTAAAAATAGAGTGCTTATTTACTAAGAATTAATCAATACATTTGTATTGATTAGGTAATATATATATATATATATATATATATCATAATATGGTTAATCTTATTTATAACCTTTAATTCATTGACAAGGTTATAATAGTCATATTTAAATAATAATATTTTGTGGTTCATTTAAGCTATCAAACATGGTGTTCTTTTAAGATATCGGGGTGTTAAGTTATCCCCCCTTCAATAAATTACATCATCACAATTTGAACTTGTTCTCATTAATCAAGTGTTTGAAATTTAAAATCAATTTTGGGAAATCCATATTATAAAAAGGGTTAATAAAACATCTTTCTAAAAAGAGTAAAAAGAAAATACAAAGTTGTCCTGTAATAACACAAAAATAGGTTTCTAAACAAGAGAAAATTATTGGGAAGTGAAAATATGGAAATGGAGGAGAAAAATAACACCCAAGGACTAATATATAGTGATAAATAATATGGTCATGAGAAAGTTAATGACTATAAAACCATATATATGTGATGGGTGAAAAGACTATCGATTCATTGGAAATTATCATAATAGGACAAATTTTTTTCAAGATCCTTTTCCAAGAGTTAAGGAACTTTTTAACCATATATACTAATAACATAAGGAAATATACTTACTTGATAAGAATAATTTCATCCTTTAATCAATTTCCACCATAATCTCATCCTTTCTCCAAACGATGTGTATTCAAGATGATTTTTTCATTCCTAAAGCACTAAAATCAACTTATAAAGGGTCACATAATCCACAAAAGGAAAACAAGATATTCCTATTATCTTTTAATTTTAACCAAAAATAAAATGGTTACCACAAATTAAGATAATATTTAAAATTTATAATCCTTTATATGAAGAGATAATACATTCTACTTCAAAGTTTATTCAATAACAAAAAAGGTTCAACGAAGATTATTCCAAAAATAAATAACCATACATCCCAATTAACCTCAATGACCTCAAAATTAAATAATGTTTTAACCTCAATGGTGTCCTCATACCTTTTAACTTACATTACCAAAGTTTAATTTCATTATTCTTACATAATATTTCATGTTAAACCACATGTTAAACCTAAAGGTTATATATAATTCAACCCAATAAAACATCCCAAAATATCATTAATGACCATGATAAATCATGATATAATCTTATAATATAGTGAACTTCACAAGAATATTGTAAGAACCCGGTTTTTGCTGTGAAAGACTTTGGAATATTCTTGATGTTATTCCAGAGCAGCGCCTTCAGACGGCGTGCGATTCCGAGCCTCGGAGTGGCCGGAATTAAATTTTCAGTGCGTTCACACTGAAAACACCAAATACATGCGATAACTTCTAAATGGTGTTCTAGATCAGAGATCCGAGTGTACAGATGGGTCCGGAATAGGGTGTTTATCCTAGGAGAGACATAAAACATGTCGGCGCGGGAACTTTGGACCCCTCGCTCACTTTCGGAATGTTAAATGAATAAATTAATTAATTAATTTCGTTTAATGTTGAAACACAAGTATCTCTTAAACGGTGGCTTGGATTGGAAAATCGAGGGTGTCGTTGAGTTCAAAGCATGTCGTTTACCCCAGGAGGGGTGTAAGTTTCGTGGGTGTGGGTCGTTTGTGAAAAATGGCTCCAGGGGCGTTTTCATAATTTTTGAGGCTTTGAGCGTTCAGTTTTATAACTTTTGAACGGGGAATCGGATTAAAATTCTGAGACTGCCATTGTTCTCAAGAGGTTGTGTTTGGCCTAGGGGATGCTTAACCTTGACCCCGCCGGAGGTTCGGGTTTGGGCCGGCGGGCGAGTGGTTAAGTGTGTTTCTATTTAAACACTTAACCCCCCCTCTCTCTTCCCCTCTCTTCATCTCCTGGCAGGATCTCCTCCTCCATCCTCTCCTCCTCCACTCCAGCAAGGTTTCTCCGGAGAGGCAGCTCCGGCAAGGCGGTGGTTCGGCGGCGAAGCTCCGGGCAACGCCCACGAGGTAGGATTTGTTGCGGTTTCAATTTTTTATTCCTTCACCTAATTTTAGTTCGATTATATGCATAAATTTGTTGTTTGATCCTCTAAAAAATCCCGTAATCTTGTTGTAGAATTTATTATCTTTCCGACGCATCTTTCAGGTTTCAATTCCGAGTCCCGAGCTGCCCGCAGCGGTCCGACGAAGGTTGTGGGAAATTCAGGAGTTTCTGGGGGGTTTTCCGGCGGTCCGGCAAGGCCAGGCGGCGGTGCGGTCTTTTCGGGATGGTGGTCGCGGAGGCGGGGCTCTCGGACGGCGGTGAGGCTAGGGCGCAGGGCACACGGGTGTTCGGCGGTCGCTTCAGCGGGGTGGTCGGTCGCGGGTTCCAGGCGCGGCGGCGGGGGAGCTCCCTTTGGCGGAGCCGGCTGGGCGCGACGACCGTGGGGTCATGGTGTGCGACCCCCGCGCAGGAGGCAAAGTCACGCGCCGTGCGGGTCTTCACGTGGCTGTCGCGACTGGCCCTCGTGGCCGGTCTGCACGACCAAGCCGCGGGCTGGCGCAGCAAGCCGGGCGGACCGGCCGGTCCAGGCCGGTCCCGCCCAAGGGGCTTTTCCCCTCAGTTTTCGGACGCCCGTAATTTTTGCTACGGGCGTCCATTTTGCTTGCCATCTACAGCATTGTACTCCAGATGTCGTGACGGAATTTTTGAGATGGTTTCGGGAATTTTTAATTCCCAAAACGAGGGTCCTTGGAGGCGCGACGCGTCTTTAAGTGAAATGACGTTTTTCTGGGGGATCTTGTTTTGGACGGCGCAGATGCGTCCGACGTCCGTTTTGAGTGCCGTCAGTGGCATTGGAACCCTGGCACCGAGGCGGATCTTTCCAGGGTGGTTTCAGGCATTGAATCATAAGTGGAGGTGCGGCCCCACAACCCATCTTTCGAGTTGCGTGCAACGTTTTGTAACTTTTTCATCGGACGTCTGTTCGGGGTGTGCGAGAAATCGATGTTGGGTGTTTTTCCGAGGGAGTTGTGATGGCGTAACCCACCCGCTTTAATTACACATACTGGTGTGGGCCCCACGAGGGCTGTTTCGGGAGTTGACGGTGATTTTCGGCTTTATCACCGAGTATCCGTTTTGGACAAGTGAATAGTCCATCTTGTGTACTTTTTCGAAAGGATCGCAACGATGTGATCCATTCTTTGTGTTTCGGGACCAGGATGTGGGTCCCACGTAGCACCGCTCGTGTGTGGTGCGCCATAATGCATCCTTTTCCCCAGATATTCGTTTCACTCAAGTGACTAGTGCTTTTGACGTGTTTTCCCGAGGGGATCGCAATGGTGCGATGCACCCGACTGTTTTTGGGGCCGAGGCTCTGGATCATGGGACGTTGTTCGGGCGTGAGGCAGTGTTGGTGACTTTTTCGTCGGATATCCATTGGAGACATGTGAGTAGTCTATCTCGCATGTTTTTTCGCGAGGATTACAACGGCGCGATCCATTTGGTTGTGTGAAGCCTCTTGTGTGATCTTATTAAATGTGGAAATGTGAAAGGTGCCCTAATGGTGGTTATTCTCACCGTGTTTGTAGAGAACCTTTGGCGTGTGATCACGTGTACTCCCGTGTGAGTGAAGAGATGTGGTTGGATGAGTCTCAGCCGTTGAGGTGGCAGGTTGGAGTTGTTACGTCACGCCTTCACGTTGACGTTGGGTGTCGTGTGCATGATATCCTTTGGGATGGAACGTGATATACTTTGGGAGTATACGGGAATGCTTGGAGGTACATGTGGTTGTTTGTACCTGATAACGTTTGTGCGCTCAGTTGGGGATGACTTGGGGCCACACGTCGTAAGGTCCCCATGCGCATGCCTTGTTCTTCTTTATGTACTTTTGACCTCTCGCGACGTAGAGGGTTCCTCTGTTATTGTTTTTTGACCAGTAGGGTTGAGTTTCCCCTGGTCCTGTTCTAGCTTGTTGACCAGTAGGGTTGAGTTTCCCCTGGTCCTGTTCTCGCTTGTTGACCAGCAGGGTTGAGTTTCCCCTGGTCCTGTTCTCGCTTTTTGACCAGTAGGGTTGAGTTTCCCCTGGTCCTGTTCTCGCTTGTTGACCAGCAGGGTTGAGTTTTCCCCCTGGTTCGGTTCTTGTTTGGCCGGCAGAGATGGTTTGATTCCTCTGTTTCTTCGGCTGTGAGGGGTTTCAGTACCGTGCCCCTTCCACCGGACTGTGGCACCGTTTGCGACTACGGGTGTTCGGATAGTGTGGGTGTTTTCCCCACTTTCTGGGATGATTTGTCTCAGTCCGCTTTGACAGTGACTCAGCAGATTGGAGCATGATCTCCTTGAGAGGCTTGGGGAGTTTCCCCCCGTCACTCCGTGTTCCCTGGTAGAGTTATTGTGGATTCGGTGTGACCAACACTTTACGCGGGCACCGATCCTCTACCCAGGAGGTTGTTTCCAGCAGAGCTAAGGTGGTTTCTAGCAGGGCTGAGGTTGTTTCTAGTAGGGCTAAGGTTGCTTCCAATAGGGATGAGGTTGTTTCGAGCAGGGCGCGCCAGTGGGTTACCATCCAGCAGGGATGGCCAGAGCAGTTCTGAGCTTACCTCTAGCTGGTTTGGGCAGTGGTCCCCAATATCGGGCTTACCTCCAGCGAGGCTGGGCAGTGGTCCCCGATGCCGGGCTTACCTCCAGTTGGGTCGGGCAGTGGTCCCCGATGCCGGGCTTACCTCCATTGGGGCTGGGTAATGGTCCCCGATGTCGGGTTACCTCCAGCTGGGCTGGGCAGTGGTCCCGTCGCTGACTTTATCCGGGTCGCCCTCCAGTGGATTACCATGTTAAGGGACTGGGCAGTGTGGAACCCATCAACTTTTCAGGTCTCCCTATAGTGGGAACCCATTGACTTCCAGGGGCCATCCAGCGGGGCTGGGCAGGGGGTCGCCTGTCGACTTTGAGACCTCTCGATTGCGGGGCAGTGACGTGGTGTGGTTTGACGTTCCCCCAGAACTCTCAAGTACGAGGAGCGCTTTCCCCCACCGAGACACGTCCTTGTGACGCGACCTAAAACCGTGCGGGCGAGTCAGTTCCTTCCAAAGAGGATGGTGTCGAGGTGTGGTGATTGAGCCCCTTGTCTTGCGGTTCAGGGCAGACGTGCGGGATACTGGGCATCGATGGAGTTTACTTCTGGGACTGTTGGATACACGTTTTCTTGGGCTGAGCTACGGGACGGAGATCCCCTTATGACGTTGTTCGGGCTTCTTACTGAGCATAAAGATATGTATATACCTTGTTCCAGTACCCACTCCTTGGGTTTTGGCTACTCTCATTCCAGGAGAGGCGAAGACGCGCAGGGTATGCCACGTGCTTTCCGTGTCTAGCTTCTCGTGGTTGGACGAGTCTACTCTCCTGCTATAGGTAGTGAAGACTCAACAAGAAGTTCATCTTTTCACCGTTTCTGGCTCTATTTGTCTGGATGAGTCTACCTCCTTTCTCTTGTTGGGTTGAGCTGGACTCTCTACTATTACTCCAGTGCACTCCTTGTTGTACTCTTTTACTTTTCCTGTTCGCTCTACTACTCACCCTTCGGTACCTCCTTTGTTTCTCCCTTGAGCCTTCGGGGTATCCTACTGAGTATTTTTATACTCACCCCTGCTTGGGCTTTTCCCGCACTTAGTGTGCCCTTGCAGATGACAGACAGGTTGGTCGTGACTTCAGTGGAGCATAGGAGTTCGGGAGCTTGGACCGCGTGTGGTGGTCGTAGTCGGGTTCCAGGTGGAGAACCCTTCCAGCTGTTTGTTTTGTTTACCTATTTCCAGGTTGTGGCACTTTTCTGGTTGGACGCGTGTTTTTCCCCTTTTTCCTTTTCAGCACTTTACTTTTACTATTTAGAGGTTGATGCACATTTGGGGTATATATATAGCAGTTTCCCTTTTCTTTACTTGTCTTTTCTTTTACTCTGCACTATTGCATTGAGTGTGCTGTGTGTGTGTGTGTGTACAAGTACTTAGGAAAAGGCCTCCCTGAGTTGTTGTTCCTTCGGAGCTGGTCACCAGCCCCTAGCCTATGGAGGTGGGCTTGGGGTAGTTGCGGCTCGAGCCCGGGTAGGGTCAGGTCGTGACAAAGTGGTATCAGAGGTGGTTCGTTCCTTGGGACGTTGTTCGGACGTCCCGAAAATAAAAGGGATTGGTTGGGATTTAGGGCAACAGTGTTAAAGGGTCTTGAGAGCGGCTCTCAGGCCTGGGAGTCTAGTGATGGTGCGGAGGCCGACGTATCCATTCACTAGGACCTTAATAACCCGCTTGTCGACTCGGCATGCTGAGACACTCGTTACAAGGAATTTGGTTTGTGCATCACATAGGACTGAGTGGCTTTGGCTCGAGGTAGTGGTTTGCCTTTTCAGGCTTGTGCAGACGCCGTCAGATCAGAGAGTGGATTTGGCAGCCACCCTTTTTCATGGACCAGCTTGGCGTTGGTGGAGTCTGGTGACTCATCTTCTTGATGAGTCATCGCTTTCATGGGGTGACTTTCAGTTGTTGTTTCATGAGGAGTTTTTCCCCTCCTTCTTGAACTCTGTTCGGATTCAGGAGCTCCTTCAGTTTCAGCAGGGAGGTATGATGGTGTCCGAGTACGCAGCTAGTTATGCAGACCGTGCATACTTTTACCCAGACTTGGTCCGTGACGACAACATCCGAGCGCGGAAGTTTGAGCAGGGTCTCCGCTGAGAGATTCATGCTGTCATAGTACCCATGGGAATTTCCACATATGTCGGAGTGCTAGAGCAGGCACTGGTGAGCGAGAGCTTCCTGTCACGTTCTGGAGTTGGTAGTGGCAGCAGGCACGTTGAAGCCAAGACGTCTGCCGCAACTAGTGGGCGTCGACAAGCAGAACCTCAACGCAGGTGGATTTCTGAAAACAGGAATCAGGGGCATGGTCGTACACCACAGTGGCGCCGGAGGGCACCATTGCATCCCAGAGAGAGTTGGTGCTATGCTTGTGACGGGCGAGGTCACTTGGTACGAGACTGCCCGACCCGAGTTGCTGAGAGCTTCGGGCAGGCAACAGGTGCACCACCACGACAGAGGCAGCGCCGTGATCAGAGTAGTACCTAGAGAGGTGGTGCCAGCAGAGGAGCGGGAGGATCTGGTAGTGGGGGATGGATTTACGAGGTCTTCCCATCACCACTAGGTGGTCCACGTCAGGCTCTGGGAGCTTACAGTTGGGACCACGGACAACCGCGAGCTTTGGATGTCTACGAACCTGCAGAGCATGAGGTTATAAGAGGTACACTCTACAACTCTTCTACTTTTTGCAATAAAATTGTTAGACTCTGTGTGTGGAATTCTTTCCTACCTTCTCTTTGCTTGAGGTGTTACCAGGGTGGTGCGGGGCATCGGTGTAACCCTGTGTTGGTATGATAAAAGGCGTGGGACCTTTTTCTTTAGTCGATGGCGTAGACTCCATCACTCCCCCAGCGTGTAAGAGAGTCTTGGTTGAGAGACATCGACTGTGTAATCTTGCATGACCAGATATCCTTGGGTGTTCCACCATATTGATATTCTGAAGGAGGGAATCACCGGGCCTTGTTCCAGGTGCGGGCAGTGATTCCAGTCACGACGTGCGACATAAGGATTCGGTCGGGGAGGTGAGCTACCCCCGAGAGCCTTTAGGCTGTTTGAAAATGTGAAAAGGGATGGAAAGGTTCCCTACCGCCTTGCCCTAACCCCAAAGTCTGGAGTGGGTGCACGATGTCTTCTGCGTGGTTTACCTGAAGAAAGGTGTGTGTGCTCCTATGCACGACATCATCAAGGGCCGAACTTGCGTGAATAGATCAATCCTTTAGTCTTTGTGCGGTGGTGTAGAGTTGTGCAAGAGTTCTTCTGGGTACGGAAGAGCCGGGTGTGGGCTTAGTACCCTGTGTTGCTCCCTAGTTTTGCTTTTCGGGGATGAAAATATTGAATGAGGGAATGATGTAAGAACCCAGTTTTTCTGTGAAAGACTTTGTAAAATTCTTGATGTTATTCCAGAGCATCTCCTTCAGACGGCGTGCGATTCCGAGCCCCAGAGTGCCGGAATTAAATTTTCAGTGCGTTCACACTGAAAATGCCAAATAAATGCGATAACTTCTAAACGGTGTTCCAGATCAGAGATCTGAGTGTACAGATGGGTCTGGAATAGGGTTTTTACCCTAGGAGCGACATAAAACATGTCGGCGCGGGACGTTTGGACCCCTCGCTCGCTTTCGGAACGTTAAACGAATAAATTAATTAATTAATTAATTCGTTTAATGTTGAAATGAAAGTATCTCTTAAATGGTGGCTCGGATTGGAAACGCGAGGGCGCTGTTGAGTCCGAAGCATGTCGTTTACCCTAGGAGGGGTGTAAGTTTCACGGGCGTGGGCCGTTTGTGGAAAAATGGCTCTAGGGGCGTTTTCGTAATTTTTGCGGCTTTGGGCGTTCAATTTTATAACTTTTGAACAGGGCCTCAGATTAAAATTCCAAGACCTCCATTGTGCTCAAGAGGTGGTGTTTGGCCTAGGGGATGCTTAACCTCGACCCTGTCGGAGGTTCGGGTTCGGGCCGGCGGGTGGGTGGTTAAGTGTGTTTCTATTTAAACACTTAACCCCCCCCCCTCTCTTCCCCTCTCTTCATCTCCTTGAAGGAGCTCCTCCTCCATACTCTCCTCCTCCACTCCGACGAGTCGTCTTCGGTGAGGCAGCTCCGGCAAGGCGGCGGTTCGGCGGTGAAGTTCCGGGCAACGCCCACGAGGTAGGATTTGTTGCG
Organism: Viscum album; assembly: GCA_963277665.1. NCBI lineage: Eukaryota > Viridiplantae > Streptophyta > Magnoliopsida > Santalales > Viscaceae > Viscum > Viscum album. The sequence goes on along the minus strand of OY728143.1, from coordinate 1,363,077,309 downwards.
GTTTCAATTTTTTATTCCCACACCTACTTTGAGTTCGATTATATGCATAAATTTTTTGTTTTATCCTCAAACAAAGCTCGTAATCTTGTAGTAGACTTTATTCTCTTTCCGAAGCATCTTTCGGGTTTCAATTCCGAGTCCCGAGCTGCCCGCAGCGGTCCGGCGAAGGTTCTGGGAAATTCAAGAGTTTCTGGGGGGGTTTTCGGCGGTCCGGCAAGGCCAGGCGGTAGTGCGGCGTTTCTGGGATGGTGGTCGCGACGGCGGGGCTCTCGGACGGCGGCGCGACTAAGGCGCAGGGCGCATGGGTGCTCGGCGGTCGCTTCAGTGGGGTGGTCAGCCGCAGGCTCCAGGCGCGGCGGCAGGGGAGCTCCCTTCGGTGGAGCCGGTCGGGCGCGACGACCGCGGGGTCGCGGTGTGCGACCCCCACACAGGTGGCAAAGACCCGCGCCGCGCGGGTCTTCACGCGGCTGTCGTGACCGGCCCTCATGGCTGGTCCGCGCATGGACCGCAGGTCAACGGCCGGCCCGCAGGGCCAAGCCGCAGGCCGGCGCAGCGAGCCGGGCCGGCCGGCGCAGGCCGGCCCAAGCCGGGCGGACCGGTCGGTCCAGGCCGGTCCAGCCCAGGGGCTTTGCCCCTCAGTTTTCAGACGCCCGTAATTTTCGCTACGAGCGTCCGTTTTGCTTGATGTCTACGGTAGTGTACTCCAGATGTCGTGAAGGAATTTTTGAGATGGTTTCGAGAATTTTTAATTCCCGAAACGAGGGGCCTCGGAGGCGTGACGCGTCTTTAAGTGAAATGACGTTTTTCCGGGGAATCTTGTTTTGGACGGTGCGGACGCGTCCGACGTCTGTTTTGAGCACCGTCAGTGGCATTGGAACCCTGGCACCGAGGCAGAGCTTTCTATGGTGGTTTCAGGCATTGAAGCTGAAGTTGAGGTGTGGGCCCCACGGCCCGTCTTTCGAGCTGTGTGAAGCGTTCTGTAAATTTTTCATCGGACGTCTATTCTGGGCGTACGAGCCGTCGATGTTGGGTGTTTTTCTGAGGGCGTTACGATGGCGCAACTCGCCTTCTTTAATTCTGCATGCTGGTGTGGGCCCTGTGAGGGTTGTTTCGGGAGTTGATGGTGATTTCTGGCTTTATCACCGGGTGTCCGTTTTGGACAAGTGAATAGTCCATCTTGTGTACTTTTTCGAGAGGATCGCAATGGTGCGATACGTTCTTTGTGTTTTGGGACAGGGATGCGGGTCCCACGTAGCATCGCTCGTGTGCGGTGCGCTGGAATGCATCTTTTTCCCCGGATATCCGTTGCACTCAAGTGAGTAGTGCTTTTAACGTGTTTTCCCGAGGGGATCGCAATGGTGTGATGCGCCCGATTGTTTTTGAAGCTGAGGCTTGGGATCACGGGACGTCGTTCGGTCATGAGGCGGTGTTGGGGACTTTTTCGTCGGATATCCATTGGAGGCGACTAAGTAGTCTATCTCACGTGTTTTTCTGTGAGGATTACAATGGTGCGATCCGTTTGGTTGTGCGGAGCCTCTTGCACGATCTTATTAAATATAGAAATGTGAAAGGCACTCTAATGGTGGTTCTTCTCACCGTGTTTGCAGAGAACCTTTGGTGTGTGATCGTGTGTAAAACAGTGTGAGTGAAGATATGTGGTTGGCTGAGTCTCAGCCGTTGAGGTGGAAGGTTGGAGTTGTTACATCACGCCTTCGCATTGACGTTGGGTTCCGTGTGCACGATAGCCTTTGGGATGGAACGTGATATACTCTGGTAGTATACGGGAATGCTTGGAGGTACATGTGGTTGTTTGTACCTGAGAACGTTTGTGTGCTCAGTTGGGGTTGACTTGGGGCCACACGTCGTGAGGGCCCCATGTGCGTGTCATGTTCTTCTTTACGTACTTTTGACATCTCGTGACATAGAGGGTTCCTCTATTCTTGTTTGTTGACCATCAGGGTTGAGTTTCCCCTGGTCCTATTCTCACTTGTTGACCAGCAGGGTTGAGTTTCCCCTGATCCTATTCTCGCTTGTTGACCAGTAGGGTTGAGTTTCCCCTGGTCCTGTTCTAACTTGTTGACCAGCAAGGTTGAGTTTCCCCTAGTCCTATTCTCGCTTGTTGACCAGCAGGGTTGAGTTTTCCCCTGGTTATGTTCTCATTTGGCCGGCAGAGATGGTTTGATTCCTCTGTTTCTTCGGCTGTGAGGGGTTTTAGTACCATGACCCTTCCACCAGACTACGACACCGTTTGCGACTATGGGTGTTCAGACAGTGTGGGTGTTTTCCCCACTTTCTGGGATGAATTGTCTCAGTCCGCTTCGACAGTGACTCAGCGGATTGGAGCGTGATCACCTTGAGAGGCCTGAGTTGTTTCCTCCCATCACTCCGTGTTCCCTGGTAGAGTTCTTGTGGATTCGGTGTGACCAACACTTTACGCGGGCACCAATCCTCTACCCAGGAGGTTGTTTCCAGTAGGGCTGAGGTGGTTTCTAGCAGGGATGAGGTTGTTTCCAGCAGGGCTGAGGTTGCTTCCAGCAGGGATGAGGTCGTTTCGAGCAGGGCTCACCAGTGGGTTACCATCCAGTAGGGATGACCAGTACAACGGTGTTCATCGAGCAGTACCATCCAGCATGGATGGCCGGAGCAGTTCCAGGCTTACCTCCAGCTGGGCTGGGCAGTGGTCCCTGATGCCGGGCTTACCTCTAGCGGGGCTGGACAGTGGTCCCCGATGCCAGGCTTACCTCCAGCTGGGCTGGGTAGTGGTCCCCGATGTCGGGCTTACCTCCAGCGGGGCTGGGCAGTGGTCCCCGATGTCGGGTTACCTCCAGCTGGGCTGGGCAGTGGTCTCGTCGCCGACTTTAGCCGGGTCACCCTCTAGTGGATTACCCTGTTATGGGACTGGGCAGTGTGGCACCCGTCGACTTTCCGGGTCTCCCTATAGTGGGAACCCGTCGACTTCCAGGGACCCTCCAGCGGGGCTGGGCAGGGGGTCGCCTGTCGACTTTGAGACCTCTCGACTGCAGGGTAGTGACGTGGTGTGGTTTGAAGTTCCCCCAGAACTCTCAAGTATGAGGAGAATTTTCCCCCACCGAGACGCATCCTTGTGATGCAACCTAAAACCGTGCGGGCGAGTCAGTGCCGTCCAAAGCAGATAGTGTCGAGGTGTGGTGATTGAGCCCCTTGGCTTGCGGTTCGGGGAAGACGTGCGGGATGCTGGGCATCAATGGAGTTTAATTCTGGGACTATTGGCTACTCCTTTTCTTGGGCTGAGCTACGGGATGGAGATACCCTTACGACATTGTTCGGGCTTCTTGCTGAGCATAAAGATATGTATATACCTTGTTCCAGTACCCACTCCTTGTGTTTTGGCTACTCTCCTTCTAGGAGAGGCGAAGACACGCGGGGTATGCCACGTGCTTTCTGTGTCTAGCTTCTCGTGGTTAGACGAGTATACTCTCCTGCTATAAGTAGCGAAGACTCGACGAGAATTTCATCTTCTCACCGTTTTCGGCTCCTTGTGTCTGGACAAGTCTACCTCCTTTCTCTTGTTGGGTTGAGCTAGACTCTCTACTATTACTCCACTTCACTCCTTGTTGTACTCCTTTACTTTTCCTATTCTCTCTACTGCTCACCCTTAGGTACCTCCTTTGTTTCTCCCTTGAGCCTTCGGGGTATCCTACTGAGTATTTTTATAGTCACCCCTGCTTGGGCTTTTCCCGCACTTTGTGTGCCTTTGCAGACAACGGACAGGTTGGTCATGACTTCAGTGGAGCATAGGAGTTCGAGAGATTAGACCGCGTGCGGTGGTCATAGTCGGGTTCCAGGTGGGGAACCCTTCCATCTATTTGTTTTGTTTACCTGTTGCCGGGTTGTGACACTTTTCTGGTTGGGCGCGTGTTTTTCCCCTTTTTCCTTTTCAGCACTTTACTTGTACTATTTAGAGGTCGATGCACATTTGTGGTATATATATTGCAGTTTCCCTTTTCTTTACTTGTCTTTTCTTTTACTCTGCATTGTTGCATTGAGTGTGTTGCGTGTGTGTGTACAGGTACTTAAGCAAAGGCCTCCCCGAGTTGTTTTGCCTTCGGCGCTGGTCGCCAGCCCCTGGCCTATAGAGGCGGGCTTGGGGTAGTTACGGCTCGAGCCTGGGTAGGGTCGGGTCGTGACAAATGTCATGAATCAAATTTAGATACTAACATAAAAGTTCATCCTTATCTTGAACATAAATATCTCCAAAAATATCACCTTGTCAATGAAACACTTTTTAACCATCAATATTATCTATATACAATTACTTAATGGATTATAACAAATCATATACTAACCCAAAGGGTTATTTAAACCTCAATATATTATTCTTCTCAAAACCAGGTAAAAGTTTCAAATCACCTCAAAATATCAATAATTAAAGCCTCAAAATCGGTATTTATGCCTTTGAACTTATGTAAATATTAAACTTTTAAACCCATAATTATATTTATAACTCTTAAGTTAACCCCACATGAAATCATATATCAAAAATTTAACACAAGCATTATTCCTCAAATAAAATCATAGAATATTTAAATAAATCAAAAAATGAAATAAAATTTATCAAATATGACCTAAATCACTTTGTCATCAAATCACTAACCAAATTCAAGGTCGCCAATACTATCCAATTTACTTCAGAAATTTCAATCATACCTTTATCCCAATACACGATCAATTCAATATTTATACTTTAATGATTGGAATATCATATTTAATTCCTTGGTCTAGGATTTAAACCTTAGATTAGGGCATTGTCTTGTATAGTGACCATGTTCCCCACACATAAGACATTAAACTATCAATAGTTTCTTCAGATGAAATTGATTTCCTTATATCATAATATTCATTTTTTTTTCTTAATAATTTTTTGATTTTTGCTTTTATTTTCCACATAAAACATTTTCCCATTCCTTTTGGGAATTATCTAGGGCTTCTCTTTCCACATTTTGGAATGAAGGAAATTATGACTTCATTCTTTCATGGTCTCCACCACTTGAGCTCTCAGAAAACTCTATACTTATATTCTTTGGTGAGTATAAGAGTTAGTTAAGGTTCACGTTGTCAATAATATATCATGATAATTTATTATGTATAATGAAAATATATTTTAATTTAGTTATCATCCAATTTGGTTACTTATAATTACTAAATTATCCATTATATTGAATATTAACATTATTCCTACTAGTTCCAACCATTTACTAAAACCAAAAATCATAGCATGAGAAACAATAATAATTATGGGAACCCACATAATATATAACTTTCAAAAAATTTATGATGGTATCCTATACTTAGAATTATCCCCAAATCCAGTCATATGATTATATTCCCTAATCTATGTTTTTATAAATCTAGTTCCCAATGTTTCTATTAAACTTACTCTCACATCAAATGTAAAACCCCAACTCCAGTAACTAAGAGTTGAGGTCTACCTTATATCATTGGAATAATATACAATGGATATCATCCCAAAGGTCTAATCATGTTAATAGACTTATAAAACCATATACAAACTTGATAACCATTTTACATTGGGAATAAAATATAAAACATAACAAATTTTTTTTTATGGAATCCTTGAAACCAATTAAAATATTTATTCTTCATATACAAGGGAATGTGAAAAAATAAAGTTGATCTCAAATGATCAGTAAGGGTTAAGTATAGTAGAATATATTATGATTAAATAAGTTATAATCAATATAGAAAGGTAAATAACTAGAAACACATTCCATTTAATCAATAACATGAGAATAAAATTCATCCATGGATAATATCAAAGCAGTAATACCATAGATAATAATAACTAAACTCTCAATGGAGGAAGTTATTACCATTTTATGTCATGATATCAGACATTATGATATCATTATCATCAAGTCCTAGCTCCAAGTTATTTTACACTATGGGTAGGTATACACCAAAAACTCAATTAATAAGGCTATAAAACTAGTTTATCTCATGAGACCTGTCAATGAATCAAGGGGATAACTATAATCGGGCCCCACCCATAACTACATTTTGAATTAATTCCTCATATATTTAATAATAAATTTAATCCATAAATAATGTGCCTTATCAGAAAATGTATGTATTGAGTAAAGAATAGGGAATATCAATATTTCCTCTGTTAATCAAATAACTTTCTAAGTAAAATATTTTATATAAAAATAGTATATATTTTAGGAAATAATCATATCCATAATACAAGTAATATATATTTTTAAGATAAATTTAATGTCCAATGAAAAATGATCACAAGAAATTGACTATTTCAAGATAAATTTAACGACTATAAAATTAATCAAGAGATGAGATATGACCTTCAATTCATCATAAAAGTAGATTTTGTAATAAAATAATGTTTTTTAAATAATAGAAGAAAATTAAAGTGAAACATTTAAATAAGTATTCATTAAATAGTTTTATTTTTAAAATCATTGAAAACTTATATAATAATCTAAATAGTGTAAAATAGTTATAGTGATGGGAAAATATATTAATATTGTATACATTAAAAGAAAATTTACTTTTAAATTTTGTAAAGAAAGTAAAAAATTACCATTTTGGAAAAAATTTGAAAAAATTGTTTAAAAAATTTAAATATTCAATAATAACATAAAATTTTATTGATAAATAATTTGAATAAATAAAAATGAATTTTGTAAAACAATTTTGAAAAATATGGACATGGAAGAAAAATATATCCAATAAAAAGATAAATATGATAAACTTTTGTTTTAAATATCTCTTCAATTGAATCAAGTGATGAAGAGAGAAAAATATGTAATAAAACATTAAAATTTATTAAATATCAATATTTTACTAAAATTTATGGATTTTAAGAATAATAGACTATAGGATTCCTTTAATTAAAATTAGAGAAATCCCAAATAAATGAGATTGTAAAATAAATTATTACCTCTTTAGAAACTTTCAAATTGTAACCCCTTTAAAGATTAAATTGAATTGAATAATTAATCATCATAAATAAATATATATGCATGTTAAATAAATAAAATGTGGGGTATTAACATCACATAAAAATAAATAAGTTCATAATACCAAATATGTCTCAATGGAGTGAAAATTGAGATGAAATCTCATACAAAGACTGCATCATTGAAGTGAGAATTAATCAATGAAGTGATTATGTGTCACAAATTTAAATACAAAAAATACAGGTTGAAATACTATATAATACAATCATAATTAATTTCACAAATAATCATGGAATAATAGAGTCAATGAATTATATGTATACATTACTGGAAAAATACCCTATACCAATGGTTTGGAGAACTGTTGCCAAGTAAGCCGTGATGATAGGTCTATACCAATGGTTTTTGGAAAACCATTGGTATAGACCTATAACAACGGTATTAAAAACCGTTGGTATAGACCTATACCAATGGTTTTGAAAATCGTTGGTATAAGTAATATGAAAATCTATACCAACGGTTCCATAAACCGTTGGTATATGTAATTCAAAAAATAATCATCCGATTGGTTTTGATCCCAGCACCTCCTGTTTGTGATTTAACGACCTAACCACTAACCTAAATTACTTTTTTGAACATAATTTCATAAATATATATATGTATTATCATAATTATTTTAAATTTTGATTTATTTAATGTCTGCTGTAAGAAGATTACATTAAAAATACATGTACCTATACCAACGGTTTTCAAAACTGTTGGTATAGGTCTATACCAATGGTTTTGATAACCGTTGGTATAGGTTCTTTGATTTTGGGATGTATACCAATGGTTTTTGGACAAACCGTTGGTATAAGGTCTCTATAATGGACCTATACCGATGGTTTTGGCCAAACCGTTGGTATAGGTCTAAATTAGTGAACCTATACCAACAGTTTGTCCAAAACCATTGGTATAGTTCCATATAAGTGACCTATACCAACGGTTTTGGCCAAACCATTGGTATATATCCAAATTAGTGAAATATAGCAAAAACTTTCCCAAAACTGTTGTTATAGATCATATTTCCAGTAGTGATAACCCAATGAAAGAAAATTGAGTTAAAAAACCCCCTTACCTCACATTTACCTTTAGTTAAATGTGCTTTAACTTAATTTATAATAGTTTTAAGAAATTAATTAATTAATAATATAACCATATTAATATTTATAACAATATATTCGATCATATTATAACAACTTATCACCCATCTATTAATAATATTTCATTATTATCAGTGTTTCGGGTGTTAACCACTTTATCTTCTCATGCATGTTTTGTCATAGAAGTTCCTATGATTGTAATTTGATTATGGTTACATAATACACATAATTTAAATTATTTTATAATTATCATATATATCCATTAAATATTTCTTCATTACCATCCATGTGATGCATAAATAAAAAACAGGTCACGTCACTCTGTGGAGGTGGTAGTCTACATGCATGCAAGTGTGTTGTTATCATTTTCCAATGGATTGGAAGGTAAGAAGATAAATATTATATTATAATTAAATGATAATAATTATTTTATAATTATAATATGTATTTATTAGTTCTATATTTATAACAATCCAAGTAAAGTGGTGATGAAAAAAAATTACTCTATTACGTGAAGACGGTAGGTCGTATGTATGCACAAGTAATGTTTTTGCTTTTCATAGGATGGAAAAGAGGTGGAAAATTATTGTAACATAATTAGAATAACATATAAGTATATTTATGATACTGTATTTATTATTTTAGTATGATTTCAATATATTTATAGGATTTTTAAGAAGAAATAAATTTAGAAGAGCTGGTAAAGTCAATTATCTCTTCTTCAAAAGAGCTCCTTTATATCTTCTCTTAAGGGAACTAGGGTTGGTATTTTGGGAATAAAAGAACCTCTATAACTTATATAATGAGGTTGGGAAGATAAATTTTTAGGTTTTTGTCGATATAGGTTTCTCAATGTGGTGTAAATAAAATGGAGAAGGGGTGTCCTTTAATAAGTGAGGGGAGGGGTATTATTGGGATTTCTTAAAGTATCAAATTAATATAAATTATTTTAATTTCCCAAATGGATAAAAATTGAAATAATTCATATACAAGATTACTATGAGTCTTAATAATCTTATAAAATAAAATTTGGATAGGTTTTGGTTATGTTTTCTCTCTTATCTTTTAGTTTTAACCCCTATTAACCCTTTTGACAATTATCGTAATATTAATGTTTTCTAAACTTTAAGGGTCAAGAATGTTACCATAAATGGAAAAAGACCCATAAATTTATATGAGATAAAATTTTAGACCATATATTTTCCCCATTTTCCTATTTTAAGATGTTATTATTTTTAAATAATTTAATAAATTATTATTTTCATAAAATATCATTAATTTTATTTTTGATATTATTCACTTAATTTTACTTTAAAAACATCATGAAAAAGATTTAATTAAAAAATAATACATTAACACATCAATAATATGTCATATATATCTATAAAATTCATGGTTCACTATAAATCACTCAAAAAATATTACTTTTAGTGTTTTTAAAATAATTTATTATATTTTTTTATTAATTGAATAAATTCTATATTGACATTGCGTAAGAATTTAAGGTAACTAATTAATCACTAAAAATTATAAATAAATTACCTTGATAAAAAAATTATATTTAAAATAAACATTTATAACTGAACATAATTTTTTTATCCCTATCATAAAATATTATAGATATTAAAAGCAAGAAAGTGATGTTTTTGACTTTATCTTTTACTTAAATATATTAAAGGTCAAAATCAAGGAAATATGGAACCTAGTTTCCATATTTTCAAAATTTTGATGGAAATATCTAAATTACACTCATATATTTGGATAAATTAAAGTTTAAGGTTTATTTTTAGTCCTTATCATATTATTTTTAACATTAATTACCAAACTTACCCTTACCATGGTGATGATTATTTATTATGCTTACTATTCATTATGATTATAAGGAACCAGACTTAAAAAATTACATAATCTTGAATTAAATGATTAATTCACATTGAGGATATTTTCAGGTTTATAGTTTCAAAGAATTAGGCCATAACTATTACATTACATCTCAAAAATTACAAAGTAGACACTTTTACTCAGTTTCTATTTTTTTTTCATAAAATAAAAACTCTTGAGAAAAAGAGCCATGTCTAGTTCCATGTTTTAGACACAATCACTTTTCCTTTATCCCATCCTTGACCCTATTCATCTTTAAGTCATGTGAAGAACATTTCAAAACTTGGGATGAGCATAAATAGCTCAGTAAGGGTTATAAAACAAAGAAATAAAACATTAGTTCATCAATACATATATAACATAAGCTCTTTAACATGGCTCATGAAATCATAAGATTTGTGAATAACAATAGAAATCATAAATCATAAAGTTAACTTGTGGCATCCATAACATACTTACGTTATAGATTTTATAGTTACATAGGGAGTTACGTTTGGAATACCCATCATAGTATATTCCCTAAATATCTTAGGAGAAACATTAAAATTTACCCCTGTCATATTACCCAATGCATTGGAGAGCTATTTTGGGGTCACCCACCCTAGTTTTATCATGGAACCCCCCATATACGTAAATAATAACCAAGAACCATAACATATTCATAACACATAAAACAAACATAAAGGAAAGATAACATTTCCACATTTCAATCACAATATATCATTTCAAGATATTGAAATAATCAATCTATTCTCAAAACAATTATCAATAAAAAAATACATAAAAAGAGTATATGGTATTTATTTTCCTTTTTAAAAAACATTACATCTTGTTAAGGAAGCTAAAGATCAAATAATGCTCGTGATGGTGGAAAGGTCATTATCACCGCGTACGTTAAAAAGAAACATTATTTTTATCATTTAGTAAAACAATTCATAGATAAATATTCCATTTGAATGAAATAAAAATTAAAATGGGTTTATACATCGTATAAAATAAATTCATGTATAAATCAAAGGATGCCTCAATGAAAGGAGATAGAGACGAAATCCCTTACCTCGTGTCTGACTTGACTTGATTGTTCTTTAATCTTATGAATGATAAACTAAAGTTAATTTCTTCTTGATTAATAACCTTTTTCAAGTTTATTATTATTTTTATATCACTTATTACCTTGTTATAAACATTACATAATCATTTAAGTTAATAACGGTCGTTTTTTCAATATTTGGTACTTGAGACAAAAATGAACTTCTTATAATTACATGTTGTCCATGTGGTCAAAAGTCCATTATATCCAGAATTATATTCATGATTTAGATATAATATATATCATATATATCCAGTATATATATTTATTTATAATAATACATAACATTTGGAGATAATAAATGAAATGCACCGTTCATGGAGACGGTAAGTCGTACGTACGCATGAACACTACTTTCATTTCTATTTTGTATTTTAATGAAATAAACTCTTAATGATACATAGTTATATTATAATTATAGTATAATATCATATATAATTTTATTAAAATCATCCTTTATACATCCCATGTATGGCATGAATGAGTCATATCACTTTGAGGGGACAGTAGTCCGCACTTCCTCAAATGAAATTATCGTGTTTACCCATTATGGAAATCATAAAGGTATGATATAAATGAAAAATACAGAAGTATAGATAAAATATAAATATAATATATTTAACATATAAATATAGTTCCATCATAATGACCACCATTGGAGGTAGTAGGAGAAAATTGAACAATCATCGTTTCGTGAGGCGTTAGTTTTCCGTCCACAGAAACAGTATGTTCTTTACCCATTAGATTGAGGAGTGTGGAATTTTTGTTAAAATAATTCTCATAAAAACAACCTAGTATATTGAGGATACTATTTTTATTATAAAATAAATTAATAAAAAGAGTTTAGGGGGTTGTAGAAGTAAAATAAAAGAAAAGAACTTAAGAGAAGATGTTGCCTTTAAATCATGTAACTCCCTTTGGTTTGAACCAAAATGATTTATTGAAGTGACTTATGCCTAAGGTAAGGATTATAGGTAGAATATAGGGATGTATGGAACTTAATTGGGCAGATTTTTTATGATCCAAGTGGCTTGAGAAGTGTGAGTAATGAGTTTGAGGTGAGTGCTTTTTATAAGGGGGAGGAGGAGCTCTTTAGGAAAGTTTGAAAATATTATTTTATTATATAATGATTCTCGGTTTCTAAAGGTCCAAAACTCATTAAAGTAAAAGATAATATGACTATTGTTAGAAATAAAATCATAAAATAATAATTTTATAGGTTTTGGATATTTTTTTAATATTTATAAACTTATTTATTTAAATCATTCATTAATGAGGTAAACACTGCATCATTATTGTGTCATAACTAATTTTATTTATTTGATGTCTAAAAATTATAAAAAAATACAATGATGTATAAAATCTTTTTAGATTTCAAATGAATATTTATAGTCAAATAGATAACTTATATAACCCCATGTAACAATTGATTTACTAAAAGATATATGTTTACATAATTTTTGTCTTTACTTTAAATTAATTAATATAAAGTGTCATTGTCACTTCCAAGTGGCTTCATGGGGTCCCAAAATTTACCCAAGGATGAAATTAGTTGAAATATATCATCCAATAGGGTTAGGAAAAGTTTAAGGGTAATTTACTATTATTATAATATTATTTTTTACCCTTATTTACCAAATTTACCCTTTAACCATGGTAAATAAAATATTTACTGAAGTAAATATTCATAATGTCTAAAAATAAAAGTTACCTATTTACATAATTTGGACCTCCTTATTAAAAATATGGAATCAATGTTCCGAAATTCAAAACGCATAAGTGACATAAATTAATTTAAAATTAATTCTCGTTGTCAAAACAAAAGGCGTGTTTTTAAGAAATAATAACTATTAAAAGTTTTACCTTTGTTTATGTCCAATTTAGTGGTGATATTACTTCTAATGACCAAAAAAGAATTAAATGGTAAAAATATAATCTAATTTCACTTTAAAACCTATTAAAAATATAATATAACTAAATAAATAAATTATATTAAAATGCAGTTTTGAATTAAAATACAGTATTTTTCATTATTCATTAAAAAATGAATTTTATCAGAAAAATACCAAAAATTTATCCAAAGTAAATTTTGATATCCCAATTATAAAGAAGAATTTTATTTTGTCGAATAAAACATATAAAAGTGACCAAAACTATATTTAAAGAGCGTTTTCCATCAAAAGGTGATAAATTGACCTTTTAAAGAATATTAGAGTATTTATGCTTAAAATTAGATTCATTCGCATTTTAATCCTCTAAAATTTATTGGATAAATTTAAAAACATTTAATAAATAAGTTTAATCATATTTTAGTTAGTTATGTTCATTCCTGCCAATAAAATGGCTATGCGTTAACTACCATTTAAAATAATATTATATTATTATTTTTCAATATGACTCAACATTGTGTGCAATATAAGATTTCAAAGAAATTCGTTGTTGCGTATTGGGTATTCTATCGAATATAGAATCCACTTTAAAGTAAAATTAATATTTAATTCACAAATATTAATAATTATGAAAATATATTATTCTTTATTTACTTGATATGTTACAATGGTAAAAAATAAAAGGGACATATTTACCAAATTTGAAACTAATAATTAAAAAATATGGTATAAAATTTTCAATATTAGTTTTCTATAAGTTTCTATATTTAATTTTAATATAAATTTGTAAAACATCACAAATTTTTTATTTATAAATATGAATTTTTAAGCATAAAAAATAACTTATATAAAATCATGATTTTTTATTAAAATTAGATTATTATAAACAAAATGTATATTAATTTACTTTAAAAGTAAATACAAAATATAATAGTACTTCTAAATTACTTAATTTAAAAGAAATGACAGTGTTTGAAAAATCAGTATTTTTCACTCTTCACAAAAAATCAATCTTCTCAGAAAAATCCAAAAAAATTAAAGTGAGATAATTTTGGTGTGATTATTTTAAAAATTATATTATTTTTATCAAATAATTTTTTAAAAAATTATATAAATTAATTTTAATATTCTCTCACAATAAGAAATAAAAACCATTTTAGAATAAAATGTATTTTGATGAATAAAACATCTTTACTAAAAATTGAGTGCTTATTTTCTAAGATTTCATCAGTACATTTTTATTGAGTAGGTACTTTATATATATATATATATATATATATATATATATATATCATAATATGGTTAATCATATTCATACCCACAAATTAAATGGCTATGTTATAACAGTCATATTTAAATAATAATATTTCATAGTGCATTTAAGCTCAATGTTGTGTGTTGTTTACATTATCAAACACATTGTTCTTTTAAAATATTAGGGTGTTATAGTAAATTACCTGAATTTAAGACACATTCCATGTTCACAATATGATGCATGAGTGCATTGTATACAATAAGAACCAAACCGAGTATTTTGAACAGGTACTCACTGAGTTACTTGCAAGTAAAAAGTTATGTATTATTTTATTAAGTTTGAAATAAAATAAAATTGTTTATTTTATTTAAAATTATAATGGATTTTAATTTCAATATAATTGTAAGGAATAAGATAAAAATGATTTATTTATTAATAATATAATTAATCATATTAATTTGATCATGTTTTATCTTATCGGCAAATGAATTGAAGTGAATTCTAGCTAGTTGTTTTAAATGTGTAATCATTGCATGTGTATGACTGATCATTGGATTTTACCAGACCTATTTATATATTATTTTAATTTAATTTAATTTTATTTTATGGGTTTTTAATTATTTATTATTAAATTTAATATGTTGTCATGCGTGTCGTACCTCCCTCTATTATATAGGACCTATGTGTCTAAGGTTGTTTTATGTAATTCCACTTAACCAATAATTTGGTTCCCATCACATGTGTGTGAGTTTTAAAATGTATGTAATAAATGGATTATCCAAAGGTTTATGTAGTAGGTTCTAGCTTGATCTGATGTGGAGGCAGTTTAAGAATGAATCAAGACAAAACTAACATGAGTGATACATAGGTGGCCAAGTGGAATGTTGCAACTCATATAAAGACCAAAACAAGGAGTTTTCCCCTAGGGTCATAGGTTGGTTTATTTTTCACTTAATAAATCAAATATTATATAATCTCATGATTTCATCATTTATTTATTTATTTTATTTTTTATATGCTTGATTTATTTTATGGATGTAAGATCGCTATCACTTAAATAAATGGTTTTATATGAAAATATGGAATTGAAATAAATGGGTTATGAGAAAATGTTTTATCAGAACATGGTTAATCCTTAAAGTAAAAAACCTCTTCATATTAAAATGACATTTAAAGGATAAAAAATAAATATTTTTTCATAATAAACATAAAATATCCCTCAATTTAATATTAATTAGTTTATCCTTCCATCGTCTGAATTAAGATGAACCCATAGTAAAAGTATCAGTTTAGCCTCCATTGGGGGAACTTTTAATTATCAGGAAATCTTAAATAAGATGGTGGGCCAGATTAACCAAATATGTATTGTGTTTAACGTATTCCATATATACAATACAAATTTAGAGCCAAGTGTTAAATAAATTTGAGTCGGGACTTTTGGATTGTGGATTCCACTAAATGGTTCAAGGAATCACTTGTTTGTAGTTGTAAAGACCGCCTACAAAAATACTTTCTTATAATTTTCATGGCCTATATCCAGATGATAGTAAGGTAAATACGGATCAATGACACTAGGATATATTCAATATGTGGAATTCCAAGTTCA
Source organism: Viscum album (assembly GCA_963277665.1). Taxonomy (NCBI): domain Eukaryota; kingdom Viridiplantae; phylum Streptophyta; class Magnoliopsida; order Santalales; family Viscaceae; genus Viscum; species Viscum album. The sequence continues at coordinate 1,363,061,469 of OY728143.1, read as the reverse complement.
ATGGCGAAGGATGTTGAAATTTTATAAAATATTAGGACACTTAATAAAATTAAAAAAAACATTATCATCTATCATATAAAATATAATCAAGTAAAGTACAAATGATCCACTCTTTTATTGTAGAATAATGAAAATTTCATCAACCGCATTATCCCTATGATCAATTATGGATAAAGAACATATCCTAATTGGAAGCAACTTCTAGTAATGGTTCATATGCTTACATGTAGTGTTACACCATGGAAAAAAAATTAAGTGATATAATCCCCAATGATTAATCCGCCTAAAAATTAAGTGAGTGATAAGAAGTTTACTATATATGATAAACACCTGAGTGATGTAGTTAGATTTCAGTGTTTAATGCTTTCATCGATGTATAATGAACTCATGAAGTCACATGAAGACATGGATGCTTATATTATGCTTCATCATCTCCATGGACTTTATCAGGATAGAGAAAGATAGGAACATTTTGAGATATACATGGTTCTCTTTTAGATAAAACTTAGATAAGGTGAACCGTCTGGGCCTTACATAATCAAACTCATTGGATACATTGAGTGCCTAGAGGTTATAAGGTTTAAACTACCTGAAGAACTATGAATCGATCTTATTCTTTTATCACTCACTTAGAACTTCTTCAGCTTTGTGGTTGATTTCAACATGAACAACATAGAGATGTATCTCATAGACCTTATAACTCTAATCCACTAAGTTGACAAGGATATGAAGTGTAAGAAGCCTTCTTCTATTATGGTGAATAAAAGGAAAGTCCATGTGAAGATATCTAATTCTAAATCTTCTTTGAAACACCCTTTAAAAAAGATAATGTTCAAGGTGAAAGTAAGGAAATAAGATGTTATCTATTTTTCATGTGGCTATAAGGGACACTGAAAGAAAAATCACACCTAGTAAAATAATTAGGGGTAATCTTAAAGTGAATTTTTCATCGAGTGGAATTTATATATTTCTAAAAATAGGGTATTAGATACATAATGTGGTGATCACATATGTATTCAAAGATAGAAGCCAAATATATTCTGGAAGATTTATCAAGGTAAGGTAGATATACGAGCATCCAATAGAGACTGACTATTTATTGTGTCTATTAGGGACTACCAAATCACATTACTAATAAGAATTATCATGGTTATAAAATATTTTTATAATTTTCTATTAATTACCACAAACATTATTTTTGTGATCAGACTTGATACAGATGGATTTATTTTCAAATTTTGTAATAAATATTGTTTCTTTTATAAAGAAATATTTTTTTATGGTAATGAATATTTAAATAATTGTATTTACATATTTTAATATGCAAACCAAGTAATGGAAATCCATAATGAATATAGTTCACATGATTTATAACACACCCAACTATGGCATCACCATCTAGGTTATGCAAACAAAAAAACATTTGACCATATTATAAAAATATGGATATTTAGATTCATTTGAATTAAAACCAATTGTTGTGTGTTATGAATATTTACAAGAAAAAATGTCCAAATATCAATTTAGTGTAAAAGGTAAATGGGCCACTAAGATTCTTGAGTTGGTTTATACTGATGTGTGTGGACCTTTTACAGTTGAATCTAGGGGTAGGTACACATACTTCATAACTTTTAATAATGACTTTAGTAGATATATATAAGTATAATTAGTAAGGTATAATTTATATTCCTTTGATATATTCAAGGAATATAAGAATGAAGTTGAGAACCATCTTGGTAAGAAGATTAAGAAACTCTGCTCAGACCATAGTGGAGAATATCTTAATCATGACTTCATTGATTATTTATAGGAGTTTGAGATTATATCCTAGCTCACTCATCCTTATAAACCTAAATGGAATGGTGTAAGTAAAAGTTGGAAACACACCCTATTAGACATGGTGAGATCAATTAAAAACCATATGAGTCTTCCATTATCCTTTTGTGGATACACATTACATACATCACAACACATTCTAAACTGAGTGCCAACTAATGTAGCAAATAGTATTATATATGAAATTTCATATAGAAATAAACTTGTGTTGTCACATGTACAAGTGTAGAGATTTAAATCACCTATTAAGGATATTTATGAAAATAAAATTTTACCCTAATTCACTAAGATTATATTTATAAGATATCTCAAATAAACAAGTGGATATTACCTATACGAAACTTTGGATAAAACAATTTTGGTTAAAAGACATCCCAAATTACTTGACAAGGATTATATATCTAAAATAGATATTGGGAGTGAGATAGAATTTGATGAATTCTAGGCTCAATATACATAATAGTTGGCATAGGAATATATTCCACAAATCCCCATATAAGATAATGTTTTAGAGATATAGGTATTGTGTATGATTAGAAGAGAGGTTAGAGAACCTGAATGATATGGTTTTCTAGTCACTGAGGATAGTGACTGATTATTAGTTGATAATAATTATCCTATTACCTAAAAGGAAGCATTAAATGGAACAAAATATACCAAGTGGAAAAAAGCTATAAATTCTGAAATGGATTCCATGTATCAAAACCAAGTATATATTTTTGTAGATTATCCTATGGATTAAAATACCATTTTTTGAAAATGGGTATTCAAGAATAAAATGGACATTTATGAACAATTCAGTAATTATAAGTCATGTTTGGTTGTAAAAGGGTTCAAACAACAAAAAAGCATAGACTATGGTAGAACATTTTCACTAATTTATATACGGAAATCCATTTTAATTATACTTTACATGGAAGCTTACCATGACTCAGAGATTTGGTGGATGGATGTAAAAAAATATTCTTTCTCAATGGGAACCATTAGGAAGATATCTATATGACACAACCAAAAGGGTTTATGATTCTAAAGGATTCTAGTAAGGTATGAAAGTTGTAGAGATCCATTTATGGGTTAAATAAAAAATCCAGGTCAGGGAACATTCATTTTGATGAATCCATAATAGAATTTGGTTTTATAAATAAAAACTTTGAGATTTGTGTCTATAAGAAGTTTAGTGGGAGTTCAATCACTTTCTTAATAGTTTATTCTAATGGCATACTACTTATTGGTAATGAAATACCAATCTTATAGTCTATTAAATCTTGGTTGAATACATGATTCTTCATAAAGGACCTAGGAAAATAATCATATATTCTTGGATAAATATTCATTGTAATATATCCAAGAGGATTCCCAGTCCAATTTAAAGTATATATATTGACATGATACTAAAAATATTTAGTATGGAATAATCCAATAGGGGACTATTACTAGTGTCACATGGAATTCATATTTCCAAGAAAATGTGTCCTCAGACACATGATGAGAGATGAAGGATGGTAAGGATTCTATATACATCAATGATTGGGAAAATAATATATGATATGTTAATTACAAGTTTAGATGTCACCTATCCCATAAGTGTGGCATGGAGATATCAAGATAACCCAGGATACCACCATTGTATGAAAAAAAACTATCTTTAAGTATCTAAGACAAACTAAGGGTATGTGCTTGTTATATGGAGGAGATGAGAAACTGGTCATCAGGGGATACATAGATGCTAATTTCCAAGTGGATCAAGATGATCTAAATCACAGTTGAGATACATATTCACTCTCAATGGAGGTGTTGTAAGCTATAAAATATTAAAGAAGTCCATGGTTATAGATTCTGTGGTAGAGTCTGAGTATATTGTAGCTTATAAAAGAAGAAATTTGGATATGAAGCTTCATCCAAGATCTTGATGTGATTCATATCAGTAAAGATCATACCATACTTTGTGGTAATAATACTACAGTAGTGGATCTTGCAAAGGATCCAATATCACATCAGTAGACAAAGCATATACTTTGGAAATATCATATATTGAGGTATTTTTCTTAGAGAGGCGAATTAAAAGCGAGTACAGTCTCCATGAATGACAACATGGAAGACCCCTTGACTAAAGACTTAACTCAATAGAAACATGACCATAATGTGAGATCTAGAGGACTAAAAGTCATTGGTAGTTAGCTCTATTCAAAGTAGGAGCATTTTAGATTCGTTTTCCTAGAACCAACTATACATACTTTTTATTACATGAATATTAATGTAAATATATTATTACATATCATTTATAGTTATATATGACTTTAAAATAATAATGTCTTGGATTATCTATTGAATTAAATGGTGAAACAATTCCACACTATGATGAGAACCATGAAATGACTTGACAATATCCTTAAAAAAAATCTATGGTTAGATAAAATTATATGATGGGGAACATAATATGTTGAACATCAGGTTTGAGTACTCATAAGAGGATGATAATTTATCACATAAATTTCACACTTGGTATTCTAAAAGAAAAGAGATTACGATAACATACCTGCTAGTAAGAGTTATACATGTTTATATGTCATTAGATATTTCTGTCTGAAATAATGTGTAATTGTCCTTAGACTTTAAGATTATTATTAATTCATTTCATGACTCATATACTTAGATTTATTTCTATGAACCATGGTAAAAAAATCATGATGATGTTGGGTATATTGGGTGAACCACAAATGGTGTGTTATTAATGAATAATTTGAGGAAGGATTTACCCTTTCCAAATTTATAGATGTTGACCTATCAACCTTTTGATTGAAATAGAACTGTTGCATTAAATTCCATGGCTATGGGGTAATGAAGAGTTTACTTCATATGGTCAAAGAAAGATGTATCAAGGATATTGGTCAATGGAATGGGTGTGCTACCTTATTTATGAGATATCTTGACAAAGAGATTACATTAGACAATAATCACTCATATGTGGTTGTTGATGTTGTGATATCAAATTCTTTCTCTTTGGTTCCTTTACCCATTTATAGATATTAATATTGGACTTTAGGCAATCCTGATTAATTCCAACAAATAAGAAGCCTAGAGGGTTACACACTAAGTGTTTCCATTTATCTAAATTAAATTATATTTTAATTTAATTATTGGAATAAATATTATTCTCAAGTATGATGAATAATTTTATTTATTATTTATTGATCATATAAATTAAATAATTTTTTATTCTCAAGGCAATTAATTATTAAGCTGATATATAATAATTTTTTTAATTCTGATGAAGATTAGTAGACTAATATTGTGTCTAGTGATAAATATTAATTTGAAATATGGATAAATAATTATTTATCATTTCACTAGTTAGCGTATTCCATGATAAAATATTATTATTATTATTATTACATGTCATGTCATGTGGTCATATAAGGTTTATTATATTATTTAAGGGATATTATGAAATTAAATAATATTTTAACCCTAACCCTATCTATAAAAATAGATGATTATGTCTATTTTGTAGATTTTAATCTAAATTGAGAATCCTTATGCACAACAAAATATAGAGCTCTCTATTAATACTGAAGAATGATATAGAGATTCTCTTTCCTACTTGATCATCTCAAGAATAATATTTCAATGAAGATTATTCAAGATCGAAGGAATTGTTACAATGATCAAGATGGACACCATAAGATGATTGATCTTCCAGGATGTCACCCGATAGTCTATTGGCATAGTTTGGAGATCAAAGGAGCATATGTAGATCATTACTAAAAGGATTATACACTTGGGTCCAAAAAAACAAAAATGGTTGACCAAAAAGGGTTTTGGGTGATCAACATCTTCATCAAGAAACGATCTCAAAAACTAAGGTATTATTTCTTTCAATCTATTTAAATTAATTATAAATTTAACATGAAAAGATATTTACTTGGTCCGGAAAAACCTCTTTATCGATATTCTTTGGAAAAAATTTGTTGTTCGTGACATTTACATCTTTTACAATATTTAAATGATCAATCAAATCCAACAATTACTATATTAGGATTGGCCCTAAAAAAGACCTTTATCAGCACCTAGAACCAACACATATTAATTATGACTTCATCCTTCCCCATTTTTTGAGAAAATTTTAACAAAAAATCAATATATATACATTAAATGGGTTTCAATGGGTGATATGAAAATAAAATTTACATTATAATCCTATTATAAAATGTCATGCCTTTATCTATTTTGAGCTGGATCAAGCTGAGTCTAAGATATCATACCCATTTTACATCACTAGTATAAATTGATAAATAACTTTTTATAATATTTTTTTATCAAATGAATACTTAATGTTTTAATTAACATTCACTTCTTTAAAAAATGGTCAGGGATCTTTCTCATAATATAAATTTTTATTATAATGAATCATTTTTGTAATGGTCATTAGCATCAGATGGGGATGGCAATGGGATGTGGTAGTAGTGGATCACAATGATACTTATCCACCTCACATGTAGAGTGGTATGCCCCAAACTTACCTCACACCATGACTTTAGGGAAACTTACAGCCTTTTCCTGCTATCCATGGGACACCATAGGATATCGATGCCCCATGAAAAAATTCAATAATTTATTAAAATAATTAAAACAATAATATTTTTTAAAAATAACAACTTTAAAACTGATACTTAATTATTATTATTATTATTATAATAAAAAAACATCTAAATAATAACTTATTATAAAATAATTATATATGTGTAAAATTCAAATAATTCATAAACCTTAATAATTATTATAATTAGTATTAAATTGATTAATATTTAAATAAAAATTACAATATAAGGATTATAATCATGAATATATAATAACATGAACATAAAATTTAAAAGGGATCTCATATCAAAGTAACCTAAAGTTTCTCAAAGTGAAGAAATAATTTAGGGAAGGAATTAGAGAATTGTTCCACATTCACCTAAAATGGATCTCGTCTCTAAGTGAACTTGGGTTTATCATAAAGGAAACTATTCTTAAGGTGATAACATAGTATCCATTCAGTGCATTAGTAATTCCTCACATTTATCTCCCCTATCTCAATATACCATAAAAATTCTTATATTTCATGTATTAATTATTTTCCATGTTATGTAAGTTCTTCCATTCTATTTGGGATAGGAATTTCATCCTAGGTTTCGATCCATTTCTCCATGTTTCTCAGGGCCTTGGCCTGTGTTTCTATTATGATTTTCTAGGTATTTTATTCTTTAGGTGTTCTTTATTAACCTATGTTGTAAGTTTTTAACTTTTATATATCATGATTCTTTTGTAGGTTTATTCATTCAGATTTAAAATATTCTCCAATTGGTGCTAGATTCTCCAGGGATCCATTATCTTTACTTTAACCATTCTACTTTGTCCTTAAATTTGATCTTGGGAAGGTCTCCTATTCATTGAGAATAAAAGATCCTTTCTTTTTTCCTTTGTACATTATTTATCAAGTGCTTCCTTTTTCATCATACAAGACTTCTTTCCCAACCATTTAGAGGTGGATTTTTTCTCTTTATGCTCCTTGGTGGCATGGTTGTTTTATTGTGAAATGTGGTTTCTCTAGTGATCGATCTGGCAGTGGTGTCCCATGGTGTCATCATTTGTGGTGTTTTCTTAGACTTTTCTCTATGATGTGTATTTGGTATAGATTAATTTAGAGTGGAGATGATGAGACAATAGAATTTTGAAGGAGACACTACACAAATAATGTTTTTTATGATGAGTTAAAAGTAATTTAGATTGGAATCCTTCACAAATAAAACATCATATAAAATTCCATTGTGATTAATATTATTTATCTTGGACCATCAAAATTAAGCTCTGAGTAATACTATATGTGATAAAATATTTATCAATCACAAATAGTATTTATGATGAAATGTGAAGCCCTTCATAGATGATTTATTTCAATCTTATTTTCGATGGAATTGTGAATTAATTGTAAATAATATATGTAACGGTTAGATATTTCCTTTGAAAATAGTATTAGGATTACTTATTAATAACCAAATTATATAATTTCATTACAAATAACTATAAATAAATTAATTAATTGAAATGCGTTGAAAAAATAACTATAAAAAATATTATAAAATTAAAAAAACATATAACACAAAAAAATGTTTATAAAATACAATGTAATTGTAATGACCCAAATTTTTGAATAATATTTTTTTCCTAAAAATGTAATTTTTACTGTTCCATAATCAATAAAAATATATAAGTATAATTGAAATGTAAACTTTTAGTTTTGACCGTTATATGATTGTTGGTTAAAATGACCATTAGAAACCATAATAATTGTAACATTATAATTATTATTTATAAATAGAATTGATAATGGATAATTAATGCATAAAGAAGAGTCGATGGACTCTACCAGTAGAATTGTTCCATATGAAGCCCATTTGTCAAAGATTGGGAAGGAGGTAGCATCACTAGGATTTTCTTTGGACCAAGCCCAAGCCGAGCTTCAACATGTTAAGCTTGAACGAAATCACCTATGGGAGAAGTTCAAGTTGGTGTAAATTACCACTCAGTAAATGTTATACAAGCTTCCCTAAGAGTCCATCACCATTATACACCTTACTCTTAGGTACTATGCAAGTTTCATAAGGGGTTATGTAATGAGGCCTTAGTTACTTTGTGTAATCCCTTTGTATAAACAAAATTGTTATGTCATCATTTCAATTTTAAGAATAGTTTTTCTTAATAAGATATATGTTTAACTGAGACAAATTTGATAAATTTATTTTACAAGTAAAAATTGTAATTCTCTAATATTTCTCATACTTAGAGAATTATTAGGGTTAAATAAACATCATATCTGAATTCCAAATGTCAAAATTAATCTTGGGTGAAGTTTTAGTAGTTTTCTAAGAAGTTTCAATTTTTTTGATGAATAGTATTTTTTATGAATAGTGTTTTATTCATGAATAGTATTTGATGAATAGTGATTTTTTAAGAATAGTAAAAAATATTTTTTTAAATAATTATTAAATAATTAATTCTATGAAATGATTTTTAAAAAATGGACATACATGTTTGCGTTCGGTAAGATAATTAGAGTGATAAAATCAACTTAATTTTTGTGAATAGTAACTTTGGAATAGTAATTTTACCCTTATTAATGGTAATTTGACCAATGGAATTGTAACCCAATCTAAGGAAGTATAAATATATTTTATTCATCTTAAATGGTAATGTCATATAATTATATCATAGTATAAGTAAATAAATGTTTTAAAAATTATTAATTAAGTATTAGTATTTTATTTATTTAATTTAATTCAAAATGAAACTCATTTTTATAAAATTGAGTTAATTTTTGAATTCTACACATTGAAAAATGGTTAGGGTGATTTTTTGGTATTTTTCAAAAATAGTTGAAGTTTTTATGAATAGTAAAAATACAGTTTTGAGTTTTCAGTATGCTTAATGACATCATAATTGTGTCATAATTATTTAATGAGTAATATAAGATTATGGTCGACTCTTGTGGATTAAAATTTTATATGAGGTGTCCCAAGTGGCCAATACCATGGGAAAATACCATGGGCAATTCCATGGTTTTGAAAATACCACTAATGAGGTGTCCTTTGAAATTAATAAATTATTCCCTCACTTTTTCTATAATTACCCACCCATTACATAGTTTCCTATCTTTAAAAAATAATCATCCAAAAATTTCTTATTTTATTACCATCCAAGTAGTCCTACCAAGGTTCCCTCAAGCCCCCAAGGTCCTGATCATAGAGTTTTAGAAGTTACTATACAAGGTAAGGGAATTCTCCACTTCTCTTTTCCTTTCAAGTTCTCTTTTTTGTGGTATGTGTTTAAAATTTCCATAACATGTTCTTATTTTAATTTTATTATGTCCCTATACTATATTATAAGTCATTTATGGATGGTAGACCCTTGTAACCTCTCTTTTTAATGTTTTCTAAAACCATGTTTCATAGTCGTTATGCTGCAGAATTTTCATCTCAAAATCTCTCTCTTTTTATCAAGAAATTCTTTTATTTTATTTATATGAATACCCAAACATCTTTCATTTATATGGATATTCATCATTACATAAAAATTATTTATTTTATTCTGTAATTGACATACAAAAACCCTCATTCCCTTTCTGTGGGTTATAAATGACATAATGATCATGTTTTAAGCACCTTTTAAAATTCCATGATTTTGATATGAAACCCATTTTTTTATTCTCTATGGGTTATTTATGAAATTTTTGATTATGATATATTTGGATAAAATGAAAATAAATACATATTAATGGTGTGCCTTGATAGAACTCTAATTCATCGGGTAATGAAATTAATCTCTAGAGATGACAAGTTTTACAATACCTTGGTGAACAACCTTGGTAATTTTTATGAAACCATGGGGATGGACCTTGGTGATATGTTTATGAATGTCTAAATTAAATTTTTTAGCCATGTTTTCAATTTATTATTCATGTTATTATTATTATGATATTTTTCTTTTTCCATTTCTCATGTCTTTATGTATTTCATCAAGTTCTTATTGATATCACAAGTAAATTGTTTCCATTGTTTTCCCTTATTAGGCCTTCTGATCACCCTCTCCTTTGATATATTTCCCCAGGTTATGAGATGCAGTAATTTAACTTAGTATGAACCTATTATAAATCCTTACAAGTGAATTAGAATAATTTTTTTTCATGGATTATGTACCTTGTTTCCAAGACACTAAACTTTACTGATCCTCTATTTCTAAAAAGCAATTAAAAGTTATGTAATGAAAAGGGTGGATTCCATAATTGGTATCAAAGGATAGTTTAGTTATTTGTGTAAATTAGGATATTAAAACTTTAGGAAGAACCCTATATAAAATTTTAAATATATTAAAACATCTTGATATTTTGGTTAAATATTAAGTAAGTGATTTCCAAACAAATAAATCCATGTCTAGATACAAACAAGTAGATGTGGAACTAGAATAGATGTATCTAGGGGTAAAACCTAAAAACACTGCTTTGATATATACTCGAATGAGAAATAGTGAATGAAAATGGGCCTTGATGCAATCCTAGTTCGACACTCTTGGGGTATATGTTTGGTTAATCACAAGCTTTTTATGAATGGTTATGAAGGATTTATAGAAAATGTAATTATTGATAATGAATAACATGTTTAAGAATAATGGTTTATTTCATAAAAATCCTTTAGAGTTATAAGATTATTAAATGAAACAAGTTTTTTACTAAGGTTTTCTTCTTTTATAAAATTGTCAGAAATAGGAGGAACTGCAAAAATGGTAACCACAATAGACCATGCGCTGACAACCCTCTGATGGAAGCCAGAATGGAAGATTTCATGAGAATGATGAATCAAATGTGATTATCCACTAAATAAGGATAATATTAATTGTTAATATATATATTATTCATGTGATTTATTATTCATAAACACCATTTTAGTGCATTTTACAATTTGAACATTATTTCATATTATAATTGTAATTCCTTCTTAAAATGCACTATTACATGGTACATTTTTTAACATCATTGAAAGTACCCAATGATCTTGATTTTATTTTCATATTTAATTTTCATGTTTCTCATTAAATTGGTAATAATTCATAATTTTTGAGTACTTGAAGATTCATATTGGAAGACCACCAAAGTTAGCCTTGAACAAACAACATTTTGGGTGAAGTAAACTGGACAGCAACCGAATAAAACTATTTTATCGGCCAATATCCAAACCCAATAATTCTGAAAATTGAACTGAGGATATAGGAAATCATGGGTAACATTTAATTCAATATTGGAAAAAGATAATTCTGATTTTTTAATGGAGTTCCAGGTGGCCCAAGTTGGAGATAAAATTATGCCCTAGATTCTGAGGCCTAGAAAAATAGACCACCATTTTACACATATCTGGTAAAAAATAAATTATTTTGGACTGAAAATTTACAAACGGTTGGGGGACATCCTGAGATTAATTTTATTCTTCTATATACCACTCTAATTCTGCAATATAGAAGCTCATTTAGGCGCTTCTATTTGGTGTATGCAAGCTGGATGCCACCTCAGGTCAAGAGTGGAAAAGTCCAAGTTCCACAAGCTTTCCACCACCCTAAGCCTACTATAATCAAGTGGAATGAATTTCACTATTGGAGGCTCTACCCAAGGCTCCAAAAATGACTATTTAAGTAAGTGGTCTTGGAGGATTTAATATCTTGGATGCTTTCTTTCATTGTAATGTTATGTTGTCACTTTTCCTTTGTAATGTTATTCCTCAATTGTAAGTTGTTTTAATTCATCTTAGTTCTTAATAGAAGTTCTTCCTTTACCCTTATTCTGTTATTCTACATATCACATTGATACCATTTCATAAAGTTGTGATTTTATTCACATCATACCTTGTGAAATTTATCACACAACAGTGGAGTGATCATTATTTTGTTGTTTTTACTTCTTCAATTCTGCCCTCATAAGTCTACTTCTTGCTTCCGTCGAGAACATGTCATCAATGGAGTGCTAAATCTTTTATGGTTTGATCCAAAGGAGTATCAAGGGGATGGATTGAATGTTATTTATCACTCTCCAAATGATTACTATTTTCTTTTATTTGAGTTTCTTTTATTCAATGATTTTCTCTCTTCCTCTTCCATATTGAATTTATTTTCTCCACTTTTATGTTCTAATAAGATCCTTTACCTTGGAGTGCTCATGAAAGTGATCCTATAAGTGTATAGGTTATTAGAATGTGTTTGTGAAGGTTTTTAACCAGTAAGTGATGAGGTTAGTTTTAATTCATTGAATGAATCCTACTCTAGTTAATTAAATTGATATAATTTAAAAAGGAATTCATCCAATCCACCCAAAGTGATAACCTAGGATCAAATCATTCTATTAATTTAAATTCACTTAAGGCTCATAGTGTTAACTTAAACCTATATAAAATCAACCCATGTTAGCCACTTAATATCCAAAAACAATCCATAGAATGTGTTTGTCTATAGGTTTCTTCTTAGGTCTCAAAGGAATCGACAACCCAAGTTACTCTACATTTGACTGCTTAACAATACAAAACTAGGGTAAATTTGGGCAAGACCAAATTTTGGTGCCGTTGTTGGGGACCTAAGTAATTCATATTAAAAACCCATTTTATTCTCCCCTATTTCTTCTATTCCCATCCAAATTCTATTATCTTTTCCCTTTATCATTTTTTTCTTTTGGCACATGTCTGCCTACACTCGTGACCAATCAAACCATCTAGTTAGGGTGGAAAATCCTAGGGTTGGGGAGTCAAGTACACCAAGGTAAATCTTTCCATTATATCATAATCCTCCTAATACTCCAGAGTCATAAATTGATCCCATTTCAATGGAATATCTTCAAAGAAACCAAATCATAAACCCAGGTGGGAACCAAAATGGAAATCCAAATGGGGTAGCCCCAAACTTGGGAAATGCAGTCGATCAAACCATGAATGAATACCTCACACCTGCCTGGAATAATTCACCCTCGTGCATTAGACACAATTACCTAGGATATTTCAACTATATCTTTGAAACCCCATGTCCTAAACCACCTTCCCACATTCCATGGAATGGAATCCGAGATGCCCTACCTTCACGTCAAGGATTTCAATGACATTGTAGAAACCTTGTGTCCCCCACATCAATAAGAATCAGATAAGATGAGGCTATTTCCTTTTTATTTAAAGGATCGAGCTAAAAATTGGATAAACAATTTAAGACTATCATACATCAACTCTTGGGACCAATTAAAAATAGAATTCTACAAAAAATACTTTCCACACCACAAAATAATTTCACTTAAAAAGATCATCCAAAACATTTTTGAAAAAGAGGGAGAGTCATTTTATGAAACATGGGAAAGTTTCAAAGACACACTAAAAATGGTTCCACATCATGGTTTTTCTATACCTGAACAAGTTAGAATTTTTTATGAAGGGTTGGGCTCAGGAAACAAACAATTCATTAACATGATGTGTAATGAAACTTTTAAAAACAAAGCCCCAAATGATGCTTAGGAGTATCTAGAAAGCCTTGATGAACAAAACCAAACATGGGGAAAATCATATTACTATGAGAAGCCACCAAAATCTTGTATAATTCACACACTTAGGGAAGAGTAAAGCCTTAGGGATAAAATCATAGCATTCTCTAGGAAGGTTTAGGATATAAACCTTAGGAAAGTCCATGAAATCTAATCTGCAGACCCTGTTTGCACAATTTGTGACAAACATGACCATAATACAGACAACTAACCAACCATTCCATCCATCAAGGATGTTATTTTAGGAGGACCCCCAACAGAAGTAAATGCATTGATCTTTCAAAATCCACAATAATAAAACACCTTCAACCCAAGTTATAATGACCACCTAGGCTTCCGCTGGAAAGATAACCAACAACCTAGCCAACCAAAAGGGAAAAATCCTTACCCCCATCATAACTACCAAACCCATAACCAGTTCCAAAACCAACCTATACAATAACAATAACCACTATCCCATTTTCAACAAATCATCCCACCTCCAAAATATCCCTCTGGGATAAACTACTCTTCTCAAGCACAAACCCAAATTGTTCCAAAAATCATACTAGAAAAACTGTGAAAAAATGTAAATAATGAACTTAGAAGTATCTTCCCTAAAACAAGAACTTAAAACCATCAAAACTGGAATGGAACCCATGCCTACACAATCCATTCCACAATGAACAGTAAGTGGAGAGTAAATTTTCACTCAAACAACTCATGAACAAATAAAGGATGTGACTGTTTTAAGAAGTGGGAAATCAATTGAGAAACCTGAACAAATAAGTCAGAAACCACGTAAAGCTTCAAAAACTAATGAAAATTTAAATGAACCACATAATCAAACTTAGGAAACTGATAAAAATGTGAAAGAAATAACACTTCAACAAAGAAACCCACAACCTGCACAATTTCCTCAACGCATGAGGGGGAAAATCAAGACTGAATTGAATGAAACATTAAGGTAAATATTCTCACAAATCAAGTTTAACATTCCACTCCTCGATGCTATTCAAACCAATCCTACATACTCAAAATACCTTAAGTACCTTTACATATTTAAAAGGAAATTCTCACATAAATACCAAGTCCTTCTAGTAGCAAATGTTATCACAAAAATCCAAGGAACCCTTCCACTAAATATGAAAGACCCGGGATTCCCTTACATAAATTTTGAACTAACATAGAGAAAATTTTCAAATACTTATGTGGCCTAGGTGATAGTGTCAATATCATCCCCTATGGTGTGTACTTCCAGTTAGGCCTAGAAGAACTCCAACCCACATCTGTCACACTTCAACTTGTTGATCGTAGCATTAGGGTTCCAAAGGGGATTTTAAAGGATGTTCTAGTAAAATTAGAAAACTTCATCTACCTTACCGACTTCATTTTCCTTGACAGAAATCCTAACTTAGGCAACAAGGAACAAACCCCAATCATCCTTGGTCATCCCTTCCTTGCAACAATAAACTCTGTTATCCGAGTCTGAAATGGGAACATTCCCATCACCTTTTGAAACATGAGTCTAGACTTGAACATATATAATAAAATCTATCAAATGGGTATAATGAGGAAATTCATGAAGTAAACATGATATGAAGCATTGATAATGAATCCATAGAATATCAAGGAATATTTGAGGAATGTTTAAGTTAGGATGATATTGATTTCCTTTTTCCACACGAAAGAAGTTTATCTCCTTGGCTTGAATCATTTTCAAATTTCTCTTATGATGAAGTCTTAGGTCCAACAATTAGTGAAACCTTTTAGGAAACCACTTTCATAGAGACCAATCAAACTTCCTTCCCTAAATCCGATCAAACCAATCTTGTATCTAAAACTTCTACACATGGGGAATTGATTTCATGGGTCCCTTCCCAAACTCTAGGGGATATCTTTACATTCTCTTGGCTGTTTATTATGTCTCAAAATGGGTCGATTCCATTCACAAAAAATCCAATGATTATCAAACTGTGATTAGATTCCTAAAAGAAAATATCTTCTCTAGATTTTGAATTCCTAGGGCTATCATTAGTGATCATGGAACTAATTTTTTCAATCATCCATTCTCATCACTCATGGAAAAGTATGAAATTTCTCACAAATTTTCCACTACTTACCACCCACAGAACAATGGTCAAGATGAGTTAGCTAATCGCGAAATCAAAAAAATTCTTGAGAAAACTGTTAATACATCTAGCAAAGATTTGTCGAGAAAACTCTTAGATGTTCTTTGGGCCTATCTAACCGCATATAAAACCATTTTACGAATGTCCCCATATAGGTTGGTTTATGTAAAATCATGTCGTTTGTTGGTGGAAATTGAATATAAGGCTTTTTTGGTAATTAAGAAAATGAATTATGACCTCTCATTGGTCAAAACAAAAAGGAAATTAGATCTCAAAGAACTTGAGGAAATTATGATAGAGGCTTATTAAAATTCAAGGATCAATAAAGAAAAGGTACAAGCCTAACAATCTTGAAACCTTAAAACCAAATACATTGAACTGGAAAAACCAGTTTTTTTGTATAATTCTAAACTTCACTTACACCCGGAAAAATTGAGGTCTAGATGGTCAGGTCCATAAATAGTGCATAAGGTGTACCTCTATGGGGTTGTTGAAATTCAAGATCCCACAAATGGTCAAACATTAAAAGTTAATGGTCATAGAGTCAAACCATTCATAGAACCATTCAAAAAACATGAAGTTGATGAAGAATTGTGTGAACCTACCTTAGATAATAAAAATAATTAATCAATTATGGGTCCAAGTCTAGATAACAACGTTAAACAAAGCACTACATGGGAGGCAACCTATGGTTTTCAAGTTTCCAATCATTTTGTTGTATTAATCAACTTTATATTTCAAATAGGATTAGTGGATCATTTTGATATAATTTTATTCTACCTCAAATTTTTGACTTGTTCTTCTCTTATGAGTATGGATGGGTATAAAAGGGGAGCACTATATTCATCTGTGTCACGCAGTGTGATCCCTCAGTACTACCTTACCCAGAATTTAAAAATAATATAATGTATCTTCAGTTTGATTAAAAAAATAAAAAAATAAGAAAAACCATAAAAATTATGAGACTTGGTATTAAATAAATTTTTGTGTTGTTTGTTTTGTCTGGTTTGTTCTTTTTTTATGGTTCAGGGACTATTTTGGGTAATACATATTCAATAAAGGAGGTTCCTATATCTCCAATGTGAACAAAGAGTGATTTAGGAGCACCAAAATCATCATTATGAATCCACCATGTGAACTTGTTCAATTCCCTTTCCAACTCTTTCCCCCACCCGCTTTCTCCTCTCTTTTCTATTAATAAACCAGGGACAATTTATTTCTAAGTTGGGGGGTATAGAAACAAAAAGTTTGTTAAAAAAATAATGAGAAAAAAAAAGAAGTAAAATTGCTTTCTCATTAATATAATAACATCTTTTCTCACATTAAAAAATATCAAATAATTTTTATTTCCTTGACTCCTAATTTAATTCATGATTAAGTTTACAAGCATTGATTTTGTAAGTTTGGTTGTCCAATGAGAATTTTCATCATTTTTATTTTCATCTATTAAATCAAAATTCCATAATGCACGTCCTCTATATTGTGGGGTACTAATTTGAATTCATAGGGTCCCATAATAAATTGAATAGGCTGGTTTTATTTTTATGAATAATATGACTGTTCAAAAAAAATATAAAAAAAAATTGTGTGTAGATCAATGGATTGATAAAATGTGAGGCTTTTGACACTTGGGGATCATGACTCCAGAGTTGTATAGCTCTGAGTTTTTTCACTCTATCTCTATTTATGGTAATATGACTTTGTTTTTGATCAATTTAACTTGAAATGATGCCTAAGTATGTGGGATTCACTTGGTTCCCTAAGGCCTTTGATCCTCAGAGTCATCGACAAAGTCTTTCTACATGGGTTAATTTGATTAACTGATATCTCAATTACTATGGAAAAATTTCAAAAAAATCAAAAAAAAACGAATACTCTTATTAGGATTAAATGTGATTCCACCTAGCGCTTCCGTAATTTCCCCCTTGAAAAAAGATGAACCCCTGTGTCTATTGTGATACACAACACATCCTCATACTTAATTGATATTGGATGAAATATGGTGATGAATTTGAACAAAGTAATGGGATTGGGATTGGGATCTACTTATGAAACCATCTTGTATTAAAATATTTTGATGGTTTTCATAGTTGTTTAATATAATGGTTTTTTGTGATAATTGTTTATTAAAATGTTTTTGGAAAAGGGAATTTGAATTTCACATTTTTTAGATATATTTTGCTCGGGACTAGAAAAACTTATGTTGGGGGTGTGATTATTTACTAAATTAGACTAGTATTCATTGTTAATATATATAATATTCCTGTGATTTATTATTCATAAACACCATTTTAGTGCATTTTACACTTTGAACATTATTTAATATTATAATTGTAATTCCTTCTTAAAATGAACTATTACATGGTACATTTTTTAACATAATTTAAAGTACCCAATGATCTTAATTTTATTTTAATATTTAATTTTAATATTTCTAATTACATTCTTAACAATTCATAATTTTGGAGTACTTGAAGATTCATATTGGAAGACCACCAAAGTTAGCCTTGAACAAACAACATTCTCAATGAAGTAAACTAGACAACATCCCAATAAAAATACTGTAGAATCCAATATCCAAACCCAATAATTCTAAAAATTAAACTGAATATATAGGAAATAATGAGGAAAATTTCATTAAATAGTTTCCCAAGCTAATTCTGATGTTTGAATGGATTTATAGTCGTCCCAAGTTGGAAATAAAATTGTGGGCCAAATTTTGTGGCCCAGAAAAACATCCCACCATTTTACACATATCTCGTAAACCATAAATTATTTTGGGCTGAAACTTTACAGAAGATTGGGGGACATCCTGAGTTTTATTTTATTATTATATTTACTACTCTAATTTGGCCATATATAATCTAATGTAGGCGCTTCTATTAGGTAGATGCAAGCTAGCTGCCACCTCGGGTCAAGAGTGGAAAAGTCCAAGTTCCACAAGCTTTCCACCACCCTAAGCCTACCATAATCAAGTGGGATGAATTTAACTATTGGAGGATCAAACCAAGGATCCCAAAATGCATATTTAATGCAGTGGTGTTGGAGTATTTAATACCTTGGATTCTTTCTTTCATTGTAATGTTATGCTGCCACTTTTCCTTTGTAATGTTCTTCCTTAATTGTAAGTTGTTTTAATTCATCTTAGTTATTAATAAAAGTTTTTCCTTTACTCTTATTCCATTATTATACATATCACGTTGATAAATTTTCCTAAATGTGTGAATGTATTAACACCATACCTTGTGAAATTTATCACACAACGGTGGAGTGATTATTATTTTGTTGTTTTTTACTTCTTTAATTCCACCCTCATAAGTCTACTTCCCGCTTCCATTGAGAACATGTCATCAATGGAGATATAAATCTTTTATGGGTTGATAAAAGGGAGTAGAAATGGTTTGGAATGAATGTTATTTCTCACTCTTCAAATGATTAATAACTTCTTTTATTTGAGTTTCTTTTATTCAATGATTTTCTCTCTTCCTCTTCCATATTGAATTTATTCACCCCACTTTTATGTACTAATAAGATCCTTTACCTTGGAGTGCTCATGAAAATGATACAAGTGTGTATGTTATTATCATGTGTTTGTGAATTTTTTTAACCAGTAATTGATGAGGTTAGTTTTAATTCATTGAATGAATCCTTCTTGAGTTAATAAAATTGAAATCATTAAAAAAAAGAATTCATCCAATCCACCCCAAGTGATAACCTATATTTAACTCATAATATTAATTAGAATTCACTTAAGACTCTTAGTGTTCACTAAAACCCATCTCCAATCAACCCAAGTTGGACATTT
This sequence comes from Viscum album, assembly GCA_963277665.1. NCBI lineage: Eukaryota > Viridiplantae > Streptophyta > Magnoliopsida > Santalales > Viscaceae > Viscum > Viscum album. Next base: position 1,363,041,623 of record OY728143.1, on the reverse strand, counting down.
CATAGCCAAAAACAATCCATATAATGTGTGTGTCTATAGGTTTCTTCTTAGGTCTCTAAGGAATCGACAACCCAAGCTACTCTACATTTGACCGCTTAACCCTAAAAACTTGGGTAAATTTGGGCGAGGCCAAAATGAATCAAATTATGGTAAATAACTTGAATCAATATGAGAGACCAATTTCAGCAATAAGGGACCAATATTACGTTGAGTCCTTTATGCATCAATGACCACCAACATTTAGTGGATCTATCGTCCCATTGATTGAGGAATAATAGATAAGCTCTATAGAAAAAATCTTTTCTATAATTCATAGTTTTGAACAAGAGAAAGTCACCTTGGTTGTTTTACACTTAGAGAGAGAATCTGATTAGTGGTGGGAAATGATTAAAAACACAAGGCTTATAGGGGATATTGAATCTATGGAGTTGGAAGAGTTCAAAGGGATCTTCTTCAATAAGTATTTCCCTTGATCGATGAGAACGAAAATGGAGAAGGAATTTATCGAGTTGAAGCATAAAGAGAATGAATCTATAGGAAGATACGAAATGAACTTCAAAAGTATTTCATGATACACCTATATATTTTTCATGGATCTTAATGGTAAGGTTTATAGATTCTTTTGTGTACTAATACCTCAACTACTGAAGAATCTATCCAACTGAGACTATGATAGCTATGAGGAGATCGTACTAAGTGCTATAAAAGTAAAAATAGATTTTGATGAGATGAAATGGTCCCATAAATACAATGAAAATAAGATATGAATGGAGGAATCTTGGGGAGGATATTTGATTATGGAATAGGTGGAAATCAAGTGTAACTTACCAAGTGTAATAAATGTGGGAAGAATCATTCAATGAACTACCTGCTTGGGAGTAATGTTACAAGTGTGGAAGACAAGTCCATATTGCTCATAATTTTCATAGTTAGGTGAATCCTTAACTTCCCAACACTAAAGAAAAATGGAATGTGGTGAAGGCCCTTCCTGAAGTCCAATGCTTCAAGTGTGGAAATCTTGGGAACTTTTCCAATCATTGTTCAAATCCAAGGGTAATGGAGGGGAATCACCATTAGCCTCAACCTAGTCTAAGGGAGTAGGGTCATAATTTTTCTATAACGATGGATAAAGTTTAATCTCCAAATGATATGGTGGTAGGTAATATTATTTTTCTCTCAAAGCTATAAAGTACATTGTTTGATTCCGGTTCTACACATTCCTTTATTTCCTCCATGTTTTCAAAGAATATAGAATCAATCCCAGAACTAATAAAAGTAACGTTATTAGTCAGGACTCGTGGAGGGATTATCCATGCATTAGTGGTGTTTTGAAACTCTAGTATTTACTTTAGTGAGAAAAATCTTATTGAAAATATTGTATTCATTCCCATGTTTTAATTCTACATTATACTATGGATGGATTGGCTCTCAGAATATAATTATAAGATCAAATGCAGAAGTAAGGAAATCTAAGTAGTCTTTAATGGACAACCTATAGTTATCTTTTAAAGAGAGATATCTCAACCTGATATTTTTCTATAAGAACCTCCTATAGACTTATTTATGGAGTTGATCGGTGAATAATAAGAAGTAAATGATAGTATAAAGATATAGAATGTCCATGTAATTTAAGAATACATTGAAGTATTTCATGAGGTGTTACCTGGACCTCCCCTAGAAAGAGTGGTAGATTTCTCTATTGAACTCATTCCTAGTTACAAGCTGATTTTAAAAACCCTGTATAGAATGGAGAATGTGGAGATGGAGGAATTATAGAAGCAACTCCAAGATCTTTTGGAGGAGGGATTTATCTAGCCAAGTGTGTCTCCTTGGGGAGAACTTTTTCTATTTGTGAAGAATAAGGACATATCAATATGGTTATGCATTGATTATAGATAAATGAACAGGATCACAGTAAAGAACAAGTACCCTCTTCCAAGAATTGATGATTTATCTGACCAACTTCGTGGGGCTCAAATATTCTACAAGATTGATCTTCGATCTAGTTATCATTAATTGATGATGAAGAAAGAATATATTCCAAAAAAAATCTTTCAATCAAGATATGGGCAGTTTGAGTTCATTGTTATGTTTTTCGGTTTGACTAATGCTCCTACTATTTTTATGGATTTGATGAATAGGGTCGTTAAGGAATACCTTGATAAATTTGTGATAGTTTTTATTGATGATATTATAATATATTCCAAAAGGTGGGAGGAGCATGAGGATCATCTAAGGGTTATTTTAAAAACTCTAAGGAAGGAGAGGATTTTTGGAAAGTTCAGCAAATGTGAATTTTGGTTACAATAATTTTCTTTATTGGGACACATTGTAACTAATAAAGGAATATCAGTTGATCCTATAAAGACAAAGGTTGTGGAGGAGGGGCCTCAGCCTGTAATAATAACTAAGATTTATAGTTTACTTGGTTTATCAGGATATTATAGGAGGTTTGTGAAAATATTTTCATGACTTTCTAATACATTAACCAAGTTAACTTGAAAAGGGGTCAAGTTAATCTAGACAAAGGAGTGTGAGGAAAGTTTCCAAGAGATGGAGAAGAGATTGGTTACTACACCCATGTTAAATCTTCCCTCAACCGGAGAAGAATTAGTTATGTTTAGTGATGCATCTCTAAAGGGGCCTGGGTGCATTCTCATACAAAATGACAAGGTGATTGCTTATGCATCTTGATAGCTAAAGCCTCATGAGAAGAATTATCCTACACATGATCTGGAGCTGGATATGGTTGTTTTTTCTTTGAATATATGGAGGCACTATCTTTATGGGGATAAATGTGATATATACATAGACCATAGAAGTTTTAATTATATTTTTACACAAAATGAATTGAACATGAGACATAGGAGATGGTTGGAACTTCTTAAAGACTATGATTGTTCAATTCATTATCATCCCAGAATAGAAAATAATGTTTTTGATGCATTAAGTAGGAATTACCCTGTTGTTCTGGAAATGATGGGGATTCAAAGAGATCCCTTAATCAAATACATGGTGAAACTAGAAGTGGGAATTGTAAGGGAAGGGACATCATCAACCCTATCCCAAATTATTTCTCAACTATCATTACTAGAGAAGATCAAGAAATCTCAAAAATAATATCATTTGTTACAAAATAAGTTTTAGGCTGTAAAGGATGGGAAGTTTTTTGAGTTCAATATTGATCAAGAAGGTGTACCGAAATTTCATACAAGAATATTTGTTCCATTTATTTTATAAATAAAGAAGGAACTGATGTATGAAGCTTAGAGCTCTATGTTCTCCATACATCTTGGAAGCACAAAAATGTATAGGGACCTTCGTGATCATTATTTATGGGATAACATGAAAAGGGAGATTTCCAACTACACTACAAGGTGCTTGGTGTGTCAGCAAGTGAAGGCAGAGCGATAACTTACTAAAGGGGTATTACAACCACTACCCATACCAGCATGGAAGTGAGATAATATCACTATGGACTTTGTCACTAGTCTCATAAGAACATCCAAAGAAAACAATGTAATATGGGTTTTAGTGGACTGTCTCACAAAAACTACCCATTTTATCTCTATTTGGTAAGATTTATCTTTTGTTCAACTTTTCATGATTTACGTAAGGTAAGTGGTAAGGCTATATGGGGTACCACTCTTTATTGTATCTAATCATTATCCAAGGTTCACATCAAAATTATAGAGAAGTATTCAACATGCATTGAGTACTGAATTGAATTTCAGTATGGCCTATCACCCCCAAACTGATGGCCAATCTGAAAGGACTATTCAAATACTTGAGTAAATACTGATAACATGCTTAATGGAATTTAAAGGTGGATGGTATTAACATCTTCCATTAGTTGAGTTCTCTTACAACAACATCTTCCACTCAAGCATTCAAACGGAACCCTATTAATCTCAATATAGGAAGCGATGTAGAACTCTAACTTGTTGGGATGAATTTGGTGAGAGAAATCTTCTTAGGCCCGATCTTGCGCAAGAGATGATAGAAAAGGTTCATTCCATCCAAAAACACATTAAGGATACTCAGAGTCCGCAGAAGAGCTATGCTGATAACCGTCTAAGGGACTTGTAGTTTGATGTTAGTAACAGAGTCTTCCTTTTAATTTCTTCAGGGAAGTGATTCGTGAGGTTTGGGAAGAAAGAGAAGCTCAACCATAAGTACATTGGCCCTTATGAAATCCTTGATCGCATAGGATTAGTGGTCTATCAACTTTCACTTTATCAAAATATAGATAAAGTTCATGATATATTCCACATATCCCTCTTGAGTAAGTACGTACCTAACCCTTCACATGTACTGAATCCAAATGTGGTGCAATTGGAACATGACCTCTCTTATGAGGAGCAACCAATGGAGATATTTGATCAAAGATACAAGGTTCTTCACAACAAGACTACCCACCTTTTTAAAGTGTTGTGGAGGAACCAAAAATATGAAAAATCCATGTGGGAACCAGAGGAGACTATGATGCATAAATACCCACACCTTTTCTATTCTAAGGGTATGAGTTGAAATTTTGGGGACGAAATTTCTTAAGGGGAGAGAAGAATGTAACGGCCTGAACTTTTGAATAATATTTTGTTTCCTGAAAATGTTATTTTTACTATGTCATAATTTATAAAAATATATAAGTATAATTGAAATGTAAACTTCAAGTTTTGACCATTATATGACCGTTTGTTAATATGACCATTATAAACTATAATAATTTTTAACGTTATAATTATTATTTATAAATAGAAATGATAATGGATAATTAATGAAAAAATAAGATTTGATGGTCTCTTATAGTAGAATAGTTCCATACAAATCCCATTTGTTGGAGCATGGAAAGGAGGTATCATCACTAGGATTTGATTTGGACCAATCCTAAGCTGAGCTTCAACATGTTAAGCTTGAATGAAATCGCATATGGGAGAAGTTCAAGTTGGTGAAAATTACCACTCGGGAAATGTTATCTGAGCCACCCTAAGAGTCCATCACCGTTGCACACCTTACTCTTAGGTCCTATGTTGGTGTCATAAGGGTTTATGTAATGAGTCCTTAGTTACTTTGTGTAATAATTTCTTATAAATAAAATTTTCATGCCATCATTTCCATTTTAAGAATAGTTTTAATAAATAAGATATATGTAATGCCTCGACCCCAAAATCCTGGAGCCGGTGCATTACTTATTACATTGTCATGATTACAAGGAATAAAATCCCAAAGGAATGACCAGTTTAGTATTCTTGAAGAAACTAGATACATACATGTAACTCATATTATATTGGTAAAGGTAACAAAATACAAAATATAACAAAAACTAATAAATTGTATCCACGAGAACTAAATAAATGGTCTCCTCTTCATAACCCATTGAAGGTAAAAAAAATAAAAGGGGTAATCTAGAATTATCTGTAAGGGTTGAAAATAGCGTAAGCATGAATCAAAAATAATTGAATCATAATCAAATTGTCATAGTTAATATGGCATGGTGAATAAATGAAAACACATGCCATCAATAAGCTAAGAATAAAACTACAACCATAGATTTTTTCATAGTGAAAACCTCGTGGATAATAATAACTTAATAATCAATAAAAATAATTATTATTAATTGGGTGTCATGTATCTAGAACATGATACCACTATACCTTCAAAACAGTTTAAGTCTACGAGTAGATACCCATGTGATTCTTTTTTGGAAACAAACTTGAAGGGTTTGTCACCTACTGACTTGTCTCATGAGACCTCTCGATGCATCGATGGGATATAGAGGGCCCCACCATTCACTTAAAGTCCAAATTATTATTTATACATAGATTTAATACAAGTAAAATGTGACTTATTAATATCTGTATAGAGTAGAGGATACAGATTCATCAATATTTCCATAGTTAAAACAACATTCCAAATAAACACTGTATGTAAAAGGGTATACGACTTAAGAAAATAATCATATCAATAAAACCAGAATAAGGATATATAATATATTTAAAATTTCAAATGAAAAATTATCTCAAAGTTTCAGTTGTACACCACATAAGAATGATTATATGCATAATACCAAGTAAATCACAATGAAATGGAAAATGAAACAAAGTCCCTTACAACATTATAATAAATCGAGTTAATAATCATTAAGTGAACCATTGAATACCATGAAAATAAATATAATCATGATATTATATATCAAATGGAAGTAATAATTCACCACATAAAAGAAATAAGTGGTGAATAATAAAAATCTCACGGAAATAAAAGTGAGATGAGAAACCCCTTACAAAGATTGTATCATTAGAGTGAGGCTAAATCAATGACATATTTATATGTGACAAATAATAATTCACACAATATAAGTAGATATATATTATAAAACAACATTATTTCATTCAAACATATTCTTGGAAAAATGTAACCAATGAAATAGATTTTTAACTCAATGAATGAAAATTGAGTTAAGAAATCCCTTACCTTATGCCTGAAGGTTTTCTCGATTGATCTTAATGACCTAAATAATCAAATTTAGATTTATTAATTAATAATTATAGAACCTAATATACATTTAATTTATTTATTATAACCTTATTAGGTTCATTGATTTATTTTTTTATGGGTTTAAGAGGTTCAATTTTATTGTTTTGGAAGCATTTTATTCCTTGGTTTTCATGATCAGTTTACTTATATTCATGAATGGAAGTTTATTTGAAATGTGGTTAAAAATCAAGAATTGTTAATATATATTATTAGTTAAATTACATAGATATAAATGATCTTATAATTATTTTGGTTATATACCATAAGGATGACTCGTTAGATAAAAGTTAATGATAAACGCTTGGCTTAACTTGGCTGTTTTGTGCGCAATGAACTTGTTTTGTCTTATTATTTTATATTATGAGTGTTTAAGGACTCCAGAACATTGTATAAGATAAAATAAATATATTTTGATCTGGTTAAACCATTAAAAAGTTTTCTTGACCAGTATTTAAGATAGTAATAGAAATTGAAAACCCTTCATTCTTGAATGTGATAAATTAACACATCTCAGACGGTGTTTTCATTTTTAGTATAAGAGGAGAAGAAAAAGAGATATGATGATGAAATATTACATTAGAATAATAAAATTATATTTCATGTAAGGTTCTAGAATTATCATAGAACTTGAATTAGGGGATGTGAGGAGAGAGAAACAAAAGAATGGAACTTGTAAAAGAAGTTGAAAGAAAAAGGAAGAGAGGTGCACCTATTGAGTACTCTTCCTTGAGAATATCTTTAAGGCCTTTGTTTTTTGTCCTTTTAGTGAGACCAGAAGGTATTAGATGTGGGCGGAGGGATTGGAAAGTATATTTGGCAGAACTTAGGTAATTATCAAAGCTTTAGTGGTGTAGGAGGAAGAGGGGGTGAGAGGTGGTTTATATAGTGGAGGGGAGGAGGGTTTTCTTAATATTTTAATCATTAGTTTATTATTTTAACCTAAGACAAGAAATAGTGATGATTCCATGAAAAAAAATAGTAATAAGTGCACATGAGTTTGAACCAAGTGTGATTAAATCATTAAGTCATCATCCATGACTCAATAAATCATGTATTTCGCATTTATCATAATTTATTGTATTTTACTATTCACCAAAAATTCAAGTATTCTAGAAAAATTCAAAAAATTCACCCTAACCATTTTTTATGTGTAGAATCCAAAAATAAACTCCTTTTTTCAAAAATAATTTTATAAATATGAGAGGTTTAATTTTTATTTAAAATCATCATTTAATAAAAAAATACCAACACTTAAAATATTCCTCTTCATTTTTAAGGTGCCTAAATTTTATATACACTTTCATGGGTAAGGTTACCATTCATAATGGTCATATTACTATTAATAAGGGTATATTAATATTCACAAGTTTAGGTTTCTATTCACCAAAAATTAACATGATTCTATCGAAATCCAAATATCACCCTGATCGTAATCGTGCATGTCTTTTTTTCAAAATTCAAAACACCGAAGTGGAAAATTTAAGTTTAATGGATAGGTTATAACTTTATCCTATAAATAACCAAGTGTTGTTTCATAGATACTCAGTACCTCATTTAATATAGGCTATCTAATAGATATAAATTATTTAAGAGAAACATACCATAAAATGTTTGGGGTGTTATATTCTTCCCTTTGGAAATTTCGTCCTCGAAATATTTCATGAATATTGCTCCCTAAAAATTTGTGGGTGGTTCTTCTTAATAACATCATCAGGTTCACACATTTCTTAATCCATTTTATTGTTTCTCCAAAGAACCTTTACTAGTTGAGTTGTATGATTTCTCAATACCTTCTCCCTTTTTTCAAGAATCTCGATACGCTCTTCATAGTATGAAAAATCAGGTTCCAACTCTATTTCTTCATAGGTGAGTAAATGAATTGGGTTTGGAATATATTTCTTTAACATTGACACATGGAACACATTATGAACTTTGGAGATACTTGTTGTAATTTCTAAATGGTAAGCTACATATCCAACCTCTCCATAATTTTTAATGGTCTGATGTACTTGGGGAATAGTTTCCCTTTCTTACTGAACCTTAAGGCACCCTTACATGGAGATACATTTAGAAATACATGATATCTTACATGAAATTCCAAATCCTTTCTATGGTTGTGAGTATAACTCTTTTTCTTACTTTGTTCTTCTTTAATATGGGCCTGAATTTTCTTTACCTTTGCAATTATCTCTTTGATAATTTCTAGGACTATAAGTTTCCCCTCGCCAACTTTATCCCAACATGTTGGAGTTCGACACCTCTTACCATGTAATGCTTAATATGGAACTATTTGAATTCTATAATGGAAACTATTATTGTAGTGAAATTAAACCAAAGTCATGTATTTATCCCACATACCTTGAAATTCAATAGAGCATGATCTCAACATGTCTTCTAATGTTTGAATAATCCTTTCAGACTGTCTATCGATTTGGGGGTGATAAGCAATACTCATATGAAGCTCTGTATCCAAATCCTTATAGAGTATTTTCAATAATTTGGATGTAAACCAGGGATCTCAATCGGACCCAATCGATATAGGTTCACCATGAAGACTTAAAACATCATTAATATAAAGTCTTTCTAGGCGCTCAAGTGGTAAATCCTCTCTTAAAGTAAAGAAATATGATAATTTTTGAGACGATCAATAATTAACCATATTGTATCATTCCTTCTAGGTGTCCTTGGTAGTCCTGTAACAAAATACACCATAATGTCATCCCACTTCCACATAGTAATAGGTATAGGTTTCATGAACCCTCTAGTATGTTGCCTCTCGGCCTTCACTTGTTGACAAACTAGACACTTTGACACATAGTCAGCAATTTCTCGCTTCATTTTATCCCATGAAAAATGTTTCCTCAGGTCTCTATACATCTTAGTGCTACCAGGGTGTATAGAAAAATTTTATCAATGAGAATTGTCTAATAGTTACCTTTTTATCTCAGGTACTGATGGAATGCATAACCTCTTCCCAAATTTTAGAACTCCATCCTCATACACGAAGTCTGCCAATATTACATCCTTAACAAATTTAATTTTCTTTTGTAGATTTTCATCATCAAATTGAGAGCTTTTTATCTTCACTATTAAATATGGTTTACGAATCATTTGAAAGAATAAATATTTTTCCCCTTCCTTAACAATTCCCATATCCATCTTTAGTAGATCTATGAATATAGGATCTCTATCAATCCTCATTTGGGTTATAAGTCCATGATCTTTCCTGTTTAATGAATCTTCCACCTTATTTGCCTTTCTAGGTGGTATTGTATAGAATAATCATAATATTTGAGTAACTCTAGCCATCTACTTTTCCTCATGTTGAGTTCTTTCTATTTAAAAATATATTTCAAACTCTTGTGATCCATATATATCTCACATATTTCACTATAGATATAATGTATCTGTATTTTTAGATAAAATATTACGGTTTCTAACTCAATATCATGTGTTAGGTAATTTTTCTCATGAGTCTTCAACTTCCTTGATGCATAAACAATAACTTTATTATTTCTTATAAGGACGCAACCCATCCCATTCTTTGATGCATCACTGTATATCACAAATCCATCATTTCCAGATGGAAGGGTCAGAATTAGAGCATTGACCAATATTCTTTCCAATTATTCAAAGAATTAAATACATTCTTTCTTCCATATAAACGTATCCCCTTTACATGTGATCTTGGTTAGTGTATTATCCAATTAGATGAAATTATAAAAGAAATACTGATAGTAACCTAATATTCCAATAAAACTACGTACCTCGGTCATGTTCGTTGGTATGGTCCGTTCTTGGATTTCCTTTTTCTTCGTAGGATCAACTAAGATTATATCCTTAGAGACAATATGGCCAAGAAAAGAAACTGATTAAAGACAAAATTTACACTTCTTAAACTTCCCATATAATTCATTTCTTTTAAGATTTTTCAGAATAATCCACAAGATATTCTCATGGTCTTTGTAGCTTTTGAAGTATACTAGGATATCATTGATAAATACCAAAAAAAATCATTAAGGTATTATTTTAAGACTCTATTCATTATATCCATAAAACATAGGGTGAATCAGTCATTCCAAAAGGCATTATTGTAAAATCGTAACACCCATACCTAGTTCAAAATTTTTTCTTTGGAATATCTTCCTTCCTCACACACAACTGATGATATCTAGATCAAAGGTCAATATTTGAAAAATATTGGGATCCATGAAGTTGATCATATAAATAATCAATTAATGGAAGAGGATACTTGTTATTTATTATAATAGCATTGATATTCCTGTAATAAATGTATAGCCTCATGGATTCATCTTTCTTCTTGAAAATTAGGATAGGATCTCCCCACAGAGAATCACTAGGTCGAATAAATCCTATGTAACTCAATTCCTCTAGGTTTTTCTTTAGCCCCACTAATTCCACAATGTCTATTCTATAAGGAGTCTTTGATTTAGGTCTTGTACCAGGAATTAAATCAATAGAGAACTCAAATTCTTACTCTGGAGGATGTCCAGGTAAGTCCTCTCGAAATACATCAATATATTCTTTCATAATAGGTAAGTATTTAATTTGAATATTTTGTTACTCACCCATAGATATTGTGTTCTATTCCTCTCCAAGAATTTCATTCAGTAGAGATATTGGGTGTGGATCTAGATAAAAATTAGATGGTGAGGTTTTTGCTCTAAAGATAAGGGATTCTACACCATTCTCAAAAATTATAACTTCCTTCTTCTTGTAATAGATCTTCACATCATAATTTGATATCCAATTAATAATGAGAATTATATCAAATTAAATCATTGGTATCATGATAAAGTTAGAAAGTAAAGCACGTTTATGTTTCATGAGGGGAACTGATCAACACATCTTTGTTGCAATGATACATCCCCAAGGTATTTTAACTGAAAAATACTTTATTAAATCAAATTGGACATGTATAATTTTATTAGAAAACTAGGAATATATAAATGAATGCAATGATATAGAATCAAATAAAACATTGGCTAAGTTTGAGGAAACAATTAAAGTACCTTGCACCACATAATTAGGAACTTCAACTTCTACAGTTGTAATTACAAAAGCTTTCCCTTGCTCTTGTGTAATTTTATAAGATAAATTTCCTTGGTGATTAGGACACTCATTTTCAAAGTGTCCCATCTATCTAAAATTTTATCATTGAAAATTATTGACTTGTCTCTTCCCCTTGAATTCACTAGATCGATTACCCTTTTCTTTACACTTATAGAAAACTCCCATTCCTTTTAATCATTCCCTAGGATGATTCTTTCCACATTTCTCACATAATTTAAATTTATTCATTCCATTATTCTTCATTGTCACTTCATATTTTTCATGGTAATTAGAATGCCTCTTCTTATCTTGATTCCCCTTGAACAAATTTGATCTAGAAAATTCCTTATCTATTTTTATGAAACTTAATACAATTTCATCGTATGATGAAAATGTTTTAGAATCTAATTACCTTTGAAGAATTGGCTTAATAACTTCAAAGAAATAATCAATCTTGTTTTTCAAATCACATACATAATCTATAGCATACCTGGCTAATCTTGTGTAGGTAGACTCATACTCTGCAACACACTCTTCTTCCCTTTGATTTAGGCTAAAGAATTTACTCTTTATTTTAGTTCATTGTTCATGAGGGAAATATTTTTCAAATAATATTTCCTTAAAAGTTATCCATTCCATATCTTCTATTTCTTCTTCCTCGTGGTATTTTGGATCAAGGGCTGCCATTGATCAACATCACCCTTGAGGTAATATACTGTCAGTAATACCTTTTCATTTTCATTGCATCCTAATTTTAGAAATATTTTTTCAAGGGACTTGATACACTACTCAGCAACTATTGAATTAGTAGTCCCACTAAAAGATGGGGGCTTCTTCCACATGAAACAATCCAATACAGGTGTAGCATGGTTATTCGACACAGCCTGAGTAAGTTGTCCCAATATGGTCATGATCTAATCCACTCCAATACTAACTATGTTGACTTTCTCAATGGGAAAATACCTACATTTTCCATGGGTATTGATTCCCCTTATTCCATTAGGCGCCATCACTAAATAATGGAATATGCTAAATTAGGTCATAGTTCATAATTTCTAACTAGAAAACACTTAAGATAATCTGAAAATTTATGCACAACTAATCTCGTAATCATAAACATTATTTATATTTACTTTTAAATCCTTCATAATGGTTTTTAAAGAAAATTTGAATTATCCTAAGAATATCCCCTAGGAGTGTAAAACTAGGTGTATAGTAAGACTTGTTGTCGTGTACCAGGATACTCTACGTCAATCCCAAAACTCCTTGTCAGATTTGTTACTCCTAGGTACATCTGTGCTAAAACCACGTCCACTTGTAGTATCCATATAGGGATTTATTTTCTATAAATACCCACATAATCCCCACTTTAACAAAATTCCAGGATGTTCTTCTATGATTATCTTCAAAGTCTAACTTAGGGTTATTTCCTCTAAACTATGTTTCCAAAATCTAGTTTCCAAGGTTGCAACTAACCTCTCTATGATACCAACTGTAACGCCCCGACCCCAGAAGCCTGGAGCTAGTGCATTACTTATTATATTGAAATGATTACAAGGAATAAAATCTTGAAGGAATGATTAGTTTAGTAGTCTTGATGAAACTAGATACATACATGTAACTCATATTACATTGGGAAAGGTAACAAAATACAATACATAACAAAAACTAATAAACTGTATCCATGAGAACTCAATAAATAGTCTCATATTCATAACTCATTGAAGGTAAACAAATAAAATGGGTGAGATCAAATAGTCTATAAGGGTTAAAAATAGTGGAAGCATGAATCAACAATAATTAAATCATAATCAAATTGGCATATTCAATATGGTATGGTGAATAAATGAAAACATTTACCATCAATAAACTGAGAATAAAATTTCATCCATAGATTTTGTCATAGTGAAAACCTCATGGATAATAATAACTAAATAATCAATAAATATAATGATTATTAATTTGAAGTATTTTATCTAGAACATGATACCACTATACGATCGAAATGGTTTATGTCTGTGGGTAGATACCCATCTGATTTTGTTTTGAAAACAAACTCGAAGGGTTTGTCACCAACTGACTTGTCTCATGAGACCTGTCAATGCATTGAAGGGATATATTGGGCCCCTCAAATCACTTCAAGTCCAAATAATTCTTTATAAATATATTTAATACAAGTACAAAATGCCTTCTCAATATTCGTATAGAGTAGAGGATACAGATTCATCAATATTTCTATAGTTAAAACAAATTTCCAAATAAACACCATATGTAAAAGGGTATACGGCTTAAGAAAATAATCATATACATGAAACCATAATATGGATATATAATATATTTAAATTTTCAAATGAAAAATTATCTCAAAGGGGAAGTAGGTACAATACATAAGAATGATAAGGTGCACAATACCAAGTAAATCACAATGAAATAGAAATCAAAACAAAGTCCCTTATAACATTGTAATCAATAAAGTTAATAATCATCAATGAATTATTGAATATCATGAAAATAAATTTAATCATGATATTATATATCAAATGGAAGTAATAATACACCACATACAATAAATAATTGGTGAATAATGGAAATCTCATGGAAATAAAAGATAGATGAGAAACCCCTTACAAAGATTGTATCATTAGAGTGAGGCTAAATCAATGAAATATTTATGTGTAAAAAATGATAATCCACAAAATATAAGTGGATATACAGTATAAAACAATCATAGGTCATTCACAAATATTATTAGAAAAATGTAACCAATTAAATAGATGTTTAACTTAATGAATGAAAATTGAGTTAAGAAATCCCTTACCTTATGACCGAAGGTGTTCTTGATTGATATTAATGACCTGAATAATAAAATTTATCTTCATTAATTAATAATTACAGAATCTTATATACTTTTAATATATTTATTATAAACTTATTAGGTTCATTCATTACCTTTTTATGGGTTTAAGAGGTTCAATTTTATTGTTTTGGAAGCATTTTATTCCTTAGTTTTCATGATTGGTTTACTTGTATTGATGAATGGAAGTTTGTTTAAAATGTGTTTAAACATCCAAATTTTTTAATATAATTAGTTAAATTATAGATAAATAAATTATCTTATAATTATTTTGGTTAAATACCATGAGGATGACTCATTAGATAAAAGTTAATGATAAATGCTTGTATTAACTTGGCAGTTTTGTGCACAATGAACTTGTTTTGTATTATTATTTTATATTATGAGTGTGTAAGGATTCAAAAACATTGAATAAGATAAAATAAATATATTATGATCTGTTTCAACCATTAAAAGGGTTTCATGACCAGTCTTGATGATAGTAAGAGAAATTGAAAACCCGTCATCCTTGAATGTGATAAATTAACACATCTCGAATGGTGTTTTCATTTTTAGTATAAGAGGAGGGGGGAAAGAGAGATGATGATGAAATATTAAATTATCATAATAAAATTACAATTCATATAATTTATTTTAATTATCATAGAACTTGGATGAGGGTGGTGAAGAGAGATCAACAAAAGAATGGAACTTGTAAAATAAGTTGAAAGAAAAAGGAAGATAGGTTCACCTATTGAGTACTCCTCCTTGAGAATATCCTTAAGGCCTTTGTTTTTGTCCTTTTTGTGAGACCAGAAGGTATTGGACGTGGGTTAGGGCTTGGGAGTTGTATTTTTAAGAACCTAGGTAAATCTTAAATCTTGAGTGGTGTGGGAGGAATAGGGGTGATGGGTGGTTTATATAGTGGTGGGGAGGAGGGTTTTCTTAATAGTTTAATCATTAGTTAATTATTTTTACCTAAAACAGGAAATAGTGATGATTACATGAACAATAATAGTAATAAGTGCATGTGATTTTGAACCAAGTGTTCTTACCTCAGTAGGACATCATCTATGACTCAATAAATCATGTATTTAGCATTTATCATAATTTATTGTATTTTAATATTCACAAAAAATTCAATCATTTTAGAAAAATCTCAAAAATTCACCCTAACCATTTTTCGACATGTAGAATCCAAAAATAAACTCCATTTTTTGAAAATAATTTTCTAAATATGAGAAGTTTAATTTTTAATTAAAATCATCATTTAATCAAAAAGTACCAACACTTAAAATATTCATCTTCATTTTTAAGGTGCCAAAATTTTATTTACACTTTCATGGGTAAGGTTACCATTCATAAGGGTCATATTACTATTCATAAGGGTAGGTTGTTATTCATAAGGGTAGGTTACTATTCCTAAGGGTATGTTACTATTCATTAAAAATTAACTTGATTCTATCGGATTCCAAATATCACCCTAATCACAACCGTGTATGTCTATTTTTCGAAATTCAAAATAAAAAAGTAGAAATTTTAAGTTTAATGGTTAGGTTATGACTTTATCCTATAAATAGCAAAGTTTTGTTTCATAGAGACTCATTGCTTTATGAATTATAGGCGATCTAATGAATAGAAAGTATTTAAGGGAAACATACCATAAAATGTTTGGGGTGTTATAATATATGTTTAATTGAGACAAATTTGATAAATTAATTTTACAAGTAAAAATGTACTTTTCTAATCATTATCATACTTTGAGAACTATTATGGTTAAATAAACATCATTTTTGAATTCCAAATGTCAAAATTAATCTTGGGTGAATTTTTAGTAGTCTTCTAAGAAGTTTCAATTTTTCAATGAATATTATTTTTTTGATGAATAGTATTGGATTAATAGTGTTTTCTTGATGAATAGTGTTTTATGAATAGTGTTTTTTTATAAATAGTAAAAAAATATTTTTTTAAATAAGTATTAAATAATTAATTATATGAAGTGATTTTCGAAAAACGGACATACACAGTTGAATTTAGTAAGATAATTAGAGTCTGATAAGATCAACTTAATTTTTGGTTGATAGTAACTTTGGAATAGTAATTTTACCCTTATGAATGGTAATTGGACCAATGTAATAGTAACCTCACATAAGGAAGTATAAATATATTTTAGTCATCTTAAATAGTAATGTGATATAATTATATCATAGTATAAGTAAATAAATGTTTTAAAAAATATTAGTTAAGCATTGGTATTTTATTTATTTTAGTTAATTTAAAATGAAATTCATTTTTATAAAATCGAGTTCATTTTTTAATTCTATACATTGAAAATGGTTCAGGTGATTTTTTGATATTTTTCTAAAATAGTTGAATTTTTGATGAATAGTAAAAATACAATTATGCGTTTTCAGTATGCTTAATGGCATCATAACTGTGTCATAATGATGTAATGAGTAAGATAATATTATGGTCAACTCTTGTGTATTAAAATATTATATTAAGTGTCTCAAGTGGCCAATACCATGGGCAAGCCCGTGGTTTTTCAAATACCACTAATGAGGTGTCCTTTGAAATAAATAAATTATTCCCTCACTTTTCCATAAATACCCACCCATTAATTCTTTCCTTTCATTAAAAAATAATTATACACAAATTTCTGATTTTATTACCACTCAAGGATACATACCAAGGTTCCCTCAAGCCCCCAAGGTCCCAATCTTAGAGTTTTAGAAGTTACTCTATTGGGTAAGGGAATTCTCCACTTCTCTTTTCTTTTCAAGTTCTCTTTTATGTGGTGTGTCTTTCAAATTTTCTTACCATGTTCTTATTTCAATTTTATATTGTACCTATACTATATTATAAATCATTTATCGACTTTATACCCTTGTAACCTCTCCTTTTAATGTTTTCTAAAACTATGTTTCATAGTCGTTATGCTGTAGAAATTTCGTCTCAAAATCTCTCTCTTTTTATCAATAAATTATTTTATTTTATTTATATGAATACCCAAACCTCTTTCATTTCTAGGGGTATTCATCATGACATAAAAATGATTTATTTTATTCTATAATTGACATACATAAAACCCTCATTCCCTTTTTGTAGGTTATAATTAACACAATGATCATTTTTTAAGAACTTTTTAAAATGCCATAATTTTGATATGAAACCCATTTCTTTTATTATCTATGGGTTATTTATGAAATGTTTGATTATGATCTATGTGGATCAGATGAAAATAAATAAATATTATTTTTTTTACCTGATATTACTCTAATTCATGGGGTAGAGAAATTAATCTCTAGGGATGACATGTTTTACGATACCATGATGAACAACCTTGGTAATTTTTATGACAACTTGGGGATGGACCTTGGTGATATGCTTATTAATGTCTAAATTAAATGTTGTATCCATATTTTCAAGTTATTATTCATGTTATTATTATTATATTCCTTTTTCCATTTCTCATGTCTTTATGTATTTCATCAGGTTCTTATTGATATCACAAGTAAATTATTTCCCTTGTTTTGCCTTATTAGGCCTTATACTCATCCTGTAACACCCCTAGGAAAAGTGAGACTTAAAAGGATAAATGTTACTACCCATGTCAACAAGGTATACCTTTTTTTTGGGATCCTACCTGATTAGAACTCCACAGTTAAGCATGCTTGGCCTGAAGTAGTAATCAGGATGGGTGACCTTCTGGGAAGTTTCACAGGGTGTGTGTGAGTGGGGACAAAGCACACTGTAAATGACATGTGTTGGCCTGTGGGGACAGTCATTAGTATGATAAGAGACCCTAGTGAGTAATAGCCTATGGTGTGCTGGGAAGGCAACCAATGTATTACAGGAGGCCTATGGGTCAGATGATAAGGTCCATGGCCTGAGGAGGCGGGTTGTGACAAATGGTATCAGAGGGGTTCTTGTTATTTGGGGTGTCAGGTATCTTGGTGATTAGGTGTGTCGAAACTTGAGAGGCAGGTGCAGAAAGGACGTCATAAACCCTTGCCCGTCCCGAGACTCGAGTTTCCAGGGGTAGTATAGGATTTGAGTTTTTATTTTGGGTTGGTCTGTGTGGATGAGGGATGACCAAGGAAGTGAACCAGTGTTACGCAGTGGGCTTGCATGGAGTAGCGACCCATGTACAACCTGAGTGCACAGTTCAAGAAGTTTTCTGTGGTTAATGCTCACTCAGAGCATGGTCTTCTAAGCCATGTTACCGGGTTGTCATAGCCACTAGTTCCTTGTTTTAGGATATTTTGATGTGAGTTATGTTTAACCTTCATTTTGGTTGGTGGGAGTAGATCTCAAAAATGAAAATGGATTTTTGTGAAGGTGTTTTCAAAGGGAATGTGGTGTTAGAGTGGAAAAGTGGTTTTGAAATGGAAATTGTTTTCTTTTAACGAATGCGTGGTTTCAAAAGGGAAAATGGGAGGTGTTTTGGAAGTTGTTTTGGGATCTCAGTAACACTTTTTGGAATGTGAATTGGAAAATGTTTTGGAAATTGGACATGTATTGCTTTAATGATAAGTTACTTTTTAAAATTGGTTGGGAATTTGTGCTTTATGCTGAATGATCTATTTTGAAAATGAGAAGTGTCTTGAATTGACCCTTGGTATTCATATGAGTGATCACATACATTGAGGTGCGCATGTGGCAAGTGGATAAATTGGTGATGTGAGTGGATGGGTGCTTGAGCTAGCACAGAGATATGTATGTGTGAGACTTCATGGAATATCAATGGTGGATATTTAAGTTGTTTTGTTTGCAAAAAAAATGGTTTTCAAAAAAGGGTTTTTTAAATGTTTAGAAAAGTGAGTGAGAAATTGTTTAGTGTTCTCTTTTCATGTTTGGTATTTTTTTCGTGGGTTCTTGGTTTTGACATACTGAATTGTGGTTAGAATAGTGATTTGAGTTTGAGCTTTCATTTGTGGTTGAGGTGTGGAATTTTGATTTATGATGAGTTTTGATTCGGATTTGTGCCTCTTGTTTTTGAGTATGCTGCCCAGAAAAGTCCCAGAGGTTTCTAGTGAGTCTATTTTAGTTTTTGGTTCTACCCAGGCTCTTAGAGAAGTGGGGGAATTTAATTATTTTTTGTTCTTGTCTGTCTTTTGTAGTGATTGTGATCTATTGAAGGTAACAGACTGGTTTGGTGAAATCATTTGTGTTTTTAGGTTATTGTAAACTCCCAAAACTAAGAGAGTCTATGTTGGTTCGGGTCCGTTTAAAGGTGAAACTTTGGATTGGTGGAGGATATAATCCCTATGTCTTTGCATGATGGTATGTGTTGGAAGGTGTTTAAGACCACTATCATTCAATGGTTTATGCTCGAGGAAGTGAAGGTGAGGAAAGTGGTAGAACTAGTGAGTGTCGAGTAAGGCCAACGAGAAGTGAAGGCCTACGTGGGGCATTCCAAGGGGTTGATTCCATTTTCTCCGAAGGTAGTTTCATGGAATTAGTTAAAGTTTCTATTTTGTGGGGTCTTCATTCAGGGTTCTAAGACCATTTCTTTTTGGTGTTCGAGGAGGTTCCCCATCCGGTGACGAGTGCGAATCGGAGGAACCTATCTCAGACAAGTCTTCTTGTCAATCCCATCCTATATTAGTTGGGCCACCCTCTTGTTTGCTTCCAGTGTGCTCGGTTTGGGTACTTTAAGTTTCCTTGTCGTCATCCTTTGATGAATTGTCATCGGTGTGGATATTTGGGAAACTTAGAGAGGTTCCGCTAGCGGAAACGATAAAAAGAGTCTCGACCGGAGGATGTCAGCTCATGACTGCGGGGTAGTAGATGCTTCAAGACATCAGAGCTCCACTCATAGGTCTCAGAGTGAAGACTTTCACGCAGTCAGTAATCATTGGGTGAGGGTCACCTTGGTCTAACTTTTGTCTCCAGTGCAGAAATAGGGATGATTTAAATTTCTCTATTCAAGCTCCCTCATCTTTGAAGGTTCTGTTTTGATGTAAGTGGCATAAAGATATCTTTTTCTCGTTGTGGTCTTTGTTTTTTGAATACCCCATTGTGGTTGTAAAAAGGCCTGTTGATATTGTTTTCTTGTAATTATAGTAGTTGTGCCTCCTCAAATATGAGCTTTGGAGTTGTCTCTTTATGGCTGTGAGTCTCAAGATGATTATCTCTCTCGTGTGGCTAGCTCCTTTGGTGATCCATTCTTGTTTTAGGATGTGCTCATTTTGGAGACATATGTTTCTTGGGAGATAATGAATAGGATTTTGGTCCACTACTCAGTTTGGGGTCTTTAATTGATGACCCCATGTGGTGGGGGTCTGGGTTATGCAGGGAGTTCATGGGTCGGTTTGTGCTGGGTTTCTCATATTGGTCTGTGCTAATTGGCTTTAGATAGCCAGTTCTTAAATAGTGGGGAGACCCACCATGAATCTTGTCATGACTTCTTCAAGTTTTGGTTTGTGTGGTGGTTCCCTCTTGGAGAAAGTTATTAGTTCCAGAGTTAGCCCATGCTAAGAGTCTCAATGTTGGTTGTGCTAGTCGGGTTCTTGTGGTGGGGAGAACCCTCCTCATTCCTGATGGTTCTTCTCTTTTTAGTTTTCCTCAGAGTTGGTCAGGTGTGACTGATGGAGTGAAAAGTCACACCGAGTTCGTGTTTTTGTGGTCCTTGTTCCATTTCAAACTCGAGTTTGATTACTCATTCAGATGGGAGACTTTCTGGGGGCAGAAATTTTTTGTGGTGGGGAGAATTGTCACACCCGAACTTTTAAATTAATATTATTTTATTATTTTATCAGACTTTGAAAATTTCTATCATACTGCAGGCTAAGCCTGTTTGAAATCTTTTCATTTTTTGGATGAATGAATGATTTTACATTGACAGCGTCCAGTGCATGGGCAGGGCGTGTTCAAAGCCACGCAGCTTTGCTCGGGTCACCGTGTGGCCTACCTCATGTACAAGACAAATAAATAAAATGATTTTTAATGAGTTAGTTTAATAATTATAATAATGGTAATTATTGTTATTATTATTATGGTTAATAATAATATTATTATCAAGTTTATTATAATTATTATTAAGTTGTTATGAACAATATTATTATTATTATTGGAGTTTATTAAAATTCTTATTTTGTTCATTATTATTTGTTAATATTTTATTTATTGTATACTCTTCTTTTATTCCCTTATTTTCTATGTTATTAATTTCTTTTGTTATTATTATTATTATTCTTTTTCAAACCCTAACCCACTCTCTCCCTTACCCTACCCCCTTACGCGGCTGACCCCCCCCCCCCTTCTTCTGCTCGCGCTACCCCCCCCCCCCTCCAACCCGTCACCCCTCCCCTTTTCCTCCCAACTTTTGTGTGCGCCACTCACCTGGTCGAGATATCTCCTGGCGGTCCTCTGGTGCGACACCCCGGCCTGCTCGAGCCTTCTCCATCCCTCCAACCTGTCACGAGCCCCCCTCGACCCGCTCCACTTCTCCCCCACTAGCCGAAGCCGCCGGCGCACACCCCCTCGACCCGCTCCTCCCCTCTAGCTGAAGTTGCCAGTGCACACCCCCTGTTCGCATGATCCGAACGACTGGGAGAAGCTCTGGCACGCCTCCCTCTCCCTCCTTCCCTAGGGTTTGGTTCATTTTTATTTGGAGTTTTTGTTTTTGAGTGGGTTGGATGTTAGACTTAGGGTTTATTCTTGATAATTTTTTTTATCCCATTGTTTGTTTTAGGTCCCTTGCAGTGTGATTGACGTACGGCGGAGTTTGTGCACTGCGTTTGCGGTGTTTTGACACAGAAGGTAGGTGTTTCCGCATATAAGTTTTGTTTGATGAATTAATTTTCTTGTTTAATTAATTTAGGGTGTTCTTTAATTAATTTTTTGAGTACGAATTGTGTTTATTTAGTGAGTTATTTTACTTTCTTAAATAAATTTGGTGTTATCTGGTTGATTCGTTTGGTGCGAAATTAGTTTTAAAGAAGTTTAGTATGCCTTTGATATTTTATTGAATGTTTTTATATAATGGGGTGTGATTTTTAGAAAAAATCATGTTTTGTTATTTGATGTTAATTTATAAATCGTGAAGTTGGTAATTTAAAATTTTCTAAGTGATGCGAATGATGTTTGGAAAGGTTTTTAGTGTGATTTTGATTTTAAAAAGAAAAGGGATTTGGGTGTTTTGAGGTGTGTTCTATGTTTCATCATTCATGGTTGTTTTATGACTTCTGAAATTGATTTATTTAAGGACTTTAAGGCTGCGAAATCCGGTTTCTTGTGGTATTGTTGGGAACTTTTCCTTAAAAAGGGGAATTTGAATGTTTTTATTTTGGTGGAAACCCTTGATGCGTTATTTTGAAATGTTTTGTAGATTGTTTAAGTGTTTAAATTGTTTTATTAAATTTATGTGTAGTGCGTTGGACCTCGCTACGATGGTTTCAAGTTGCCGGTGTCAAGAACAACTACATGTGCATGCATAAGGTAAGACATATATATATAAATGCCCTCTTTTTACATATTCCCTCATGGCACGAGGAATATGTGCAATTCAGCTAGGGGTATTTATATATATATGTATAAATGCATGTGCATGGAAGTGTGCAGGGCCAGTTCGAGTGGTTGTCGACAAATAACGGCATGGTTGAGGTAGGTCCCCTATTCCCTAATCTTTAATTAGAATTTCCAATTCTGCTTGATGTTTCTTTAAAAGTATTTCCTTTTTTTATGTGAAATCCATATTCACTATACATATATGGTTGTGATTCTTAAAAATTGGTTTCATAGGGGTTGAACATGAAATGGGTATTTCCAAAAGTTGTGTGGCCTTTCGTTCAATTTTGTTATGAAAGTGTAACGACATGCATTATTTTTAAAAAGGGGTTCCAGGGTGATTTTCAAAATGGATTTTGGTGTGAACACGAGATTAAAGGATAGTTTGACCTCCTTAAAAGTATTACTTCATTTTAAGTGTGGTTTTAATCTTGTTTTAAATATATAGTACCTTTATGTGTTCTAAAATGATTAATACTCCTTCTAAAGTGATGAGGCCCATTTGGAACTTTAATATTTGGTTTGCGAAAATGGAAAACCCCTCTTGAGACATTCCCCTTAATTTGAAAAAAAATGTGATGCAAGTGTTAATGTGTGGTTTGTGATATGTGCTTAGTGTAAAGTCTTGTGCGTGGTTTTGTGATGTAAAGAGGGGGAATGCACTTGAGGAGGGAGAGCAGTGGTAAGAGGTTGAATGGGTTTGAGATAAATAAATTGTTAGGTACTTGTATGTTTTCTTGATAAAGAAAATTCACCACCATTTGAAATAGAGCACAATGGGAAACCTAGGTATCTAGGTGGGTGACCAGGACTAGTACGCTAGATGACACGGTAGGGGTTCGTCCCGGTTTGTCTAGCAGGATTGACGCAACAACACTAACTAAACATATGAATTTTTGAGGGTCGTGGTCTTCTAAGCCATGTTTTCTGAGGGTCGTGGTCTTCTAAGCCACGTTTTTCTGAGGGTCGTGGTTTCTAAGCCACGTTTCACTAAGGTACAAGGTCTCTAGTTTCCCACTTGTTCTAGCTACCTATAGGGATTAACCATGGTGATCATTTGCGACATGCTGCTTGTGATGTAACTTTCTTTTCAGTTGTTTCATACTTGATGTCTGGTTTGTGAAAGCTATATTTTAATACAAACTGGTTTCTTTTCATTTTGAAACGTTAATCCATGCTTGGAACCTATTTCAAAAATGCAGTGGGAGTAAAATGCTTTACCTAAAAATGCAAACTCGTTACTTGAATTTGAAAATAAGGAAAACATTATTTTATTATATCTTATTTTCAAACTGGCATAATTGGATTTCTTAATAAAGGAGGGGGCATAGGACGTGGTTATATTTTGGAATTCCTACTGAGCATCTCGGTGCTCATGCCTACTTTACCTTTTAGTTTCAGGTTTCAGTCTTGGATCGCTTTTGGGAGCGAGTGTGGTTTACATTCCGCGTTAACCCACAGGGTCACCGGAGGTATGTCACGTCACTTCTTTAATTCCTTTTTCTGCTTCCAAGTTGTTTGGTTTATTTCCCTTTATTTATCTGCTTGTTTAGTTTATGTTTATTCATCTTTGTTATGGGAAAAATCGTTCCCAACTGATTTATTTTGATGCTCGACACTAGTTTCCAGCCCGTGGGGATCGGGAATGCCCTTCGGGCCATGTCGTTGACCGGGTCGGGCTCCAGGTCGGATGACGACCCAACCTGGTTTGTGACATATCCTCCCCTTTGATGTATGTCCCCAGGTTTTGAGATATAGTAATTGAACTTAGTATTAACCTATGATTAATCCTTACAAGTGTATTATAATAATTTTTTATGTTTTCATGGATTATGTTTCTTATTTCTAAGACACTAAACTTTAATGATCCTTTGTTTGTAAAATGTAATGAAAAGTTATGTAATAAAAAGGAGGGCTGAAATAGTAATAATAATGTCACAATGAGAGTGGGTGATCATATCTATTAGGTGGTGGGGCTTCCATCCCTAAAATGCATGTAAGTCACCACATATACTTCTTCATCTACACATGACGCCTTTGTTGTTGCTCTTGAGGTTGACACCACTACTCCTATTGTTTTCCCTGCTCTTCCTATTAGTTGGTTAGTCTTTGTATAGTCTCCATTTGAGATCAAAAACTCACCCCATACTCTGTAGAACTCAATAATGATGATCCCATAAAATCTCCCTTTGAGCTAAATGATCACATCACTCTAGTACTATAGTAACAAGTCAAAGTCAATCATGAACTAATACCAATCACCTGGCCTTTATTAATTCCACTCGTTATCACATGCAACCATGTCACTGTCTCTCACCGGTAATCTATATAGTATTAATATTAGTGTATATCCTCTTATACACATCAAACTTAATAACATCTAGATTCACCACAAACTATATAAATGTATCATATACATTTAGTAATAAAAATACATATATATAAATTATTAAAAAATATTTCTTATTAACTATCGACGATGTACAAAGAAAGTATGATTCCTAGATCTATATGTAAAATCCTATCTCCCCAGATTCTGTCAAAAAAAAGATGATCTCTTCCTAAAATTATCCCCTATTAAGTAAGTGCACAATCACTCCAAAGGTTTGGTGGGGATATAATCGGGTTGATATGGCACATAAGAATCATCAAAGAAAATCATAGATTCTCTCTCCATAACTCTCCTTTGAAAGTTATGTAAAAACTGAGGGAAACGATCATTCATGAAAGCCTCTCATGCTCCCCAAATAAAGGGTCTCATTATATCATCAATAAAAGACTAAAAACCTTAAAAATATTTAATAATATAATAAATTTAAAATTACATAAAATAAAAATAAAATACATTTTTCATTTATATGTGTCATCCAATGCTCAAGCATGTGATGATGTGCATTGGTAAAAACTTGATCATGTGACACCTAGGGAGTATAGAAATACTTCCTTAGATTAAATATATCATGATCAATGTCTATATGTGAAAAAATATGAAAATAATAATAATTAGTAATATAATTAATAAAATAAATAAATAAAATGAAAATTAAATAAAATTCATATTTTATCTCACTCCCTCTAATGAGGATCAAAGTCAAGTGATGGGTGCCTCTCAGGAATAAGATCTAGAATAATAAATTGTATAAGGCATCAACCCATCCTTATAGCATATTCCATGTCAATATATTTAGTTGATGGAATAGGTGGCTCATCACCAGGTAGCTCATCCCCATTCAAGTTACACATCATCTCATTGAAATGTTCTTAAGATATATGAAACAAAAATATAATTTTTTTAACAAATTATTCATTCAATATGAAATATAAATAATTTAAAAATTATAGACCCTTATTTTATTAAAGTAATATAAAATAAAATTACCTAAATTTTTTTAATACAAATATCAAATAAAAAATATTAAAAATAAATAAAATATATTTATTGTGATAATAACTATAACATGGTATATTAATATTAATATTCATATTTATATTCATCAGTGTTAATGTCTTAATCTTCCTTCTCAGCATTATCAATTTCATATGAGCTTCAATTTCATCATCCATTTTTATTTCAAATTCACTGGTTACATCATTGACATTATCAACACCATGGACCCTTAACTGTGAAGTCACATCATCAATATGTGTATCTCATAAAGTAAGTGATGTATTCAGTGATGTTTTTTTTGAAAAAATTCAATATTTTTCAATTCCACATAATCAATTTCATTTTATATAAACTGATTATCATGATATTCCATTTTTATTACACTCCACCATCCATTTAAATATCTCAAATCAAAATAGTAATTTTCATAATAAACTTGATTTGTTTGACATGCCAATATAAATGGTTTATTTTCTATAAGAATTCTTTTATATTTAATTTTAATGACTACATTTCATGAATGAATGTGCAATCCTCAATCAATATCAAACTATTGAAATTTAAAACATTGTTACATAATTTTTTCCCTAATAACATGACTCAATTATTTCCTCCTACAAGTATCCTTCTGCAATTGAACATTTAACTAATGTTTTATTATATACCTTCTTATTCAATTTTTATATACATATCTTATATGGTAACATCAATTATAAATTTACCCCCCCCCCCCATCGTACACATTTATCTTTATAGGAAAACATAATTTAAATGTTTCATTGCATAAATAAAGGTTGGTGAAAATATTTTTTCCAATTTAAGTGAAATTATAACAAATTTTTTTAGTGTACTCAGTGCATAATATTATATTGTTTCTACCAAAATTTCTTGGAAAAAATATGATATTTTAGTTAACACATATCAAATTAAATAATTAGACAACCTTCAATGACCAATAGACAACAATCTTTCCATTATGGCATGAAAATCATGACTTTTTAACCTGGTAAGATGAACATTTTTGACATGGAGAAAATTTTGAATCATAGCCATATGCTAACCTCAAGTATGTAATCCACTAATAGAATAATAAAAGATTTTATTGGGAAATTGAATAAGTTTCTTTGGGATTCAATAATTTTTTCGATCCATCATTTTCAAACAACTCAAGTTTGGGACACCTATAAATCTAAGAAATATTTAACTGTGAATTTACAATATCTTTAGTCTTTTCAGGTGTATCAAACATGGTATAAAATATTTTATCAAAAAAAATCTTCTTAATATACATTACATCTAATATATGATATACCAATAAATAATACCAATATGGATGTTCGTAAAAAAATACTTTTCTTTATTCAATTATGATATTTCCCAAAGCCACTTATTTTTTATTAGTTTATAGTTGGTCAAAAAGTAATACGAGGAAATGAAGAGACAATATATTTTACTGAAATACCTGAGAGAAAGGATAGAACTTCATATACATTAATTCTACCTTTTGTAAAATTATTTCTATTCCTTTGGAAAGGATTATATACAAGAAGAAATATCTGATGATAATAAAAAACAAGTATTTATTCCATTGACTGGAATAAATTCTTTGTTTTCAACCATGTATAATGGACAGGATTTTATACCATGTATAACCCATCTAGATAACATACCATATATTAGAAATTCACTGATTGTCTACATCACTGCAACTTTCAGTGTAAAATTATGCTCTCTAACTAAATCATATATAGTCACAACATCACTCCATAATAAAATTAACTCATCAATCAATGAATTCAAATAAATATCAGTATTCTTATTTGTAAGTCCTATAATTATTAATTCCAAATAGATATATGGTTCCTTTATCAACATCCAAGGAGGTAATCTGTATGGATTTATGAAAATAATCTAATAATAATGTCCACTTTCATTGGCATCAAATGGATATAAACCACCAGTAGAAAGACCTAATCATATGTTACGAGTTTCCAAAGAAAAAGAAAGATAGATCTGATCAAAGTGTTTCCAAAAATCACTATCACAATGATTATTTGAGATTTTACTAATAGAAATATTGTATCAATGTCATGTCATCAATGTAGCTATGTTGCGAGGCATAAATAGATGCTATAATGTTGGTGCAATAAAAAAATACCTCAACTATTTAACATGAAAAAATCTATATTTTCCTTATTGTACCTCTTTGTACCTAGATTGTCCAAATATTTTATAATTAACTAATGACTCATATTCATCATATTATAAGATGCAATCATTTGAACATCCATGAATTTTCAAATAACTAAGGAAAACTTGTTACTTTCATAGAAATTTATAAGCTGTGTATTTTTATTAGGCAACAATGATTTAACCAAAATATATATATAATAAAAAAAATATTTGAAATTCTAAAATTTTATTTAATAGCCATAAATTTTTTTAAAATTTTAAATTTTCTTATCTTGCATAAAATATATAAGGTCTTCTTAGAAAATTTCAATAAATTGTAAAATTTAGATGGTTATAATTCAGGATTTGAATTCTCATGATGATTTTTTTTCTAGAAATATGGGCCAAAAAATTCATGTACTCAATTTTGAAATGATGATGGATCTGGAACAAAAAAAATTATTTCATTCACTATGTTGATAGAAAAAAATAATCTTTCTGAAAACCAAAATGCAATAGATGAGGCCACCATTATGGGACGTTTTAAATCTTCTGAGATAACATTTATTATATTAACACTTGATTCTTACTTCTAAAAAAAATTCTGAATTTGAGATTGAAAATGATATAAAAATTTTAACACCCTCAATGTTGATAATATTTATACAAGAACCATGTGGATTTCTGCAATTATTTATCCAATCATGATCTCATAATAAGAACTAGTGACCATTTACTAGATCCATAATATTCTAAAATAATAAAATTTATTATATTAATATAAAAAATGTTAAAAAAGTATTGCATAATTTAGTTTCACTAATTTTCCCATGGTAAATGAGTTTGAATAGAACTATATTTTTGATGGACTGCATCACAATAAATAATTGCAGAAGATTCAAAAATCCATCACAAATAATATATATTATGATGAACAATAATTTTTTCTATTATAAATAATCCTTTTCCATATGAAAGCCTACCAATCATGAAAACCTAGAAGTCTCAAAGGCAAGGTAGTCATGAAATACTTTGACAATCATGAAAACATTTGACAATCGCAAAAGCCTATAATGATTGTGAAAGCCTTCATCATTTTCTAATAGTCATGAAAGCCTTTAATAGTCATTAAATCCTTTGGCAATTGATAAAGCCTTTAGGAGTTTCTAAATCCTTCATGAGTTGTGAAGTCATTTGGTAGTCATCAAAGTATTTGAGAGTCATGAAAGTATTCAAATTACAAAAGGATTCAACTATTACAATATTATAATTTTTTTATTTTAATAATTTATACTAATTTATAATAATTAATGACCATTAATTAATTGTTTATTATTATTTACATATCAATTATATTTTTATTACATTTTCTTAATTTTAACAAACATTTATCATTTTATAAATATTTTAATCATTCCTACAAATTTATTATAATTAATGATTATTGATTTTTAATTGTATTAATTTTTTTTTATTTTTTATAAAATGTAACTAATTGTATGTCACGACCTATCCCCCAGGGCCCGTGTCGTATCTACCCCAAGCCCACCATCCATAGGCCAGGGGTTGACAACTATCACTGAAGGAATATTCCCTAAAATTGGGAAGGCATTGCCTTTATAACCTGTAACACACACAACCAAGCACACATCAAGATACGAACTCAAGTAAACTGAAAAGTAAAAAGAGTGAGTATAGTATGTAAAGGGGCCAGAATACAAGCCCAATTGGAAAGTATAAGAAACTAAAAGTACAAGTAAACTAGAACAGCTTCTGTGAACACCCGCCAAGAATCCTACCTGAAGGTTAGTTACATATCTTGATCGGTCGTCTCTGCAGTACACCTCATCTAAGGTCCACCTCTGAGCTACCTCTAGTCCTGGTACTCGCGTCCTCAGTCAGTGTTGTCCATCATCTGCACCAAACACAACGAGGTGCGGGCATATCCTGTGTAGGGATGAGTATAACGATACTCAGTAGGGACCCCGAGACCCTCAAGGTCTCACAAAATCCACCAAGGATAAACCTCACATCATGAAATAAACTGATAACCCTACTTAGGTATATGCCTATACAAATAACTAAGTTATTAAGTATACCCATATCAATCATGAGGAAAACACAGAGTCCAACTCAAACCCAAAGATCAACTGTTCTACAAAGGAAGGAATACCATGAAGGAAAGTACCACTCAGGTACGCCACATAGAAGAATACCACCAAGGTATTACCATGAAGGAAAGTACCACTCAGGTACGAACTCATCTCACACCAGGTATATCTTACGTATAGTAGTATAGATGATTAGATGTAACAACTTAATCATCTTACTCTGTTAAAAGGTATACCCACAAAGGATCTCTAATCATCATCAGTCCCACTTAGGATCTCTAGGTGTTGACCCACACAAGATCACTCGGTGCTGACCCACACAGGATCGCTCTGTGATGAACCACACAGGATCGCTAGGTTCTGACCCACAAAAGATCTCTAGGTGCTGACCCACACAGGATCGCTTGGGTAGTCCCACATGGAATCATATATCGGTTCCATATGGGACCCTCAATCACAGACCCACGAATGATCTCTTCCTCAAGTCACAGTCAGCTATAGGGTTCTCGTGCAAAGTTTGCTCGTCTCCGGGAGGGTCCTCTCCTCAAGACACTGGTCTATAATCCAACTACCATGAAGTCCCATGAAAAAGTATCCCAAAGGACCACCATGTCATAGGGGTCTCAATGCAACAGACGTCGCATCAATCAGACGCTCAGTCTGTAAGTTATTAGCCTTTTATTCTTGAGGGCCCAGTTGGATTCGTGCTCAATCCAACCCGACCATACTCCAACTTTATCCTAATCTCCAGTGAAATATACTCAAAGGGACCATCTTTCTCCAAGGTTTCTATAACCACTGATGGTTCATCAAACGGACGCCCGATGCTAAAGTTATGGCCAAATGAGCATAAATGGGTCGTAGTGGGTCTGGGTCCGGTCTGACCCAGTCCGACCCAGCCTGTTCTGGCCCATTTTGGGTCAACCTGGCCCGACCCGTTGGGTCTGGCCTAGCATGTGTTGCAGCCCGGCCCACTAGGCGGTCCGGCCTGCTGGGTTCGGCCCGGTCCGTGCTGGGCGGCCCGGCCTAGCGACACGGTGGCCACGAGGCCGCAAGGGAGGCGAAGCCACGGGCGGTGTGGCGGGGCCGTGGGCGGCACAGCAGGGCCGTGGGTAGCGTAGGGGAGTCGTGGACGGCGGAGGCTGTGGAGCGGCGGTGTATCTGACGGTGGAGGCTGTGGGGAGGAGGTCCTCTGTGGCTGGTCGTGCGGCTCGGTCGCGCACCTTGTCTTTATCGGCATCCAGCTTGACCGGTCGCCCTCTGTTGTCACCTTCGTCATGGCCATCCATGGTGCCGACCACCGTTCTTGTGTTCCACCAGTGCCAAATGTTGGCACCAGTCACCGTCACCATCACGATGAACACACAAATAAAGAAGAATGATGGAGGGGTTGGGCCATGTTTGTTTGTCCTACACCCTTCACGTTGGGGCGGTAGCAAGTGGTTCACAAATTTGAATCAAGAACATAAAACTCTATAATTTCTTACGAATCATGGATCAACTCATTTTGGTTGATCCGTGTTTTCCATGTTTTCCAAGAATGAGGAATTTAATCGAGAAATTTCATGAATTCAATAAAAACCCCTACCTGGAAGGTTCATTGACGGAGGCCGCGAGGAAGGAGACGATGTCGTTGGGGATAGACGGACATTGGTGACATTGGTGCTTCCTCGATCTTTGGTCTGTTCATCATTGGAGATGTTCCTCATTGACATTTTTTTTATAGAGCTTTCTCCCAATAGTTCTTCTCTCCCCAATTCCACCAAAATGAAAGGTAGCCCACATAATAGAACAAGTTATCTATTATGTTTGTTGGCATAATTTCAAAATAGCTTAATTAATTAATTTATGGGTTGGTTTAATTAATTAAAGGGTAGAGTTTTCATAATTAAGTGGGGGATCTCAAGAGGTTTCTCCCCATTAAGAGGGAGTTCAAAGGGGTTTAAGGGGTTTTAAGTCTCGGGTGGTCCCCACCACCATAACCCACATGGGAGGTTAGGCTAGGGTGGTCCCCACCACAATATCTTATGTTGAGAGGTTTTAGTATAGGTGGTCCCCACAATTAAAACATTCACATGGAATATTTCAATAAAAGAAAATAAAAATGTTACACGTTTTTATTTTATTTTATTCTTTCACAAAAAACACAAAAAACTATCTTTCACCCTCAACCTACTACAGTCAAGGTGAAGGTCCCTTTAAGAAAATATCAGCACTGCGAGTTCAACAGTGCCCTCAGATTTCAATTCCAAGCATCAATTCAAAAGTTACAAAAACCCACATGTATGTTTACTGAACATACTTAAAAAAAAGTTCATAAATTCATTACGGGCACTCTGGGCCTCAAAATCACACACCGTCAATTTTCACAGACTTATAAAATTTTCATATATTAAAAAAACTACATGGAAATTCTGGGTCTTTACATTGTAATTAAAATTTAGTATTTTAGATTAATTTTAAAAATTTATACTAATTTATAATAATTAATAACTATTAA
This sequence comes from Viscum album, assembly GCA_963277665.1. NCBI lineage: Eukaryota > Viridiplantae > Streptophyta > Magnoliopsida > Santalales > Viscaceae > Viscum > Viscum album. The sequence goes on along the minus strand of OY728143.1, from coordinate 1,363,008,495 downwards.
TATTTTATTTATTATTATTTATATTACATTTTTTATATTTGTATTATTATTTCTAAATTTTAGCTAATATAAAAATCATTACTGTCATGAAAGTCTTAAACTATTATAATCTCATAATTTTTTTAATATTAATAATTTATATTAATTTATAATTATTAATGATCATTCATTTTATATTCTTTATTTTTTTATATTTTCTTGTTTTTTCTTAATTTTAATTAACATTTATTATTTTATACTAATTTTAATAAATTATACTTATTTATAATAACTAATGGCTATTCATTTTTTATTTACTTTATTTAATTACTTTTCCTAAATTGTAACTAATTGGGTTGCGGTTGTTGGTAGCCTTAGAATGAAGAATGAATTATAGTGTGTTATGAGGAGGTTGATGATTACCTCTAGGTGGGGGTTACATGATGACTCCATGTGTGGATTCAGGTTGGCAGGTGACTATGGGATTTGGGATGGTTTACTTCGTGTGATGATGGGGAAAGTGTATTGGGGCGGTAGTTGTTGACCTCAAGGTGTCTCTTGATGATGGGAAGTTAGGGTTTATATTTTTGTTGTCTTGGGTGGTATCTATTTTTACCACTTTCATTTTGGTGTCATCTAGTGTGCCACATGGTTTTTTTATTGTACTTTTATTTTCATTAATAAATATTTAGGGATCAAGCACACTCGTCTCCTAAACATTCCTGGTATATTAATCTATAATAATTAATGAAAATTTATTTTTTATTTATTAGCCACAGTCATAAAATGATTTGGTGATTTTAATATTATAAATATTTTAATTCTAAAAACCGATACTAATTTATAATAATAAGGAAGAGATGATGGGATTAGGGAGCGCTTTATCCGACGAAAATTGTTATTAGGGTTTGGTGTCGTTGAAGATGGATTTTCCAAGGGAATTGGAGCTCTATCTTTTGGTTGGAAGATGTCTCATGGATCTAGTTCATCTCCATGACAAATCATTGAAATTAAGGGTTTCTAATTCATAGTGTGAAGGTAGGAATCTCAAGGAATAAGGTGTTCATCTTTGGAATTTCTCCTCTTTGAAAGATGGTACTCTAGATCATGTCATAAAACATGGTAATATCACTCTTATCACTACTAATAAGGAAGATATTTTAGAAAGATTTAGTATATTCAAATACTTAATTATATTGTACTTAGTGTTGTCCATAGGCTCAAATCCATAGCAAGTGGAGGACCTCACAAAGAGGATTTTGAACATCTGGGGCTTACAAGATTAACATTGCAACCCAATGATGTGAGACTTTTTTCACATGGGTTTTTTCCTCTAACAAACTCAAACACAGGGCTTGGGTCATTTCCTTTCTATCTCTAAAGCCAATAATTTTTTATTTCTAGGAGTGGGATCCATGTTTAAATCCACTCTCTATCAGGAACATTCATGTCCATCTATGGGTGTGTGTCTTTCGATTAAATTGGTTATTGTGGTACCCAAAGATCATCTTTAATTTTTCTTCACCCATTGGTGTTCCTATAAAATCTTGACTGGTAAATCGAGGAAGCAATGTCTAGATACTTTGTTGTGTAATTTATGTTCGAACTGTCAAATTGTGGGTCATGCTAAAGATAAATGCTTGAAGGACAATGTCTGCTCTTTTTTATGCTAAAGGGAAACATTGTTGATAATTTCACAAGGAAGAATTTGAAACCAACTTCCAATACCTATATAAATTTAGTGTTTTCATAGGAATAAGTTTATAAGATTCAATATGTGGTGAGTGGTGAGGATGGGAAACATTAGGATTTATTTATGGTGGAAATTGGGATGGTTGTTTCTGGGATTTAGTGTCCAATGTAGGTGCAGAGGAGGAACAAAACATGGTGTTTGAGGTTATTGTTCCAAATGTTGGTTAGGTATAAGTGGAGGCTTCATCTACTGAATATGGTGCTTTGACTTTCTTGAGGACCACTAGTCCCAAGATGGTTCCACCTGCTGGGATTACAGGGGCTTCTTGTTTAGGTGTGCTGGGTACTTTCACTAATAGCATGGTTTAGGCCTCTTACAACTTTGTCTCTCATGAGAAAGCCTCATTGGATCGGGTCTCATCCAAAGTGGACCCTTTCTTTTAATTTATCACTATAAAAGGGAAAGAATAAAATAATGGATGAAAGAGATTTCAAATGGTTCTCTCTAGGAATTCCATCCCACCCAGGCTTGATCAGACTTCCTCTTCACCAGTTTACATTCCCCTTAGGGAGGATTTTCTAGTTAGTGATTGGTCTTGTGGAAAGGGTGGAATGTAGTATGTTTTAATGTATACACCTGGAAATATAGAGGGATACCCTGGACTTTTCGTGATGACTGTAATGGAGGTTTTGGATGAGGACTATAATAAGCATTCCCCCACACTTTTATGACTCAATGAAATATATATTTAGAATTTTTAGTAAATCCATAAAGGAGGAATGTGATAAAACAAGGATAAAAGTTCCAACCACTTAGAGAGCTTAAACAAGGGATTATTTAGAAGACTAGTTTGACTCATAGGTTAAATTTATCTATGAAAAAATTGAATCTCGATCCTTAAATTAAAACTAACTCGAAGTCTTGGGATTTATTTCATGCAACATTGACAATATCACATCCAACCCAAAGTTGGATATCTAATATTTATCTTAGAAACACATGGTCTGAGACTTCCTAATAAAAATATATAATATATTATATAAATAGGATCATGATACTCGAAATAAGGTCAAGATTTGGAGAAGATCTCAATACTCGCATGATAGAGGCAAGCTGAAGAACACTGATTTTAGTAGGAAAAATAAGAAATGATATGTTGACTTCTTATGTTGTTTTTATTGACGAGTGATGATTTTCCATGTCTAACCCCATATTCTCTCATATTTTCTTTTCTTCTTATAAAATGGGTTAGGGATCATGGTCTCCAACCTTGTATTGTTTCGAAATTAATTTACAATAATTAATGGTTATCCATTATTTATTTATTATTTTTTATTTTTTATTTTTTTTTCTTAATTTTAACTAACATTTATTATTTTATATCAATTTTAGTAATGTATACTAATTTATAATAATTATTGACATCATTTTTTATTTAGTATTATTTATACTTTTATTATTTTTTCTAAATTTTTATTGACGTTTAGTATTTTAGATAAATTTTGATAATTTATATTAATTTCTAAAAATTAATGACGATTTATTTTTTTAATTTTTATTACTTATAATAAATTATTTATATTTTTATTAATATGAACTAATATGTGAAAGCGTTATAGTTGAGAAAGCGTTGCAATCATAAAAGCATTTCAGTCGTGAAAGCGTTGCAGTAATGAAGATGTTGCAGTCACGAAAGGCTTCCATGGTTATAATATTATAATTTTTTTAAATTTTAATAATTTATGCTAATTTATAATAACTAATGATCATTAAATTTTTATTTATTATTTTGATATATTATTTATATATTTATTGGTTTTCTTAATTTTAACTAATTATTATTATTTTATATTAATTTTATTAATTTAAACTAATTTATAATAATTAATGAATTTTTATTTTTTCTTAATTATTACGTATATTAAATTATATATATATATATATATTAATAATATAAGAAATCATTGTATTTGAGAAAGTTTTCATATATTATAATCTTATGCATTTTTTAATTTTGATCATTCCTACTAATTTATAATAATTATTGATCATTAATTTATTGTTTTTTATTTATGTATTATTTATATTTTTATTGTTTTTATTAATTTCAAATAACATTTATTATTTTATATTAATTTTAGTAATTTAAATAAATTTATAATAATTAATCAGAATCAACCTGAACCATGAGTTTGGAGAGAAAAACTTATAATTACTTTATTGAATTAAAAGGAAAACAATGTAGGAGAGATGATAGGTGAAAATAATGAAAAGTTCACTGCTATAAAAATCTAAGTAAAAACTTCCCAAAAAGGAAAATAAGAAAAAAAACACTAGTATCTTCCATAAGTAAATCCATCTACTATAATGAGATATGCCACTAGAATTGCCTCAACCCCTCAGGTAACAGACCCTCCTTTATGATTTTTGGATTTTTCCATGAATTTTCATCATTAATAGGATAGTCATCCTATGTTTTGGGACTATCCCTAGATGGAACTGAACCCTATGAAACGCCTTCAGTTTAGAACTTCTCCTTAGAATCAGGCTTTCCTTTTTCTCTGTATCTAACATGAAAGTCTCAATGTTTGAGATTTTTCCTTTACTATGAATAATTCCATGAACCTTTTCACTTACTTTTGGGAATGATTCCCTTCTATTGGATCTATGTCAATCAAACAAAAGATACTATTTTTTCTAGCACTAATGTGAGGATCTTGAAAAACTTTCCTAATCGAAGTGTGTTGTCGGTGACTCACTTCAATTGGGGATGCCACCACCTAGATTTGCTGCTTCTTAGCTTCATTAGAAGAAAAATTAACATCCTTACTATCCCTCTACCTAGATCTTTTTATGTTTCATGTTTATCCTTAGGATTTTTCCTAGATTTTTCATCCTTATGCTCATGCTTTTTGAAGTCTTTAGAATCACCAGCATGTGTGACCCTAGCAGGAATAACATAATCTCTGACAGGAGCTTTCTTGGAGGAAGCTGAAGAGGCATTAATGGTCAAAGACACGTGTTCATCCCTCAGATTTGATGGACTCCCAAACTGAATTTTCAATTAAGAATGACCCACCATAATACTTTAAGAGAAAACCACCTTGGAAGGAAAATCTAAATTCATATCTTTCTTGATCACACTTGGAGAATGACTAGATCCTGTAAGAGAAAGACTTACAGCTTGCTGAACATTACCCTATGATGAGATAACCACCAACATAGTAGGATAATTGTTACCATTCTTCATAGCTTCTGCATGCATCTTAGCTTGAGAACTAGTACTATACTGTGAAGGTAAGGGAGCTATTGAAAAATCAAGTCTCCTCTACCCTGAATTCATAATAACCACATTCTTCATAGTGCCTATGGAGGGAGCCTTTTATTATTTAATTGAACTGGAAGTAATTTTACAAAGGTAAGAGACTGATTTCTCTCACTACCCCCATATTTTATAAAATAATATTTATGAATATCAGTAGGGTCAAAATCATTCTCAGATGACCACTAATCCTATTGCCCTTCTCATCCAATATAACATGAACATACTACTTATTCTGGATAGAAGTCCCACCTTGATCAGATTTCAAACCACAAGTGATAATTCCATTATCTACCTTATTACCAATTACATCAAAATGTTCTACAAGAAGGCTGAAATCATATTATTGGGACACATTGGAGGCCCTACCCAGATGCCGAGAGCCATTTCCAATTCCCTATGATGATTTACCATCCAATAAATTAGAGGAAAACATAAAAACATTCTTGACTTACATGGTAGTAGTGCCAGAATTTCCTTGAATAAAGGAAATCTTACCCCATACATTTTCAATAAGATTCATTTTAAATTTACAATTATCAATTGAATGCCCATAATTCTTATTATTTTTGAAAAGAAAATTCAACATACAACTAAAATCTATGTGTCCAATGTCATTATACCTTTTACAAAAAATAAGGCCTATTTTAAAACTATATTGATAATTTAAGATAGTGGTGCAAGTCAAACAAGATAATAGATTCAATAAGAGTTATACAAAGATCAATATTTATAAAGATTCTAAAAAATGATTATACTGAGCTAACTTGGATTCTTTGGTGAATTTAATTAGCACCCCGCTGTTGAAGCTATGTCCTAAAGTAATTGGGGAGTCCAAAAAACTAACTGAGGCCATGGATATGAATCCATGTCTGATTAATTGAATTTGTGACCAAACTAGGGTTAAATAAGGGATCTCAATCTTGGATCCTCAATATTCTAGGTTTTAAGATGACAAATACATGACCCCAAGTTTGATATTTCAATTAATCTGAAGGAAACATGATATGAAAATAACAATTACTGATTGAGATCATCCTCCATTTTCCAAAGCCACAAATTTAAAGAAGTCACTTCCATAAGTATTAAATATTCCATGAGATATCTCTTATTTGAAGTGAAATTTGGGACAATATTGAATGTTTTCATTCTTTAAGATAATCCTTAGGAAACTTCTAATTCTCTTCAACAAAAGTAATTGAGCCATTTTTCTGTGATTCTCCTTGAAGATGAATCAAATCTGTATCTAATATCGGTGAAGAACCTGCTATTCAACACATTCTCAACATAAAAAACTCAAAAACCATCCTGAGTTATAGTGTCAACTGCCTTATCATTCATTGAATGGACAACCAAAACTTTAGTTGCGTCAAAATAATAGTATCAACTACATTATCTATTTATTATCTATTATAGTTATATGGTATTACAAGAAACCAACTAATACACACACATAGACACTCCAGTGGGTCCAGCCTCATATCTCTCTATAAGGAATGACAAGGACTTACCAAACTAAGTTTATTATATATGATGGTCTGAAGGCCCACAACCCAAATTATATTACATGGCCCAAAGTATATCGACCCAAACCTTTTATACATATTGTTACATTATTTTTAATATAAACATCCATTAATTACAATCCAAATATCATGAGGCCTAATATCTTTGGAATACTAGGATCACAATACATCAAAGGAAACTAAAACATGACATCCTTATTTTTATATTTTCCTTAGTGACCTCCTAAATCTATTTTAGCTTATGAAATTATTAATATAACCTCAAGAATACGTAAAGAAAAAGGTGATCTCAAATGATTAGTAAGTAAATAAACATGATAAAGAAACATAACATGTCAGTCAAAGTTATAACATGATATCATAAAAGAGGAGGTGCATGAGTAATCACATAGAAGAATAACATAAATAACATTGTATCATAAGATCATGGGAATATAGTAAAGTTTCAAAAACATAAATAATGAAATAAACATAATTCAATGATAACTGCTGAGACAACATCACATGGTGGACAGAGTCCCGTAATAAATTAGGTTCACTCCCTAATACCATATGTGACACCTCATGAGACTAAAACATTACCCAATGCATTATAGGGATATATAATTATGGCCCCACTCATCATATTCATTTCATGTATATGAATATGTGTTCCATATAATTAAATCAATCATAAGGCATAAAATAATAATTACCCATGTAAATAAAATGGGTTATATAATCTTTCCTCGTATCATAATCAAATAAAATATCATAATAATGGCATTTGAGAAATTAGAATAAGGAATGTATTACCCCGTCAATGAAAGGGAGAGTGAGAATGGTATATATGTAAGAGACATATATATAGATTTTAGAATCATTATATAACATTAAAGGTTATTTTCGTTGATAGATATAAATACTTTTAAAAAGATTAAAAGCATTCTTGAATAAAATAACCTTTCCAATTTGAAAATCACTTGAAAAACTAAAATTCACAAAATATTGTGGAAATAATTTTATTTTAAAATATCCTTAGAAACTTATAAATTAAGTTTCAAATAAAATAATGGTCATGATTATGGAAAATTTCTATTCATGTTGAGTATGTTAAAAAAACCAAGATTCCTTTCACATTTTTACCTGAAAAGTCAAAAGCACATTTTTTGAAAAATGATAAGAAGATTGATTTTAATTTTTTTTGTAAAAAATAAATTATGGGTAAACATGAATTTTAAAAAAAAGTCATAATAAATCATTTTTTGAGAACATTTTTATAAAAAATGATTTGGAAAAAAAAATCGGTCAAAGAGAGAAATGAAGTCAGATTTATTTAAAAACATTTTCTCAATAACTTTTACACCAAAGAGGGGGAAATGGTACAATTACATGAAAACTTCATGAATAACTAAAGGATAATAAAATTAAATGGTTTTATTAGAAAATGATCAAATAATTACCTACTATGAGAATTCAAGGATGAACAATCTTGATTAAAATGAGATTGAAGCATAAACCCTTACCATTTTGGTTATTTTTGAATCATAATCTCCATGAATGTAGAAAGTTAATTATAACTTAAAATACCATGAATCATGAAGTATTAATTATATAATATAAAAATGGGTATTATAACACCATATAAACTAAATTAGGCCTATAAAATAACATGTGTCTCAAAGAAAGAAGTTTTGAGACAGAAACCATTACCTCGAGCCTGCATCGCCGTGTGCGTTTCTTGTCTTCCTGAATAATAAAATTATATTAATTATTTACTTGATTAATATAAATTTTCATGTTTATTATTCCTTTTATTTTATTTTTTACCATGTTATATTCAATTACTTAACCAATTAATCTCACGTCAGGCATTTTAACGATAAATGGCTCATATATCCAAAATAACTTTAGTAAGTTGACTAAAGTTAAATAGATTATTATTTAATCATTTAAGTAATGGTAATAATGAAATAATTATCATTTTCACACATAAATTATACTTTTAAAACCAATCATGACATATGGTTATGAAAAATGAACTACATTACAATCATTGAGAAGGTAGTCTATCATACACATGAACAACGTTATCATTTATTCAATGGACGATAATATAATAAATTATACGAAATATTTATTTTAAATAATTATTAAAAATTAATTATTATTATATATAAACATTAAATTAATCATTATTTCCATCCATGTAAATCGTAAGTGAAAAACGAATCACATTGCTTCGCGAGGTGATAGTCCGCCGTACACATGAGTGGTGTTATCATATTCCCTATGGAATAGAAAGTAAAAAAGGTGTATGTGATTTTATAATTATAGAAGTATAATTATATCATATATATAATATTTAAACATTAAATACTTCCTTATATATATCCATGAGAAGCAGTGGTGGAAAACGAGTTACGTTGGTTCGCGAGGTGATTGTCCACCATACACATGATTAACAATTTTGTTTCACATTTGAGGGAGGAGGAGATGATTTTTGGTTAACTTAACATAAAAAAATATTAGTATATTTAATATAATTAATTTATTATATATTCATGTTTTAAAAATATTTTAAGGAGGTGGAAGAAGAAATAAAATAAAACACTCAATTAAGGATAATACCTCTTCTTCAGAAAACTTCTTTAGGTTTGCACAAAAATCATTCCAAGTATGGATTTCTAATAAAACTAATGATTATAGTATTATGTGAGATTATTAAGGAAGTTATTTGGGTATGTATTTTCTAAACTAATGGGTTTTGGAAGTGTGAAGTGGAGAGGAGGGGGTGTGTTTTTATAATTGAGGTGACTGACACACTTTTTAATTTTCAAAGTTTCTCAATAATGCCAAGTCACTTCCTTGGGAATCAAGATCCAAAATGGGATATTTTAGATAATTGTAGGATATAAGTTAAAAACCCATATAATAGAAATTATACAAGTTTTGGTTCATTTTTAACACTTGTCTTTTTAGTTTAACCCCTGTTAAACTCGTTTTTACTTTAAACGTGATAAATAATTTTTACTATTTCACTATTCATAATGGTTAAAAATTAAGTTTATATTATTAGATAATATAATTTATTCTTAATCTAAATATGGAATCTGTTTTTTCAATTTCAACTCACATAAGAATCAAAATTTAATTTAAAATTAAACCTGCATACTTGTAAAAAAACAAGTTTTCAAGAAATGTATTTTTAAGGAAAAGATGATCTATTATTAACTATATAAAAAGTAATAATAATTAGATGAATTTAAATTAATATTTATAGATATATAATCTAAAAATTTTATTTAAATAATTCCTATTTATGGGTTATTTTAATTATTTATAATGGAGAAACATTATGCACTTTAAAACAGTTTTCATAAAAAAGTGCTTTAAATCCTAAAAATAAACTTATACTAAAATCTAGTATAAAAATTATTTAAATATAATTAATTAGATTTAATATAACTAAATAATACTTATGTTAATTTTAAATCAAATTAAAAGGATAATGAGACTTAATTTATTAAAAATAAATGCAATTTTATAAAAAATGATATTTTTTACTATTCCATAAAAACGTAATATTTTTCAAAAAAATCCAAAAATATCACCATAAGTTAATATCGATATGATGATTTTAAAATTTAAGTACATTTTATCAAATAAATTTTCTAAAATTTTAAAATAAAAATTATATTATTTTCTCACAGAAAGCAATAAAATAATTTTTTTAAGAAAACGTATTTTTGATGAATAAAACGAGTTTTCATAAAATTGAGTGTTTAGTAAATAAGAATTTATAAATAAATTTATATTTTTTAGGACCTTTATATAAATTTTATAAATTATTTAATCTTATTAATACCCATCAATTTAACGACTAGGTTATAACGGTCCTATTTAAATAATAATGTTAATAGTATATCACAATTCAATAAAAACTAGGTGTTGCGTGTGAATCAGTCTATCAAAATAAACTGAATTTATTTAAAAAAATTATCATAAAGTATTGGTTTGCTACATTTTTATCTATGCTCGGTGTTATGTTCCATATACGCTATCGAACATAATATGATTCTTTTAAAATCTTAAGGAATTACATTGTACCCCTTTAAATAAGTTTGCATCCTCACAATTTAATATTGATATGGGTAATCAAGGGTTTGACATTTTAAAATACCTTTTTTAACCCACATAATAAAAAGATTTAATAAAAAATACTCTTTATTAAAGAGAAAATAAAGTATGAAGGTCATCTAAAATAAAACGTACTAGGTTTCCAAATAGAAGAACATTGGTGGAAAGTGAAGATAGGGATATAGAAGAAAATCATAAATAATCATAGAGAGTGATAGAAATAATTAATCATAAGGAAGTGAATGATTAATAGAAAGTTAAGGACCTCAAAATCATAAATTTTTTATGAGTTAAATGACCATTGATTCCTCGAATGTGAAGGTGTTAGGATAATATTTTTGTTTCAAGACCCTTTTCCTAGAGTTAAGGAATTCCTTTACCATCTATAAAAATAACATATGAAAATATAATTACTTGACAAGTATAATTTCATACATTAATCAATTTCCACCACAATATCATCTATTTCTCCAAATGATGAGTATTCAATATGATTTTTTATGTCTGAAGCACTATAATTAAAATTTAATGGATCACATGACTCTGCAAAAATAAATCAAGATATTTATCTTGTCTTTATACATTAACCAAAATAAGAAATGATCTGTTTAAGTTAAAATAATACCCAAAACTAATATGAATATATTAATATCTAAAATTTAACAATAAAACAAAAGGTTTATCATAGATCATTACTTAAATAAATAACCCTATATCCTATATAACATCAATAACCTTAACATGAAATAATATTTTAACCTCAAAGTTTATCTCATACCATTCAACTTACATCTCCAAAAACATAACAACATTATTCCAAAATAATCCTTTATGTTAAACCAATAGGTTATATATATATATATATATTAACCCAATAAAATGTTTCTTAAAATTATGATGAATATCCTCAAAATAACATTAATCATCAAATAAATTTGTAACCACTAAGGTTTTCTATACAACTTATTTTTCCCACAACCTCAAATAATCTTAATTTAATATTATTACCTTAACATCAAAGATAGGATAAAACCTAAAGTTTACCAATACCGTTAAACTTATGTCCATAAAATATAAGGCATTCTTTCTCAAATAATTTTTTAAAAAACCTATACTAAACTCATGGGTTATATTACCATAAATGTATCCCAAAATAATCATAATCATCTTAACTTCCATAACTTAAAACCTCAAAAGGGTTATTTATGAATTTAAATTTATTATAAACCTTATACCTACCAACCCAATACACTTTAGGTTTAACATAGTTTATCCATGATTATCAATTATCCAAGTCCTTCATGATGGTTTGAAAAAAGTTTTTGAATTTCCAAAAAAACCTAGGAGTATCAAACCAAGTGCACAATAATACTCGTTGTCATACACAAGGTGATGATCAAGTATATCTTAATGCTCCATTTTTATAGTTAATACCTCTAGGTAAAACTATGAATGAACCACATCTACATGTAGTATCCAAATAAGGATATAATTTCTTTGATACCACTTGCTCTATAATTCACTAGGATTCTAGGATATTTTTCTATATTGGTCTTATTGTTATACTTATCCCTAAGGTTATCACTAAATTTTTCTCATCCTTTTTACCAAAGGTTAACTAAACCTTTACTCTGATACCAAATATTGTTACCCAAGCCTTTTACACATATTATTACATGATTTTAAACATAAACATCCATCAATTACAACCCAATTATCTTGAGGCCTAGTGTGTTTGGAAGACTGGTATCATAATACATCAAAGAAAACTAAAACATGACATCATTATTTTATTTTATTTTATTTAGTGATATATTAAATAAATTTTATCTCTTAAACTATATAGTATAACCTAGGGAATAAATAAATAAAGGGGTTATCTCAAAGTCTTGGTAAAGAAATAAACATAATAAGGAAACATAACATGTGATTCAAATGTATAACATGATATCATAAAAGATAAGGCACGTGAGTAATCACATGGAATCATAACATATATAACATGGTATCATAAGATAATGGAAACATAGTAAAGTGGGAATAATATAAATCACAATATAAACATAAGTAAAGGATAACTTTTGAGATGACATTACATAGTTTACAGAGTCCTGTAATGGATTAGATTTATCCCTAATCACATACATGATGTCTCATGAGACTAAAAAATTACCCAATGCATTAGAGAGATATATAATTTTATCCCCACCTATCACATTAATTTCATGTACAGGCATATGTGTTCCATATAAGGAAATAAATTATAATGTATAACAAAATAATTATCCATGGAAAGAATATGGGTTAAATAGTATTGCCTCATATCATAATCAAATGAAATTTCATAATGAATGAATTTGAGAAATGACCATAAGGAATGACTTATTATATTAAAGGAAGTGATAATTATTAAGGTATATATGTAAGAGAAATATATACATATTTTATAATCATTCCATAATATTAAAGTTTTTTTATGGACAAAAATACTTTTAAGAAGATTAAACATGTTCTTGAAAAGAATAATATTTAAAATTTGAAAATAAATTTTGAAAAAAATAATATTCACAAAATATTTTGGAAATAATTTTCCTTAAAAATATGCTTATAATCTTATAAAGTAATCTTCTAATAAAATAGTGGCTATTATGATATAAAGGTTTCGTTCATGATGAGTATGTTAAAAAACCAAGATTCATTTCACATTTTTTTAGGAAAAAAATAAAAAGAACCTTGTTTGAAAAATGATAGAAAGATTCGATTTTTTTTAAATAAAATTATGGGTAAAAATAAATTTAAAAAATTTATATCAAATCATTTTTTGAAAATATTTTTAGAAAAAAAATTATATAGAAAAAAAAGGTTTTTGACTGAAGAGAGTATTGAAGTCAAATTTATTTAAAAACCTTTTCTCAATCATTTTAAGTAACAAGAGAGGAAATTGGTACTATTATGTTAAAACTAAATGAATAAATAGATTATAATAAAATTAAATGGTTTTATTATGAAATTATAAAATAATTCCCTACTATGGAAATTCATGCATGAAAAATTTCAATTAAAATGAGATTGAAGCATAAACCCTTAACACTGGTAAATTTTGAATCATAAACCTCCTAAATAAAGTAAAAAAATGTAACATAAAATACCATGAAGTATTAATTATTCATTATATAATATAAAAATTGACATTATATATACCATATAAAAGAAATTAGGTGTATAAAAGAACATGTGTCTCAAAGAAGGAAGTTTGGAGACTGAAACCCTAACCTCAAGCCTGAATCATCACGTGTGTTCCTTATCTTTATGAATAATAAACTTCTGTTAATTATTTTAATTATTAATAAAAAAATTCAAGTTTATTATTATTTTTATTTTATTAATTACCATGTTATATTCAAATACTTAACCAATTAATTTCATGTCAGACATTCTAATGATAAACAAATAGTATGTCCAAAATCACTTAGGTCGGTTGACTAAGGTAAAAGGGATTATTATTTATTAATTTAAATAATGTTAATAATGAAATAATTATCATTTTTATACATAAATTATACTTTTACACCCATCCATGAAATATGTTTATGAAAAAATAACTATGTTACAATCGTGGAGACGGTAGGTTGTATGTATGCTTAAACAACATTTCCATTATTCAACGACCATGATGTAAATAAGGTAAATTTTATTTTCTATTTACAAGATGACATTTATATCTTAAATATCATGTTATTTCTTAATATTTAATTATATATACCATCAATGTGATGCGGTAATAAAAAAACAAATCACATTTCTTCGCAAGGCGGTAGTCCATCGTACACACAAATGATGTTATAATTTATTTAATGGATGGTAAGAAAAGAAAGTATATGATATATTTATTTTCTATAATGGATAATATTACATTATTTTCAAATATAAACATAAAATTAATCCTTATTACATTCCATGTAAATCTTAATTAGAAAATGAATCACATCGCTTTGCGAGGCGGTAGCCCACTATATACACGAGCGACGTTATCGTCTTCCCAACCAAATGGAAAGTAAGAATTAATATGTAATTTTATGGTTAAATAAGTATAATTATATCATATATATTATATATAAACATTAAATACTTCATTATATCCTGTCTTGAGAAGCATTGATGGAAAACGAGTTACGTTAGTTCGCAAGGCGGTAGTCCGTTGTACACACGATCAACAGTTTTGTTTACCATTTGAGGGTAAAGGAGATGGTTGTAGGTCATGAACTTAGCATAACAACATATAATTATACTTAATATATTTATTTTATTATATAATCATGGTTTAAAAATATTTTAAGTAGGTGGAAGAAGAAATAAAATAAATTTCTCGGTTAAGGATGTTACCTCTTCTTTAGACAACTTCCTTGGGTGTGCACAAAAAACCTTCCTAGGTTGGATTTATGATCAAAACAAGGGTTATAAGATGATATTAGGAAATAAATTAAGTGATTTGGTTATGTATTGTCCAAACCAATGAGTTTTAAAAGTGTGAAGTGGATAGTAGAGGGGGTGACCTTTTATAATTGGGGTGAGTGACACACTCTGTAATTTTCAAAGTATCTCAATAATTTCATTTCACTTTCTTGGACATAAGGATCCAAAATAGGAAATATATGATACTTGAAAGAGTTAAAGTCTAAATATTGATATCCAATAGTAATTAGAAAAGTTTTGGGTCATTTTTAATCTTTATATTTTTAGTTTAACCCCCAGTAAGCTCGTTTTTACCATAACTATAGTAAATAATTTTTACTGCTTTCACTATTCATTATGGTAAAAAAATAAGTTAACCTTATTAGATAATATAAATTATCCTAAATCAAAATATGGAATCCATTTTTCCAAATTCAACTCACAAAAGTTTCAAATTTTAATTTAAAATTAAACCTTCACACGTGTCGAAAAAAATGATTTTGTAAGAAATGCATTTTTTAAAGAAAAGATGGTCTCCTATTAACTACATGACAAATATTAATAATTATATTAATTACAATTAAAATTTATAAATATATAATATATAAATTTTATTTAAATAATTCCTTATTAGGGGTTATTTTAATTATTTAAAATGAAGAATCATTATGCACTTTAAAACAGCTTTCAGAAGAAAAAATATATTTTAAAGCTTAAAAATGAAGTTATACTAAAATATAGTATAAATATGATTTAAATGTAATTAATTGGACTTAATATAACTAAATAATTCTCATGTTAATTTTAAATCAAATTAAAATAATAATGGGACTTAATTTATTAAAAATAAATGACAATTTTATAAAAATAGGTATTTTCCTTATTCACTAAAAAAGTAATATTTTCTAAAAAATAACAAGATTTCACCACAAGTTAATATAAATATTCTGATTTAAAAAATAAGTTCCATTTTATAAAATAAATTTTCTAAAAGTGGGAAAAAATTAATTTTACTATTTTCTCACATAAAGTAGTAAAATTGTTTTTTTTTTTGAAGAGAACGCATTTTTGATGAATAAAATGACTTTTTATAATATTAAGTAATTAGTTAATAATAATTTATAAATAAATTTATATTGGGAATTACATTTATATACATTTAATAAATATTTAATCCTACTCATACCCCAATTTAATTACTATGTTATAACAATATTATTTAAATAATATTGTTAAATTTATACCGCGATTCATTAAAAACTCAGTGTTGCACATTACAAAGGCTATAAAATAAGTTGAATTTATTTAAAAAAATATATAATAAAGTCGTTTTGTGTTACATTTTCATTTATGAATCATGTTTCATGTCATATATGCTATCAAACATAATGTTATTCTTTTAAGATCCTATGGCATTACATAAAGGCCCAATGGCCTGAAGAACCAACATGTGGCCTTAAAGCCTAGTGGAGTTGTCTACATCATGTCGTGTCACCGATAGAACACCTTGTCACCCCCATCCAGTAATAATATAATTTAATATTAATTTTAATAATTTATACTAACTTATAATTATTAATGACTATTCATTTTTATTTATTATTACTTATATTAAATTATTTATATTTATATTATTATTTTATAATTTTAACTAATATATGAAATCATTATAGTCATGAAAGCATTGTGATTGCGAAAGGATTCAACTATTAAAATCTTATAAATATTTTAAATTTGATAATTTGTACTAATTTAAAATAATTAAAGACCATCTATTATTTATTTATTTATTATTATCTTATATACTATTATTATTATTATTATTTTCTTAATTTTAACTAACATTTTTTCCTTGGTACTAATTTCAATAATTTATACTCATTTATAATAATAAATGTATATTCATTATTTATTTGTTATTATTTATATTAAATTATTTTTATTATTTTTATTTTTATAATTCATAAATAAGTGTAACAAACATTAAGTATTTTAGAATAATTTTAATAATTTTAATTAATTTATAATAATTGAAGAGTATTAATTTTTTATTTTCTATTATTTATATTATTTTTTAATTTTTTATTATTGTCAATAAATTTAACTAATATGTGAAAGCGTTATAGTGAAGAAAACATTTCAGTCATGACTTCCCCCCTCTTACTAGAGGAGGAAGGGGGGAGGATGATTTGATCGCGCCTCCCCTGGTTTTGCGAAATCCATTCACCCCGTTTTCAAACCCTAATTTTCTTCCAGAGTTTTTGGTGATCTCCCTTAGCCCAAAGGCCCTTGATCTTCACCTTGGTGATCCTCAACTGCCGATCTCACTTCCAGAGTTCTATGAAGCGTCGTGCCATCTTGATTTAACACTGGAGGCTCATTTCAGTCACAAGCGGCCCTCGGTTGATGATTTCGACAGTTTTGCCTTCAGCAAATGGGACTTGCAAGACCGCACGATTGTCGGTCTCCTTGATAAGCGTCACTTTATAGTCTAGTTTGCTTCAGAAGATGATTTTATCTGAGTTTGGTTCAGTTCCCCTCATCATTACAATGGATGTAAGTTTTCCCTCCGATGGTCTTTTGATTAATGTATGAACCGTGATCCTTCCACCATCACGGCATGGGTGAGTCTTCCTCAACTTCCTCTACTGTTTCAAAACCCTGTGATTATCCAAATTATTGGAAATATGGTGGGCTGCTACCTCTGTTCCTATGTCCGAACCTGCAGGTTAATTCATCTGGTTAATCCCCGTATTTATATTGAGGTAGATGTCGCGAATCCTACAAAGGAGTGGATATGGATCACTGTGGGTGAGGAATTCCGATGGAAGAAGGCCATTTTTTTTAGACTTGGGTTGATTACTGCACTAATTGTCGTCTTCTGGGGCACATCATTTATGAATTTCAAGGTGAAGAAGCGATCAGGAGGATGTCTGGTCTGAAGGAGAAGTTAGGTAGGTCTCTTGGTCAGGGACCTACAGCAGATCCCGTGAATGGCATGGTGAAACAGATTGCATTGAGTGAGGGTGCAGCACTCCCTAATCCACTGGTTTCCTCAGTGTTTAGTCGACTTAGGAGTGATATGGTTTTAGGAGTTGGGAAGAAGTAGTCTACTAGTGGCCATGGGATTGGTGACATGGGGGAGCCATCGGGTGTTAGTGTGATCAAGCCCTCACAACAAGAGGTTCGTCTGTTAGCAGATGCCAGTGGGAAGGATGTAGGTGAATGCAAGGAGCCGGAGTTTGTGATTGAGGATCATGCTGCAAGTTGTGAGAGTTATCTCATGGAGGTGTTGAAAGTTGCTGATAGGTATCAAAGATAGGAGGTGAGTGATGCTGCTATGATGGCTGCAATTGAGACTGAAAACCAGTTCCAATGAGTGGAACTGGTGAACGTGAAGGAGGCTGTGCAAATGGATGAAGGTGGTAGTGTATAGTTGGGGATCTCTTCTCCAAAGGATGGAATTGGGAAGGATGTCTTGTTGCAGGGGACTATGGACAGTCATGAATTATTGGAGCAACCTAAGTGTCCGGCCTTGATTGACCCTAATTGTTAATCTCAGGAAGGACGAGGAGGGGAATATGGCTCCCATGAGGTCCATATTTATGGAAAGTGGGGGGACTACTCAGATAGTGGCAAGGAAAATGATAGAGGCTTGATCAGGCCCTCTTTTAGTGAGATTGTTCAGGACAGGGGGCTGAAGATGACCGGGAATCAGGGAAGCATGAATACTCAATCATGACGAAGGCCAAGGAAGGACTACTCCATATTTCCAAAGCTGATGCCCACCAGGTCATCGACTGGGAACACAGAGCTGCTATACTTGGAACGAATGAACCTGCGAAGGAAGTATGCGAAGGTTCTCAAACATTATGAAAGTTTGGAATGGGAATCGGCTACTGCGGAGGAGGCATCTCATCATGGATCTGATGGTGGGTATGGTTTCTTTGATATGTAATCTTCTCTTTCAGCTTGTGGTACTTGTTTATTATCCTTTTCTTTTATTTAATAAAAGGTCTGGGGGTTATCCTCTGACGGATTTTCTAGTAATCTTATAATTTTTTTAATTTTGATAATTTATATCAATTTATAAAAATTAATAACCATTCATTGTTAATTTGTTATTTTTATATATTCTTTATATTTTTATTATTTTTTCTCAATTTAATTAAAATTTATTATTCTAATATTTTTCACTATTTTATAATAATTAATGAATCTTTATTTTTTATTATTTATTATTTATGTTAAATTATTAATATTTTTATTTTAATTTTAATTTATAACTAATTGTAATTAACATTTAATATTTTTAATCGATTTTATTAATTTATACTGATTTATAATAATTAACAAATATCCATTTTTTATTCATCATTAGTTAAATTAATTTTTTTATTATTTTTATCATTTATTAATTTTAATTAATATGTAAAATCATTGAAGTCTTGAAAGTAGCACAATCGTGAAAGTAGTGTAGTCATCAAAGTGGTGCAGTCGCAAGAGCATTGCAGACCTGAAAGCATTGAAGTCGTGAAAATATTGTAAGCATGAAAGACTTTAGATATTATAATCTTATAATTTATTTAATTTTAATAATTTATATTAATTTATAATAATTAATGACTCTTCATTATTTATTTATTACTATATATATTAATCATATTATTATTATTTTCCCCAAATTTTAACTATCATTTATTTTTATTTTTTTTAATTATTTATACTAATTTGTAATCATTAATGGAAATTCATTATTCATTTACTATTATTATTTAAATTAAATTATTTATATTTTTATCATATTTCCAAAACTATAACCAACATTTAGTATTTTTTATTAATTTTTAAAATTTATACTAATTTATATTATTTATGACTATTCATTTTTTACTTATTATTACTTGTATTAAATTATTTATAAATTTGTTATTTTTTCATAATTGTAACTAATATATGGAAACATTATAGGCATGAAAGCGTTGTAGTCATGAAAGTTTTGCAGTCATGAAAGACTTTCTATTATAATATTATATATTTTTTAAAATTTTAATATTTTATTCTAATTAATAATAATTAATGGCCATTCATTTTTTATTGATATTTTTATTGGTTTTCCTTTATTTTAACTAACATTTGTTATTTTATATCAATTTTAATAATTTATACAGATTTGTAATAATTAATTAATATTTATTTATTATTTAATAATATTTATATTAAATTATCTATATTTTTATTATTTTTCTTAAATTTTTTCTAGTATTTAGTATTTTGGATTAATTTTAATAATTTATATTAATTTATATCAATTAATAACTATTTATTTTTCTTTTTATTATTTATATTTAATTATTTATATTCTTATTATCATTTCCATAATTTGAACTAATATTTTAATTTTTTTTGAAAAGGTAGGGACGAAGCCGCTTTATTAAAAGACATAAAAACAAAGAAAGAGAAAGATGGGGTCATACATGACAATATTTCTCTCATAAAAAAAATTCAAGATAAGGCTTTTCTCTAATCTTAGCTCCAATATGTTGCTCCTCATCACGTATTGCATTCCAATTAATTTGTTTGTGCCCATGACCTCTACCTTTAGGTTGTCATCCACTCCTCTAGGTCTTCTCCTTTTGCAAGAGGCCTTCAATGTCACTTCTCTTCGAGTCCGTTCACCCAACAACTGATTGAGACTCTACCCTCTTAGAAGTGTCATCAACCAAGGTATCTTCATTTACTTTGTTTTGGGGGTATGCATTCCACTTTCATGCATATCATTCGAAGAATCAAGAACTCCATAAATTTTGTGAGTAGGCACCTGTACATTGACTGATGTGTGTTCCCTATATTTTTTTTAATAACATTATCATTGAGGACATCTGGCAGGGTAGAATGAACCTGCTTGTAAGTGTAGGTGCCTGATAGAGATTCCATCGAAGTTCTCACTTGCACCTTTCTTGTGTTTCCCAATCCCTATAAATTATTAATAGAAGGGTCACCTGAAACATCATGTTGTGGAGAATCAACCTACCCACATGTGTGGATGCATGAAGGTGGCTCTGATTGAAGAGGCGTCATAATAGGGTCCAAGGATTCACTTGTAGTGTTAGTGAGAGACACATGACTAGTCGCAGAACATTGAGGTATGGAATTCCTAAGAGGTTCCATTTTATATCCCTCTTCATCCATTCAAATCACCTTGAAAGAAGGCTTTTTGGATTCCAGATCAGTATCCCTATAAGCCTTCACACTAATAATGGAAACACCAAATGGATCACTACCTTTATGATGAACTAGCTTGGAGTCAACAACCATGGCAGTGAAAGGGGAGCTTTCCACTACCAAGGAACATCTGTCATCAAGATCAACCAAGACATTCCCCTTCAAATAATAACCTACATCCCTAGAAGGAGGTGAAGAAACCACCTGCTCACTCATAGCAAGTTCAACTTGAATAATGGGGGGGATAAACCTGCCAAAACCAAATTACTCATGTCCGCGGTCCTAGAAATCCTGTGAAAACGCTCCAAAAAAAATTCAAGCACTTCTTGATTCTGAACAAAAGACATTGATTTCTGGTTTTCCCCTTCATCTAATATTTGTTTCCCTATTCTAGTTCTTGATGTAATCAATTGTTCTTGTAAGATTTTTTGATCAGACACTTCCTGTGCTCTTGTTTCATCAATTGATATTTTATCCCCATCTAACCCATATTCCACAATTTCAACCCATGATCTAGTATCCCTCTACACCAGACCATCAAAAAAATTATTCTTTTGAGGATTAGAGTAAGCCAAAACCTTAGTATATTCTTACTGAATAAGTCTTGTAAGAGACCCTATAATTTCATAATCAAGTGGGAGTCGGGTAGGCTCTCTTAGTTTATGAGAGGTCTTCTCTATTGGAGGGAAAACATTAATAGGAAAAGAATTATCAAGTACATTTTCTCCTTGGAACACATTCCCTATATTAATGGTATACACAATATCATTGAAAAAAGGATATTTCATGCATTTTAATTTCTTAAAACATTAATTTTTCTCATAGACTCTGGCTGAGCAGAAGGAGCAGATTAAAGACCTTCTATAATTCAACTTATCATGACCAATTGCCCTTCAATCCAAACAGTACCAAGGGATTTTCTCATATTTGATCACCAAATTGAATTCTTAATCCTCTATTGAAAGAACCACTTTATCTACAAGCATTGAACTTAAGTTAACCTCAACCAGGAGGCAAGCATAATGCTGGAACATGGCCAATTCTGTTTCCCTATCTATTTTGAGGGGGATTCCAATAGCCAGCGCAATATCATATAAAATATGGGGGTTCCAGAGCATCCATTTTAGGCCATGAACTTTGACCTGCATTTATACAAAAGAGTTACACACCTCCAGTGGATTGAAGTGTCGATCCCACTCCCAAATATGAAGAACACCCAGCTTGAGAGATATCGATCCAAAGCCCCGTGCTTTTGTCTTTAATTCCTCAAAGGGAAATAGAAGGTGAAAAAATCCCAACCTAAAGAAATGATTTTCCAACTAAAAAATCCATAGATTTATGAGAGATGAGAGTCTAAGTTTCAAATTATCAATGGCTTTGAACCCTTTAAAAAAATGATCTGAGCAATAATAGAATTCTTACCTTTCTCCAACCTATATGAGATCGAATCTGAATCAGTTTTCACATGTGCAACATTCCCCTTGTGTAGGGGACCACCATAAATGGTTTCTTTTAAGAGATCTAATAAGCAGCTAGTTCCGGAGCATAAAGCATCAGCCGAGATCCCACCCCAAACAAGCTTCTTGCTCCCTCTATCAATATCGACCAACTTGTGACTATCAAATCTTCTATAGGAGAGAAAAACATCATCTGAAGGGATGGTAGACAAGGAGTCCATAAGAGAAGAACCTTAATCGCCATTGAGTTGAAGAGAGATAATCTCTCGTTGTGCTCCCATAATTCCTCCTTTTAATAATTTATACTAATTTATAATAATTCATGAACATTTATTTTTTATTAATAATTTTTATATATTATCTAATTTTTTATTTTTTTCTTAAGTTTAAATTAAATTTGTTATTTTATAATAATTTTAATAATTTACACTAATTTATAATAATTAATGACAATTAATTTTTATTCATTATTATTTATATTAAATTCATTATATTTTTATTTTTTTTAAATTGCAACAAATTGTAACTAACATTTAGTATTTTAGTTTAATTTTAATAATTTATAGCAATTTATAATAATTAATGACTATTCATTTTTTATTTATTATTACTTATATTAAATTATAAATAATAATATTATTTTTTTCTTAATTTTTACCAATATGAAAAAGTGTTTCTATTACGAAAGTCTTCAACAATCATAATCTTATAAATTTTTTAATTTTAAAAGTTCATAATAATTTATAATAATTAATTACCATTTATTTTCTATTATTTACATATTATTTATTGTTTTTATTGTTTTTTTTAATTTTAACTAATATTTATTATATTATTTTAATTTAATAATTTATACTAATTTATAAGAATTGATGACTATTCATTTTTATTTATTTTTATTAATATGAAATTATTTATATTTTTATTATTTTTCCTAAGTTGTAACTTGCATTCAGTATTTCAGATTAATTTTAATATTTTTTTATTAATTTATAATGATTAAAAACTATTCATTTTCTATTCTTTATTACTTATATTAAATTATTATTATTATCATTATCATTATTAGTTCTTAATTTTAAATAATATGTGAAAGAGTTGTAGTTGCAAAGACATTACGGTCAAGAAAACATTACAGTCCCAAAAGACTTGG
Source organism: Viscum album (assembly GCA_963277665.1). NCBI lineage: Eukaryota > Viridiplantae > Streptophyta > Magnoliopsida > Santalales > Viscaceae > Viscum > Viscum album. The sequence goes on along the minus strand of OY728143.1, from coordinate 1,362,984,569 downwards.
GTTATTATAATCTTATAAATTTTTTAGTTTTAATAATTTATTCTAATTTATAATAATTAATGACCATTTATGTTTTTATTTATTATTTTTTACATATTTTGTATATTCTTAATAATTTTTTTGTTTGATTTTTTAATAATTCATACAAATTTATAATAATTAACAACTATTCATTTTTTATTATTTAATATTTATATTAAAATATTCATATTTTTATTGTTTTCCCTAAATTTCCTATAATTTAAACTATCATTTCATATTTTAGATTAATTTTAATAATTTTTAATAATTGATGACTATTAATTTTTATTGATTATTACTTACATTAAATTATTTCTATATTGTTTCTAGAGAATGGTAACTGAGAGATAAGCTCATGGGTGACGATGGAGGTGACACTGAGACCTATGACTTATGAAAGAAGATGGCATTTCCTTGGGACTTGGAGCTCGATTTTCCAGCCTCTGCTACAGATATGCCCTTTAATAGTGAGCAAAAAGGATTTTAATAGTTCTAAAAATCATTGTTAATCTCAACGTTGTTAAAGGGTGGGGATCCCCTTTATCAGTGATACTTTAACCCTGATAAAGACCACCCTTTATCAGTGCTTTTAATAGCACTGATAAATAGTGGACTTTATGAGTGTTAGAAATAGCACTGATAAAGGCCCCATCCACTGCAATTTTTTGTTTGTATAACAACACACTACAACAACCTCCTATAACCTATACACAAAATATATAATTTAATTGAAATAAATTTTACATCATGAATACAAAAAAACACTACTATATACATTTCAAATAATGCTTTGTATAGTTACATTTACAATTACTATCCACAAACAATTTAAAACATTAATGTTTGTATTTGGCACCCATTATACCCTCTAAAAAAGGTCCTCTCAAGGTATCTATTGATGAAAAAATCACCTCAACCTTATCAAAAGAATCTTCCTATATAATAAAACAAATATTTTGTTAGTAATATTATAAATAAATTAATTAAACATTAATATGAATGAATACATTAAAAAAATGTAAACTTTAAATAAAAAGACACACTTTGAGTTATACCGGTCACACAGTGCATTATATTATGGTGAATTTGATTCCAACACATCAAAAATGAGTTATGGATCTCTGTCCTAAAGTATCAAAACAATTCAAATTTGCTTTCTCAGTTTTGAGTATGTCACTGGTTATTTTTATTTAAATTAATGTCAATTTTAAATAAAGACACATTTATAGTTATAATGATCACACTGTGCATGGGATTGAGGTGTGGGTGATTTATATATGTCACAAATTACTTAATTATCATTTTCCTAAAGTATAAAAATAATCCAAATGTGTTTGCTCGGTTTTCAGTATGTCACTTGTGTTTTATACTAAAATGCCATTTCAAACTAGAAACACACACTTTGAGTCATACGGGTCACATAATGTGTCGGTTTGATGTGAGACTGATTTATATATGTCATAAATGGATTATTAATTTCTTTACTAAATTATCAAGACAATTAGAGTGAATGTTCTTGTTTTTCAGTGAGTGATACACATTTTGAACTAAAATGTCAATTTAAAACTAATAACTGACACTTTGAGTCATACCGGTCACATTGTGCATCATATTGAGGTGTGGGTGATTTATACACATCACAAATGACTCATGGAATGGTTATATAAATTATCAAAGCAATTTTAATGCGTTTTCTCAGTTTTCAGTACGTAACTTGTTCCTTTTGCTAAAATTAATGTCAATTTAATCTAAAAAGATGCTCTTGGAGTCATATCGATCACATCATGCATCATATTGAGGTAAGGTTAATTAATACACATAAAAAATGACTTATGTATCATTTTACTAAAGTATGAAAACAATATTAATGCATTTTATTTGTTTTTAATAGGTCATTCATCCTTTTTACTAAAATTAATGTCAGTTTTAAATAAAAAGAAGCACTTTGAGTCATACCAGTCACACCATGTGTTGTATTAAGGTTCGTATGATTCCTATATGTCTAAAATGACTTATGTATCATTATCCTAAAGTACCAAAATAATATTAATGTTTTTTCTTGGTTTTGAGTAGGTCAATTGTCCTTTTTACTAAAATTGACATAAATTTTAAATAAAAAAGACACACTTGGAGTCATATCGGTCACACCATGCCTCGTATTGAGGTGAGGATAATTCTTACATGTAAAAAATGACTCATTCATCATTTAAATAAATTATAAAATCAATACAAATTAATTTTCTCAATTTTCAGCACGTCACATATTCCTTTTTACTAAAACTGATGTCAAATTTAAATAAAAAGACGCAGTTAGAGTCATACTGATCACACCATACATCAGATTGAGGTGAGACTGATTCTTACACATCCCAAATGACTCATGGATCATTTTAATAAATTATCAAAATAATTATAACTCATTTTATAGGTTTTGAGTGGGTTATTTGTATTTTTCACTGAAATTGATGTAAATTTTAAATAAAAAAGACGCACTTGGAGTCATACCGGTCACATCATGCCTCTAATTGGGGTGAGGATAATTACTACACATCATAAATAACTCATGTATAATTTACCTAAAGTATGAAAATAATACGAATGTTTTTTCTTAGTTTTCAGGATGTCACTTGTTCCTTTTTACTAAAAAGCATGTCAATTTTAAATAAAAAGATTCACTTGGAGTCTTACTGGTCATACTATGCATCAAATTAAGGTGAGAATGATTCCTACATACCTCAAATTATTCATGGATCATTTTACTAAAGTATAAAAAAAATCCAAATTCATTTTCTTAGTATTGAGTAGTTCAGTTTTCCTTTTTACTAAAATTGATGTAAATTTAAAATAAAAAAGACACAATTGGAGTCATACCGGTCACACTGTACCTCATATTGAGGTGAGAATGATTCGTACACATCAAAAATGACTCATGGATTGTTTCCATAAAGTATAAAAATAATTTTAATGTTTTTTATCATTTTCAGTATGTCATATGTTCCTTTTTACTAGAATTAATGTCAATTTTAAATAAAAAGACGCACTTGGAGTCATACTAGTAACATCGTGCGTCGTATTTAGGTGAGGCTGATTCATACAAATCTCAAATGAACCATGTATTATTTTAATAAAATATCAAAAAAATCTGAATATGTTTTCTTAGTTTTCAGTACGTCGCTTGTCTTTTTTACTAAAATTTTATTTTAAACTAGAAACACGCACTTTAACTCATACCAGTCACATCATGTATCGGTTTGACATGAGAACAATTACCACACATCACAAATGATTTTTGAATTGATTTAATAAATTATTTAGACAATATTAGTGATTTTTTTTGTGATTGACACATTTTGAAGTAAAACGTCAATTTTAAACCGATAACAGACAATTTGAGTCATACTGGCCACACCATACATCATATTGAGGTGTGGCTGGTTTCTACATGTCCTAAATGTATTATGGATCATTTTACTAAAGTATTAAAATAATATTAATGAATTTTTTTCTATTTTGAGTATGTAAATTTTTTATTTTACTAAAATTAATGCCAGTTTTAAATAAAAAGATGCACCTGAAGTCATACTAGTCACACCATGTGTTAGATTGAGGTGTTGATGATTCCTACACATCTCAATGTCTCAAAAAAATCTTAAATTCCAATGTTACTAAGATTACCATTTTCTTTCTTTTTCAAACTACCAACACTACATATTGATTCTAGAAAGGTTTTTCAGCTAAGAACATTGAATCAATATGCAGTGTTGGTATCTCGGAAAAGAAAAAGCAATGGAAAGCATGGTAACATTAGCAGAAAGAAACATGTTATCTTTTATATGTATTTTTTTAGATAGTTTAAATAAAATATGACTTCCCAAAAGATCTATGAAAACCAATAAATAAGTATTATATAAATATGATAAGGAAAATAACTTACAAATAGTAAATGATATGATAACAAAATTAATTAAATAAGTAGTAGGAATTCACCTTTTCATGATGGTTGTTTATATTCTTGACCCATAAATATTAAATGAATCCACCTATATAATAAAAAAATTATTATGTAAGTAATACAAAAAATAAATAAATTAAACATAAATATGAAACAATCCATTACTTTTATAGAATTCACATCTTCATGTTATTTGTGTACATTCTACGATATGGTATGATTCCAATTCATTTATAAGAAAATGTATATCGTCTTGTGAATATTATTTTTTTAACAGTCATAGTAGTACTAGAAAAATATAAATACACAAAGGATTAATAAATATTTTAAATGAAATAGTAATTAACTTTGAAAATAAATATTTGAGGATGTGTGTTTTTTGATGGAATATGATCTTTATCATAAATTTACAAACTTAATAACCATAATCTTTTCCATTTTTTTTCAGGCACTATAGAAACACTAAGGAAAATAAGTAATTTGTTTTGATATGTGTTTGGATAGTGAAATATTATTATATATACCCTGATACTCGTCCAACTGTATAACTTGTCAGGGTGATTATGCACAATTCTTGTCCTTATTCCATGATTTAAACAATATTTACACACTACCCTATAATAACAGAAGCCTCATTAAACCATAATATAAATTATATAACTTGACTTATAGTTTTAAAACATTGGATTTAGTGTATTAAAAATTGACAAATTTGATCTTGTGTGTTCGGTTTGTTGGTAATCCATGCAGTGAATTTAGGAAATAAATATTTGGAGTATCCAAATTGACTCTAATGAGAATCAAATATTTCCTAAAAACACAAAAAGGAATGAGTAATGAAAGAAATAAAAATATATTAGATATTATTAAATTGTAGAGTTTTACCCCTGCATCTTTGGGATTAATAAGAGTATGTCAACCCCAAGTTTTCTTTCAAATGATTTAGTTAGGTTTTTCACTATTTCATCCATTAATTTGGATTCTATTTTTGTTTGTTCTGTAGAGGTGTCATGAGGATGAACGAGTCCAAAAGAAATTTCCTAGGGAAATACCTTCAATAGGTATTAATATATATTCCTACAAAAAATATTAAATGTATTTAGTCATAATTAACATAATATATCAGCTTTTGGAAAATTAAATCATGAAAAAAATAACTCAAGTATACATTTACAACTAAAACTCCTATCCATTTATAGTTTAGGATTTAATTTACATTCTCAAAATAAATGTAGTTAGTACCTTCCTCTCCATACATTTTTTATTCAAAATAAACTATGTGACTACTACCACTTTTTAAATTTGTATCCACATGAACCTTCAATTTTAGTAAATGAAAATATTAAATAAGTGGGGTAAAGGTGATTTGGAAATATCTTTTCGATTAGTTGGTTGATATTTTAAATTGTTTTGAGTCAACATTTCGTTTAACCCTATTCCCTTTGTACGTCTATAATAACATTCATCAGTTTAGACCTTTTTTGATAGATTGTTAAAGGTTTAGCATGAAAAATAAATTGGAAATGAATACCTCCTTGTCAAAATGTGTTTTTACAAGATCTGAAGGCCATGAAATGAATGTTCTAATATCATGGAGGACCATATGAATATGTTTTTCATCAAGTGGAATAGGTATATCAATGCATGGATCATGAGCTATACTAATCGCCACTCTCAGATGAACTATTGGAAGTGTTATGTTGTGTAGCCTATTGTCTTGGATACTGAACATTGTATCCCTCACTACAAGGTGATGGGTGGGTTTTGATAGATATAAATCAAAATAATTTTCATCCTATAGAATATTAGTGTAGGAAAGATATTAGTGTCTGTCTGATTCACATTTCAATGAAACAATTATTAGAATATTGATTAAATTGACTAAGACAACTCTTTGATGGGAATAGATTGCCTCAAAGATGGTGGGGGGGGGGGTCTTCACGCAATGGTTGTTCTTGAGTTTTTTATTTTCTTTGCTTCCCCCATAAAATTTTCTAGCAACTCAAACTATTAATAAAAATTTTATTTAAGGGAATCTATTCTTGCTTTCATCTCTACCACTTATGTATCTTTATCCTCCTATTGTTTTTTTCTCTCAAAATATGTTCAGGGTGTCACTCTAAAACCCACACCCCTCATAAAACCATACTGTTTAGGTTTCTTTAAGTCCACTAATAATAGGTTTTCATCTGGCATAGGTTTTGATGATTCCTATGATTATGTCAGATAGGAAATATAATAAAATAAGTAATAATTATTATGAAATATTGATTTAAAGAAAAAAAATATTATTTCATACTTACACATGTTTCCTACACTTTTTGAGTGTTTTAAACTATTAGTATCCCATCTTTATTTACATGTACCTCCTTACACATCACGTGGCATGGGATAGAAGTGTCTTTAGATTTGGATTCATCAATCTACATATAAATAGAGGAACATAATTATGATTTTGTTTTATGTCACATAAAATCGTTATGGTAGATTTAAAATACATACCAATTTTTTTCTAGTGAAGTGTACCCCATCATTGCTTTACAGTAGGGGTATATTGGTTTTGCTGCCCATTCCTTATTTTCAGCACTTAGTTATTATTTCATAAATAAAAAATTCTCAATCAAAGTAATGAATACGCGTATTTTCAAACAATGTATTACCAGCTACAATATACCTAAAAAGATAGATCCCCATGACATCTAGTAAATTTATCCTATGCTTCTTGGGTTATTAGGTGTGTATACATAAGTGTTGGGTGTGGGTTTATTTTTCCTTTGAAATCTTTAAGATGATGTCTTGTTAGAATTGTGTGAAATCCTATTTAAATCCTTCCAACAATCGTTAATTAATATTTCTTGTAGGTTTCATCTACTATAAATTAACTCTGCAAGGAATTATGAAGAGTAAATAAATGTTTCATTATTTTATTTTTTAGTAAAATAAAGAAATGATATCATAATGTTACCGTAATATCTTCCCATGTTAGTGTCTTAATCATGAGCGCAACATGGTTCCATGAATCTATATTAATTGGTATGCATTTATAAGTGATGGAACCAATGTAACTACTTAACATGGTTTTTTGGGGGTTAACATGATGACCCCACATATTCCATCCAACCTCAAATTTGATGTTTTTGATTTTCACCTTAATGATTTTTACTAACACCGTTAAACTATGATGTTCCTGTTTTTTCTGCATTGATGATCCATTATCACCTACCATTTCCTTGGATTCAACATCATTAATATATTGTTCCTCTGCAGCGATAGCATCAACATGTGAAAAAATTCGTTGTACCTCTACATTGGGAGAAATAGAAGGTTGAGAAACTTGTTATTTAGCTAGAACAGTAGCAGTGAAACATGTAGAAATTCATTGTTCCTATATAATGGGAGAAACAAAAGGTTAAGAAACCTATTGTTTCTCTGGAGTGGTAACATTGGCACATGCATAAGGTCGTTGTTCCTATGCACTAAGAGAAGCAACAGCTTAAGAGACTTGTTGTTCCATGGGATTGGGAGCACCAACACATGAAGAAGTTATTATCTATATAAGTGTTTGAACATTTAATTTATATTATATAAATGAATTAGTTAACAAATAATAACATGAAGTGTCACAGTGTATATTACAAAAAAAAGATAACTTAATTATTAAACTCTCTCTTTTTTTAAAGGCTGAAGGTATTTGACCCCTCTATCGAGTATCCAAATCCCTTTATTATGATCTCCTATGACATACAAGACCTCATCTACATTGTGATCACTACAAAAGGATTATGATTTCTCAATGAAAGGGTTATCCTTAGTTGAATTTTCATCTGACCCTTTAGTGGTTTTGGTTGATAACAGAACAATTGACCACTTTTAGTTTGCAGGGTCTAGAACATAAAATACTTGTACTAACTATAACGTCATTATAAACAGTTCACCTTTTTATCCTTTCTTATTAAAATCCACTTTCATGAATCCCAATTCATCTATTTTAACATCACTCTTATTATCAACCCACTTTTATTAAAAAACAGTCACTTGGAATGTTTTATAATACAACACCCATATTTGTTTGATGATGCCACAGTATGACATATTTGTGTAAATAGGATTTATATACTTAGTACCAAAAACATGAATCACTTCAATGACAAGTGTAACTTTACTATTTTTCATGGTATAATCTTCATCAGGTTTGTTTTTATAGAATATATAACCATTGTAATATAATACATACACACTTGGTCTTCTAGCTATCCATCAAAGTCATTCTAAAATTGAATCTAGATTCTCATCTAAATCCTTAAAAATATAATCCCGAAATCATCCTATAAACTGTTGATTGCGTATATTTGATATCTATATTTCATCCCTTGATGGATTAAAATTCCCAATAACTTATTTTTGGGTTTCAACATAAGGGGTAACCTCCAAACTGTTTTGCAAAATGTAAAGGTTGGTCTGCTCCTAATATGTAATATTGATTGTGACAATATATCTTCTAGAAATTCCTTCACCTACAAGCCACCCAGTGTGATGATATTTTGTTAGACCAATTATTTCCACACCAGACAAGTATTCGGTATAGAATTCAACCACTTCCTCAAAAATATATCATTCCACAATACAACCCTTTGAATGACTTTGATTTTTAACATACTATTTCAAAATATTTATATATTGTTCAATGGGGTATATTCATCTATAGTGTATAGGACCTCATAGTCGAATCCCTCTCACTAAGTGAACAATCAAGTGAACTATCATATCAAATAATGTTGTCAATAAGAACATTTCTTATTCAAATAATATGAAGAAAATTTATCTTTCCATAGTCAAATTTTTTTTCAGGCATATAAATTTGCTTCATATTGTTTTGAAGAAGAAATAGATCCTGGTTAATGTATGATAGACATTCTTGGGAAAATAAAATATAAAGCTATAAGAATTAGATCTTGCATCAAGACATGAAAGTCTTGTGATTTCAGAACCTTTAACCTTAAATCATTCATTGACATAATATTCTTGATATTCAATTGATGCCCCTTTAGAACCTTTACGTCATTCAATAAGTTGAAAAACTGATATCTCTCCTTCCTGGAAAGAGTTTAAACAACTGGAGAAAGAAAAGTTCTTTTTTCACCCTTCACTGGCACCAACTCTTCTCATATTCCCATGTCAACCATGTCCAAACTAGTCTTAATTTCAATATTTTTTTACTGAGTGAATTTAGAAATGTGTCGATGAAACTATCAAATAATTTTTTTTAACATGCATAACATCAAAAAAATTTCTGACATACAGAAAATTCCAGAATAGTAATTCAAAAAAAAACTGATCACTTTTTCCAAACAGTTTTCATAAGGTTTTCTAAAAACAGTTTACAAAAATTAGTGGCCACATCTTTTACTTTATAAAATAGTTGATCACCTATTTGTGAAGATGGTGTTTCACATTCTTCTGAACTTCCATTGAATGATGTCATATAATATCAGTACTTATACCATTGGGGTAGAAATATTCGATGCCCTATAACCATAGTCTTTGATGAATGTTTCAACCTAATTGACTGTGTACCTTGTTCGCAAACAATCCACCCTTGAGTTCCTTTAATTCTATATGCTGAAAATTTTCTATAAGAAGGAAATTCATTTATCATCCCATACAACAAGGATCTCAATGTGAAATTTTCATTTTTGTAAGAATCATACAATGTAGCACCTGAATACCACAATAATTTCAAATATTTGATCAATGAATCCAAATAAGCATCAATATCATTACCTAGTTGTTTTGGTCCTAATATAAGCATAGATAACATGATTTATTTTCATTTCATGAATAATCACGATGACAAGTTATAATTTACCAACATAACTGGCCATGTACTATGAGTTCTTCTTTGAAAACCAAAAGGATTCACTCTATATGTAGATAATGAAAGATGAAGGTTTCCCGGATCATTTCCAAATTTAGGATACCCATGATCAATTCTCTTCTACTAAGGAGAGTCTGTCGGGTGATATAGTTTACCATCTTTATTTATTGTATCTGTTTTCCATGTCAATTTACTTGCATTATCCTCACTTTCATATAGGCACCTAAACCTTAGAATGATTGTAAAGTACCAAAAAACTTTCTTAGGATCAGATCCATCTTTCTTGTATCAAGAATCACCACACTTTTGGAATTCTGTAAGTGATTTTTGGTCCTTGCAAAATATTATATAGTTATTAAATAAAAAAATTATTCTTTTATAGATTATACCCATCGAGTGTAGCATTCGCTTGATGTCATATGTTCGTCTATGGAGATCACTATCTTATAGGAGTATGTCATTAAAGAGATAAATTAGTTCCTTAAAACTGGTGTCACTCCATCTATTATCTGATTTCAAATTATATAGTATCAATAAGACTAACAATGTTGTATATTTAGTGAAGCTAGCATAAAATGTCATTTTTACATAAATCTTCAACTTCTCAATCAATTTTGGACAATCATGAAGTTCTTATTCAACTATCCTTGTCATTTACTCAATATGATCTTTATTGTCACGACCCGACCCAACGGGGCTCGATCCGCGACTCCCCAAGCCCGCCTCCAATAGGCCAGGGGCTGGCGACCAGCGCCGAGTAGGCTATCACACACATGGGAGGCATTAGCCTAAGGTACCTGTACACATGCACCCACATACACCTCCATGCAACAGTGCAGAGATATAGAAACTGAGAAGTAAATGCATGCATAAAATCTATCCCAAACCAGAGTGCAACAGCAAAAGTACAAGGGCAAAACAGGGCCCACCAAAAGAAAACTACAAAGCGCGTCCAACCTGCTCTGAAGAAGGGAAACGCTGCCACAGACACCCGCCGGAAAGCTCCCTCGGCACAGCTCCGGTAAACACCCCGGTCAACTCGCTCACTAAGCTCCGCCTGCTCCGGGTCCTCCCGGGACTCCGACAAAAGGCCTGTGGTCTGCACAAGACACAAACATGTGCGGGCAAAGCCCGTGCAGGGGTGAGTATAAACATACTCAGTAGGCACCCCAAAAACCCAAAACCCAAGGGAGAAACTGAAAGGCAACAGTCCGCTCAACCCAGCCAGAGGGAACCCAGACGAGAGAGAAACTCCATCTCGTGACCATCCTCGGCTAAACACAACTAGTCAGCTCAGCTCAGCTCAGGTGTATGCCCATACATACACCTTGAACAATCCAGATATACACAGCTCACGCCACAAAGCCACAAGAGGTACCGACCTCATCACCAGCAACTGTCCACAACCAGGAGAGTACACCACGAACCCTGTCATACCAGATGACACTCATCCGAGAGATACACTCCATCGGAATACTCGCAAACATCACAGACGCTCACCCGAGAGACCACGCTCATCGGATAGCATCACTGAGGAAACATCGCTGAAACAACATAACCACCAAACTCCTCGGAGAGGGGATCGCCGCTAGGGTCCGCTAGGGGATACCAAGACCCACTCCAGTATACGTAACTCACAGATAGGGGATCACTCCCAGGGTCCGCTGGGGGATACCACGACCCGATCTGGCATACGTAGTTCTCACAGATAGGGGATCACTCCCAGGGTCCGCTGGGGGATTCCACAACCCGATCTGGCACTCGACAGAAGCTCAACACTCAGATAGAGGATCATCATCCATATAAAGATGGTCACGACGATACCGAAACCCTATCTGGTATAACTCGCGATGTAGGGGATCGAACCGATGATGCCGCAACCCTACCGAAACCACGCGCTGAGTAGGGGATCGTATAATCAACGATACCGCAACCCTACCATAAACATCATGATGAGTAGGGGATCGTAAGCCCGACGATGCCATAACCCTACTGTGCACGACCCACCGCATAGGGGATCATATGTCTGATGATGCCACAAACCCTACGGGGTTAACCTGCTAGATAGGGGATCGCTGCCCGCAAATAAGCGGTCACAGCGATACCAAGAACCCGATCTAGGTGAAGATGCTAGAGGATCCACTCCGGCCCACCGGAGGGATACCACAACTCTAACAGTTTAAACATCCCATCGAGAGGATCACAAACTCATACGAAGGTTGTGATGCCACACGAACCCTCGTGGGAACGAACCAAGGGAGAACCCTCAACCACTGCTGGTCCAAACGTCGCTAACCCGAGCGAACCGCCTCAACGCCAAACTGCGCACCTCCTAGACCAAAACCGAGGCCACCATCGCGTTCCACGTGGAAAAACACGCAGGATAGGCTGTTTACTCGCCCGAAACGGAGCACCGGTGAAAAAGGCACTATTCACCGTAGCTAGCTCGTGCGGGGCCCACACAACGATCCCGAAACCCGTCGAGCGGATCACACCACGACGATCCCCTCGGAAAAACAAGCGGAATCGACTACTCGCTCGCCCAAAACGGACACCCGGTGAAAAATGTAATATTCACCGAAAGCCGGCTCGGGTGGGGCCCACGCCTGGATTCCGAAACTCATCGAACGGATCGCACCATTGCGATCCTCTCAGAAAAACACACAGGATCGACTATTCATCCGCCAAAATCAGACTCCTGGTGCAAAAGCTGCGTTTCTCCGCAAACGCCAAAACCCGGCCTCGTGGGGCCCACACCCCGTTCTCAGTCCCAATACCCAGAAACCATCTCAAAAAGTCCGTCGTACCATCAGGGTCTCAATGCCACTGACGGCACGTCAATCGGACGCTCTGGGTAGAAGTTACAACGGCCCGAAGTCGTAAAATAATAAAATAATATTATTTTATACGACGTTTCTAGCTCCCGGGCCACGATCCCGAACCTTTAAACCTTCAAAGTAAGTTCAAAAGGTCCGTCTCGACGCAAGGAGCGCGTCGCCGCAAACGGATCGCAAATCGGAGTTACGGTTTGCGAGTTACGGGGGTTTAAAGAGCCCCCGGAAAATCCTGGTCGGACCACCGCCAGCCTCGCCGGAAACCACCGCGCCGCCGCCGGATTCCGCCGCGCCGCCGCCGCGCCGCCGCCCTGCCTCGCCGGATTCCGCCATGGCCGCCGCGGGTCTCGCCGGAAAACCGGTTTTTTGCCGGAAAACTTCCGGGAGCCACCGGGAGCACCCCGGTGCTCCAAATTCAGATCCGAAACATGTTTCGGAAACCTCAGGACCCAAACTATACAAATCTTATGAAAATTTGAAAGAAAACAACACAAAAACGGGATCCGGGATTGTAAAACTCAAACCGCCTACCTCGCGGGCGAAACGCCGACGTTCTGCCTCAGATCCGCGCTCCCGAGCTTCCGCTGCGTGCTCCTGGAACGTCCGTCGTCGAATTCTGAGCTCGTGGGCGCTCCATTTGCTCGATTTGGCGGAGTGGCGGCGAAAAACGACGAAGAACGGCGAAGAACGATAAAGGGGGGGGGGGGGCGCTGATATTTATATCAGCCGCCCGCCGGCGCCAAACCAGCCTCGGACCCGACGCCCGATGCGAACAAAAGTAAGGTCACCCCTAGGGTAAACGCACCGTTCTGAACGCAACGGCGGTCTCAGATTTTCCTTCCGAGACTCCGTTCATAAGTTATTCGAGCCGACGCTCGCACACCAACTTGTCACATATTTACGGAAATGCCCCTGGTGGCGTTTCTCACCGCAGGCCCGCGCCCGCAAAGATTACACCCCGCCTAGGGTAAACGGCACGTTCCGGACGCAACCGTGCCCTCAGATTCCCGTTTTGAGCTACCGTTTAGGAGATATCACACCCCCGCTACGTGCATAGTATAAAAAAAACATAATATTTTTATAAAATTAATTCCGGGCACACCGGGCCTCGGAATCGCACGCCGTCTTCGTGCCTAGCTCTGGAATTATGCGTAGAAATATTCCAAAGTCTGACAGGGCCAAAAAACTCGAGTCGCTACATTTATCATCATTCACATCTATAATCACATCCTCAATATGGTCTTGTTCATTGTCTGCACTTGTAATCATACCAGATGATCTATAAAACACAGTGTTATCTCATCCACTAGCTATATTTATAAGGCCCAATCCTTAAAAATTACTTAATCATGAGATAAGTCAATAATTTGACATCAATTCACATTTAGGATATTTTTATCTTTAGAGATTTAGATAATTAGGTCATAACTTATACATACAAATTGAATATTATAAGTAGACACTTCTACTCACTATCCATTTTTTTCATAAAACAAAAGTTCTTTAAAAAGAAACATGTTTCATTTCATGTTTTAAACAACATGACTTTTCCTTGATCCCATCCTTGAATCTATTCTTTTTTAAGTCTTGTGAAAAACATTTCAAAACATGGGATGAGTATAAAAAGATCAATAAGGAATACAAAAATAAGGAAAATTGTTAGTCTTGGGATAACATGAAAACCATGAATACTTTATCATAAAGTAATACTTCTCACCTTTAAGAAGTAGTAAATATACTTCACTAAATATAATCTCATTTCTTACCTTTTTTGTAACCAAACAATTACCATAAATCCCATAGAAAAAAATATAGAATATAAAGGTAACTTGGGACATAAAAATACTTAAATGGAATAACCATACAGTTGACTTCCACACATATCACTAATTGTAATAGTTATATGGCCGACTTCCATACCTAATGCATTGGAGGTTATAATGTAACCACCCATCCTTGGTTTATCACAGAACCACCCATCACTTGGTTTATCATGTAACCACCCATATTTGGTTTATCACATAACCACCCGTCAAATGTCCAAGAACAATTATATAATCATAACACATACAATATTGATAATATCAACATTTCACTAATAACATTTCATTTTCAATTACAAGAAATCAATTCAAGATATTGAAATATTTAATCCATTTCAAAAATCATTTTCAATACCAAAACACCCAAAAAGGGAATAAGGGGTTTATTTTCCTTTTAAAAACTTTAAGGCTCGTAGAGGAATCCAAATATCTAATAATGATCATGGTGTTGGAGAGGTCGTTGTCACCACATACGTTAAAAACATTCCTTTTGTCATTTAGTAAAACGCTTCATAGAAAAAGATTCTCTTTGAATGAAATAAAATGTCAAAGGGGTTTATTATACACCGTATAAAAGAAGAAGGTGTATATTATCAAAATATAAATCAATTAAAGGATATTGAGATGAATTCTCTTACCTTGAGTCTAACTCGTCATGTATGTTCATTGTTCTTCCTTTAAATCGGGTAACTTCTTTTGATTTTAGCCAAAATGATTTCTTGAATTTCCTAGGATTATAGTCTCCTATCGGAAGCTCTCTCCGCACCGCGAGAGCGATGGCACCCAGATAACCCTACGGTGATGTTGCCCGACGCGGCCCCTCCTCCCATGGGAGGGGAGGGGTCCCAGCCTTCTGTTGTACCCCTCTCTCTTGGATTTTAATGATCACAATCACTCTCATCGTGTTATAACTTGTTTTCAAGTGTTTTGATGCTAGGAAAAAGGTTGCCCAGGAGTTGGCCCAAGAAGGCTGATAGTGGACTCTCTGAGTCCACCGGCCAACCGGTGGATTCCCACCGGCCAGCCGGTGGTCTCTGGAAGAAGCATTGCTTTCTAATAGAGCCACTGGTCAGCCGGTGTTAGCTCACCGGCCAGCCGGTATGGGCACCGACCAACCGGTTCTTGCCCACCGGCCAGCCGGAGGACCCAGGCAGTAGGCTTGCCCACTGCCTGGTGACACCGGCCAACCGGTGGATGACCACCGGCCAGCCGGTGGAACCCAGACAGAAAGCCTGCTCTGTCTGGACCACCGGCCAGCCGGGAGCTCAGCACCGGCCAGCCGGTGGACCACCAGCCAGCCGGTGAGACACCACCGGCCAGCCGGTGTTCCCAGTCAAACTAGTCGTTGGGCTTTGACCAGACTTGTACTTTTGACCCCCAACGGCTCCAGAAGCCCTCCAACGGCCATATTGAAGTGTTTATGGGTATTTCTCCTATAAATAAGAAACCATAGATGCCGGGAACACACCCGAATCATATTTTGATGTCTTGACGCTCTAACGACAAATCTCCAAGGCCTCTTGTGATCCATTGTCATCCTTGAAGCTTGAGCTCCCTCTCCATCAGCTGCTCTCACACTTTTGGCGCTCAAGGCTTCCGTGTGTTTGTATTATTTTTGTTTAGTTCTTCATTGGGTTTGGATTAAAACAAAACTCTCATTTCCATTCTTTCTTTCAATTGGGTTTCTTGCTACAACCATAATAAAAAAGCAAGTTGTACGAAGGTGTTCTAGCCTACCTTAAAACGGCTAGTGGGTTTCTTGCTACAACCATAATAAAAAATAAAGCTGTACGAAGGTGTTCTAGCCTACCTTAAAACGGCTAGTGGGTTTCTTTCTACAACCATTAAAAAGCAAGCTGACGTATTAATCTCTCAACAGTTCTTGTTGGGAGCGGAGACGTAGGCTTGGGAATTAAGCCGAACTTCGTTATCAAATTGTGTCTTGCCTTTTTTATTTCCGCTGCATTGATAATTGTTTTAAATTGTTAATTATTTTTGAAAAGGCAATTCACCCCCCTCTTGCCATCCTCTACGACCCAACATTTGGTATCAAAGGGTCGTTTGTGTAATACCTTAACCAGTTACAAACTTAAGATCCTTAGTGATGGCTAATTCCGCGCATGCTCCTGAAGGGTATTCTATGACTCGGGCTCCATTATTTGATGGAACCGATTACACTTATTGGAAAACTCGCATGATTACTTTTATTAGAAGCATTGGTTATCCTATCTATAGGATTGTAATGCAAGGCTATACTTTATCTAACAAGGATGAGTCCAAATGGACCCCCGAAGACATTGCCAATTTTGAGCTTGATGGCAAAGCCATGAATGCTCTTCATTGTGGGCTAGACCGTAATGAATTCAACCGTGTTTCTACTTGCTCCTCTTCTTATGAAATTTGGAAACTTTTAGAAGTAACCCATGAGGGCACTAACAAAGTCAAAGACACTAGATTAGACATGTATCGCCAATATTTTGAAAGTTTCACCATGCACCCACACGAATCAATTACTGAAATGTTTACTCGTTTTACTGACGTTTGCAATGGAAGAAAATCTCTTGGTGAGGATTTTTCTGCAGAAATGATGGTCAAGAAGATTCTTTGGGTCCTACCAAGCTCATGGACACCAAAGGTGACCGCAATTCAAGAAGCAAAAGATGTCAAGAAAATGCCGGTTGAAGAGCTCATTGGATCACTCATGACCTACGAGATCACCATGAAGAGGCAAGCCGATAAAGAAGGTAAAACCTTCAAGGAGAAAAAGAAAATTGATTTCAAAGCAAAGGAATAAAGCTCCTCCGCTGATAGAGAATCCGAGATTGCTCAACTAGCAAGAAAAATGAGCAAATTCATGAAGAAAAAGAAGAACTTTCGAAGGGCACGAAAGGAAGAGCCCAAAGCGGAGAATGAAGTTACATGCTTTGAATGTGGAAAGAAAGGCCACATCAAACCGGAGTGCTCCATTTTCAAGAAAAGGGTAAAAGAAAAGAAAAACAAGAAGGCTTCCAAAGCATCCACATGGAGTGCAAGTGATGACTCCATGTCTTCAAGCGACTCAAGCGATGAAGGTGAACAATGCCTAATGGCATTTGATGAGGTATCTTCTTCCGACTCCTCTTCCTCATCTTCCTCTTTCAATAATGACATGTCCTATGAAGATCTCCAAAATGCGAGAGATCAATTAGAGGAAGGTTTTCACGAACTTACCTCTAAATTTATGGCTTTTAAAAAGAAAAATAAAATTCTCATTTCTGAAAAAGAACAACTTCTCAAAAAGAATGAGGAACTTACCCTTAAGATCCAAGATATTCCAAATGTTGATTCTTTGAATTCAACCATTAAAGATCTAAGGGAGTCTCTTTCCAAGTTCACCCAAGGTGAACAAAATTTGACCAAATTACTAGGTTCTCAGTGTTCGGCTAGAACAACACATGGACTTGGCTTTAACAAACAAGTCACTTCTTCTAGATCACCCACTACTTTTGTAAGGGGGAGCTCTCAATATAAATTTTGTAATTATTGTAAAAAGACCGGGCACATGATTTATGAGTGTGATTGTAAAAATGCAAGGTATGGAAGCCCCAAAACCATTACCTACTCAGATGAGTATTTTAGATGGCAACCCTCTAGAAAATATGGGTTCAAAAGTATCTTTTAGCTAATCTTTCCAGACCCAAACTTATATGGGTACCAAAATATATTCTCTCTTGATTTTGTAGGATAAACGCCAAAGAAGTAGGACTTCGAAAGACTCGTGGTATCTCGACAGCGGATGCTTGAGGCACATGTGTGGCGATCCCTCCGAGTTCAACTCCCTTGAAGAATTCGATGGAGGATACGTCACCTTCGGTGATAATTCAAAAAGCAAGATCGTCGGAATAGGTACCATTGGATTTGGTAGCACCTCTTTAATTAAAGATGTTTTATTTGTTAAAGGTTTAAAACATAATCTAATTAGCATTAGTCAACTTTGTGGTAGTGGTTTTTCGGTGAATTTTCAAAATGATTTATGCAATGTGTTTGATTTTCAAAACAAATTGATATTTTCTGCTTCCCGTTTTCAAAATGTTTACATTATTGATTTAAAGTCTTTATCTAGCCAAAATGTTAAATGTTTAAGTGCTCTTGACAATGAGTCTTGGCTTTGGAATAGAAGGTTGGGGCATTGTAGCTCTCATTCACTTCTAAAGCTTAATAAGAACAAGCTCATCCGTGACCTTCCTAAACTTAAGTTTAAGAAAGATTTGATTTGTGAGCCATGCCAACTTGGCAAGCAACACAAGTATTCTTTCAAATCTAAGAAGGAAGTGTCCACTTCAAAATCTCTTGAGCTCCTACATCTTGATCTTTTTGGTCCTACCCCTGTAGCAAGTCTAGGTGGAAAATCCTATACCTTTGTCCTAGTAGATGACTTTTCTCGTTTCACTTGGGTTTTCTTTTTAGCTCATAAAAATGATGCTTGTATAACCTTTTTGAAATTCTCTAGGAAAGTAGAAAATGAAAAAGGATATAAAATTATATCACTCCGTAGTGACCATGGAGGTGAATTCGAGAACAAAGAATTTGATGAATTGTGTTCCTCTCAAGGATACAATCACACCTTCTCTGCCCCTAGGACTCCACAACAAAATGAAGTGGTTGAAAGGAGAAACCGAACTCTCCAAGAAATTGCTCGAACCCTCCTTAGTGAATTCAACCTCCCTCAATTTTTCTGGGCCGAGGCAGTTAACACTGCTTGTTATACTATCAATATAGTCCTTGTAAGACCCCTTCTTAAGAAAACCCCCTATGAACTTTGGAAAGGAAAATTGCCCAAAGTTGGTTATTTTAAAGTGTTTGGTTGTAAATGATTTATCCTTAACACAAAAGATAACCTTGGGAAATTTGATGTCAAATCCGATGAAGGTATTTTTCTTGGGTACTCCAACTCAAGAAAAGCCTATTGTGTCTTCAACAAACGTTCAAAAACCATCGAAGAATCATCTCATGTCAAGTTTGATGAAAATCTTCCAAAACCCCATCCAGTCATTGAAGATGTTGAAGATAAGCTTGATAAACTTGAATTAAATGATTCCTCTTCTCCTCTCAAGGAGGATGATGATCATGAACCTTCTTCACCTTCTTTGCCTTCCACCTTGCCTAAGGTTTGGAAACCTTCTAGAGACCATCCATTAGAAAATGTTATAGGTGATCTTCAATCCGGTACTCAAACTAGAAGATCAATCCTCAACGAGGTTGAACATCAAGACTTCATTTCTCACCTAGAGCCTCAAACCATTAATGATGCCATTAATGATGAGAATTGGGTTCTTGCAATGCAAGATGAACTAAATCAATTCTCTAGAAATGATGTTTGGACTCTTGTTGAAAGACCCAATGATCATCCAATTATTTGCACTAAATGGGTTTTTAGGAACAAACTTGATGATCAAGGAAATATAACCCGGAACAAGGCTCGCCTAGTAGCTAAGGGCTATAATCAAGAAGAAGGAATTGATTATGGTGAAACCTTTGCTCCCGTTGCTAGATTGGAATCCATTAGGATCTTGTTGGATTTCGCCGCCCACTTAAATTTCAAACTTTTTCAAATGGATGTTAAAAGCGCCTTTTTAAATGGTTTTATTTCAGAAAAAATCTTTGTTGAACAACCTCCCGATTTTGAAGATCCAAAATTTCCAAATCATGTTTTTAAATTAACCAAGGCTCTATATGGCTTAAAGCAATCCCCTCGGGTTTGGTATGAGCGGTTAACAAAATTCCTTTTAGAAAATGATTTTAAAATGGGTCAAGCTGATTGTACCCTCTTTTTAAAACACACTTCAAAAGATCTTTTAATCGTCCAAATCTATGTCGATGATGTTATCTTTGGTTCTACCAAAGAATCACTTTGTACTAATTTTTCAGATTTAATGAGAAAAGAATTTGAAATGAGCTTTATGGGGGAATTGAAATTTTTTCTCGGTTTTCAAATCTTTCAAAATTCAAAAGGTATTTTTCTAAGCCAAGGCAAATACACAAACGAGCTCTTAAGTCGTTTTGGTATGGATCAAGTAAAGAAAATTAGTACCCCCATGAGTACTTCCTGTAAACTTACGTTAGATGAAGTCGGGAAACCGGTTGATAACAAGCTTTATAGGAGTATGATCGGGAGTCTACTTTACCTAACTGCGACCCGTCCTGACATCATGTTCAGTGTTTTCCTTTGTGCTCGTTTTCAAGACAATCCCAAAGAATCTCATTTTAAATCGGTCAAAAGGATTTTTAGGTATTTAAGAGGATCCAAAAACATTGGTTTATTTTATCCTTCTAATACTTCTTTCGAACTTTCTTTATATTCGGATGCTGATTTTGGCGGATGTCAATTAGATCGAAAGAGTACTAGTGGAACCTGTCATCTGCTAGGCAAGTCCCTTGTATTGTGGAGTAGCAAGAAGCAAAACCGTGTTGCTCTTTCTACTACCGAGGCCGAGTACGTAGCCACTGGGAATTGTTGTGCCCAAATTATTTGGATGCAGCACACTCTCTTGGATTATGGTCTTTCCTACGATCATGTCCCTATTCGGTGTGACAACACTAGTACCATTAGTATTTCTAAGAATCCAATACAACACTCTAGAACAAAGCATATAGACTTAAGGCATCATTTCCTTCGTGACCATTTTCAAAAAGGGGATATCACTTTGGACTTCATTTCTACTGATTTCCAATTAGCTGATATTTTTACCAAACCGCTCCCGGTTGAACGTTTTGATTTTATTAAGGGGGAGTTAGGAATGATTCGTCAATGAGCACTATTAAATATTTAACTCTTTTTTATTTTAATTCAATTTTTTTGTTGTTTATCTAATTTCTTCTCATTTTTTTCTTTTTCCCTCCTATTTTGATAATCCTAAAGGGGGAGAAATTTCTCTGTTTACTAGTTTCATATTTCAATTGATTAAAGTGCTCTTTTTAAAAGTTCAATTTTTTTTTAAAACTGGTAAGTTATTGATTTTGTTCCTTTTAAAAAAATTACCTATGGTTACAATTTCAAAATGACTCATTCTCTTTAGATTAATATCATTTTCAATACATGGTACATCTCTTCAATTTTTTTTTTTTTTGAAATAATCTCTAATATATTTTCATGTCCAAAATTGTTTATTTAAGTTTTCAATTGGCATATCCTTTTTAAAGCTTTCTCTTTTGTGATTGTGATCATTAAAATACGGGGAGATTGTTGTACCCCTCTCTCTTGGATTTTAATGATCACAATCACTCTCATCGTGTTCTAACTTGTTTTCAAGTGTTTTGATGCTAGGAAAAAGGTTGCCCAGGAGTTGGCCCAAGAAGGATGATAGTGGACTCTCTGAGTCCACCGGCCAACCGGTGGATTCCCACCGGCCAGCCGGTATGGGCACCGGCCAACCGGTTCTTGCCCACCGGCCATCCGGAGGACCCAGGCAGTAGGCTTGCCCACTGCCTGGTGACACCGGCCAACCGGTGGATGACCACCGGCCAGCCGGTGGAACCCAGACAGAAAGCCTGCTCTGTCTGGACCACCGTCCAGCTGGGAGCTCAGCACCGGCCAGCCGGTGGACCACCAGCTAGCCGGTGAGACACCACCGGCCAGCCGGTGTGCCGAGTCAAACTAGTCGTTGGGCTTTGACCAGACTTGTACTTTTGACCCCCAACGGCTCCGGAAGCCCTCCAACGGCCATATTGAAGTGTTTATGGGTATTTCTCCTATAAATAAGAAACCATAGATGCCGGGAACACACCCGAATCATATTTTGATGTCTTGACGCTCTAACGACAAATCTCCAAGGCCTCTTGTGATCCATTGCCATCCTTGAAGCTTGAGCTCCCTCTCCATCAGCTGCTCTCACACTTTTGGCGCTCAAGGCTTCCGTGTGTTTGTATTATTTTTGTTTAGTTCTTCATTGGGTTTGGATTAAAACAAACCTCTCATTTCCATTATTTCTTTCAATTGGGTTTCTTGATACAACCATAATAAAAAAGCAAGTTGTACGAAGGTGTTCTAGCCTACCTTAAAACGGATAGTGGGTTTCTTGCTATAACCATAATAAAAAAGCAAGTTGTACGAAGGTGTTCTAGCCTACCGTAAAACGGCTAGTGGGTTTCTTGCTACAACCATTAAAAAGCAAGCTGACGTATTAATCTCTCAACGGTTCTTGTTGGGAGCGGAGACGTAGGCTTGGGAATTAAGATGAACTTCGTTATCAAATTGTGTCTTGCCTTTTTTATTTCCACTGCATTGATAAATGTTTTAAATTGTTAATTATTTTTGAAAAGGCAATTCACCCCCCTCTTGCCATCTTCTACAACCCAACACCTTCTGCTCTGGTTCATGAAGCTACGCATTTTGGAGATCTTGATACCTTTCATTCCTCGTCGGATGTGGGTTTTTTTGTTCCTGAAATCCAGGTGGCTCCGAAAGTTCCTGGCTGCGTTTCAGGTCAGCCGATAGTTCCGGTTTCGGTTAGAGAATTCACTGATGCGTCGTCACTTCTTTCCTCGGCTCTGATTGTGCATTTTGCGCAGCGACGACCTCTGGTGGAACACTTTTCCATGGTCGTAAATGAATATTGGGGCTTGGAACATCGTGCGCAGGTAGTTATTATGGGTCCGCGTCAATTTCTTATTATGTTTTCTGATGAAGACGATTTGGGAAGGTCTTGGTCGAGAAAGAGGTAATCTTTCTCCGGCCTCCCTTTCCATTTGCTCCGCTGGTCGTTTAATGTCCACATGAACCGCAACCCTCCCTTTACAGCGATTTGGATTCAGTTGCCTGGACTTCCTCTCTCGTTTCAGAATCTTGGGTTGTTGAGATCAATTGGTAATTCTATAGGTCGATTTGTGTGTAGTGATCGAAGAACTGCATCCTTATCGCATCCCATGTCGGCACGAATTTGTGTTGAAATGGATCTTTCAAGAATTCTACCGGAACTAGTATGGATTGTTGTTGAGGAGGAGTACAAGTATGCACAGCCGATTGTGTATGAATCCTGGACTGACTTCTGTTCTTATTGTCGTAGACAGGGTCATATTGAACATGGTTGTAGAAGAAGATCTGGGGGTGGTCGACCCTCTGTGACCACAGATGTGCCCACTGATGTATCTCTGAGGGGCGGTGTGATCACCACTGATGTTGGACATGGTGGTGTTCAGGTCACTCTTGCAGGCCGGCCTCATGCTGATTTGGACCCTTCTAAGTCAAGCGAGGTCACTATCTCAATGGGGTCGGGGGTGTCTCAGGAGGAGGTTGGTTTGTATGAGGGCAAAGAGAAGGCACCTTTTTTTGAGGATGTTGTAGCTTTTCCTTCATATTTTTCTGAGTTGTGCGGGAGGGAAAATGGACACTCCAAGGTGTTGAACCTTGATGCTGCGTTCCAGTTTATGGGCAGGGGTCTTGAGATACCGCACAACCCCGGTGAGTCAGTGAGAACAGTTCAAAACCCTGCAATCAATTTGTTGAAGAGTGTGGATAATGGAGGAGGATGGGTGTCCAGCTGCTCCATGGAGGCTGGTGCGGGAGACAAACGGTTGGAAGAAGGTCTGTTTAATGTTGGTAGTGCAGAACAGACTTTTCAGGAGGGGATAGGGGAGGACTAAATTGGTGTTATGTAAGAGGATGTCTTGGAAATTCCCTTCCTAACCAGTGTTGGGGAAGTTGGGGGCTCGAGCTTGGCCATCCAAATAGGGGGAGCAGTTTCTTCAACTAGAACTCTGGTCACCTTGAGAAACAGATTTTCTAGTCTTGCTGAGGTAGAGTATAAAGAGGAGTCTCATGAAGAACCTTTGGAGGTCAGTAAAGGCTACTCTGAAGGAGAACAAGTTCTGAATAGCAATAAGAGTGACAGGAGGAGGAGGGGTAAGAAGGACTACTCCTCTCTGCCACCTCCTATGAGGACACGGTCAGCAAAAAGGGTAGTGACTGGGGAGCTGGACAGCGGGGTTGGGTGCCAGCTAATTCCATCTGGTAAGTCTGACCCATCCTTGGACTTGATATTGTCCTCGGACGAGGAGGTGAAAGAGCAGGTTCTGTTTCTCAATGCTTTGGAGGAGGATGCAACCAGTATTATGGGGCAGACCCTTGACGTGAATCTCAATGACGAGCAGTATAAATGGGTTGACAAACAAGATATGATTCTGGTTGGCGGCTTCAACAAGGGGGTGATCAAACTAGAGGAGTATATCCAGGTATGGAACAAGACGACTTCTGCACTTGAAGATCTGTTAAGGGAGGATCCACACTATCAGGTATCCATCTTATCGTGGAAGTTATTTAGGGATATGGGCTCTGGAAGAATCAAATTGTTTGTCAATGATTCTTCCATCTCTGTTGATGTGTGTGGGAAATTCTGAGGGCCAGATCGGCTCTGATGGGATGGAGTACACCTCCTTCCACTTTGCAGGCCATTTGGGACTTGGTTGTCTTAGAGGGAGGGATTTTCCTTCGGGAGGGACCATGCTTGCATGGGATCGCCGAGTGGTCCTACATTGGGGTTGGCGGTTGTTATCTTTTCTTGGACAAGTCTTTTCTGGTTTTCTGCTTGGTTTTATTTTTTGTGTATGTTGAACCTTTTGGTTTCTCACTTTTCCCACAAAAGTGTTTTTAAAAAAAATAAGTTTCAGAAGAAATTGCCTTATACCCAAGGTAAGGCTTCTAGGAGGAAAGAATGGGTTTTGGGAGATTATTTGAGTAGAATTTGGATGATACGAGAGGCTTTAGAGGTGTGAGTAAGTGGGTAGAGGTGGTGCCCTTTTATAAGAGAAAGGAGGGGCACTTTAGGAAAGTCTTGAAATGTTATTTTATTATAAATTGATTTTTGGTTTCAAAAGGTCCCAAACTCATTTATTTTAAATATAAGATGATTTTGGATCGAAATTATCTCAACCAATAGGTTTTAGATAAGTTTAGATCACAAAATTAACCTTATCTTTTTTATTTAACCCTTATTTTACGCTTTTTAATCATAGATTGATATCATGTTATTTACACATTGTGGGTTAATGTAATTACCATATCATGTCAAACGACCAACAAGAAAGTAATTTATGATATATGTGGACTTATTGTAACCATTTGGATGAATCTTAGATTTTTATAAATTTAATATCATTTAATAAACTATTTTATGTTTTAAGTTATGAATTATGTCAATTTTGGACACTATTCATACTTGACTTTTTTACAAATTCATAACTACATGATTCCTTCAAAAAACATTGAATCAATCATAACATTTCGTATTCACCTAGAGAATTCATGGATGAAATTAATTATGTCAAATAATATTTATTTTAATATTTATAATATCATTTATTTGAATCCTTCATTAATGAAGCAATCACTGCATCATCATTGTGTCATAATTAAATTTATTTATTTAATGTCTAAAAATTATAAATAAAATATAATAATGTAGGAAATATTTTTAGATTTATAATGACTATTTATAGTAAAATATATTACTTATATATCCCCATATAAAAATTGTTTTAGTAAGAAGATACATGTTTATGTTATTTTTCTCTTTACTTTAAATTAATTATTATAACAAGTCATTATCACTCCCAAGTGGATCCATGGGGTCTCGAGATCGACCCAAGGATGACCATGATCGGAAATATCTAATCCAATAGGGTTATGACATATTTTAGGATAGTTTAATATTATTATAATATTATTTATTTACCAGATTTACCCTTTAACCATGGTAAATAAAATAATTACTAAAGTTACTATTCATAATGTCCAAAAATAAAAGGTAAATATTTACACAATTTAGACCTTATGATTCCAAATATGGAATTTATTTTTCCAAATTCAAAACATAGAATTTTCAGAAATTAATTTAAAATCAATTCTTGTTGTCAAAACCAAAAAACATGTTTTTAAGAAGTAAAAACTACCAAAAGATTGACATATGTTTATGTCTAATTTTAATGTGAAATTACTTTCAATAACAAACATTGAATTAAATGATAAAAACATAATCCGATTACACTTTAAAACCAATTAAAAGGACAATCTAACTATATAAATAAATTAGACAAAACGGAAATTTTGAATTAAAATGCAGTATTTTTCACTATTCATTAAAATATGAATTTCATCATAAAAATACCAAAATTTCAACCAAAGTAAATTTTTATGTTCCACTTCTAAATAAGAAGTTTATTTTTTCAAATATAACATATAAAAATGACAAAAACTGGATTTAAAAGGGGTTCTCCATCAAAAGGTTGTAAAACAAGATTTTAAAAATATTAAAGTATTTTATGCTTAAAATTGGATTCATTCTCATTTTAATCCTATAATATTCATTGAATAAATGTAAAAACATTTAAAAAATATGTAAAATCATAATATAGTTAATTCTGTTCATTTCCTCCAATAAAATGTCTTGGCGTTAACTACTATTTAAAATAATAATAATATTATTGTATATTTTTTTGATATAACTCAACATTGTGTACAATGTAAGATTTTGGAGAAACCATTTGTTGTGTTTCGAGTACACTATCGAACAAAGTGTCTCCTTTAACATAAAATTAATATCTTATAAATATTAATATATATGAAAACGTATGATTCTATAAATACCTGAGATGTTACATCATTCCCCCTTTTGGAAATTGCGTCCCTACAATTTTATTTACTTATCAAATAAGTGAGGGTATTTCTCCCTCATATCATTTTCATATTCTCACGTTGTCTCTTTAACCATATGGTTTTTTCACAAAACCTTTACCTAATGAATCACATTATTCTGCAACACTTTCTCTCTGCAGTCAAGAATTTGTTCTAGCTGTTTCTCATAAGAAATATTCTATTCCAACTGAACTACCTTTAGAATCAAAATATGAGATGGATCTGAAATATACTTTCTCAACATTGAAACATGAAAAACGTTATGTACCAGGGATAAACATGGTGGTAAATCCAACCTGTATTAAATTGGTCTAACTTTCTCTAGGATTTCATAGGGTCCAATGAACCTCAGACTCAGCTTTCCCTTTTTACCAAAATGCATCACACTTTTCCATGGTGAAAATTTGAGAATGACATGATCACCTACCTTGAAAGAAATATCCTTCCTCCAGTTATCTGCATAACTTTTCTACCTACTCTAATCTGTCCTCATGTGCTTCTGAATCAACTGAACTTTTTCTGCCATCTCTTCTACCAATTATGGACTCATCAACTTCCTTTCACCTACTTCATCCCAAAAAGCTGGAGTTCGACAGCGCTTTCCATATAATGCCTCAAATAGTTCCATCTGTATACTAGAATAAAAACCATTATTATAAGAAAACTCAACCAAAGAAAGATGTTGATCCCAAATTTCCTGTTAATCCATTTAACTAGCATGTAGCATATCCTCCAAGGTTCTAATTATTCATTCTAAATACCCATCTAATTGAGGATGAAAATATGTACTAAAATTTAGTTTAGTTCCCAATGACTTCTGAAGGCCTTTCCAAAAGTTATAATTGAACCTAGGATCATGATTAGATACAATGAATTAGGGAACTATATGTAAACTGACTATCTATTTAATATATAATCAAGAAAGTTGATCTAGAGATAGAGTATCTCAAATAGGAAGAGAATGAGTAGATTTAGTCAATTGATAAACAATAACCCAGATTGTATTGTTACCTCAATATGTTTTTGGAAAGACCACTATGAAATCCATGGACACATTTTCTCATTTCCACTTTGGAACTAGCAAAGGTTGAAGCATCCCTTTCGGTAACTACCACTCTGCTTTAACCTAATGAAAAATCAAACACTTCGCAGTAAAGTCAGCTATATCTCTTTTCATTTCATCCCACCAAAAATACTCTATAAGATATCTGTACATCTTAGCATTGCCTGGATGAACTGAAAATAGATAACTATGAGCTTCACATAACAACTCTTTCAACTGTGAATCACAATGCACACGTAATCTTTTTTCCAAACCTCAAAACACAATCTTTATCAATGTTAAATTCAGTTAACTTACCCTTCTGAACTAATTCTACCTTTTTCTACAACTCACAATCTTCTTTTTTCACTTGATTAATTCTGTCAGATAAAGATGATTTCACTACCACCTGAAACAAAATAGATGAATTCCCTATACCAAAAACTTCCAATCCAAAATTCATCAAATCAGAAACCAAAGTATTTCTCTCCAAACATAGCATGGTTAATGTAGAACTACTCTTTTTAATCGAAGTGTTAACCAATTTATTTTCCTTTCTCAGATGGTAACAGATCATGAAATCATAATACTTGATTAATTTATCCATATCCTCAGTCTTATGTTTAATTCTTTTTGAGTGAATATATACTTCAAAATTTTGTGATCAGTATATATTTCACACTTTACACTATACAAATGATGCCTCCAAATTTTTAATGAAAAAAAAATAGAAGTTAATTCTAAATCATGTTTAGGGTAATTTTGATCATGTGGTTTCAACTAATGTAAAGCATAAGCAATTAACTAATCATTTTGCATTAGGAAATAACCAATTCCTTTCAATGATGTGTCACTGTATATAAAAAATTCACCATTCCTAGAAGAAAAATACAAAATTGGATCATTTACCAATCATCTTTTCAGTTCCTGAAAACAACCATCACATTCTTTTGTCCAGATGAACTTAACTCCCTTATATGTTATCTTAGTTATTGGGATAGATAACCAAGAAATTTTTTCAAAAAACCTTCAGTAATAACCTGCTAATCCAAGTAAACTGTGAATCTTTGTGATATTGGTAGGTCTCGGCCACTCTTCAATAACTTTTCTTTAAGAAGGGTCAACAGTTATACCATCTTTAGAAACAATATGACCAAGGAAAGGAATTTTTTTCAACCAAAATTCACTCTTATTAAAATTTCCATATAGTTTCTTTTCTTTTAAGGTTTGAAAAACAATCCTTAAGTGACTTTCATGTTCCTCTCAACTTTTAGAATATACCAAAATATCATCTATAAAAATAACCACAAACTGATCCAGAAACTGATGAAAGACTCCATTTATGAGATTCATAAATATAGAAGTTGAATTAGATAACCCAAAATAAATAACTACAAACTCATAATGTTCATATCTCATTTAGAAATCTTTCTTTAAAATATCATCCTCCTTCACCTTCAGCTGATGGCACCCAAACCTCAAATCAATATTTGAAAAATGCTGAGATCCCTGGAGATGATCAAACAAATCATCGATATGAAAAAATAGATACTTGTTCTTAATAGTGATGTTATTTAAGGATCTGAAATCAATACATAGTCTTATAGAACTATCTTTATTTTTCCCAAATAAAACCGGAGCACCTCATGGTAAGTGCTAAGTCGAATGAAACCTTTATCAAGTAATTATTGCAACTAATTTTTTAATTTTCCCAGTTCTACTTGATCCATTTGATAAGGGGGTTTAGAAATAGGATTTTCATCAGTCACTAAATCAGTAGTAAATTCAACCTCTTTATTGGGAACAATACTAGGAAATCCATTAGGAAAAACATCTGTGAATTCATTCGCTACTAGAATGTCACCAATCAAAACTGTTTCTTTCTTTTCAACAACATGATCCAGATAACTTTCAATGCCATATTTAATTAATCTTTAAGATTATTGATATGTTATCAAAGGTATGTAATCATTGAATAAACCTTTTTGGCTTTACAATCTATTTTATCATGATAAACAGAGAGCCAATACATACCCTAAATGATATCAAATTCCACTATAGAAAGTTCAACCAGATTTGTAGGAAATACTATCCCACTAATGATAATAGGAAGATTCATATAATTCTTGTTTGATTTAATACTTTTACTTAGAGTTTTTACCATAAGTTCTATATCACTTTAATGATGTTCTATATCCAATTTACTTGAAAATCTCTCAGAAATGAAAGAATGTGAAGATCCAGAGTCAAATAGAGTATTGGAATATTTTGAATAAATAGTTATCATACCTATCACCACATCATTTGATGGTCCCATATCAATCATAGTTGTTGCAGATGATTTTTCCATGCCCTTCTAATATCGTTCTTTCTAGTTTCCACCTTGGGTAATCAACTTTGGACACACATTGGCATAATGTCCTAACTCATTGCAACTAAGGCATCTTATCGTTGGTTTTTCATTACCTACCTGATGAGATTCCTTATAGTTATGATCAATATGACCAGTCTTACCACATTAGAAGCACTTCCCAGACTTTGAGAGACATTCTCCAAGATTCCTTTTACCACACTTCTCACAAGTTGGAAATTTGGTTTTTTTACCTCTAGGCTTCTTTGAGGAATTATTTCCCATTATCTACTAACTTGATCACTTTTTTTGCTATCATGGCATACATGCTCATCATAAAACTCCATTTCTACCTTATCAACACATCAGAAAAGTTTCTCATAGCTTTTGAACTCATGATAAGCTAACTCCCTTCGATATTTTGTCTTCAATCTTAAGTAAAACCGATTTATCTTATGATAAATATCTTGGATAAAATTTGGGATGTACCTTGAAAAACGAGTGAAATTTTATTCATATGAAGCCACAAAATCTTCCTCCATTTGTCTCAATTACAAGAATTGTTTTTCCATCCTAATTTGAATAACCTTAGGAAAATATTTATCAATGAAGATATTCCTAAAATCATTCCATTCCATGGCATCAATCTCTTCACTTCCTCTGATATTTTTAATCATTGACCACCACTGATCGACTTCACCTTCAAAATGATAAACAACAAGACTAAACTTTTGATTGTTTTAACAGCCCATTACATCAAAAATATTTTCCAATTCTTTAATCCACCCTTCAGCTTGCACAGGGTCAGATGATCCTATGAATAGTGGGGGACATTGCCTCATGAAATGCTCTATGATCAACATATGCCTCTGCAGTTGATCTAGTTGATCTCATGCATAGAAACCACAAATATTTATTTCCTAAGTCAACTGTGACATTACTACAAAAAATTATTCAGTTCTGATTCTGAAAATCTCAGGATGTTGATTTGGAAGGTTATTTCCCTCAGTATTCCCCCCAGCATAGCTGCCCTATTTCCTCTGTAGAAAACCATTCTGAACAAACATATCTTAGATGAAGCAATGTGGTGATCTTAAAATGATATATCATTTCAATTTTACCATAAATTAAAAATATTTTATGGATATTCTATTATAAATATTCTAACTCCTAAATTTATCTAAACCGACCTCTAATACCAACTATAAGGCCCCAACCTTAAACATTACTTAATCTTGAGATAATTCAATAATTTGAATTTAATTCAAATTGAGGATATTTTCAAGTTTATATATTTATAGAATTAGGTTATAACTTATACATACAACTTGAATATTACAAGTATACACTTCTACTCACTATCCATTTTTCATAAAACAAAAATTCATTAAAAAGAAACATGTTTCATTTTATGTTTTAAATAACACGACTTTCCCTTGATCCCATCCTTGAATCTATTCTTATTTAAGTCATGTAAAAAAAATTCAAAACTTGGGATGAGAATAAAAATCTCTATAAGGGATACACAAAGAAGGAAAACTGTTAGTCTTGGGATTACATGAAAACTATGAATACTTTATTATAAAGTAATAATTTTCACCTTTAAGAAGTATTAAATATACTTCAATGAATATAAGATCATTGCTTACCCTTTTTGTAACCAAAATATTACCATAAATCCCATAGAAAGAAACATGCAGAATATAAAGGTAATTTTGGACATGAACATACTTAAATGAAATAACCATATGGTATAATTCCACATATATCACTAAATGTAATATCCATATTGTCGACTTCCATACCCAATGCATTGGATGTTATAACATAACCACCCGTCCTTGGTTTATCATGGAACCACCCATCACTTGGTTTATCATGTAACCAATCATATTTGGTTTATCACATAACCACACTTCAAATGTCCAAGTAACATTATATAATCATAACACATAAAATATTTTAAATATCAACATTTCACTAATAACATTTCATTTTCAATAACAAGAAATCAATTCAAGATATTGAAATATTCAATCCATTTCAAAAACTATTTTCAATACCAAAACACCCAAAAAAGTAATAATGGATATATTTTACTTTTAAAAACATTAAGACTTATAGAGGAATCCAAATATCAAATAACGATTATGGTGATGAAGAGTTCATTGTTGAAGCATATGTTAAACATTCCTTTTGTCGTTTAGTAAAATGATTTGTAGAAAAAAGATTCCCTTTGAATGAAATTAAAAGTCAAAGGGGTTTATTATATACCATATAAAATAAGGAGGTTTATATTATCGAAATATGCCTCAATTAAAGGAGATTGAGATGAATTCCCTTACCTTAAGTCTGACTCATCACGTATGTTCCTTGTTCTTCCTCTAAATCAGGTAACTTCTTTTGATTTGAGCCAAAGGCTTTCTTGAACTTCCTTATTCGCAAGGTAAGGCTTCTAGGAGGAAAGGAGGGATGTTTGGAGCTTATTTTAACATATTTTTTATGATACAAGGGGGTTGAGAGGTGTGAGTAAGTGGGTAGAGGTAATGACCTTTTATAATAGATAGGAGGGGCACTTTAGGAAAGTCTTGAAATATTATTTTATTATAAATTTATTTTCAGTTTTAAAATGTCTTAAAATAATTTATTTAAAATATAATATGATTTTGGGTCAACATTCTCTCATCTAATAGGTTTTAGAAAAGTTTAGGTCATAAAATTAACCTTATCTTTTTTATTTAACCCTTATTTTACCCTTTTTAATCATATAGTGATATCATGTTATTTACACATTGTGAATTAATGTAATTACCATATCATGTAAAATGACCCACAAGAAATTCATTTATGATATATTTGGACTTATCTTAACCATTTTTCCAAATATTAGATTTTTAGGAATTTAATATCATTTAATAAACTATTTTATGTTTTAAGTTATGAATTATGTCAATTTTGGACACTATTCATACCTGACTTTTTTACAAATTCATAACTACATGATTTATTTAAAAAAAAACATTGAATCAATCCTAACATGTCGTATTCACTTATAGAATTCATGTATGAAATTAATTATGTCAAATAATATCTATTTTATTATTTATAATATTATTTATTTGAATCCTTTATTAATGAAGCAATCAATGCATCATCATTGTGTCATAATTAAATTTATTTATTTAATGCCTAATATTTATAAATAAAATATAATAATATAGGAAATATTTTTAGATTTATAATGACTATTTATAGTCGAAGAGATAACTTATATAACCCCATATAAAAATTGTTTTAGTAAGAATATACATGTTTATGTTATTTTTCTCTTTACTTTAAATTAATTATTATAACATGTCATTATCACTCCCAAATGGCTCCATGGGGTCTCAAAATCAACCCAAGGATGCCCATGGTCAGAAATATATCATTAAATGGGATTATGAAATGTGTTAGGGTAGTTTAATATTATTATAATAGTATTTGTTTTACCCTTATTTACCATATTTACCCTTTAACCATGATAAATAAAATAATTACTGAAGTTACTATTCATAATGTCCAAAAATAAAAGGCACTTATTTAAACAATTTGGACCTTATGATTCCAAATATGTAATCTATTTTTCCAAATTCAAAACAAATAATTTTCAAAAATTAATTTAAAATTAATTCCCGTTGTCAAAACCAAAAGGTGTGTTTTTAAGAAGTAAAAACTACCAAAAGATTGACATGTGTTTATGTCCAATTTCAATATGAAATTACTTTCAATGACAAAAATTGAATTAAATGATAAAAATATAATTTAATTACACTTTAAAACTATTTAAAATGATAATCTAACTATATGAATAAATTAGACGAAAATGCATTTTTGAATTAAATGCAGTATTTTTCACTATTCATTAAAATATGAAATTCATCAGAAAAATACCAAAATTTCAACCAAAGTAAATTTTTATGTTCTTATTCTAAAGAAGAAGTTTATTTTGTCAAATATAATATATAAAAATGAAAAAAAAACTAGATTTAAAAAGGGTTCTCTATCAAAAGGCGGTAAAACAGGATTTTAAAAACATTAGAGTATTTTATGCTTAAAATTGGATTAATTCTAATTTTAAGCCTCTAATATTCATTGGATAAATGTAAAAAAAAATAAAAAATATGTAAAATCATAATATAGTTAATTCTGTTCATTTCTGTCAATACAACGGTTAGGCGTTAACTACCATTTAAAATATTATTATTATATTATTTTTATTTTTCGGTATAACTCAACATTGTGTACAACATAAGATTTCAGAGAAAGCCATTGTTGCATGTCGAGTACACTGTCAGACAAAGTTTCTTCTTTTATGTAAAATTAATATCTTATAAATATTAATAGATATGAAAAGGTATGTTTCTATAAATACCCGGGATGCTACAACATTCTCTTGTACCGCATGTTTATTCCAACATTTATAACTTTGATCTATTCCATGACAGATCAAGTGTTCTTCCAACTCCTCTAGATTAATTTTTCTTGAATAACAACAACATAAATATGGAAAAAGGATTTGGAAAGGGTCATATGTATGATCTTTTGAAAATTTAATGAACTCGTCACTCCATCTTCATACACTTTTGTCATATGATTGGTATCCATATATTCTTTATTTATATCCATCATATTTGATTTGGTAATATCAATATTTAATAAAATAAATACCCCAATGATGTTTAACTAGGGTCACTATCCAACCATATATCCCTCTTAGAAGATCCAAAGGAACCAAAATAAGCTATAATAAACTTGAACCTATAAAATATAGGCATGATCTAAAAGTCTAGTAGGTCAAAACAACCTACCAAATTGAAGAGATCACTTTTGTATTACATCCTAAAAAATCTAGTTTTAAATACGTTAGAAAAATAAACATTTTCTATAAATTTTTACCTAATAAGTAGTAACACATAAAAGTGTGTTAAAACTCTTTTTCTAAGATTTTCATTAGATGAAAACAATCACTTTTAAAACATTTCTCCTTGGCCAATACTTTTTTGTCAAATTACCATTTTAAAATTTGACTTAAAACTTTTTCATAAACACAGATTTTGGAAATAAATATTTCAAAAATCAAAGAGGTTTCAAACTATCTTATAGTTTTCTAAAACATGTTTGAAAACCAACCATTTCCATAAAACTAGGCATGGTGACCTAAAACCCCATTTTCAAAACTCATACATTCTTGGAATTTCAAATAAAAAACATTATAACTCTTCTCATTTGAGAACAATTTTCAAAATAATTATTAAAATAGTTTGAAAACACTTCAAAATAACGCTATCCTTTTTTCCTTCTTTAAAAACCTTTCACAGTCCCTTTTCAAAAAAATTGAAAAACAAACCATACAAAGAAGGAAGAAATCACACAGTCATGAACCATTATTTAAAGTCACACAAAATGGGGAAATGACAAGAAAATATGTTCCAAACAATAATATAAATAGAAAGGATTCAATAGAAGCAGAGAGATAAAACCTATAAATAGTTCTAAAAAGGATTCTAGTGTCATGGGCATCGTCACTAGTCTGTATTAATAAAAGGACTTGAACTGGAGATAAGAAAACTAGATCGTCACTACTAAACCTATCCATGCCCCCAAAAGTCCCATCAAACCAAGTCGTCAAAAATAAACATCCCCACATGGGATCACAAGCTACATTGGTCATACAAGAATCAAAGGGTCTTAAGTGGGTATCACACCTTTTATGAAAACTCATTTTTCAAAAAAAATCAAATGGGCCTTCTCTTTTAAAAACATTCTTGGAATTTCAAGCCATTTTATCATTTATAAAAGTTAGGCCAATATACTCTTCAGACCAATTTTATAAAAACACCTTTGAAACTAAAAAGTGAATTAATTCTACCCGTTAAACTGTCGTTGAAAAACATTCAAAGACACAATAAGTTTCAAAATCCAATCCACATGGGAAAACACACCCTTTTGAAATAATCCATCTCATTTGGAAATCATAAAAGCTTTAAACACCCTAAAACGTTGATATAAAAATTAACCAAGGCTAAACAAAGTGGTTTTAAATATAGATCATAAGGGTTAACTCACCACTTTAAAAATAAAATAACATTTTAAAACTTTTTAAACACTTTCAAATCACCAAAAATATTGGTTTGAAATCCAATTAACACAAGAATAATTTTTAAAACATCAAGACAGTGATTATCATTGATTTTAAAACCAAAATCATTCTTTAAAAAATCCATTTTGGCATTTTCCCAAACACTTTTCATCAAATATCATTCCATAACAAGGGATAAAACCACTTGGAAAACACACCAAGTGGCCAATTCTCTATATTATAATTTGAAATAATTTATAAGACATTTCTTAAAACAATACACTTAAACCACCCTTGAAATCAATTTATAAATTAGTCCACCTTTATAAAATCACTTGATTGATTAAAACGTTGCCATAATTGTCTTATCTGATAAACCAAATAGGTCAATAAGAGTCACCAAATGTAATGGAACCCTTTATTTTTCATGTATCCTATAAAACTAAGTCTATATACCCCTTTCGAATATGAAGGGTGTGAAGAAAAGCCCAACATGTTTTTCACCATAGAAACCATTAGTTCTAGTTTAAAAAAATGACATAAAAACCATTGATTCTTTAAAATAATATTTTCATAATATAAAACCTGAAAATGTTCTAATAAATTAAAACCAAGGTTAGATGACATTGAAAATATCAATATTCAAAAATAAAGAGGGAAATAAAGATATCACATCATGGGTAGTCATTAATCATGAATCATGTGATAAAACCTCTGAGTTTGAGGGTACTAAGATTGTCACTAGGAACATTAGATGGAATACATGAACCAAGTATTCCATACGAGGGAGATCATCTATCACCTTAGGGTACTAATCAATCCGTCTAACACACTCAGTCTAACCAGGCCACTATCCCTTTTTAGAGCATAATTTGTACTGGTCGTCGCATTTGTAGAGGTTACCTACAGCATCCTGCCTTTTTATAATATAAACTTTCATTACATTACACATAACTGAGGATCTTTAAGGTCTAGTGTCTTGGAAACCAGGAACATAATACATGAAAACAACATAAATCATTCTTCTTAAACACTTAAAAGTCTTCTCCTTAAGTTCATCCTAGGTTCATTACCGCATCTCATAACCTGGGTACATACATCACAAGAAAGGGTGAGCAGAAGGCCCAGTAAGGGAAATAAGAGGAACATTTTACATGTGAACTTGATATACTTCAATAAGGACATGAAAAGAACATTAAGGCATGAGAAAGAAATCATGAGTCATTTCATAATAAAAATAACATTTTTCATAACTTGAAAATGTGGCTACATCATTTAACATAGACAATCATGAACATATCACCAAGGTCCATCCCCAAGGT
Organism: Viscum album; assembly: GCA_963277665.1. Classification (NCBI taxonomy): domain Eukaryota; kingdom Viridiplantae; phylum Streptophyta; class Magnoliopsida; order Santalales; family Viscaceae; genus Viscum; species Viscum album. The sequence goes on along the minus strand of OY728143.1, from coordinate 1,362,946,565 downwards.
GTCATTTGAAAATTACCAAGGTTATTCACCAAGGTATCGTGAAAATTGTAATCTCTGGTGGTTACATCATTACCCAATGCATTGGAGCGCTATCAGGGCGCACCCTTAAATTTGCCTTTATTATCATGTGAGCCACATATATCATCATCAAAAATTTCATAAATAACCCATATATCATAAAATAAATGGGTTTCATTTCATAATCATAACGTTTTAAAAACTGCTTTAAAGACATGATCTTTACGTCACTTTAAACCCACGGAAAGGGAAAGTGGGTCTCATGTATGTAAATACCAGAATTTAAAATAGAACATTTTGATATATATGTGAATACCCTTGTAGAAATAAGAGCTTTGAGTATTCACTTTATAACATAAAATAATTTTGAGAAAAGAGAGAGACATTTTGAGACGAAAATTCTGTAGCATAACGGCTATGTTTCGGGGTTTTAGAAAACATTGAAAAGAGAGGGGACATGGGTCGAACAGTCATAATTGACCCATAAAATAGTAGAGGTACAGAATAAGAAGAATATATAAACATGGTGATGCAATTTCAAGGACATACCATTTGAAATGAAAAACATGGAAGGAAGACAAAAATTAGATTTCCCTTATGAAAATTCTGCAGCCTAACGGCGTCACTTAAACTTCAACAAAAATGAATTGAAAAGATAAAATAGGGTCTCTCATCATATGATCATAAGAGATAAGTATGATAGATATAGATATCATACCCCAACATAATAAAAAGGAACTTGAAAGATATGACATGAAAATCGAACTTGAAAAATGAGAAGGGTGAAAGAATCACTTAAAAATTTCGGCAGCCTAACGGCGTCACTTAAACTTTCATAAAACGAAATGATGAGAGTAAGAGGGGATATCTCATCATATAAAAATGAAGAGGGAAGTAAGAGGAATATAAAAGAACATACTCTCACATAATAACATGGAGCATAAAAGGAATGACATAAAAGGGATTACATGAAAAGAAAGAGAGAGGTCGGATCCCTTACCTTAAAACGTGACTCTTGAAACTCAAAGTTTTGGACCTTGAGGGATTGGGGGCACCTTGGGAGGACTCCTTAGGAGGTAAGGAGACCAGAAATTCGTTGGGGGAGAGTTGGGAGTGAAAACTAAAGGAGGAAAGGGTGGGTATTTATAGGGAAAGTGAGGGGACAAGGCATTAATGGCCAAGGGACACCTCATTAGTGGTTTTGGAAAAACCATGGGCTTTCCCATGGTATTTTCCCATGGTATTGGCCACTTGGGACACCTCATACCTTATCTTACTATTCATAATTCTACCATATTGAATATATACTTAATACATCATTTAATGATGTCATTAAACACCCGTAACTTAAAAACTATATTTTCACTATTCATCGAAAATTCAACTTTCTCAGAATAATCCCAAAATTTCACCTTAACCAAATATCAATGCTCTGATTTCAAAAATGAAATCCATTTTATAAAAATAATTTTCTAAATATTTTTAATTTAATTTTTAAATAAAAACACTATTCATCGAAAATTCATTTTTTTCAGAAAAATCCCCAAAAATTACCTTAACATAATATCGATGCTCTGAGTTCAAAAATAAAGTCCTTTTTATAAAAATAATTTTCTAATTATTTTTAATTAAATTTTTAATTAAAAAACACTATTCACCCGAATAAACTAATACTTGATTAATCATTTATGAAACCGTTATTTACCCATTTTATTGAACCACATTACTTAATCTAGGTGTCTAAATTATATTAAAACTTTCTTTGAGTGAAATTACTAATCCATTTGGTCACATTACTAATCCTAAGCATAAAATCACTATTCATAATTTACTATTCATCAAAAATTAAGTTGATCTTATTAGACTCCAAATTCCTTACTGAACACTTTTGTAGAAGACCATTTTTTGAAAATCATTACACATCATTAGTTATTTAGGGTTTTCATAAATATTTTAAAATATCCATTTTTTCCAAAATTCATCAATAAAATACATCCTAAAATTATCCGGACAAAAGAAATTCCACAAACATCACTAAAGGAAGATATCTCAATTTATTCACCCAAAAGGATTACACAAGGAAGACAGGGTCTCGTCACATATCCCCTTATAACACCGGCATAAGACCTAAGTGTAAGGTGTGCTATGGTGAGAGAATCTTAGGGAGGCTCAGATAATATTGCCCTAGTAGTAATCTCTACTAACTTGAACTTCTCCCGTAGGCGTTTCCGTTCAAGCTTGACATGCTGGAGTTCGGCTTGGGCTTGGTCCAAAGCGAAGCCCACAGATGCTACCTCCTTCCCAAGCTCTGATAAGTGGGCTTCATAAGGGTCGAGTCTACTGGATGAAGCCATTGACTCCTCTTTCTGCATTAACCATTAACATCTTATTAAATCATTAAGAGTAAGTTAATATACTAGTCAAAAAGATTGGGTCATTACATTCTTCCCCCCTTAAGAAATTTCGTCCCCGAAATTTATACTTGAGGCCTAGTCGAAAAGGTGAGGGTACTTTTGCTTCATTGTTTCCTCAGGCTCCCAAGTCACTTCTTCATATTTATGATTCCTCCACAACACTTTCACACGGTGGGTAGTCTTGTTTCGTAGGACCTTGTCTCTACGGTCCAAGATCTCCACTGGCTGCTCCTCATAAGAGAGGTCATTTTCCAGTTGTACCACCTCTGGGTTCAGTACATGTGAAGGGTCGGGTATGTACTTCCTCAAGAGAGATACATGGAAGACATCATGAACTTGAGCTAGGTTCAGTGGAAGTGCTAGACGATAGGCCACTACTCCTATGTGATCAAGGATTTCATAGGGGCCAATGTACCTAGGGCTGAGCTTCCCTTTCTTCCCAAACCGCATGACTCTCTTCCATGGAGAAATTCGAAGGAAGACTTTGTCACCAACACCAAACTCCAAGTCCCTTCAACGATTGTCAGCATAGCTCTTCTGCCGACTCTGAGCAGCCTTTATGTGTTGTTGGATGGCATGAAACTGTTCTGTCATTTCTTGCACAAGATCAGGCCCAAGAAGCTTTCTCTCACCAGTTTCATCCCAACAAGTAGGAGTTCTACATCGCTTTCCATACAGAGCTTCATAGGGTGTCATCTGAATACTCGAATGGAAGCTGTTGTTGTAGGAGAACTCAACTAATGGGAGGTGTTGATCCCATCCACCTTTAAATTCCATTGAGCATAATCTCAGCATGTCTTCGAGTGTCTGAATAGTCCTTTCAGATTGGCCATCAGTTTGAGGATGATAGGCCATACTAAAATTCAATTCAGTATTCAGAGCATGTTGAAGACTTCTCCAGAATTTTGATGTGAATCTTGGGTCACGATCAGATACGATGGATAGTGGTACCCCATGCAGCCTTACCACTTCCTTCACGTATATCTTGGCAAGCTGATCCAGAGAGAAATCTTCCCGAATAGAGATAAAATGGGCTTTCTTGGTGAGACGGTCCACAATAACCCATATCGCATTGTTTCCTTTGGTTGTTTTCGGGAGACCAGTTACAAAGTCCATAGTGATATTATCCCACTTCCATACTGGTATGGGTAGCGGTTGTAATACCCCCTTAAGAAGTTGTCGTTCTGCCTTTACTTGCTGACACACCAGGCACCTTGTAGTGTAATCAGCAATCTCCCTCTTCATGTTATCCCACCAATAATGATCACGAAGGTCTCTATACATCTTAGTGCTTCCCGGATGTATAGAGAAAGTAGAGCTATGAGCTTCATCCATCAGTTCTTTCTTTATCTCTGGAATAGATGGAACACATAGTCTTGTACGAAATTTCAATACACCTTCTTGATCAATATTGAAATCAGGGAACTTCCCATCCTTTACAGCCTCGAACTTCTCCTGCAGCAAAGGATCTTCTTTTTGAGCCTTCTTGATCTTCTCTTGTAATGAAGGTTGAGAAATCATTTGGGATAGGGTTGATGATGTCCCTTTCCTTATAATTCTCATGTCCAGTTTTACTAGATCTTTAATCAAGGGATCTCCTAAGATCCTCATTGTTTCCAGAACAACAGGATCTTTCCTGCTTAACGCATCTGCGACTTTGTTTGCTCTTCCAGGGTGATAATGTATTGAACAATCATAGTCTTTAATAAGCTCCAACCATCTCCTTTGTCTCATGTTCAATTCTTTCTGTGTGAAAATATACTTTAGACTTTGGTGGTCAGTGTATATGTCACATTTCTCCCCATAAAGATAGTGCCTCCATATCTTTAGAGAAAAAACAACTTTCGCCAGCTCTAGATCATGCGTAGGATAATTTTGCTCATGAATCTTCAACTGTCGAGATGCATAAGCAATTACCTTGTCATTTTGCATGAGGACGCACCCAATCCCTTTCAGAGATGCATCGCTAAAAATAACGAATCCTTCTCCGATAGAGGGTAGTGTTAACACAGGTGTAGTAACCAATCTATTCTTCAGCTCTTGGAAACTTTCCTCACATTCCTTTGTCCAGATGAACTTAACCCCTTTTCGAGTCAACTTGGTTAGTGGATTAGAAAGCCGTGAAAAGTTTTTCACAAACCTCCTATAATATCCTACTAAACCAAGGAAACTACGAATCTCAGTTACTGTTGTGGGTTGAGGCCACTCCTCCACAACCATTGTCTTTGCAGGGTCAACCGAGATTCCTTCATTGGTTACGATGTGCCCCAAGAAATCCACTTGTTGTAACCAAAACTCACACTTTCTGAACTTCCCAAAGAGCCTCTCCTTCCGTAGAGTTTTCAAAATAACCCTCAGATGATCTTCATGCTCCTCATGACTTTTTGAATATATCAAAATATCATCAATAAAAACTACCACAAAGTTATCAAGGTAGTCCTTAAAGACTCTATTCATCAAATCCATGAAAATAGCAGGAGCATTAGTCAAGTCGAAAGGCATAACAGTAAACTCATAATGCCCATATCTTGATCGGAAGGCAGTCTTTGGAATATCTTCCTTCTTCACCCTCAGTTGATGATAACCAGATCGAAGGTCAATCTTAGAGAAGAATTGAGCCCCGCGAAGTTGGTCAAATAAATCATCAATTCTTGGAAGAGGATATCTGTTCTTCACTGTGATCCTGTTCAGTTCTCTATAATAAATGCATAGCCGCATTGATCCATCCTTCTTCTTCACAAAAAGAACTGGTGCTCCCCAAGGAGACACACTTGGTCGGATAAACCCCTTCTCCAACAAGTCTTGGAGTTGTTTCTTTAACTCTTCTAGCTCCACATTTTCCATTCTATACGGATTCTTTGATATCGGTTGAGACCCAGGTACGAGTTCAATGGAGAACTCTACCTCTCTTTCTGGGGGAGGTCCAGGTAACTCCTCAGGAAATACATCCATGTATTCCTGAACAATCGGAACATCTTCTATTTGTATGCTCTCTTTTCCTTCTTCATCATCACCGATTAACTCCATAAAGAAAGCTATAGGAGGTGCTTATAGATAGGGATCAGTTCGAGATATCTCTCCTCGGAAGATAACTGTAGGTCGTTCATTCAAGACTACTGAGATTTCCTTACTTCTGCATTTGATCTTATCATTATACTTTGAGAGCCAGTCCATCCCTAGTATAATGTCGAATTCCAACATGGGAATGACTACTAGATTTGCGATAAGATTGTGATCACTAAGGTAAACACTAGAGTCTCTAAACACTGTTGATGCATGGATAATCCCACTTGGAGTCTTGACTGACAACTCTACCTCAAGAAATTTGGGGATTGATTCTATATTCTTTGCAAACTTGGAAGAAATAAAGGAATGCGTAGAACCAGATTCAAATAAAGTACTTGCTAGTTTTGAGAGGACAACAAGAGTACCTGCTACCACATCGTTCGGAACTTCAACTTCAGTTGTTGTGATAGCGAAAGCACGACCTTTCTCCCTTGGCCTCTGCTGAGGTTGATGGTGATTCCCCTCCACCGCCCTCGGATTTGTACATTGATTAGCAAAGTGCCCAAGCTGTCCACACTTGAAGCATGTGACTTCGAGTAGGGCCAGAACCATCTTTCCTCTGTTGTTAGTGTTGGGAAGTTGAGGCTTCACATCACTACGACAATTCCGAGAAATATGGCCTTCTTTTCCACACCTATAGCACTTACCACTTCCGATCAAGCATTTCCCCGAATGCTTCTTCCCACATTTATTGCATGTGGCATGTTGCATATTCTTTCCACCTCTTTCCTGATCAAAACTTATTCCCAGGCTTGGTTCTAGAGTTATCTTCTTCTCATTATATTTGTGAGACCACTGTGTCTCCCCAAACTCTAGTTCAACTTTCATAGCACTTCAAACTATTTCTTCATAGCTATCATAGTCCCTGTTGGCTAGATTCTTCCATAGATGAGGTCGTAGTCCACCAAAGAATCTATCAACCTTCCCATTAGGGTCCATGACGAATCTTGAGGTATAACGGGAAAGCCTTGTGAAGTTCATCTCGTAGGTTCCAACTGATTCATTCTTCTTTTGCTTCATCTCGAGAAATTCTTTCTCCATTCTCGTTCTCATCGAACGAGGGAAATACTTATTAAAGAATATTCCCTGGAACTCTTCCCACTCCATAGCTTCCATATCTCCTCGTGGCTTCGTGTTTTTGATCAGTGACCACCACTGATCAGCTTCTCCCTCTAGGCGGTAAACAGCAAGGGTGACTTTTTCTTGTTCCGAACAATGAAGTACAGAAAAGATCTTCTCAATGGAGCTTATCCATTGTTCCACAACCAAAGGGTCAGTAGATCCACTGAATGTTGGTGGTCGTTGGCGCATGAAAGACTCAACAGAAAGTTGTTCCCTTCGTGGTGAGATCGGCCTCTCAGCTTGATTCAAGTTATTACTCATAACTTGAGTCAGTTGGTTCATCATTCGCATGAATGTTTCCATTCCGGCTTCCATTGGAGGGTCGTCAGCACATGGTGTATTGCGGTCACCATCGGCACGGTTCCTCCTATTGCCCGCCATTTTCTAAAAGAATAAAACCTTAGTGAGAAACTTATTTCATCTATGAATCTTTTAACTAAGACTTCATGCTTAGACAATTACACTTTTCTATAATTCCTTCATAATGATTCATAAAAAGCTTGTGATTAACCAAACATATCCCCCGGGAGTGTCGTAACCAAGAGTGCAGCAAGGCCCGTTATTGTGCACCAGTTCCCGTTCGAGTCTAGCTCAAATCGGTGTTTTTGGGTTTTACCCCTATGTACATCTGTGCCAGAGCCGCCTCTACCTGCTTGTATCCAGACAGGGATGTATTTGTTTGATAAACCACTTACTCAATACTTACCAAAATACTAGGAAGTTTTCCTATATTTACACTTTTCTATAGGGTTCTTCCTAAAGTTTTTATATCCTAATTTCCACAAATAAATAAACCATCCTTTGATACCAACTATAGCATCCCGCCTTTTTATAATATAAACTTTCATTACATTACACATAACTGAGGATCTTTAAGGTCTAGTGTCTTGGAAACCAGGAACATAATACATGAAAACAACATAAAGCATTCTTCTTAAACACTTGAAAGTCTTCTCCTTAAGTTCATCCTAGGTTCATTACCGCATCTCATAACCTGGGGACATACATCACAAGAAAGGGTGAGCAGAAGGCCCAGTAAGGGAAATAAGAGGAACATTTTACATGTGAACTTGATATACTTCAATAAGGACATGAAAAGAACATTAAGGCATGAGAAAGAAATCATGAGTCATTTCATAATAAAAATAACATTTTTCATAACTTGAAAATGTGGCTACATCATTTAACATAGACAATCATGAACATATCACCAAGGTCCATCCCCAAGGTGTCATTTGAAAATTACCAAGGTTATTCACCAAGGTATCGTGAAAATTGTAATCTCTAGTGGTTACATCATTACCCAATGCATTGGAGCGCTATCAGGGCGCACCCTTAAATTTGCCTTTATTATCATGTGATCCACATATATCATCATCAAAAATTTCATAAATAACCCATATAGCATAAAATAAATGGGTTTCATTTCATAATCATAACGTTTTAAAAACTACTTTAAAGACATGATCTTTACGTCACTTTAAACCCACGGAAAGGGAAAGTGGGTCTCATGTATGTAAATCCCAGAATTTAAAATAGAACATTTTTATATATATGTGAATACCCTTGTAGAAATAAGAGCTTTTAGTATTCACTTTATAACATAAAATAATTTTGAGAAAAGAGAGAGACATTTTGAGACGAAAATTCTGCAGCATAACGGCTATGTTTCGGGGTTTTAGAAAACATTGAAAAGAGAGGGGACATGGGTCGAACAATCATAATTGACCCATAAAACAGTAGAGGTACAGAATAAGAAGGATATATAAACATGGTGATGCAATTTCAAGGACATACCATTTGAAATGAAAAACATGGAAGGAAGACAAAAATTAGATTTCCCTTATGAAAATTCGGCAGCCTAATGGCGTCACTTAAACTTCAACAAAAATGAATTGAAAAGATCAAATAGGGTCTCTCATCATATGATCATAAGAGATTAGTATGATAGATATAGAGATCATACCCCAACATAATAAAAAGGAACTTGAAAGATATGACATGAAAATCGAACTTGAAAAATGAGAACGGTGAAAGAATCACTTAAAAATTTCGGCAGCCTAACGGCGTCACTTAAACTTTCATAAAACGAAATAATGAGAGTAAGAGGGGATCTCTCATCATATAAACATGAAGAGGGAAGTAGGAGGAATATAAAAGAACATCCTCTCACATAATAACATGGAGCATAAAAGGAATGACATAAAAGGGATTACATGAAAAGAAAGAGAGAGGTCGGATCCCTTACCTTAAAACGTGACTCTTGAAACACAAAGTTTTGGACCTTGAGGGCTTGGGGGCACCTTGGGAGGACTCCTTGGGAGGTAAGGGGACCAGAACTTCGTTGGGGGAGAGTTGGGAGTGAAAACTAAAGGAGGAAAGGGTGGGTATTTATAGGAAAAGTGAGGGGACAAGGCATTAATGGCCAAGGGACACCTCATTAGTGGTTTTGGCAAAACCATGGGCTTGCCCATGGTATTTGCCCATGGTATTGGCCACTTGGGACACCTCATACCTTATCTTACTATTCATAATTCGACCATATTGAATATATACTTAATACATCATTTAATGATGTCATTAAACACCCGTAACTTAAAAACTATATTTTCACTATTCATCGAAAATTCAACTTTCTCAGAATAATCCCAAAATTTCACCTTAACCAAATATCAATGCTCTGGTTTCAAAAATGAAATCCATTTTATAAAAATAATTTTCTAAATATTTTTAATTTAATTTTTAAATAAAAACACTATTCATCGAAAATTCATTTTTTTCAGAAAAATCCCCAAAAATTACCTTAACATAATATCGATGCTCTGGGTTCAAAAATAAAGTCCTTTTTATAAAAATAATTTTCTAATTATTTTTAATTAAATTTTTAATTAAAAAACACTATTCATCCGAAAAAACTAATACTTGATTAATCATTTATGAAACCGTTATTTACCCATTTTATTGAACCACATTACTTAATCGAGGTGTCTAAATTATATTAAAACTTTCTTTGAGTGAAATTACTAATCCATTTGGTCACATTACTAATGCTAAGCGTAAAATCACTATTCATAATTTACTATTCATCAAAAATTAAGTTGATCTTATTAGACTCCAAATTCCTTACTAAACACTTTTGTAGAAGACCATTTTTTGAAAATCATTACACATCATTAGTTATTTAGGGTTTTCATAAATATTTTAAAATATCCATTTTTTCCAAAATTCATCAATAAAATACATCCTAAAATTATCCGGACAAAAGAAATTCCACAAACATCACTAAAGGAAGAGATCTCAATTTATTCACCCGAAAGGATTACACAAGGAAGCTAGGGTCTCGTCACATAGCCCCTTATAACACCGGCATAAGACCTAAGTGTAAGGTGTGCTATGGTGAGAGAATCTGAGGGAGGCTCAGATAACATTGTCCTAGTAGTAATCTCTACTAACTTGAACTTCTCCCGTAGGCGTTTCCGTTCAAGCTTGACATGCTAGAGTTCGGCTTGGGCTTGGTCCAAAGCGAAGCCCACAGATGCTACCTCCTTCCCAAGCTCTGATAAGTGGGCTTCATAAGGGTCGAGTCTACTGGATGAAGCCATCGACTCCTCTTTCTGCATTAACCATTAACATCTTATTAAATCATTAAGAGTAAGTTAATATACTACTCAAAAAGATTGGGTCGTTACATTACCAAACCACCTAATGTCTTCCATATACAAATAATAATCAAACATATATAATTCAATTATCATAAGTTTTCAATTACAAATACATCATTTCTATTTTATATTTCAATAAAAAATTATATTGATGATTTATTTGAAACCAAATCATTCCATTGAATCACTTCATTGAGCACTCGATGCACCCAAAATTATTTCCCTTCAAAAATCCACATGGAATCTCCTTTTTAGAAATCATAAGTCATTAAATTAAACAATAATCTATAATGCTTCATCAAAATAATGTTTTATAATAATAACTAATGGAAATATTAAGAACATTAGGAATTCATAGGGAATGAAAAAAATATTTAGAGACACCTACAATAAAGCTGATAAATTGTGTCACATTTATATAGAATCACTAAGGAAGGATCCTAAAGAACCAAGAAAGACATAAAATTTCATTAAACCCTCCTCCCCTACCCTAGGTTCATTCCCATGGCCATATATAGTTTCAATAACCAAGGAAAAGGAATGAATAATGAAGAATAAGGGGAGAGGAGGATAAATCATAGATAAATACATAAAACACAAGATTTGAAAATCATACCTTTAGTTTTTAGGGTCTTGATTCGTTGAAAATGTGGTGGCAGTTACCAAGGCGGTGCGGCGGTGCAATGATAGTGTGGCAGAGTGATGACAGTGTGGCGGAGCGGCGACGTAGAGGTAGTGTGGTTGGGTGAGAGCGATGCACGACGACATCGGGATTCGGCAGGAGTGGCGATGTGGCGGGGCTGCGACAGTGCGGTTGGGCGAGAGCGGAGGAGCGACAAGAGCGGGGTTTGGCAAGAGCGGCAGCATGGTGGTAGTCGGCTTCCGCGAGAGCTTGAAGGCGTGTGAGAGAAGACATCTGGTTAGGGTTCTTTTAAAAGAAGAGAAATTCTTTTATCAGTGCTTTTCAAAAATACCTGATAAAGGATAGTTTTATCAGCATTAAAATAAAAATTGCCTATAAAACTTACCTTTATCAATTCTAAAAAAGTGCTGATAAAACGTGTCGTTATCAATGCTAAAATTATAGCGCTGATAAAGAATAATATTATCAGTGATTTTTTAGCACTGATAAAGATCTAATGTTAGTAATTTATTTATATTATTATATATATTTATAAAATTATATATATAATAAATATATTTATATAATTATATAATTATATATAATTATAAAGATATAAATATAATAAATATAATAAATATATTTATTATAATTTTATAATTATAAATAAATAAATATTTATTTATTTACAGATATAAGTATAATTAAATAAATAATTATTTATTTATAGTTATAATTATGTATATATATATATAAATAATTATAAAATTATAATAAATATATTTATTATATTTATAATTATATAAATATATATAATTAATATATTTATTATATATAATTATAAAATTATTAAATTATATATATATATTTATAAAATTATAAATATAATAGATATATTTATTAAAATTTTATAATTATTTAAATAAATATATATTTATTTAAACTTATAACTATAAATAAATAAATATTTATTTATAATTATAAAATTATAATAAATATATCTATTATATTTATAATTTTATAATTATATATAATAAATATATTTATTATAACTTTATAATTATATATATATATATATACCTATTTATAATTATAATTATAAGTATTTGCATATATTTACAAATATTTGTATATATTTATAAATATATTTATATATTTATATATATTTAGAAAATTATAAATATAATAAATATATTTATTATAATTTTATAATTATTTAAATATATATATATATTTATTTATAATTATAAATAAATATATTTATAAATATTTGTATATAATTATAAATATATTTATATCTATATATTTATTAATTTATAAATATTTATATTTATAAAATATTAGAAATATTATAAATATAATTATTATAATTTTATAATTATTTAAATAAATATAATTATTTATAATTATAATTATAAATAATTATATTTATAAATATTTGTATATAATTATAAATACATATATATGTGTGTTTATATTTATAAACTAATAATAAATGTATTTATTGTAATTTAATAATTATTTAAATATATATATATATAGTAATAATTATAATTATAAATAAATATATTTTAAACCTATTTATATATAGCTAAAATTTTATAATTATAAATAAAATAAATATGTTTATTATTTAAATATATTTATTGTAATTTTATAAGTATTTATGGGAACATAATAAGTTAATGGGTATAACATGAATGGATGATAATAAGGTATAGATTATAAAAAGAGTCATCACATATATATAGAAAGCATGATTAATAAAAGTGTCATTAATGTATAACTGGACATTCATGAGTCATAAATACATAACATATGCATGCGTCATTATTAATGTGAGTAATCTTAACATTTGGAACATAGAAACCTACAAACTTGTTCACAAATGAACTTATGAGTCATATAACGTCAATTATACATACTCACGCATATATTATATGAACATAATGTCAATCATGAATATAATCATTATCTCTTGATATGTATATTTATTGACCAAATTCATCAGAGCTACATATTTATTTAAGTATATATTTATAGATAAATATATATTTATAAATATAATAAATATATTTATTATTTAAAACAATTATAATTATTTTATAATTATTTGAATATATTTATTTATTTATAATCTTATAATTTGTTTAAAAACATTATATATATAATTGAATTATTAAAAAAATATATATTAATTATAAACATGGTTTTTTAATTAATTTATATAAATAAACATTATTTTTTAATATAAATATAATAATTATATATATATATATATATATATATATAATATTTTTATTAAAAATCTTTATCAACATTAAAAAAATGCTAATAAAAGTCACATTTATCAGCGTTTTTAGTTAGTGATGACAAAAGTAGTCTTTTATCAGCGTTTTCTACTTAGTGAGCGGTGGGAGACCTCATAGGACCAACAACTCAGACAAATGCTTCGACAAAGTGCAATGAGGCTACTTTGGATTTTAAAGGTGGAGCTCGTAAATAAGATGGGAGATGCAATTTCTCCTTCTTGAAGGATGGCACCCCCGATCAAATTCTCAAAATAGGTAACACTACTCACCACATTGAGAATAGAGAAGCAATTTCATATATATATTTCAGCTTTGTCAATTCTCGATTATTGCTCGAGTGGTACGGGTATCAAGCCTTGGAAACTTGAAGACCTAGTGCGTCGACTCGCGACTGTTTAGGGTTTCAAGGAATGAAAGTGTATTCTGATGGGTTGCAGCTCCTATCATCCGGTCTTCCTCTCTAATTACTTGAAGAGGAGAGCATGGGGCTTCGGTGCGATCACTCTCAAACGGGCACACTATTCATTTAGTAGTGGGATCCCTGCTTTAATCCTTTTGCTGTTAATAATACTCGTACTCAAGGTTGGGCTCATGTCTTTGGATTGAATTGGATTTTATGGCACCCAAGGATCTTGTATGACATTGCTTCGGTTATCGGAGTCCCCATCAAGCTTGACAGGGCTACGGAGGATGCCAGATTTGGCTATTTTGCTAGGTTCTTTGCTGAAGTGGATTTGAATTCCACTCTGATCGAAAAAGTGGTGCTCTCCACTGAAGATGAGGATCTTAATATGAAAATTATCTTTGAGCACATGCCTGTATTCTGCTTATAAGAGAGAGGACTGTCTCAAGGAGTGCATTTGTGATTTCTGCTCTCTGAAGGGGCATAGATCTGTGAATTGTCATAAGAAGTTCAAGGATCATCCTACTGGAAATCTTGAAGGAGTGGACAATGCGGCAGATGACCTAGTGGGTGCACAAGAAACTGCTTCAGGCTCTGCACCATGTGCGAAACAAGGTCAGCAGGACCTTGCTGAAGTTGAAAATGAACTCGTGGCTTTGCCTGTTGTTTCAGACGCACCAGGAACCCAAAGAGATGTGGCTCCTATTGGACAAGATTCTAAGAGAGCTGGCTCTAAATTCAGCGCCCCCGTTGGTTCACCTAGTCGGACTGGGCAATGTTGGGGGGCAGAGGGGGCTGGTAACTCAGGCACCCTTATTGCTTTTGATGTGCAGTTTTCTACTGTGGGCATAACATGGGTGTCGCTTGTCTTACCGAGGCTGTGACTATAGCATGAACGAAGCAGGGCGATGCAACTCCTTGTCTTCAATAGGAGAAGGATGCTTCTGATAGGTTGGGACATAAGGGGCAAGGATTTCTGGGTGTTGAACCCCTAGGAGGGATCTCCCAGGATGGTCTTGAAAAGGGGGCCAATTTAAGCATTATGCAGGTTCCGTCTTTTAAGTCAGCACTGGAAAAAGGGAAAAAGAAGATTGTGGGGGATGAGGGATATCAATTGGTTCTCTCTAGAAAATCCAGACCATCCTCACCTGATATGGATGCTTTTTCATATGATAAACATGCAGCTCCCCTCCCGGTGGAGTTTCCAGTTGGGGATGAGTTTTGTGTGCTGAGTGGAAAGCAGTCTTCCTCAAGAGATATACCCTGTCAGACGGAGGGTTCCCCTGGACAGATCGTGGAGAGCAAGATGGCTGTTGTTGAGGAGGGCTGCGGGCGGACTCCCCCCCACCTTTCTGATTCACTGAAGGCATTTTTTGGCATTTTTGGTAAGGCTATGGATGTGGAAAAAACACAACCCTCACACCATCAGAGAGCATGAGAGGTTGCCTAAGGGTCTCAATGTTGTTTTAGCTGATTGGTTTGACTCGGGTTGAGTTCATTTATGCAAAAAACGATCTTGAATCTTTTAGCTATAAAGACTATCTGGCAGTCTTGAAATTCATATCATCCAGCATTGATGACAACATCTAGTCCAACTCGGAGTTGGATATATCTGGGATTTATCATGGAAACATAGGGTCTGGTCCATTTCGATAGAGAGTTCTGATACATCATCTGATGAAGACAATGAATCGAGGCCGAAATCCAATATGTGGAGACGAGGCCGATACCCATATAACAGAGGAAACCCAAGAAATATGGGTTGCAAAGGAAAAAAATAAGAAATGATTTATTTCCCCTTTTTATTATTCCAAGGTGAGGGTTTTTTCTTTGCCTTCAATAAAGGGTTTAGCACCTTGGCTCTAACCTTGGTTTGTTTAGAAATAAAATGAAATAAAGTCTATATTATCATTACACTATACAATTTTTAATTTAACTCAAATTTATTTTTTATATTAATTTTAATAGAATATTCTATTTTGTAATAATTAATGATGTTTTTTGTATTTTAAATTATTTATATTCCTATTATTTTCCTAAATTGTAATTATAATATATCAATTGATAATTGAAGACCTCAGTAGCAATGTGATAGCTCGTTGAGTATTTTTAAGAAGCGCATTCCCGAGGTTTCTTTTTGATCTGGGATCATTTTATTGGGTGTATAGTTCATTACACGATACCTGATCGAAACGACGACGCAAGGGTTGTCTCCTACCTCGGTGCTAGGTTTTCGAAATGCAAGGATGGAAGACATCACATTTCTCAATAGTCACACGAGGAACCATGATCCCAAGAAGGTTCAAGCCATGCAGTGGCCATTGTGAAGCGCGATAGAATTGAGCTTCATGCCGAGAATTTACAAATTAGTCAGTGGTTACAGATTTTCTTGAATGGGGAAGTTCATGTAGAAGCTAAGTGCACAAATACGAGTCACAACGTTGAACAGAGGCAATGTGAAGAAGAAGAGAGGAGGAAACTGAGTTTCGTTTGCTAAATGTTGACACCGTGTTAGGGCAACTCCAACCCATTACTCTATTTTGAAGTAAGGTTACTTCAAAATGAAGTATGAACAGTGAAATACACTCCAACCCATTTACTTCATTTTCAACTCTAAAAATAATATTCTTTGAATATATCCAATTTTTATATTTAAAAAATAAATATAAACCATTTATTATATTGATAAAATGAATTTAAGTAAAAAAAAGTAGGTCAGCGTCGCTACAGTGCATCGCCAAATATGGCGATGTATTGTAGCATTTTTCCATTATAGCGCTGCGAATAACGCTTGGTTGGAGCTTGGATTCATGCTAAAATAGTGTTGTTGCCGCTGTGTTGGAGATGGTCTTAGTAGATGTCGTGAAGATGTTATAATTTTATTCAAAAATATTTATTAAAAAGAATAGAGTGTTTTGATTGGTCAAAACACCATTTGATTGGATTGATGCGGTGGATTAAAAATTGGAATCCCACATTAGAAATATGGGTAGAATTCCAAGAATGTTCAAGCCATGTAGTGACCAATAGTTGTCTTGTTTTGGTCGAACCAATGTGTTCTTTGACCAAAACGGTGAGATCAAACTGGTGTAATTCACACCAATTTCGATTTATAAATAAACTATAATGAGATCACTTATGGGTTAATTCTTCTTCAATCCAAGGAATTCTCTAGATATTTTTTCCAACATCAATGATGCGGGGTAGTCAGAAATTGGTGTTCGATTTTCCCCAATTCTTGGTGAAATCCTCGAAGGAAATTTACATCGAGAACCCTACACCATCAAAGTGGGTGTGTCCCGGTTGTGGGATCATGAGAGAGAGAGAGAGAAATATGTTGGGTATCGCAAGACGTTGCGTGACTGATGCATGTTCGTATTTTATCCTTGAGGTAGTGGTGTTTCATCGACATAAGGGTGACGTTTTGTCATAGATGGATCTTTCGAGCATGGCATTGAAAATATGATTTTCAGAGAGAAGACAGAGGCATATCAGGCTGTAGTTTTCACACAAGTTTTTCCACACTCTCATTTGTAATTCAAGTTTCGGAATTACTTGGATTTTGTACTCTCTGATTCATAGTGGATATTTTGGAATTGTCCCATGGTTTTTTAATCCTCTACATCTGAGGGATTTTCCATGTTAAAAATCCTACATGCTGATTTATTTTGTCTGCTTTATATCACTTCCATATTTCATTGGGTTTCTCACAAGTTGTTTTGCAAGCATTTTTCATCTCAAGATTGGGATTCTCCCCCAATAAGTAGTATCAAAGGTGATGGTTTGAGATTGCAATTTGTAGTGAGAATTTTGGATGTTTTCAAGAGGATCGATGGTGCGTGAGGTAATATAGGGTTTTGGAAAGCAAGGAAGGTTGAGAGAGGTGTTTCAGGTCTTACACCTAATTCTTTTCTTCAAAATGTGAAACTGGTGAAGAAAGAATTAAAATTGAAGATCGTGGTGATGTGCTAGTTGCTTAGGATTTAGAGCAGGGGGAGAAAATTTTTCATATAGATGCTTCAGATTATGTAGCAATCATGATTATGGGAAAGCCAAATATTACTGGTTTCAGTCTTGTTTGATAGGGCAGTGTAGATTCAGATATGATGAACACTTTGATGTTTGGATTTCTGTTGTAGGGAGTGGTGTTTGGTTTCTGATAGAGTTGCAATAGGGCGTCATCATTTTTCTATAGAGGATGATGGTTGGTACGATGCCAACATGTTTTCGATCAAACTGAGTTTGTTGGATGATATCTCTATTACTGGGTTGAAGGGGGAGATTGATAGGATTCAGCCTGTCGGTGTTTCCAAATTTTAGATAAGATAGTTTTTGAATATGAGATATCTTTTATCCTATCACTTAGATAAGAAAAAATGTGTTGCTCATGAGAAGATATATCTTTTATATATATTTAGATGATATAAGTGTTTGATTCTTAACATGGAAAATACATAGTGATGTGGAAATTTAAGATATAATATTCTTTATCTTATTTGTATTTGAAAAAGGAAATTGTGAAGGCTTAAAAAGGGAAAGCAACTGGTGGTGAACAGAGAGAGAGAGAGAGAGAGAGTTTCTCAAGATATAGTCCACATAGATCAAGAGGAAAGGGACCATCACATTTTCAATAGCCTGTGTTGGTCTTCGTCAATGGTGAACAAGTCATCGACAATGGATCTATGATGAGATGGGATACCGCGTTTGCGGTAGCACGTGCAACGTATCGACATTGAGTAGGTGCAAAGCAGAAATAATATGATCAATGATTAGGGTCATATATCGATAGTCTTCTTGATTGTAGTGATCAAGCGACATGTCCTAGTCGATGATCGGCAGTACATCATGATGGCGAGACCATGAGAGATAGAAATCATTTGGGTGTCACAAGACGGTGCGAGGCTGATGCATGTCCAAATTTGATCCCCAAGGTAGTGTCGTTTTGTTGACAGAAGGGTGATGTTTTTGCACAGATGGATCTTTCAAGCATGGCATTGAAAAGATAATTTTCATAGAGAAGACATAGGCGTATCGGGGTGTGGTTTTCACACAGGTTTTTCTATGTTCTCATTTGTAATTCAAGTTTGGGAATTACTTGGATTTTGTACTCTCTCATTTATAGTGGATATTTTGGAATTACTCCATGGTTTTTTAATCCTCCGCATTGGAGGGTTTTTCCATGTTAAAAATACTATGTGCTGATTTATTTTTTCTACTTTATATAACTTCCATATTTTATTGGGTTTCTTACAAATTGTTTTGCAAGCATTTTTCATCCTGAGATTAAGATCCTCCCCCAACAAATATTACGCACTTCACTACATCTACGTGAAGACAACACAATAAACCAATGTTGTGCAAAGACCATGAAACAAACATCATGTGCATAAAGTTTCTCACGCCTGTCTACCCGCGTGAAGGAGGATGAGGTTACACAAACACTAGGCTACTTGAAGTTCAATGCCACTGATCGTGCTAAAGACAACTCTAGAAAAAACCTTTAACAGATCTAAAAAAGAATTGTTGTCCTAAACACCTTTAAAAGGCCCCCTTTATGAGTTCTAAAAAAGCATTGATAAAGAGAGGACTTTATTAGCCCTAGAAATAGCACTGATAAAGTTCATACTACTACAATGTGATGTTGACATTACAAAACACTACAACAACATATACAAGAAACAAATACAACAACACCATAAAATACAAGATACGAAAAATTAATAATTTAATTAAAAAAAACACTATATTATAGACATTCCAAACATTGTTTTGTATAATTACATTTGAAAGTACAATTTATCACAAAAATTCAAAAATATTAAGGTTTCATTATATTTGACACCCAACCCTTTTCAAAAATCCCAATCATGGTATCCGTTTTCGAACAAACCACCCCAACTTTAGCTAAAGAATCCACCTATATAATAAAATAATTTTTATATAAGTAATACTATAAAGAATTAAATTAAACATAAATATGAAACAATACATTAATAAAATGTTAATTTTAAACTGGGAACATACACTTTGTGTCATACGAGGCACACCATGTATCTGATTGTGGTGCGGTTGGTTCATACACATCAAAAATGACTTATGGATTGTTGTACTAAAGTATTGAAGCAATCTGAAGGCATTTTCTTGGTTTTGAGTATGTCACATTTCTTTCTTACTAAAATGTCAATTTTAAATAATTAGACACACTTGAAGTCATACGAGTCACACCGTGCGTTGGATTGAGGTGCGGCTGATTCCTTCATATAAAAAATGACTTATGGGTCATTGTACTAAAGTTTCAAAACAATACAAATGCGTTTTATTGGTTTTGAGTACATGACATGTGTTTTGAACTAAAATTCCATTTTAAACTAAAAACATCAACTTTAAGTCATATTGGTCACACTGTGCGTTGGATTGAGGTGTGACTAATTCCTACATGCCACAAATGACTTATGGAAAATTGTTCTATAGGATCAAAACAATCCGAATGTATTTTCTTAGTTTTGAGTATGTGACGCATGTTTTCAACTAAAATGTCAATTTTAAACTGAAAACACACACTTTGAGTCATACGAGGCACACTGTGTATCGGATTGAGGTGTGGTTGATTCCTACACATCACAACTGACTTATGGATCATTTTATTAAAGTATCAGAAAAAATGATAAGGAAATTAACTAAAAAAGTAGATAAAATGACGAGAAAATCAACTAAATAAGTAGTAGGTAGTCACATTTTCATGATGTTTCTATACATTCTAACACTAGGTATGGTACCCATTCATTTCTAAACAAATATATTTCCTCTTGTGAATATGAGGACTATCGAAAGTCCTGGTAATACTGAAAAAATATAAATAAACAATGGATTAATAAATATTTTAAATGAAATTTTAATTATCTTTGAAAGTACCTCTTGGGGATGCTATTTTGTTGATGACATACAATAACTTTTATAAAATTTCAAACATAACAACCATAATCACTTCCATTGGTTTGTTTTAGACACCGCAGAATATGTTTTGATAGTGAAATATTATCATATATAACCTAATAATTATCCACTTGTAGAAGTTGATAAGATCCTTGTATTCATGGATTGTCCTCATGCCATGATTTTGATGATATTTAAACACTACCATATCATAATAGAATTTCCATTAAAACACAATATAAAATGTATAACTTGAGGTTTAGTTGTAAAATGTTTCATGAAGTGTATTACAAATTGGTAAACGTCATCATGTGTGGTTGGTTTTTTAGATATCCATATGTTGAATCTAGAAAATAAATCTTTGGAGTATCCAAATTGACTACAATGACACTACTACAAAAACGGTCTTTATCAGCGCTCAAAACGGGCTTTATCAGCGCTAAAAAAGCACTGATAAACGCTCCATTTATCAGTGCTTTTTTAGTGCTGATAAAAGCTCAATTTATCAGTGCTAAAAAAGCGCTGATAAATGCCCTGTCTGCTGCTACGAAAAAATCTGCAGCAGCACACCCGAACACCTGCAAAAAAATTCATCATCTCAATAATCTAATTAGAGCAAGTATACCCATGCAAAATTAACACATAAATCATAATCTAATTATACCAAGTATACCCATACAAAAAGTATACCCGTACACCATTAACACATAATTCATAAGTTAATTAAGTACATAAAGAATTCAATTCAGAATTCAGGGGGTTGGGGGGTTGTTCAAGGGTTTGGGGTGGATGTCCAAGGGGGGGTAGGGGGTGTCCAGGGGGATGGGGGTGTCCATGGGGGCTTTCTAGGGGGTGGGCTGGTGTCCAGGGTATGGGGGGGGGTGTCTAGAGGGGTGGGGGTGTCCAGGGGGTGGGTTGGTGTCCAGGGGGGTGGGGGCGGTCCAGGGGGTTGGTGGGGTTGACTCGTACACATCACAAAGGACCCATGGATCGTTCTTATAAAATATCAACACAATCTGAATGTGTTTGTTTGGATTTCCGTAGGTCAGTTGTTGTTTTCACTTAAAATTGTGTCCATTTTAAACCAAAGAGATACCCTTTGAGTGCTACCGGCCACACCATGCCTCAAATTGAGGCGGGGATGACTCGTACATGTCACAAAGGACCCTTGGATCGTTCTCCTAAAGGATCAACACAATTCGAATGTGTTTGGTTGGATTTCTGTAGGTCAATTGTTGTTTTCACATAAAATTGTGTCCATTTTAAACAAAAGAGAGACCCTTTGAGTGGTACCGGCCACACCGTGCCTCAGATTGAGGTGGATATGACTCGTACACATCAAAAATGACCCATGGATCGTTCTCCTAAAGGATCAACACAATCTGAATGCATTTGGTCAGATTTATGTAGGTCAATTGTTGTTTTCACTTAAAATTGTGTCCATTTTAAACAAAATAGAGACCCTTTGAGTGATACCGGCCACATAGTGCCTCGAATTGAGGCGGGGATGACTCTTACATGTAACAAAGGACCCGTGGATCATTCTCCTAAAGGATCAACACAATCTGAATGATTTTGGTTGGATTTCCGTTGGCCAGTTGTTGTTTTCACTAAAAATTTTGTCCATTAAAAAAAATAGAGACCCTTTGAGTGATACCGGTCACACCGTGCCTCATATTGAGGAGAGGTTGACTCATACACGTCACAAAGGAATCGTGGATAGTTCTTATAAAATATCAAGACAATCCGAATGTGTTTGGTCAGATTTCCTTAGGTCAGTTGTTGTTTTCACTTAAAATTGTTTACATTTTAAACAAAAGAGAGACTCTTTGAGTGATAGCGGTCACACCGTGCCTTGGATTGAGGCAGTGTTGACTCGTAAACGTCACCAAGTACCCTTGGATCTTTCTTATAAAATATCAACACAATCCGAATGCGTTTGGTCATATTTTCATAGGTCAGTTGTTGTTTTCAATTAAAATTGTGTCCATTTTAAACAAAAGAGAGACCTTTTGAGTGATAGCGGTCACACCGTACCTCGGACTGAAGCGGGGATGACTCGTACACATCAAAAAGGACCCGTGGATCGTTCTCCTAAAGGATCAACACAATCCGAATGGGTTTGGTCAGATTTCCGTAGGTCAGTTGTTGTTTTCACTTAAAATTGTGTCCATTTTAAACAAAATAGAGACCCTTTGAGTGATACCAGATACACCATGCCTCAGATTGAGGCGGGGTTGACTTGTACACGTCATAAAGGACCCGTGGATCGTTCTTATAAAAGATCAAGTCAATCCGAATGTGTTTGGTCAGATTTCTGTAGGTCAGTCGTTGTTTTCACTTAAAATTGTGTCCATTTTAAACCAAAGTGAGAATCTTTGAGTGACAACGGCCACACCGTGCCTCATATTGAGGCGGGGATGACTTTTACATGTCACAAATGACCCGTGGATCGTTATACTAAAATATCAACACAATATGAATGGGTTTGGTCGGATATACGTAGGCCGGTTGTTGTTTTCACTTAAAATTGTGTCCATTTTAAACAAAATAGAGACCCTTTGAGTGATACCGGCCACACCGTGCCTCGTATTGAGGCAGGGTTGACTCATACACGTCACAAAGGACCCATGGATCGTTATTATAAAATATCAAGACAATACGAATGCGTTTGGTCGGATTTCCATAGGTCAGTTGTTGTTTTCACTTAAAATTGTGTCCATTTTAAACCAAAGAGAGACCCTTTGAGTTCTACTAGACACATCGTGCCTTAGATTTAAGCGGGTATTACTCGTACACGTCACAAATGACCCTTGTATCGTTCTCCTAAATGATCAACACAATCTGAATGCGTTTGGTCAAATTTCCGTAGGTCAGTTGTTGTTTTCACTTAAGATTGTGTACATTTAAAAAAAAATAGAGACTCTTTGAGTGTTACCAGCCACACCGTACCTCAGATTGATCTGGGGTTGACTCTTACACATCACGAAGGATCCTTGGATTGTTCTTATAAAAGATCAAGGCAATACGAATTCATTTGGTCAGATTTCCATAGGCTAGTTGTTGTTTTCACTTAAAATTGTTTACATTTTAAACAAAAGAGAGACCCTTTGAGTGATAACGGTCACACCATGCCTCAGATTGAGGCGAGGTTGACTCGTACACGTCACCAAGGACCCCTGGATCGTTCTTATAAAATATCAAGGAAATATGAATGCATTTGGTCAGATTTTCATAGGTCAGTTGTTGTTTTCAATTAAAATTGTGTCCATTTTAAACAAAAGAGAGACCCTTTGAGTGATAGCGATCACACCATGCCTTGGATTGAGGTGGTGATGACTCGTACACATAAAAAAGGACCTTTGGATCGTTCTCCTAAAGGATCAACACAATCTGAAGGGGTTTGGTTGGATTTTCGTAGGTCAGTTGTTGTTTTCACTTAAAATTGTTTCCATTTTAAACCAAAGTGAGACTCTTTGAGTGCTACAAGCCACACCGTGCCTCAGATTGAGGCGGGGATGACTTGTAAACGTCAAAAAGGACCCGTGGATTGTTCTCCTAAAGGATAACCACAATATGAATGTGTTTGGTCAGATTTCCGTAGGTCAGTTGTTGTTTTCACTTAAAATTGTGTACATTTTAAACAAAATAGAGACCCTTGTAGTGGTATCGGACACACCATGTCTCGGATTGAGGTGGGGTTGACTCGTACACATCAACAAGGACCCTTGGATCATTCTTATAAAGTATCAAGGTAATCCAAATGCGTTTGGTCAGATTTTAATAGGTCAGTTGTTGTTTTCAATTAAAATTGTGTCCATTTTAAACAAAAGAGAGACCCTTTGAGTGATAGCGGTCACATCGTGCCTCGGATTGAGGCGGGGATTACTTGTACACATCACAAAGGACCTGTGGATCGTTCTACAAAAGGATCAACACAATCCGAATGGGTTTGGTCGGATTTCCATAGGTTAGTTGTTGTTTTCACTTAAAATTGTGTCCATTTTAAAACAAAGTGAGACTCTTTGAGTGCTACCGGCCACACCATGCCTCCTATTGAGGCGAGGATGACTCGTACATGTCACAAAGGACCCGTGGATCATTATCCTAAAGGATCAACACAATCATAATGTGTTTGGTCGGATTTCCGTAGGTCAGTTGCTGTTTTCACTTAAAATTGTGTACATTTTAAACAAAATAGAGACCCTTTGAGTGGTATTGGCCACACCGTGCCTCAGATTGAGGCAGAGTTGGCTCATACACGTCACAGATGACCCTTGGATCGTTATTATAAAATATCAAGGCAATCTGAATGCGTTTGGTTGGATTTTCATAGGTCAGTTGTTGTTTTCAATTAAAATTGTGCCCATTTTAAACAAAAGAGAGACCCTTTGAGTGATAACGGTCACACCGTGCCTCGGATTGAGGCGGGGATGACTCGTACACATCACAAAGGACCCGTGGATCGTTCTCCTAAAGTATCAACACAATCTAAATGCGTTTGGTTGGATTTCCATAGGTTAGTTGTTGTTTTCACTTAAAATTGTGTCCATTTTAAACAAAATAGAGACACTTTGAGTGATACCGGCCACACCGTGCCTCAGATTGAGGCAGGGATGACTCATACACATCACGAAGGACCCGTGGATCATTCTAATAAAGTATCAACACAATATGAATGTGTTTAGTCAGATTTCTGTAGGTTATTTGTTGTTTTCACTTAAAATTGTGTCCATTTTAAACAAAATAGAGACCCTTTGAGTGATACCGGCCACACCGTGCCTCAGATTGAGGTGGAGATGACTCATACACATCACAAAGGACCCTTGGATCATTCTCCTAAAGGATCAACACAATCCGAATGGGTTTGGTCAGATTTTTGTAGTTCATTTGTTGTTTTCACTAATTTTTTTGTCCATCCGAGGCACGGTGTGGCCGGTATCACTCAAAGGGTCTCTATTTTGTTTAAAATAGAGAACATTTTTAGTGAAAAAAACAACTGACCTACAGAAATCTAACCAAAACCATTGAAATTCTGTTTATCCTTTAGTAGAACGATCCACGGGTCCTTTTTGATGTGTACGATTCATCCATGCCTCAAACCGAGGCACGATGTGGCCAATATCACTCAAAAGGTCTCTATTTTGTTTAAAATGGACACAATTTTAAGTGAAAACAACAACTGACCTACGAAAATCCGACCAAACGCATTTGGATTGTGTTGATAGTTTAGAAGAACGATCCACAGGTCCTTCGTGACGTGGATGAGTCATCCCCGCCTCAATCCGAGGCACAGTGTGTCCGGTATCCCTCAAAGGGTCTCTATTTTGTTTAAAATGGAAACAATTTTTCGTGAAAACAACAACTGACCTACCAAAATCTGACCAAACGCATTCGGATTATGTTTATCCTTTATAAGAAAGATCCACGGGTCCTTTGTGATGTGTATGAGTCATCTCTGCCTCAATCCGAGGCATGGTGTGACCGCTATCACTCAAAGGGTCTCCCTTTTGTTTAAAATGGACAGAATTTTAATTGAAAACAACAACTGACCTATAAAAATCTGACCAAACACATTCAGATTGCCTTGATATTTTATAATAATGATACAAGTGTCCTTGGTGACATGTACGAGTTAACCCTGCCTCAATCCGAGGCTTGGTGTGTCTGGAACCACTCAAAGGGTCTCTATTTTGTTTAAAATGTACATAATTTTAACTAACCTATGGAAATATGACCAAACACATTCAGATTGCATTGATACTTTAGGAGAACGATCCACAGGTCCTTTGTGAGGTGTAAGAGTCATCCTCGCCTCAATCTGAGGCACGGTGTGGCCGGTAGCACTCAAAGAGTCTCACTTTGTTTTAAAATGGACACAATTTTAAGTGAAAACAACAACTGACCTACGGAAATCCGACCAAACCCATTTGGATTGTGTTGATCCTTTAGGAGAACGATCCACATATCCTTTTTGATGTGTATGATTCATCCCCGCCTCAATCCGAGGCACGGTGTGACCGCTATCACTTAAGGGGTCTCTCTTTTGTTTAAAATGGACACAATTTTAATTAAAAACGACAACTGACCTATGAAAATATGACCAAACACATTCGGATTGCCTTGATCTTTTATAATAACTATAAATGGGTCCTTGGTGATATGTAAGAGTCAACCCTTCCTCAATACAAAGCACGGTGTGGCCGGTACCACTCAAAGGGTCTCTATTTTGTTTAAAATGTACACAATTTTAAGTGAAAACAACAACTGACCTACGAAAAACTGACCAAACACATTCAGATTGTGTTGATACTTTAGGAGAACAATCAAAGTTTTCTTTGTGACGTGTAAGAGTCATCCACGCCTCAATCTGAGGTATGGTGTGGCCGGTAGCACTAAAAGAGTCTCACTTTGGTTTAAAATGGACACAATTTTAAGTGAAAACAACAACTAACCTATGGAAATCTAACCAAACCCATTAGGATTGTGTTTATCCTTTAGGAGAACGATCCACAGGTCCTTTGTGATGTGTATGAGTAATCCCCGCCTCAATCCGAGGCACGGTGTGATCGCTATCACTCAAAGGGTCTCTCTTTTGTTTAAAATGGACACAATTTTAATTGAAAACAACAACTGACCTATGAAAATCCAACGAAATGCATTCGGATTGCCTTGATAATATATAATAACGATCCAAGGGTCCTTGGTGATGTGTACGAGTCAACCTCGCCTCAATCCGAGGCATAATGTGACCACTATCACTCAAAGGGTCTCTCTTTTGTTTAAAATGTAAACAATTTTAAGTGAAAACAACAACTGACCAATGGAAATCCGACCAAACGCATTCGGATTGCCTTGATATTTTATAAGAATGATCCAAGGGTCCTTGGTGATGTGTAAGAGTCAAACCCGCCTCAATTCGAGGTGATGTGTGGCTGGTACCACTCAAAGGGTCTCTATTTTGTTTAAAATGTAAACAATTTTAAGTGAAAACAACAACTGACCTACGTAAATTCGACAAAACGCATTCGGATTGTGTTTATCCTTTAGGATAATGATCCAAGGGTCCTTTGTGACATTTACGAGTCATCCCCACTTCAATATGAGGCACAGTGTGGATGGTAGCACTCAAAGGGCCTCTCTTTGGTTTAAAATGGACACAATTTTAAGTGAAAACAATAACTGACCTACGGAAATCCAACCAAACACATTCGGATTATCTTGATCTTTTATAAGAACGATCCACGGGTCATTTTTGATGTGTACGAGTAAACCCCGACTCAATATGAGGCACGGTGCGGCCGGTATCACTCAAAGGGTCTCTATTTTGTTTAAAATGGACACAATTTTAAGTGAAAACAACAACTGACCTACGAAAATCCAACCAAAACCATTATGATTGTCTTGATTATTTAGGAGAATGATCCACGGGTACTTTGTGATGTGTACAAGTCATCCCTGCCTCAATCCGAGGCACGATGTGGCCGGTATCACTCAAAGAGTCTCACATTGGTTTAAAATGGACACAATTTTAAGTGAAAATGACAACTGAACTATGGAAATCTGACCAAACACTTTTGGATTATCTTGATATTTTATAATATTGATCCACGGGTCCTTTTTGATGTGTACGAGTCAACCCCGCCTCAATCCGAGACAAAGTGTGGTCGGTATCACTCAAAGGGTCTCTATTTTGTTTAAAATGGACACAATTTTAAGTGAAAACAAAAACTGACCTACATAAATCTAACCAAACCCATTCAGATTGTGTTGATCCTTTATGAGAACGATCCAAGGGTCCTTTGTGATGTGTACGAGTCATCCCCTCCTAAATCCAAGGCACGATGTGACCGCTATCACTCAAAAGGTCTCTCTTTTGTTTAAAATGGACACAATTTTAATTGAAAACAACAACTGACCTATGAAAATCCAATCAAACGTATTCGGATTGCCTTGATCTTTTATAAGAACAATCCAAGGGTCCTTGGTGACGTGTAAAAGTCAACCCCTCCTCAATATGAGGCACGGTGTGACCGCTATCACTCAAAGCGTCTCTATTTTGTTTAAAATGTAAATAATTTTAAGTGAAAACAAAAACTGACCTACGGAAATCTGACCAAACGCATTAATATTGTATTTATATTTTATAAGAACGATCCAAGGGTCCTTTTTGATGTGTACGAGTCAACCCCGCCTCAATCCGAGGCACGGTGTGGCCGGTATCACTCAAAGGGTATCTATTTTGTTTAAAATGGACAAATTTTTTAGTGAAAACAACAACTGACCTACAAAAATCCAATGAAACCCATTCAAATTGTGTTGATACTTTAGGAGAATGATACATGGGTCCTTTTTGACGTGTACGAGTCATACCCAACTCAATCCGAGGCACGGTGTGTCCGGTATCACTCAAAGGGTCTCTATTTTGTTTAAAATAGACACAATTTTAA
This sequence comes from Viscum album, assembly GCA_963277665.1. Classification (NCBI taxonomy): domain Eukaryota; kingdom Viridiplantae; phylum Streptophyta; class Magnoliopsida; order Santalales; family Viscaceae; genus Viscum; species Viscum album. The sequence goes on along the minus strand of OY728143.1, from coordinate 1,362,917,563 downwards.
GTGAAAACAACAGCTGACCTATGGAAATCCGACCAAAAGCATTAGTATTGTGTTGATCCTTTAGGAGAATGATCCATGGGTCATTTGTGATGTGTAAGAGTCATCCCCACCTCAATCCGAGGCACGGTGTGGCCGGTACCACTCAATGGGTCTCTCTTTTGTTTAAAATGGACACAATTTTAAGTGGAAACAACAACTGACCTACTGAAATCCAACGAAACACATTCGGATTGTGTTGATCCTTTAGGAGAACAATCCACGGGTCCTTTGTGATGTGTACGAGTCATCCCCACCTCAATCTGAGGCACGGTGTGGCCGTTAGCACTCAAAGGGTCTCTCTTTGGTTTAAAATGGACACAATTTTAAGTGGAAACAACAACTGACCTACGAAAATCCGACCAAATACATTCAGATTGTGTTGATCTTTTATAATAACGATCCATGGGTCCTTTTTGACATGTATGAGTCAACCCCAGCAACCCCCTGGACCGCTCCCCACCCCCCTAGACACCAACCCACCCCCTGGACACCCCCACCCCTCTGGACACCCCCACCCCCTGTAAAGCCCCCCCGACACCCTGGACACCAACACACCCCCCTGGAAAGCCCCCTCGGACACCCCCATCCCCCCGGACACCCCCTACCCCCCATTGGACAACCACCCCAAACCCTTGAACAGCCCCCCAACCCCCTGAATTCTGAATTGAATTCTTTATGTACTTAATTAACTTATGAATTATGTGTTAATGGTGTACGGGTATACTTGTTCTATGGGTATACTTGGTCTAATTAGATTATGATTTATGTGTTAATTTTGCATGGGTATACTTTCTCTAATTATCTTATTGAGATGCTGAATTTTTTTGCAAGTGTTCGGGTGTGCTGTTGTAGATTTTTTCGTAGTAATAGACAGGGCATTTATCAGCGCTTTTTTAGCACTGATAGATGGAGCTTTTATCAGTGCTAAAAAAGAGCTGATAAACTACACCTTTATCAGCACTAAAGAAGCGCTGATAAAGGATCAGTTTATCAACGCTAAAGGAGTGCTGATAAAACACGCATTTATCAGCTCTCTTTTAGCGCTGATAAAGGGTTGTTTTATCAATGCTCGTTTAGCACTAATAAATTCCACCTTTATCAGTGCCTTTTTAGCACTGATAAAGGGTGCATTTATCAGCGCCGAGATTTATAGCGCTTTTTTAGCGCTGATAAAGCCCGTTTTGAGTGCTGATAAAGACCGTTTTTGTAGTAGTGCAATATTGGCACCCTTGTCTAACCACCATGAGCCATTTTGGGGCTCATTCATCCACTGTTTAGGCCAGATGAGGAGGCTACTCTTATGTTTACCACTGAAGTCCACTGCTCCCTACCACATCGTCCACGCCCTCCATGCATGTGCTAAGGGGGACCATACTGAAGCCCAGGCCTGCTGGAGATTCTCAAACACTAGAATCTCATGGGTATTTACAAATTGATCCTATGGGTCTTCGAGGGTGAATTTAAAATGAGATCCCCAAGGATCTCATACAAATATTTAAGGATGCAGGATCAATTCTCCATGCCTATAAAAAGATAAAGCCACTGCATCCCATGAGAGTTCTCACAACTGGAAGATAGGCTTACTGCCCTGAATGATACTTATTATTCTTTTTTATTTTAGTTTTCTTTTAATTTTATTTATTTTTTAATTTAATTAATTTTCTTTTTTTATATTAAATTCATGAATTTTTATGAAATTGTGTTTCTCCACCCAATTTCCATTCTCCTTCTCCTTCTTCTTTCCCTTCTTCTTCTATTCTTCTTCTTCTTCTTCTTCTTCTTCTTCTATCCTTCTATCCATTTAATTTCTTTTCCTTTATTTCATTTTATTTTATTATTCTTTATTTATCCCTATTCTCCTCCTATTTTTTATTTTAATTATTTTATGTTTTTTCTTATTCTATTATTATTCTATTTTATATTTTATTTTATTCTCTCTCTCTCACTTCTTCTTATTCTTCTTCTTCCATTATCATTATTTTTTTGTGTTATTATTCTTTTCTAACTATTCTTCCTTTTATTTTATTTAATTAATCTTCTTGTATTTATTATTTTCAAAGTGTTATCTAACCCTAAAAAATGAGGGCATAACCCGAGGCTTGGACAGGGGGAGGTAAGTGGTGTTTCCATTCATTCTGCATGTAAATTCATATGATTTATTTATGTTTATAGTGAGAAAGAGTAAATTTCACAAGTTTGGTGATTTCCCACTATGGAATTGAACTAAAATCATTTCTATTCTTTATTTAGATCCTTTCCCTCCCTTGCACTAAATATAAGCTCTCTAGGTGATGAAGTTGATCTGTTTAGTGGATGAAATGACATATGATGAAGTCGGGTCCTAGAAGGTGCCACACACTCGATTGAGGTGTTCCATCAACCTTAATTATATAAGGAGGTGGAATTAAGAGTGTTAAATGCATTCTATATTTCACACCACTAAATAAAAGAATATAAATTAATGAATGAGATATCATAATTGAATTATCAAATTTAATTTAAACACCAATATGGTGAGTGATGGAACCCATAAACCAAACCAAAAAGGCCATGCTATTTATTTTCTAATCACATTCTATCATTTCATGTGAGTTTAATTTTTATAATTTCATTTATCTTCTCAAATTATATTGATTTCATAGATTAAATAAAAAAAATTATTTCAGGAGAATTAGATTAAGTGAGTGAACAAACTGAGAATCCCCTCAATTGAGATGATCTCGGTCAACCTTTGTGCTGCCTTTGGAAAAATGATTTTGATTTTGCAACACCCTACAATAGGAGTGCATCAAAAATGGCTCCTTTTCTGGGGAGATAATTAGCGGTTTATTTACTTTTTATATTTTCACACAATATATCATTTTCATTGCTTAAAAAATCCATAAAAATCATACCATATCTTTGTTCATGGAACAACTACTCACATGTGTAAGTGAAAAAGAAGTGGAGACTGGTTATAAGTTCAGGAGTAAGAACTTTGAAAATACATAGAACAACTGGAGAGAAAAATTGAAAGAGTGTTTGAATATGTTCATAAATTTATGGAGTAACTAGAACCTAAGCTACATGAGGTAGATCAATGAGATCTATACAACTTATGGAATGAGTGTGAATAAAAACTTGATCTACCTAAAGAAGATGAGCCAACACCATTGAAGGAAGACACCACCCAAGTGGTGGAATTTGAAAAAAATACAGAGGAGCCCGACTACCTACCTACATCCACTGAAATCTAACTTCAAGATGCACTTACCACTAAAGAAGATATTTAACCTGAACCAACTCAAGGAGATGACCTCATTTTAAACTCTTTCTTTTATAATTTTATTCAATATTATTTTATTATCACTCCTTATTGTTTTGAATTTTTATATTTGGTTAATTATTTCCATGCATTAGAGGAAGATGAAGAAGATGGACATGAACCTATTGAGGAACACATGGATCTACCTGATTTTGATGTACATACATTTAAGGAAGCCCATGAAGAGATCTAAGTAGCTGAGCCTAAGGAAATCAAGACATATTTTTCTCATATTGAAAGGGAGAAATTTCTTATTCATAATTCAAATTTAAAAATTTTTAAGTAAAAATACTTGATCACTTTCCCTTTGATCATTAAATTCATGTAGCCCATATTGAGTCAGCACTAGACAAACAAAAGGAGGTTTCACAAGTAGAAACCAAGAAGATTATGATTCATACTTCATCCAACCCTCTCCATGAAATCTATACTTAATTATGAAGGGGATGGATTTGGTATACTCTATCCATGGATTATTACTCACCAAGAAGGAAGGAGTGCAAGCTGAGAAAATCCATATGTGGTGGTTTAAATCCAAAAAGATCCACCCACATTCAGACTTTGTATAAAAGATGGTACTTCCCTCTAGATATAGTAAAAAGCTAAGTCTCACTTGGGGGATCATACCAAGACTTATCCTTTTATTTTTTTCTAGGAATTTATATTTCAATTTCATTCTTAGGATTAGTCTATCATGCAACCCCACTCCCTCTATCATTTTTTAGATTTAAAAGATATGATCCTTGTTCTTAATTGACTAATTTTATTTTATAGGTTAATGATGATAGAAGGAAGTCCCAAAAATTCAAAGAGGAAAGATGACTAAGATTCATGATAATAAAGTGTTCATACTTACATTCTTCATGTTCAAACTCCCTTACATTTATATCTAAAAACATGTTTTGAGATTTCAACTAGAAATTGCATGCCCATTCTTGGATTTATGCTTTAGTCGACTTATCTAGGAGACATGAGTTTCTTAGTAATCCTGTGATTACATGTTTTAGATTTCAATGTTAATGAGGTTGAATGAGTAAAATGGGGAATTAAATTATTAAATATAATCATGGATACTAAAATGGGGACTCATGATTTGAGGGAATTAGTTAATTCATGTAAATGAAATTTCTTGTTGGACTCACCTGTTTTGATAATCCCAAATCATGTTTAAATACTGATCATGATATATTAAGTCATTTGCTAATACTTTTTAATTTGTATTTATATTATTTATCCTGAACAATCTATATTTTTTTTGTCTCATGACTTTGTTGCATCAGCTTAGAATTTACATTTCTCTAAGTACAAGTTCACTATTAAAGGCTACTGGTAAGAGCCTTCTGATCAAGGTCACCATTATAGCTCACTGTTGAAGATCTAAAATCAACGTTGGAAGCTACCGGTAAAAGGTCACTGTCACAAGTCTACTGTTGATCTGCTTATCAAAGATTACATACAAAGAGTCACCATTACAGGTCACTGATATGACAAGCCTTCTGTTAGAAGTCCACTATCAGACTCTTTTTTAAGTCTTCTGTTAAGAGCCTCATAGGTCAAGTCTACCTTTGGAAATGATTACCGTTAGTATAAGACTACCACTAGACAAATCCTACTATCAATGTAGTCCACTTTTGTTCAAGTATACCGTTAGTAGAAGTCTGCTGATAGACAAACTCCACCATTGTTGAAGTCAACTGTTGAGACAGTCTACCACTGGAAAGGTCACTATTAAAGTAGTCTGATGTTACAGAGCTACCGTTAGAAGCTTACTGATTGAATTATACCACTGATCAAACTCACTGACTGAAGCCTACTATTAAAGGTCTACTGTGAGCCTACTGATGAAGTCCACAGTTGAAGAGCCTACTGTTGAAGTCTACCGTGTGACATGCAACTGCTACCAGTTTAATGATAACCTATTCTTTACTTTACCAATTTTCTTTATACTATCATAACGGTCATGTCTGGACAATTTAATGCACCTGAAATTATTTAATGATATTTTCAAGCATATCAGGAAACAGTATGAGGTATGAGGAAGACCACACATGGTTGAATCATTTCTCTTATCGGCCCCTGCTGAATCAAATGAGAAAAAGGTAAACTGGAATAAGGACAAAAAGGAAAGACATCAAGATATTGAAACTACACACATAAGGGAGACATATATAGTACCATAAATACGAAGCAAAAAGAAGAGAAATCAAGCACTCATTCTGAAGATCCCAGAGCTTCAAAAAGATCTGTTGGAAGAATATTTTCAAAGCGGTGGTGGTGTGCTACAAAGAGATTCTGACCCAAGAAGCTGATCATCTCTACATATGGAAGTTAGAACCTGGAAGTTGCGACACTCTGTTTTAGAGGCAACTTGCAGAGAAGGACCAAAACTTCATTTCCTTAATTTCAAGGAGTCCAGAGCTGATCTGCCAACACATAGAGCATTCTAAACTTCATACTAATATCTTTAGCTCTACTGTGTTTAAGTATTTTACATCTATGAGTAGTGTGTCTGTCTTACACACACTGACTATTGTGTTTGAACTGAGGGATACTGAAAATCCCCATACCAAACTCTCTTTACATTTGTTTCCCACACATAACTATGGAAGAAGCCTAGTGTGGCTTGATAGTTTATTTTCCCACGTAGAACTGTGGTAGAGGTTTCCAAACTTGGACAGTTTGTGAAAACTGTTTTAAAGCCCGATACAGGCTATGTATCACTTTTAATATAACTGCTTGGTGGTAGGTGATCACCAAGTAGAGAGGATTATGTCTTGGCTTAAGACTGAACCTCTTGTTTAAATTGTTGTGTTCAACTTTCAAGTACTGTGTTTTACATTTATCCACTGCTTATATTTTCAAAGACATATATCTGTTTTTACATTCACTATGATAGTTAGTTTTGGTTAGTGTGTATATGTGACTCTTTTATTAAACTTTTTTCAAAAGTTGAACTAGTACTCACACTGATTCAACTGAGTATTAATCAACCTTTGAGAAACCTATTGAAAAATAAATCACTTATATCTATACTGCCTTAATTAACTGGGCGGTTTTTATTTGGGGGATTTTAATCCTAAAAGTTTTTAACAGAAATTTTAATTGGAACTCAATTCACCCCTCTCTTGAGTATCCACTCCAACCAAAATTTGGTATCAGAGGTTTCTTTATTCATACCATCAAACCAGTTTTTCAGGCTTTTCAATTTATTTTCAACTATGATTTTAGTTGTATCTTAAAGATCTCAAAATTTCTGTTATATCTAAATTTTTAGTTCTTTAATATTTTAGTTTTCTATGGATAACCGAGTTGAGGGTGCTGCTACTAACAGACCACCTTTCTTTAATGGAAATAATTATGGTCAGTGGAAATTGAAAAAGAAAATGTATCTTGAAAGCTTAGGACCTGAAATTTGGGACACAATTGAAGAAAAACATGCATTACCTGCTACTACTAGGGATACATGGTCTCAAGTAATTAAAACTACTTATAATAATAATTGTAAAGAAATGAATGCCTTATACTGTGCTTTGGGTGATGAAGAATTTAATAGAATATCTGCCTATAAGACTGCTTATGAAATTTGGGACACTTTGGCTGTTTCTCATGAAGGAACCACCAATGTTAAAGAAATGAGATTAAATACCTATAATATTAAATATGATAATTTTAAGATGAAGCCTGATGAATCTATCTCTTAAATATATCTCAGGTTTAATGAGATAGTAAACACCATGGATCTTCTTGGAAAACCAGTGGAAAACAAAGACCAAATCATGAGGCTGCTTAGATGCCCACCTGAAAGATGGAGAGGCACTTCTGTATCAATCCGAGAATCATGTGACATCAGCAAGCTACCTGTAAAGGAGATAATTGGAAAAATAATGATGTATGAAGAAGAGCTTAAGGTGAATCAAGAAATAGAAGAAGAACCAAGAAAGAAGTCAGTAGCATTCAAGACTTCTGCCTCAAAAATCAAAGACAAAGAAAAAGTTCAAGTACATGTAGATAGTTCTACAAGTGAAGAGTCAAATTCAGACAGTGATGAGGAGATGGCACAACTTTCCAGAAGATTCAAAAGGTTCTACCGAAAGAATAAATTCTGTAGGAAGTCAAACTTGAAAGGAAAGTATGATCATAAAGGACAATGGAAGGAAAATAGGAAGTGGAATGAGAACACAAGTGAAATAGTATGCTATGAATGTAAATGAAAAGGTCATGTAAAGGCTGACTGCCCCAAGTTGAAATTCAAGAGAAAATATGATGAAAATTGAAAAGGTTATAAAAAGGATATGAAAGAAACTTGGAGTGCTTCAGAAGAAAGTTCGAGTGAATCTGATGCTTCAGAATTAGAACAGAACAAACATGAAAATCTATGTTTTATGACAGAGATATCTGAGGTAATAATTAATTTCTCTATGCATAATACTTATTATAACAGTGACTCTCATAATGATGAAGATATGACTAAAGAAGAATTATTTGAATATTTTGAAATTCTTGAGGATACTTTTAATGAAATCAAGGACAAATATAAGTCATTAAAAAGATAGCATGCTTTAAATGCAAATTACAAGTCAAATCTGGATATAGAAAAAGAGAAATTTTCTAAACTGCTAAAGGAAAATATAGAGTTAAAATTATCTAATGAAAAATTAAAAAAGGATCTTAAGAATTTCACTGCTGGTAGGGATACCTTGACACAGTTTCTAGGAATATATACTGCTCTAAAGTATACAAATGGTCTAGGATATCAGTCCGGACAGAGACAAATTAGCAAAACCAATTTTTTTCCAAAATCTGGATAGTTCGCTGCTAGTTCTAGTTCTGGACCATATTTCAGAAACACTTTTCTAAAGTACGTAACAAATTATTTATGTCTCAAAATGTGTTTTTTGATTTTAGAAAACCTATAAAGCAAATATGGGCTCCCAAAGTTTTACATGCTAACCTCTCTGGACCCAAGAAGATCTGGGTACCAAAATTACCCCATGTTTAATCTATTTTGAAGGGAATTTGTTTAAAGAGTTCCTATAAGACCTTATGGTACTTGGACAGTGGATGTTCAAGACATATGACAGAAGACTATTCTTGCTTCAAGAGTTTAATCAAAGTTGATGGTGGGTATGTCACCTTTGGTGACAATGCAAAAGGAAAAATCATCGGCTTAGGCCAGATTGGTAACCCTGATATAATATTAATTTCTAAAGTAATTTTTGATGATGGATTAAAGTACAATTTACTTAGAATATCTCAGTTATGTGATGATGGATTTAATTTTAAGTTTAAAAATGATGCATGCAATGTTTTTAACTCAAAAAATGATTTAGTTTTCACTGCATGTAGAAATGAGAATGTATATGTTGTTGATCTAAATTCCTTAGCCAAAAAAATGTTTCCTGCTTAAATGCTTTTCATAAAGAGTCTTGGTTGTGGCAAAGAAGGTTAGGACACTGTAATGTGCACTCACTTAGGAAGCTATCTAAGAAAAGTTTAGTTAGAGACTTATTTAAATTAGAATTCCCACTTGACAAAGTGTGTAATCCCTGTCAAAAGGGAAAAACACAAGGTTTCTTTCAAACCAAAAAAAGAAGTTTCAACTTCTCAACCACTTGAGTTAGTTCACATGGATTTTTTTAGACCATCAAGAGTTTCAAGTTTAAATGGGAAGAACTATGTTTATGTTCTTGTAGATGACTTTTCTAGGTATAATTGGGTATAATTTCTAGCTCACAAAAGTGAATCTTGTTCCTATTTTATCAAATATTCCAAGTCTGTAGAAAATCTTAGTGGACTTAGAATCAATAACCTAAGAAGTGATCATGGTTGTGATTTTGAAAATCATGAGTTTGAATCTTACTTCTCACATAATGGCTATAATCACAACTTTTCTGCCCCTAGGAAACCTCAACAAAATGGAGTTATCGAAAGAAGGAATATGACCCTTTAGGAAATTTCTAGAACTATGCTTAATGAGTATGACTTACCTAGTTATTTTTGGGATGAAACTGTAAATACAACCTGTTATATCATCAATAGAGTTTTAATTAGACGTGTTCTAAAGAAGACCCCTTATGAGCTTTGGAACAATAGGAATCCTAAGGTTAATTATCTTAGAGTTTTTGGTTTCAAAGTCTTTATTATTAATACTAAAGATAATCTTGACAAATTTTCTCCCAAAAGTGATGAAGGAATTTTTCTAGGTTGCTCTATCTCAAGTAAAGCCTATAGAGTGTTCAATAAGAAAACCAAATGTGTGGAAGAATCAGTTCATGTCAAATTCAATGAGACTGATCCACATGATCCTAAAAACTCTCTTGAACATCTTGAGGAAGATTTATCAATTCTTAACCTTAATGATAATGATAGTGAATCCCCTGTAAAAGTATCAAATTTTGGGAATTTTCCAGAATCTGCACATGCTGATTCTGAACCAACAGACAATAATGAGGAATCTAGTTCAATCCTTCCTAGAGGCATTAGGACTCTTAAGAATCATCCTCTAGATGCTGTTGTAGGTGATTTAAATAGAGGAACACAAACAATATCTTCTCTAAGAAACCAAGTTGAACATAAAGTTTTTCTTTCACAGCTTGAACCCAAGAATATTAATGATGCTATCAATGATGAATTTTGGGTAATGGCTATGAAAGAAGAATTAAATCAGTTTTAAAGAAACAAATTCTGGGAATTAGTGGAAAGACCTAAGGAAATTTTGACAATAGGCACTAAATGGGTGTTTAGGAACAAAGTTGATAAGTCTGGAAATATTTTCAGAAATAAGGCTAGGTTAGTTGCACAAGGATACAATCAAGAGGAAGGAATATACTATGAGGAGACCTTTTCACCTGTAGCTAGATTAGAAGCCATTAGGATACTACTTGCATATGTAGCTCATCTAAATTTTAAAATTTATCAAATGGATGTTAAAAGTGCTTTTCTAAATGGGTATATAATTTAGGATGTGTTTGTTGGAAAACCCCCTAATTTTACAAATCCCCATTTTTCAAATCATGTTTTTAAACTTTCTAAAGCTTTATATGGTTTAAAACAAGCTCCAAGAGCATGGTATGATAGGCTGAACTCTTTTCTTATTTCAAAAGGTTTTACCAAAGGGATAGATGATCATACTCTTTTCATTAAAAGGATTTACAAAGATGTTTTGATAGTACAAATTTATGTGGATGATATTATTTTTGGATCTTCTAAAAATTTGTTATGTATTGATTTTTCAAAAATGATGAAAAATGAGTTTGAACTGAGTTTAATAGGGGAACTCAAATTTTTCATTGAATTTTAGATCTTTAAAAATAAAAATGACATTGTTTTGAATCAAAGTAAATATGTTAAGGATCTTTTAAAACATTTTGATTTGGATGGTAGTAAAGGTAATGAAACACCTATGAGCACCACTTGTAAGTTGGATATTGATGAAGCTATAGAACCAGTGGATCCAACCAACTACAGAGGTATAATAGAGAGTCTACTCTATCTTACAGCTAGCAGACCTGACATTATGTTTAGTGTATGTATGTGTGCTTGCTTTCAATCCAATCCAAAAGAGTCACATTTAACTGCTGTAAAAAGGATCTTTAAATATCTTAAATATACTCCCAACGTAGGACTATTTTATCCAAAAGGACAATCATTTGATTTGTTGAGTTATTCTGATGCTGATTTTTATGGTTGAAAGTTAGATAGAAAAAGAACCTCTGGGACATGTCACATTTTAGGCAAGTCACTAGTATCATGGTGTAGTAAGAAACAAAATTTTGTTGCATTATCCACTGCCTAAGCTGAATACATAGCTGCTGGTATTTGTTGTGCTCAAATTCTGTGGTTGAAACACACTTTACTAGACTATGGATATCAATTCAAACATGTCTCTATTAAGTGTGACAATACAAGTGCTATTAACATTTCCAAAAATCCGGTATCTCATGCTAGGACAAAGCATATTGCTATGAGACATCACCTTTTGAGGGATCATTATCAAAAGGGTGATATCACTCTTGAATTCATTGGCACTGAACATCAATTGGCTGATATATTCACAAAGCCTTTGAATTCTAAGAGGTTAAATTACATCAAACATGAGTTAGGTATGATTAATTCCAGTATAGGACACCTCACCATTGGACCTCACTGATACACCTCACCGTTGGACCTCACTGATACACCTCACCGTTGGACCTCACTGATACACCTCACTATTGGACCTCACTGATATACCTCACCATTGGACCTCAATGTTACACCTCACCATTGAACCTCACTAGTGTACCTCATCGTTGAACCTCACTGGTGTACCTCACCGTTGAACCTCATCGGTGTACCTCACCTTTGGACCTCACTGTTAGTCTTCACTGTTGAACCTCACTGTTAAGAACCTCACTATTGGATACCCCGCTGTTTGATTTTTACCATTTATTTTATGCGGGAATCCGAACCGTTTTATTCCTATTCATTATTTCTGTTTTATTTTGTTTTAATCCCTAAATGATAAAACTAAAGGCTACGAACATATCTCAATCCACCTTCTTCCTCAATCTCAAACCCTCACTCTTGAAATCCCTAAACCCTAACTCTCTGTTTGAACTCTCGAACCTCTTTCAATCTCCATGGCTAGAACCAAGTGACCCGAGACTGACAATGAGGATGCGCCAAGGCCAAAGAGGACTCGAGATGAGTCCAGTGGAACCAGTAGTACCCCGATGGGACCTGTTAACCCACATCTGACAAAGAGAGAAATCGTGGCTGAGAAGGAGCTGAGTGAAGAATGGATGCTGTCGAGCAAGTCATTAGTGCTAGAATCACTAGAAGGCCAAGGATGGACCAAATGCTTTTACAACAGCAATGGTCCATACTACCCAAAGCTTGTGAAGGAATTCTATGAATATCTAAAGTTCAAAGAGGAAGATGATGTGCATAGGCTGGTATCTAGAGTCAATGGAAATGAAGTTAGTTTTTTGTCTGCTGAGTGGGTTGCTTGTTTGAGAGTTCTTCATGAAGGAGTTTATGAATACTATTCTGGAGTGGCTCCTCCAGACAGTGGGATTTTTGGGTATGAAAAATCTATGGAAGAGCTGACAGGGAATGGAAAATCGAGGAAGATCATTGTAGCTGAGATGAATGGATAAGATAGACTATTATTTAAGTTCATTCAGCATGTGATTAGTCCCAAGAGAGGGGATTTTTCTGTGCTGAAGTATCAGGATATATTCTTGATGTACTTACTGAAGCATGGGGTGAAGATCAACCTATGTAGGTTACTGATGGAACAATTGGAGGATATGACTAAGGAAATCTCAAATTCTAATGCCCTATTCAATTACAAGCTAATCTTAGTAATGCTAAAGGTAAAAGGTGTGGCTGGAAATAAAGAAGAGATGATAGTGGATAAGAAAAATGTTTGTATCTCCAAGGTTATTTGAAAATACATGAAAATTAGCTAGAATACCTGGAAGAAGGCATGGTTAAATGAATAAGTAAAAGTGTATGAAAAGTTTGACCCTACTACTCACCCATCTAGGACAAAAGACAAGAGAGATCCAGGCCTGAAGCCTGAGGAGCCAGAACCATCTTATTCAGACGATGAGGAAGAAATTGAAGGAGCTGTGGAACCTGAAAGAGAGAACACCCCCATTGATGATGGGAGTGATCCTGATTTACCTGAAAATCCTGTTAGGACAATAGCTTTTGGAGCACCTAGCCCTCCAAAAGAACTTCCAAGAAGAGAGATTGTTCTAAGGGACAGTGATACTGAGACCAGTGAAGAAGAAGTATCTCAGAATATTGTCAGAGACACCTCTAAAGAGGATGAGTCTACTGAGTCAAATCATTCTGATCATGAGGCAAAGGAGGCTGGTGATAAAGACAAAGGAAAAGAGGCTACTATTGCTGAAGCTGATGATGAGGATAATGAAGAATATGAGCTCAGTTTGAGCCCTCTGATAGGTATTACAGATAGGACAATGTCTGACCAAGAAGAAGAAATGGCATATACTACCATTGAAATAGAGGCCATTGATGACTCAGTGGAGGCTGTGACTCACCCCACTGGTGAACCAATGGATCAGACAGAGGTTGAGTTTGATAGAGTTGAAGAGGAGGTTGTGGAATTACCTAGAGCAGAACCAGCAGAGGAAAATACTCAGGAGAAAGCTCCAAGTGAGGGGGAACATTTTGGTTCTGTATCTATTCTTCATGACATTGAAGAATGGTCAGAATACCCTAGATACTTGGTACTTGGGCTGGATTATGATGATTAAGATTGTGATATGTCAAGAAAAAGACACCCTGTACCTGATGTTTTAGTACCTGCTGTTTTAGAACCTGCAGCAGTGCATCCAGTGGTTATCCTTCCTAAGAGACTTGTCACTAAGGATGATCTGGAATCATTGAAAACAGACCTGCACCATATGTTTGATAACAGGGCATCTTAAATGGAAAAGGCAATGGGCTTAATTCAAGAGATGACTACCTCTGAGATGGCTTGAGTTCAGTCTTCCATTCAAGCCAGTTTTTCCCAAGAAGTATCTCAATGCTAGAATCAACTCAAGGATGTGTATTAGTCTATGGAAATTCTAAGACAGTCAGTGGTGAGCCTGACTTCTCTAATGGCTTCTAGGGTCCAATCAGACAAAGATATTCACTACATCAGAAGTATTGTTCAACAAATGGTTGAAGTGTTTGAAAGTTTTAAGGAATCCATGAAAGCTCATGTGAAGGGCCAGGATAATGATGTGAATAATATAATCAGTGGGTTGAACACGTATTTTAAGGAAACTATTGCTTTCACTATAACACCTTTGGTTGCCTCTGCCTCTGCTTTAACCTCCACTACACCAACTGTAGACTTGTCAGCATCCAGGACAGTGGTCAGTGAAGAGTTAGCAAAGATATCTGGTGTCAGTGCACTAGACCCTCAATCTGTGACTCAAATTATCTCCACTACCAAAGATGTTCAGAAGGTAGTTAGTGACTTCATGATAGAGGCTTCCCAGGACCAAAATAGTATAAAGGAACAGATTAATTACTATTATAATAGGATTTACTCCAAGCATCATATGGATTCTCATTTCAAGATTCTGTTGGAAAACCTCAAGATTCCACCAGTCACCAGAGCCCTCAAGGAACAAGTCACTCAGCTGGGCCAGTTGACTCCAGCCTTAGAGAAATTTATGGAGAACAAGGATGATTTCATATCAGCTATGGAGAGTGGAGGAAGAATTATTATGGACTTCAGAAACCTACTCCTACCCTTTCTCCATGTGGACTGTACCCCTGTCATAATCCCTCCTGCCTTACCTGTATCTCAACCCAGTAGTTCTTCCATGATGTCTCCTGCTGAGGCCATCAGAAGCCTTACTCCACTGATACCTCAGAGAGATACCCACTACAGACACACATGAGCTTCTGTTGCTACCCCTTTAGTTATTTCTGCAGCAATTCCTAAACCTGTGGATCCACCAGCTCATCCTCCATCTTCTTCTTCCAAAGGTAAAGAACACTTGCCTACAGATGATGTGGATTGAGTTTTTTTTATGTCTTTTGATAGAGACTGTGTATTCTTTTTTGGGTCATGTATTGTACTTCCATTAATACAATCATTCTCTGTTATCTCTATTTGTGTTTATTTTTGCTAATCACAAAGGGGGAGAAATGCTGTGCTCATACGCTGTTCTAATACTAATATGGTCCTATTATTTCATTACTCTTTAATGGACCTTTTCTTTTTTTCTCTATGATACCATATAAAAATATCCTCTGATTTTACACTCTTATTGATCTCTGATACTTGAGAAATCACAACTAAACTAAGGTTCCCTTTTGATCTCTATTTAGAAACTGTATTATATGTTTATCTGTGATATCTATAATTAATATATATTGGCATAATTTGTGATTATCAAAAAGGGGGAGATTGTTGGACACACCTGTTTTGATAATCCCAAATCATGTTTAAATACTGATCATGATATATTAAGTCATTTGATAATCCTTTTTAATCTATATTTATATTATTTATCCTGAACAATCTATATTTTTTAGTCTCATGACTTTGTTGCATCAGCTTACAGTTTACATTTCTCTAAGTAAAAGTTCACTGTTAAAGGCTACTGGTAAGAGACTTCTGATCAAGGTCATCGTTATAGCTCACTGTTGAAGATCTATAGTCAGCGTTGGAAGCTACCAGTATAAGGTCACTGTCACAAGTCTACTGTTGATCTACTTATCAAAGCTTATAGACAAAGAGTCACCATTAAAGGTCACTGCTGTGACAAGGCTTCTATTAGAAGTCCACTATCAGACTCTTTTTAAGTCTTCTATTAAGAGCCTCACAATTCAATTCTACCACTGGACATGATTACCGTTAGTAGAAGACTACCACTAGACAACTCCTACTATTGATGTAGTCCACTATTGTTCAAGTCTACCGTTAGTAGAAGTCTGTTGATAGACAAAATCCACCGTTGTTGAAGTCAACTGTTGAGATAGTCTACCGCTGGAAAGGTCACTGTTGAAGTAGTCTGATTTTACAGAGCTACCGTTAGAAGCTTACTAATTGAAGTCTACCGCTGATCAAGATTACTGACTGAAGCCTACTATTAAAGGTCTACTGTGAGCCTACCGATGAAGTCCACAGTTGAAGAGCCTACTATTGAAGTCTACCGTGTGACATGCATATGCTACCAGTTTAATGATAACCTATTCTTTACTTTACCAATTTTTATAATACTATCATAACGGTCATGTCTGGACAATTTAATGCACCTGACCTTATTTAATGATATTTGCAGGCATATCAGGAAACAGTATGAGGTACGAGGAAGACCACACATGGTTGAATCATTTCTCTTGTCGGACCCTGCTGAATCAAATGAGAAAAAGGTGAACTGGAATAAGGATAAAAAGGACATAGCTCAATATATTGAAAATATACACATAAGGGAGACATATATAGTACCATAAATACAAATCAAGAAGAAGAGAACTCAAGCACTCATTCTGAAGATCCCGGAGCTTCACAAATATTTGTTGGAAGAACATTTTAAAAGCTGTGGTGGTGTGATATAAAGAGCTTCTGACCCAAGAAGCTGATCATCTCTACATCTGGAAGTCAGAACTTGGAAGTTGGGACACTCTGTTTTAGAGGAAACTTGCAGAGAAGGACCAAAACTTCATTTCCTTCATTTCAAGGAGTCCAGAGCTTCTCTGCCAATACATAGAGAATTCTAAACTTCTTCCTAATATCTTTAGCTCTACGGTGTTTAAGTATTTTACATCTGTGAGAAGTGTGTCTATCTTACACACACTAACTCTTGTGTTTGAACTGAGGGATACTGAAAATCCCTATACCAAACTCTCTTTACATTTGTTTCCCATGCATAACTGTGGAAGAAGCCTAGTGTGGCTTGATAGTTTATTTTCCCACGTAGAACTGTGGTAGAGGTTTCCAAACCTAGAAATTTTGTGAAAACTGTTGTAAAGTCCGATACAGGCTGTGTATCACTTTTAATATAACTACTTGGTGGCAGGTGATCACCAAGTGGAGAGGATTATGTCTTGAATTAAGATTGAACCTCTTGTTTAAATTGTTGTGTTCAACTTTCAAGTACTGTGTTTTACATTTATCCACTGCTTATATTTTCAAAGACATATATCTTTTTTTACATTCACTATGATAGTTAGTTATGGTTAGTGTGTATATGTGACTCTTTTAGTAAACTTGTTTCAAAAGTTGAACTAGTACTCACACTGATTCAACTGAGGATTAATCAACCTTTGAGAAACCTATTGAACAATAAATCACTTATATCTCTACTGCCTTAATTAACTGGTCTATTTTTATTTGGGGGATTTTAATCCTAAAATTTTTTAACATAAATTTTAATTGGAACTCAATTCCCCCCTCTTGAGTATCCACTCCGATCAACATTTTACTATCATTTTTCACACTTTTTAATTTCTAAAATTCATGTGAATAAATTTTTTATTATTAGTAATGCCTTTAGTGATTGTCCAATATCAAATATCCCATTCCTGAGAGGATTTCTAGACCAAGTAATTCCTATTTATTCTTCAGTATATTTCTTGAGTAATCTTGGGACATTTCACCTGCTAGAACATTCATTTGAACTTATCAAAGTATTTTTTGTACAAAACAACATTTAAAATGATTAATGAATCTATTGAAAATCCATTATAATTTAAGACCATATTCACATTAATCCTTGTTTATATCTTAGAGTCCATGAATGAACTTGTTAGGAATTATCCATGTTTCAATCCATTTTACCTATTCCTACCCCCTCTTAGTATTTTTCATGATATTTTAAAGTTGAAGTGTGGGGGTGAAGGGAGTCATGGTAAAAGGGATTTTTACACTCCATTTTGTCACTTGGAAAAAGGTGTTAAAGGAAAATACCTTAAGGAGAAGAAAATAAGGAAAGTAAAGAATGAAAAGGGTCACACCCTTTGCCTAAGCCACTTCGCGGCAGTGTCGACACGTAGGGTACTTGAACATCCAGTGTCACTATATAGGACCATATAGCCAGGTCACTAAGTGGAAACATGAAAGGAACCTACACATTGGATTACGCGACATACCTAAATGATATTGCACCTTCACCCATGGTCCCATTTTTCTATAAATAGGACCCTGGGGATCTTCATTTAAAATGATAGAAAATCCCAATGAAATCTCGACACTCTGCTCACCTTAGTCCTTTTTCCGAGACCTTAGAAACCTTCTAGATAGCTCTCCAAAACTTGAGAGAAGAGGGAATTAAATGAGTCAGTGGAACCAAATTCCTCCTCAAGTCTAAAATACATAACACCTATGCGAGGAACCATTTCCCCCATGGTTGATGAACACTAGCCTGAGGTCCCCTTTCCTAACCAGGAACCTGCATGAGATACTTCTGGGAAAACCTGAGGAAACCCTTGAATCCTTGAGAAAAGCCTCTCCCAAATGTTATTTCCATGGTGTTCCATCACCCAAAACACCTTCAACTCATACAAACCTACCTGTGCGATTCCCTTTCAGTCCACACAGGCCTATCCCGTGCGAGACCACCTTGGCTTTCCCAATATCTACCATGCATGATCCACCTATCAATCCCTATTCCAAGCCATCAATGGTACGAATCCTCTTCCTTTGTCTCTCTTGTTCAAGAGAGACCAAATTGAAACTTCCATCAAAGCCTCCAGACTTGAAAACCCATGGAAAGAGGGACACCATCATGTCTCCCATTTGGATATGCATTCCTTTGGCTAGAGGTATCATTCACTTGTCATACCTGATAGGTTGTGTCCTAGGGGTTCATGTGGATATGAAATCCCATGGTCACGAGGACTCCAAACCTAAGGGAAGAGTAAGGGATACCCCGATATCAGGTATGAGGGTTAAGTACATGTCCTTAACTCGTCATCTCTAAGACTCAGGTCCTTTGGTTCTAGACTGAGATACATGGAATGAGATTATACGATCTTCCCCTAGAACTAATTTTAGGGAACCACTCATGGAGTAAGCCCCTATACTTTCTTTCAAGACCTATCCTTCTTCATTCCTTACTCCTTCTCCATGCCAGGGTACAACGATGGGAGGGAAGGGTCATATCACAACCCCTTCTTCTTCTTCTTCTTCTCCCATCACCCTCCCTCTTCCACCAGTGAGAGAAGGATTATATGGTTGGATGGATCTTATGCTTCCTATTGTTTCTCACATTCAATAATGAATCATATGTGGGCTTATAGGTTAGATATGATCATGAAATACACACAGCCATATGCATGCTTTGGTATAGAATATTCTTCTGGATCTTTCTCTAGTCTTCTTTCAGAGGGTCTACATAGGCGTGGGTCTTCAAATCCATGTATCCAACTAAGGTCATCCCTCATGGAGTAAGCCCTAATATTTATATAGGAGGAAACACTCTTTATCCTCTTAAAATCCATAGGATATAAAAAAAGCGAGTTGATGGGCACTCTAATGCCCGTTCTCTCTCCCTTTGGGCCCATACCTCATCCACTAGTGGAAAAGGAAGATTATGTGGTCTTATATATTTATAACTTTCTCTTTTTTATCACACTGAGCATGACTCATGTGGGATTATATATTGGAAATTATCATGAAATCCACACGATCCCAAACCTATGGTCCTTCCCTTCAGTATAATCCCCAGCCAAACCCAACCTCATGGGAATCATCCCAATTGTATGCCCCAACTAAACATGGTCATCCTACTTAGGAGTAAGAACCAACCAAATATCCCAAATCACTAGGGCATCATACTATACAGTGTAAGACCTGAAAGTCAAACTCAAAAGGGAATCATTATTAGAAGTAAGACCCGGCTCAATTATTTCAAAGGGCCATACTCCCCTATGAGACAAACCTTGAGAGGGCCTCCATAGGTATGGGTACTCAAAACCAAACTATGTGGGCTTTGATTTCTATCCAAATGGGATATGTAGGAAGCCTCGTCTAGTAACATCCTAGGAAGCCTTCCATTCAAATATAGCGGTACACAATGAGCAAGAACATACAACTACCCACACCAACTCGGCCTACCAGCAGCCTCCTCTGGAAGTGTCTAAGGAAACCCATTATTTAAATATGGTGAAAATACATGAGAAGGAACATACACCCTGTCACGAACCAGGCCGGGCCGTCATCCGACCCGGCGCCCGACTCGGTCCGCGACATGACCCGAAGGGCGTTCCCGATCCCCACGGGCTGGCAACTAGTGTCGGGCATCAAAATAAACTAGTTGGGAACGATTTTAGCCAATAACAAGGATGAATAAACATAAACTGAACAAGCGGATAAATAAAGGAAAATGAACTAAACAACGTGGCAACGGAAAAAGGAATAAACAAAACGTGACATACCTTAGGTGACCCTGTGGATCACCACGGTACTTCAACTACACTCGCCCCCAAGAGCGATCCAAGACTGAAACCTGCAACTGAAAAGTAGAGTAGGCATGAACACCGAGATGCTCAGTAGGAATGCCAAAATATAATCACGTCCTATGCCCCCGCCTTTAGTAAGAAATACAATTATTCTAGTGTGAAAATAAGATATAATAAAATAATGTTTCTCCTTTTCAAATTCAATTAACAAGTTTGCATTTTCAAGTAAAGCATTTTACTCCCACTACATTTTCAAAATAGATTCCAAGCATGCATTAACATTTCAAAAATAAAAGGAACCAGTTTGGATTAAAAATATGGTTTTTACAACGAGACATCAAGTATAAAAAAAAATTAAAAGAAAGTTACATCACTAGTAGCATGTCACAAATGTGCACTATGGGAAATCCCTGTAGGTACCTAGAACAAGTGGGAATCTAGAGACCTCGTACCTCGGTGAAATGTGTCTTAGAAGACCACGACCCTCCGAAAAAGTGGCTTAGAAGGCCACGACCCTCAGAAATTCATATGTTTAGTTAGTGTTGTTGCGTCAATCCTGATAGACAAACTGGGACGAACCCCTGCCGTGTCATCTAGCGTACTAGTCCTGGTCACCCACCTAGATACTTGAGTTTCCCATTATGCTCTACTTCAAGAAGGTGGCGAGTTTTTATCAAAAGAAAAGAAATGAACATCACACTTTCTTTATCCTAAAAACTCACTAAACCGATCACCACAATTCTCCCTCCTTAAGCACATTCCCCTCTTTCACATTACATAAATCATAAGCCTCAACATTAGGCACATATTTGTACACTCAACATACAAGTCATTTTCTAAAACCATGGGGTTTTCCTTAGGAGGGGTTTTCCAATTTTACAAACCATCTCAAGGGGCCAAATAGGCTTTATGGTTTTATATATAATAGTTTTCATTTTTGAACATATAATCATCTAAACTCTTTGAAAAACCTTTTAAAATTCCAATTTAACAATCTACATGTTACATAAAAAAAAATACAAGCTTGAACTCTTTCTTAAAATGATGCAATTCATTTATGAAAGTCCAAATGGAATTAGTAATACATTATTTTGTTTTTCAAAAAAAAAATGCATCACCATTATTAGAGAATAAACCCAGATTTCATAACATGTAAATATAATATATATATATATATAAAACATATTTTCAAAGAAAGAAAGCAATTATGAAATTCAAACTAAAGACATAGGCATAGGAGACCTACCTCAAACATGTTGTTGTTTTTCTATGACCACCCGAACCGATCCTTGGCACATACACGCACATGAATGTATACATATATATATATATACACCCCTAGATGCATTGCACATATTCCCCACGCCATGAGGGGGTATGAACAATGAGGGGATATATATATACACGTGCCTTACCATATGCATGTGCCTGCAGGGATCCTCAATACTCGCGACCCAAAACCATCGCAGCGAAGTCCAACACACTACACATATAATTTAATAAAACAATTCAAACACTTAAACAATATATAAAACACTTAAAAATAACACATCAAAGAATCGCGCCAATGACACACTCAGCTTCAAGTTGGGAAGCCACTTTAAAACCAAATTTAAAATAAATAGACATTAAACACCACAAACTCATTAAATGTTCACTTATGAACACGACCTCAGATGGAGTAGCGACCCATGTGATTCTCGAGAGTACGGTTTGACACTCCTAGTGGTTGGTGCTTTCCTAGGGCATGGTCTGCTAAACCATGTTGCCGGGTTAAACATGACCACTAGTCCTCCACCCAGGTGCTTTGATGTTTGTGATATCTTGCTTCAATTTTGGGATTGGCGTGAGATTGTTTTCCTTTAAAAAGGTAAGCAGAATTTGGTGCTGCTCTTATTTTATTTTGGTGTGTATTTGACATTATTTTTGGGGTACTTTTCTCTTGGACCTTGTTTTTGGAATTTG
Organism: Viscum album; assembly: GCA_963277665.1. Classification (NCBI taxonomy): domain Eukaryota; kingdom Viridiplantae; phylum Streptophyta; class Magnoliopsida; order Santalales; family Viscaceae; genus Viscum; species Viscum album. The sequence continues at coordinate 1,362,895,332 of OY728143.1, read as the reverse complement.
GTGTTGATTTGTCAAAGTTGATTTTATAAAAGAACGTTTTGGGTTATTTGAAATTGAAGTGAGTTATTTTTGAAATGGGAAGCATTTTTTAAAATATGTCTTGAATTTTTGAAATGGTTTGGAAAAAAATGTATTTTCGGATATTGAGAATGTTTTGTTTTGAAAGCGGAGTAACCTTGTTTCTTTCCAGCATTATTCCTATGGGTTCTTGCATGTGCGTGTGGACTTGATTAGTGGCTAGTTGGTGAATCGTGTGTACGGGTGCCTGAGTGGCACGAAAATGCATATTTGCAAGAAACCATGGAATATCAGTGGTGGTTGATTGATTTCTAAGGTTGCTTATTATTTCCTAGAAAGTGGGCCTTTTTCTTAAATGGGTTTTTGTGCACAAATGGTTTTGAAAACGGAAAAAATGACATTACGTTTAGAGTAAAGATGAATTTTCAAAATAGCTATTTGGGCTTGTTGTGCAGTGCTTGGTTTTTCAAGTGAGTGTTTTTATTTGAAAATGAATTGATGTTTTAAATTGGAATTATTGGATTTGTTTCTGGAATGTTGATGTTTATATTGTGATGTGTTTGGATTTCTGGAAGGCTGTTTTGTGTTTCTTGTTTGGGATATTCCCCCTAGAAATGTTCCATGGGTTCCAGCAGGTCTCTATCATTTCTTGGCCCGGCCCTGACTCCCAGTGGAGTGGCAGAGTTGGGTTCTACTCAGTGGTGTCGATTGTTCATAGACGTCGATGTCAGTTGGTTGTTGTTGAGTGATTTGGGAAATTTGGAAGTGTCTCTAGTTTTGGAGGAACTCTAGATGTTGTGTATGTGTAAGTTGTCTCGAGTATGTTTGGAGGAGCGAGACTAAACCGGCAAACGGTGATAGTTCCGTTTTCTTTGCGAATAGCGACGCTGTGAGCAACCCTAAAGACTAGTCTCATTTCGTGGTTGTACCTAAGTGAAGGCGAAGGAAAGTGGTGGATCTCATAGGTGCTTGACCAGTCAACAGAGGGTGAAGGAGGTATGTTGACCTTTTTGATGAGCTAGTTTCTTGTTCCCCAGAGGTTGTGTGTAACGATCAGTTTAAAGATCGTAATAGTTGTTGGTCCCATTTATACTGTGGTGAATGAATGTTCTTCGTCCGATGAAGAGTGTGAACCAAAGGGACTTGTTCTTGGAGTGCCCCTCTCGTCAGTTTGTGTCGCACGTTTGACAGACCGCTCAATATCCTATCTATAGTGTGGTCAGTCAGACACTCTAGGCCGTTCGCTACAATTCTCAGTTGGTATGTTAATAGAGTGGTCGCGCGAGACACGAGGAGTAATATGCAGGTTAATTTTCCAGAAGAGGAAGTTCCAGTCAGAGGTGGCCAACTTATGACTGCGAGGCTATAGATGCTTCAGACATCAGGGCCCCAGCTATAGGTTTCAGGGTGAAGCTTGCGTGCAGTCAGAAACTCGTCGGACATGGGATGAGCTTGATCTGACTTAAGTTCGCAGTGACGGGATGGGAAGAGATTAAATTTTCTTATTTCGGTACCCTCTCTAAATGTGTCATTCTTGTTGTGAGGGGAATGGATCCCTTGTCTACTTGTCATGGTATTATTTTATGGGAGTTCCTCTTAGGCCTTAAAGAGGTTCAGAAAATCCGTATTCCTGTAAATCTAGTAGGCATGCTCCGTGAACCTTCTCGTGGTCAGAGATGCTCATGTCTTGTAGAATTGACGTGCGCCTGTCTGGTTTTCCTCCTAGTTAGGGGTTCATGCTATCAAAGATATCTCTTGTGGAAGTGTTGTCCACTGTAGGAATAATCATTGTGGGTCATCCCATGTGGTGGGTTCGCGATGAAGGGTTCAGTTAGTATTTCTTAAAGTAAACTGGGAATGCCCGCACGGGTTTTATGGTGTTAGGAAGTTTTAAAATGGTGGGGAGACCCTGTGCGGGTCTCGCCAATGTCCCATTTTGTGTTAGTTCAACATAGGGAACTTTGAGGGTCAATTTAGTGTTAGAGGTTGTATGAGTTGTGAGTTGTTTTGGTTTGAAGAACCAATGTTTGACGAGAACCCTAATATGATGGGGAGACCACCATAGGATGAGCTTGTAGAAGACTATGTTTTCAAAGTGCGCTTGGCGAAGCAACCCCTTGCTTCTGCTCTGCCCAACCTTGACCATGTTAATTGGATAGATTAAGTAGCAGGTCGCTTGATGAACATTCTTGGAGATCTCAAGCGGCCCTAGTGATCCCTACGCTAGGGGTCGGGGTGTTCCATGTTTTAGTTTTGTTTAGAGGTGGATTCTTTGCTGTTGGTTGTTTTTCTTGGTGATTCTGGTTTTGAGATCTTTGAAGTTTTAGGTCATGGGTGTTCTGAATACTGGGTCTTCAGGCGATTGAGGTTTTGTTTTAAGTGTCTTCGTGACCTCTCTTGGAACCCTTGATTGACAGAGTATTTTGGGACTTTATGGGGGTAGAAAGTGTCATGGTGGGGAGAATTGTCACACCCCGACTTCGCACATCGATAATGATTTTAATTTTTACCTTTATATGGTAATTTTATTTTATTTAATTGTTTTTCCAAGGTGCATGTTGGGCACGATGAGAGTTTATGTGTTTTGTTGATAAATGACCGTTTGAATTAGCAGCGGTCGACACACGTTCATGGCACGATCGAAGCCGCGTCACTTCGCTAAAGCGATATGCGCCCCGACCATGATTTATTCTATTTTAATTATTTTGGGTATTACTTTTGAGCTGCGTTTTGAACCAGTTTTTTTAAGAGAAATTGGGATCTTATATGGGTGCGTGACTGTACGTGCGACCGTGTGCAGCGCCCAACCTTAATAAGGGAACGTTTTATGAATAAATTTATTATTACATGGACGCACGACTATGTCACGACCACGTACGCATCTATGCGCGGAGTCTAGACTCAATAAGTAATGAAGTTATTTTACGACTGGTTCTGTTATTTTAGTTTTATCATTGGTATTATTAATGTTTAATCTAATATTTCAATTAGGTTATTATTATCCTTGATGTTTCTACTAATATTGAATTTGGTTGTGATACTAAATTGTGGTCGCAAAGATAAAATTATAATTTGTGTTGCTTTAGTAACAATAATGTTATTATCATTAGTATTAAGAATATTACTATTATTATTATTGTTATTATTATTATAATAATAATTATTATTACTATTGTGATTAGTTTTAATTGATCTAGATTTTATTTAGGTTTTATTTTGTTTTGTTTTGTTTTATTTTTATTTGATTTTTATTTTATTTTCTATCTCTCACTCACCCCTCTCATCCCGTCGCTCAAGGAACCCTTTCCCCCTAATTTTTGCGCAGCGCTCCCCACCCCTCCTCTAACCCTAGGCCGACACCTCCCTTCCAGCCCCTCGCTTCGGCGCCTCCCATTCCCCTTTCTCCCTCCGCCGACACCCTCCCTTCCTCTCAGTCGACCGCGCACCGCCCCGACCTTGCATCACTCCTCCTCCTCTCCCTAGCGGCGGCCAACCCTCCCTCACCGCCCGTAAGCCTCCATAGGCTCGGACCACAAGGACCCGCACCTCCTCTTCCTCCCGACCAAATTTTCTGGTGCTGCACACCTCCGGCAGCTTTCTTCAAGCTTCGACCAGCTCTTTGCACCCATGCCGAAGGTGCGTTTTTCTTTAGTTTGTTGTTTCTTCATTCGGTAGGTTGTCATGTTATGGTTTGGTGTTTCTTTGGTTCAATTTTGGTGAAATTGTATTGATTTTTTGATGCTAGAGTTCATTTGAGTTGTTTGCGGCGAATTTGGTGCGCGATTGGGGTTTGCACATCATGTTGCGAAGTTTTTCTACATTCGAGGTAGGTGGTTCCCCGTCCAATTATTATTTGATTAATTAATTTTGCAAGGTTAATTTTTTAGAGTGTTATTTAGTTAATGAATGTGGTGAGAATTTTATTTTCATTGAAGTTTTGGTGCGAAGTTGATTTTTATTTAAGCTTGGCATGCCTTGAATTGTTTAGCAGGGTGTTGTCATAATACGTGTATTTGATGCTGCAATCATCTCTGGTTAATTGTTAGTGTTTTTTGAATTGTGAGGTTATCTTTTTAATTATTTCTTTGGTGTGATTTAATTTTTACATGAGTTCTAGTATGTCTTAATGTGTTTATTAGTGTGTTTAGGTGGTACGAGCATGCTGTTACTGTGAAAACCCACGTCGGACTATTCTTTAGTGTTTTATAAATTGTGTAGTTACTTTGTTAGGATGTGCAAGGGGTGAAATTGATGTTTTGGTGTAGCTTCGGTATGAGTTATATCTTAAATGATCATTTGAGTGGATCTTCTTGTTTTTTTAGTCATGCGGCGTATTTCGAAATGGTTTGAAAAATTTTTCTGGTAGTTTGTTTAATTATAGCAATGGTCTTTTTAACTGTGCGGATGGTTTTCTTTAATTGCATGTGTAATGCAGATTGTGTTCTTGAGGTGACGTCGTGTGCGTATGGTCATGTAAGGGGGGTTTGGGTCAGATAGGTGTGTGAAGTAGTTGTTTTTCTCTTTAAAAATTTATTTATGAAAATTTGGATTGTTTTATTAAATAATTATTAAAGATGAAAATTTGTTTGGACTGCATGGTGTAAAGGTTTTTGATGTTTAAAGTCGTGTGACATAGGTTGAAATTGTTTAATAAATTCTTGTGATGGTTTGTTTGACTTTGAAAGTGTTTTCTTTGACCACACTGTTTTTTTATTAGTCGTGTAAGTAGTGAAAATTTAGTTTTGAAATATTTTTAGTGTGCGTATTCTTCCAAAATGGTATTTCTGAATGAGAGTAGTGGTTTTTGGCATGTGCGGTGTCTTGTTTTATTTGGGTGCATATATATGACATGTTACATGAACTTGAAATTTGTTTGAGTACAAACTGGGATGCTCGGGTAGCTAGGAGGGTAGACTAGACTAGTGGGCTAGTGTTCTGGAGGTGACTCGACCCGGTTTCACTAGCAAGACTGACGATTGAAACACTAACTAAACATATGATATTCTGAGGGTCGTGGTCTTCTAAGCCACGTTTTCTGAGGGTCGTGGCCTTCTAAGCAACGTTTTCTGAGGGTCGTGGACTTCTAAGCCACGTTTCACCGAGACACGAAGATCTAGGGTCCCAAGCTAGCTAACACCCATGCAGCCTCTCCCATATTAGTGTTCATCAGTTAATTTATCAGTGTGACACTTTTGTTATTTTAAAAGTAAGTGTGTGTGTATGTCTACGTGTGTTGTGTTTTAATTTAAATTGGTTCTTTTTAAAACTGCTTTCTCTAAACCTGTTTTCTCTAAAGTTGTTCGAGATTTTAGTTCTTTTCTCTAATTAAATTTTCAAATGTATTTGTCATTTAATAATCGTGTGTGGAACTTTTTTTTGGGTGGAATCTTACCGGGATTTTAGCTCACACCCTACATACACCCTTGGGTGTATGTAGATTCTGTTTCTTTCTCTTTCCAGGTTGAGGCATCGGGCCTGGCGTTGGTGGTTCGGGTTGTTAGTGGCATCCTCGTGTTGGTTTGGTGGCAACGGCTTGGGGATGTGACTCCTCATGTCGCACGAAGGTTTGTGTGGAGTTTTGTTTTTTTTCTTGATGTAGTTTCTTTTGGGTTTTTATTTCAAGTTGTAAACTTTAAGTCTAAACTTGGTAGGGGCATGTTTGGTTGTCTGTTTTTAGTTTCAATTTATTCAGCTTTTTTGTTTTATGTCTATTTATTCGGGTAAATCGTTCCCAAGTTATATTCTTGATACCCGGGCACTTGTGCCAGCCCGTGGGGATCGGGAACGCCCTTCGGGCCATGTCGTGGACCGGGTCGGGCACCGGGTTGGATGGCGACCCGTCCTAGTTCGTGACACACCCACCTAAATCAATCAAGCCCACCAACAACCTCATCTGGCGGTGTCTAAAGAAGTCCACCGGTTGAATCCAGAAGTAAACCGTGATCAGGCACACACACCTTCCCTTACTTATCCAGACTTCTTGTAATGACCAGAACTTTTTAATTATATTTGTTTCCTAATTTTGTGTGTTATTTTATTTTATAATCAACAAAACTATATCCTTTAATTAATTAAGTTGGTATAATTAAAATGAGACCGTTGGGTTTCGACTATTATATGAACATTGGTCAATATGACCATTGGAAACTATAATCTTAACGTTGTGTTTTTATAAATACAATTATCTTGGTTAATTAATACAGAAAGAAGATTGAATGGCCTCATCCAGTAGACTCAATCCATATGAATCCCATCTTTCGGATCTTGGGAAGGAGGTAGCTTCACTGGGCTTTGCTTTGGACCAAGCCCAAGCCGAACTTCAACATATGAAGCTTGAATGAAATCTCCTAAGGGAGAAGTTCAAGCTGATAGAAATCACCACCCGGAAAATGTTTTCCAAGCCACCCCAAGATTCTATCACCATAGCACACCATACACTTAGGTCTTATGCTGGTCTTATAAGGGGCTATGTAACGAGACCTTAGCTACTTTGTGTAATCCTTTTATATAAATAAAATTGTTATTTCTTCTTATGGAAAAGTTTGTGAATTTCAAATATCCGGATAAATATAGGATGTGTATTATTTATGAATTTAGAAAAAAGGGTATTTTAAAATATTTTTGTATTCATTAAATAATTAATAATGTGAAATTATTTTCAAAAAAGGTCTTCTATAGTTGTGATCAGTGAGAAATTTAGAGTCTAATAAGATCAATTTTCTTTTTAGTGAATAGTAAAGTAGGAATAGTAACATATCCATATGAATTGTAATGAATAGTTATGAATAGTAATTTGACCAAAAAAATAGAAACTTCACCCATGAATGTATAAATACATTTTAGACATCTTAAAAGTGAAAAAACAATCATAGTTTAAGTTTTGGTATTTTTGTATGCCATAAATATTTTATTTATAATTTTATAATTAATTTAATAATTTAAAATGGAAATTTATTTTCATAAAATTTAATCATAAATTTTTACTTTATTGTCTTATGAGTATATGATATTTTTATGGGACCTTGATTACTTTTTTAAGGTGTTACAAAATGAGTTATAGTTTTAAAGTTGTATTTTTGGAATAAATAATGATTTTATTTAAAAAATAAATTTAAAAAATTTAAAAAATTATTTTCATAAAATGGAATTCATTTTTGAATTCAGAGCCTTGATATTAGGTTAGGGTGAATTTTTGGGATTTTTCTGAAATAGTTGAATTATCGGTGAATAGTAAAAATGCAGTTTTGAGTTTCGGGTGTTTAATGACATCATTAATGATGTAATAATGATGTAATATTTCTGGTCGACTTATTAATAGTGAGATATACTATGAGGTTTACCAAGTGGATAATACCATGGGAAAATACCACGGGAAGGCCCATGGTTTTGCAAATACCACCGATGAGGCGTCCCTTGGAAATTAATAATTTATTCACTCACTTTTCCTATAAATACCAAGACATTTCCCTCATTCATTTCAATCCAAAATCATACTAAACGGATTTTTGGTCTCCTTAACTCCAAATTAGTCCTCCAAAGGTTCCCTCAAGCCTCTCAAGGTCCCGACCTTCAGGCTTTCGAAGTTACTCTTCAAGGTAAGGGAACCTTTCACCCTCCTCTTTAAGTCATGACTTCCTTTATGTTATGTATTATAGTTACATTTTATTATGAGGGGGATTATTATTATATATCTTTACTACTTTCAATTTCATTTCCAAATTATTAGAGACCCTTTCCGCTCACATCAATTAATTTTATGAATTTTTATGTGACGCCGTTAGGCTGCCGAATTTTCATAAAAGAAATCGTGCTTTCTCTTTCCTTTAAATTTTTTTTCATGTGGTGTGTCATTAAAATGTCCACACCATGATATAATTTCTTTTTATTATGTCCCTCTACTTTAAAATGGTTCATTTATGTATGGGAGACCCTTTTCCCCTCTCTTTGTATTATTTTCTAAAACCATGATATATAGTCGTTATGCTGCAGAAATTTCACCTCAAAATTTCTCTATATTTCTCTCTTGTTTTATTTATGTGAATACCCAGAACCATTTTGTTTCTATGGGTGTTCATAGATATACCAAAAAAGATATATTTGATTCTATAATTAACATACATGTAACCCTCACTCCCTTTCCATGGGTTGCAAATGACATAACGATCTTATTTTTAAGCACTTTTAAAAGTCACGATTTTGAAGTGAAACCCATTCCTTTTACTCTATTTGGGTTATTTATGAAATTTTTGATTATGATATATGTGGATCACATGAAAATAAAGACATATTAAGGGTGCACCCTGATATCACTCTAATGAATTGGGTAAAGAATTAATCTCTAGAGATGACAAGTTTCACGATACCTTGGTGAATAACCTTGGTAATTTTTATGACACCTTGGGGATAAAACTTGGTGATATGTTCATGAATGTATTAATGGAATGTTTTAGCCAAATATTCAATTTATTATTCAAGTTATTTTTATTATGATATTCCTATTTTTCTATTGCACACGCCTTTATGACTTTTATCATGTTCTTATTAATATTGCTCAAGATCACATGTCAACTGTCTCACTTATTTTCCTTACCGAGCCTTATACTCACCCTTTTCTTTAACGTATATATCCAGGATATGAGATACAGTAATATTACATAGTATGAACCTATGATTAATCCTTATGAGTGGTTTATAAGAATGTTTTATGTTGTTTTCATGTATTATGTTCCTGATTTCCAAAACACTAGACTTTAAAGATCCTCTGTTTGTAAAATGTAATGAAAAGTTATGTAATAAAAAGGTGGGATGCCATAGTTGGTATCAAAGGATAGTTTAGTTATTTATGGAAATTAGGCTATGAAATCTTTAGGAATAATCCTATATAAAAGTTTAAATATAGGAAAACTTCCTGGTATTTTGGTGAGTATTAAGTAAGTGGTTTATCAAGAAAATACATACCTGTCTGGATACAAGTAGGTAGAGGTGGCTCTGACACAGAGGTACCTAGGGTAAAAACTCCAATAAGGAGTTTCGGGCTTGACCTGGGGTATCCTGGTACACGATAATGGGTCTTGCTTCACTCTTGGTTACAACACTCCTGGAGGATATGTTTGGTTAATCATAAGCTTTTTATGAATCATTATGAAGGAAATCTAGAGAAATGTAATTTTTTAAGCATGAAGTTTTAAGACATAAAATCCTTTATAGTTAAAAGATTCATAAATGAAATAAGTTTCTCACTAAGGTTTTATTATTTTAGAAATGGAGGGAAGTAGGAGGAACCGTGCAAATGGTGACCACAATGGACCATGCGCTGACGACCCTCCGATGGAAGCCAGAATGGAAAAATTCATGCGAATGATGAACCAACTGACTCAAGTTATGGGAAATAACTTGAATCAAGATGAGAGACCGATCTCACCGTGAAGGGAACAACATTATGTTGAGTTTTTTATGCGTCAACGACCACCAAAATTCAGTGGATCGACTGACCCATTGATTGCTGAGCAGTGGATCAGCTATATCGAGAAGATCTTTTATGTGCTCCGCTGTTCAGAACAAGAGAAGGTCACCCTGGCTGTCTATCACTTAGAAGGAGAAGCTGATCAATGGTGGGAGATGATTAAAAACACGAGTCAAAGAGTGGAGGTTGAAGATATGTAGTGGGAAGAGTTCAGAGGTATCTTCTTCAGTATGTATTTCCCTCATTCCATGAGAACAAGAATGGATAAGAAGTTTCTCAAGATGAAGCAGAAGGAGTTTCTCAAGCTGAAGCAGAAGGAGAATGAATTTGTGGGAAGCTACGAGATGAACTTCACAAGGCTTTCACATTACACCTCTATCTTTGTCATGGATCTAAATGTCAAGGTTGATAGATTCTTCGTTGGACTGAGACCTCATATGCGGAAGAATCTAGCCAACCGAGATTATGACAACTATGAGGAGATCGTGCGAAGTGCGATGAAAGTTGAACCGGAGTTTGGTGAGACTCAGTGGTCTCATAAATCCAACGACAAAAAGAGATCAATGGAGCCAAGATTAGGGAGGAGCTTTGATCAACGAAGAGAAGGCAAGAAAGTGAAACATCCCACGTGTAATAAATGTGGTAAGAAGCATTTGGGGAACTTCCTGCTCGGGAGCAGGAAATGCTACAACTGTGGAAGAGATGTCCATATTGAGAGGAATTTTCATAGTGAGGTGAAAACTTAACTTCCAAACACTAACGATAAGGGGAAGATGGTGCATGCCCTACCTGATGTCCAGTACTTTTAGTGTGGACAACTTGGGATCTTTTCCAATCACTGTCCAAATCTGAGGGCAGTGGAGGGGAACCACCATTAGCCTCAGCAAAGGCCAAGGGAGAAAGGTCGTGCTTTTTCTATCACAACAGCTGAAGTTGAAGCTCTAAATGATGTTGTAGCAGGTACTCTTGTTGTTCTCTCAAATCTCACAAGTACTTTGTTTGATTCTGTTTCTACGCATTCCTTTATTTCTTCCAAGTTTACAAAGAATTTAGAATCAAACCTCGACTTGCTAAAAGTAGATTTATCAGTCAAGACTCCTGGTGGTATTATCCAAGCATCATCAGTGTTTAGAAACTCTAGTATTTACTTTGGTGATCACAATCTTATCAAAAATCTAGTAGTCATTCCCATGCTGGAATTCGACATTATACTAGGGATGGACTGGCTCTCAAAGTATAATGCTAAGATCAAATGCAGAAGTAAGGAAATCTCAGTAGTCTTGAATGGAAAACCTATAGTTATCTTCCAAAGAGAGATATCTCAACCTGATCATTTTCTAGAATAACCTCCTATATCCTTCTTTATGGAATTGATCGGTGAAGAAGAAGAAGAAAATGAGAGTTTGAGGATAGAAAATGTACCCATATTCTAAGAATACATTGACGTATTTCATGAGGAGTTTCTTGGACCTTCCCCAGAAAGAGAGGTAGATTTATCTATTAAACTTGTACCTGGATCTCATCCAATATCAAAGACCCCATATAGGATAGAAAATGTGGAGCTGTAGGAATTAAAGAAACAACTCCAAGATCTTTTGGAGAAGGGGTTTATCCGACTGAGTGTGTCTCCTTTGGGAGAACCTTTTCTCTTTGTGAAGAACAAGGATGGATCGATGAGGGTATGCATTGATTATAGAGAACTGAACAAGATCACAGTAAAGAACAAATACCCTCTTCCAAGAATTGATGACCTATTTGACCAACTTCGTGGGGCTTAATTATTCTCTAAGATTGATCTTTGATATGGTTATCATCAATTGAGGGTGAAGAAAGAAGATATTCCAAAAACTACCTTCCGATCAAGATATGGGAATTATGAATTTGTTGTTATACCTTTTGGACTGATTAACGCACCTACTATTTTTATGGAATTGATGAATAGAGTCTTTAAACACCACCTTGATAACTTTGTGGTAGTTTTTATTGATGATATTATAATATATTCCAAAATTCGTGAGGTTCATGAGGATCATATAAGGGTTATTTTGAAAACTCTACAGAAGGAGAGAATTTTTGGAAAGTTCAGTAAATGTGAATTCTGGTCACAACATGTTTCTTTCTTGGGGTACATTGTTACCAATGAAGGAATCACAATTGACCCTGAAAAGACAAAAGTTGTAGAGGAGTGGCCTCAGCCTACAACAACAACTGAGATTCATAGTTTCCTTGGATTAGAGGGATATTATAGGAGGTTTATGAAAAACTTTTCATGACTTTCTAATCCATTAACCAAGTTAACTCGAAAAGGGGTCAAGTTCATCTGGACAAAGGATTGTGAGGAAAGTTTCCAAGAGATGAAGAAGAGATTGGTTACTGCACCTGTGTTAACTCTACCCTAAAGTGGTGAAGGATTCGTTATTTTTAGTGATGAATATCTGAAAGGGCCTAGTTGAGTCCTCATGCAAAATGACAAGGTCATTTCTTATGCATCTTGATAGTTGAAGACTCATGAGTAGAACTATCCTATGCATGATCTAGAGCTGGCTGTGGTTGTTTTTGCTCTGAAGATATGGAGGCACTATCTTTATAGGGAGAAATGTGATATATACATAGACCATCAAAGTTTGAAGTATATTTTCACACAAAAGGAATTGAACATGAGACAAAGGAGATGATTGGAACTCCTTAAAGACCATGATTATTCAATTCATTATCATCTCGGAAGAGCAAACAAAGTCGCTGATGTATTAAGAAGGAAAGACCCAGTTGTTCTGTCCATTATGAGGATTCAAAGAGATCCTTTGATCAATGAGCTAGTAAAACTAGACATGGGAATTATAAAGGAAGGTACATCATCAACCCTAACCCAAATTATTTCTCAACCGTCACTATAATAGAAGATCAAGAAAGCTAAAAAAGAAGATCCTTTGTTATAGAAGAAGTTTGAGGCTGTGAAGGATGGGAAGTTTCCTGAGTTCAATACTGATCAAGAAGGTGTACTAAAATTTCATACAAGACTATGTGTTCCATTTATTTCTAAAATAAATAAGGATAAAATGGATGAATCTCATAGCTCTACTTTATCTATACATCTTGGTAGCACGAAAATGTATAGGGACCTTCATGATCATTATTGGTGGGATAATATGAAAAGGGAGATTGCTGACTACACTTCAAGGTGCCTGGTGTAACACCCTGAGATTTTATGAGAAATATATTTTTATGTCTTATGTTATACGCAACACCAAAGGAAGCTTTCACTATATGCAACACTAGCTTGGCTTGTGTTACACGCAGGAGCAACCTTCCCCGATAGTTTGCGTTGTACGCAATACCGAGTTTCACTAAACAACGATATGTTATTAAAATATTATATAAACTAGACATTATAAATATTATTAACCACATTTTGAATTTTATATAACATTAGAATTCATCTTACATATTATATGAGAAAAAAATCAATTTTTTGGATAAAAAAATCATTTTTTCAAAAATGCAGTTTTTCCGACTTTTGATGGCACACCCATTTTTAATCTAATTTTTGAAACGTTTATGAGTTAAATTTGAAAAAATAAAATCTTTATTTTGAATCAGGATATAAAAATTTACATTGGATAAATTTTTGACACTTTTCTGATAACTTTCATATTTTGATGAATAATAAAAATACGATAAATTTTTCATAAAAACAACTTTTTTAATCAAGATAATTTATATAGTTAAATTATAATATTGAATTATTTTAAAGTATAAATAGAATATATTTTTACCATTTAATATAATGTATGTCATTACTATTAATTTTACTTTGAATTCATAGGTAAAAACATTTCAATCTTTGGCAATGATTTAACTTTTAAAACCCGTTTTCTTGACAACGGGATTAATTTTAAATTAATTACTGAAACTTATGTGTTTTGAATTTTGAAAAATAGATTCCATATTTGGATTAAGTGGGTACAAATTATGTTAATAGGTTACTTTTTTTTTTATTTTTGATATTATGAATAGTAACTACGGTAATGTTTATTTACTACAGTTAAAGGTAAATCGGGTAATTAAGGGTCAAAATAAGATTATAAAATTACCCTAACACCTGCCAAAATTATATTGGATGAATAAAAGTAGACTCATATCACCTAAGTTTCAGAATAGATTCATTTCATGGAATTTTGACCATGAAAATAATTTAATTATTATTAAAACCAAAGAAAGTGACAACATGTCACTCTCTTAAATCTTATAAGTGTAATAATTTTATTTAGTGATAAACTTCATAAAACTTCAAATATAAATAGTCTAATGAAATATAATAAAATTATATACATCATGTGAATTTATTTATAATTTTTAGGGATTAAATAATTATCATTAATGATGACACAATAGTGATGTAGAAATTATTTTATTGATTGAAATATCAAATAAATGGTTTTAAAAATATTAAAATAAATATTATATGAAATATTTAATGTGCTACACTAATTTTCTAGATAAATATGATATGTTATTAATCTATTAAATTTTTTATTTCGAACATATCTTCTGTTTATATTTTATTTAAATTAAAATAAATTAATAGTGTCAAAATTGACACTATTGTTATTTTATAAAAATAACATATTATAATTTTTTTAAAAATCACAAAAATATTTAAAAATTATAAATTGAAATTTATATGGTCTAAAATTTCATAAATTATCCAATTATGGACAATTAACTACACATAAGTAATTATTTATAATAATTTAAAATTTAGAATATTATTACCAGAAATAAAATTAAATAGAATAAATAAGGATAAATCAAGTTGATAATGTTTAAAATAAATTCCCAACATGTCTAAATTTTATTGGTTGATGATATTAAAACCCTATCTCATCTAATCTTCGTATTTGAGTCATTTTTGAAGTTTTTAAGTGGGGTTTGAATTTATTAAAAATAAATATTTTTAGGTTTCCAAAGGTGGCCCTCTCCTCCCTTATAAAAGAGAACCTCCTCCATCTCTTATTCACACAATTTTGAGCCTTTAAGCTTGGTCAATACCTACCCATTTATCTTCTCAACATCTATAGTTATATCATAGAGTTTCTGGTATTCTCAAAAGACCAACTCTAGCGCCCTAAGAGGAAGTTTAAAAGAGGCACGTCGAGGAAGAGGCGATCTCTTCTACCGATTCTTTCAAGTTTCTTTCATCTTCTAATTCCTCTTATTTATTTGTTTCATTATAAAGTAATAACATAAGTATCAATCATATAATTATATGTTATTATAAATATGAAACAACCCTATTTCACCTTCTATCCATCCTACGGAAAACGAAATCACCGCACGTGCGTACGTACGAAATACCATCTCCACGCCATGGTGTAATCTGTTTTCCACCACCACCTTACTTGGATGGGTATAATGGTGTAAAAAATAACTATATATGATTATTATAAAATTATACTGATTCTTAAATATTATATCATCAACTTCAATTCCATTCATATAATTATGGGAATGATATCATCGCTCATGCGTACGTACGACCTACCGTCTCCACGATGTGATGTGACTCATTCTACCTGATCTTAATTGAATAATGATTATATAAATGAATTGAATGAATATATATGATATAATAATACCATTATGTAAATGATATAGATGTAATATAAAAAGTGTAATAAGAATTTATTCGAAAAAACACGCATAAGAACATAAAGCAATGAACACCCGAATAACAAGTAGCAATGAAATATTATTAATAAGAAGATAAGAATATGACCATATATGATATCATAATAATTACTATGATTCTGGAATAAGTCAATGACATTATTTAAATCATTATACAGGAGTTTTGGATACGTACAAATCTTATCATACCTAAGGTAAGGGATAATTTTTCAAATATCATTTTTATCCGAGATTGCTTATACGTAAGTATTTACCGGGGTTATATTTTTCATCCATGTCCATAAAAATGTTTTTCATAAAGTGTTTAATATTATTCCATGTATTTTTAAAGTCATTTTTACGTCTCTTTGACTTTTACATTGTTTTAAGGAAGGAATCTTTCTTTTGTTTACCATATGAGGAACTTTTTTGACTTTTTCGGCAAAAGTATGAGGAGAATGTTTTCTTAACTTATATGGCATGAACGGATTTTTACGGTTTCATAACGCCTAATTTTCATGAAGCTTCCTCTACAAGATTTCATGATTATTTTTAACAAAATCCTTTTCTTTTAAAATTGAATGTAATTTTCTGAAAAGAAAATGATTTTGAAAAAGAAAGGATATTTTCCTCAAGAATTCATTTCAAGAGTTTTGTCAAAACTATTTTCTATATAAGATGACATTATTTAGTATGATTATGTTTCAAGTATAATTTTTCTATTATTTACATGGTTTGATTCTTCTTATGATGAAATGATATCCATTTGTTTTAAATGGATTACATTATGATGGGATGATGTTTATGAAACCCATTTTATTCTTTGGGTTATGATGAATGATTTATGTATATTTTGTGGAACAAGTAAGAATGATTTCCTTATGAGATGGGTGGGACCTATATCTCCTTCCAATGCATTGGGTAAATATTTATATCTCATGAGATAAACATGGCTGGAATGACAAGTTAATCCGGTTCAGTGATACAGGACTGGAACAAGGAGTGAACTCGGTTCAGTAATGGACTTTGTCCGCTATGATAGTCTTGGAAATGAGTCTTGACTAATATGAAATGATTTCTTATGATTATGTGTGTATGCCACAAAGTTTCATGTTTTATGTTATGATTATTGGGATTACATTTCACTACTATGATTTATCCCATGTCATGATATTGTGATCTCTTTTGCAGGATACGATTTTCAAAATGTTATGTTCTTATGAATATGATATGATTGATATCTCCTTCATTTACCCTTACTGAGCAATTGAGCTCACCCTTTTGTATGTTTTATTTTCCACAGGTCAGGAAGAAGGGTATTAAGTAAGATATTCCAAAAAGGGACTCTAGATATGATGAAATAAACAGGAGACAGTGTAAATGATTTATGAACCAGTTGTTTATGTTTCCCAGTTTCTAAAGACACTATACCTATATGGTCCTTTCATGGTTTTGTTATATGTTGTAATAAGTATGCTTAAATTTTGAAGTAATAACAATGTATGTAATGTATGGGTTGTTATACCTGGTATGTCAGCAAGTGAAGGTAGAGTGAAAACTTCCTAAAGGGGTATTGTAACCACTGCCCATACCAGCATGGAAGTGGGACAATATCACTATGGACTTCGACATTGGTCTCCCGAGAAATTCCAAAGGAAATAATGCGATATGGGTTATTGTGGACCATCTCACCAAGACTTCCCATTTTATCTCCATTTGGGAATATTTTTCTCTTGATCAACTTGCCAGGATTTACGTGAAGGAAGTGGTAAGGCTGCATGGAGTTCCACTTTCTATCGTATCTGATCGTGATCCAAGGTTCACATCAAAATTCTGGAGAAGTATTAAACAATATCTGAGCACTGAATTGAATTTCATTATGGATTATCACCCCCAAACTGATGGCCAATTTGAAAGGACTATTCAAACACTCAAGGACATGCTGTGAACTTTCTCAATTGAATTTAAAGTTGGATGAGATCAACATATCTATTTAGTTGAGTTCTCTTAAAACAACAACTTCCACTCAAGCATTCAAATTGCACCCTATGAACCTATATATGGGAAGTGATACAGAACTCCTACTTGTTGGGATTAAGTTGGTGAGAGAAAGATTCTTGGGCCTGATCTTGTTCAAGAGATGATAGAAAAGGTCCATTCCATCCAACAACACATTAAGGCTGCTCAGAGTCAGCAAAAGAGCTATGCTGACAACCGTTGAAGGGACTTGGAGTTTGATGTTGGTGACAACGTCTTATTCGGATTTCACCTTGGAAGAGAGTCACGAGGTTTGGGAAGAAAGGGAAACTCAGCCCTAGGTACATTATCCCCTATGAAATCCTTGATCATGTGGGATCAGTGGCCTATCGTCTTACACTTACTCCAAATCTAGCACAAGTTCATGATGTCTTCCATGTATCCCTCTTGAGGAAGTACATACCTAACCCTTCACATGTACTAAATCCAGAGGTGGTACAACTGGAACATGACCTCTCTTATGAGGAGCAGCCGATGGAGATCTTGGATCATAGAGACAAGGTTCTATGCAACAAGACTACCCACCTTGTTAAGGTATTATGGAGAAACCACAAATGTGAAGAAGCCACGTGGGAACCATAGGAGTCCATGAGATAGAAGTACCCACACCTTTTCCCATTAGAGGGTACGAGATAAAATTTTGGGGACAAAATTTCTTAAGGGGGGAAGAATGTAACTACCCAAACTTTTTAATTATATTTGTTTCCTAATTTTGTGTGTTATTTTATTTTATACTCAACAAAACTATATACTTTAATTAATGAAGTGGGTATAATTAAAATGAGACCGCTGGGTTTACACTATTATATGACCGTTGGTCAATATGACCATTGGTCAATATGACCATTAAAAACTATAATACTATCATGGTGTTTTTATAAGTACGGTTATCTTGGTTAATTAATGCAGAAAGAAGATTGAATGGCCTCATCAAGTAGACTCGAGCCATATGAAGCCCATTTGTCAGATCTTGGGATGGAGGTAGCTTCACTGGGCTTTGCTCTGAACCAAGCCCAAGCCAAACTTCAACGTATGAAGCTTGAACGGAATTGCCTAAGGGATAAGTTCAAGCTGATAGAAATCACCAATCGGGCAATGTTGTCTGAGCCACCCCAAGATTCTATCACCATAGCACACCTTACACTTAGGTCCTATACTGGTGTTATAAGAGGCTATGTAATGAGACCTTAGCTGCCTTGTGTAATCCTTTTATATAAATAAAATTGTTATTTATTATTATGGAAAAGTTTGTGAATTTCAAATATTCAGATAAATATAGGATGTGTATTATTGATGAATTTAGAAAAAGGGGGTATTTTAAAATATTTTTGTATTCATTAAATAATTAATAATTTGAAATCATTTTCAAAAAAGGTCTTCTACAATTGTGATCAGTGATAAATTTAGAGTCTAATAAGATCAACTTGGTTTTTAATGAATATTAAAGTAGGAATAGAAACATACCCATATGAATAGTAATGAATAGTAATGAATAGTAATTTACCAAAAAAATAGAAACTTCACCCATGAATATATAAATACATTTTAGACATCTTAAAAGTGAAAAAACTATCATAGTATAAATTTTTGTATTTTTGTACGCCATAAATATTTTATTTACAATTTTATAATTAATTTAATAATTTAAAATGAAAATTTATCTTCATAAAATTTAATCATAAATTGTTACTTTATTGTCTTATGGGTATACGATATTTTTATGGGACCTTGATTACTTTTTTAAGGTGTTACAAAATGAGTTATAGTTTTAAAGTTGTATTTTTGGAATAAATAATGATTTTATTTAAAAATTAAATTAAAAATATTTATAAAATTATTTTCATAAAATGGACTTCATTTTTTAATTCATAGAATCGATATTAGGTTAGGGTGAATTTTTTGGATTTTTCTGAAACAGTTGAATTATCAGTTAATAGTAAAAATGCAGTTTTGAGTTTCGGGTGTTTAATGACATCGTTAATGATATAATAATGATGTAAGATTTCTGGTCGACTTATGAATAGTGATATATTATATTAAGTGTCCCAAGTGTCCAATACCATGGGAAAATACCATGGGAAAGCCCATGGTTTTGCAAATTCCACTGATGAGGTGTCCCTTGGAAATTAATAATTTATTCACTCACCTTTCCTATAAATACCAAGCCATTTACAACATTAATTTCATTCCAAAATCATCATCAACGAATTTCTGGTCTCCTTACCTCCCAAGGAGTCCTCCCAAGGTTCCCTCAAGCCTCCCAAGGTCCTGACCTTCAAGATTTAGAAGTTACTCTTCAAGGTAAGGGAACCTTTCACCCTCCTCTTTTAAGTCATGACTTCCTTTATGTTATGTCTTATAGTTCCATTTTATTATGAGGGTGATTGTTATTATATATATTTACTACTTTACATTTCATTTAAAAATTATTAGAGTCCCTTTCTTTTCTCATCAATTGATTTTCTGAATTATTATGTGACGCCGTTAGGCTGTCGAATTTTCGTAAAAGAAATCGTGCTTTCTCTTTCCTTTTAAGTTTCCTTTTCATGTGGTGTGTCATTAAAATTTCCACACCATGATCTTATTTATTTTTATTATGTCCCTCTACTTCAAAATGGTTCATTTATGGATGGGATACCCTTTTCCCCTCTATTTTTATTATTTTCTAAAACCATGATATATAACCGTTATGCTGTAGAAATTTCGCCTCAAAATTTCTCTCTCTCTCTCTCTTGTTTTTTATATGAATACCCAGACCTATTTTGTTTCTATGGGTGTTCATAGGTATACCAAAAAAGATATATTTGATTCTGTAATTGACATACATTTAACCCTCACTCCCTTTCCATGGGTTATAAATGACATAACGATCATATTTTTAAGCACTTTTAAAAGTCACGATTTTGAAGTGAAACCCATTCCTTTTAATATCTTTGAGTTATTTATGAAATGTTTGATTATGATCTATGTGGATCACATAGAAATAAATACATATTAAGGGTGCACCCTGATATCACTCCAATGCATTGGGTAAAGAATTAATCTCTAGAGATGACAAGTTTCACGATACCTTGGTGAATAACCTTGGTAATTTTTATGACACCTTGGGGATAAACCTTGATGATATGTTCATGAATGTAGAAATGGAATGTTGTAGCCACATATTCAAGTTATGATTCAAGTTCTTTTTATTATGATATTCCTATTCTTCCATTGTTCACGCCTTTATGACTTTTATCATGTTCTTATTAATATTTATCAAGATCACATGTCAACTGTTTCACTTGTTTTTCTTACTGAGCCTTATGCTCACCCTTTTCATTGATTTATGTCTCCAGGATATGAGATGTAGTAATAGTACATAAGATGAACCTATGATGAAGCCTTACGAGTGGTTTAGAAGAATGTTTTATGTTGTTTTCATGTATTATATTCCCGATTTCCAAGACACTAGACTTTAAAGATCCTCTATTTGTAAAATGTAATGAAAAGCTATGTAATAAAAAGGTAGGATGCCATACTTCTAGTAGACTTATCTAGAAGAACCTGGAGAAGTAAATCAAAAAGTCCCAGTGATGAATAGGGGAAAGACCTAACTCTCTTCCCCCACACTCGAGTACTGTCAGTATTCACTGGTAAGAAATGGAGGACAGGAGCAGACACATACCCCCACCCCAGACACATAATAGACATATATCCTTGTTCCAGTCACTTAAGTCACCAATTATATCCTAAAAATTGTGAAAAGTTAGATTCAATTTCCTTCCCACACCCTACAGACCTTCCTGAACATCATAACGATGATAATAGTAGTGAATGAGGGATGAACACATAGCTTTATCCTCATAAATGGGGTGGCTCATCAGCATGTCACCCCGGAGTAGACACATACCCTTTCTCCCATACAGGAGGGTTGTGGGGAACCCCCCCATAATATATATACAACCAAATTAGGAACATACACCTATTTCAATAGGAGGTGATCAGACCATTCCAATGGCCACACCAAGGCAGGCAAAAACCCCTACCAAAATTCTAGAAGCCTATTAGAAAATGACATGAGAGATAATTAAACAAGATTCCGTACCTAGAAACCACTCCCCCCAAAAATTGTCCCCAATATCTCATAATAAGGCACCCAAAAAGAAGCCTTACTGGGGACAACTAGAAAATGAAGAGTTGATCTACGACCCCACTCTACTTAATGCGGGAGTTCTTGAAGCCATTAGAAACTTATATATGAAAAATCAATATCCTACTCTTCCATTAAAAAATTATGGGAGTAGTATCAGTAATTCCAAAGGTCCTCCTGGGACACTTCACTATAAAGGCTTTATTCATGCTCATAATTTGATCGATCTTGAGCTCCTATATCCCAATGAGAGTCACAAAATCCCTCCGTATGGACATAAGATCAAAGAGCAAGAGGGTCTTCCCCTTACTATAATACACCATGGTATTACTCCCCATTATGGAATTTGATATGAAAGTTCTCTTTGTAGTAGCATTTCATTTCATCAAAAGGTACTTTCCATTGGTAATTTAATGATGAGAAAACCCTCCTATCATGAGGAACTTGGATAAACAAGGCCAATCATGTCTGATACCTTTTCATTGAAAAGTGAAATCCTTTCTCATCCAGAATACAACCCAAGGTGATGGTCATTCTCTGAACCACCCTTGGATTGTCTACCTTCCACTATGATAGAGGAATCCCCTACAATCCTTATTGTATACGATAAAGAATTAGTGAAGTGTCCACTTTGGTCGGACCAGGTTGACAAACCATTGGAAAAAGATAAAGAATACATTCTAAGCATGAAGAAACAACTAGATAAAGATGACATACCAGTTATGTTATGGCCTTTAGCCACCCCTCAATATAACATTATATAATCATTTTTGGGATTGTGTGCATTAAATCCACCTCAATATATGAAATACTCTTCATCACTTAAGAGAAAAGGTATTACCCTATAATGAGTATCAAATTCACATCAAGGTAATAGGAGGGATGTAATTCCAAACTGACTTGGAGGATCTCATGGCTATATGACATCCAAAATTGGGGAAATAGAAAGGATTCATTTAGCTCTCATTCCTTAATTCATTAAAAAAATTGCATTATCTAATCCTAGATACCCCATCTGGTGTTCATATCATAGGATGTTGTGAGCACAAATAATTAAATTTCACTACACTCCCAACCAGAAGAGACCACCAAAGGTGGTATCATGCAATGTCATAGATTTATTATGGATTCAATAAATAAACTTTGTTCAAAATATACAATATGATCAACAAAAACAAGCCCTGACCAACTCTCATCAACATCTGAACAGAAGAGAGAAAACTATCGAAAAACTTTTATTTCAGGCATTTGAAACTATCGAGAAATCCTCTTACTTAAGGGAAGTCAGTTGTTCGATAACACAAATTTCAGAAATAGTGAAATGATCTTCATAAGCAGGTGATTTATGTGCATACCAAATGATTAACTCAGTTCATGTTCAAACAAAACTCTATAAAATTATAAGAGAAGATACAATAGTAGAATCCACAATAATCCAGGAGCAACCCCATCCTGCAGGGATATGGTCTTTTTCAACAAAATATTTGAGGTCAGCAAATCAAGAATGAAGATTTGTGAAAATGGAATGGGAATATCCCCATCCCTCAGGGATAGGGGATTTTTTACCTAAAAAACCTCCTCCTCAATGGATGTCATTCTTATCTTCATTAGGGGAAATGCTGCAGAATGAATCATCTTAGTTTATCCCATCCTGTGATTCACTATCCTCATTTGGTATACACATAATATTTTTTTAGGAAATGATATTTATATTACCATATTCCAAATGGATCCAAGAGAACCATGGATGGATAGGAAAAGGCCTCTTGGAGGATGAAGAAAAAGGTAGTATTTCAAAGAAACTAATGAAATTTCTGTAATGAATCACATATCAGTGAATGTCGTTAACAATACCCCTACAGACCCTACATAACACAAGGAAAATTTAGAGGATAAGTTGGAGGAGGAAGTTTCATTTCATAATATGTTACACATAAAAATTATTGAGGGAGGTCTATGTACCTAGAACCAAAATCTTTCCCTGAATTTAGATGTTGCCCCAGAAAATCCATCATTACCTCCTTAAAGAGAATACAATAAAAAAAGGGTAAGGGTAAGATTGTGCCTCACCTACCACCTAGAGAGTATGAACCCCTTTCACTTGAGGATATATTTTCTCAGTAAGGGGAAGAAATGAAGGAATTGAGAAGGCTCAATGAAAAAATAATATGAGACAGTATTACTACTAGATATGTTCTACAAGAGAACCCTCAACTCACACTCCCAATAGGAACACCTCAACAAAGAGGGTTTTCTGCAACAATCGAACGGATCAAGAACATCCTCTCAATGTGGGATACCAAAAAACAATATAATTGGATCCCATAATAGAATATTGATATATTTCTGTATTGTTTATTCATATAGAATAGGTCAGGGTGCATCCTTGTAGGAATGCACCTATAGGTTACCCATGGAAGATACCAGTAGTTTCACTAAAGATGGCCTTACTGGATGCTTCCCCTGTTCAATATCTTTATCATCCAGACATTCCTCAAGGGATCATGAATACCATTGAGTTGCTAATGGATCTATTGGAATCCTTGGAGGAATAACACGCATCAGTGAAACTAGAGAAGAATCCTTACCCCGAATGGGTTGATCAGACTCTTCCACCATCGAACTTTAGGAATCCTACATTTCTAATTTTCAATAGCTCTGGCGACCTAGAGTAGAAATCGATTCATTTCATGTCCCACTGTGATCCCATGATGGGGAACCCTGAATAAAAATATCTAATAAAACTGAGGTTCTTCGTTCAATAAATGTAAGGACCGACCTTTATGTGGTACACCAACTTACTGGATCTGTCAATTTTAGGGTGAGAAGATCTCCACCAGAATTTTCTCTTCTAATTAATCTCGACATTATAGAAGAAAATATTCCTCAACCTATCAAATTGAAAACAATGGTAGAATTAGAGGGTCACAGACTTCATTTCTTAGTGGAATGAACTGATATACTCCTTAAACTTACTACTTCCTCAAGAATACTTGTTTCCCATATATATAATGAATCTTTACGATGAGTTGCACACACAATCATCCCTATGAAATAAACATGAGTATTTTGGGACATTTCCATGATTTATAAGAGGGGAAGACTCCATCGCATATACCAAGGGTAAGTCTTGGGTAATTTTATCATCTTAAGGAAAGAGAACTACAAAAGTAGAGGCTTACACTATTACACTTATGATTTCCCCTGCACCTACTGCCACTTTAAAGATTATTCCATATCATGTGGATCCACATCCTAAACATCAGTAATAATTTCTACCTCATCAGGATGATCAAAGGAAGAAGAGGTGAAAATAGTTTGAGGATATGAAGAATAATTTTTACACTTTTCAAAGTGACCAAGCCCCTAGCTACTTCATATTTTCATTGGAAAACAACTTGATCAAGTTTCCAAGGACTAAGAAGTAGAACAAGGATGGAAATGAAGATTTCCCAACCTATTTCTCATTCCATCAAGCATTGGGGAAAACATATAGGAGTGTTTTTTTTCAAATAAATCTTCTAAAATATGGTGGAATCAGGGAAAGTGAAGCTGATAAGGGAACCTACTCAAGTAGCATGTGCTTTTTCCAGTGATTCGGAATATGAGAATGAATGGAAGGAGGTTAAAAGCAGGAGTATGAATAAGTTAATCAATTGTATGGTCATAAAGATGATCAACTATACTCATGCTATCCTCTGATAGTATTTGAATCAGTCAACTATTCCCCCAGCTACTTCTGTTGTGTCACAACTGACTTCCTCGACAACTCAATCCTACATGATCCACTCTTCGAAGAAACAACATGGATGGAAGAGAAATAAGAAAACACATGAAGGTGATTCCATTCCAAGGATGAAGTTGTTTTTAACTTTATCAAACTTCATTCCTACACTCCTAGTAGTACGAGCACCACTCCAACAAATGGTACAACAAGGGTCAACCCACTAGACAAAATCTTCATCATATGAGGATTTGATCTTTAGTTCCATTAATGTTATTCACTTAATGGATCCAATCTCAGATGATGAGAGTGAACATGAACCAAAACTCACTACATTCAATTGGGGAACTGGGGGAAGATTCTTTTAGAGTCAAGGATATAGGGGAAATATGGTCATGCTAGGAGTAAATACTCTAATAATGTCCCTATTCGAACCGTCTATGTAGTCTAAAATCATGGGAGATATCTCTAATGATATCATAAGGAGTAATAAAGTTACCTCACACATGTCAGAGTTTTCCCGAACACAATAATCTAGGAAGATCATTTTGGGGATACATAATCACCTAATCAAACTTAGCATGTAGGCAGACCTAGTCGACCTAACCTATTGAGATAAGAATTACGTCCAGTTTTTGTTATAAGGGAAGATAACTGAACATCAAGTACTTTAATTCTTAAAGCACCTGCAAAAGAGATTCCCCATACTAGGAAGCGCAAAAATTTGGACCATAAGTATGATATTTTGAAGAAATTATCCCTGGTACTAGACAAGTTGTCAATATTGGATGTTATGAGTCTATCAAAGGACCTCCTAGAAGCACTCATAGAGGCCTTTTCAAGCCCTCAAGAATTTGAAGTCGAAGTTACTGCTACCGAAGTATATCATGTATAGAATGATCCTGAAGAATTCCACACGACCATATATTTCATAGACCAAGATGAGGATTACATCATACATGGACATTTCATACCCTTGTATATATATGGAAGGATAAATAACATTGATATCCAATGAGCCTTTATTGAAAACATCTTATGAGTTAACAACATTTTAGTCTAGAAACTTTTTCAACTAGGTTTCAACAAATCTCACTTGTCCCCCACTAATCTAATGCTACAGGGTTATGATAAGAATGAGAAAAATACTCTTGGAGAAATTAAACTCAGAACTTAGTTCATGGATCTCATGTATGACTCATAATTCATGGTTTTTTAATAGGATACGATCTTCAACATTCTACTGGGAAGGCCTTGATTATATCAGCATGTAGAGATTCCCTCATCATATCACCAATACCACAAATACTGTATCAATATATAAATTGGTACATTTAATGGTGAAAAATCCCCATTAAAATCCTATGAATCATAGTAAATTGACACAATATTCTACTATAGGGAAGGGAAAAATTCAACAAATGAGGATGTCACTCGAGTCAATTCCCCATGTAGTTTGGAGATGATTTTGGATAATCCTTTCAAGTAGATCAGTGTGGAGCATGTACTTCCCATCAATCAAATTGAAGAGGCTAGTCTGAATTTGAGTACACATTTAGTGACTCCTGTGATTTTAGTCATGATAACTGAGCCTGGTAGTGCTGGAGAAGTTATCAAATTTTTGGCCAGTAATGAATTATTTGATGAAAATATCTTCATTTCATCCCTATAGCTTCAACGAATCCCTACCATGTCGGTTGGACTAGAAGAATTTTTCATGTCATTGAGGGAAAATGAATATTCTCATTCCCACTCCCCCATCTCCCCTTCAAAACTTCAAAAGGGACCTGTATCATTAGTCAAGTTAGAAGTAGTTGTTTCACCTTCCGAAGGTATAAATGTTGATTCCTCCCCTAACTCTGAGAATTTTTCTTCATCACCAACTTCCCAAGTAGATATAGAAGAGGTAAATAATTAGGAAGAGGAAAAGGATAAATACCTTAGGGATTCCCCTCCAAAATTTTAGGAATGTGTATCTATCACCATAGGCAAACTCAGAGAAATAAACCTGGGTATAGATGAAGATCTGCTACCTAATTTGATCAGTGCGACCATGAATTATGAAAATAAAGAGGTATATAACTCCTTCCTAAAGTAACACTAGGACATATTCACCTAGAATTACATAGATATTCCAGTCCTTTATCCCTAGGTGAAAACCCTCCACATGGTTTTTCTAGAAAACCACCAGGGATAAAAATATCCAACCATAAGAATACATCCAAATCATACCTCCAAAATTGAGGCTGAATTAGAAAATGTCATCAAGTATGAATTCATTTTGGAAGTTTAGTATCCAAAGTGGATAGCCAACATCATCTTGGTAAAGAAGATGAATTGGAAAATCAGAGTCTGCATCGACTTCATAGATATCAATCGACACTGTTTGAAATATGACTTCCTAGTTCCAATCACATACCAACTAATTGATGAAACAACTAGTTATTAATCCCTCTCCTGGATGTATGGCTATTTAGGGTACAACACAATTTATATAGCCCCATAAGATGAATAATCCACCACCTACAGGGTCCCTTAAGGATTATTTTTCTATTGAGTAATGCCCTTCATCTTGAAGAATGCTGGTACCACATACCAACGTTCCATGCATCAGATCTTCAAACCCTTCCTGGGGAAGTTTTTTGAATGATATGTTGATGATATTGTGGGCAATTCTAGAAATATTTATGACCATATAGTTGATATTGATATTTTATTACATAAGATATGACAAAATAGCCTAAAGATGAATCCCTTGAAGTGTGCCTTCAGGGTAACCTGATTAAAATTTCTTTGATTTTTTGTATACCATGGAAAAACTGAAGTTGACCCTTAGAAGAAAAAATATATCCTTAAAATTTTTCATCCTTGAAATCTTAAAGAGTTTAGAGTACTTTAGGGACATTTGGAATATATCATGCACTTTATAGACAACCTCGCAAGAAAGTTTCTTCCTTTAACCAAATTAATGAAGAAAGGGGTCACAGATTAGTGGACTGATGACTTTGAAGAAGAATTCAACAACCTTAAGAAATACCTCTTGATACCTCTAGTGATAATGCCACCAGTCAAGGGAAATATTCTCATTTTAAATGTGATATACCTTGAGTGATCACTATAAGTCTTCCTCATGAAAAAAATGATTATGGGAATGAGAAAAAACTTTATTATCTCAATAGAACCATGTTTGATATTGAGACTCATTATTCAGATATCAAGAAGAGATGCTTGACATTAATATTTGTAGTTTAGAATCTAAGGAACTACCCAAAACACCACGAGTTCCATTTGGTCTCTTATAATAACCTTCTCAAATATATCCACATCCATACTATGTTGAAAATAAGTTTGGAATGATGGGAGGCTATTCTGCAGTAGTTTGATATACAATTCATGCCTTAGAAAGAAGTAAAAGGCTAGGACTTGGTGGATTTTCTTACTAAACACACACGTACAAAAAAAACATCATTAAATACTAAATTTTCAGATGAGGTGATATTCCCTATTCAATGAATCCCCCAAATGTGGGAAATATATTTTGACAGTGCATCTAGGAGCCCAACAGGAAAGTGAATGGAAGACCCAAAGCTCAATAATGTCAGGTTAGGGATCATGCTCATTTCCTTAACATAATCAGTCATGCCTTACTCCTTCCTATTATAATAAGGCTATAATAATAATGAGGTGGAATATCTTGCCCTCATTTTAGGCCTAGAACTATCACTCCAAATACTAGTAGACTATTTATAAGTGAAAGGTGATTTGAAGTTGGTAATCAAACATATCAATGAGGATTATGATATCAGAAAAGAATAGCTAGTTTCCCTTATCAACTACATTCAAGGTTTGATGGAAGAATTCCCATTAGAGACAACATTGAATCACATCCCATGATCATAAAATTCCCAAGAAGATTCATTGGAAAATTCAGATATGACTTTGGTAGATACAAAATACGATGAAATGGTCATCGATATTGGACATCACTGAATGATATCACATTTTATTCAAGTTTGAATGAAAGAGATTAATGAAATCATTCCTATCACTGAACCATATGATCCTATAACTAGGTGGATGATGTTAATCATGGATTACCTACATAATGGAGTACTCCTATCAAATAGAGCCGGTAAAGAGAAAATATGACAACAAGAAACTAAATCCACTCTTTATGATGTTACAAATCACTACAAGGTCCTGTATAAATGAGGCTTTGATAGAATCATTCTTAGATTCATTGATGGAGAATATACCACTACTATCATGAAATAAGTAAACTTGGGATACTACGGTGTCCACCAGTATGGGTTCAAGCTTTGTCATCAAGTTCAAGGACTGGGTACTACTTTCCCACCATGACATACGATTACACAGAATTCACCAAGAAATGTCATTCCTACCAAGTGAATGACAACTTCATCCATCAACCCCCAGAGTTTCTACTTATAGACAAATAATAATGTCCATTTTTTATATGGGTAATGTATATTGTGGGAACATACCCTCTAGCTACAGACAAGCAGTTAAAATACATCTTAACTACCACTAACTTCTTCTCCAAATGGGATGAGGCAATTACCCTAAAATAAGTCAGATCCAAAAGAATTTTAAGCTTTTTGGAGGCCAACATCATTACCATATTTGGTGTCCCTCATACAGTAGTTATGGATAACAACACCAATTTCTGTTCTGTTGAGGTGAAAAATCTATATCAAGAGTACAATATCCAATCTAACCATTCATCCTGATATTACACATTGGCTAATGGATAGATAGAGGCCTTCAAAAAGAAACTATGGAACATAATCTAGAAGATAGTGGATAAAGATAAAAATTCTTGGCCTGGAATGATCTTACATGCCTTATGGGATTACTATACTACAACCCATACTGCCACATGGGAAACCCTATATTCACTTGTATACAGAATAAAGGTAGTACTTACCATTGAGGTTTAGTTTCTATCACTCTATATTTCCATCTATGACCAGATATCCATGGATGAACCATCCCAGAATTGAATGGATAAATTGAAGTGACTCTATGAGAAAATATTTCACACATTTCATCAATTATAGGTCCTTAAAAATCAGATATCATTAGATTTTAACAAGAAACTCTTCCTCTTTTAATTCCTCTAAATATATCTGGTATTGGTCCTTAGGAATCCATTAATACTAGGAAATAATCCTCCAAATCTTGAGCCAAAGTGGGAGGTACCTTACTCCATACGTAAGGTCCACTCTAATGGAGATTATTCATTAATCACAATAGATGGAGAGCTCATTACAACCCCAATCAATGCAATGTTCCTGAAGAAACATTTAATGTAACCTCATGAAACTTTCTCTAGGCACATTAATTTAAACTACATAACACTATATATAGTCCAAGATGTAAAAAAAAACTATATAACATATTATCCTGATCATATGACATTAAACTTCATGGTTCATATCCTAGTTGCATGACATAAAACTGTGCAACATTTCAATCCGTGTTTGAGATGATCACAATTTTTGATGTGGGTACCCCACCACACATTTATTATCGAGAAATATGTGTATCTTGATTCTCATTCCAATGAGATATGTAGTGATTCCCAAACCTCCCATCCCGAGTATAGTCATTAAAAAATCTACCTTTCCCTGTGTATGAATTAGACACACATAGGGAAATTTTATAGAATTATATATGGCTTGATTCTAATTCCAATGAGATATATAGTGATGTTTAGAATCTATGTCTTGGGACCAAACATCATTTTGAGAGATATCAAATTTCTCCTTACCTACATTAAAACCTAGTTAATATGGGGAACTATTATGAATAACTAAATGTTGATTGACTATCATTCCAATGAGATACATAGTGATGCATGGACCTCCCATCCAGGGTACAACCATGGGGGAAAAAATTCCCCTTTCCCTGTGTATGAATCTGACCCACACATGGAACTTTTCTCTTACTATGTATGAATTTATTCTCATTCTAATGAGATATGTAGTGATTCCTAGACTCTATTTCTTGGGCCCATCCATCATTCTGGGAGATATCAAAGTCCCCTTTCCCTACATCGAAACCTAGTCGATATGGGGAACTATTGTCCATAACTATATACAGATTGATTCTAATTCCAATGAGATATGTAATGATGCCTAGACTCTATGTCTTAGGCCTAACCATCATTCTAAGAGATATCAAAGTCCCCTTTCCTTGCATCAAAACCTAGTTGCTATGGGGAACTATTATCAAGATCTATGTATGGATTAATTCTTACCATCATAGGACATTTCATGACACCCAAACCTCTAATATTGGGGCCAACCACAATAATATTCCATTTTCAAGTTAGGTGACCCACATACTTACCAAAAGATATTAAACTACATGGATAGTGTTCTCATTTCATGACAATGAACTGCATGACATTTTGAGAACTACATGTAGCTTGATTCTCATTTCAATGACATATATAGTGATGCATAGATCTCCAATCTTGGGTCTATATGAAACAAAAAATGCCTCACTCACTATGTACAAGTTAGAAATACATAGGGAACCTTTTCATAACTATGTGTGTCTTGATTCCTGTCATCACATGATACATAGTGATGCCAAGATTTCCATTCTCAGGCCTAGCCACAACATTTTCCCTATTTCACTCTAGGCCATCTTCATCGTTATTGCATGACATTAAACTGCATGGGATTCAAGAACTATGTATGGTTTGATTCTCATTCTATTGAGATACACAATGATTCCTAGATCATACCTCCTGGACTAACCACCAAAAAATCTAAATTCCCCCATCCTTCCCTTGTATTGAATTTATGTGGTGGAAGAAACATTTTACACTCATTGTTTCTCACACTGAGCATAGATCATGTGGGATTAGGGGTTTTGGTAAATAAATTCCCTACATAAGTAAGGAATATCAATTTAAATTAGGATAATCATGGTCCATGCTGCAAGACCTTAAAAGTAACACTATAAGTCTTTGTCACGTGACTTTAAAACACATGGATTCCACAAGAAATATATGTGTCTTGAATAACATTCCAATGAGATACATAGTGATGCAAAAATATTCAATCTTGGGCCCATTCATAACACAATATGGGAAAATCCCCCACTCTCCTATGTATAGTTCAGATCTACATAGGAAGATCTAATATGGGTTCTCACTCCATGTGCGTTCCCATATTAAAAAAACTTTTATCCACATGTGAATTCGATCAGTATGGGGAATAATTTTTAGAACTATGTGTGGATTGATTATTTCTCCAATAAGATATGTATTGATGCCCGAGTCCTATACCTTGGTTAAACTGAAATATTCCTTTGTTTTTCAAGTCAAGTCACCTTCGTCCTTACTCCATGATGTTAAACTACATGGAAAATGTCCTGGATGCATGAATTTAAACTACAGGTACCTCAAGGACTATATGTGGACTGATTCTCATTCCAATGAGATACATAGCGACCTATAGACCTCATTTCCTAGTCCCAACCATGGGGTAAAAAAAATCCCCATCTTCTGTATACAAATAAAGATCTATGAAGGAGATCTTAATTTGGGTCCCCTCATTAGGGGGTCCACCAAGGAAATAGAGATGTACCCTTTTATATATGAGTCATATAAATGCAAGGGAATCTATAATTCATAGAAAATATTGGTCTTATTTATTCCTTTTTTTCTCATAAATATCTCCCCACACCATACTACTAATCTTGGATACTTTTGGATCTTTATAATCTTTCTCCATCTACCGATGATAGAATGTTTGATACCCAAGGACTCCTTTTACTGACTATAAAGTAACACACCCTATTAGATGTGAATAAGTCACCCACATAATGGGATTTTCAGCTAGGGGATTACATTGTTTGAATATGCAGTAACACGCCCCAATTGGATTTGCATAAATTCGCCCATTAAACAAGTTTTTCAAATAGTGGTAAAATTTACCTTGGGAGAGGCCTCTTCTGCCTCAGTCTTCTTTGAAGACATTATGTTAGAACTCATGATTAAAATTTTATTTTCATTTATCCATATCATACTTGTACCATATCATTACTCATGATCTAAGAACCCAAAAAACCATGGTTTATAATTTCCTCCCTCATGTCTGAAGTATTTTGGAATGACCTTGGTCTGGTAGGCCACATATCACCTATTGTTTCCATAATACTATGGTCCTAATTGTATGACCTAAAACTACATGCACCATATTCACCATGTTTGGGTTAGACCCATGTAGGAAACCCATTTCCCCATTCTTGGGTAATTTTGACTTGAAATGATCCTCCCATATTTAGGAAGTTTTCTTCCAGAAAACTAGACTCTGTGTCCAGGGAAATCCAAGTCTCCATAAATTTTCTTAAGCCATCAAAAATAAAATATCAGAATTCTTAAAAACTCCTTTTCCTGACTATATAGTAACACACCCTAGTTTTCTTTGCATAATTCTACTATACAACAGGCATATCATCTAAAGGATATCATTTTTTGACTACATAGTAACACAACCCAGTTTTATTTGTATAAATTCACCCATAAAATGGGTTTTTCAACCAGAGGTAATTTCTTCCTCAGGAAATTCTTTCTCTATCTCCATAAGACCTTCCCTCCATACAACTATTATAATTCATAGATCCTCAAAGTATAGATTACACCATTTATCCCTTCACACATGAATATAATAACACATTCCCAGATAGATTACCAAGAATGGTAGAATCATAAATATTTCAGTCAAGGATAAAGACCTTAAATTATAACCCCCTAATTTACTTATTATATGAACTTAAACTGAATAACATAAAATCTTAGTCATAAGATGTTAAACTTTACAACAACATCCTCATTGTAAGATGTTAAACTACACAATCTATGTCCTGGTCTCATGAAATTAATTTGCATGATGCTTTAACCCTTGTCAGAAAAGTGATTTCTCCTATGACATCACTCACTTGAAAAAATTTACCCTCCTTCAAACAATCCAAATTTTTGTAGGAGTAGTTTCCAATTCATGGAATATGATAGTATAGATTCTCTATTCATTTTCATACATCTTCCCTGATCAAAATCACCCATCATAGTTTTGAGAAATCCTAATCTCTATAAACTTTCCTCATCCCTCGGTAATACAATGTTGCAATTCATAAAAAATAATTTGATTAACTATGATATAACACTACCTAATTAGATTTTCATTAGTTTATCACCAAATTTCAGGGCTTTTTTAGCTAGAGGATTCCACTTTTTGACTATGCTGTAACATACCCCGGTTAGCAATGTGTAAAATCACCCATAAAATGGTTTTTTCAACCAGCGATACCTTCATTCTTAGGATATAACTCCTATATTCCCATGATCCTTTAAAATATCATGATGGAAACATCTTTTGGAACTCAGTACGTGACCGTTACTCACATACATGTCTCATATCATGTTTTAGATTCGAAGTTCACAAAGTCATGATTCAAAATTCCCATTAGGGTATCTGAAGAACGACAAAACATTCTCATACAACAAGAATTGTTTGGGTAATTATCCAAAAAATAATGGACAAATATGTTTGAACTAAAACACTAGTCTCATTAGTCCAACTTTCATGAATTTAAACTTCCCAAAAAAAGAGACATAGTACTCACCAGGTTAAAAACCCACAAAGGGAACTCTGGAAAAAAGTTGAGTCTTAGATCACTAGAAATTAACTCAATTTGGTTTAAGTAAAAATCAAGAAATTAAAATAAAAAGACATAAAACTTGTTAGGATGAAAACCCATAAAGGGAGGCCTAAGAAAAATCCAAGTCTATCCCGTTAATTCCTTTTTATATTGGGATTAGGAAAAATTAGGGTGATGACATAAAAGGCACAAATTTTGTAGGGTTGTCCATATGACCCTAGAAATAGAATAACTATGTTATCTAGGACCCATGGATTAGGAAAAAAATAGAGAATCTACCCCATCCATACCACTATGGTTATGAATTGTTGACACAAATATTTTTTTCTATGAAAACTAGCTTTGATGATATGTTATGATCACAAAAGGATAATAGGGATGATGACATAAATGATTATAAAAAAAATTAATTTCATTTATGAGACAAAAAAATCAGAGGATAATCCACAAGATGGAGTCTCTTACTCACATTTAACAAAATACCATCAACATAACTCTTTATTTGTTGAACGACCTCTTAATCCCCATTAGCAGCCAATCAAAGCTCAGCCAACTAAGGAACCTTGGTCTCCTTGGCTCAGTAAAGTTCATCCTCCATGGTCATAATGGAAATTGGCCCTTCAGTTTGGGATCCTTCTAGTGAATGGTGAAGTTGTTTGAGATTCCCATGAGTAGCATATAGTTTTTGATGAAGGAATTTTTTTTGAACCATCTTCTCCTTAATCTGTTACCTACATCATTCCAATTTCTTATTATGGTTGTCCTCCACCTGGGATAATGCTTCCCAAATATCATTAGTGTTGACAAGAAGATTTTCCTTTATGAGATTATATTATAGCTCATGTTATCACTCCCATTTGAAAATAATCTCCTTCACAGCAACATGAATCATGCAATAATAAAATCTTCCATATCACAGCATGTCAGACAGGAATGGAAGTTGACAGAATCATGAAAGTAGGTCTTCCAAAATTGTCTTAGAGATTATCTTCTATATGTCTTGATATGAAACATGACATGTGATACAGAGGTTATTTTTTGTCTCCAAATCTGAATCAGATCCATTATTAGAGGGAGAAACGTATTCTGGGATTAGCGCACTCAGTGAGGTACCTTTCCATAATCCCTAATAAATAGTAACAAATCCACTCTATGATATTGGATGGATTGGAATTGAAGATACTCCCTCAGACTTGGGTGCTGAAATTGATGTAACTTGACAATATATAAGACTCAATGTTAGCCTCTAAAGTATAAAAAAATTAAATAATAATGGGGTAATAAAATAAGTTGGTGACACTCACCCAATGATGGGTCATTGGATTGGGTAAATTCCTCCCTGAAATTCCCAACCTTAGTGGTTTGAGCTGGAATATTATGACAAGGGGAATTAGCCTGAGTTTTCCTGGGAATATCCATGGGAGGCTCATGAAGACTCCCCATTTCAGGACCCCCTTGAGTTAGTGTTCCCTTAGTAGTGGTAGCATGATGGAATTATACACCTTGTTATCACATTGCCGCTGCAATATTATTTGCAGATAAAGCTACGTGATTCAACAAGTTATGGCCAAAACATCAGGCATAAAAATTGGTTTCACAAAAATTAGGACTCACATCCATTCAATTCCTTATTAAATTCATCAAACCCTTTTAAATATGTGTGAATATTAATATGTTCCATCACTTATTCAAATTTCATGTCATGATTTATCATGGAATGTATTAATTACCCAAGCCCTATGGTAGTCCTACTCAGGGGAACACCCAAATAATTGGGCTTGGGACCCAGCACAACACCCTCCTCCAATGATATAAGACCCCGAACATCTTCCCGAGAGATAACCATAGGGTCAACATCTATCATTGTAGGGTTCTACAGTGTGTGAGATAAATTGGGAATATCATAAGGAATAAAATCTAGAAGTTGACATATAGAATATTATGATGCACATTTACATTACCAAAATTATTCACCATATCTATAGAAGTAGGAGATGTGAAAAGAGTAGATAATGTGGTCTCAAACCTTGAAACTTCTCCTGTCAAGGGAGCTGTATTGCTAGTAAGGAACCACATAGCATCCGGAGCATCCACTTCAATTATTGAAGGCTCATTTCCAAGCCCCTTAAGAGAAGAGAGATAAAGATATTCTGTCATCCTAGTCATGATCAAACATTTGTTTTAGATATCTCAAACACAAATGATGCAATGAAGACTTACCATCACCGAAAAGATTCTTATCCAAAGACTTCATTCTCCATTGATCTTTATTTTTAGATGGAGGGAGGCTAGTACTATCATCTTAAAAGAAAAGTATCAGAGGGGGAAGTATAGATTACCTATCCATATCATCCTCCATTGACTTATATCAAAGGGATAACTCCCCTGATTCCGGAGATAATTCATCGGTTTCGAGTGGGGTTCCAGTTGGGCCATACTTTAATGATGGAATCTCAATTGATTTCCCCTTTTCCTACTACAAATTAGGGTGACCTTTCCCTTAACAACAACACTTTATTCAAAATGAAAGAAAGGAAGAATAAAGTAAACAATAAAATGAGAATTTACATCCTTGGGATTGAAATTATTATACTATTCCTCGAAAGACGGGCCATCGACACCTTCAGTGACACCCCATTTTAATATTTCCTCCACCCATATCATAGTGGGAATCTAGTTGTTATTTGAATAAATAAGCATATCTAATTATTGGATATATATTACCACATCAGTAGAATTATCTACAAAATGAATATTGGTAGGGGCTTGAATGTTTTCAATTTCTTGGATCTTTATCCCAACACAAAGAAGTAACCACATGTCCTAGACATTAGAAGGTATTTCCTTATGAAATTGGACTGCCTCTGGTTATACATATTCTGAGGATGTCCTAGATGGTCTTGAAACTGGTCTAATGATATTTGGTTTCACAAGATTCCCAACCCTCTCCATCACTGTCATAGGATGGGAAAATGGAGTCTAGGTCTCTTCTTTATGGTGATTACTAGACCGCCTAGGATCAGACTTAGTGGGCATGGCCCTTTTGATCTTGACCAACAGACTATACTATTCATGGGGTCATTTGGGAGAGATATGGAGATCTTAATCAGTTTCTTCTGGAGAAGATGAAGCACCATATAGAGGAGGTAAAGCCTTTCTACCTCGCCAGAAACCCAATAGTAGTTACAAACCCAACTCGAGGGATGACTTCTGTCAACACTCCCCAGGGATATGAAAAAATTCAATCTTCGACATACCATGAGGTCAACCATATTGATTCACCCACTATAAGTAGTTTGATTATCATTTGATTCATCTCCACCACAATAAGAATCCATAGTTTTCAGGCTACCATTAAGTACCTCTCTAATAAAACATGCAATGGAAGAGATACAGTAATTTTTTTCAGGCATTTGAATTGGAATGAAAATATGTATGGATCATAGGCTTCACATATGAACTCACCATCGATTTAGACCTCTAGAACACTGTCTATGAAGGTAATAATTTATGATCTTTATTCACAAACTTTTCCATCATTAGTGAATGTACCAGTAAGAGGATCTCTATATGGAAAGAAGTTGAACTCCTTGAATTGGTTCATCCTCTTCACGGTCTCTCTAGGATTCATGTTCAAGGGATGAATACTAGAAATGACCTAAATATATAGTCGAAATTTGATCACAGAAATGTCAACTCCACTTTTCATGGTGTATGAGATAATGTGGGCTGCAAACCATCCTGACAACAACTAGAATATCCCTACAATTATAAAGGGGGCCTTCCCCATGTGGATATGTAGTAAGAATCAATGAATCTTTTCCAAAATAAGGGTTTCTAACCCTATGTGCTTCCTATTTTCTAGCTTGGCCACAATAAATAATTTCCTTAGCCTCACACCACCATTGGAGTCATAAATAGGAAGCAGATAAACACTTAGACACAAGGATAAGAATCCTAAAATATGTGTCTTTATAGGTACATCAAACTTGGGTTTGTACCACCATCATTCATACTTACCCTTTTCCAATGTAGGAAAGAATTTACCAAGAACTCCCTATTTTTCCATATTGGGTCACCCTGTAAGACATTTATAGGTGGGTCCATTCCCCTCTGGATCTATAAAATCACTCATCCGTTATTTAGGATGGTACACCATTATGTGGGGGTCTTTTTTCATAATGTCCTGAGCTATGTTTAATATATCACGATCCAAAACTGGCGCCCTTTAAATGTTTGTCCCATATGACATTCAACATGATTAATTCATCATACATATCTCCAAGGATTAGATCACCAAAGATCTTATGGACATCCCAAAGGTTGATACTTAATTCCCCATTCATCAGGTGTAAAGAGTTCTTTTGTGGTCTCCATCAGATAAGCAGTTCATGGATAAAGTTAGAGTTCTTATATATATATATATGTATGATTTACCCAAATGACTTCATAAATTCCCAACCCTTTCATATCGGTCATAGAGTTAGAAAAATTATGGCACACCAAGTACTCCCATATCCATTCGGGTCTAACACCCCATCTCGGGTGGAGGTCCCAGTATTCCCTCCAGCCCTTTGACTGGTCCATCTTGGAATCATTGGAGACAAATAAGTAGGAGTGAGACTTCAATTTAGGTGCGTGTAGTTTTAAATATAGGGCACATTAGCTATGATGTATGACACCAACCATAGATGATATTACTACATTAATTTATGCACCCATGCATGAGATGTTAGAAGTAGTGAAGTTCCTGTATTCTTGAAAGTAGTAAATAGGAGTATAATCCTTAAGATCCAGCACAAATACCTCCTTCAGATTACCATTTCCATAGAGAGGCATGAATTTTATCTTAGGGTACTTATGATTATACTTCTTCATATGTCTTTCCAAGTGTGGTAAAGTAGTATCATGCACATTATAGTAGTTCAGCTCGATGATTTTTACCATCTCCTAGATGAAATTTCTAGCTATTTATCAGAAATATAGTCTTCCGAGTGGCCATTGAACCTAAAAATAAGCATCAATATTTTCATTAGAAATAAGTATTAATTTTTAAAAAAACTTCATAAATTAATAAAATTGGAAAAGGCATGTATGTAAGTGACCTTACGTAGGTCCCTCACCCTAGAGACCTTACACAGGTCACTCTCTTAGACATACATATTGCGTAGGTAGGTGCATACCTTTTCTACATGAATGGAAATTTAGAAAAGGAAGAATAATAAGAAGTCGTGTGTGGAGTACTAGCGTG
Source organism: Viscum album (assembly GCA_963277665.1). Taxonomy (NCBI): domain Eukaryota; kingdom Viridiplantae; phylum Streptophyta; class Magnoliopsida; order Santalales; family Viscaceae; genus Viscum; species Viscum album. The sequence continues at coordinate 1,362,855,341 of OY728143.1, read as the reverse complement.
GCGAGACCAGAGGTATGAAAGTCTGAGGATTGTCTTCTAAGACCAGTTGCTCTATTTATAGACACAAGGGGACCCTGTGCACATCCCACATGAGTTCCCAACCTATGAAACTGACCTATGAGTATGAACTACATGAATGACTTGTGCGGATGTCCCCCATGATCCACATGCCCTTTACATCCCTTTACCTCAGGACCATACCCTCTTCTTTTTATCATATCCAATCCCAAGGGGGGGGGGATTTTTTGACACTCCATTTTGTCACATGGATGAAAAGGTGTTAAAGGAAAATACCTTAAGGAGAAGAAAATAAGGAAAGAAAACAATTACAAGGGTAGCACCCTTCATCTAAACAACTTTTCATAGGTCCCCCAAAGAAGTGTTAGCACATAGGGTACCTACACATCCAGTGGCACTACATATGATTAGAAATCCAGGTCACCCAGTGGCACCTTACAAGGCACATGCACATTGGACTATGAAATGAACTTTCTTAAGCCAAAACCTTCACCCAGGGTCCCATATTTCTTATAATAGGACTATGGGGATATTCATTTAAAACAATATAAAATCCCAAATAACTCCCGATTCTCTGCTTTCCCAAGTCCTTCACCCAGATCCATAGAGAACTTCCAGTACCTCTCCAAAACCTAAGAGAAGAGGGAATTAAGGGGGGGGGGGGGGTAGTGGAACCAAATTCATCATAGGGTCTGAAATACATAACACCCACACAAGGAAACCTTTCACCCATGGTTAAAAAACACTAAAAAGATGCCCCCTTACTTAACTATGGACCTGTGTGAGATAATTCCAAGAACACCTATGGAAACCCTTGAAGCCTTGAGAAAAGCCTCACTCAAGTGTTGTTACCCAGGTGGTCTTTCACCCAAAACACCTTTAAACCGCTAATAACTACCTATGTGAAGCCCTTTCAGTCCATATAGGCCTACTCTGTGAGAGATTCCCTTGTCTTGCCCAGTCTCTACCCTACATGAGCTACTTCTTGGTTCCTCTTCTAAGCTACCAATGGTAGGGAACATCTTCCTTTGGCTCCCTCATTTGAGAGGGAAAAAATTAAAACCTCCACTGAAAACTCCAGACTTGAAAAACCATGGAAAGAGGCACACTAGAGTGTCTCCCATTCAAATATACATTTATTTGGTTAGAGGTATCATGTAATTTTACTACTTGAATAATAGGGTCCTCATGGTGAATTTGGATATGCATTCCCACAAACACGTGGACCCTAACCCTGGGGGTAGTGTAAGGGATCCCCCAGTCTTGAGTATGATGGTTAAGGACATGCCCTTAACTCATTATCACTAAGACCTGGGGCCTCTAGTTCCAAGTGGGGAGACATGGAATGATATCCTCCACTCTTCCCCCATAACCAATTTTAGGGCATCCCTCCTAGAGTAAGCCCTTATACTTTCTTGTATTACCTCTCATACTTAATTCCTTCCTCCTCCAAATTAGGGTACAACGATGGGAGGGAAGGGTCATATCACAACCTCTTATTCTTCTTCTCCCATCACCCCACCCTCTTCCACCAGTGGGAGAATTATTGTGAACTTTACTTGATCTTATGATTCCTCTTGTTTCTCACATTCAATAATGACTCATATGTAGGCTTAGATATTAGATATGATCATGTAATCCTCATGGTTAGATGCATGATTTTGCAAAGAATCTTCTTTCAGATCTTTCTCTAACCTTCCTTTAGAGGTCCTCTATAGGTGTAGGTCCTCAAGGCCATGTATCCAACTAAGGGAATACCTCATGGAGTAATCCACTAATACTTATATAGGGGGTGAAACTATTGATCCTCTTAACCTCCCTAGGATACCAAAAAAAAGTGAGTAGATGGGAACTCCAATGCCCGTTCTCTCCCCCATTGGGACCATACCTCTTCCACTAGTCGAAAAAGTAGATTGTGTGGTCTTCGAGATCTATCACTTACTCTTGTTTCTCACATTGAGAAAGAATCACATGGTTTTATAGGTTATAAATGATCATGAAAACCACATGATCCCCAACCTATGGGCCTTCTATTTAGTATAATCCCCAAAAAAAATAAACCACGTGGGCATCATCCCAAGTGTAATCCCCAACTAAACATGTGAATCCTCCTTAGGGGTAATCCCTAACCAAACCTACCAAATCAGCAGGGCATCCTCTTATACGGTGTAATCCCCAGAACTCAACCTCAAAAGGTAATAATACTTAAGATTAATCCCCAAATCAATTATATCAAAGGGACAAACTCTTCTGTAATACAAACTTTCATAGGGCCTCCATAGGTGTGGGTCCTCACAACCAAAATACGTACGATTTGATTCCAATCCAAATGGGATACATAGGAAGCATCCTTGAGGTCCACACCCAACACCCCAAATAAACCATAATTATCTCTAGGCCACATTCCCAATAGAGTATTATTCAACGTAAAAGTCCATATCCCTTCTAGGTTTCCTATGTCACTTAGGAATTAGTCCCACACCAAAATTAGACTAGGTACCTTTCACCTAGACATCCTTGCTGCATGATGTTAAGTTGCCCAGTTTGGTCCTTATCGCATGACCTTAAAAGGTATGATGTTCCCCATTAATTAACACTGAACTATGTGGGTTTTGATTCATTTCACGAGGATACATAGGAATCCCATTCATGGGTATGATCTCAACATCAAAACAACTCTTATCCCCTTGGACGATGATACAATCTAGACCTCCCCACTGTGTAGCTCAAAACCATCATAAAAAAAGAATCTATAATGAGTATATAAGATGGAAACATTGATTGAGAACCTCAAATACATATATATATTTTCATTGACGAAGAACCTCATATACATATAGATGATTCTAAATTCCTTACATGCTAATAATTGATTATCAATTCAAGGGTGACCCCATCATACTTTGGAATTAATAAAGTATTTTATAACATATCTTAAATATATAATAGAGTACCAAAGTAGGAAAAAATTCCCCCCAAAAGGGTGTGATGAGCCTGACCTCCCATCATCTCGACCATTGTAAGTTCTTAAGTATTATTGTCCAAGTTCCCCAATGATCACCTTCCTTTAGAAATCATATCTCTAAGTCATCACAAATATAGAACCATTGAGTGTTTTTAGTTCTATGAATAAACCCCATTGTAAACAACTTTAAAGAGACATGGATATGTGTTTGATGTAAAGGTTTTTACATAAACACCACAAAACACCATTCCACACCCATGTGCATTTTTTAGGGATGAAACAAGGGATGAAATGAAATTTTAGAAAGAAGTGTGGGGGTGTTACATATAGGGATTGATAAAGGTTTATAATCATTTTACTCTTTTTTGTTTTCCCCTCTTGAAAAGAAGAGAAAATGATAAAAAATAACCAAAAAATGAAAATATTGGGTTATGACTTAGAAGAATAAAAAATAACTATCACTGGACCAATGATTTTTATTATATGTTGTTAGGTGGTGGATGCAAGGTTTATTCTAGGAATAAATTTCAAAAAATAAAAAAAAATGAATGAAAAATCACTTTGACAATAATAAAATAAAAAATTATAAAAGTAGATAAAAATTAAAGAGGGTGAACAAATCATTCATGATGATTTACTTTGATCATGATATTACTTTGAGTTTTGGGGAATGTTAGAGTTGGTTCTTGAAGGGGATAATGTAATTACACTTTTACTTTTTATATAATTATTTATAATTTAAGAGATAAAAATCCTCTTTATGACCTAATTCTTAAAACATCAATTCTTACCAACCTTAAGCCTAAGAGTCATTTGAACCTTTAATGCAAGTCCTCATGATTTTATGTGTCTTTTTTATTTACAAATTAGAGAAATTAGTTTCTTTAAAATCCTATGGATAAGTATCATGTTCACATGATATGAGCATAGCTATATTTGGGTAATATCATGAGTGATGAGTAAAAATATTCAAAAGAGAGGTAAATCATAATTTGGTATGTTTAATAATAATAAATTAAGGATCTTGAAGAATGAAAGAAGAATAAGTTCCACCATTTTTCAAAAGAAAAAAATAAAATACTTGAGTTGATTGTTTATTTGAAAATTGATAAATCAAATTTTTATTTTATGCGACATTGGAAAATTTTATTTAACATTGATAATTGTTTTATTTTATTACTTTGGAATTTTAATATTGGAAACATTATTTCCCTATCATTATTAATGTTGTTATTTTATGCTTAAGGAAAAACATAGTTTAAGTGTGGGGGTATTTGATAGACTCATATTTCATGAATATTTTAAACATAATTAAATTATTTTAAATGATTTTCAATGAGTAATACTATAAAATGGAATGTTTTACGAAAATGTGGGAAATTGGAAAGAAATATTTAAAATGATTTAAATGTGTGTTTTTAATGTTATATTTGAATTAATATTTTTTATTGAAAACTCTCCTTGGTATTTGAAGTGTTTTTTCAGATGCTTACTATACCAAAAAATTAGCTAGAACCAAGCTAGACCATAAACCAAGTCCATCTCTCCATTTAAATATCCCAAAAGGGGGAAGCCGACCAGGCTAGCCCTAGGAGGGCCTGCTCGAGTCAGCATAGCATAGGGAAATCAATCCCATGTAGTGGCCCATGAGGAGTCAAGCTTATAAGGGTTCATAGAGTTCTCAAAGGCCCCCATGGGCCACATGTGTGTGTGGCCCATATATAAGTGTTTTAAGTGTCTTGTGTGTGCCCATCCACACTATAGAAAATATGGATGGTCATACTGCAACTTTAATTATAAACACTCACACTCCTGGCACTCAGTTTCGATGCGGGACAAATTTTTTACAGGAACTGTTCATTTTAACTTAATTGGAATTGTTTCGTCTTGACCCCTCAATCACCTCACTCAGAAAGATCTCGCCCCGTATCTCCACCACTCCCTGCCTTCGAGATAGCTGGTCGCCCACTACAACTCACTGGGAAACACCATCTGTGCCCCTTGGAGAGCTTAAGCTCACCTCTATTACTGCCACCTCTGATCACCACTAGAACCATCATCCAACCACTATGAGACATTTTGAGGCTTATCCAACCACTTTTAAGGAAGGATGAGAAGGAGGCTACACCGCTGCTCACCGTCAAAGTTCACTGCTCCCTACCATGCCATCTACACCCTCCATGCATGCCATGAACGTGATAAGGAGGTCCATACCAAATCCTAGGTCCACAAGAGATTCTAAAACACCAAAATATCATGGGTATTTCCAATTTGATCTTATAGGTATTTGGGGGTGAATTTAAAATGGGATCCCCAAGGATCTCGTATGAATATTTGATGCTAAGGGATCCATTATCCCTACCTATAAAAAGATAAAGCTGCTAATACCCATGGGAGTTCTCACAACTGGAGGAGGAGAGGCATGCTGACCTAAATGATACTTCTTATTTTTCATTATTTTAGTTTTCTTTTAACTTTATTTCTTTTATAATTTATGTAATTTTATTTTATTACATTAAATTTATGCATTTTTCAACAATTGTGTTTCTCCATCCAATTCAAATTCCCATTCTCATTATCCTTCTTCTTTCCATTATTACTATTCTTTTCTTCTTCTTATTAAAACCTTATTCCATTTAAATTTTTTTCCTTTATTTAATTCTATTTTATTATTCTTTATTTCTACCTCTTATCCTTCTATTTTTATTTTAATTATTTTATGTATTTTCCTATTCTATCATTATTCTCTTTTATATTTTATTATATTCTCTCTCTCTATTCTTCTTCTATTTTTATTATTTTTATGTGTTCTTCCTCTTTTATCATTCTTCTCATTTTTATTTTATTTTCTTTCTATTCTTCTATTTATATTATTTTTTCCATAATGACCTCTTACCTTAAAAATGAGGGACAAACCCAAGGATTGTCCTAGTGGAGGTAAGTGGTGTTTACATTCATTCTACACATAAATTCATATGTTTTATTTATGTATGTGGTGATAAATAGTGAAGAGCATGAGTGTGGATATTTACCACTATGGAACTAAACTCAAACTCATTATTATTATTTTTTTAAATATTTTCCCTACCTTCCACTAAACATAATATCTTTATACGATTAAGTTGAGCCACTTAGTGTATGAAACGACATACAATGGAGTCAGGTCCTAGAAGGTGTCACACTCTCAATTTAAGTGTTCCATAAACCTTGATTATATAATGAGGTGGAATTAATAGTGTTATATGCATTTGATATTTCACACCACAAAATAAAATAATAGAAAGTCATGCATGAGATATCAAAATTAAATTATCAAATTGAACTTAAAACACCAATAAGGAGAATGATGTAACTCATAAAAAAACCACAAAGTTCAAATTATTTATTTTCCAATCACATTATGTGATTTTATATTAGTTTAATTTTTAGAATTTCATTTATCTTCTTAAATTACATTACTTCCATAAATAATATAAAAACCACAAAAAAGAATTATTTTAGGAGAATTAGATTAAGTGAGTGAACAAACTGAGAAGATCTTCAAGTATGCTTACCCTGGTCTTCCTCTATAGAGCATTAGGAAAATAAATTTTCTTTTTTAATTCCCTATGAAAGACGTGAATAGCATGTGTAGAAGGTTGTTGTTCCTCTGCATTGGGAGAACCAGCATATTGAGAAACCTATTGTTCCTCTGGATTGGGAGTATTGACATGTGAAAAATTCATTATCTATAAAAGTGGATGAAAATTTAATCAACATTACATAAATTTAGTAGTGAACAGATAAAATATGAGGTGACACAACATATATTAAAAAAATATAACCATGTCACGACCCGTCCTCAGGGCCCGTGCCGTGACCACCCCAAGCCCGCCTTCCATAGGCCAGGGGCTGGCGACTAGCACCAAGGCGTAAATCCCAACAAAAGGGAAGGCATTGCCTTTGAAAATTAAACAAGCACCACAGAGTAAGCAAGTGGAAAAGTAAACACTAAGTAAAAACGGTACAAGCTGTGCTGAAAGTAAAAGGGTCCGAAAATACAAGCCCAACTGTAAAGTACAACTGAAAGGAAAAGCCGCAGCGTCGAGCCGTCCTCTGGAAGTCCCACCTGAAGGGTGGGTATAGATAGCCTCCAATGCTCCTCGGGCCCACCTGACCGCTCCGAGTACGTCCCGCCCAGTGGTCCACCTCCAGGTACCGTCCTGCTCCGCACGCCTCCACCACGATTAGCGCTGTCCGTCGTCTGCAACCAACACAACGTAGTGCGGGCATAGCCCGTGCAGGGGTGAGTATAAGATACTCAGTAGGGACCCCGAGACCCATGAAAGTCTCCCGAAATCCACAAAGGATAAAACACAAAGGAAAGATACAATCACGAAGTAACAACCGACACTTCTTAGGTATATGCCCATACATATACCTAAGTCATCAATTCCCGTTCGGCTCCAACGTCCGAGCCCAAGCACAACCCAGTCCACACAGGAAAGCAAACGTATACCCCCACATGATAGCACAACACAATCCACAAAGGAGAGTAAACAGTAAATCCACACAGGATAGCTCAACACAATCCACAAAGGAGAGTAAACAGTAAATCCACACAGGATAGCTCCACACAATCCACAAAGGAGAGTAACACAAGATTCAGCTCACGCAGGTATACATCATCGAAAAGGTGAAAGAGATGATTAGACATAGATACTGAATCATCTAAGTTGGGACCCACATAGGATACAAGACCAGCCATCCTCATTGTTTCGTTTATGCTGGGACCCACATAGGATACAAGACCAGCATGGCTGGGACCCACATAGGATACAAGACCAGCACTGAGTCATCTAAGCTGGGACCCACATAGGATACAAGACTAGCACTCTTCATTGATTCATCTATACTGGGACCCACATAGGATACAAGACCAGTATTGAATCATCTAATCTGGGACCCACATAGGATACAAGACCAACACAGCTGAGACCCACATAGGATACAAGACCAACTGTCTTCATTGATTCAACTATACTGGGACCCACATAGGATACAAGACCAGTATTGAATCATCTAAGTTGGGACCCACATAGGATACAAGACCAGCTGTCTTCACCGTCGCAGTCCACTGAGGATCTCTGCACAATCGTCGTTGCGGTCCACTGAGGATCTCTGCACCGTCGTCGAAGTCACAGCCAGCACTAGGGTTCCCGCACACAGCAAGCTCGTTCGGGAGGGTCCGCTCCACGAGCCGAGAGGCCGATACATCAATTGTCACAAGGTCCGAAGTTGATGTATCCAAAAGTTCCGTATCGTCAACAGGAACTCAACGTTGCAGACGGCGCGTCAATCGGACGCCCGGTCTGAGAGTTATTGGCTTTTTCGTCCCAGGGGCCCGGTTGATTTTTAAGGCAAAACCAACCCGACCTTATTCCACCTGCGTCCAAACCTCGGGCGGAGTGAGCCAAAAGATCCGTCTCACTTAGAGGAACTCAACAAAGCTGACGACGCGTCAATCGGACATCCGTAGCTCAAGATATGAGGGTTTCCGCTCCGAGGGCCCCGTTGGTTTCGTGTACGAACCAACCCGACCGTACTCCACCTGTGTCCAAACCTCAGGCGGAGTATGCCAAAAGATCTGTCTCACTTAGAGGAACTCAACAAAGCTGACGACGCGTCAATCGGACGTCCGTAGCTTAAGATATGAGCGTTTCCGCTCTGAAGGCCCGGTTGGTTTCGTGTACGAACCAACCCGGCCGAACTCAAAGTATTCCGAAACCTTGAGTGCGATATACCGAAACGACCGTCTCGATCCAAGGATCGCGTTGCCGCTGACGGAAAGTCATTTGGAGGACCGTAGCTCAAGATACGATCATTTGAACGAAAACCGTCCGAAGACGGGGGGTCCGGGTCCGGGCCGACCCGGCCCGACCCCCCCTGGGTCGGCCGAACCCGGCCCGACCCGGTCTGACCCGGTCCGACCCGGTCCGACCTGGTCAGACCGGTCTGGCTCGGCCAGCCCGACCCGGCTCGGCCGAGCGGCCGAGCGACGCGGGGGGGAGCCGCCGCCCCCGCGTGACAACCGGACAACCGGACACGGCTTCAGCCGCGTCCCGCGCGCGCCGGACCCGCGCGGATGCGGGTCCGTGAGCGCCGCCGCCGCGGCTTCTGCCGCGACGGCCTTGTCCGGCTGCGCGCCGGGGCGCCGCCACTCCCGGCTGCCGGCGCCGCCGCGCCGGTGACCCGCGCCGCCGGCGGCTTCCGCTGGCCACCGGAGTCGCTCCGGTGGTCCGATTCTGTTCCCGTCTGCGCCGCTCCTCCTCCCGGGACTCTCTCTTCACTGCGGAACCATCAAACTTCCGTTGCGGCACATTCCGTCGTCTCCCGTCAAATCCGCATTACAAAGAAGAACGGCGGAGGGTCTTCGGGCCGTGTTCGTTTGGCCCTCACCCTCCGCGTTAGAGATAATCAACGAGAGAAAATACATTCAACACATGAATACATATCCGAAAACAATTTTTAATGAAATAAAATTGTTTTATGAATCAAGTTCTTCATTCTTGAACGGAAACAACACGAGAAATAAAGGCATTTCCAGAAATAAAATCCCTACCTCGTTGGTCGTCGTCGTACGCATGTTCTTCGCGGAATTTCTCGTCGCGGAAGGAGGGGATCGTCGCGTCGTCGCGAAAAGGCATCGTGTCGTCGCGGAAACCGTCGTTGAGTCGGCGAACTCAACGGACCAAGAAACAGCAGATTTAATTTAATTATAAATAATTAAATCCGTGTTTTGGTAAAAACCACAAAGGAGATTAAAAAGAAAGTCCGAGACTCTTACCTCAAGCAGCTGATCGAAGATTCGTTGCGGAGGAAGAGACGTCGCAGAAGAACGTTGCAGGAAGGGAACGTCGGCGTCGCGGAACACGGCTTCGCGTCGTCGACTTCCACGGGTTCTGCGTTCTTTATCGGAGGCCGACATTCTTCGCGTTCTTCGCATTCTTCGTGTTCTTCGTGAAGGAGGATGAAGGTTCAAGAACTCTGACAAACCTCTCAACGAGTAATCCTCCAAAAAGACTAGTTGGTCTTATTTTATTATTACGCCAACAAACAAAAAAGGGTAAGTAACGACCCATCAATTCGTTGTATTAATTCAATGAAAGTAACAACTCATTTAATTCACGAAATAAACCGCCCAATTAAATGGTCTGTTAAGAATTTAAGAAAACGCGTCAGTTGACTTTCATAATGACGGGTTTTTGCGGGTGCGTTACTTAGCGGAAAGAAACGGCAGGGCTCATGCGGGCCCCACCTTGCAAATATCCTACCAATAGGGTAGGATATTTCTGGATAGCAGCCTATCCGTTTCAACTCAGTTTAAGTGGCTTTCAAGTGGCTTCAAGCAGCTTAAGTGAAATAAAATAAAGTTTGTCGAAATTTATTTTATTTCTTAACTTCATGCCCAAAAATTAAAAACCACACCCAAGCAAACGCAACTCCGGAAGAGGCGTTTCTAAGCAAATACCAGCGCTACGATTTCATTGGTGCCCTCAAAATTCGATTCCGGGCACCGATTCAAAAGTTAGAAAAACCCGCTCATCCGTTCACTGAACGTACCCGAGCCAAACTTCGGAAAATGATTCTGGGCACACCGGGCCTCGGAATCAGGTGCCGTCAGAAACTGCGCTCTTGTAAAATTCCAAAGAAAATTAAGAAAAAAATTTCCTTGAAATTTACGGGTCTTTACAAACCATATAATTGAAATCCATTTTTTTAAAGGTTGAATAGATTTGACCCATCTATTGAGTATCAAAATTGATTCATTATGGTATCTTATGATATAAAAGACTCTATATATATTAGGAACGATGCAAAATTATTGAAAAATATCAATGAAAGGGTTATACTTAGTTCAATTTACATATGAAAATTCAGTGGTTTTGTTCAATAATAGAATAATTTAACACTTTCTATTTATGGGATCTAGAACATAATATATTTATACTGCATGTGATTCCATTATAAATGATTCTTTTTTGTAATATTCCTTAATAACACCCACTTTAATGAATCATGATTAATATATTTGAACAAAACTCCTTTTATAAATCCACTTTCATTGAAAAATAAACACTTGGAATGTTCTATAATCCAATTCTCATATTTTCTTGATGATTCTAAAGTATTCCATATTCACATAAATTGTATTTCTATCCTTGATACTAGATATATACATAACTCCAGGAAAAAGTGTAACTCCACTATTTTTCATGGTACTGTATTCATCATATTCATTTTTATAGAATGTATAACCATTAATTACACAAACATTATAATATAATACATGAAAACTTGGTCCTATGGATAGGAGTTGAAGTTGTTCTAAAATTGAATCTAGATTTTCAGTTGAATCCTTAAAAAATAGTCTCAAAACCATCCTATAAATTGTTGATTATGTGTATTTGATATCTAGATTTTATCCCTTATTGGATTATAATGCCTAATAATTACTTTATGGGTTTGAACATATCAGGAAACCTCTAAATAGTCACGAAAAATATAAAGGTGGGTCTGATACTGATCTGTAATAGTAATTTCAAAAACATCTATTCTAGAAATTCCTCCACCCACAAGCTACCTAGTGTGATGAGATTTTGGAAAACCAATGCTTTCCACATCAGACAGGTAATTGGAATAGAATTCAACGACTTCCTCAATAGAATATCAATCCGTAATACAACCTCCTAGATGAATTTTATTTATTACACACCCTTTAAAAATCTTTACATAACATTCAATGGAGTATATACATTTTTAATGTACATGCCCAAATAGTTCAATATCTCTTACCAAGTGAACCATCAAGTGAAACATAATATCAATGAATTTCGGCAGGAAGAACATCTCTAATTAACATAATATGAAAAAAAATTCCTTTTAGGTAGTTAGAAATTTTTCTAGGTCTATAACTTTTCTACATATAGCTTTGAAAAATAAACATATCTTGGTTAATGTATGACATACATTCTTGGAAAAAATTCAACATAAAGCTACATGCATTAGATCTTGCAACAAAACATGGTAGTTATGTGATTTATGACCCTTTAAATTTAAATCAATTATTGAAATTATATTATTTATATTTTATGAATACCCCTAGAGAACCTTTAAATAATTTAATAATTTGAAAAAATGACAACTCTCTTTCATGGAAAGAGTGTAAGCAGCTGGAGAAAGAAAATTATATTTTTTACTCTTCACTGGTGCCAACTCTTCTAGTATTCCCATATCAATAATGTAAAACCTAGAATTAATTCCATACTTTTTTTTTCTAGGTGCATTTAGTAATGTTCCAAAGACACTAACACAAATATTTTTTTTCAACATTCATAGCATCAAGAAAATTCCTATTGTAAAAAAAATTCAAGTATGGTAATTCAAAACAAAACGATATCTTTTTCCAACAAGTTTTTGTAAGGTTTTTCAAAAAAGGTTTACCCAAAGCACTATCAATATATTTTACTTAAACACTTTATCACCTATTAGTAGAGATAGTGATATAAATTCTTTTGAACTCCTATCGAATTATATCATCCAATATCGGTACTTATATTTCTAGGGTGTAAATATGTGGTGTTCAAAAAACACAATATTTGATAAATTCTTCAACTTAATTGATTGCGTACCTTTTTCAAAAATAGGACACCCTTGAGTTACTTTAATTCTACATCCAAAAAAATTTCCATAAGCAGGAAATTCATTTATCATCCTATAAAATATGGCTCTCAATGTGAAATATTCATTTCTCTAAGAATAATATAATGTAACACCTAAATCCCAAAATAATTCTAAATATTTGATCAATGGATCCAAATAAACATCAATATCATTACCTTGTTATTTTGGTCCTAATATAAGTAGAAATAACATAATGTATTTTTGTATCATGCATAACCATAGTGTAAATTTATTATTTTCAACATAACTAGACATGTACTGTGAGTACTTCTTTGAAAACCAAAAGGATTCACTCCATTTGTAGGCAGCGGAAGACGAAGGTTTCTTAGCTCATTTTGAAATTCATGATACTCATGATCAATTCTCTTCCACTAAGGAGAGTCTATTAGGTGTTGATATTTCACATATTTATTTCTTGTATCTACATGCCAAATCAATTGTCTTGTAGTTTCCTCACTTCCATATAGGTCCCTAAACTTTGGAATGATTGGAAAGTACCATAAAAATTTTGCAGGACCTGATTCATGTTTATTGTATCAATAATAACCACACTTTAGGCATTTTTAAGTGATTTTTATCCTTATGAAACAATATATAATCATTTGGATAAGCATTTATTATTTTAGTGATCATAACCATTGAACATATAATTCATTTAGCACCATACATTCATTAAATAATATCATTATATTATGGGAGTATATCATTCAATAGATCAAGTTATTTAGTAAAACTGGAATCACTCCATCTATTTCTAGATTTTAAATTATACAGCTTCAGTATGGATGAAAATTCTATATATTTAGTACAACCATCATGCAATGGAATCTTTTCCCAACTCTTTAACTTCTCAAATAATTTTGGACAATCACAAAGTTCATATTCAAATTTCATTGTAATCTACTTTATAATATCTTCATCATCATTCACACTTGTAATCTCATCCTTGATACAGTCTTCATCATTGTCCACACTTGTAATCGTATTAGATGATCCATAAAATGTAGTCTTATCCCAGTCACTAGCTACATTCAGTTTTACCAACATTTAGTCCAAAATTTATAACTTCTATGTATTCTGTGATAGGTTAAGTATTATTCTAACTTATTTGGAATTATTAATCTTGAATAACAATAGTGTAAACATGAGAAAAGGATTTGACAAGGGTTATATTCATGATCTTTTTCAAACTTGATAAACTCTTTTAGCCCACCCTCATACTCCTTTGTTATATGATTGATATCCATCCATTTTTAATTCATATCCATCCTATTTTATTCGGTAATATTAATATTTAACAAAATAGATAGTGTAATAACCATTTCATAATTTTTTTTATCTTAATATTAAAATATTACTACAATGTAAGATTATTAATGGTTATGATTTTAAAGAAATAAATTGGTTTATTAATGGTTATGATTTTACTAAAACGGGTTATCATTAATATTTTCTATACTACTTGAACCTAATATACAATCTCTTGCACTAATTTGGGTCTCAAGAGAGACTGATCCACTATCAAAACCCAAAATAGAGGTGATCAATATATGGACTTTAATACAAATCTTTAAAACTAACTATCTATATCAGTGGTTGATAACTATTTTTATACAAAAATTACAATTGGTATGATTTAAAATTTTCTCTCTGAATGTTGGAATAATATAATTTCTATATTTTGGTTTCCTAAAAAGAAAACAATATCAAAATATGATAATCTAATGGTCACTAAAATTAAAATACACAAGTTAATGACATGTTTTAAAAAGACATTATGGTTTTATTCCATGGGAGTAGGAGGGATACTTAGAAACAAATGGGAAGAATTGTGATTTTAATCCATGAGAAAATGAGGGATACTTTGAACTTGGATAAAATTACTATCCATGAATTGAAAAAACATTACCTATTTATCATTTATAGTCACCACCTTACATGATAAGTGAGCAATATTTTTGCATTGCATAATTAGGAGAACCATGCAATCAGAGTGAGAAATAATGATGAATGAGTTAAAATGATTATGAAGGAAAGGGAGAGGGTGAACCAACAATGCATTGAGGAAAAAGAGATTGGGGGGAACATGGGAGTTAGAGGGATAGTTTGAACTTGGAGCCGATTACCGGCTATGCACCACAAAAACTATACCTACTTATCATTTATAGTCACCACCTTACAAGATAAGTGGGAAGGGTTTTTGAAGTGCACAACTAGGAGCTCCATGTAATTAGAGTGAAAAATAATGATGAATGAGTGAAAATAAATGTGAAGGTGAGGGATAGGGTGAACCAATAATGGATCGATGCGAGAGAGATTAGATGGAGAATCAATGAGGCCGAACGAGGAAAAATAAGATTGCTTATGCACAGACTATTCAAACCATTTGGGAAAATTAAAAACAAAAAAAGGTGTTCAAAGGGGAGAAACGAATCACAAGTGATCACATACCTTGATTCTAATATATCATTATAATCTAAATATAAGAAAATATAATCTTTAAACTAATACAAATATATTAATAAAAATTTTAAAATCTATAAAAATGTTTAAACAAAAAATGATTGTAATTTTAATTTCTCTTCAATTTGTTTTAATGTGAAATTTAGTAAAAGAAATGAAATCATTGTAATTTATTCTCATCTTATTTGGTGGAATTAAAAAAAAACAATAAAAACTATTTTGGAAATATGAAAAAAATAACTCTTATTAAAAATATAGTTTTCCAATACCCAATCATTCCAAATAAAAAATATTATAATCTCAAATTGTATCTTTGATTTTTAAATAAATAAATATATTTATTATAAATAAATATATATATTTTAAAAAATATTTATATAATTATAAATATATATTTATAAATATATTTATATAAATATATATATTTATATATAATTATGTAAATATGCGTTCATAAATATATATTTTTATAAAATAAATTTATAATTACACACACACACATATATATATAAATAATATGAAATACATAATTAAAAATATATTTATTATTGTTTGTTATTATTATTTATAAATTACATTGAGAAAAATATTTATATACACATAATCAAAATTATTTATATACACATAATTATTTATAATCAAAACTTTTTATACACACATAATAAGAATTATTTATGTACACATAATCAAAATTATCAATTCAAGGTAATAAAAATTATTCATAAATTATTTATAAAATTTATTAATTTTAAAATTATTAATTCAAGATAATAAAAAATATCAATTCAAAAATATAAATTCAAAATTATTAATTTAAAATAATTATTAATTCAAAATAAATATTAATTCAAAAATATTAATTCAAAATAATTATTATTTCCAAATTATTTATAAATTATTTATATAAATTATTAATTCATGATAATCAAAATTATTTATAATTAAAATTATCTACAATAAAGATTATTTATAAATTATTTATAATTATTTATATATACATAATAAAAATTATTAATAATAGTCTGTTATTATTATTTAGAAATTATGTTGAAGTTATAAAAATAATTATTTACAAATTACCAAAACAATGCAAACCATGGGTTGTAGCCCATGGTTCATAAATTTGTTGAAAATGAAAAGTGCACATAGTACAACAGGAGATTGGGAATATAAGCAAGTGACAAACCACTTCACACCAAGAAACCAAATCATTTATGAGATCGACCACTGCCCCTACCTCTCGGATGATGATCCCTCCACTAGTTTTTTGGATGCTTCCATGATCTATCATCCACATCACCATCCAGTGAGGTGGGATCATCAAGAGGCTGAGGAACCTATTCTCCATCCACATATGAATCTTATCCTTCAACATATATATCCCCATGAGCAATGCCAAATTCATCCCAGAATACTTCCCGTCTATTAGACCTGTTTAATATGTCAAGTTGGTTGAGCTAATTTTTACCAGAGTCTATTAGAGAAACCTCAATGACGAATGAGTCACCAACTTCAATGACTTTAATGGTAGATCTCGATTCTTAAGTTTCATTGACACTAGTTTTAGCAGTAGATTTCTTTCCATATTTCCCTCTTTCCCAATCATTAACATCAAGTTTTTTCTTACCCTTACGACTTGAACTAATTAATTAATCCTTCATTAATTGAAAGTCCATAGATTCTTGATCATTAAGATTACCATATGAGATATAGAGATTTAACACATCATCATAAGCCTCCTCTACTACTTCAACCCATGTGCGGCCCTTCCCCTATGCCTTCAGGATAACCTCCACAACATTTTGATCACATTGCTTATCCAAATGATATTTTTAACCACCTGGAACAAACTCTAAACTGACTTGAATTGGAAGAGGCTACCCATTAACATTTTAAATATTATCACTAGAAACTTTATCCCCTCTAGAAGGTTGGCCACTCTTAACAAGCTCCTACCCCATAGACAAACCTGTATCAAGTCGTTGGGCCTGATCACCATTAGCCCGAGAATTCTTCTTAAAGTAACGAATCATTTAATGGAACTTATTAGAGAAGAAAAAGCATAATAAATCCTTACAACATTGATCTTTAACATGCAATATGGTTTGGTAGCTTGAGAAGAAAAGGGGGGCTTCTCATATTCAATTTTCAAACAGAATTCATCATCTAAAGTAGAAATCCCAACCTTTTCGATTAAGGGAGAACTTAAGTCCATTTAGAACAAGACACAAGTATAGAAGAAAAAAATTGGATTCTTCTCTTGTAAGATACCTTTTAATAGGAACACCCATCATATCATTAATGTCATGGTGGATTTGTTGATGCCATAAAATCCAACTAAGATTGAATATTTTCACCCACACATGTGCTTGTGAGTTCTTCACTTCAAAAGGGTAAAATCTTTGATCCCACTCCTGTAAGAACACCATTCCTTGATTTAGCACAATGAATCCAAAGCCCCATAGGAATACACTTGAAATCGATAAAGTCATAATAGTCTGATAACCAATTAACAAAATCATGTCTAGTCCAGAACTTACCTCGAGAAAGAAAAACCAACATGGCAATGAAAAAATACCTATAGATCTTGAATATTTCAAAGATGGAATCCAAATTCTCAATGATATGTATAATATTACCTCATTAAATCACTTGATTTGGAACCTCATCATTAGAGAATGAGAAGAGCCTCCACTGTAAGTCACTAGGATCCGGATCCGCTCTTATCACCTTCGATGGAGTGTCTGACTCCTTGCTTTTTTCTCCAGGAGTCACCATACATAAAGGACCCAGAGAGCTCACCTCTAATGAGGATATCAAGATCAATATCACAAGGGAACTCCATCATTCTAGATAATTCCTATACCCCATTTTCACTGTGGGAACAACCTCTTGAATCCCGCTTCTTCCTCCGCCTTTTATTCATTATTTAAAAATTAAATTTAAAAAAATATTTATATACACATGGAAATACTATTTTTTATTATTGATAATCACAAAGATGATCATTTATATAAATAATAATTTAAGAAGACATTAAATAAAATATGCACATGGGGTAATGTCAAAAACCCATGTTAATCATTTTAAACACACCAAAACACTCAGACACTTGGTTTGAAAATAATTTGGTGAAAAGAACACATTTAAAAACCTTAAGACTATACTCTCCACTTATTTCAAAACCAAATACATACTTTATGTTACTTTATATAATATTTAAAAGCATTTGGACCAAAACTCAATTGATACAAAATGTACATTAAGAAATTCAAGGTGGAATCAAGTGACACATTAAAAAAACACTCATAGTCTTTTCTAAAAACCACTTTGGAATTTTTAAAAACACATGTTATAGAATCCCAATAAAGACAAAGGGTTGAAATCTTTTGAAAAATACTATTTTAGCATCATGGAAATTCATATAAGAATAACATTAAAAAAGAAACACTATGAAACCAAATAATATTAAAAGGCTTGTAATATAATGTGACGGTGCATAAAATACTTGGTTTAATGGAAAAACCTCCTTGGTTCAATGGAAAAAAATCTATAAAATGATCCCCAATTCATCTTCTACAACAACAAAATGCTCCAACAAGCCAAGAGTAAAGCCATAAGGTTTGGGTAAGCGGCGGAAGTCTAGCGTTTTTGAAGGGGCCAACCAACAAAAGTTTAATTGATTGTTTTTAATGTGATGAGATATAGTGGGATGGGAATCAGATCATGTGCATAGTTTAGATCACAGTTAAATAAGAGAAGAAATAATCACATATCTTAGCTTTTGAGAGGACCAATTTTTTGAGAATATTGATAAAGAGTGGTAGTTGAGATTTGGTTCCATGAAAGCTTAAATGACACGATCAAGGAGGAATTTGTTAGGGTTCTATTTAAAAGATCGGGTAAGGCTTTTACCAAAAATTTCCAAAAATCACAGATAAAGAGTAGTTTTATCAGTGCTAAAATAGTAAGCACTAATAAAACTTATCTTTATCAGAGTTTTTTTAGCACCCATAAAAACATAATTTTAATAATATAATAAATACAATTTAAAAAATTAAATTTATATAATTATAAATAAATATTTTTGGAATTACAAATATGAATTTATAAATATAATCATAAATAAATATATTATTATTTAAATGTAATTATAATAACTTTATAATTATATATATATATATAATTATAATTATAAATAAATATATATAAAAATATTTTTATATAATTATAATTATATATATAATTATATATATATATATATATATAATTATATATATTTATATAATTACATATAATTACATATATTTATTAATATATTAATATATTAATATATATATATATATATATAATAAATATATTTATTATAATTATATAATAATTTAAATATATATATATTTATAATAATATTTATAAATAAATATATTTAAAATTATTTGTATATAATTATAAATATTTGTATATAATTATATATAATTAAATATATATATATATAATTATATATAATTATATAATTATGTATATATATAATCATATATATTTATATAATTGTATATATTTATTAATATATAAATAAATATTTATTATTTAAATATATTTATTTTTTATTGAAAGATAGGGTTGGGGCTCTTTTATGAAAAGATAAAAAATAGAAAAAACATAGGATGAGGTGATATAAAGAAAAACTACCCTCATTAAATAAAAGCCATAAACCCAATTTCTTTATAATCTCAAAACCAATCCTATGTTCATCATTGTGAAAAGCACCATAATTAGTTCATCCATGCCCACATCCATGAATTCTTGGATGCTGACCTCTCCTCCAAGATTTCACACATTTCCAAGAAACCTCATGATTATCAGAGTCTCCCGAGTCACTTTTACCTGGGTCAGCCTGGTTCACTTGAACACTAAATTTTCCCTTCTCAATGGGGGTATGAACCTCATCAGGTTGGGGTTCCTCACTAAGGAGTTCTCTTAGAGCACTAGAAAAATCTAGTACACCAAAATAATTGGAAGTATATGCTCTTGTTTTGGATAAATTAACATAATTGGATATCTAGTTAGTTGGGGTGGCCAACACCACTTGATCACAAGATAAATCATCCACAACTTGAATTGTTTCCTACACTGAAGGCTTAGATAGGATGTACTTTTGACATGATACAAGATCCAGAGTTTCAACTGATGATGCAGTTTCCCCAAGAGTGTTGGGAGCTACATTTGGAGGTACCTAAGAAACAAATATTCCAACCAATATATTATCTAATTCATCCAATAGATCATAAGGTTGTATATCTACCAAACTAGTTGAAACCCATTTTATTAAGGATCCGAAAAGTCCAATGGAAATTTCACCACGAGGAATTACCTCATCTCCCTCCTTTATGTGAGAGGGAGAGGAAATCGATGTACTATCCAATGTTACCGTCTTCTTATCTTCAAAATAATGAGCCCTTTTAGAATTATATCCCTTACCTAAAGAAAAATCCACTTTCATCTTATAGATCTTGGATGAGAATAATTTGTGTTCAATCCATAAATTTTGATCTACCTGAGCTTTCAATTCATGCTCCTACTCTAATTGTTTGTCCATATTATCAGCCCGCCTGTTATATTCAATTCCATAAGTTAGATCATCCCTAAAAGAGGTGAATTATATTCTCATCTACTGCATTATCATCCAGAAGATTATGATGATGAGAGTAATCCAAACTACAATCATTATCCCACAGAGTATAATGGGGGCTATCCTCTTCCTCCACTAATTCTACCCAAGATTTACCAGATTTACTAGGTGAAAATTTCAATTTTCTTGGATCCATCCCAACTTTATCAATAGCAGGATATTCCCTATATTGATATGGATATTTGACTTCAAAAATTTGATAGGGTTTCTTGATAGGATACTGCACAACATCCCAAGGCTTAGGAATTGTCATGACCTTCCCCTTTTCCCTCTTACTATACATCTTATCCAAATTTCCCTTAAAACCACAAACCTCACATGAGGCGGTCTTATGTTAATCACCCAAAGAGTAACCAATAGCCATACAAGCTACACAAAACTTTGGGTGCTTCTCATATGTGACACTAATGAGAGTGTCAATAGTGGAAGTGGAGAGTATTATAAATATAATAAATATATTTATTATTTAAATATATTTATTATAATTTTATAATTATATATATATATATATATATTAAGGATAAGGATAATTCACATAGGCCCAATCTCATTTATTAAAAAAGAATATACAAAAAAGGAGGAGCGTAAAGATATCAAGAAACCCCACAAATATAAAACAACCAAAAAGCACTACAAATTAGGAAAATAAACCACATGGGTAAGGTTAGGAACCCATCTTCTCCTAGCACAATGAGATTTTCCATGTGGATGAAGGCCACACTTTTGAGTCTTTTATATCTACCATGGTTCATGAAATTCATCCAAATAAATTTTAGTAGTGTCTGTTTCACCTATTAAACTAGATTCCTACCTTTTATATTATACATGATGATCGGTCCTAATCCCCATAGACCCTATTATCATAGCCACCACAAACACTTATTTGGAAATAACATATCCAACACCAACATTATCTGTAGTAGAAGAGTAAACCTTAACCTCGTCACTAAAATGAAACCAAGTTTAAAAATCCCCATTGTTATCCCCTTATTGAGATCTAGACCTAATAGAAACCCCCTTTCTCAGGACCCTTCAACATTAAAATATACTAAATACATATCATTAAAAGAAGAAAATGTCATAACTATATCACTCATACTAGATTCAGCAATGCTATTGACTTTTCAACCAACAGAAAAATGTCTAGCTCCTCTATTAGTAACCAATAAAGTTTCTATTTCAAGTTGTAATTCAAGGAAACATGATAAAAAAGACCAACAGAATCACATTTTTGAATACTCCCAGCCTGCTACTTGTTATCATCAGCCACACTAACATCTGAAGAAACATGAGGCGAGACACTGGTAGAAACTTGATATGTAGGAGGAGAAGGAACACCCTCCTTTATAGATTAATCAGCCACATTCTGATCAAGTAATGTATCACACCTTTCAACACTATCATATCTGGAGACACTAGGTCCTAACACCTATGAATCATGCACAAAATAAGGAATATAGACCTGGTGGGGCATATCCACTTCAATATAATTAGTAGCATTGATCAATTCATTCCCAAGTTTCTTGCCTCTAGAATATGTGTTGCCTACTTCATTTGCATGGCCCATAGCTGGAATATTGAACTTAAACATCTCAACCGCATGTCCTAACTTCTTACAGTTAGAACAACATAAGCCTTTATAGCATTTTTTAATATTTTTCACAATATTATAGCATTTTCACCCCATCATCCATCACCCCCATCGTCGAGGCCTTCTATGCATCCAACTACAACATGACCCAACCACCAATCAGTCCCACCACCAGGCGAGACCCTTTTTATTTTCATTGACACTAGCTACAATTTCACAACCCATATTCCCATGAAGACCTTTCCCACCTACCTGTATCACCGTGATCCATCACTTGGAGACCACAATCTCAGAGACCATTTCCCACCCACACCTGACCGAAGAAATAATTTTTTTCCCAGGACGTGCTGCACCAAAAACCATTGACCGCCCACCCATTTGAAATCTGCTCCTACCTAGTTGGAAAATATAAGATTGAAACCACTTTCAATCATCCCATCACTACCCCCCTATACACACCGTAAAAAACCAGTGGTCAGAACTCCCCTACCACCCAATGGTCATACCTCCATACATACATATGTACACATGTTATATATATATGTACATCTCACATACATGTGTATATATATACATACATACACATACATATATATACACACATACAAAATCTATATATTCACATAAAACACACACACACACACACAACATAATACATAAACATATATTCACATAAACATTGATATAAATATATAAGTTCAAATATCACATATTAACAATACATCATTTATATTTGTATAATTTTTTGAATTATTAAAATATATGTATTAATACATCATATTAATATTAATTATATACATGAATTTCCCAATTAATTTTTATAAATAAACATTATTTTTTGAATATAAATATGATAATTATATATATATATATATTAATTTTTTATTAAAAGTTTTTATCCATTCCAAGAAAATCACTAATAAAAAAGAACCTTTATCAGTGCTAAAGAAAGTTCTTCTAAAGGGTACAATTTTATTAATGCTTTATGTTCATCATTGATAAAACCCAGTGTTGGCTAAAGATCAATCTATGGTAGTGGGGTCTCATACCACGAATTGGATTTATGTACCCCATATTGTTCTTAAATAATCATTCTCAATATCCAGGTCATGATGTCGTATATGGTTCATCAATTTGACATCTCGGTAAAAAGATACAACAAAAACAAGTTTTTATAATAATAACATTTTATTATTATTATTATTATCATCAGCATCATATAAATCCAACGTTAGATATACATGGGGATGTAGACACCACCTCTTCTATGCCCCCTATCCCAATCACCCCACCCACCTCTTCTTTAATTAATAAATTTATTTTTTTATTATTATAAATGAAAAAAAAGTAAATCCAAGTAGAGGGAATACATTCACACTGCCCTTTATAATTCACACACCCCCTCCCC
Source organism: Viscum album (assembly GCA_963277665.1). NCBI lineage: Eukaryota > Viridiplantae > Streptophyta > Magnoliopsida > Santalales > Viscaceae > Viscum > Viscum album. The sequence continues at coordinate 1,362,831,484 of OY728143.1, read as the reverse complement.
TTCATCTTTTATTATGTTATTTTTTTCTATACTCAAATATCCTCCATATAAGGATTTCATGCATCCCTATAGAAACGACATCTGCACCCCACTAAAACGACATCACATCATATAGGGCCACCACCTTACACTACAATAAGAGAATCATGCTACACCAGGTGTCTTGCTCTATACTATCCAGGCTTCCCCATGCCATCCACTTTTTTTTGTACTGAACCACACACACTTGCCTCTATTTTTTTTGAATCCTTTTCACCTTTGCATCACCACTTATCCACAACCCATAATGTAATCACCACTCACTTCTTATCCACTACCACAAATCAACCCTTTAACATTTCTCAAAATGAGATTTAATAGCACTAAAAAGTGTTTTTTTCTTAAGAATAATTAAAAGGGGACCCCTTTTTCAATTCTGAAAGGGGGGCCTTTATCAGCATTAAAAAATGATAGTTCGGTATGGAGTATGATATTATAATCTATACCAATATTAGGACTGCAATAGTACTAAATATGCATAATATACAAGAGGGGGGGGGGGTGAATTGTATACTTTAAAAATCCATTAAGTAAATTTTTTATAAACAAAATTCACAATACCACTAATAAGAAATCACCTTCTTAGAGGAATATAAAGTTCTTAAGTCTAAAGCTTAATAAAATTTTCTTACAAAGAGATTCTACCACAAGGCGTATAGAATCTATTACATTCAGAGATATAAGTTATAAAGTTTATACAAAAAGAAAACTTTCTAACTTTAACAAAGTAGTGGAAATTTACAATATTATTTTAACCCAAAGAGGAGGGTATCCAACAACCTTGGATAAAGGTCCCTTGTTTTATACTTACAAGAAAGTATGTCTTACCCAAAACCGGGTAAGAACTCAATCCTAATATCAGTATCTGGCTTTCTATCCTTGTAAGCCCCTGATTTGTAAGGAAATCTACACCTATAACTCCACAACCCAAAGTCTCCGATTTCAAGGAAATCGCATCTCTCCACGAAGTAATTCTGCACAAAGAAAAGTTTGAACAAGCTATTCAAACTTTCTACACAAAGCCTAAGAGTTTATAAGATCCTCTCACTCCAGAGAAATTTACTTTTAGAGAGATGAACTAAAAAATGAAAACATATGAACTTATACATATTTCATCATCTGAGGTCCTATTTATAACTTTCAAAAACTACCGGTCGGTTCCACTTCAACGGTCATATTTCCTTAAATATCGGAGGGACCTGGACACGTGGAAAATATACAATGGTTAGTTTATAATAGAAACAATGAAATCATTTTTTATAACTAACCAATAATATAAATATCTTACACCTTAAGTGTAAGGAACTTGGAATTCGATAAAATTGAAATTATATGAAAGAAATTATAAGGTTTAGAATCCTAAGGAAATAAATCTTTGAATAATAAATTCTAGAATTATAAATTTCAGAATGGATTTCCGTAAAATCGGTATGAGTAAAGTATAAGGAAATATTTTATGAAAACTCAGTTTTACAAATTCCGGTACCGGTATCATGATTTACGACATGACAGAATATAACCAGTATCATATTATAGAAGACAATGTATAAGGAAATTCTCAGTACCCGTTTCTTATTCTTTGGTATAGGTATCATAAGAAATAGTATCACTATCTCTAACATAAATGGTATTAATAAAATATTCTTTTAGAAATGAAAATTGGAAATTTCCTTTATAGAAATTTCAGCTTTGAAAACATCGACATTTAAAGATGTATAAAAATAAAATTTTCAGTATAGAAAATATCGGTATAAGAAATTCGGTATTGGGATTTCTGGTATCGGTATGACAAATCTGTCTTAAGGAACTTCAGTACCAATAACCAGGAAGTCAGATTTTAAGAAATTTATAAAACTGAAATGTAATGACCTGCGTTTTGAACTAGGTTAAAAAGTGGGGGAAATTGATCTTTTTCAATTACTACACCAGTCGAGTTTATGATCGGTCTTAGGAATGAGATTTCGAAGGTTGGGACCCTTTATTTTAATGTTTTTGGACATGGGAAAATGCCCGTTAAGTTTCCCAAGTGTCTTGAGGGGTTCTGGGAGTGTCGGACTGAAGGCATCTGGTTTTTAAAGATCAGCAGAAGGCGCATGTTTTCTCAAACTATGCGGCCCAAATCGTATGGATTAAATCCGGGGGATAGAGGAGTCCGCACGGCCTACGCATGGTTTCCCCAAACCGTGCAGCCGACCCGTGTGGGGTGTCTTGGGTGTCCAGTGGGGGATGCACAGTTGGCGCACAGTTTTCCAAATCGTGCATCCCAAGCCGTGCGCCGTGCCCTGTTTTGGGTTTTTAAAATATTTAAAATGATTTTTAAAATAAAAACCTAAACTACAAGACTCTCCCTCACCTTTCTCTCGGTAGACCATGTGACACACACCCTCCTCCCATGGTGCCTCAGCCTCGCGTGATCCATTTCTCGTCCGGACCTCCTCTCCTCCGTTTTCCTTGGCGATTCTTCCTATAATCTCCATGATAAGTCTCCTCCCTCCTTCCTATTCCATTATTGGACGATTTTAGGGATTCCCTTGCCCTATTTTTGGTTCGTACAAGCACCCCTAGGTTTAGGTTTTGGTTGATTTTGGTTTCTTTCTTGTTCCGCTTGTTCTAGGGTTGGGCGTAAGGTCCCCCGAGACCTTATTGGTGTGCGTATGACATCCGCCGCCAAAGGTGAGGTGGATTGTGGTGATTTCGATCCACCGGTTTGATTCCGAGAGGCTAGGTGTCCTTATATGCATGTGAAATCACATATGACTCGTGGGGGAGCAACAACAACTCTTATTTAGAAAGCATCAAGATCCATAGTGGACAGATGGATCCACCTTGAGGTAGGATCCCTCTCCTTGCCTTTAATTTAAAGTGAAGTGTTAATGAGTTATTTCTGTACTGCTTTAGTATTTTAATTATGCACGTTTAATTCTGATTAAATGCTTCTGTGAAAATCGTGTGAACTGCAGGAATAAGATAAAAGAGGTTGTTTGGTCACTAGACTAACGATTTAATAATAAAACCCCTCGATCAGAGGTGCACTATCTTCAAGATAAAAGTAGGAAGTAGATTCTTATGCTTGACTTATAAATTATTATTGTGCTTTGGTGATAATTGATGATGTCATGTTTCCTCTGAATTGTACCAAATGGTTAAAGCATGAAAGTTGTGCTCTTTTGATGAAATGGTTAAACTTGAAGGAAATTGATTAGGGTGGTGAGACCATGTCTTAGGATAATGGAATAAGCACGACTTATGTTAATCGAATGGATCTAGTGAATGGGACTTACCTAGGAGGGGTAGTCCATAACACCTCTTTATGCTTTGTAAATCCCTAAATGTCTTTAAAATGATATAAGAGGAATGAAGAATGAATTGGGGGTTAGCCAATACCGTACATGAGAGGGTTGACTCATGTACCTTATATAAATGTGATGATTATGTTAATGTATTGAAATGGATACTTAAGAGGAGTGGCATTAAGTACAAATGTGATAACGATACTTGAGATGGGTTGCCTTAGGTATATTTGTATGAACGTGATTATAACCATTTACGTGGATATGAGATGTATGATTGTTTGTGATGGTGATATGATCCTTTGAATGTTTATGAGGTAATTCCATAAGCAGTATATTATAGTCATGGTTGTATTGTGAGTGCGCACATGATGATGCCACATAATGAATGATAACAAAGGTGAGTGCATGCTGAGGACACCTCATGACAGATACATGGTTGGATGGGAGGCAGTTATACCCCATGCTGGTTGAATGAACGTGATGGAAGGGAGGAATTCTTACCCCTTTCCAGTTTATTTAGGGATGAGAGGAATTCTTACCTAGTGCCTGCTATTTCTCTATACTTTTATTTGAGGTAGGCATTCTTACCCCCTTCTAGTTGACTTATAAGGACGAGAGACATTCTTACCTCATGCCTGCTAATCTCCATTAATGGGTGGGAGGAATTCTTACTCCACGCCATCTATGATATAAATGATTATATATATATATGGTGACATGATCAAGTTACTTTACTGACAATGATCCAAAGTTGGTATAACCATTAGGTGTCCCTTGGGAACCTGGATGGGTGTTATTTACTTATGTAATTCTGCTTACTTATTTCTCCATACCTGCTCACCGTTTAATTATTATACACCGTCTGGATTGGGTTTGACACCGGTGGTGCCGGCCTACTGAGATTTATATCTCACACCCTACTCGGGCCGCCATTGCACTGGGGTACCTGAGTAGACCTTCTTTCTTGCAGGACCTAGGTTGTGTGCTGTGCTGTTTTTACCCGAGGAGTTAGGAGCAAATGACCAAGAGGGAGCTTGGGATACTCAGGAGATCGCCCATCGGGCCTTGTTGTATTTTCTTATTTTATTTGTATTGTATTGAAATCATGCTGTATTGTTTCCTATTTTTACATTGTGTCATTCATCATCCCTGTATCGTGTAAACTGGCTTGGGCCACCCTTTATAAAATGGTTATCACCTGTCTTTTGGTTCTGCCTTTCATTGTTTACTGCTTCCATTATTGAATGTATTTTACTCTGATAATATGGCTGTGTTACTCTGAAATGAGGGTATAGTCTCCACACTATAACCTCCCGAGACCCTCGCTTCTAGTCAGAAGCCTCTGGAGTACGGGGAGACGCGCTTGAGGCCATGTGACCGACCGGTCCGGTGACTGGTTCGATGGTCAGTCGGGCCGGGATGTTACAAAGTGGTATCAGAGGAGTTTCTTCTTCTGGTTTGTTTTACTATTTGACGACAATAGACAGGGATAGGAAGGAGATGGAATTTGGTAATAAGCTGTGCTTGGGAGTAGCTAACCCGTGTACAGGGAAAATCCAAATTGCCTTAAATGAAATTGTTATTTTAATTATTTTGATTATTACGGTTGATTTGATTTCACCATTGGGTGACACACATGGTTTCTGTTGATACTGTTGATGCAATTGTGGGTTCCATTTCTATTGCAAACTGATGATATGAGGGTATGCCATTTCATGCATCATATAGGCACTTTGTTAGAAATCACATGCCATGCATTATTCCATTCCATCTAGGATGCATTAGTTGATGCATGCTGTTGTGATAGGTGCCATGGTAGTTATTCCATGCTTCTGTGGTATAGCATGTTTATGTGTTACTTCTTTCAATAACATGCTAGGTTCAGTTAATGTGGAATTGGTTTCTTTGAAAAAATTAATTGATTTCAATTACGACAAGAGCCAATTTTCCGTTGTAAGGTGTATGGGTGCCTTATGGTTGGGAAAGGGTAACATGTGTAATCAGATTTCCGAAAAAGGAATGCTAAAGTTTAAATTGTAAAATGAATTGAAATTGGTTTTTAATGAAGGGATCCAAATTCAAAATTGTAAAGTGTATGGTCACTTTACAGGTTGGTAGGTGGCCACCCTTATGACTGGATGATTTTTTTGAGCATGTTAAGTTCTAAAATGTGTTTTTTGTCTGTTGGGATCCAATTTTCAACCCATTGAGTGTATGGGCGCTTCATGAGTTGGGAAATGGAAACTCATAATGAATGTGATGGCAACATGCTTTACGAAATGCTTATTTTTGTAAAAGTTGTTTGATTTTGACCTGATGTGTTTTGGCTTGATGGGACCCTCGTAGGTCGCCTGAATTGTTTAAAAGGAATTTATTATGATAAATTGCCTGAAGAGAGATGGGATGTCTGATAAATGTTTAGTGGTTAAAATGAAGTTTGTTAAAACTTGCCTGCTTTGCTTTGAGCTGTTTGTTAAAAATGATCAAGTGCCTAGTGATTTTTGGTTTGAAAGGTTACTTGAAGATTTGAATTGAATCTTTTAAAGTGATTAAAATAATGAACATGATTAAATATAAAGGGTTTAGAAAAGGAACCTGTAGTGGTATCCTCTGTTGAAACCTCGCATGAGGGTAAGTTAAGTCTTTCTTGCGAGTGCCTTGAGACAGGACCATAGGTGTTTTCAGTGGGAGTTTGTTTTCTTTTGTAAAATGACTTGAATGTTAGGCTTGATCCCGATGACTTTTACTTGGCGTGACCAAATGCTTGAGTCGATGCTTGTTCTTCATGAGGGGCTATCCCGTGTTAGGTAGCTCCCTTAGAGCTTTTATGCCTTACTAGCGCTGTGAGTCTTCTGACGTTTGGTACCATTTGACTGTCGCTGTCCCTTGTAGGACTTCCAGTTTCTAATGATTCCCTTGTTCGGATGGGTGGTCATACTTCTTTTGATCTTGTTATGGGATTGAGCATCGAGTAATGCTCTGTAGACAGGCCTTGAGCGTGGTTGGTTGTTTGTTGGTTGTTTGACTCCTTAAGTATTGGAGGATTGGTAAGTCTTCGTCCAAGTGAAAAGTTGTATAAGGTGAAATGACGTTCGGCTAAATCTCTTATGCTGATGTGTATGGTCTTGGGTCATCTCTGTGGTAGAGTGACCTGAGCATTTGAGAATCAAGTTGTCCCAATGCACGGGATGATGTTCAGAAGACTCAGGTGGTTGACATGCCAGTCTTGTTGCTTTGTATTTCTTGTACATTTCAGTGTGGTGACCGTGGCCCATAGGAGCGACATACGTCCATTTAGTTGTTGATGAACTAGTTCGCTTATGAGAAGCCGGTATTTTATTCTTTTGGTGACACCGACACTTCTAAGGTGGGTAGCGTTGTGTCGGTTTAGTGAAGTGTGTTCTTCCGGGTAGAAGGAACATGTCAAGAAAGACCATTTAGGAATGGTCAGGTTTGTTTGAATGACTTTGAGGCTTACAGGTGTCGTTATGCATCGATGCTTGATCGATAGCACAACTTTGATCTGGTTGGCGGTGTATGCAACCCCCCCTTTTTTAAGAAACACTTTTGGTCATGTAGGACTTCAGTGGTAAATCTTGAATGATCACAGAATGCCTTATGCGGGAAAAAGGCATTGTGATCGGTTTAGAAATCTTGATGTGTCGGCAGGTGAAGCCGAGTTTCTTCTTTAGAGTCAACCAGGGGTGGTTTGACTATTCTCCTTTCTAGTTTTTGGGTATGACTAACTGGAATCCTTTTAAAATCCTCTTAGTGTACTCCGCTATGTGACGAGCATGTCCCCTATATTACTTTCGTCCTGGATGCGCTAAGTGAGCGTTGGTCTTACGCCGCGCTAATGTTTTTGAAAGCTGTTGAGCTCGTTTGGTTGTTCTCTTTCGGCGTGGCATGCAGGATGCATGTTTTCTCTCATGGTTTGATCTTAGATACATCACCAGGAGTCGGGTATAAGATTTGGTGAACGTTATCGTAGTAAGTGTGAGATTCCTTGGGAGGAGGCATCATTGTTCAGCTTATAAATCATCGGCCGTTTAAGCCGATCATCTTCTTGAATAGTCATCTGGAGTGGCTTGGCTCTTCTCATTTTGGGATTTGAGGTCGATGGGGAAATCTACTGTTAGATCATTTCAAAATCATGCTAGGTGCGTCTTTGGAATGCTAGGAGCGTTCTTTTGAAAGTATTTTCAAAAGGTAGAGTGGTAGTTTGGTTTTGGCCATTTAACATTAAAACCTAAGGTGGGAAGTACTTTTGATTGGTTGCTTAGTGATACAATGATGAGATTGTGTCTCTGGTATGACGAGCTTGGGTAAGAGTCATCTGGGTGTTTCGGTTGGAAAACAATCGTTTGCTGAGGTGTTGACGGCTTAAATTCCATGTGCTTAAGTGGATGTTCATTGGTGCGTGGGACGTTTGGAAATGTAACGCGATCGTTGAACGAAGCTTCACGACCCTTGTAGGTTGAGTGAGGTGTGTGTTGTTCCCAATGGCTTCTTGGGGATGAAAAGTTCTAAGGTGGGAAGGTTGTAATGACCCGTGTTTTGAGCAGGGTTAAAAAGTGGGGGAAATTGAACCTTTTCAATTACTGAACCAGTTGAGTTTATGTTCGGGCTTCAGAATGAGATTTTGAAGGTTGGGAACCTTCTTTTTAATGTTTTTGGACATGGGCGAATGGTTGTTAAGTTTCCTGAGTGTCTTGCAGGGTTCTGGGAGTGTCAGACCGAAGGTAGCTGGTTTTTAATGGTCAGCAGAAGGCGCACGGTGGGCATACAGTTTCTCAAACCATGCGGCTTAAATCAGGGGGACAGAGGAGTCTTCATGGCTTGCGCATGGTTTCCCCAAACCGTGCGGCCGACCCGTGTGGGGTGTCTTGGGTGTCCAGTGGGGGACGCACAGTTGGCACATGATTTACGAAACCGTGTGGCCCAAGCCGTGCGCCGTGCCCTATTTTGGGTTTTTAAGATATTTAAAATGTTTTTTAAAATAAAAACCTAAACTAAAAGACTCTCCCTCACCTTTATCTCGGCAGACCACGTGACACACCCCCTCCTCCCATAGCGCCTCGGCCTCGCGTGGGCCATCCCTCGTCCGGACCTCCTCTCCTCCTTTTTCCTTGGCGATTCTTCCTATAATATCCATGGTAAGTCTCCTACCTCATTCTTATTCCCTTATTGGCCAATTTTAGGGATTCCCTTTCCATATTTTTGGTTCAGTCAAGCACCCCTAAGTTTAGGGTTTGGTTTATTTCGGTTTATTTCATGTTCCGCTTGTTCCAGGGTTGTGCGGAAGGTCCCCTAGGACCTTGTTGGTGTGCGTACGACATCCGCCACCGAAGGCGAGGTGTATTGTGGTGATTTCGATCTGCCGATTTTATTCTGAGAGGCTAGGTGTCCTTATACACATGTTAAATCACATATGCCTCGTGGGGGAGTAGCAGTGGCTCTTAGTTAGAAAGCGTCAAGAGCCGGAGTGGATGGATGGATCCACCTTGAGGTAGGATCCCTCTCCTTGCCTTTAATTTAAAGTGAAGTTTTAATGAGTTATTTCTATACTTATTTAGTATTTTAATTATGCAAGTTTAATTCCAATTAATTGTTTCTGTGCAAATCGTGTGAAATGCAGGAATATGATAAAAGAGGTTGTTTGGTCACTAAACTAACGATTTAATAATAAAACCCCTCAATCAGAGGTGCGCTGTCTTCAAGATAAAAGTAGGAAGTAGATTCTTATAACTTCCTACTAAATTCTTGTTGTGATTTGGTGATAATTGATGATGTCATGTTTCCTCTGAATTGTACCAAATAGTTAATGCATGACAGTTGTGCTCTTTTGATGAAATGGTTAAACTTTAATGAAATGGATTAGGTTGGCGAGGCCATGCCTTAGGATAATGGAATAAGCACAGATTATGTTAATGGAATAGATCTAGTGAATGAGACTTACCTAGGAGGGGTAGTCCACATCACCTCTTTATGATTTTTAAATCCCAAAATGTCTTTGAAATGATATAAGAGGAATGAAGAATGAATTGGGGGTTAGCCAATACCATACATGAGCAGGTTGCCTCATGTACCTTATATAAATGTGATGATTATGTTAATGTCTTGAAATAGATACTTAAGAGGAGTGGCATTAAGTATAAATGTGATAATGATACTTGAGATGGGTTGACTTAGGTATATTTGTATGAACGTGATTATAACCATTTACGTGGATATGAGCTGTATGATTGTTTGTGATGGTGATATGATTCTTTGAATGCTTATGAGGTAATGCCATAAGCAGTATATTATAGTCATGGTTGTATTGTGAGTGCGCACATGATGATGCCACATAATGAATGATAACAAAGGTGAGTGCATGCTGAGGCCACCTCATGACAGATACATGGTTGGATGGGAGGCAGTTATACCCCATGCCAGTGTGACGGTACATGTCTGGAAGGGAGGAATTCTTACCCCTTGCTAGTTGACTTCTAGTGATTATTTTCGTGGTTGGATGGGAGGCAGTTATACCCCATGCTGATTGAATGAATGTAATGGAAGGGAGGCATTCTTACCCCTTGCCAATTTATTTAGGGACGAGAGGCATTCTTACCTCGTGCCTGCTATTTCTCTATACGTGTATGGAAGGGAGGCATTCTTACCCTTTTCCAGTTGACTTATAGGGACGAGAGGCATTCTTACCTCGTGCCTTCTAATCTACATTAATGGGTGGGAGGAATTCTTACCCCATGCCATATATGATCTAAATGCTTATATATATATATATAGTGACATGATCAGGTTACTTTACCAGGAACGAGCTGAAGCTGGTATAACCATCAAGTGTCCCTTGGGAACTGGACGAGTGTTATTTACTTATGTAATTCTGCTTACTTATTTCTCCATACTTGCTTACTGTTTAATTATTATACACTGTCTAGATTGGGTTTAACACTGGTGGTGCCGACCTACTGAGATTCATATCTCACACCCTACTCGAGTCACCATTGCACTGGGGTACCCGAGTAGACCATCTTGCTTGCAGGACCTAGGTTGTGTGCTGTGCTATTTGTACCTGAGGAGTTATGAGCAAATGACCAAGCAGGAGCTTGGGATGATCAGGAGATCGCCCGTCGGGCCTTGCTGTCTTTTCTTATTTTCATTGTATTGTATTGAAAGCATACTGTATTGTTTCCTGTTTTCACATTGTATCATTCATCAACCCTATATCATGTAAACTGGTTTGGGCCAACCTTTATAAAATGGTTATCACCTGTCTTTTGCTTCTTCCTTTCAATTGTTTACTACTTCCGTTATTGAATGTATTTTACTCTGATAATACCACTGTGTTACTCTGACCTGAGGGTATAGTCTCCCCACTATCATCTCCCGAGATCCTCGCTACTATTTGGCAGCCTCTGGTGTACGGGGAGACGCACTTAAGGCCATGTGACCTACCGGTCCGGCCACCAGTTCGATGGTCATTCGGGCTGGGACGTTACACGAAATACTGGAAATATTAGTATAAGGAAAATATGATACCAGATTTCATTCTTGATGGAAATCGGTATCGCAGTGAAAACAGAAAATGAGAAATAGTGTCTTAAGGAATTCTGGTATGGTATAACCATGAACCAAATTTCATAATCATAAGAAATTTTATGGTATGGAAAATAGATTTCTAAAGACCTTAATAAAAAATATATTTAACTCAAAAGTTTAAGAAATTTTGGTTATAAGGAAATTTATGTAAGTGTAAGGAAATATATTGAAGTGTAAGGAAAATATATTTATGAAGAAGGTGTTTGTGATTTTCAAAACAATCTTAGGGAATGGAGAGGTCTTATAGACCTAACAATCTCCCACTTTTTGGAAAGGACAAACAACTTCGAAAAAAAATTTGTCAAAGGAAAGAAATAAATGCTTAAAGTTAGAAATACATAGCTCCCCCCAAAGTGTATGACTTAGGGTAAATTATTATTTCCTTATGTATAAGTTCTTAGAGTACAAAAATATCCCCCTTAGATATATATTATTCTATTTATAGAGACTCCCCCTTAGATGAAATTTTTTTCCTTAGAGATGAAAGTTTGAAAATTTATTTTTCCTTAGATTTTACCCTAAGGAAAATTTCCTTTATAAAATTTTCTTCCTTTAATTTCTCCCTTTGATAAAATTCTCCCCCTTTGTGATTTTCAAAAAGGAATAGAGAGGTACCTGTAAGGTTAGAAAGAAATATACATGAGACAAAATATATAAAATATTTGAAAGGAATTTTTCATTAAGTTTCACATGAAAGAAAATGCAACAAAAATTTGGCATGGGGAAAAAATGTTTCAACCCTCCTTCTTCATCCCTAAAAGAATACTTTTCACCAAGGACTTAATTTTTTTCACCTCCTTGTGATTATATTGAAGCTTCTTTATCAAGGTATCTTGATCAGCTACCTTATTCTCCAAAGCCTAGATCCATAATTCTTGGGACCGATTCTTATCTTCAAGAACTTTGATCACTTCCTCTTGTGAATCCTATTTCTTCACAGAACCAACATATATTCCTTTTTGATAATTGAAAACTTAAGCTACGATATTCATTTTATCAAGTATATTTTTGCCTTTATTTTTCCTCACAGCTAACTCACTTGAAAATTTCTCTGAGAAAGAAGTCCGGACTTTCATTAGCTCATTTGCTACATCATTGAAAGCTCTGTTTGTCGATTCTATGAAGTCCGGGAATTGTAGAGCTTTATCTAATAAGGTTCGGGTCTGGATCATCACTTTCTAACATAAAACATTTTGAGCTTTGTAATCAATGAGAATATTATTATGATCGGCTTCACCTTTCACCACCATGTCCATCAGCATAGATATTGAATCTGTCTTTTGGTTTAAGGTTTCTTACATCATTTGGCTCAGAGAATCTATGTTAGCAAGTACCAGAATTGTACTTAATAATTTCATTAATAATTTTTTACAAAGTCATCACCCATAGATGACGAGGACTCAGAGTTAGATTATTTTTTATTGACCTTCAGAACAGAGGATTATGGATTCTCAATATTTTGAGGAGAGTCAGCATCAGAAGAGGAAACCATAATGGACTTCCCTTTATCAACTTTCAGCACTACAGAGGGTTTGGAACCCTGAGGTACTTCCTCATTTTTTATATCCTTATCATCTCTATATCCTCCTTGAATCTTTTCTTCTTCTTCCTCTTCTTCACTTCCGGTATCACTATTTCTGGATTCATGGATTTCATCTTCATATCTGGTTACATCAATCTCTTCTTCTACCTCTTCTACTTCTTTAACTTCAGTCTCAACTTCTTCTTCTTCTTCTTCCTCAGTAGAAACTCCAGGGGTTGCAACATAATCTTAAACTTGTCTAATCACATCATTTTATTCTTCTTTAATGATCTCATCCTCTTCCTGTACTTCTACTTGCAGTTCCAGAATAGGTTTCGGTATCACTACAGGTTTCTTAGCCTTCTTAGGTTCTAGAGTGACATCTGGTACTTTTATCTCAGTTCTATTTATTTTATGCTTCTTCTCCTTAGCTTCCTTCTCTAACACATCATTAGTTTGAATCTTCAAAGTCTTTAATCTCTTGGATTCAACCCAAAGGTTGTATCTCCTTCCTTCCTGGATTCAGCTAACTTCCTCCGGCCAGTTACAATATCATCAGAGTAATCCTTCAGTTTCCTTATAACTGGTGGAGCTGAAGCCGAAGCTACTGGGATAGGATCGACATGAGATACCTCATATGACTTTTTCTTCTTCTGAGAACTTTTTGAAGATTCTTGTATTGAATTTTTTGGTGCCGCTTTGGACGATTCCGGAATATATTCCTTCAATACCGGCTTTTGAAATTCCGGCGTCCTGACTTTTTAAAACTTCTTAGAGTCCGAATTGTAAGAAAATTTCATTCTCGTCAGCGTATCTTCAATTAGAAACTTAATCTTACAGGACTTCAAAGTGGACTTGCATGAAATTTTCATTTCAGATAAGACTATAACAACTATCCTTGAGATAGTGGCAGGGTACATCAGGATTTGGGATTTGATGGTACCAGCTTTCACAACATTAATCGTAAGAAATATATACTTAACAAAATTAACCTTCCTAAGGTTGATGAGAAAGTCTAACAAGAGAATGTCACACATCTTTAAGGAATATTTATCCCATTTTCATGGGATAAATAACCCCTGCATCTATAATTCCACCAACCTATGGTCCACTGATAAGTGTGCAAGATTCAAATTCTTAACTCCCCTGATGCCGAGACTTTATAAAGCATGGTTCTTCTCGAAAGAACCTTCCTTATTTGAAATTTTGTAAAAACCTATGAGGGCCTCTCCTTCATAGGGAATCTTTAGGATGTTGGCTGATTTATGGCATGAAACGGTGTAAGAATTTTCATAAGCCTTAAACCTGAAATACTCATTGTCGTCCTTCTCAAAGAAATTTATAGATTCATAAAACTGTATGACTAGATCCAGATATAAAGGATCTTGAAACTTGTCCTTTGCTATAAAAATACTCTCCCAATGATTACATTTGATAATACGAGAGATGAGGGAATCATACTGATTGTAAAAGTCTGAACATACAAGTCTCTCCCGAAATATCATCTTGTCTTTATTCTCATTGACTGCCATCTAGTCGGAACTGCCAGACATTTGGATATGTAATAAATCTCTAAAGAAATCCAGAATGACAAACTCTAAAGTAGCAGAACTTCGACTTGAAGGATTAAGGAACCGATGGGGTCATCATGAAGTGGGGTAGACCTTATATAGAAAAACTACGAACTTTCAACTTCTATAAAGAAATAAAAAGGTTAAGATTTGTCCAATATGATCTAACATTTGAAGATGGTTGAAAAGATATATCCATACTGAAATTTTGAGGTTTTAGAAAAATACAAGTCGGATTCTAAGGAAATATGAATCCGAAGAAAAATTTCTTAAATGAAATAAATACCAAAAAATAGAACTGTAAGAAAATAACTAGGGGTAATAGAATGTACCTTTAAGGAATCTATGAAGAAATTATCGATATCGAAGAAAACATTTCTTGGGGTTAGAAAAACTAGACACCGTAAATTTGACTATGAGAATTTCAACTCCGGAAATATGGATTCTGAGAATTTTGATTCCATGATTTTTAAAAAAGACAGAAAATTTAAAGGAAAGAAAAGAAATTCTTTAAATATGGTTTAACTTAAGGAAAAATTTCCTTAAGGTTACATTTTCTTAAAGAAAAAAAAATTCTTAAAATTTAAAAACTAAATTTTTTTGGAACTGTTAAATTTCAGGTCTGTTGAGAAAACAGATACCAAAAAAATCTCAATTCTGAAACTCACTGATTCCAAAAAAATAAAATTTTTATGGAAAACAAACAAATTTAAAAAATTTCAAACATATGTACTCCCCATGAATTTAGGAGTAATTTAATGTTAGTAGATGGTTAAACAAGAAGTAGATATGAATTATTATCTTACAGATATCATTCCTAGCTTCTGTTTAATGTATTCAAATCTATCAGATGGTAATGGTTTGGTAAATATATTAGCAAGTTGTTCTTACATTCAGATGAATTGAAGAATTGTATCTCCTTTGAGTGTTTGATCCCTAAGAAAGTGATGCCTAATATCTATGTGCTCAGAACGGGAGTGATGTGATGGGTTTTTACTTAGGTATATGGCACTAGTGTTATTACACAGGATTTGAGTTTTGGTAAAACTCATGCCATAATCTGTGAGTGTGTGTTGTATCCACAACACTTGAGCACAACAACTTGTAGTTGATATATATTCTACTTAAGCAGTGGAAATTGATATATAATTTTGTTTCTTACAATACTAAGAAACTAAGGAATATCTTAGGAAATGAAAAGTTCCATATGTACTATTTCTATCCATTTTACAACCAGAAAAATCAGCATCCGAAAAGATTTTTAGTTCAAAAACATTTCTAGAAGAATAAAAAAGTCCTAAATCCAAGGTTCCTTTTAAGTATCAGAAAATTATTTTCACAGACTTAAGATGAGATTAATTAGGATTTTCTTGATATCTTGCATATAATAAAACAGAAAACATTAAGTCAGGTCAACTTGCTGTTAAGTAAAGTAAACTTCCTATCATTCCTCTGTAAGATGTTTGATCCATAGGTTTCCCTGCTTCATCAATATCAAGAGTATTAGAAGTTATGATAGGAGTACTTATACTCTTAGTGTTATCATACCCAAAATTTTCAATAAGATCTTTGATGTACTTATGTTGAGATATATAAGTTCCTTCTGGTTTTTGAGAAATTTGAAAACCAAGAAATAATGTTAACTCACCCATCATACTCATCTCAGAATCAGACTTCATAAGATCCGCAAAGGAATCTGTTAAGGATTGTTGAGTTGATCTAAATATAATGTCATCAACATATATTTGTACAATTAAAATATCTTTCCTATATTTGTTTATAAAAAGTGTTGGATCTGTGGTTCCCTTAGAATAGTTGTTTTGATGTAAAAATCATTTAAGTCTATCATACCAAGATCTAGTGGATTGTTTAAGGCCATATAAAGATTTGGTAAGTTTATATACATGATTAGGATGTTTTACATCTTCAAAACTAAGAGGTTGGTCTAAATATAATTCTTCCTGTACATATCCATTAAGGAAAGCACACTTCACATCCATTTGATAAAGTTTAAAATTATAGAATTGTAACACCCTGAGATTTTATGAGAAATATTCTTTTTAATTTGTTTGATGTCTTCTATTGTATACTAAACCAAAATTAGCTTGTACTATACACAACACCGTATTAGCTTGCAGTATACACAACACTATTCTTGGCTTACATTACACGCAAGATCAACCTTCCTTGATATCTTGAGTTGTAAGCAATACCAAGTTTCACAAAACAAAGATATATTATTAAAATATTATATACATTAGCCGTTATGAAAAGTAATACCCACTTTTTGAAATTTTATAAATTTTATAAATTTTATCTTTCAAAATGGACTTCATTCTTGGATTCGTAATATCGAAATTAGCCTAGGGTGAATTTTTGGTGTTTTTCTGAAAACTTTTAATTTTTGATTAATAGTGAAAACACTGAGTTATAGTTTAAAATCAAATTTTTATTTAAATTTATTTTTGGTCAAAATAGATACATAATACCTATATAAGTTCAATGTAATTCATTGGAGTCATTTTTTAATAATTTTAGATATATAAAAATTTTATTGAACTTTTTACCGTCTTTTACCCACACCCTAGGAGAATTTGCAAATTTACATAAAACATAATTTTACCACTTCTGTGAGTGGAATTTCAAAAATACAAGAGACTCGGTTGATATCAGTAAGTAAAATTTTATTCAATAAGATAAAAATAATTTTTGGTGAATAGTAACTTGTTACTTTTATTTACCACGATTAAAAGTAAATAGGGTAATTAAGGGTAAAAATGATATTATTATTATCCTAAAACATGTCCTAATTATATTGGATAAGTGTAATTCGACCTAAAACAACCTTAGGAATAAAATATTTCCATTTAGGTCCACTTGGATTAGATTAGGACATTTATTATTATTTAATTCAAAGAAGAGTTAAAAGAGTTAAAATCAAAGTTTAATAAGTAAAACATTTTTAATATAGTGTTATACATAAGATAAATTCGACTATAAATATTCATTAGAAATATAAAAATATTTCCTACATAAATGTATTTTATTTATAATTTTTAGACATTAAATAATTTAATTTATTTCTGACACAATGATGATGCAGTAATTACCTTATTAATGAAATATTAACATAATTGATATTATAAATACCCAAATAAATGTAATTTGAGAATTTTTATGAATTAAAATAATTTTATAGGTTAATATAACATATTAGGGTTGGTTAGATGAATTGTTTTCAAATTAATAATTTTTTTATGAATTTATAAAAAACAAAATACCAAATAGTGTCAAAATTGACATAAAAGAGTTTTTAAAACAAATATTTAATTATTAATTGATATTGTATTTTAAAAAATATAAGGTTTGGCCAAAAGACTTATATAATAATATATATGACATTAATGAACCAATTGGGGTTCTATTGGCGGTTTATAGTAATTTTATTAACCATATAGTGTAAGAATACAAGAAGACACGGTAAAAGTTATATTATTTAACTTAGAGTTAAATCTAAATGATAAGGTAAAAATGGTAACCTAAACTTGTCTAAAACCTATTGGTTGTGATTATTTTGACCCCTACCCACCCTATAATTGAAATAAGTCACTTTGAAGCCATTATAAACCGAATATGAATTTATTATAAAATAATATTTTAAGTTTTTCCTAAGGTGCCCCTCACCCCTCTTATAAAAGGGCACTCCCCCTTCTCTCTAATTCACACCTCCATAGCCATTTGGCTCAGCCAAACCCTGCCCAAATACCCTCTCAACTGTACTCCCTTAATTTTAGAGGCCTTCCTTTAGTCATAAATCTAACCTAAGGATCCATTTTGATCAAATCAAAAGGAAGAACCCGAAGAAGAGGTAAATATCTCACCCCCTATTTCAAGTTCCTTTCTTCTTCCACTTCCTAATTGTTTGTTGTTTCCATTATAAAATAATAACTACAGTATATTCTATATACTTTGATGTTATTATAAAATTTTTACAACCATATTAGTTATTTTATCCATCCTGTGAATGAAAAAGTCACCACACGTGCGTACGTACAGCTTACCGTCTCCACGTCGTGGTGTAGTTTGTTATTCAAACATTTCATCATTTGGATGGGTATAATATTGAGTATAAATGATATAAATAATAAATATAAAATTATTATGATTATTTATATATTATATACCATACAATTATATATGATTTTAATATCAAAAGAATGATATTGTCGCTTGTGCGTACGTACGGACTATCGTCTCCACGAACGCAATGAGATTCATTTTCCATAATTAACCATTCAAGTATGATTATAAAGTATATATAATAAATAATAATTTAATATATTATATAATAATGATACTTTATTTATGTATATATATGTTTCATTTACCTAATTCCATTCAATTCAATAAGGAAATGAAAACAACATTCATGCGTACGTACGGCCTATCGTCTCCATGAATGGTGTATTTCATTCTATTTATCGATATATCATATATATTTATATGCTGAATATATATTATATATAAATCATGTTTTAAATTTTGTAATTAAGTAAATTAGGATATAAGTACTAATATCAAGAACAACAAGTCGAAACACATATGATAAATGAAACGATTTTACCCGAAACGCTGCTTTAACATAGAATTTACAAAAGAACAGGTAATATAAAGTCATAAGTGAATTGTATATGATATAATAAATATTATTATGGTTATGTTACAAGTTAATAATATGTTTAAACCCACTATACAGGAGTTTAAGACACATATAGAAGAAATTGGACATAAGGTAAGGGATAATTTTTCAAATCTCGTTTTTATCCGAGATTACTTATACATAAGTATTTACTGGGGTTATATTTTTCATCCATGTCCATAAAAATGTTTTTCATAAAGTTTTTAATATTATTCCATGTATGTTTAAAGTCATGTTTACCCCTCTTTGACTTTTACATTGTGTTATGGAAAGAATCTTTCTTTTGTTTACCATACGAGGAACTTTTTGACTTTTCCGGAAAAAGTACGGGGAGAATGTTTTTTAAACTTATATGGAATGAATGGATTTTTATGGATTAATAATGCCTAATTTTCATGAAGCTTACTCTACAAGGTTTCATGGTTATTTTCAATAAAATATTTTTCTTTTAAAATTGTGTGGCATTTTGTGAAAAGAAAATGATTTTAAAGAAGAAAGGATATTTTCCTCAAGAATTCATTTCAAGTGTTTTATCAAAACTATTTTCCATATAAGATGACATTATTTAGAATGTTTATGTTTCAAGTATAATGTATCTATTATTTACATGGTGTAATTTTTCTTATGATGAAATGATATCCATTTTTTATATGTATTATGTTATGATGGGATGATGTTTATGAAACCCATTTTATTCTTTGGGTTATGGTGAATGATTTATGTTTATTTTGTGGAACAAGTAAGAATGATTTAATTATGATATGGGTGGGACCTATATATCCCTCCAATGCATTGGTTAAATATTTATATCTCATGAGATAGACATGGATGGAATGGAAAGTTAATCCTATTCAGTGATACAGGACTAGAACGAGGAGTGAACTCGATTCAGTAAGGGACTTTGTCCACTATGATGGTCTTGGAAGCAATGCCTTGGCTACTATGGAAATCATATTATGTGCTTAATGGTTTCCAAAATTACATGTTTTATTCCCATTCTATTTTATCATGAGTAATGTTCCTTTATGATCTATGCCTTACGCACTCCAAGATTTATTTCACAACTCAAGATCTTGATGTTTAAACTTTATGTTCATGTTTATATGTTCAAATGTATATGGTTTGTTTTATTTTCTCCATGCTTACCCTTACTCAGAATTTGAGATCACCCTTTATATGTTTTATTTTCCCCAAGATATAAAGAAAGGTTTTAAGTAAGAAAACAAAAGTGGAAGATCTTTATGGGAGATGTTGAAGATCTTTCACCATGATTAGAAGATTATGTTCTGAGTTTCCAAAGACACTAAGCTATTATGGTACTTGGGTGTTATTTTTTTTATGTATTAAGTATTCTGAAAAAGTAATGTAATTTCCATATACGTCAAGCTTGGGTCTCTATAAGAATGCTGCAAATTCTAGAAGAATTTGTATGGATTCAAGTCTTTCTACTGGTGCATAGGTTTCTTCATAGTCTATGCATTCTTGTTGGTTATAACCTTTAACAACTAATCTTTCTTTATTTCTAACTATAATCCCATTTTCATCACATTTATTTCTAAAGACCCATTTTATACCAATAACAGATGTATCCTTAGGTCTCTAAACCAAGGTCTATACTTGATTCCTTACAAACTCATTGAGTTCATCTTGTATAGCCTTTATCCAATCTTCATCACCTAAGGCTTCCTCAGGAGTATTTGGATCGAATTGGGAAAGAAAAGAAACATGTTCAATTTCATTCCTTAAAGAACTTCTAGTCCTTACAGGTTGATTGACATCTCCTATGATATTATCACTAGGATGATTTATAAGTAACAAATGATTTGTGTTTTATAAAACTTGATCATCGACATAAGGTAGAAAATATTCAGGGGTAAATGTTTCAGGAATATTTTTGTGAACATTTTCCTTAGAAGAATCTTCAACTATAGGTTATTTATCATTTTTAGAAAATATATCTGGAATATTTAAATCAGGTTGTTTGAAAACAAAAGGACCAGTTTCATCAAATTTGACATGTACTGTTTCCTCCACAATACAAGTGTTTTTATTAAAAACTCTATAAGCCTTAGAGTTAGTGGAATATCCTAAGAAAATTCCTTCATCAGATTTTGGTGAAAATTTTAGTAAGTTATCCTTAGTATTAAGGATAAAAACTTTACAACCAAAAACCTTAAAGTAAGAAACTTTTGGTTTTCGACCAGTCTATAGCTCATAAGGAGTTTTATTAAGAAAAGGTCTTATCAAAACTAAATTTATAGTATAACAGGCAGTACTTATAACTTTAGCCCAAAAGTGTTTTACTATATAATATTCACTCAACATGGTTCTAGTTATCTCTTGAAGGATTCAGTTCCTTCTTTCAACAACACAATTTTGGTGAGGAGTTCTAAGAGCTGAGAAATTGTGAGTAATACCTTTCATACTCTAAAAAGTTTCAAAATTTGAATTTACAAACTCACCACCATGATCACTATGAATAGTTATCAATGGTAGGTTTTTCTCATTTTTTACTTGAGCTTGAAAAGTTCTAAAATAAGAAAAGGCTTTATATTTTCTTGCTAGAAAATAGACCCAAGTATATCTAGTGTAGTCATCAACAAGAAAAAATACATAATATTTTCCTCCAATACTTCGAGTTTGTGTATGACCAAATAAATCCATATGCACTAACTATAGGGTATTAGATGTTGAAACTTCACTAATATATTTAAAGCTAGATTTGTGTTGCTTTCCAAACTGACAAGGGTTACAAACTTTTAAAGAATCAAAACATAGAATCGGTAGATCCTTAACTAAACCTTTTTTTGGGAGATTACTAAGGTTCTTAAGGTTACAATGTCCTAAACTTCTATGAAAAATCCAAGATTGATCTTCAATTGCACTTAATCAAGGAAGATCTTGAATTCTTAAGTATTCTAAGTTCAAAGTGTAGACATTCTCATGCCTATATAGCAATAAGAATATATTCATCCTTGTAATTGTGAACTAAACACTTATCATTACTAAAATTAACAAGGTAACCTTCATCACATATTTGAATTATGATTATAAGGTTGTGTTTAAGACCATTAACAAATAAAACATTATAAATTAAAACATTTCCAAGAAGAATGATATTACCTATACCGACAATCTCTATTTGAGAATTATCCCCAAAGGTTACTTTGCCACCTTTCGTTCTGACAATATTATGGAAATAACTTTTGTTACCAATCATATTATGGGATCATCCACTATCTATATACCAGATATTGTTGGTACATTCTTCATTTTCCTGCAAGAACAAAAGTTAGATATTTAGAATCCAAACTTGTTTGGATCCGATGTTATACAATAAAATTTTAGGAACCCACATTTGTTTGGAAAAATAGGCCTTTTGGAATCCTAGAGATTGAATTTTGTTTAAGGAATAGTTTATCCTACAATTTCCTCCACTTTGATATTTTTTACAGAAGGGGGATTTGGATGGAATAAAATAGTTATTTTTGAAAATTGGTTTTTTTGTGAGTATAACCTACTCCAGAAGAATTTCCATGTGGTCTGATTTGGGAATACATCTTATCAAAATTTTCTTTACCAGAAGTAAAGTTGGTAAGATGTTTCTTAAGGGAATATATTTCAGATTTTAGTCTTAGGACTAAATTCCTATCCTCAGGAATTATTTCCTTAGAGTTATATTTTTCCTCAAAAACATTTATTTTTGAAATATCATTCTTAAGATCTTTAGAAAGTTTTTATTTTTCATAATTTACTTTCTTAAGGTCATTAAAAAGTTTTTCTAGGATCTCATCCTTATCTTCATGATCTCTAGTGAGATCTAAAATCTCTTTTGTAATAAATTCTTCTCTATTATTTTCCTTGTATATTTTCTTAGAAATTTTATAATTTTTTGCTTCTAATAACTTGGAAAATCTAGATACATCTTCATATGAAGGTATTTATTAATTATCTGAAAATGAAGTATCTTAATCATAAGTAATATCTTTAGGATAATAATTCTCATAAAGAGATAAATTTGTTAAAGCCTCAGTAGATCATACCTTGGCCATAAGACAAGTATTTGGGAAATAAGTAGTAGCAATGAATCCGATATTATTCTGTGATGATGATTCATATTCAGAAGATTCACTTTCAGAAGAGTATCCACAACTAGCAATCCAAGTGTCATTTGCTTTAAGAATTTTCTTGGGATTATAATGGTAGAACTTATTCTTGTTTATCTATGAATTCCTTTCTTTTTATCCTTCTTTTTCAAAAGAGGAAAATCAGGTCTGATATGACATGTTCTTCTGCATTTGTAGAAATTAACTTCCCTATATTTCTTTTCTTTGTAGTCTCTCTTACTAAACATATTTTGATAGTTCTTTTGTACTACTATATTGTTCATTCTCTGAGCAAGATTAACTAACTCATTCTCAAATTTTTCTGTATCACTAGATTCTGACTAAATTGTAACTTTCTTTGAATTTCATCTAGTAACTCTTTCTGGAGTTTTGGATTTCGTATGGTTAGAAGTTTTTGCGAATGCAACACTTCCATTTCCACTCTTTTTCTTAATATTATCCACATATCTCTTCATTCTAGTCTCGTGCTGAAGAAGAGTTCCAAAAAGATCATCTAAGGAAATCTGGGTGAATTTTCTGTTCTCATCAATTATTGTCCTCTTAGACTCCCACTCATTAGGCATGATGTCTATGATCTTATCAACAAGTATTTCATCATCAAGAACTTTTTATCCCATAGAATATAATCTATTCACAATGGCCATGAACCTTTTCTGAACCTTGCTTATGGGTTCTCTATAAGGAAAGCTAAAGCCACGATATTTAGCTCTCAACATAGCTCTTCTTGTCTCTATAACTTTAGAAGTTCCAAAATGTGTAACTTCCAATTTCTTCCAGATACTATTTGCAGCTTCACATGAGGATATTTGACTATATATGTTCCTATTCATGGAATATAAAAATGTATTTCTGACACTGAAATTATCTTGATATTCTTCTCTCTCCTGATTAGTAAATGTTATCAATTACTTATCATGAATCTTATAATATCTTTTCATCATCAGGTAGTTATCAACTCCAATATTAATAACGAAAGTATTCATCCTATCTCTCCAGTACTCATAATAGTTTCCTTCAAAATGAGGAGGTTTGGTAGGATTTAAATTGTCCAAAGAACCAATATGCATGGATCCTGCCATAGAAAAAAATATAACTTTCTTCTAAAAAAAGGTTAGTAGTAGTTCTTGAAGAAAATATAAAGTTCTTAAAGAAAACTTTAAGAAATATTATTAATTCTAAGAAAAATAAGAACTAGAGTAAATCTAAAAAAATACGAGTCAAAACTTTTGAGTCTGAAATTCTGATTCCAAAAATATGAAGAAGAAGATGATTTCTCTTCTGAATCTAATCGTGTGATCAATTCTGATTGAACCAACCCTCTGATACCAATTGATAGTTTGGTATGGAGTATGATATTCTACTCTATATCAATATCAGGGTCACACACACACACAAATCATTAAATATTTAATAAAGGGAAAAGAGTACAAAAAAGGGGGAAAGGAACAACAGAGGACCCCAGATTAGGGGGGTCTGAAATAATGGAGACCGAGGGCATCCCCTCAGATAATCTTAACCCCCTCTGTCTTAAGGGAGGTTGCATTGGAAAGGTCAGTGACAGAGGAGCCCGGGGCTGTAAGAGAGGCGAGGAAGTCCGCAACTTTGTTCCCCTCTCTCCAGGTATGGGTGAATTGAGCCTGGTTGTTGAGAAGCTGTTTGCATTTCCTAATGATGTATAAGACTGACCAGGGGGTGGAACCTCTTCCCAGTAGGGAATCATGAATAATCCTTGTGTCTGTTTCCACCTCAGATAGAGAAATATTCTTCTATTTGAAAAGACTCAGCCCCATGAGAACTGCATTTTCCTCTACCTGAAGAGCACTACCATCACCATAGTGCGCCGTGAAAGCAAGGAAAACACTCCCTTCTGGATTGAGAACCACTCTGCCACCTATCATGGATCCCGCAATGCATGATCCATTAGTGTTAAGTTTAAATCCAGTTGTCGGTAAAAGCCATTTAATCCAGTGACCACATGCTCTTTCCATAGGAGGGTTGGCCGGAGGGGAACATGACTGCATGATATGGATGGAGGGAGATTCATTCCAATTATCAACAAGAGAGACCATATCAATCAGTAAGCTCTTGGTTATTATGATAATGGACCGTCCTTTGGAGGAATATCCCTCAAATATGGCCTTGTTCTGAGCTTGCCAGAGGCACCAACATCCAGCACTGAGGATAATTGACCTCGCTGCTCTCTCAGGACCTTTATCCGTAGTCCCCTGAAACCACCTCTCTAGGAATGGAAGGTCCCAATGATGAGGCGAATGAAACGCTGTGAAATATCCGAAGGAATCCCAGACACCTCGCACCCACACCCCTTTGAAAAATATATGGCTCGTGGTTTCTTCCCTCTTGTTTTTAAAGCATTGACAACACGATGCTATATTGACTCCGATTTTATTGATTCCTTCATCCGATGAAATCCCGTGATTCCTTATGCGCCAAACCATAAAGTTGTACTTGCTTGGAAGCTTATTATACCAGACCAGGTCATTCCAGCAATTCTGTTGAGCCTGGGGGGTTGAGATCCTTTGGTAATCCTTGATATTGAACTTACCAGACCGAGAGGGGGTGAATACACATCAGTCCGTCTCCGAGTTAATGAGGATAGAATAAAAAACGTCAAGATGATCCTTGTCAAGCACCGCCTTGATGAAGCCAGGATGATCGCTCACCTCCTTAAAGGTAATCATTGGGGCCCGACACCCTGGGAATCCAAGCACTGATCCCACCCAGTTTTGTGTCCAGAAAGAAATACTGCCTTCTCCCAGAACCCACCGAGATTACTGTTGGAGGCTTGGGATAAGAGAGCAGACCGAATGCCAGAGGGGGGATCCCTGCACGCTATCAGCTTCCATGGAACTATCATAGCTGTAGGACATGATCCTCCCCCAGAGGGACCGGTCCTCCACGATCTCCCAGGCCAGATTTGCGTGCATGCCATGAAGTGTGTCCCTCAAGCTTTTAACATTAATACCTCCTTCCTAGATGGGACATTCCATTCTTCCCCATGTGACCCAGTGCCTCTTCCCCTCGGCAAGTTCATCCCATAAGAAATTAGCCAGGATCCTGTCAACTGCTTTGATCACCCCCTTTGGCACCGAAGTGGAAGCCATCGTATGCACCAGGATAATAGCAAGCACACTGTTAACCAGTGCAATGTTCCCTCCAAAGGATAATAAGTGGCTATTCCAGTCGAGGATGCACCCTGTAATCCTTCTCACCACATGATCAAAGTCCCGAATACACGTTCTACCGGGTGAAAGAGGGGCCCCGAGGTATTCCATCGGGAAGTGACCAGGCTGCATGTCCATGATGTTGCAAAGAAGGTTCGCATGGACAGCTCCACACTTTTTTGATATATATAAATTACTCTTGGAGTGGTTGATCACCTGACCACTCCAATAATAGTAATCTTCAAGGATCCTCTTAATGCCACGCACAAATCTTTTTCCTGCATTCGAGAAGATAATCGTATCATCTTCAAACATCAAATGTGAGATGGGAGGGAGGTTCTTTTTCATTCGATAAGTAATTATACTACCAGTGAGGATTTCTTTGTTCAGAAGACGACTAATCATGTCCTGCATAAGGATGAACAGGGTAGGGGAGATCGGGTCACCTTGTCGTAAGCCACGAGTGGCCTTAAAAAATACATGTGATTTCCCCATAAACGAGACATTCATCCATGGAGAACTAAATCATCTAAAGAGGATGTTCTAGGCCTTGGAGGATAGGCCCATGCAAGCTAAGTACCTGTTCACAAAACCACATTCAAGTCTGTCATACACCTTGCTCATATCCAATTTGATGATCATGTTGGAACTGTGAGTTTTAGCATTAATGTCCCTTATCATCTCCTGTGCCAGGGCTATAGCCCCCTGAATAGAACGCCCTCTCGCAAAACCATGTTTCTCCATGTAAATCCATCGGGGTAAGTGCATGGCCAGCCTCATGTTAAGAATACTTGCAAGGATTTTGTAGTTGAAGTTACACATGCTCACGGGACGGTAGTGGAGAAGGAAGGAGGGGTCCTTAACCTTCGGAATGAGCACCGAGGTCATGGCAGCTGCAAACCATGGGAGAGATCCTCCTCTGAAAAAGTCATGCACTACTGCAACAATGTCACCTTTGACCTCATCCCATGCAACTCTGTAAAACAAACCAGGAAGACAATCAGGTCCCAGAGTGCTCTCTGAGTTGAGACTCATCATGGCTTGGTGAATCTCGGACTCCTCTGACATACCATCCATTCACGCATTGTCCGCGGAGGATATTTTGTTCAGAATTGTCTCCCAAAGCTTTGCATAACCACTCAGGTACCCGCTGGCCACCCTAACGTTAGGCCCTGCACGTATGTTTTTGAATAAGGAATTGGCCATTCTTCCCACGACATCCCTATAATCCATGTAACTCCCGTCATCGAGCCTGATATTGGGATTAATGGGATGTATTTTATCCTTTATGCAGGCATGAAAGTAGGACGTTTTCTTATCTCCCTCATGCATCCATTTAATCCTTGATTCCTCCCGAGCCACTCGTTCTTGTCTAAGGACCAGTTCCTCAAGACTATTCTTCTTGACAGACAACTCCTAAAAAATAACATCATTCCAGCCTTCCTCCAGACTAGCTTCCAAGCATTCAATCTTCTGTTTGAGATTCTCCATCCTTTAATCAATGGATCCAAGGTT
The DNA here is from genome assembly GCA_963277665.1 of Viscum album. Taxonomy (NCBI): domain Eukaryota; kingdom Viridiplantae; phylum Streptophyta; class Magnoliopsida; order Santalales; family Viscaceae; genus Viscum; species Viscum album. The sequence continues at coordinate 1,362,803,934 of OY728143.1, read as the reverse complement.
CCCTGCCCAATCCTTTAACCTCATTTTAAGCCGCCTTAGTTTATTATGCAAGGCCACCCAGGAAAACCCTTGTACCGGTTCCCTCCAGGAATCTCTCACCACTTGAAGAAACTCCAGATTCCGGGTCCATTGACCATAAAACCTGAACCTACCTTGATGGATATGCCTTGAGGACAGGAATACCAGAAATGGTGACTAATCTGATATACCGTGCACCAGATGGTCCACCTTGGAGTCTGATAACTTGGTTATGGCATGAACATCGGTAAGACATTGGCTGAGACGGCTCTAGCAGCACCGATCCCCCTTTTGATTGTTGCACCATGTGAAGCGATCACCAATGTACCCCAAATCCATTAAACCCTTGGAAGACATGAACTGGACGAAGTCCATACTAGCGTGGAGCGGGAAAGCCCCACATCCTTTTTTCTCCGATGGATCCGTGATGATGTTTAAGTCCCCACCAACGATCCAGGGTTCACTTCCTGGATCAAACATATTGATCTCCTCCCATATAGTCTCCCTTCTTCCACTGTCGCAGCTTCCATAGACAAAGGATACGCAGATAGTGATAGAGCCCTTAGTCACCCTCATCGTGATGAACTGGTCCCCTGCCTGTATCATGTCCACAGAGATGTCTTTTCTCCAAAAGATCAATATGTGTCGGTTAGTTGGTGCCGCTTGCATGGATGCATGCATGTTGATCCTGCGGGTGAACTCCTACAGCTTGGCTGGGTCCTACTTGGGCTCCAGAACAGCATCAATGAGCACTCTGTTCTTCTTGATCTCCGAAGCTATGTAGTCAGACTTCACCCTCGCTCCAAGGCCACGAGATTTACAAATGAAGATGGGAATAATTGATCAACCTTTTGCCCGGATTTGGCCCTAGGCATCGTGGTATCAAGATGAAAATGGGAGAGACACTCCCTGATCTATGAATTTTGCTGTTTGAACTTCGCACAGGTACACACACCTGGGATGTTGTCTAAAAGGTTTGAAGGTGACGATTACAGTCGAGAGAGGAGCTTGATTGTCTTCCCTCTCACAGCACTTGGGGGAGATATTTCCATTGGATGCTTACCCTTTTCCCGATAGGCCTGAGTGCCCAAGTCTGCATACCCATCCAGCCCAACCACACCAAGGACGCCGCCAACTCCTGGCCGGGGAAGGGGAATATCCGGCTTGCCTTCGACCTCGATCATACTGACCTCATCAGGGGGAACCTCATAACCAGTGGGAAGAAAAACCAGGGGCTTCCAAAAGCCAACAGAGGTTCGCACAAGGTGTTCCAGTATCCCACCCGCAGAGAGGATCTGGTGGGGAGCGAAAGCCCAACAAGAAAGCTTGACCATCCAAGAAGGAGGGTCCCTTTGAACAAGGGGAACTAGAGCTCCGATAGGCGCACCACCACCGGCCAAATCACTCAAACAACCAGAGATGAAGTAAGGAGGGGATGAAGCTAAGGAGGACCCTTCGAACCGATGCCCCTCCTGAGCCATAGAGGAGAAAGGACCAGACGATCTATGAGAAGAGGAGCCGCGCCCCGGTGTTGACCCACCCTCACCCCCGAGGGTTCCGTGATGACGCCGCCTACACATCTGTTGCGAGTGACCTTGAAGGAAACAAGAGGAATAGAACCTGGGATACACTAGATAAGCAATGTCCTAGTTCCAAAATGCTGAGCCCCAGACCTTCATAGAGAGATGCTCCGGGAACCAAAGCTTCGCACCTCTGCACGAAGCAATTCTGCATGAAGAAAAGTTTGAACAAGTCGTTCAAACTTTCTGCATAAAGCCTGAGAGTTTATAAGATCCTCTCACTCTAGAGAAATTCACTTTTAGAGAGATGAAATCTAAAATGAAAACATATGAACTTCTACGGATCTCATTATCTAAGGTCCTATTTATAGCTTTCGAAAACTACCGATCGGTTCCACTCTAACAGTCATATTTCCTTAAATCTCGGAGGGACCTAGACACGTGGAAAACATACGATAGTTAGTTTATAACAGAAACAATGACATCATTTTATATAACTAAACAAGAATATAAATATCTTACACCTTAATTTTAAGGAACTTGGAATCTGATAAAATTGAAATGATATGAAAGAAATTATAAGGTTTGAAATTATAAGGAAATAAAGCTTTGAATAATAAATTCTGAAATTATAAATTTCAGAATGGATTTCCATAAAATCAGTAATAGTAAAGTATAAGGAAATATTTTATGAAAACTCAGTTTTACAAATTCTAGTACCAGTATCATGATTTACGACATGAAAGAATATAACCGGTATCAGATTATAGAAGACAATGTATAAAGAAATTCTAAGTACTGGTTTATTATTATCTGGTATCAGTATCATAAGAAACAATATCACTGTCTCTAACATAAAAATTATTAAGAAAATATTCTTTTAGAAATACAGAATGGAAATTTCCAGTATAGAAATTTCATCTTTGAAAACATCGACATTTAAAGATGTATGAAAATAAAATTTTCATTAAAGAAAATATCGGTATAAGAAATTTGGTATTGGGATTTCTGGTATTGGTAAGACAAATATGTCTTAAGGAACTTCAATACCGATAACTAGGAAGTCAGAGTTTAAGAAATTTAGAAAAACAAAATACTAGAAATCTAAGTATAAGGAAAATATGATACTAGATTTCATTCTAGATGGAAATCGGTATCACAGTGAAAATAGAGAATGAGAAATGGTGTCTTAAAGAATTCCGGTATAGTATAACCATGAACCAAATTTTGGAACCTTAAGAACTTTTCCGGTATGGAAAACAGATTTCTAAAGACCTTAATAAAAAATATATTTAACTCAAAAGTCTAAGGAAATTTTGGTTATAAGGAAATTTATGTAAGTGTAAGGAAATATATTGAAGTGTAAGGAAAATATATTTATGAAGAAAGTGTTTGTGATTTTAAAAAAAGCTTAAGGAATTGAAAGGTATTATAAAACTAAAAAAATGTGTTGATAAAAGACCCCCTCTATCAGTGTTATTTCTGGTGCGGATAAAGGGTACCCTTTATCTTCACCTAAAATAGCACTGATAAAGGCCCTTCTACTGTAGTGTGTTATTTTAATTACATCACACTACAGTGGTAATCTGAAACCTGTATATAACATTTCATAATAATTTAATTATAATAAAAATTACATCATAAATACATAAAAAACACTATATTATAGACATTTTAAATAATGTTTTGTACAATTACATTACCAAGAGATATTAAAAAATTGAAAAACATTAATGTTTCATTGTCTTTGGAACTCAAACCCCTCTCAAAGAAGACCGATCATGGAATCAGTTGTTGAAAAAACCACCCAAACTCATGAAAAAGAATATATCTGTATAAGAATAAAATTCTTATGTTAGTAATAATTTATTGAAATAAATCAAACATAATATGAAATAATATATGAATAAATTGTCAATTTTTAATAAAAAGACACACTTGGAGTCATAACGGTCACACCATGCATCGAATTGAGTTGTGGTTTATTCCTACACATCAAAAATGACTTATGGATCTTTGTCCTAAAGTATCAAAATAATTTAAATGTTTTTTCTTGCACTACCACAAATTAGTGAAAATTCAACGCCTGCTTTTATCAGCACTAAATAGATAACACAGATAAAAGGGACACCTTTATCAATGCTGGCTAAAGGAGTTGATAAAGGTAACTTTTATCAGCACTAAAAAAGTATTGATAAAGGTTGATATTTATCAGCGCAGTTCTTAGGGGTGACAGTTTTTTTAATAAAAAATATTATTAATATATATAAAAATATTATATTTATATTAAAAATAATGTTTATTTATATACATTAATTAAAAAAATGCATGTTTATAATTAATATAAATAGGATATATTAATATTTATTTTTTAATAATCCACACACATATATATATATATATAATGTTTTAAAAAATGTATTTATAAGATTATAAATAAAAAAATTAAATGATTAAATAATTATAAAATTATAATATCTTTTTTACATAATCAATATTTTTACTATATTTATAATTATATATATTTATATATCACTATATATAAAATTATATATATATATATATGTATATATAATTATGTAAATATATATAAATATATAAATATATACAAAAAATGTCTAACCAGAAGCCAAAGCTCCTGACCATTTATTAAAGGTTAAAGAAAAAAGAAACAAGAAAGCATCAGGATGGATGAAGAAAAATTAAGAGACAAGACCTCCCTGAAAAAAAAACTATGGATTAAGAAGATTGGTGTTATTCCCAAAACCATAATCAGATCTATCCTCATCATCAACAGATTCCCACTTAGATTGCGAATTTTTTTATTGAAGAGCACTGAATACTTCTCCTTGATCTTTTCCTACTTTAGCGTGAGTTAGATTTTACAAACCTTGGAGGAAGACCATATAGGCACATCTAGGACACACCATCATGCAACAACCCAATCATCTCAACCATGACCATGACCTTTTGGATGCCTAACCTATCTCCAAGATTTTTGATGCAAAATTCCTTCAAGTTTTTCCTTCTCAAACTTTAGATTATCCTTTACATTAATCATCTGTTCAAAAATACCATCAAAATCCTTTGTGACATGACTTGAATCCTCATTGAGATATTCAAGCACACAAAGTTTGTTTGAATCTACAATATCAATCTTTGAATGATCAAGATTCTGTCCAGAACCATTTTTCATGAGTGGGACCATCTGAAAATTTTCATTGTCCAAAGAAGCAGTTGAAACCTTCCTCTATCTAGGATCTCCCCTTGATTTCCCTATGTAACAAGCTGAGAGAATCCATATTGATGACTTCTTGAGAAGTGACTTGTCAGAGGAGACTCCAGCACCTTACTTGTGTTCACCTGTACAAAACAAGAGGAAGGACCACTTGAAGAAACAGGTTGATTAACATCCAACTTTCTAGACACAATCTTCCTAGAGGCCTTATATGCTTTCTAACAGTGAGACTGCCTAGAGACAGGATCTTGAGTGGAATAAGGGAGACCTATTTCCCCAAAAGGACCTCTTATCGCAATAATAGAACCAGGTACCTTCCTTGATAGATTCTTCTGAAGTCCCCCTTTATCCATTTTTTGTTTCCCTTTTCTTCTCCTCGATGAAATCAACTGCTCTTGTAATGGTTGCTGATCAACCAATTTTGATTCTTTAGACTCACCATTTGTTTGATAATCCTTATCCGACTCATCTTCTACTATTTTATCCCATGATCTATTGTTTATTTACACATCATCCACATATGGCTTTATCTGTGGGTCAAAATATTTAATAGTTTATTTATATATATTGATTACAAAATGTGTATATAATTAAAATAAATATAATATTTTAATATTTTATTTAAACAATTATATAATATATAAATGAATATATTTATTTAGATATATATTTATGTTGATATTAAATAATTTAAAATATATGTACATGTATAACTGCATGTATGTATGTGTATGTGTGTGTATACATGTGTGTGTGTGTACTTGTGTATGTGTACATATGGATGTGTGTAATTTACATAAATAAGGCTAGATGGGTGGGTTATCCCCTTGGGGGGGGGGGGGGTTATAGCCTGCCTTTCAGACCTATGTGTGAGGTGTGTGTGTGTTTAAATGTAATTTTAACCCCAAGAACCTAACACACACACACACACATATATATGTATATTTATTCATTTATATAAATAAATATATATATAATTATATGAGAGGGAATATGGGATCAATATATGCTTGAGATCCTTTGTCTCCATCCTTCAATGGATTCTAGGGTTTTCTTCTTATAATGACTTCATCTGATCCTCTGCCTACTGATTCTCTGCTTGCTGAAATATTTCTGGATCCGGGGTATTTCTATTCATACAAGAATTCTTTCGATGGGTTATACGGTCGAAGGGTTGTTCATGGTGGGATTTCTTTGGTTACTTCGCCTCCTGATAGCACATGAATTTAATCCTTATCTCTCTATAAGGAACTAGATATTGTTATGATTCATAGGAAAGATAATTTATCCCACGTTAAAGAAGACTCTGTTGCGATCTCAGAGCACTTGGAAATTTCTAAGCACTTTATTATCACACATATCATCTTGCTAAGGGAATCTATGTCATGAAAGGTTAGTGATTTGGTCGAGAGGCTTTCAGAAGCATGAGGGTTTTGACAACTAGAAATGTGTTTTTATGGGTAGAGGGTTTCTTCATATCTTTTTTCCCAGGACAAATCTAAAAATTCTGGTGTGGGGTCTCAGATCAATCTCCCTCAAGCCTGGTGTTATGCGCATATGTGAGTGGGATCATAATTTTAATCCAATGGAGGTTAACAACTCCTTTTTTTTCAAGTGTGGGTTTAGGTGTTTGGCCTGAATTGGATTTTTGGACATCTGAATATCCTATATCAAATTATTCTATCAATTGGGGTACTAATTAAAATGGACAAAGAGACTTAATTTGCTAGATTTGGGCACTATGTCCATTTTCTGATGGAGGTAGATTTAATTTTTACACTAGCTGACAAAGTTTTTCTCATTATCAACTCTAATTAATTTGATCTGAATATTGAATATGAAAATTTGACATTGTTTTTTATGTATTTTAAATTGATTGGTCATGACATATTGAAATTCAAGAGATCACTGGTCTATAATTTTTTTTCAGCTCGTGGGCATGAGGAAAGTTCATAATTTAAGAAGAAACAAAAAATGAATTACTCTTATCATGATCATATTGTGAAGTATGAAAATGGGTATATGTAAGGTGGTGGTTCTTCTAGTGGACCTAATCACTCATTACAGATGGAGCACCTATATGGTATTGGTTCACAGTATGATACTTCAATCTTGGATGGTCCTACTGGAATTGAAAGGGAGGATACCAATGGTCTTCCCAGGATGGTGTGGCCTTATTTGACTGGTGTCTATGATGGGAAGGTAGGAAATTTGGTTTATAGGTAGCCATTTACTTACATGGAGACCCCTGTCTTGTCTTCTACCAACTCTAATAATGATGATGTGGGGCTTTTTGGTGATAATATTGGTCAGGGCGCTTCCTCAGCTCTGTCCAACCATTCTTGGACTTACATTGTAGTAGAGGGGAAAGAGAAAGGATGTCCATATCCTGATGAATCTACTAATGATGAAATTACAAATATTTAAATTGGAATTAAAAATATATGGAAAATGAATTGTTACAATAACAATACTTATCTATATAGTGACCCTAGGCTTTTATAAATAACATTACATGATTTTATGCATAATTTTACATCAAAAAACAAGCCAAGGATTGTGAAGTCTAGTGTCTTTGAAGACCAGGTACATAAAAATGAAAGCATAAAACATTTCTTTATTTAATCTTCATATTGAGATCCTAAATTCCATTTTGGTCATACATTATCATAGGATAACCCAGGGATAACATAAAAAAAGGGGTGAGCTAAAAATCCCAGCAAGGGAGTAAGTATAAGAATAAAGATTTAGCACAAGGGTTAGAAGAACATGGCATAATAAAAATAAAAGGCATAAAATATATGGAATCATAACATATAAACATGGGATAATATAAACATAGGTTCATAGTAATGTGCAAGCATCATAAAGCATGACTTTATCATTATTTGAGGCTCATTTTACATAGAGGATCACAAGTCAAGGTTAAACACCAAGACCGTTGCACATGGTAGCACAAGTCAAGGCTAACTGCCAAGACCGTTGCACATAACGTCTCATGAGACTAAAATTTACCCAATGCATTGGAACACTATATGGGTGAACCCATCTTAACATGTTCTTGAATATTCTTTCCACATGTAGAATCATACACAATCAATCATAAACATAAGGGTACCTATGGAATGAAATGGGTATCATAATCATGCCATAAAGCATAATGAATGGGCATATCATACAAGTTCCCATGAAAGAAAGGAATTAGAACATAAATGGAAATTAATAAGTAAAAATAGTCATATATCATGGTAATTGATATCAAATAGAAGTCATAATATGTAAAAATAGTATTTAAGATTTTTTAGCATTAAAACATTTTAGTACGGTTTTAAGGAAAATACTAACGAGCATTTAAAATAGAAAAGGGAATAATATTTTATATAAAACCAAAAGTGATATAGGAAGATTTTCATAATAAAAACTGTTTTTATAAAAGCAACAGTGTATTAAAATATATGGTAGAGTGCACTTGAAATTGGGTATGAATTTGGGAAGTTCCCTTAAAACGAGTTTGCTTATCAGGAATTATTGAGAAGGGAATCACTTAAAAGCATGTATATCCTCAAAAGATAATAGATAATGGATCTTGATAAATTATTTTTGGAAATAAAAAAAAACAATTATAATATTTATATAAATAGAATACAAGATTTAATTTGGGTAAAAAAATAGTAAGAATAACCTGAAGGAATAATGGAGGTTCGGGTAGAATCCCTTACCGTAAGTCCGATGGTGTTCTAAACTTGATATTAATGACCTGAATAATAAAATTAGGTTAATTAATAAATAATTCCATAACCTATTTTACTTTTAATTGATTTATTATAACCTTTTTAATTTCATTCATGGCCTTTTTGATGGGTTAAGAGGTTCAATTTCATTGTTCGGGTCCGTTTGTTTCGTGATCGGTTTACTTATATGCATGAATGGATAGTCATGTAAAATGAGGATGGTTTTCTAGAATTAGAGTTATATTTTATTATTGATTATCCAAAAAGTTACATGTTTTTAAATTTAATTTTGTTTCTTGGAGTGAATTTGAATCATTATTTAAAACTTCAATGATAACCTTTTGGGTTAATTAGTGGGTTTTGATCACAACAAACACATTTTAATTTATAAATAAAAACCATGTGTAAAAAAATATTAAAGAACCATATATGAGACATAATACATATATTATAGTTTTTTTCAACCATAATTTTTTTTTTCATAACCATAATTGTAGATGATAATAGAAATTGAAAACCCATCATCCTTGAATGTGATGAATTAACACATCTTGGATGTTGTTTTCATTTCTAGTATAAAAGAAGGGTAAAGAAGAGATGATAATAACTTATTAAATTATCATAAAAAAATTCTAGTAAATTTAAGGTAATATAGTTTTCATAATATTTGTATGAGTAAAGGTAATAATAGAAATGAAAATAAAGGAACTTCAAAAGAAAGTAAAAGAATTGAAAAGGGGAATTGACCTCTTGAATTAACCTTCCTTGAGAGCTCTTAAGGAGAGAGGATTTGGTTTTTTGAGGAGATAAATGGATTATATACATGGGGGAGGATATTGTGGAGATATTTTAGTAGAATTTAGGCAAGGGACAAGGCTTGAGGGGAATGAAGAGAAGAGGGTAGTTCGAGTGGTTTTTATAGTGGAGGGGAGGAGTGTTTTCTCAATATTTTAATAATTAGTTTATTATTTTTCCATAAGACAAGTAATAGTGATTATTACATGAAAAAATAGTAATATTTTCATTTGAGTTCAAACTAATGTCCATTTAAATCATCCATGACTCAAGCATGATGCAGAAATTCAGGTTTTAACACTTATTGTAAATTATCGTATTTTACAATTCATAAAAAATTCAAGTATTTCAGAAAAATCCCAAAAATTCACCCTAACCATTTTTATATGTGTATAATCCAAAAATAAAATCCATTTTTCCAAAATAATTTTATAAATATTATTAATTTAATTTTTAATTAAAATCACAATTTACTTGAAAAAATACATATTTTAAAACTATAACTTATTTTATAATGTTTTCAAAAATTACATAAGGTCTCATAAAATTATCCTATAATTATAGGACATAAAAAAAAATTATGAATATATTTTATGAAAATATTTTTTTTTAATAATTAAATTACTCACAAAATTTTAATTAAATATTTATGACTTATAAAAATACCAATATTATCATATTGTCACTTATAAGATGGATAAATTTTATTTATACTTTTGTTGGTAAGGTTACTATTTCCTTTGATGATTTAATATTCATAAGGGTAACATTACTATTCATAAGTGTTAATTACTATTCACCAAAAATTAAGTTTGTCTTATCAGACTCCAAATATCATACTGATCACAACCATGTATGTCAGATATTCAAAATTCAAATCACCGAAGTGACCATATTATGTTTAAAGGACACATAGTACTTAGTAGTTCATTGTGTTGTGATTTCATGTGATTATATAACAGAACTATAAGAATGGAATGTATATTTATTAAACTTTGGGTCATTAAACTCTTCCCCCCTTATGAAATTTTGCCCTTGAAATTTCATTTTACACTCTAAGCTATAAACAGGTGCAGGTACTTTTCCTTCATTACCTCCTCTAGTTCCCATGTTGCCTCTTCGTACTTATGGTTCTGCCATAGTACTTTGACTAGGTGATTAGTCTTTTTACGTAGAACTTTATCTCTATGATCTAATATCTTCACTAGATGTTCCTTATAAGAAAGATCATTCTCCAACTGTACCACATTTTAAGAGAGTACATGTGAAGGGTCTGGTATTTAGTTCCTTAAGAGGGATATGTGGAAGACATCATGTACTTTAGACATGGTAGTTGTAAGTGCTAGTCGATAGGAAAAAACATTAACATGATCAAGAATCTCAAAGGGGCCGATATACCTGGGAATTAGCTTTACTTTCTTCCCAAATCTATTTAACTTCTTCCATGGAGATATATAGAGAAATACCATGTCTCCAACTTTGAACTCAAGGTCTCATCGATAATTGTCTGCACAAATCTTGTCAACTTTGATAGGCCTTGATGTGATGCGGAATGGTTTTCACCTTCTCCACCATTTCTTCGACCATTTCAAGTTCTAATATCTTATGCTCACCAACATCATCCCAACATGCCGGTGTTCTGCACCTTTTCCCATAAAGGGATTCATATAGTGCCATTCAGATGCTGGAGTGGAAATAGTTATTGTAGGAGAATTTAACTAGTGGAAGATATTGGTCCCACCCTCCTTTAAAGTCCATATAACACACTATCAACATGTCTTCTAGTGTCTAAATATTTTTCTCATATTGTCCATAATTTTTAGGATGATAGGCCGTACTGAAGTTTAGTTCAGTGCTTAGATCATTTTTGATACTTTTCCAAAACTTTGAGGTGAATCTTGGATCTCTATCGGATACGATAGATAGTGGTACTCCATTCAGCCTTACCACTTCTTTGATATATATTCATGAAATTTGATCCAATGAGAAGTCCTCTTGAATTTTGATAAAGTGAACTGTCTTTTTAAGATGATCCACAATGACCCATATAGCATTATTTCCTATGGATGTCCTTGGAAGTCCAGTGACAATGTCCATGGTGATTCTCTCCCACTTCCATGTTGGTATGGGTAGTGGTTACATCATCCCATTAGAATTATGTCTTTCAAAATTCACTTGTTGACATACCAGGCACTTTTATGTATATTTGGCAATCTCCTTTTTCATATTGTCCCACCAAAAGTTCTATTGGAGATCTCGATACATCATTGTGCTCCCTAGGTGAATAGAGAAGGTTGATCTATGTGCATCATTTAGAATACCATTCTTTATCTATGGATTATATGTCACACATAATTGAGACCAAAATATTATAACTCATTCCTCATCAATATTGAACTCAGTAGATTTCCCATTTCTAATAGCTTCCACCCTTTTCAGAATTTTTACATTTTTTCTTTAAGAATCCTTCATTTTTTCCAAGAGGGATGGTTGAGAAATCATTTGAGAAATGATTAATGATTTTCCTAACTTAATGATTCTCATGTCTATCCTCTAAAAATATAATAATATTGGACCTTTTCAATTCTCATCATTGATAAAGATGCAGGATCATTTCTACTTAGAGAATCCACCACCTTGTTTCCCTTACCAGGATGGTAGTGGATTGAGAAATCATAATCCTTGATGTGACCTAACCATATTCAATGGTTTTTATTATGATCTTTCTCTGTGAATATATATTTGAGACTCTTGTGATCAGTATATATCTCACACTTCTCCCCATAGAGATAATGCTGCCAGATTTTCAATGCAAAGATCATAGCTGCCAACTCCAGATCTTGCATAGGATAGTTTTGCTCAAATATTTTTAGGTTCCTTGAGTCATAGGCTACAACTTTATCATTTTTCAATAGCACATATCCTAATCCATTATTTTAAGCATCACTATACACTACAGAGAGTTCTCCACTTGTTGGGAGTGTGAGTATTGGCGCAGTGATAAGCCTATTTTTTAACTTCTTAAAGTAATCTTCACATTCTTGGGTCCAAAAAAACTTCACCCCCTTCCACGTCAGCATGGTCATTAGGTTTGAAAATTGTGAAAAGTTCTCCAAAAATTGTTGGTAATACCCAGTTAAACCAAGGAAGCTACATATCTCCATTACAAACATTGTCCTGGGACACTCTTCAATTTCCTTTGTCTTGGAAGGGTCTATAGATATCCCTTTTCTGGCGATAACATGCTCCAAGAATGACACTTACTTCATCTAGAACTCACATTTATTATACTTTTCATATATTTTATCCCTTTGAAAAGTCTTTAGCATAGTATTAAAATGCTCCTCATGTTCCTTCTTGCTCTTAGAGTGTATCAGAATATCATCAATAAAGGCTACCAAAATTTTTTTGTGGTAATATCTAAAGACTCTATTCATTAAATCAATGATTTTTTTTAGAGAATTAGTGAGTCCAAAGGGAATCACTATGAACTCATAGTGTACATACCTCGTTCCAAATATAGTCTTGGGAATATCTTCCTTCCTCACCTTTAATTGGAGATATCCCAATTGAAGGTCCACCTTAGAAAAATAATTGGCCCCACAAAGCTGATCGAACAAGTCATCTATCTATGGTCGAGGATACTTGTTATTTATCATGGTTTTATTAAGCTCATGATAATCAATGTAGAGGTTCATTGATATATACTTATTCTTGAAGAAGAGGAATGACGCACCCTATATTGAAGCACTCAGGCATATAAAACCCTTCTCTAGATTCTCTTGTAACTACTTATTTAACTCTTTCAGCTCTATGATGGACATTCTATAAGGTGTCTTTGATAGAGTTAGATATCCAAGAATAATTTCAATTGAGAACTCAACCTCTCGATTAGGAGGAAGACCATGCAAATATTTAGGAAATACATCATTGTAATCTCTCACGATGGGAATATCTTCGAGAAGTATCATCTCTTTTGTCGCAATCATTTGATCTAGACATGCTTGCTCATAAGGTAGTAATATCCACACTTGAGACAATGATTATAAAGGAGATTAATCTTCCTCCTTGCACTTGTAAAGAATTGGAGGATGCTTCAGGATGTGAAGAGTGATCTCCCTTTCCCGACAGTTGATATTGGTTTTGTATAAAGATATTCAATCCATGCCCAAGATAACATCAAAATCCACTAAAGGAAGTATGAAAATATTTTATGGGAGGTTCAGTCCACAAACATTTACCGGGTAAGAGTTATAAACCTTGGACACAATAATTTCCCCTTTCACTATTCTCACAGATAACTTAACCTCCAAATTTTGAGGTGGTGTTTGTATAGTTCTACTAAAATTTCAAGATATGAAAGAATGCGTAGAACCATAATAAAATAGTATGTTCTATATTATTGAATGAATTAATATCGTACCTATCACCACATTGTTGTACTGCTTCACCTCAGTAATAGTAATGGAATAATACCTTCCTTGTTTCCTTGGAGGTTGTTGTTGATTTCCTTTTACGAACCTTGGATTAGGGAAATTGTTTTCATAATTCCCATGCTCCTTGTAGTTGTAACACTACACTACTGGGTGAGAGTTTATCTGAACCTTCATTTATTCTTCCACATTAGTGGAATTCTTCATATTCCTTCGATAGTTTTTAGCTAGATATCCCATTCTTCCACATTTAAAGCAATTCTATGTTCCCTTTAGATAGTTCCTAGGATGATTCTTCCCACAATCTTGACATGTGGGATGTTCAATCTTCATTCCATCATGGGATTTATTTTTTGAACCAACCATATCAGACTCCATTTTCCACTTCTTGTCACCAGAACCATGAGACCATTATGAGTCTCTGATGTCCATTTCAACCTTGAGGGAATAATGAACAATATCCTTATAACTGTCGAAGTCTTGAATCACCAACACTTTTCATAGACTCAGATTTAGTTAGCTAAAGAAGTGATCCACCTTTATTTTGGTGTTCATAAAAAATCCAGAGGCATACCTTGAAAGCCTTGTAAAATTTCCTTCATACACCCCGATGGAATAATCTTCCTTCTGGTTGAGTTTAAGGAACTCTATTTCCATCTTGAGATGGAGGTCTTGGGGAAAGTATTTATTAAAAAATATTCTCTTGAAATCCTCCCAATCCATGGAATTAATTTTCTCCATGAACTTCATATTTTTGATCAGTGTCCACCACTGATCAGATTCCCCATCAAAATGATAGACTCATAGTATGAATTTATCTTCTTCTAAGCATTGGAGGATAGAGAATATCTTTTCAATGGAGTTAATCCACTGTTCCACAAGGAAGGGATCAGAAGATCCACTAAAAATGGGAGTCCTTTTGCACATGAAGGATTCTGCGACAAATTTCTCTTTCCTTGGAGGAGGAGAGAATTCTACTTGATTCAAGTTATTATTCATAACTTGAGCCAGCTGAGCAGGTACTGTCATGAAGTTTTGAGCACCCATTTCCATCATATCAGGAAAATAATTAGGGAAATCATCACATTGACTATCACATTTATTGTTGGCACGTGTTCTTCTATTTCTCTTCGTTAGATAAGAAAAAGAAAGTACAATTAGGAGGCTTGATAACTTAGCTAATAAGCATAGAAAGGAAACTTTAAACATAAAAGGATAAACTCTTAAAGGAAAATTATATCCTAACTTGTGATTCCCTAGGTTTAAATCTAGGTTATACTTGATCTATTTCTTAACATATATTCTTATAGGATATTTTTTTATTACCATAATAATGGTTTGTACCAAGCTCATGAATTTACCAAAGCATATCCCCTGAGAGTTTCAAACCAAGAGTGCAGCAAGGATCTTTGTCGTGCACCAGTTCCCATTCGAGTCTAGCTCAAAGTGGTGTTTTCAGGTTTCAACCCTAGATACATCTATTCCAAATACACCTCTACCTATTTCTATCCATACATGTATGTATTTTCTTGATAAACCACTTACTTTATACTTACCAAAATTTAAGGATGTTTTCTTATACTTAGTCTTATCCCTAAGGTTCTTACTATAGTGATCCATTAATAATATCTAAAAATAACTAGACCATCCTTTGATACCAACTATAGTGACCCTATCCTTTTACACAAAACATTACATGATTTTAAGAAAAATTTTACATCAAAAAAAATCCAAGGATCATAAAGTCTAGTGTCCTTCAAGACTAGGTACATAAAGATGAAAATATAAAACATTTATTTATTTAATCATCATATTGAGCTCCTAACTTCCATTGTGGTCATACATCAGTATATGATAACTTGGGGATAACATTAACAAAGGGGTGAGCTAAAAATACTATTAAGGGAATAATCATAAGAATAGAGCTTTAGCACATGGGTTAGAAGCCACGACATAATGAAAATAAAATGCATGGAACATATGGAATAATAAAATATAAACATGGGATCATATAAAAATGTATTCATAGTAATGTGAAAGCTATATAAAACATGACTTTATCATGAATCAAGGATCATTTCACATAGAGGATCACAAGTCAAGGTTAACCACCAAGACCATTGCACATGGTAGCACGAGTCAAGGATAACTGCCACGACCGTTGCCCATAACATTTCATGAGACTCAAATTTACCCAATACATTGAAGAGATATCTAGGATAATCCATAATAACATGGTCATGAATATTATTTCCACATATATAATCATATATAATCAATCATAAAAATAAGGTCACCCATGGAAAGAAATGGGTATCATAATCATGT
Organism: Viscum album; assembly: GCA_963277665.1. Taxonomy (NCBI): domain Eukaryota; kingdom Viridiplantae; phylum Streptophyta; class Magnoliopsida; order Santalales; family Viscaceae; genus Viscum; species Viscum album. The sequence goes on along the minus strand of OY728143.1, from coordinate 1,362,787,871 downwards.
CATAAAACATAATGAATGGGTGTATCATACAAGTGCCCATGAAAGAAAGTAATTAGAAAATACATGGACATTAATAAGTGAAAATAGTCATATATTATGTTAAGTGATGTTAAACATAAGTTATAACATGTAAAAATAGTATTTAAGATTTTTTAGAATTAAAACATTTTCGTGCATTTTTAAGGAAAATACTAACAAGCATTTAAAATAGAAAAATGAACAATATTTTATATAAAACAAGAAGTGATACATTAATGTTTTCATAATAAAAACACTAGTTTTATAAAAATAATGGTTTTTTAAAACATATGGTAGAGTGAACTTGAAATTGGGTATGTATTTGGGAAATTCCCTTAAAACGAGTTTGCTTATCGGGAAGTACTGAGGAGGGAATCAATTAAAAGAATGTATATCGCCCAAAGAGAATGGATAATGGATCTGGATAAATTAGTTTTTTAAATATAAATAGAAATTATAATATTTAAATAAATATAATATAGGATTTAATTTGGGTAAAAAAAGATTAAGAATAACCCGAAGGAATAATGGAGGTTCGGGTAGAATCTCTTACCTTAAGTACGATGTGGTTCTCCACTTGATGTTAATGACCTAAATAATCAAATTAGGTTAATTAATTAATAATTATAGAACCTATTTTACATGTATATGATTTATTATAACCTTTTAAGTTCATTTGTGTTCTTTTTGATGGGTTAAGAGGTTCAATTTCATTGTTCACGTCCGTTTGTTTCACGATCGATTTACTTATACACATGATTGGATAATCATGTAAAATTAGAATGGTTTTACAGAATTGGAATTATATTTTATTATTTATCATACATAAGGTTACATGGTTGTAAATTTAATTTTGTTACTTGGAGTTAAGTTGAATCATTATATAAAACTTTAGTGATAACCTTTTGGGTTAATTGGTGGGTTTTGATCACAAAGAACACATTTTGAATTATGAATCTAAACCATGTGTACAAAAAGATTCCAGAACCATAGATGAGACAAAATACACATATTATAGTCTGGTTCTACCATAAAATTGTTTTCATTACCATAATTGAATACAGTAAAATAAATTGAAGACCCTTCATCCTTGAATGTGATGAATTAACACATCTCGGATGATGTTTTTATTTCTAGTATAAAAGAAGGGTAAAGGAGAGACGATAAAAAATTATTAAATTATCATAAAAAAATTATAGTACCTGTAAGGTACTAGATTTTTCATAATATTTTAATGATTATAGATAAGGATAGAAAATTAAACAAAGGAACTTGAAAAGAAAGTAAAATAATTAAAAAGAGAAATTTACCTCTTGAATTAACCTTCCTTGAGAGCCTTTTAAGGGGTGGTGATTTGGTATTTTGAGGAGAAAAATGGATGATGTATGTGGGGGAGGATCTTGAAGGGATATTTGAGAAGAATTTAGGCAAGGAAAAAGACTTTAGGGGAGTGAAGAGAAGAGGGGAGTGTTGGTGGTTTTTATAGTGGAGGGGAGGAGAGTTTTCTCAATATTTTAATCATTAGTTTATTATTTTTCCATAAGAAAAGAAATAGTGATGATTATATGACCAATAATATTAATATGTTCAAGTTATTTCGAACGAATAGCCATTTACATCATCCATGACTCAAGCATGATGCAGAAATTTAGTTTTTAGCAGTTATCGTAAATTATTGTATTTTACTATTCATAAAACATTCAAGTATTTTAGAAAAATCCCCAAAATTAACCCAAACCATTTTTCAACGCGTAAAATCCTAAAATTAAATCCATTTTTCAAAAATAAATTTCAAAATATAATTAATTTAATTTTTAATTAAAATCATATTTTACTTGAAAAAATACAGATTTTAAAACTATAACTGATTTTTTAATGTTTTCAAAAATTACATAAGGATTTATAAAATTATCCTATAATAGTAAGACAAAAAAAAATAATTTATGAATACATTTTATGAAAATAAATTTTCTTTTTTTAATTATTAAATTATTCAAAAAATTTTAATTAAATATTTATGACATATAAAAATACCAATACTATCATATTTTCATTTATAAGATGGATAAATTTTATTTATACTTTCATCGGTAAGGTTAATATTTATTTGGACAATTTACTTTTCATAAGGGTCATATTTCTATTAATAAGGGTAACATTACTATTTATAAGGGTCGATTACTATTCACCAAAAATTATGATTATCTTATTAAACTTCAAAAATCTTACTAATCGCAACCGTATATGTCAGATTTTAGAAATTCAAATCATAAAAGTGACAATATTATGTTTAAAGGTGACATAGTACTTAATAGTTCATTGTGTTGTGATTTAATGTGATTATATGACATAATTATAAGATGGTAATTTCCATTGATTAAATTTGGGTTGTTACAATCTACCTCAAAATGGAAGGGTAAATCCAAGATGATGGTGGTATCCTCCCAGACATCTTGGAAGTCTCTTGTTGGTTCTTCAACTATGTTTGACACTCCATTTTTGGAGAGCAAGAAAAATTCTTTAACTATGCTTTTATTGGATGATGTAGGTTTCCAAATAGTACTATTTAGGAAATCAAAACCAACTACTGATCATGGAAAACCCTAAAATCCGGTTTGCTTAAGTGATTTGGATTTGTAAAACTTGGTGTTTCCCATATAGGTGGATCCTCCATCAAGTACTCTTACTCGCATATAGTTGGTCACTTCTCTGTTTGAATTTTCAAGTGACCCTGCACCCTCTCTATATCATGTGCAAGGGAGGGAAATACTATACAATTTTTAGGAATAAGAGGATCTGGTGCATAGGATAGAGGATGAAAGGATTGACACTTTTCTCAACTCAGGCCCTGATAATGATTCTTAATCAACTAGGTGCTCTTCTACTTTGGATGAAGGTGCTTTGACATTTAATATTTTGGCCACAGAAGAATATTTAGGTGAATCATAGATATCTACTCATAACCCATATGGAGTCTTGGTCTCTAATGACATGAAGGAAAGTTGAGATCAACTTGTTTCTCAGATCCCCACAGTGAAAGACTGTGAAGTTAACTCACTTTAGAAGGTGGAGGCTCAATCAAATGTTGGGACTTTGGACTCAGAGAGCACTAGTATTAGAGGCCTCTTGTAACAAGCAAAAACTTAGAGGAGAGGCCATCATCCTTGAGGTTGTATATGTGGGTGTGCGTGCAGATGAGCTGATTGAAATGCTATGCATGATAAAGAGCGCAAGATTGGTAATAGGATTAGAGAAAAATTATGTCTTTGACTTTTCATGGATGAGGGCAGTTTTTCCTTGTCTGAGCCCATCTTTTCATCTCTCTATTTTCCAATTTTTAATAAATGGGTCTTGTCCCTACGTTTTCAAAAACAGTTATATAAATATACCAAAGCAGTGCGTACCATGAGGTATAATTATATAAATATATAAAATTATATAAATAAATTTATAATTATGTAGAAATATTTTTAAATATTTTTATTTCTAAATATATTTATTTTTAATTATATAAGTATATTCATATTTATATAAATATATTTAAAATTATTATTAAATATTTTAAAATTTATTTTTTATTATTTAGAAATATTTAGAAATATTTTTAATTTTAATTATAACTATAATTATAAATAAATAAATAAATATTTATATAATTATAAAATTATAATAAATATATTTATTATCATTTTATAGATATCTATTTATATTTTAATAAATATATACAAATATATAAATATATAAACATATTTTTAATTATATATAAATATTTTTAAATATGTTTATTTATAATTATAATTATAAATAAATACATATATATTTAAATAATTATAAAATTATAATAAATATATTTGTTTTACTTATAATTTTATAAATATATATAATTATAAAAATATATTTATAAATATATACAAATATTTATAAATATTTTAGTTGAGGTAATGATAAGGTTCGACAATCTGACATTAGAGAAAAGGCACCTACTTTGGTGACATCCTTTACTTCAGATGAGATTGCGCAGAAGGTGGGTGATGTCAATTGTCATGGTACCACATTGACTCAAGTTAAAAGAACTTGGGATGATATCACAGGAGAGGAGAAAAATAATGAATATGCTAATGTTTCTCTTGACTCTAATGAATTGAAGCAATCTGCCTTTGAAAATACTATTCAAAGTGAAGTGGACAGAGAATTAATCCAGGAACAAGCTTTGAACTCCTCTAATAGAAAGGGTAAAGCTAATTTAGTATTGGCTTCCCCTCATCATGCCAAGAAGATTGTGGTGAATAGCAGGAGTTTTCTCACTGTTACTCAGCAAACCTCTTCTTTAGCTATGAATGACACTTTAACCATTTAAGGTAAGCATGCCTCTTCATCCAAGTCAGTTGATAATTATGGGTTTCAACTGGTGCCATTTAGGATGTCCAATTATCTTCCTTCTGATCCTCAACAGTCTCATCTTCTTGGAAATACAAAGGACATGGATTTGAACCCATTACCTCTTCAAAGATAACCTTCTTGTAGGCAACTTGGGTCTATCCCCTCATAAGTATCAAATGGTCTTGATGTCACCTTGAATAATGTGAAGAGTAGGGGAATTCAAGGTGTAGTGTAGGTTCCTACCTCCAATATTTTTAATGCGATTTCTTTTCTCAATGAAAGTAATGAATTATCTAAAAATGAAAAAATACTGAAAATCTTCCATCAGTAGGGGGATGAAGGGGCATATTTATTTCACAATAAAATATCACCCTCTACTCCTACTTTTTCTTCTAAAGTGCAGGAGACACCAGATAATATAGGTAATGTACATGTTTCCTCTCAAAATGATGATAATTTCTCTATTAATGTTGTTCAAGGTAGAGATCTGGTAAATATGATTCATACTCACATAGACAGAAGTATTGAAGTTGATGACTCTTATGTGTCCATTGAGGATTCTAATGATAAAGAGAAAACTCTCATGGAGAAGGACAATTCTAAATTAGAGAGGGAAGAACTAAAAGGGACTTTTTAACAAGTTAAATCTTGTAAATGGGGTTGTCATCCAAAAAATTATGGCAGAGGGCATGCCATACTGATTGAGCTGCTAAGGAGGAAATGAAACTAGAGGTTGATTTTGACTGAGAGAGACCTGACATTGAAAGCCTACTCCATCAAGAAGAAAGCTTGAGAGATCATATTACCAGGGGTTATAGTCATAGGCATGAGTGAGGAATAATTTATTGGAATTCATTGAAGGATGAGGAACATATTATAGGGATAAATATTAGAAAAAAACATAGTATTTGACTATATTTGATATAGGAATCTATGAATTGTCTGACCCCATATTATCATTTCTTTGTTTCTTGTTTTTATTTCAATGAAGGGGCTTTCTCCCTACCTTTCCAAAAAAATATAAAAAATTAAAATTAAAATTAAAATTAAAATTATAAATAAATAAATATATATTTATTGTATATATAATTTTATAAATATATATAAGAATATAAATAAATTATTAATATTAGATCTTTATTAGTTCATTTTTAGCATGGATAAATATATCCATTTATTAGTACTAAAAAAGTGATGATAAAAATTCTCTTTATCAGCACTAGAATCTTAGCACTGATAAAGAGTAGTTTTATCAGCGATTTATATTTTAGCGCTGATAAAACTGATATTTGTTGATGACTTTTTGAAAGAGCTAATAAAATTCGTATGGATTCTATAAAAAAGAACCCTAATAGAACACTTCTGCTGCTCGTGCCTCATGATTTCATGAAACCAAATCCCTACCACCACTTCCGTTGCTATCCATAGACCCTACTACTGTCTCCGTTCTATATTTTCAATGTATTGATCCCTCCAATATATGTTATATTCCACTTTATCTTGTTAGCACCTCTGACCGTCATATTTTTTTCATCCACACCTCACCTGCACACATCTTCAATTCTTCTCAATTAACTGAACAAATGAACCCCATCCTTGTTGTATCTGGTTTTATTAAGAGTCTCCTATCCTCATCTCACTCCATCATCTCCTTCTCTTTTCTTCCCTCTTTTATGGGTACACCCTATTCAATCATGGTGAAAATTTGTTATTCAAATTTGGAAAAGGAAATGAAACTTACACACTTCTAATGACTCACATGCACTTCTCATACAATACTTACACTATTCTTTCATGTCCTCATTTTTGGTGCCAAAATCTAGGGTGTAGATAATAAAATTTTCATTCTTTTCATGGGAATAGCATGTGTAATCTCTCTTCTGGGTTTCTTGGACTTGGTTGGGGTAGAGATAGACATCCCTTTTTGAAAGTAGTGAGTTGTAAGTAGGTTTTCCCCATGCTTATCTTTTTAATTTTGGATCTATTTATTATTTGGTCTTTTAATTCATGTTTTAGAATTCTAATAATAGTATAAATTATGTTAGTGGAATCCATAGGATGAAATAAGGGCTTTCCCTCAATTTCCAATGAATGTAAAAAGTTTTTATATTTAAAAAATATATGTTTTAAATTTTTTTTCAATGGCCATGTGCACTGTGTGTTTATTAAATTTCATGAATAACCCTTATGATGGAAGTGTTTAATTTTAAAAGGTGTTCTGGTATTCAAAAATAATTTTCTATTGGTTCTTAATTTTTACTTATAATTTCCTGTAATACTTGAAATTAAAAGTGTTTCAAGTTTAGTTTTTAATAAAAAATGCACAGTATGAAAATGTATTTTGTCAAATTCAAAGTGTTTCAAGTTTATAATTTTATATTTTTATATGTTTTTAAATTTATATACTTTTATAAATTTTATAGTATATCATAATATATACTGATATAATTTTACAATTATTTATTAAATATTTATACTTTTATAGTTTTATTTATTTATAAATTTATATACTTGTATAAATTTTATAGTATATCATATTTACCTATATAGTTTAAATATATATATATTTTTAATTATTTATACTTTTATAATTTTCTAGATTTAGAAATTAATATAAAATTATAGTTTGATTCATTATAAATTATTATAATTTTATACTTTTATAAATTTTACCTTTATATATTATAATTCTATACTTTTATAAAATTTTAAAACTATAAAATTTTATAAATCATGTATAATTTTATAACATATATGTACTTTTAGATAAGTATATAATTTTTTACTTTTATAAATTTATAAAACTATATAATTATATATTATTTTATACTTCTATATACATTTATAATTTTATAAACTGATATAAATATATACACATTTGTAATTTATACTTTTATTCTTGTATAGTATTTTAATTTCTCAAAATTTTAATACTTTTATACTTTCATAAATTTTATTTCTATAAATTATACTTTTTTTTATTTTTATAATTTTGTAATATAATTATTATTTTTTCAAAAAATTCATTTGGATAAATAAGATTTATTTTATTATATGAAATATTTTATGTTTTAAATCATAACAGATAGAAGTTGGATTTATTATTTTAATTGAGTGTTGAAACAATTTTTAGAATTCGCTTTGATTTTTTTGTATTTCATGTTCAACAATGTATCTAAGGTGGAAATTATTCGATTCCTTTTTATAATTGCATCGGTAGACCATGGTTTACACATAAAGAAGTAACTTATCATATCACTAGAGTTGGATTTCAAAAAAATTTTGAGGTATGGAACCATAACAGATAAATAGTTCAACTATGAGGCGATCAAATATTTGTGAAAGTAAAATATATGGACACTAATTTTGGTAAACATTTTTCAAAAAACCTTACGAAAATCGGTTGTAAAAAGGGATCAATTTTTTTGAATTACCATATTGAAATTTTTTGTATGTCATACATTTTCTTGATATTATGCATGTTGAAAAAATTTCACATGATAGTGTCATTAGAATGTTACTAAATTAAACTAGAAAAACAAAGTATGGAATTAAGTCTAGGTTAGAAATAATTGACATGGGAATACAGGAAGAGTTGGCACCAACGAAGGGTGAAAAATGTACTTCTCTTCCTCTAGCTACTTATACTCTTTCTAGGTAGGACAGACACCTATTTTCATCTTTTTGAATGATGTAAAGGTTTTAGAGGGGTAATTATCATATATCAAGAATATCATTTCAATGAATGATTTAAAGTTAAAGGGCCTGAAATCACATGACTGTCATGTTTTGATGCAATATCTAATGTATGTAGCTTTATGTTGATTTTTTCCCAAGAATTTCCATCATACATTAACCGAGCTCTATTTCCTTTTCAAAGTTATATGTAGAAAATTTATAGACTCAAAATAATTTCTTACTATGGAAAATAAAATTACCATCATATTATATAAATTGAAAATGTTATTCCCCCTAGGATTCTTTGATATGATGGTTTACTTAGTAAGAGAGATTCAAATATGTGGTCATATACACTACAGATGGATGTATCCCATTGAATGATATATGAAGATTTTTAAAGGGTATGTTAAAAATCAAATTCATCCGGATGGTTATATTATGGAGAGATATATTGTCAAGGAAGCCATTGAATTCTATACTGACTACCAGTCCGGTGTGGAAATAATTGGTCTAATAAAATATCATCATACTGGGTAGCTGGTGGGTGAAAGAATTTCTAGAATATATGTTGTCACATTAAATATTACATATCAGTAGCAGGACCACCTTTACATTTTGCATAATAGTTTAGAGGTTTCCCTATATGTTGAATCCAAAAAGAAATTCTTAAGCATTTGAATCCATAAAGGGATGAAATATGGATATCAAATACACATAATCATAAGTTTATATAATGGTTTTGAGATTATATTTTAAGGATTTAGATAAAAATCCTGATTCAATTTTAGAAAAACTTCAATGGATATCTATAGGACTATTTTTTCATTTATTATATTATAATGGTTATGTAATTAATGGTTATACATTCAATACAAATGAACATGATAAAGGTATTATTATGAAAAATAGTAGAGTTTCACTTTTGGTTTAACTGATTGTAACGACCCAAACTTTTGAATAATATTTGTTTCTTAAATTTGTGTATTATTTTATTTTATACTAAAAAAAAACTATATCCTTTAATTAATGAAGTGAGTATAATTAAAATAATACCACTAGGTTTTGACTATTATATGACTGTTGGAAACTAAATTCTTAATGTTTTGATTATTGTTTATAAATACAAGTGATCATGGTTAATTAATACAGAAAGAGGAGTCGATGGCCTCATCCAGTAAACTCGGTCCAAACAAAGCCCATCTGTCAGAGCTTGGGAAGGAGGTTGCATCACTAGGCTTTACTCTGGACCAAGCCCAAGCCGAACTCCTACATGTGAAGCTTGAATGAAATCACATAAGGGAGAAGTTCAAGTTGATAGAAATCACCACTCATGCAATGTTGTCTGATCCACCCCAGGATTCTATCACCATAACACATCTCACACTTAGGTCTGATGCAGGTGCTATAAGGGGATATGTAATGAGACCTTAGTTACGTTGTGTAATCCTTTTCTATAAATAAAATTATTATTTCTTATTATGTTAAATTTTTGAATTTCAAATGTCTGGATAAATGAAGGATGAATTTATAGAAGTTCCATATTATTGATGAATTTTGGAAAAAGGGTATTTTAAAATATTTTTTGTATACTTTAGATAATTAATAATGTAAAATTATTTTCAAAAAATGTTTTTCTAAAGTTGTGACCATTAATAAATTTAGAGTCTAATAAGATCAACTTAATTTCTAGTAAATAGTAAAGTATGAATAGTAATATTACCCTTATGAATAGTATTGTGACTAATGGAATAGTAACCTCACTTAAGAAAGTATAAATATAATGTAGGCATCTTGAATGGTGAAGTGATATAATAGCATAAGTAAATAACTGTTTTAGAAATTATTAGTTAAGTATTATTTTTTTTCGAGTAAATAGCATTTTTACTTAAAAATTAAATATATCATAATTAAAAAATTATATTCATAAAATGGAGTTCATTTTTGAATTCAGATCATCTATATTAGGTTAGGGTGATTTTTTTAAAATTTTATAAAATGTTTTGTTTTTCGGTGAATAGTAAAAATATAGTTTTGAGTTTCAGTGTGATTAATGACATCATAATTGATGTAATAATGATGTAATCAATAAGAACTTGATGAAAAACATAAAGATATGAGAAATGAAAGTAGAGGAATATAATAATGAAAATAAATTTAACCATAACTTGAATATGTGGCTACAACTTTTATTTTAGACATTAATGAACATATCACCAAGGTTCATCCCCAAGGTGTCATAAAAATTACCAAGGTTATTCACCAAGGTATCGTGAAACTTGTCATCTCTAGAGATTAAATTCTTTACCCAATGCATTGGAGAAATATCAGGGTGAACTATTAATATGTATTTATTTTAATGTTATCCACATATATCATAATCATATATTTCATAAATAACCCAAATATAGTAAAAGAAATGGGTTTCACTTCAAAAATGCGACGTTTTAAAAGTGCTTAAAAATATGATCATTATGTCATTTATAACCCATTGAAAGGGAGTGAGAGTAATATGTATGTCAATTATAGAATCAAATATATCAATTTTTTGTATCGATTAATACCCCTAGAAATGAAAATAGATTTTGTTATTCACATAAATAAAATAAGAGAATTTATTGAGAAAAAGAGAGAGATTTTGAGATGGAAATTCGGCAGCATAACAACTACATAACATGTTTTTAGAAAACATTGAAATAGAAGGGAAAGGATAAAATACTCAGAAATAAATCATAATATAGTATAGGGACATAATAAAATATAAATAATAACATGGTATGGATATTTTAATGACATACCACATGAAAAGGAAACTTGAATGAAAAGAGAAGATGCGATTTCTTTTACGAAAATCCGACAACCTAATGGCGTCACTTAAAATCAAGAAAATCAGTTGATGAGACCCGAAAGCGTCTCTCATCATTTGGACATAAAATGGACATAAATAATGATATATAATAACATGCCCCCACATAATAAAATGTAATCTAAAATACAAAACATAAAGGAAGTCATGACTTAAAAGAGGAGGGTGAAAGGTTCCCTTACCTTGAAGAGTAACTTCAAAAGAATGAAGGTTGGGACCTTGGGGGGCTTCAGGGAACCTTAGGAGGAATACTTGGGAGGTAAAAAGAGAATATATTCGTTAATTAAGAATTTGGAATGAAATTAATGAAGGAATGGGTTGGTATTTATAGAAAAAATGAGGGAATATTTAATTAATTTCCAAGGGACACCTCATCGGTGGTATTTTTAAAACCATGGTCTTTCCCATGGTATTTTCCCATGGTATTGGCCACTTGGGACACCTCATAACATATATCAATATTTACTAGTCGACTAGAATGATTACATCGTTATTACATCATTAATGATGTCATTAATGACACTGAAACTCAAAACTGTATTTTTAATATTCATTGAAAAACAAAACATTTTTTAAAAATTTCAAAAATTCACCCTAACCTAATATCAATGCTATGAATTCAAAAATGAACTCCATTTTATGAAAATAATTTTTTAATTATGATATATTTAATTTTTGAATTAAAAATACTATTTACCTAGAAAAAAACTAATACTTAACTAACAATTTCTAAACAATTATTTACTTATTCTATTATATCACTTCACCATTCGAGATGCCTAAATTATATTTATACTTTCTTAAGTGAGGTTACTATTCCATTGGTCACATTACTATTCATAAGGGTAATATTACTATTCATACTTTACTATTCACTAAAAATTAAGTTGATCTTATTAGGCTCTAAATTTATTACTGGTCACAACTGTAGAAGACCATTTTTTGACAATAATTTTAAATTATAAATTATTTAAAGTATAAAAAAATATTTTAAAATACCCTTTTTCGAATATTCATAAATAATATGAAACTTCTATAAATTCATCCTACATTTATCCAAACTTTTTAAATTCACAAATTTAACATAATAAGAAATAAAAATTTTATTTATACAAAAGGATTACAAAACGTAACTGAGGTCTCGTTACATAGCCCCTTATGACACCTACATGAAACCTAACTGTAAGATGTGCTATGGTGATAGAATCTTGGGGTGGCTCAGACAACATTGCCTGAGTGGTGATTTCTATTAGCTTTAACTTCTCCCGTATGTGATTTCATTCAAGATTCACCTATTGGAGTTCGACTTGGGCTTGGTCCAGAGCAAAGCCCAGTGATGCAACCTCCTTCCCAAGCTCTGATAGATGGGCTTCGTATGGCCCGAGTCTATTGGATGAGGCCATCAACTCCTCTTTCTGTATTAATTAACCATGATCACTTGTACTTATAAACAATAATCATAACGTTAAGAATTTAGTTTCCAATGGTCATATTGACCAACAATCATATAATAGTAAAAACCTAGTGGTATTATTCTAATTATACCCACTTCATTAATTAAAGGATATAGTTTTTTTGAGTATAAAATAAAATAATACCCAAATTCAAGAAAAAAATATTATTCCAAAGTTTGGGTCATTACATTCTTCCCCAATTAAGAAATTTCATCCCTGAAATTTTAACTCATACCCTCATAAGAGAAAAGGTGTGGGTACTTTTTCCTCATAGACTCCTCTGGTTCTCACGTGGCTTCTTGACATTTTTGGTTTCTCTACAACACCTTAACAAGGTGGGTAGTCTTTTTTACATAGAACCTTGTTCTTATGATCCAATATCTCCATCGACTGCTCTTCATAAGATAGGTCATGTTCCAGTTTTACCACCTCTGGATTTAGTACATGTGAAGGGTTAGGTATGTACTTACTCAAGAGGGATAAATGGAATACATCATGAACTTGTGCTAGATTTGGAAGAAGTGAAAGCCGATAGGCCACTGCTTCTACGTGATGAAGTATTTCATAATGGCCAATGTACCTAGGGTTGAGCTTCCCTTTCTTACCAAACCTCATGACTCACTTCCATAGTGAAATTCAAAGAGAGACCTTGTCACTAACATCAAACTCAAAGTCCCTTAGACGGTTGTTGGAATATCTCTTTTTCTGACTCTAAGTAGCCTTAATGTGTTACTATATGGCAAGGACATGTTCTGTCATCTTTTCCACAAGATCAGGCCCAAGAATCTTTCTCTCACCAGCTTCATTCCAACAAGTAGGAGTTCTACATCGCTTACCATATAGAGCTTCATAGGGTGCCATTTGAATGCTCGAGTGGAAGATGTTGTTGTAAGACAACTCAACTAAAGGGATATTTTGATTCCATCCACATTTAAATTCCATTTATCATGTTATCAACATATCATTGAGTGTTTGAATAGTCCTTTTAGATTTTCCATAAGTTTAGGGGTTATAGTCCATACTAAAATTCAATTCAGTGATCAGAGCATGTTGAAGAATTCTCCATAATTTTGATGTGAACTCTAGAGACCCGAAGCCTGACGTACATTGACATTACATTACATTTTCGGAATACTTAGTACATAACAAAAACACACACATAAGGACCGTAATAGTTTAGTGTCTTTGGAAACTCGGAATATAATCTTCTAATCGTGGTGAAAGATCTTCAAAATCTCCCATAAAGATCTTATCTTTTTTTTACCTAAAACTTTTCTTTATATCCTGGGGAAAATAAAACATACAAAAGGGTGAGTTCAAATGCTCAGTAAGGGTAAACAAAAGAAATATCAATCACATCGTATACACAAGCACATAACTTTTGGAAATCTTATCCTGCAAAAGAGATCATAATTTCATAACATGGGATAAATCATGGAAGTGAAATGTAATCACAATAATCATAACTTAAAACATGAAACTTTGTGTCATACACAAATAATCATAGAGAATCATTTCTTGTTAGTCAAGACTCATTGCCAAGACTATCTTAGTGGACAAAGTCCCTTTCTGAACCGAGTCACCCTCGTTTTAGTCCTGTTTCACTAAACTGGTATAACCTACCGTTCCAGCCATGTCTATCTCATGAGATATAAAATCTTTACCCAATGAATTGGAGGGATATATAGGTCCCACCCATCTCATAATGATACCATTCTTATGTGTGCCACAAAATCATAAACCATACATCATTGCATAACCCATGTAATAAAAATGGGAATCTTAAAATCGTGACATCATCAAACAATTCATATAAGATAAAGGAATTAATAAAAATAATTCCATCACAACATAATCAAATCAATGTAATAATAGGGATATAAACAGAACCCTTTATTATCTTAGATGGAAAATAATTTTCATAAAACACTTGAACTCCATTCTTGAGGAAAATATCCTTTCTTCTTCAAAAACATTTTTCCTTTCTTAACATGTCATACAATTTTAAACTAAAATAAGTTGATTAAAAATAAACTTGAAAACATGTAAAGGAAGCTTCTTGGAAATAATGTTTTAAAAATCCATTCATGCCGTATAAGTTAAAAAAACATTCTTCTCGTACTTTTGTCGGAAAAGTCAAAAAGTACCTCGTACGAAAAAGACAAAAGATTCCTTTCAAATCTTTTACTAAAAACTCACCAAAGGGTAAAATTGGATTTAAAAAAATTGTAGGCGAATGGAAATAATATTAAATATTGAAGAAACATGGATGTGGATGATAAAATACACCCCAGTAAATTTCAAAGTATAAACAATCTCGGATAAAAATGAGATTGTGATATTTCCCTTACCTTAGGTCCGATTTGCTTCGTTAGTGTCCGAACCTCCTGTATAATGATTTAAATAATGTCATTTACTTATTACAGAATCATATTCATTTTTATGATATCATATATGGTTCACTTATGACTTTATATTACCCGTTCTTTTGTAAATTCCATGTTAAAGAGCATTTTGGGTAAAATTGTTTCATCTGTCGTCCGTGTTTTGACTTGTAATTATTCATATGATTACTTAGATCATGATTACGTAATTTCAGAATATAAAAAATGATTTATATATATATATATTCAGAATATACATATATATAATAAATCAGTAAATGGAAAGAAATACACCGTTCATGGAGACGGTAGGCCGTACGTACGCATGAACGCTGTTTTCGTTTCCTTATTGAGTTGAACAGAATTAAGTAGATGACATACATATATATACACATAAATACAGTATCATTATTATGTCATATATTTCATGATTAATTATTATATATACTTTACAATCATTCATTAATGGTTAAAGTGGAGAATGAATCTCATCGCGTCGTGGAGACGGTAGTCCGTACGTACGCACGAGCGATGATATCATTTTCATGATTATTGAATTGAATTGGAGTGGATGATACAATATATCATAATAATTATGATTTTATAATAAATATTTATAGTTATTCTTTACACCATAATACCCATCCATGTAAGGTGTTGGTGGAAAAACAGATTACACCACGGCGTGGAGACGGTATTCCGTACGTACGCACGCGCGATGATTTTGTTTTCCGTAGGATGGATAGAAGGTGAAATGGGGTTGTTTCATATTTATAATAACGAATAAGTATATTAGTGATACTGATGTTATTACTTTATAATGAAACAACTAATGAAGAATAAGTTGAAGAAGAAAGAAGCTTGAAAGAATCGGGAGAAGAAATTACCTCTTCTTCGATACGCCTCTTTGAAACCTCCTCTTAGGGAACAAAGATTGGTCTTTAAAGAAGACCAGAACCTCTAGGATGTTTCTAGGGAAGTGTAGAAGATAATTTGGCAGGGTTTGGCCGAGCTTGAAGGCTCAAATTTGTGTGAGGAGGAGAGGGAGGAGGTTCCCTTTTATAAGGGAGGAGAGGGGTACCTTTGGAATTCTTAAAAATATTAATTTATAATAAATATAACCCCACTTAAAAACCTCAAAAAAATGACTCATATTCGAATATTAGATGAGATAGGGTTGTAATATCATCAACCAATCAAATTTAGACATGTTTGGATCTTATTTTAAACCTTATCATTTTGATTTATCCTTATTTAATCTATTTAAGTTTATTTGTGGTAATAAAATTCTAAATTTTAAATTATAACAAATAATTACTTATTTGTTGTGAATTTTCCATAATTGTTTAATTTATAACATTATAGACCATATAAATTTAAATTTATAATTTTTAAACATTTTTGTGATTTTTAAACAATTTTATAATATGTTATTTTTATAAGATAACAATAGTGTCAATTTTGAAACTATTCATTTATTTGAATTTAAATAAACTATATACAGAAGATATGTTCAAACTAAAAGCTTTAATATATTAATAAAAGGTCATATGTATCTATAAAATTAGTGGATCACATTAAATAGTTCATATAATATTTATTTTATTATTTTTAAAACCATTTATTTGGTTTATCTCTTAATAAAATAATTACTACATCATTTTTGTATAATTATTTAATATACTTATTTGTTTCATAAAAATTTAAAATAAAATCCTATGATGAAGATAAATATATTAAATTTTACAATAATACTTTTACTCGAATTTATCATCTTAAAATCAAAATATTTAAATTGTTATATTTATTAAATTATGAAGGTGACAACTTTGGCATCATTTAAAATAAAATAATATAAGTGTCATAATTGCTTGTATAAGACTCCAAATGGTCAAATATTCGACCATTGGATGATTATAGTTTAAATTTACATGACCAATAAGGTTTGGTCAGGGTTTTGTGCCTTTTATGGTCACTATTAGTTTAATAAATACTATATTCTTAATTTTTCACCAGATAAATAATTTCTGCATCACTATTGTGTCACAATTAATGATAATTAATTAATCCCAAAAAATTCTAGATAAATTCTCATGATATATATAATTTTGTTAGCTTTCTGTATACTATTCATGTTCGATGTTTTATGATGTTTATCACTAAGTTAAAATTATTATACTTATAAGATTTAAGAAAGTGACATGTTGTCACTTTCTTTGGTTTTAATAATAATTAAATTATTTTCATGGTCAAAAGTCCATAAAATGAATCTAATCCGACCCTTAGTTGATATGGGTTTACTTTTAGCCATCAAATAGAATTTTGGCATGTGTTAGGGTAATTTTATAATATTATATTTACCCTTAATTACCCGATTTACCTTTAACTATGGTAAATAAAATTTACCGTAGTTACTATTCATAATTCCCAAAAATAAAAAGTAGCATATTAACATAATTTGGACCCACTGATTCCAAATATGGAATCCATTTTTTAAAATTCAATACACAGAAGTTGCAGAAATTAAATTAATATTAATCTCGTTGTCGAATAAAAACGGGTTTTTTGTTTAAAACATTGCAAAAGATTGAATTGATTTAACCTACGAATCCAAGGTAAAATCAATGTTAATGACATACATTATATTAAATGGTAAAAATATATTCTATTTATACTTTAAAACCATTCAATATTATAATTTAACCACATAAGATATTACGATGAAAAAAGTTGTTTTTAATTAAAATATAGCGTGTTTTTACTATTCATTAAAATATGAAAGTTATCAGAATAATATGAAAAATTTATCCAAAGTAAATTTTTATTTCTTGATTCGAAAGAAGAATTTTATTTTGTCAAATTTAACATATAAACATGTCAAAAACTAGATTTAACGTGGGTGCGCCATCAAAAGGCGGCAAAATTGCATTTTTTTAAAAATACTTATTTTACCCGAAAAATTTATTTTGTTCTTATACCATGTTCTAGAAATGTGTAAGATGAATAATAATGTTATAAAATTAAAAATTTAGTTAACACTATTCATAACGGCTAGTTCATGACAATATTATAATAATATATCGTTGTTTATTAAAACCCAGTATTGCGTACAACACACGCTATCGAGGAAGGTCGCGATTGCATGTAATGCAAGCCAAGTCAGGGTTGCGTGTTGTGAAAGAATCCTTCCTTGTTTCGTATTACAGAATCCAACCATATTTCATTTATATATTGAATATATATATATATATATACTCAATGTTGCATAGAATAACTATTATCAAAATTGTGTGTAACACGATCCAAGAATAGTGTTGCGTATACTGCAAGATAATACGGCGTTGCGTATAGCGCAAGGTAATCTTGGTGTAGAATAAAACACAAGACATTAATTAAATTAAAATAGTATTTTTCATAAAATCTCGGGGTGTTACATTCTACCCCCCTTAAAATGAATTTCGCCCTCGAAATTCGTCGAGGTTATAAATGGTTTACTACTCGAAAGTTTGTTTAATAGAAACCCACATCGTAAAAAGGAATACAAAAACATGGCTTTAAAAACTAAAGTATGAAATGTAATGGTTACCCAAATTAACTCATCACTGGGTTTCCACATAGGAGAACATAGGTGAAAATATGGATATGGAAGAAAAATCTAACCATCAAGTTCTGATGGAGAGTGGTAGAGAACATGGCTATGAAAAAGCCAACAATCACAAAGCTATTGATTTGTGATGATCTAGGGTACCATCCGATTCATCAGATATAAGATCACTAGGACGACATTTTTGGTTTTCAATATCATTTCCCTAAAGTTGAAAATTTTGAATTAGAAGAAATACTTACTTGATTTTGGTACAATCTCACTGTTGTTCGTGAATTGAACAATTTCCACTTCATCCCTTAAAGAAATGAAGTTGAATTTGTTATTTGTGATGTGTTAGCAGATCATGTGATAGAATGATGGGTCATTCCATCTCTTTCAAACAAAAGGTTAGCAAAAGTTATAAGTCCATCTTATGGTTAGATTAATCGTACATGGTTCCAAAAATGAACTTATACTTCATATATCATACCGCTTAATAAAATAAAACTAGTTTATACTAACCAGGGACTTCCTATAGGCCAGTGGTAGGCGATAAAGGCCAGTCGCACTTCGGCTGTGGGTTCGATTCCCACAGCCTTGTCTGATGCGATGGGCTGTCGTCCGTCCTGCAGGTTGCCCTTTTTCTAAAACTATATTACTATAACATCCCATCAATAATATCGAAAAACAAACAATACTAACTTATGTCCAACATAATCCATTCCAATCTTTAGGCTTATCCATAATACTACAGTCCACTCTCAGAGATTTAATACCATCGTTTATCCCCATATATCATAAGATATATCTTGTTGGTCACATTCCAAACATTCAAAGGCCTTAATCATGTACTCTCTTGAATACCCATTGAACCTTATTGAAAACATGAGTGCTGTTAAAAGTTAACTCTTTCCACATACCAAAATCCTCAAAATTCTATATACTCAAACCATGATATAACCATCTCCTTATATCAGTGATGAGCTCATGAATACTATCAAACATTTAATTTTCTCCTTATCCCTTCATTATGCGCATATCATCTACATTCCAAAAATATCCGAATAACCTTTCATGGATACTGGTAACATTAATCATACACTTTCAAAACTCAAGGAAAGGCAACAGTGTAACAATCCTTAGATGTCTCTTTATTCCATAGTACCATGAGATTACTTATACAACATTACACATGATAAACATGTAATAATTCCACTACATTCTTAAACCATTGACCGAGCTTTAACAATTATTTCATCTCAAATATCATTTGTAGTCTCTTCATCATCATCAACATAAATACTACCCATACGACCATACTGATTCTCTTCATGAGACTTCTCCCTTAGGGCATTTTTTTTCATAATGCCCGTACATTCCACATTTAAAACATTTAACCATTTTTGATGTCGTAGCAATACCATTATCCTCATCCCTGGTGTTAACTGAACCTTTTCCTTTGCACTTACTGGCTTTGTGTCCTTCGTTTCCACACCCAAAGCATCTTCCAGTTCCTTTGAAACATTCTCCTTGATGCCTCTTCCCACATGATTTACATAGGGGAAATTGAACTTTCTTTCCTCTATGATCATCATGAAACTCCATCTTTCTCTTATTAGCCGAGTCAGGAATATTACCAAATTTTACTTTATTGATCATATTATGAGATTGCTGATTAGGTATAATAATTATGTTTGGGCTTCCAAATCCCATTTCATTTGATTTCTCATGAAGAATATCATTCCATTGTCCATAATATCCTCCATTATCGTGAATCATCTTGTTTCCAGCCATTTTCTAAAACCCAAAAAGAATAGTGTGAGATGCAAAAATCATGCTAGGGAAAACAACATAATAAAAGAGGAAGTAACCTTAATATATAACATCTTAGGTTAAATTCTAATATCTTTAGCGCAATTCTAGGACTATAACCTATACGTATACTTAACCTTAGAGACATCCCTAGACATACCTTAGAAATATCTCTAGGTATCTCACTAATGTTTTCGAATCCTAGTTTCCAAAGGTTGACTAAACCTTTCCTCTGATACCAATTGTAGAGACCCGAAGCCTAATGTACATTGACATTACATTAAATTTGTGGAATACTTAGTACATAACAAAAACACACACACAAGGACCGTAATAGTTTAGTGTCTTTGGAAACTCGGAATATAATCTTCTAATCGTGGTGAAAGATCTTCAAAATATCCCATAAAGATCTTCTCTTTTTTTATACCTAAAACTTTTCTTTATTTCCTGGGGAAAAGAAAACACACAAAAGGGTGAGATCAAATGCTCAGTAAGGGTAAACAAAAGAAATATCAATCACATCGTATACACAAGCACATAACTTTTGGAAATCTTATCCTGCAAAAGAGATCATAATTTCATAACATGGGATAAATCATGGCAGTGAAATGTAATCACAATAATAATAACTTAAAACATGAAACTTTGTGGCATACACACATAATCATAGAGAATCATTTCTTGTTAGTCAAGACTCATTTCCAAGACTATCTTAGTGGACAAAATCCCTTTCTGAACCGAGTCACCCTCGTTTCAGTCCTGTTTCACTGAACCGGTATAACCTACCGTTCCAGCCATGTCTATCTCATGAGATATAAAATCTTTACCCAATGCATTGGAGGGAGATATATGTCCCACCCATCTCATAATGATACCATTCTTATGTGTGACACAAAATCATAAACCATACATCATTGCATAACCCATGTAATAAAAATGGGAATCTTAAACACCGTGACATCATCAAACAATTCATATAAGATAAAGGAATTCATAAAAATAATTCCATCACAACATAATCAAATCAATGTAATAATAGGGATATAAACAGAACCCTTTATTATCTTAGATGGAAAATAATTTTGATAAAACACTTGAACTCCATTCTTGAGGAAAATATCCTTTCTTCTTCAAAAACATTTTTCCTTTCTTAACATGTCATACAATTTTAAACTAAAATAAGTTGATTAAAAATAAACTTGAAAACATTTAAAGGAATCTTCTTGTAAATAATGTTTTAAAAATCCATTCATGCCGTATAAGTTAAAAAAAACATTCTTCTCGTACTTTTGTCGGAAAAGTCAAAAAGTACCTCGTACGAAAAAGACAAAATATTCCTTTCATATCTTTTACTAAAAACTCACCAAAGGGTAAAATTGGATTTAAAAAAATTTTAGGTGAATGGAAATAATATTAAATATTGAAGAAACATGGATGTGGATGATAAAATACACCCCAGTAAATTTCAATGTATAAACAATCTCGGATAAAAATGAGATTGTGATATTTCCCTTACCTTAGGTCCGATTTGCTTCGTAAGTGTCCGAACCTCCTGTATAATGATTTAAATAATGTCATTTACTTATTAAAGAATTATATTCATTGTTATGATATCATATATGGTTCACTTATGACTTTATATTACCCGTTCTTTTGTAAATTCCATGTTAAAGAGCATTTTGGGTAAAATTGTTTCATCTGTCGTCTGTGTTTTGACTTGTAATTATTCATATGATTACTTAGATCATGATTACGTAATTTTAGAATATAAAACATGATTTATATATATATATATTCAGAATATACATATATATAATAAATCAGTAAATGGAAAGAAATACACCGTTCATGGAGACGGTAGGCCGTACGTACGCATGAACGATGTTTTCGTTTCCTTATTGAGTTGAACGGAATTAAGTAGATGACATACATATATATACACATAAATACAGTATAATTATTATGTCATATATTTCATGATTAATTATTATATATACTTTACAATCATTCATTAATGGTTAAAGTGGAGAATGAATCTCATCGCGTCGTGGAGACGGTAGTCCGTACGTACGCACGAGCGATGATATCATTTTCATGATTATTGAATTGAATTGGAGTGGATGATACAATATATCAGAATCATTATGATGTTATAATAAATATTTATAGTTATTATTTACACCATAATACCCATCCATGTAAGGTGTTGGTGAAAAAACAGATTACACCACGGCGTGGAGACGATATTCCGTACGTACGCACGCGCGGTGATTTTGTTTTCCGTAGGATGGATAGAAGGTGAAATGGGGTTGTTTCATATTTATAATAACAAATCAGTATATTAGTGATACAGATGTTATTACTTTATAATGAAACAACTAATGAAGAATAAGTTGAAGAATAAAGAAGCTTGAAAGAATCGGGAGTAGAAATTACCTCTTCTTCGATATGCCTCTTTGAAACCTCCTCTTAGGGCACAAAGATTGGTCTTTAAAGAATACCAGAACCTCTAGGATGTTTCTAGGGAAGTGGAGAAGATAATTTGGCAGGGTTTGGCCGAGATTGAAGGCTCAAATTTGTGTGAGGAGGAGAGGGAGGAGGTGCCCTTTTATAAGGGAGGAGAGGGGTACCTTTGGAATTCTTAAAAATATTAATTTATAATAAATCCAACCCCACTTAAAAACCTCAAAAAATGACTCATATTCGAAGATTAGATGAGATAGGGTTGTAATATCATCAACCAATCAAATTTAGACATGTTTGGATCTTATTTTAAACCTTATCATTTTGATTTATCCTTATTTAATCTATTTAAGTTTATTTGTGGTAATAAAATTCTAAATTTTAAATTATAACAAATAATTACTTATTTGTTGTGAATTTTCCATAATTGTTTAATTTATAACATTATAGACCATATAAATTTAAATTTATAATTTATAATTTTTTTTGTGATTTTTAAACAATTTTATAATATGTTATTTTTGTAAGATAACAATAGTGTCAATTTTGACACTATTCATTTATTTGAATTTAAATAAACTATATACAGAAGATATGTTCGAAATAAAAGCTTTAATATATTAATACAAGGTCATATGTATCTATAAAAGTAGTGGATCACATTATATAGTTCATATAATATTTATTTTATTATTTTTAAAACCATTTATTTGGTTTATCTCTTAATTAAATAATTACTACATCATTTTTGTATAATTATTTAATATACTTATTTGTTGCATAAAAATTTAAAATAAAATCCTATGATGAAGATAAATATATTAAATTTTACAATAATACTTTTACTCGAATTTATCATCTTAAAATCACAATATTTAAATTGTTATATTTATTAAATTATGAAGGTGACAACTTTGGCATCATTTAAAATAAAATAATATAAGTGTCATAATTGCTTTTATAAGACTCCAAATGGTCAAATATTCGACCATTGGATGATTATAGTTTAAATTTACATGACCAATAAGGTTTGGTCAGGGTTTTGTGCCTTTTATGGTCACTATTAGTTTAATAAATACTATATTCTTAATTTTTCACCAGATAAATAATTTCTGCATCACTATTGTGTCACAATTAATGATAATTACTTAATCCCAAAAAATTCTAGATAAATTCTCATGATGTAGATAATTTTGTTAGCTTTCTGTAGACTATTCATGTTCGATGTTTTATGATGTTTATCACTAAGTTAAAATTATTATACTTATAAGATTTAAGAAAGTGACATGTTGTCACTTTCTTTGGTTTTAATAATAATTAAATTATTTTCATGGTCAAAAGTCCATAAAATGAATCTAATACGACCCTTAGTTGATATGGGTTTACTTTTATCCATCAAATAGAATTTTGGCATGTGTTAGGGTAATTTTATAATATTATATTTACCCTTAATTACCCGATTTACCTTTAACTAGGGTAAATAAAATTTACCGTAGTTACTATTCATAATTCCCAAAAATAAAAAGTAGCCTATTAACATAATTTGGACCCACTGATTCCAAATATGGAATCCATTTTTTAAAATTCAATACACAGAAGTTGCAGAAATTAAATTAAAATTAATCCCGTTGTCGAATAAAAACGGGTTTTTTGTTTAAAACATTGCAAAAGATTGAATTGATTTAACCTACAAATTCAAGGTAAAATCAATGCTAATGACATACATTATATTAAATGGTAAAAATATATTCTATTTATACTTTAAAACCATTCAATATTATAATTTAACAACATAAGATATTACGATGAAAAAAGTTGTTTTTAATTAAAATATAGCGTGTTTTTACTATTCATTAAAATATGAAAGTTACCAGAATAATATGAAAAATGTATCCAAAGTAAATTTTTATTTCTTGATTCCAAATAAAAATTTTATTTTTTCAAATTGAACATATAAACATGTAAAAAACTAGATTTAACGTGGGTGCGCCATCACAAGGCGGCAAAATTGCATTTTTTTAAAAATACTTATTTTACCCGAAAAATTTATTTTGTTCTTATAACATGTTCTAGAAATGTGTAAGATGAATAATAATGTTATAAAATTCAAAATTTAGTTAACACTATTCATAACGGCTAGTTCATGATAATATTATAATAATATATCGTTTTTTATTAAAACCCAGTATTGCGTACAACACACGCTATCGAGGAAGGTCGCGATTGCGTGTAATGCAAGCCAAGTCAGGGTTGCGTGTTGTGAAAGAATCCTTCCTTGTTTCGTATTAAAGAATCCAACCATATTTCATTTATACATTGAATATATATATATATATATATACTCAATGTTGCATAGAATAACTATTATCAAAATTGTGTGTAACACGATCCAAGAATAGTGTTGCGTATACTGCAAGCTAATACGGTGTTGTGTATTGCGCAATGTAATCTTGGTGTAGAATACAACACAAGACATTAATGAAATTAAAAGAATATTTTTCATAAAATCTCGGGGTGTTACATTAACCTTGAATCATGATCAGATATGATAGAAATTAGAACTCCATATATCCTTACCACTTTTTTCATGTAAATCCTGGAAAGTTTATCCAGAGAGAAATATTTGCGAATGGAGATAAAATGGGAAGTCTTGGTGGGATGGTTCACAATAACCCATATCGCATTGTTTCCATTAGAATTTATCGGGAGACCAGTGAAGAAGTCTATAGTGATATTGTTCCACATCCATGATGGTATGGGTAGTGGTTGTAATACCCATTTAGGAGGTTTTCATTCTGCATTCACTTGCTAAAATACAAGGCACCTTGTAGTATAGTCACTAATCGCCCTTTTCATATTATCCCACCAATATTGACCACGAAGTTCTCTTTACATTTTTGTGCTTCCTAGATGTATAGAGAAATTAGATCTATGAGATTCAGCCATCAGATCCTTCTTTATTTCCAGAATAGATGGAACACATAGTCTTGTACAAAATTTCAGTACACCTTCTTGATCAATATTGAACTCAGGAAACATCCCATCCTTCATAGCCTCAAACTTCTTCTGTAACAAAGGATCTTCTTTATGAGATTTCTTGATCTTCTATAATAATGATAGTTGATAAATCATTTGGGTTAGGGTTGATGATGTCCCTTACCTTATAATTCCCATGTTCATCTTTACTAGGTCATTGATCAAAGGATCTCTTTGAATCCTCATCATGGAAAGAAGAACTGGGTCTTTCCTACTTAATGCATCAATGACTTTGTTTGCTCTTTTGGGATGATAATGAATTGAACAATCATAGTATTTAAGAAGTTCCAACCATATCCTTTGTCTCATGTTCAATTCCTTTTGTGTGAAAATATACTCCAAACTTTGATGGTTTGTGTATATATCACATTTCTCTCCATAAAGATAGTAACTCCATATCTTTAGAGAAAAAAACGACCGCATCCAGCTCCAAATCATGCATAGGATAGTTTTTCTCATGAGTCCTCAAATATTGAGATTCATAAGCATTGAATTTGTCATTTTTCATGAGGATGCACCCAATCCCTTTCAGATATGCATCACTAAAAAAATGAATCCTTCTCCACTTGAGGGAAGAGTTAACATGGGTGCAATAACAAATCTCTTATTCAGCTCTTGGAAACTTTTCTCACATTCCTTTGTCTAGATAAACTTGACCTGTTTTCGATTTAACTTGGTTAATGGATTAGAAAGTCATGATTTTTTTTCACAAACCTCATATAATATCCTGCTAATCAAAGGAAACTACGAATCTCAGTTATTGTTGTAGGCTGAGGCCACTCCTCTACAAATTTTGTCTTTATAGGTTCAATTATGATTCCTTTATTGGTAATAATGTGCCCCAAGAAAGAAACTTGTTGTAACCAAAATTCACGTTTTCTGAACTTTCCAAAAAGCCTCTCCTTCCACAGAGTTTGAAAACTGACCCTTATATGATCCTCATGCTCCTCACGACTTTTGGAATATAACATAATATCATCAATAAAAACTACTACAAAGTTATGACGGTAGTTCTTAAAGACTCTATTCATAAAATCCATAAAAATAGTAGGTGAATTAGTCAGCTTGAAGGTCATAACAACAAAATCATAATGCCGATATCTTGATCAGAAGGTAGTTTGAAATATCTTCTTTCTTCACCCTCAATTGATGACAACCAGATCGAAGATCAATATTATAGAATAATTGATCCCCATTAAGTTGGTCAAATAAGTCATCAATTCTTGGGAGAGGGTATTGTTTCTTCACTGTGATCCCATTAAGTTCTCTATAATCAATGCATACCAGCATTGATCCATCCTTCTTCTTCACAAAGAGAACAAGTAGTTTCCAAGGAGACACACTTGGATGGATAAACCCCTTCTCCAAAATATCTTGGAGTTTCTTCTTTAATTCCTCCATCTCCACATTTTCCATCCTATATGGGGTCTCTGATATCAGATGAGATCCAATTACAAGTTCAATGGAGAACTTTACCTCTCTTTCTGGGGGAGGTATGATATACGTCAATGTATTCCTAGATGATGGGGACATTTTCTATCCTTAAAATACCATTTCGATATTCTTCTTCACTGATCAACTCTATAAAGATAGATATAGGAGGTTACTCTAGATAAAGATCAAGTTGAGATATCTCTCATTGGAATATTTTTGTAGGTTTTCCATTCAAGACTACTGAGATTTCCTTGCTTCTGCATTTGATCTTAGCGTTATACTTTGAGAGCCTGTCCATCCAAAGTATAATGTCAAATTCTAGCATGGTAATTACTACTAGATTTGAGATAATATTGTTCTCATTAAAGTAAATACTAGAGTTTATAAACACTGACGATTCTTGGATAATCCCACCAAGAGTCTTGACTGATAACTCTACTTTTAGCAAATCAGGGGTTAATTATAAATTCTTAGCAAAATTGGAGGAAATAAATGAATGCATAGAACCAAAATCAAAAAAAGTAATTTCTATATTTGAGAGAACAACAAGAGTACCTACCACCACATCATTTGGCACTTCAACTTCATCCATAGCTATTTCAAAAGTACGACCTTGTTCCCTTGGCTGATGCTGAGGTGGATGGGGATTCCCCTCCACTGCACTTGGATTTAGACAGTGATTGGAAAAGTGCCCAAGTTGTACACACTTATAGAATTGGACATTAGGTAGGGCCTTCACCATCTTCCCTTTGTCATTAGTGCTTGGGAGTTGAGGCTCCATCTCACTACGATAGTTCCGTGCGATATGGACATCTTTTCCATACTTCTAGCACTTCCCACTCCCAAACAGGTAGTTCCCCAAATGTTTCTTCCCATATTTATTACACGTGGGACGTTGCACATGATTTCCTCATCTTCCTTGATCAAAAGTTCCCCATAATATTGGATCCATTTATCTTTTCTTATCATTGGATTTATGAGACCATTGTGTCTCACCAAACTCCAGTTCGACTTTCATCGCACTCTGCACGATCTCCTCATAGCTATCGTAGTATTGGTTGGCTAGATTTTTCCATAGATGAGGTCTCAGTACAAAAAAGAATCTATCAACCTCACCATTTGGATCCATGAAAAAGGTATATGTGTAACGTGAAAGCCTTGTGAAGTTCATCTCGTAGCTTACCACAGATTCATTCTTCTTCTTCTTTAGCTCAAGAAACTCCTTGTCCATTCTTTTTCTCAAGTAATGAAGGAAATAATTACTGAAAAGGATCCCTCTGAACTCTTACCACTCCATAGATTCAACTTCCACTCTTGGCCTCGTGTTTTTAATCATTTCCCACCTCTGATTAGCTTATTCATCTAAGAGGTAAATAGCCAGGGTGAACTTATCTTGCTATGAATAGAGGATCATAGAAAAGATATTCTCTAGAGAGCTGATCCACTGTTCAAAAATCAATGGGTCGGTAGATCCACTGATGGCTGGTGGTCATTGACACATAAAGGAGTCAACAAAACGTTTTTCCCTTCATGGTTATATCGGTCTGTCAGCTTGATTCATGTTATTTCCCATAACTTGAGTCTGTTGGTTCATCATTCTCATGAAAGTTTCCATTTTGGCTTCCATTAGAGGGTCTTCAGTGCATGGTCCATTGCAGTCACCATTTGCATGGTTCCTCCTAATTCCCGCCATTTTCTAAAATAATAAAACCTTACTTAGAAGATTATTTAATTTAAGAATCTTTTAATTATAAAGGATTTAATGTCTTAAAACTTCATGCTTAAACAATTACATTTCTCTATAAATCCTTCATAATGATTCATAAAAAGCTTGTGATTGACCAAACATATCCCCTAGGAGTGTCAAACCATGAGTGTAGCAAGGCCATTTGTCATGTACCAGGATACCCGAGGTCAAGCCCAAAACTCCTTGTTAGAGTTTTCACTCCTATGTACATCTGTTCTAGAGCCACATCCACTTGTTCGTATCCAGACAAGGATTTATTTGTTCGGAAACCACTTACCTAATATTTCACCAAAATACCAGGAAGTTTTCCTATATTTAAACTTTTCTATAGGGTTATTCCTAAATTTTTCATAACCTTACTTACATAAATAACTAAACTATTCTTTGATACCA
This sequence comes from Viscum album, assembly GCA_963277665.1. NCBI lineage: Eukaryota > Viridiplantae > Streptophyta > Magnoliopsida > Santalales > Viscaceae > Viscum > Viscum album. The sequence continues at coordinate 1,362,758,620 of OY728143.1, read as the reverse complement.
ACTATATAATCTCACCTTTTTAATACATAACTTTTCATTACATTTTTCAAATAAATGACCTTTAAAGTCTAGTGTCTTGGAAATTAGGAACAAAATACATGAAAACTTAAAATAATCTTTTAAATCCCCCTGAAAATACTCTTGAAAAGTTTATCCTTTGTACAAATACTGCATCTCATAACCAGGATACATACATCAAAGGAAAGGGTGAGCAGAAGGCCCCGTAAGGAAAGCAAGTGAATCAGTTTACTTGTGATATCAATAAGAACTTGATGAAAAAAATAAAGAAATGAGAAATGTAAGTAGAGGCATATCCTAAATAAAAAAACTTTAATTATAACTTTAATATGTGGCTACAACATTTAATTTAGACATTAATAAACATATCACCAAGGTTCATCCCCAAGGTGTCATAAAAATTACCAAGGATATTCACCAAGGTATCGTGAAACTTCTCATCTCTAGAGATTAAATTATTTACCCAGTTCATTGGAGTTATATCATGGTGCACCATTAATATGTATTTATTTTCATGTGATCCACATATATCATAATCATAAATTTCATAAATAACCCAAATAGTGTAAAATAAATGGGTTTCACTTCAAAATCGTGACGTTTTAGAAGTTCTTAAAAATAAGATCATTATGTCATTTATAACCCATGGAAAGGGAGTGAGGGTTATATGTATGTAAATTATAGAATAAAATAGATAAATTTTATATCTTGATGAATACCCCTATAGATGAAAATATATTTGGGTATTCACATAAACAAAACAATAGAATTTCTTGAGAAAAAGAGAGAGATTTTGAGACGAAAATTCTACAGCATAACGACTACATAACATGTTTTTAGAAAGCTTTGAAAGAGAGGGGACAAGAATAAACCATCGAGAAATAAATTATAATACAATATAGGAAAAAATAAAATAAAAATAAGAACATGGTATGGATATTTTAATGACATACCACATGAAAAGGAAACTTGAAAAAAAAGAGAAGATGTGATTTCTCTTACAAAAATTCGACAGCCAAACGACGTCACTTAGAAATCCAGAAAATCAGTTGATGATATAGGAAAGTGTATCTCATCATTTAGAAATAAAATGGACAGTAATAATGATATATAAGAACATAACCCCACATAATAAAATGGAAACTAGAAGACATTACATAAATGAAGTCATGACTTAAAAGAGGAGGGTGAAAGGTTCCCTTACCTCGAAGAGTAACTTTGAAAGATTGAAGGTTGGGACTTTGGGAGGCTTGAGGGGCACCTTGGGAGGACTAACTAGGAAGTAAAAATACCATATCTTCATTTAAGATTAATTTGGAATGAAATTAATGATGTAATGGATTGGTATTTATAGCAAAAGTGAGGGAATATTTAATTAATTTTCAGGGGACACCTCATCGGTGGTATTGACAAAACCATGGCCTTGACCATGGTATTGGCCCATGGTATTGGTCAATTGGAAAATATCATAACATATATTACTATTAAAAATTCTACCAGAATGATTTCATCATTATTACATCATTAATTATGTCATTAATCACATCGAAACTCAAAACTGTATTTTTACTATTCACTGAAAAACAAAACATTTTATTAAAATTTCAAAAATTCACTCTAACCTAATATTGATGCTATTAATTCAGAAATGAACTCTATTTTATGAAAATAATTTTTTAATTATGATATATTTATTTTTTAAGTAAAACACCATTCACCTGAAAAAAAACTAATACTTAACTAATAATTTCTAAAACAGTTATTTAATTATGCTATTATATCACTTCACCATTCAAGATTCCTAAATTATATTTATACTTTCTTAAGTGATGTTATTATTCAATTGGTCACATTACTATTCATAAGGGTAATATTATTATTCATACTTTACTATTGACTAAAAATAAAGTTGATCTTATTAGACTCTAAATTTCTTACTGATCACAACTGTAGCAGACCATTTTTTGAAAATAATTTAACATTATTAATTATTTAAAGTATACAAAAATATTTAAAATACCCTTTTCCCAAAATTCATCAATAATATGTAACTTCTATAAATTCATCTAACATTTATCCGAACATTTGAAATTCACAAATTTAACATAATAAGAAATAAAAATTTTATTTATAGAAAAGGATTACATAGTATAACTAAGGTCTCATTACATAGCCCCTTATAACACCTACATAGGACCTAAGTGTAAGATGTTCTATGGTGATAGAATCTTGGGGTGGCTCAGTCAACATTGCCTGAGTGGTGATTTCTATCAGCTTAAACTTCTCCCGCAGGTGATTCCATTCAAGCTTCACATGTTGGAGTTCGACTTGTGCTTGGTCCAGATCAAAGCCCAGTGATGAAACCTCCTTCCCAAGATTTGACATTTGGTCTTCGTATGGAATAAGTCTACTGAATGAGGTCATAAACCCCTCTTTCTGTATTAATTAACCATGATCACTTGTATTTATAAACAATAATCAAAACATTAATAATTTAGTTTCCAACAGTCATATTGACCAACGATCATATAAAAGTCAAAACCCAGTGGTATTATTTTAATTATAATAACTTTATTAATTAAAAGATATAGTTTTTTTGAGTATAAAATAAAATTGTACACAAATTAAAGAAAAAATATTATTCAAAATTTTGGTTCGTTACAGGAAATCCCATGGTTTTGCAAATACCACTGATGAGGCGTCCCTTGGAAATTAATTAAATATTCTCTCACTTTTGCTATAAATACCAACCCATTCGTTCATTAATTTCATTCCAAATTCATCATAAACGAAGCTATAGTTTATTTACCTCTCAATTAGTCCTCCCAAGGTTCCCTCAATCTCCCTAAGGTCCCAACATTCAAGCTTTCGAAGTTACTCTTCAAGGTAAGGGAACCTTTCACCCTCCTCTTTTACGTCACGACTTCCTTTATGTTATGTCTTCTAGTTTCTATTTTATTCTGTGGGGGTATGTTCTTATATATCATTCTTTCTGTCCATTTTATTTCCAAATTATTATAGACCCTTTCCTCTCTCATCAACTGATTTTTTGGATTTTTAAGTGATGTCTTTAGGCTACCAAATTTTTATAAAAGAAATCACATCTTCTCTTTTCTTTCAAGTTTCCTTTTCATGTGGCATGCCATTAAAATATCCATACCATGTTATTATTTATATTTTACTCTATCCCTATACTATATTATGATTTATTTATGAGTGGTTTATCTTTATAACCTCTCTTTCAATGTTTTCTAAAAACTTGTTATGCAGCCGTTATGCTGTAGAATTTTCGTCTCAAAATCTCTCTCTTTTTCTCAAGAAATTATCTTGTTTTATTTATGTGAATACCAAAATCTATTTAAATTTCCCAGGGTATTCATAGATACATAAAAATGATATTTTTTATTCTGAAATTTAAATACATATAACCCTCACTACCTTTACATGGGTTATAAATGACATAATGATCTTATTTTTACGCACTTTTAAAACGTCATGTTTTTGAAGTGAAACCCATTTATTTTTCTCTATTTGGGTTATTTATGAAATGTATTATTATGATCTATGTGGATCACATTAAAATAAAAACATATCAAGGTTGTTCCCTAATTGCGCTCCAATGCATTGGGTAAAGAACTTAATCTCTTGAGATGACAAGTTTCACAATACCTTGGTGAATAACCTTGGTAATTTGTATGAAACCTTGGGGATGAACCTTGGTGATATGTTCATCAATGTATAAATTAAAATTTTTTAGCCACATATTCAAGTTACTATTCAAGTTCTTTTCATTATGATATTCCTCTACTTCTATTGCTCATGTATTTATGTTTTTCATCAAGTTCTTATGGATATCACAAGTAAATAGATTCCCTTGCTTTCCTTAGTGGGATTTCTGCTCACCATTTCCTTTGATGTATGTCTCCAGGTTATGAGATATAGTAGTTTTACATAGGATGATTTTTTTAAGAGGATTTTAAAGGGGATTTAAAAGGGGGGTTTAAGTTTTCATTTATTTTGTTCCTGATTTCCAAGACACTAGACTTTAAAGGTCCTCTATTTGTAAAATGTAATGAAAAGTTGTGTAATAAAAATGCAGAATTTCATAGTTGATATCAAAGGATAGTTTAGTTATTTATGGAAATTAGGCTATAGAAAATTTAGGAAGAACCATATAGAAAGATTTAAATATAGGAAAACTTCTGGGTATTTTGGTGAAATATTAGGTAAGTTATTTCCGAACAAATAAATCCATGTCTGGATACGAACAAGTGGATGTGGCTCTAGAACAGATGTACCTAGGAGTGAAAGCTACGACAAGGAGTTTCGGGCTTGACCCGAGGTATCCTGGTACATGAAAATTGGGCTTTCTACACTCCTAGATTGGCACTCATGGGGGATATGTTTGTTCAATCACAAGATTTTTATGAATAATCATGAAGGATTTATAGAGAAATGTAATTTTTTAAGTAAGACGTTTTAAGACATAAACTCTTTTACAGTTAAAATATTTGTAAATGAATTAAGCTTATAACTAAGGTTTTATTCTTTTAGAAAATGGCAGGAAATAAGAGGAACCACAGAAATGGTGACCGAAATGGACCATGAGCTGACAACCCTCCGATGGAAGCCGGAATGGAAACTTTCATGAGAATGATAAACCAATTGAATCAAGTTTTGGGAAATAACTTGAATCAAGCCGAGAGACCGATCTCACTATGAAGGGAACAACATTCTGTTGAGTCCTTTATGCGTTAATGACCACCAACCTTCAGTGGATCTACCGACCCATTGATTTCTGAATATTGGATTAGCTCTATAGAGAAGATATTTTCTGTGCTCCATTGTTCAAAGAAGGAGAAGGTCACCCTGGATATTTTTCACTTAGAGTGAGAAGCTGATCAGTGGTGGGAACTAATTAAAAACATGAGGTCAAGAGTGGAGGTTGAAACTATGGAGTGATAAGAGTTTATAGGGATCTTCTTCAGTAAGTATTTCCCTCATTCAATGAGAACAAGAATGGTGAAGGAGTTTCTCGAGCTGAAGTAGAAGGAGAATGAATATTTGGGAAGCTACAAGATGAACTTCAAAAGGCTTTCATGATACACCTCTAGCTTTTTCATGGATCCAAATGGTAAGATTGATATATTATTTTATGGAATGAGACCTCATCTACAAAAGAATCTATCCAACCAAGACTATGATAGCTATAAAGAGATCATGCAGAGTGCGATGAATGTCGAACTAGAGTTTGGTGAGATGCAATAGTCTCAAAAATCCAACGACAAGAAAATATTTATGGAGCCAAGATTAGGGAAGAATTTTGATTAGGGAAGAGGAGGAAATCAAGTGAAACATCCCACGTGTAAGAAATGTGGGAAGAAGCATTTGGGGAATTTCCTTCTCTTGAGCGGGAAGTGCTACAAGTGTAGAAAAGATGGCAATATCGCATAGAACTATCATAGTAAGGTGAATCCTCAACTACCAAACACAAACGAAAAAGGGAATATAGTGTAATCCCTACCTGATGTCTAATTCAATAGGTGTGGAAAATTGGGAACTTTCCCAATCACTGTCCAAATCCGAGGGCAATGGAGGGGAATCACCATCAGCCTCAGCATCGGCCAAGGGAACAAGGTCGTACTTTTGAAATCACTACGGCTGAAGTTGAAGAGACAAATGATGTGGTGGCAGAAACTCTTGTTGTTATCTCCAAGAAATCAAGTACTTTGTTTGATTATAGTTCTACGCATTCCTTTATTTTCTTCATGTTTGCAAAGAATTCAGAATCTACCCCCGATTTGCTAAAAGTAGAGTTATCATTCAAGACTCTTGGTGGGATTATCCATGCATCATCACTGTTTAGAATCTCTAGTATTTACTTTCATGAGCACAATATTATCACAAATTTAATAGTCATTCCCATGATAGAATTTGAAATTATACTTGGGATGTATTGACTCTCAAAGTATAATGCTAAGATCAAATGCAGAAGTAAGGAAATATCAGTAGTCTTGAATGGAAAACCTACAGTTATCTTCCAAGGAGAGATATCTCAACTAGATATTTGCCTAGACGAACCTCATGTATATATCTTTATGGAGTTTATAGGTGAAGAAGAATAATGAAATTAGATTTTAATCATAGAAAAAGTCCCCATCACCCAAGAATACATTGACGCATTTCCTGAGGAGTTACCCAGAACTCCCCCAAAAAGAGGGGTAGAGTTCTCCATTAAACTCGTACCTAGATCTCATCCGATATCAAAGACCCTGTATAGGATGGAAAATGTGGAGATGGAGGAATTAAAGAAGCAACTCCAAGATATTTTGGAGAAGGGGTTTATCCATCCAACTATGTCTCCTTGGGGGGCACCTTTTCTATTTATGAAGAAGAAGGATGGATCAATGCAGCTATGCATTGATTATAGAGAACTGAATGGGATCACAGTGAAGAACAAATACCCTCTCACAAGAATTGATGAATTATTTGACCAACTTTTTGGGGCTCAATTCTTCTATAAGATTGATCTTTGATCTGGTTATCATTAATTTAGGGTGAAGAAAGAAGATATTCCAAAAAAACTGCCTTCTGATCAAGATATGAGAATTATGAGTTTTTTGTTATGCCTTTCGGACTGACTAATACACCTGCTATTTTTATATATTTAATGAATAGAGACTTTAAGGACTACCTTGATAACTTTATGTTAGTTTTTATTGATGATATTATGACATATTCCAAAATTTGCGAGGAGCATGAGGATCATTTAAGGGTTATTTTGCAAACTCTGTGGAAGGAGAGGTTTTTTGGAAAATTCAGAAAATGTGAATTTTGGTTACAAAAAGTTTCTTTCTTGGGGAACATTGTTACAAACGAAGGAATCACAGTTGACCCTAAAAAGATAAAAGTTTTAGAGGAGTGGCCTCATCCTACACCAATAATTGAGATTCTTAGTTTCCTTGGATTAGCAGGATATTATAGGAGGTTTTTGAAAGAATTTTCACAACTTTATAATTCATTAACCAAGTTAACTCAAAAAGTGGTCAAGTTAATCTAGAAAAAGGAGTGTGAGGAATGTTTCCAAGAGATGAAGAAGATATTGGTTACTGCACCCATGTTAACTCTGCCCTCAAGTGGAGATGAATTCATTTTTTTAGCGATGCATCTCTGAAAGGGATTGGGTGAATCCTCATAAAAAATGACAAAGTCATTGCTTATGCATCTCGACAGTTGAAGAATCATAAGCAGAACTATCCTACGCATGATCTGGAGCTGGCTGTGGTCGTTTTTTCTCTGAAGATATGAAGGCACTATCTTTATGGGGATAAATGTGATATATACACAGACCATAAAAGGTTGAAGTATATTTTCACACAAAAGGAATTGAACATGAGACAAAAGAGATGGTTGAAACTTCTTAAAGACTACGATTGTTCAATTTATTATCATCCCAGAAGAGAAAACAAAGTCCCTGATGCATTAAGTAGGAAATACCCAGTTGTTCTTTCCATGATGATAATTCAAAGATATCCTTTGATCAATGACCTAGTAAAGCTGGACATGGGAATTATAAGGGAAGGTACATCATCAACCATAACCCAAATTATTTCTCAATTGTTATTACTAGAGAAGATCAAGAAAGATAAAAAATAAGATCCTTTGTTACAGAATAAGTTTGAGGCTGTGAAGGATGGGAAGTTTCCAGAGTTCAATACTGATCAAGAAGGTGTACTGAAATTTTATACAAGACTATGTGTTCCATCTATTCCAGAAATAAAGAAGGAGCCGATGGATGAAGCTCATAAATATACTACCTATATACATCCAAGAAGCACAAAAATGTATAGAGACCTTTGTGATCATTATTGGTGGGATAATATGAAAAGGGAGATTGATAACTAAAATTTAAGGTTCCTGGTATATCAGAAAGTGAAGGCAGAACAACAACTTCTTAAAGGGGTATTGCAACCACTACCCATACTAGCATGTAAGTGGGACAATATCACTATGGACTTCTTCACTGGTCTCCTAAAAACATCCAAAGGAAACAATGCGATATGGGTTATTGTGGACCATCACACCAAGAATACCCATTTTATCTCCATTTGGGAAGATTTATCTCTTGACCAACTTTCTAGGATTTACGTGAAGGAAGTGGTAAGGCATCATGGAGTTCCACTTTCTATCATATCTGATCGTGATCCAAGGTTCACAAAAAAATTCTGGAGAAGTCTTCAACATGCTCTGAGAACTGAATTGAATTTAAATATGGCCTATCACCCCCAAACTGATGGCCAATCTGAAAGTACTATTCAAACAATCGAGGATATGATGAGAACATTTTCAATGGAATTTAAAGGTGGATGGGATCAACATCTCCCTTTAGTTGAGTTCTCTTACAACAAAAGCTTCCAATAGAACATTCAAATGGCACCCTATGAAGCTCTATATGGTAAGAAATGTTGAACTCCTACTTGTTGGCATGAAGCTAGTGAGAGAAAGCTTCTTGGGCCCGATATCGTGCAATAGATGATAGAAAAGGTCCATGTCATCCAACAACACATTAAGGCTACTAAGAGTCGGAAAAAGAGCTATGGCGATAACCATTGAAGGGACTTGAAGTTTGATGTTGGTGACAAGGTCTTTCTTTGAATTTCAACTTGGAAGAGAGTCATGAGGTTTGGGAAGAAAGGGAAGCTCAGCCCTAGGTACATTGGTCCCTATGAAATCCTTGATTACGTAGGAGTAGTGGCCTATCGGCTTGCACTTCCTTCAAATCTAGCACAAGTTCATGATGTCTTCCATGTATCCCTCTTGATAAAGTACACACTTGGCCCTTCACATGTACTAAATACAAAGGTGGAACAAATGGAACATGAAATCTATTATGAAGAGAAGCCGGTGGAGATATTGGATCGTAGGGACAAGGTTCTACGCAAAAAGAATACCCACCTTGTTAAGGTGTTTTAGAGAAACCAAAAATGCGAAGAAGCCACATGGGAACTACCGGAGTCTATGAGGCAGAAGTACCCACACCTTTTCACTTATGAGGGTATGAGTTAAAATTTCGGGAATGAAATTTCTTAAGGGGGGAGGAATGTAACGACCCAAATTTTTGAATAATATTTGTTTTTTGAATTTGTGTATTATTTTATTTTATACTCAAAAAACAATATCCTTTAATTAATTAAGTGAGTATAATTAAAATAATACCACTGGGTTTTGACTGTTATATGACTGTTGGAAACTAAATTCTTAACATTATGATTGTTGTTTGTAAATACAAGTGATCATGGTTAATTAATATCGAAAGAGGAGTCGATGGACACATCCAGTAGAATCAGGCCATACGAAGACCATCTGTGAGAGCATGGGAAGGAGGTTTTATCACTGGGATTTGCTCTGGACCAATCCCATTCTGAACTCTAACATGTGAAGCTTGAACGGAATTGCCTACGGGAGAAGTTCAAGATGATAAAAATCAGCACTCAGGAAATGGTGTTCGATTTTACCCGAGATTCTATCGCCATAACACATCTTACACTTAGGTCCTATGTAGGTGTTATAAGGGGATACATAATGAGACCATAGTAATGTTGTGTAATCCTTCTGTATAAATAAAATTGGTATTTATTTTTATGTTAAATTTGTGAATTTCAAATGTCCAGATAAATTTCGGATGAATTTATAGAAGTTTCATATTATTGATGAGTTTTGGAAAAAGTGTATTTTAAAATATTTTTTGTATACTTTAAATAATTAATAATGTAAAATGATTTTCAAAAAATGGTCTTCTAAAGTTGTGACCAGTAAGAAATTTAGAGTCTAATAATATCAACTTAATTTTTAGTGAATAGTAAAGTATGAATAGTAATATCACCCTTATGAATAGTAATGTGACCAATGGAATAGTAACCTCACTTAAGAAAGTATAAATATAATTTAGGTATCTCTAATGATGAAGTGATATAATAGCATAAGTAAATAACCGTTTTAGAAATCATTAGTTAAGTATTGTTTTTTTCCAGGTAAATCCTGATTTTACTTAAAAATTTAATATATCATATTTAAAAAATCATTTTAATAAAATGAAGTTAATTTTTAAATTCAGAGCATCGATATTAGGTTAGGGTTATTTTTTTAAATTTTTATAAAATGTTTTGTTTTTCGGTGAATAGTAAAAATGAAGTTTTGAGTTTCAGTGTAATTAATGACATAATTAATGATGTAATAATTATGGTCGACTTGTGAATAGTAATATATGTTATGTGGTGTCCCAAGTGACCAATACCATGGGAAAATACCATGGTCAAGCCCATGGTTTTTCAAATACCATTGATGAGGTGTCCCTCGGTAATTAATTAATTATTCCCTCACTTTTGCTATATATACCAGCCCATTACTTCATTAATTTCATTAAAAATTAATAATAAAAAAAGGTATGGTCTTTTTACCTCCCAATTAGTCTTCCCAAGGTTCCCTCAAACCACCCAAGGTCCCAACTTTCAAGCTTTCAGAGTTAGTCTTCAAGGTAAGGGAACCTTTCACCCTCCTCTTTTAAGTCATGAATTCCTTTATGTTATGTCTTCTATTTTCCATTTAATTATGTAGGGTTATGTTCTTATATATAATTATTTCTTTCCATTTTATGTATAAATGATGATAAACCATTTTTTATCTCATCAACTGATTTTCTGGATTTTTAAGTGATGCCGTTAGGTTGCCGAATTTTCATAAAAGAACTTGCATCTTCTCTTTTCTTTCAAGTTTCCTTTTCATGTGGTATGTCATTAAAATATCCATAACATGTTCTTATTTCTATTTTATTATATCCCTATATTGTATTATGAGTTATTTAGGAGTGGTTGATCCTTTTCCCATATCTTTCAATGTTTTATAAAAACATGTTATGTAGCCGTTATGCTGCAGAATTTTTGTCTTGAAATATCTCTCTTTTTCTCAAGAAATTCTCTTATTTTATTTATGTGAATACCCAAATATATTTTCTTTTCCAAGGGTATTCATCGAGACATAAAATTTATATATTTTATTCTGGAATTGACATACATATAACCCTAACTTCCTTTCCATGGGTTATAAATGACATAATGATCTTATTTTTAAGCACTTTTAAAACATCATGATTTTGAAGTGAAACCCATTTCTTTTAATCTATTTGGGTTATTTATGAAATGTATGATTATGATATTTGTTTATCACATTAAAATAAAGACATATTAAGGGTTTTCCATGATAGCGCTCTAATGCATTGTGTAAATAATTTAATCTCTAGAGATGACAAGTTTCATGATACCTTGGTGAATAACCTTGGTAATTTTTATGACACCTTAGGGTGAAACTTGGTTATATGTTCATGAATGTATAAATTAAATGTTATAGACACATATTAAAGTTATGATTCAATTTATTTTCATTATGATATGTCTCTATATCCATTTCTCATGTCATTATGTTTTTCATCAAGTTGTTATTGATATCATAAGTAAACTGATTCCCTTGCTTTCCTTACTGGGCCTTCTACTCACCCTTTACTTTGATGTATGTCTCTAGGTTATGAGATGAAGTAGTTGTACATAGGATAAAATTTTCAAGAGGCTTTTCAAGGGGATTTAAAAGAGTTTTTTAAGTTTTCATGTATTTGTTCCTGATTTCCAAGACACTAGACTTTAAAGGTCATCAGTTTGTAAAATGTAATTAAACGTTATGTATTAAAAATGAAAGATGCCATACTGATGAATATATTTTGTATGATGGAAAAAAAATCCAATTTATGAAAATATGTCATAATTTGGCATCATAAAAAAATATTGGAGTTGGATTATACAATATTCCAACGGCTGATTTTTCAATGCAAGTTGGTTGATAATAAGAGTGATGTTAAAATATATGAATTGGGATTTGTGAAAGTGAATTTCAATAAGGAAGGTTACAAAGATGAATAATTTATAATGGAATCATATTCAGTATAGGTATTTTATGTTTCATATCCTGCAAACTAAAAGTGTTCAATTATTCTATTATTAACCAAAACCACTGAAGGTTCATATGAAAATTCAATAAAGGATGACCCTTTAATTGGGACATCATAATCATTTCACACTAGTCCCAATGTAAATTAGGTCTTTTATGTTAAAAGAGACCACAATTAAGGGGTACATATACTTGATAGAGGGTTCATATCCTATTAATCTTTAGAAAAATAAAGTTTAATAGTCAAGTTATATATATTTTTGTAATATACATTGCATTACCTCATGTTATTATCTATTCACTACTATATTTACATAATCTAAATTAAATGTTGAACCACTTATGTAGATAATGACTTATACACATGTTGATGCTTCTAATCCTAATAAACAATAGGTTTCTCAAACTGTTAATGCTACTAGTGTATAAGAACAACGACCTTCCGCACATGCCGATTCTTTCAATCCTAAGGAACAATAGGTTTCACAACCTACTGCTTCTCCCAGTGTATAGGAACAATAAAATTATACACATGATAATAATACCAATCCATATGAACAACATATTGATGATATTGAACTTGAGGAAATGGTAGATGGTGATGAATCAATTTTTCAAAAAAATGGAGCACCATAGCATGATTATGTTAGAAAAAATTATTAAGGTGAAAAGAAAGGACATCAAATTCAAGTTCATATGGAATGTGTGTGATCATTCTATTAACCCAAATAAGTCCATGTTTAGCAGGTTCATTGGGCTTATCACTCAACATCTTGTTTCAATTGATGTAGCTTTATGGAACCATGTTGTTCCCAAGATTAAGACATTGATTTGGGAAGAGATTAGGGTAAAAATATAACATCTTTTCTTTATTATACTAAAAAATAAAAAATAAAACATTGAATTAATCTTCATTTTCCCTCACAGAGTGCCTCTATAGTATATTAATCCCACAATAAATTTGTATTAATGCTTACTGGAAAGGATCACAAAGCCTTTCAAACAATTTTAACAAAATTTTATCTAAAATATGATGAAGGTAAATTAAACTTGCACCCACTGCATATTTATGCACTCCTAATAATCCAATAAGCATGGGATGTGTTTACTAAATATCATGTAGAGATATATTTTTAGGTACATTGTTCCTGGTAATACAATGTTTGAAAGTATGTGTATTAATTACTTTTATTGAGAATTTTTAATTTATGAAACAAAATATGGGTACTAAAAATAAAGAACAGATAGAAAAACCAACATACACCTACCATAAAGCAAGGATGTGGTACACTTCATTTGAAAAAAATTGGTAAATATTTTAAATCTACCGTAATAATTCTATGTGACATGAAACAATAATATAATTATGTTCCTATATTTATATTCAAATTGATGAATCCAAATCCAAATCCACTTCCATCTCACACCATGTTTTATGTAAGGAGTAATATATAAATATAGATGAGATACTAATAGATGAAAACACAAAAAAAGTATGGGAAGCATGTATAAGTATGAAATAATTTTTTTTCTTTAAATATATATTACATAAAAATATTACTTATTTTAATATATTTTATTTCTGAATTAGTCATAATAATCATCAACAAATATACCAGATGAGCACCTACAAACAATAGAATTGAAGAGGACAAAAATATATGGATGTGTTAGAGGTGTGGGTTTTGGGGTGACACCCCGAACATATTTTGAGAAATGAAAAGAACATGGGATAAAGATAATGAAATGTAAGAGATTCAATAAATATTAGCCGTACTTGAATAAAAATTTCATTAGTAGTATGAGTCTCTTGAAAATGTTATTAGGGGGGGGGGAATAGAAGAAACAACTCAAGAACAACCACTACTTGAAGATACCTCCCCACCCCCACCATATTTGAGGTAAGAAATCCACCTCAAAGAGCTGTCTTAGATGAGGTAATCAATAGTCTAATAATTTTTTTTCTATGAAATGTGAATTAGGAAGACACTGATACCATTCCTATATTGATATTCTATAATGATTGTGATTTATATATATAAACACCCATATATTGACTTGTTGTAAGGGATAATGTGTTCAATATCCAAGAAAAAACTCTACACAATAGAAAAATTCCAACATGTCATGTGAGAATGGGGATTACCTTATCTCATGAGCCAAGCACTGAGCTACCTATTCCACTCAATGACATAGATATTCATACGACCAAGAAAGATATTGGAACATTCATAGCATAACCGTCAAATATTATAAAAAAACATGTCAATAAAGAGGTATTCATTTATAATTTATTTTTCATGATAAACCATTAAAAATTAATGAAAAAAGGTTGAACTGATGAATGTTATTACACACATACAAAGGGAATGGAAAAAACAAAAGGTCAAATCCAAAACAACTAAAAGACAAACCAATTGATTAAAAAGATCTTAAAAAAGAACCTTTATCCCAACTGTTCAATATTCGTATTTACTAACATCGAAGTTACATGTAGATACAAAGTTACAAAGTTTTAGTAATCACATAGCTAATTTTTTAGAACAAATGTATGGTGAGGCCATTAAAAATTTCATTTCTCTTGAGAATATAGATGAAATTATTAAGTAGAATAGCTATAGGTCTCAATTGTAAATGTATAAATGAGGTTTGTTTTATTGATTTCTTTTCCAATAGATAATCTAGTATGTTAATTATGAATAAATACATTTCATATTTTTTGCAGGAGTATATATGAATACCAATTGAAGGAATTACCCCATGAACATAAATATGAACTCATTAGTCACCACATCACTTCTACAGACCAAACCAAAATGGAATTAGTTCAAATTGATGAAATAGTGGAAAAACTAGCCAAATTGTTTGAAATAAAACTTATGAATGGTAGAATATTCTTAATACCAATGATTTAGGGGTAAAACTCTACAATTTAATCATATAAAATATATTTTAATTCTTTTTATAACTTATTCTTATTTGTTTTTTTGGAAACATGGGGTACTCATTGCGATCAATTTAGATACTAAAAATATTTATTTTTTGGATTCACTACATGGATAACTAACAAACCGACCACACATGATGACATTTGTCAATTTTTAATCCACCAAATCCAAAATTTTACAACAAAACTTCAAGTTATATATTTTATATTATGTTTCAATGTAACGACCCGAAATTTTGAATAAATCTTGTTTCCTAATTTTGTGTTTTATTTTTTTTATACTCAACAATTTTTTTTTCATTTGATAATATGAGTATAATTAAAATGAGACCATTGGGTTTTGGACTTTTATATGACCATTGGTCAATATGACCACTGGAAACTAAACGTTTTGATTATTGTCTCTATATACAAGTAATCTTGGTTAATTAATATAGAAAGAAGATTTGATGGCCTCACCCAGTAGTCTTGGACCGATCGAAGCCCATCTAACAGAACTTGGGAAGGAGGTAGCACCACTGGGCTTTGCTCTGGACCAAACCCAACCTGAACTTCATCGTGTGAAGCTAGAACGGAATCGCCTTTGCGAGAAGTTCAAACTGATAGAAATTACTACTCATGCGATGTTGGCCGAGCCTCCCTCAGATTCTCTCATCTTAGCACACCTTACACTTAGGTCCTATGCTGGTGTGATAAGGGGCCATGTAAGGAGACCGTAATTGCCTTGTGTAATCCTTTGTTTTAAATAAAAATTGGGATTTCTTCTTATGATGAAGTTTATGAATTTTATAATGTCCGGATAAATACAGTATGCATATTTTTAATGAATTTTAGAAAAAGGATATTTTAAAAAATGTTTATGTAAACCTTAAATAATTAAAAATGTGTAATGATTTTTAAAAAATGGTCTTCTACAATTATGTTCGGTACGAAATTTAGAGTCTAATAAGATCAACTTAATTTTTGATGAATAGTAAATTATGAATAGTGATTTTATTCTTAGGATTAGTAATGTGCCCAAATGGATTAGTAATCTCACTTAAAGAAAGTATTAATATAATCTAGGCACCTTGATTAAGTAGTGTGATTCAATAAAATAGTTAAATAACGGTTTCATAAATTATTATTCAAGTATTAGTTTTTTTCGGGTGAATAGTGTTTTTTAATTAAAAATTAAATTAAAAATATTTAGAAAATTATTTTTATAAAATGGATTTCATTTTTGAACTCAGAGCATCGATATTATGTTAAGGTAAATTTTGGGGTTTTTTCTGAAAAAAATAAAATTTTGGTGAATAGTGTAATTATTTAAAAAATAGATTAAAAATATTTAGAAAATTATTTTTATAAAATGGAGTTCATTTTTGAAAATAGAGCATTGATATTTGATTAAGGTGAAATTTTGGGATCTTTCTGAGAAAGTTGAATTTTCAGTGAATAATAAAAATACAGTTTTAGGGTTTCGGTATGTTTAATGACATCATAATTGTGTCATGATGATGTCATGAGATATTTTAATGGTTGGCCAGCCAAGGGTGATGGATTATTGTTTTGGGGGCCCCATGTGGCCTAACTCCATGGTAAATGCCAAGGGAGAGCACATAGTTTTGAGAAAATCACTTTTGAGGTGTCCCTTGGCCATTAATGCCTTGTCCCCTCACTTTCCCTATAAATACCAAGCCATACTCTCATCCATTTCAACTCCCCACTCTCCCCCAACGAATTTCTGGTCTCATTACCTCCCAAGGAGTCCTCCCAAGGTGCCCCCAAGCCCTGAAGGCTCAAACCTTTGAGTTTTAAGAATTACGTTTTAAGGTAAGGGATCCGACCTCTCTCTTTCATTTCAAGTAATCTCTTTTATGTCATTCCTTTTATGCTCCATGTTCTTATGTTGGAGGATGTTATTTTATACTACTATTACTGCCCTTTTCATGTTCATATAATGAGATATCCTCTCTTACTCTTATTATTTAGTTTTATGAAATTTTAAGTGGCGCCGTTAGGCTGCCGAAATTTTTGTAACAGATTCTTTCTCCCTTCTCATTTTTTTTCAAGATCTATTTTCATGTAAAGTATTTCAAGTTCCTTTTTTATTATGTTGGGGTATGATCTCTAAATTTATCATATTGATATTTTATGATCATATGATGAGAGACCCCATTTTATCTCTTCAATTCAGTATTTTGAAGTTTTAAGTGGCGCCGTTAGGCTGCCGAATTTTTAAGTGGTTCTTCACCCTTCTCATTTTAAAGTTCTACTTTCATGTCAATTCGTTCTAGTTCCTTTTTGTTATGTTGGGGTATGATCTATATATCTATTATACTGGAATATTATGTTCATATGATGAGATACCCCATTTTATCTCTTCAATTCAGTATTTTGAAGTTTTAAGTGGCGCCGTTAGGCTGCCGAATTTTTTAGGGGATTCTTTCACCCTTCTCATTCTTTTCAAAGTTCTACTTTCATGTCAAGTCTTTCAAGTTCCTTTTTAATTATGTTGGAGAATTATCTCTATATCTATCATACTGAACTCTTATGTTCACATGATGAGAGAGCCTATTTGATCTTTTCAAATCATTTTTGTTGAAGTTTAAATAACGCCGTTAGGCTGCCGAACTTTCATAAGAGAAATCTAATTTTTGTCTTCCCTCCATGTTTTTCATTTCAAATGGTATTTCCTTGAAATTTCATTACCATGATCATGTATCCTTCTTATTCTATCCATCTACTGTTTTATGGGTCATTTATGAATGTTTGACCCATTTTCCCTCTCTTTTTAATGTTTTCTAAAACCTCGTAACATAGCCGTTATGCTGCAGAATTTCCGTCTCAAAATGTCTCTCTCTTTTTCTAAAGTTATTTTATATTATTAAGTGAATACTCAAATCTCTTTCTTATAAAGGGGTATTCACATATATACCAAAATGTTCTATTTTAAATTCTGGGATTTACATACATGAGACCCACCTTCCTTTTCTATGGGTTTTAAAGTGACGTAAAGATCATGTCTTTAAAGCAGTTTTTAAAACGTTATGATTATGAAATGAAACCCATTTATTTTATGCTATATGGGTTATTTATGAAATGTTTGATGATGATATATGTGTCTCACATGATAACAAAGTCAAATTTAAGGGTGCGCCCTGGTAGCGCTCCAATGCATTGGGTAATGATGTAACCACTAGAGATTACAATTTTCAGGATACCTTGGTGAATAACCTTGGTAATTTTCAAATGACACCTTGGGGATGGAACTTGGTGATATGTTCATGATTGTATATGTTAAATTATGTAGCCAAATCTTCAAGTTATGAAAAATGTTATTTTTATTATGATGTATCTCATGATTTCTTTCTCATGCCTTAAAGTTCTTTTCATGTCCTTATTGAAGTATCTCAAGTTCAAATGTAAAATGTTTCTCTTGTTTCCCTTACTGGGCCTTCTGCTCACCCTTTCTTTTTATGTATGTCCCCAGGTTATGAGATGCAGTAATTAACCTAGGATGAGCTTAAGGGGAAGCCTTTCAAGTGTTTAAGAAAAGTGTTTCTTTTGTTCTTTTCATGTATTATGTTCCTTGTTTCCAAGACACTAAACCTTAAAGATCCTCAGTTCCGTGTAATGAAATGAAAGTTATGTTATAAGAAGACGGGATGATATAGTTGGTATCAAAGGATGGTTTAGTTATTTGTAGAAATTATGATATGAAAACTTTAGGAAGAAGCCTATAGAAAAGTTTATACATAGGAAATCTTCCTGGTATTTTGGTGAGTATTGAGTAATGGGTTGCCAAGCAAATACATCCCTGTCTGGATACGAGCAGGTAGAGGTGGCTCTGGCACAGATGTACATAGGGGTAAAACCCGAAAACACCGCTTTGAGCTAGACTCGAACGAGAACTGGTACACGACAACGGGCCTTGCTGCACTCTTGGTTACGACACTCCCGGGGGATATGCTTTGGTAAATTCATAAGCTTAGTATGAACCATTATTAAAGGAACACAGATAAAATAAAATAAAGATTCACATAAGGATATATGATCATGGATAACCTAGTTTGAAATCTAGGGGATCACAAGTTAGGGTATACTTTTCTTCTACAAGTTATCCTTATATGCGTTAAGTTCATTTTCATGATTATTGGCTAAGTATTAAAGCCCCTAATTGTACTTTGTTTTCGTAGTTAATGGTGGGAAATGGAAGAACATGTCCCAACATCCAATGTGATAAGAAATGTGACGATTGCCATATTAATATGAAAGAGGTGATTCGGGGATTAAAAGATGATTATTATTTTGGAATACGTTCACTATTTTGGGGAACCTATATGATCGAGGTAAATAGATTACTACGTTATTTTTATTGAGAAGTAAGTTTGACTTATATTTTGAAGAATCGATGAATTTAAGGTGGACTTATAGTAATTTAGGTTACTTATAGGAATGATTAACCTATCTTAGGTAAAATATGTTTAGGTTATCTACTTTTTTTATAAGATGTTAGGAGTGGTTGATGTTGTTTGGAGATGAACAATGAAGTTTATTTTGGAGGACTATGTTATCAAATCCCTCTTGTATTTGGGTTTCAATCTTAGTTTGGTTTATTTTGAAGAATTTTAAGGACCGTTATTTATGGAATGGTCTATGATGAACTTTGGGTAGTACCATGGAACTTTGAAGATTTAAAAGTAGTTTCCATTCCTATGGGATTCTTTCTTTTTGAAGAGTTTTTTTACCTTACCCTTTCTATTTTTGGGATAATGTTTAAAGATAGATGAAATAGATAGTTAATCATTTGTGGATTATGTGATTCTCTAGAAGATGATTCTTGTGTTTTGATGAGACCAAGTAGTTTTGAATGCTCATCGTTTGGAGAAAAGATTAGTTTTGGTAGAAACTTATTAAAGGATTAAACTCTACATGAAGGTAGGTATATTTTCTTATGTTTTTGTTCTATTTAGTAAATGAATTCCTCAAAATTATGAAAAGGAATGTAAAACAAAAACGTTGTTGGTTTACGTTTCCTACAAGGTAATCAAAGACCATTTACACACATCATAAGTTTGGGATTTTCTTATGGTTAACTTTCTCCTAATCATGGTTTCTATCACTCTCCCTCAGAACATGACCCTTTGTTTTCTCCTCCATATCCATGTTTTCCTACATGGAATCCTAGTGTGGGATAACTCGGGTGACCTTTGTACTTCCCTTTCTTTCTTTTAAAGTAATAGTTTTACTGACTCATTTTCTGATGTGGGACTTTCAATGAAATTTCAAAACCCAATTTTAAAAATTGCGAGGATGCAATTTCTTAAGGGGGGAAGATTGTAACGACCCGAAATTTTGAATAAATCTTGTTTCCTAATTTTGTGTGTTATTTTTTTTTATTTTTTTTTATACTCAACAAATTTTTTTTTTCATTTGATAATATGAGTATAATTAAAATGAGACCGTTGGGTTTTGGACTGTTATATGACCATTGGTCAATATGACCGCTGGAAACTAAACGTTTTGATTATTGTCTCTAAATACAAGTAATCTTGGTTAATTAATATAGAAAGAAGATTCGATGGCCTCACCCAGTAGTCTTGGACCGATCGAAGCCCATCTAACAGAACTTGGGAAGGAGGTAGCACCATTGGGGCTTTGCTCTGGACCAAACCCAAGCTGAACTTCATCGTGTGAAGCTAGAACAGAATCGCCTTTGCGAGAAGTTCAAACTGATAGAAATTACTACTCGTGCGATGTTGGCCAAGCCTCCCTCAGATTCTATCACCTTAGCACACCTTACACTTAGGTCCTATGCTGGTGTGATAAGGGGCTATGTAAGGAGACCGTAATTGCATTGTGTAATCCTTTGTTTTAAATAAAAATTGGGATTTCTTCTTATGATGAAGTTTATGAATTTTCTAATGCCCGGATAAATACAGTATGCATATTTTTAATGAATTTTAGAAAAAAGATATTTTAAAAAATGTTTATGTAAACCTTAAATAATTAAAAATGTGTAATGATTTTCGAAAAATGGTCTTCTACAATTATGTTCGGTATGAAATTTAGAGTTTAATAAGATCAACTTAATTTTTGATGAATAGTAAATTATGAATAGTGATTTTATGCTTAGGATTAGTAATGTGACCAAATGGATTAGTAATCTCACTTAAAGAAAGTATTAATATAATCTAGGCACCTTGACTAAATAGTGTGATTCAATAAAATGGTTAAATAACGGTTTCATAAATTATTATTCAAGTATTAGTTTTTTTCGGGTGAATAGTGTTTTTTAATTAAAAATTAAATTAAAAATATTTAGAAAATTATTTTTATAAAATGGATTTCATTTTTGAACTCAGAGCATCGATATTATGTTAAGTAAAATTTTGGGGTTTTTTCTGAAAAAAATAAAATTTCGGTGAATAGTGCAATTATTTAAAAAATAGATTAAAAAAATTTAGAAAATTATTTTTATAAAATGGATTTCATTTTTGAAATTAGAGCATTGATATTTGATTAAGGTGAAATTTTGGAATCTTTCTGAGAAAGTTGAATTTTCAGTGAATAATAAAAATACAGTTTTAGGGTTTCGGTATGTTTAATGACATCATAACTGTGTCATGATGATGTCATGAGATATTTTAATGGTTGTCCGGCCAAGGGTGATGAATTATTGTTTTGGGGGCCCCATGTGGCCTAACTCCATGGTAAATGCCAAGGGAGAGTACATGGTTTTGAGAAAAGCACTTTTGAGGTGTCCCTTGGCCATTAATGCCTTGTCCCCTCACTCTCCCTATAAATACCAAGCCATACTCTCATCCATTTCGACTCCCCACTCCCCCCCAACGAATTTCTGGTCTCATTACTTCCCAAGGAGTCCTCCCAAGGTGCCCCAAGCCCTCAAGGCCCAAACCTTTGAGTTTTAAGAGTTACGTTTTAAGGTAAGGGATCCGACCTCTCTCTTTCATTTCAAGTAATCTCTTTTATGTCATTCCTTTTATGCTCCATGTTCTTATGTTGGAGGATGTTCTTTTATACTACTCTTACTGCCCTTTTCATGTTCATATAATGAGAGATCCCCTCTTACTCTCATTATTTCGTTTTATGAAGTTTTAAGTGGCGCCGTTAGGCTGCCGAAATTTTTGTAACAGATTCTTTCTCCCTTCTCATTTTTTTCAAGATCTATTTTCATGTAAAGTATTTCAAGTTCCTTTTTATTATGTTGGGGTATGATCTCTAAATTTATAATACTGATCTTTTATGATCATATGATGAGAGACCCCATTTGATCTCTTCAATTCAGTATTTTGAAGTTTTAAGTAGCGCCGTTAGGCTGCCGAATTTTTAAGTGGTTCTTCACCCTTCTCGTTTTGAAGTTCTACTTTCATGTCAATTTGTTCTAGTTCCTTTTTGTTATGTTGGGGTGTGATCTCTATATCTATCATACTGGACTCTTATGTTCATATGATGAGATACCCCATTTGATCTCTTCAATTCAGTATTTTGAAGTTTTAAGTGGCGCCGTTAGGCTGCCGAATTTTTTAGGAGATTCTTTCACCCTTCTCATTCTTTTCAAAGTTCTACTTTCATGTCAAGTCTTTCAAGTTACTTTTTAATTTTGTTGGGGAATTATCTCTATATCTATCATACTGAACTATTATGTTCACATGATGAGAGAGACTATTTGATCTTTTCAAATCATTTTTGTTGAAGTTTAAGTAATGTCGTTAGGCTGCCGAACTTTCATAAGAGAAATTTAATTTTTGTCTTCCCTCCATGTTTTTTATTTCAAATGGTATGTCCTTGAAATTTCATTACCATGATCATGTATCCTTCCTATTCTGTCCATATACTGTTTTATGGGTCATTTATGAATGTTTGACCCATTTTCCCTCTCTTTTAATGTCTTTTAAAACCTCGTAACATAGCCGTTATGCTGCAGAATTTCCGTCTCAAAATGTCTCTCTCTTTTTCTAAAGTTCTTTTATATTATTAAGTGAATAATCAAATCTCTTTCTTCTAAAGGGGTATTCACATATATACCAAAATGTTCTATTTTAAATTCTGGGATTTACATACATGAGACCCACCTTCCTTTTCTGTGGGTTTTAAAGTGACGTAAAGATCATGTCTTTAAAGCAGTTTTTAAAACGTTATGATTATGAAATGAAACCCATTTATTTTATACTGTATGGGTTATTTATGAAATGTTTGATGATGATATATGTGGCTCACATGATAACAAATTAAAATTTAAGGGTGCGCCCTAATAGCGCTCCAATGCATTGGGTAATGATGTAACCACTAGAGATTACAATTTTCACGATACCTTGGTGAATAAACTTGGTAATTTTCAAATGACACCTTGGGGATGGACCTTGGTGATATGTTCATGATTTTCTATGTTAAATGATGTAGCCACATCTTCAAGTTATGAAAAATGTTATTTTTATTATGATGTATCTCATGATTTCTTTCTCATGCCTTAAAGTTCTTTTCATGTCCTTATTGAAGTATCTCAAGTTCACATGTAAAATGTTTCTCTTGTTTCCCTTACTGGGCCTTCTGCTCACCCTTTCTTTTGATGTATGTCCCCAGGTTATGAGATGCAGTAATGAACCTAGGATGAACTTAAGGAGAATCCTTTCAAGTGTTTAAGAAGAGTGTTTTTTTTGTTCTTTTCATGTATTATGTTCCTTGTTTCCAAGACACCAAACCTTAAAGATCCTCAGTTCTGTGTAATGAAATGAAAGTTATGTTATAAAAAGGCGGGATGCTATATTCAATGAGAATTATTTTATGACAAGGAAATGTTTAAATATTGTAAAAATCATGGCATGAGGATAGTCCATGTGAACAAGGAGCCTGTCGAATTCTACAAGTTGATAAGTATTAGGGTATATATACTAATATTTCAATATCAAAACACATATAAAAAAATTACTTATTTTTATCAATGTTTCTATAGTTTTTGAAATAAAAAAAATGGAAAATAATATGGTTATTATGTTTATAAATTTATGAGAGATATCATATATCATCAACCAACTTGAATCCCCGAATAGGTATTTTCAAAGATAATTACTATTTAATTTAAAATATTTATTAATCCTTTATGTATTTATATTTTTACAGTACTATTATGAATATAAAAGATATTTGTATTCATAAAATGAAAAATATTTTTTTAGAAATGAATGGGAATCATACCTGATGTCAGAATGTACACATATATCATGAATATGTGACTTCCAACGTCTTATTTTGTTTATTTTATCATAATTATATATATATTTTTAGTTAATTTCCTTAGTATTTCTATCTGATGCTTGTTTTATTAATTTTCAGAGAGATCATAAAGAAATGACTTCATCAAAAAGCATGATTCACTCTTGTACTATGATGATGCACTTAATTCAATACACAATGTACCCGATATGACTCAAATTGTATGTTTTTAGTTTAAAATTGATATTTTATTAATTCATTGTTTCATATTTATGTTTAATTTATTTATTTATAGTATTAAAATCATATGAACTGTTTTCTTATATAGTTGGATTATTTTTATCATTAGGGTGGTTTGTTCAAAGCTGCTCGTGCTCATGCGATATTGGACTTCGAGGCTATAATTGAAATAATGAAAATAATGAAATGGGTCAATAATGTATACAACGATCATGAAAAAGTGAATTACCACTACTTATTTAATTAATATTGTCTTCATTTTATCTAATATTTTTAATTTAATTTATTATCATTTTTACCTAATACTTTTTTAGTTTTTTTATAGATCATTTGGGAATTCATATTTTTCTTTCAATTGTCTACAAAAAGCCAAAAAAGAAAAAAATATGTTTCTTTATGGTAGAAGAGGAAACCCCATGCTACCTGAAACATAAAGTGTTTAAAGGAGAATGATTTTTATCTTCTATTAGAATGTAAAATTTTCTCTCTTTTCAGTATTTTTGTGAATATTTGAAAGAAAAACACATATTTTATACTCAATCGTCCGAACCCCAATGTAATACACAATGTAGTCGGTATGAATCAGACTATTTGTTTTTAGTTTATAACTTACATTTTAGTTCAAAACACACATCACATACTCAGAACTAATAAAACACATTCAGATTGTTTGTATACTTTATTACATAAATCCATAAGTCATTTTTGATGTGTAGGAATCATCCTCACCTCAATCTGATGAATAGTGTGTCCAGTATGACTCAAAGTGTGTCTTTTAATTTAAAATTAACCTTACTTTTAGTCAAATGAAAACATGAAATGCTGAAAACCAATAAAAATAATTCTAATTGTTTTAATTCTTTAGAAAAATGATCCATAAGTCATTTGTGACATGTTTGAAATCAACCACACCTCAATATAACACACAACGTGACCGATATGACTCCAAGTGTTTTTTTATTTAAAATTGACATTGTGTTTAGTAAAAAGAATAAGTGACATATTGAAAACTAATTAAAAACATTAAGATTGTTTTTATACTAGAATAAAATCATCTATAAGGAATTTTTAATGTATTGGAATCAACCACACCTCATTATGATGCATGGTGTGACCGATATGGATCTAAGTGTGTTTTTTAAAATTGACATTAATTTTAGTAAAAAGAAAAACTAAAATAAATAAAACCAAGAAAAAGAAAATCATATTGATTTGATACTTTATGAAAATGTTACATAAGTCATTTTTGACATGTTGGAATCAATCAAACCTCAATCCTATGCATAGTGTAACTAGTATAACATCAAGTGTGTCTTTTTATTTAAAAGTAACATTACATTTAGTAAAAAGAAAAAATGACATACTGAAAAGCAATAAAATTCATTTTTATTATTTTCATACTTTATTAAAACGATTCATAGGTAATATTTGATGTATAGGAATCAACACCACATCAATTCGACATACGATGCAACCAATATGACTCTAAGTGTGTCTTTTTATTTAAAATTGACATTATTGTTAGCAAAAAGAACAATTTTCATATTGAAAAACAAGAAAAAATATTCATATTATTTTTATACTTTAGTAAAATGATCCATAAGTCATTTATGAAATGTAGTAATCAACCATACCTAAATATGATGCACGATGTGACTAATATGACTCAAAGTGTGTCTTTTTAATTAAAATTGACATTAATTTTAGTAAAAAGAATAGGTGAGATATTGAAAACTAATAAAATTAATTCATATTGTTTTGATAATTTAGTAAAATGATCCATAAAGTAATTTTTTAAGTGTAGGAATAAAATAAGGCTAAATATGATGCATAATGTGATCGGTATGACTCTAATTATATCTTTTTATTTAAATTTAACATTAATTTTTGTAAAAAGAACATGTGACATACTGAATACAAAGAAAACACATTCGTATTGTTTCGATACTTTATGAAAATGATACATAATTAATTTTTAATTTGTATAAATCAACCACACCTCAATCCAATGCGTAGTGTGACTGTTATGACTCAAAGTGTCTATTATCAGTTTAAAATTGACGTTTTAGTTCAAAATAGATGTCACTCATTAAAAAATAAGAAAAAAAATTTATATTGTGTTTTATAATTTAGGAAAATGATTCATAAGTTATTTTTGAGGTGTATAAAGTTATCTCACATCAAACTAACACATGATGTGACTAGTATTGCTCAAAGTGCATGTTTCCAGTTTGAAATGATATTTTAGTAAAAAACAAAAGTGACATACTCAAAACTAAGAAAACACATTCAGATTGTTTTGAAACTTAAGGAGAACAATCCATAAGTCATTTTTGATATGTATTAATTAGCCTCACCTCAATCTGATGAACATTGTGAATGATATGAATCCTAATGCGTCTTTTTTATTTAAAATGGACATGAATTTTAGTAAAAATAATAAGTGACATACTAAAAACTAAGAAAACACATTCATATCATTTTTATACTTTAGGAAAATGATCCCTAATTCATTTTTTATATTTATTAATCAACTAAAACTCAATTCACAACACTATGTGACCAGTATAACTCAAACTGTGTTTTTTTATTTGAAATTGACATTAATTTTAGTAAAAAGAACAAGTGACATATTGAAAACCAAGAAAACACATTCTTAATGTTTTTATACTTTAGTAAAACAATCCAAAAGTAATATATGATATGTAGGAGTAACTCATACCTCAATACGACACAAATTGTGACTGTTATGACTCCAAGTGTCCGCTATTAGTTTAAAATGGACATTTTCGTTCAAAAAGCGTCTCACTCAATAAAAAAACTGAAAAAATGATCTGATTGCCTTGATAATTTAGGAAAACAATTCATAAGTTATTTTTGATATGTATTAATCAACCTAACATTAAAATAAAACATGATATGACCTGTATGGATCAAAGTGTGTGTTTCTTATTTGAAATTACATTTTAATAAAAAACACAAGTGACATACTAAAAACCGATAAGACACATTAGGATTGTTTTCATACTTTAGGAAAATTATCCATAAGTCATTTTTGATGTGTATGAATCAGCCTCACCTCAATCTAACACATGGTGAGACTGATATGAATCCAAGCGTGTCTTTTTATTTAATATTGACTTTAATTTTAGTAAAAAGAACAACTCACATACTAAAAACCAAGAAAATACATTCTAATTATTTTGATACTTGAGGTAAACGACCCATACATAATTTGTGACATGTATGAGTCAACTAAACCTCACTATGATGCACTATGCGACTGGTATAACTCCAAGTGAGTCTTTTTATTTAAAATTGACTTTAATTTTAGTAAAAAGAACAATTGACATTCTGAAAACTCAGAAAACACATTCAGATTGTTTTGATACTTTAGAAAAAAAATTGATAAATAATTTTTTACATGTAAGAATCAGAATACCCTCAATCAGATGCATGGTGTGACCTATATTAATCCAAGTGTGGCTTTTTATTTAAAATCGACATTAATTTTAGAAAAAAGAATAAGTAAAATATTGAAAACCAAGAAAACACATTCTAATTATTTTTATACTTTAGTAAAATGATTCATAAGTCATTTTTGATCTGTAAGAATCAACCAAACCTCAATATGATGCACAATGTGATCAGTATAACTTCAAGTGTGTCTTTTTATTTAAAATTAACATTAATTTTAGTAAAAAGAACAAGTGACATACTAAAAATTGAGAAAATGCATTCATATAGTTTTGATACTTTAGGAAAATGATATATAAGTAATTTGTGACATGTAGGAATCAATCAAACCTCAATACACTGGATGGTGTGACCAGCATGACATTAAGTGTGTCTTTTTATTTAAAATAAACATTAATTTTAGTAAAAAGAAAAAGTGACATACTAAAAATTGATAAGAAACATTTTTATTTTTTTGATACTTTATTAAAAGGATACATAAGTGATTTTTGATATTTAGAATTCATCTCCATCTCAATATGATGCACCGTTTGACTGGTATGACTCAAAGTGTCCGTTATCACTTTAAAGTTGACATTTTAGTTCAAAATTGGTGTTACTCTCTAAAAACAAAGAAAACACAATCCAATTTTCTTGATAATTCAGGATAATGATTAATAAGTTATATATGACTTATATGAAGTAGTATCATGTAAAAACAAAAAAATGATGTGACCGGTATGACTCAAAGTATGTGTTTCCAGTTTGAAATGACATTTTAGTAAAAAAACAAGTGACACACCCAAAACCAAGAAAAAAATTCAGATTAGTTTAATACTTTAGGAAAACGAAACATAAGTAATTTCATTATATAGGAATCAGTCTCACCTTAATCCAATGCACATTGTGACCAGTATAACTCCATGCAAATCTTTTTATTTAAAATTGAAATTAATTTTAGTAAAACAAAAAAGTGACATACTAAAAATAAAGAAAACACATTCAGATTGTTTTTATGATATAGTAGAATGATCCATAAGTCATTTTTACATGTAGAAATCAACCACACCTTAATACAATGCATGATGTGACTGGTATAACTCAAATAGTGTCTTTTTATTTAAAATCGGCATTTTATTAATTTATTCTTTTATATTTATGTTTAATTTATTTCTTTATAGTATTACTAACATAATATTTTTTTCTTATATAGGTGTTTTATTTTACTTAGGTTGGGGTGGTTTGCTAAGAAACTGATACCATGCTTGGGTTTTTTTTAAGAGGGGGGTGCATGTGACAAAGATGATGAAAAATCAATGTTTGTAAATTTTTATTGATAGTAATTATAAATATAATTATACAAAAAATTATTTGAAATGCATATAGTAGTGTTTTTTTGTATTTGTAATGTAAAATTAATTTCAATTAAATTATATTTTTGTATACAGGTGTATTTTCATAAAAGTTATAGTTGTATGTGTCATGGTGTGCTATTATTCAAACAACAAACTCTAGTAGGATGACATTTATTAGTTCTAATTAATGTGCTCATAAAGAGTGGCCTTTATCAATTATTTTTTAGTGTCATGACCCATCCCTCGGGGCCCGTGCCATGACTACCCCAAGCCTGCCTTTTATATGCCAGGGGATGGTGACTATCACCATAGGTGTATTCTCTAAAACTGGGAAGGCTTTTCCTTTATAACCTATAAACACACGCAACCAAGCACACAACAAGATACGAACACAAGTCAACTGTATAGAAAAAGGGTGCTGAAAGTAAAAAGGGGACAAAATATAATCCCAATAGTAAAGTTCAAGAAACGGAAAGTACAAATAAACTGGAACATCTCTTGTGATCACCTGCCAAGGATCCGACCTGAAGGGTAGGTACAACTCACGGATAGTTTTCTCTGCATTTCGCCTCGTATAACATTCACCTCTGAGCTACCTCCAGTCCTGGTACCCTTATCCCCAGTCAACGCTATCTGTCATCTGCACCAAACACAACGAGGTACGGGCATAGCCCGTGTAGGGGTGAGTATAACGATAATCAGTAGGGACCCTAAGACCCTCAAGGTCACACAAAACCCACCAAGGATAAACCAAAAGGAATGAAATCAACTGACAATCCTACTTAGGTAGATGCCCATACATATACCTAAGTTTTCAAGTAAACCCATCTCAATCATGTGGAAAACACAGAGTCCAACTCCAAAGCCCCAAGCTCAACTATTCCACAAATGAAGAAATACCATGAAGGAAAGTACCACACAGGTATTCCACACAGAAGAATACCACTAAGGTATTACCATGAAGGAAAGTACCACATAGGTACAGACTCAGCTCACACCAGGTATAACTTAAGTACAGTAGTAGAGATGATTAGATGTAACTATTGAATCATCTTACTCTGCTGCTGACCCACACAGGATCACTCGGTGCTGACCCACATAGGATCTCTAGGTGCTGACCCACACAAGGTCGCTCGGTGCTAACCCACACAGGATCACTAGGTGCTGACCCACACAGGATCACTAGGTGCTGACCCACACATGATCGCTCTTCATTCTCCATGTCATAGCCCACTACTGGGTTCCCTCACTAGGCCTGCTCATATCTGGGAGGGTCCTATCCTCAAGCCACTGGTCGATACTCTAACAGCCACGAAGTCCCATGAAGAAGTATCTCAAAGGACCGCCACGTCATAGGGGTCTCAACGCAACAGACGCTGTGTCAATCGGACGCCCGGTCTGTGAGTTATTAGCCTTTTAGTCCTGAGGGACCAATTGGATTTGTGATCGATCCAACCCAACTGTACTCCAACTTTATCCAAATCTCTAGTGGGGTATGCTCAAAGGGACCGTCTCACTCCAAGGCTTCCAGCAACGCTGACGGTTCGTCAAACAGAAGTCGGGTGCCAAAGTTATGGAAAAAAGAGCGTAAAAGGGTCGAAGTGGGTCCGGGTCCGGTCAGACCCGGCCAGACCGACCCGACCGGACTGACCCGACCAGACCGACCTGGCCGGACCGACCTCACCGGACCGACCCGGTCAGACATACCCAGCCCGACCGATCTGGCCGGACCGACCCGGCCGGACCTGGTTCGGGTCAACCCAGCCCAACCCACTGGGTCTGGCCCAACCCACGCTGGGTGGCTCGGCCCGCACTGGGTCCGACCCGCGCTGGGCGGCCCGGTCTGGCGCCCCGGCCTGGCGGCGCGGTGGGGCCGCGAGGCCACGGATGGCCGCGAGGCCGTGGGGCGGTGCAGCGAGGCTGCGGGGCAGCACAACGAGACTGCGGGGCAGCGGTGGATGGGGGGCGGCGGTGGCCGTGGGGCATGGAGGCCGTGGGGTGGCAGAGCCCACGGGGCAGTGGGGCACCGTGCTTCCACCGACAGCTGACCTGACTGACCACCTTTCATTCGTCACCTTCATCGCGGTTCTCGAGTTCCAATGATGCCAAACGCCGACACCGGTCACCGACACCATCGCGAAGATCACACAAAAGACCCACAAGACTTGAAAAGGGGTCAGGCCATGTTTTTTTGGCCCATACACTCCGCGTTAGGGTGGTAACATACAGATCAAGGAAGATGATTCAAAGTGAGAGGGAATTTTACATTGATCAAATTAAAACACACCCCTACCTTGATTGATCATTGACATCAAAGAGGAGGGAAGAATGGATGTCGGTAGCATTGACATTTCCTCAATCACCGGTTCATTGTCGTTGAAGACGTTCTACATTGGTTGCCTCCGCAAGGTGCTTTCGATCTGGCTCGAGGTCGGTTTCCTCATTCTACGATCTTCGGTAGTCGTTCTTCTTTGGGAGGTGATGTTCTTCATTGGAGATGAATTTCTACAAGCTCCCCCAAGAACTTTTCCAGCCCTCTTCCCAACAAAAGAATAGACAACATAATAGAATATGTTGTCTATTTAGTTTGTCGTCATAATTTCAAATAGGCTTAATTAATTAATTGAGTTGGTATAATTAATTCAAAGGGGTGGCACCATTAAATTTGGAGGATACCAAAGGTTATCTACCATTAATGGGGAGTTTAAGATGTTTGTCCCATTATGTGGGTTCGGGTGGTCTCCACCTTTAGGATTCAAAAATTGGGGGTTTTAATGTCGGGTGGTCCCCACCACCATAACCTATGTGGGAGGTTTTAGTTCAGGTGGTCCCCACCTATGAAATATCCAAATGGGAGGTTTCAACAAAAATAAAATAAAATATTATTTTATTTCATTTCTATTCTCCCGAAAAACCCAAATACTATCTTTCACCCTTGACCAACTGCCGTCAAGGTGAAAGTCTCCTTAAGCGAATACCGGCACTGCAAGTTCAACGGTGTCCTCAGATTTAAATTCCGAGCACTGGTTCAAAATATATAAAAACCCACTCACAAATTTATTGAATATACCGGAAAAAAGTTCAGAAATTCATTCCAGGCACACCGGGCCTCAGAATCACGCGCCGCCAATTTTCACGGACTTGTAAAATTCCCATTTAAATAAAATAAAATTTTACATGGAAATTCCGATTCTTTACATTTAGCATTGAGAAAAGGCCCCCCATCACCAATGCTTTTTTTAACATTAATAAAGGGGACCCCCTTTAATATAGTTGTGGAAAATAATGATTTTTAGCACTCTTAAAACCCGTTTTGTGCACAATTAAAGGGGCGATCTGTAGTAGTATCAGTTTTGAGTGTGTTTGTTTCCCTCAGAATTTGGGGATGACCTCCTTTGATGGGAGGTTCAAACATTCCGATCGATTTCTAACGGGTTGATTCGTAGAACTGGAAACATCCAATGATTCCACATCCATTCAGACCTACTTTCCAAAGGTAGGTGCTCATTAGTTTGTGGACATATGAGGCTTAGGAATTTTCATTGGTCGAGAGGATGGGAGGCCAGCCTCATCACACCTGTTTGAGGGGAATTATTTTCTACTCCGGGACTCTCTTTATAGATTTAAGTTATGTTCGTGAATCCTTATTACATTACCAAATATAAAATGAGTTTTCCTTTAGATATGACAATCAATGATCTATATGTAGGAAATTTAGAGAATATTTTATATGTATTCGAGGTTCTTCACTGATAAAGAATCATCTGTATTTGTTAGATATTCTTAGTCAATGGTATCCTTTGATACGTAAAAGTCTCTTGGTCCTTATGATGACCATACTGGTTTTAAAGCCACTCAGTGGGGCACTTTAAGTTTATTGTCATTCAGAAGGACATGTATTATTTCAAAGCTGGGATCGAACCTGCAGATGGGATACCTACGTATCCTTTGTTTATAAAAGGAATCAGAACCCACATAGTTCGAGTAATGGAGTATGATGTTTATGATTGATGGCTCAAAGAAGTATGTCATAATTACTTTTACACTCTAAGCTCACGCGAGTCATGCTCAGTGTGAGAAACAAGAGGTATTGGTAAAAAATCAGACAATTGTGCCATGAAATATGAAATCATAAGAAATAATGTGGGGCTTATGTATGTATGATTTCCCAGATAAATGAAGGTTAGGATTTACTTTAGGGAAGAAATCCAGGAACAGGGTCCATAAAGGTATATGTGCTTCATGGATATTTTGAATACTCTAGCTTGGGGATTACTCTTGAAAAGGAGGCCCAAATTAGGATAGGTCTTATGATTGGGTTTTACTCCTGAAAAGGAATCCCAGATCAAAGGTAAATTAGGACTGGTTAAGAGAAATTAAGACTGGGGCTTACTCCTGAAAAGAAGGTCCAAGTTGAGAGACTTGAAATATTAAGGGACTTGGGGCTTACTCCTGAAGAAGATTCCCATATTTGAGACTGGGGATTACTCCTGAAAAGGAGGCCCAGGTTAAGAGAATTATGGTTGGGACTTACTTCTGAGGAGGATGCCCATATTTGAGAATTATGAATGGGGCTTATTCCTAAAAAGGAGGCCCAGGTTAATGAGGACTTTGGCTTAATCCTAAGGAGGATGCCCAGATTTGAGAATTATGACTGGGGATTATTCCTAAAAAGGAGTCCCAGGTTAATGAGGACTTGGGGCTTACTCCTAAGGAGGATGCCCAGATTTGAGAATTATGACTGGGGCTTATTCCTGAAAAGGAGGCCCAGGTTAACGAGTTCTCTCATCGTAAAGGATGAGGTTGAATGAATGAAATCTCAATCTTTAGTGACATGAAGATGTGTAAATCAATGGGTTTTGAGAGATATTCCACAGAGTTCATTTCAGATAAGGAATCCAAATCAAGAAATCATGACATAAATGGCTTTGAAGAGTGTCTTGAAGATTGAATCTTGAATAGGAGAGGAGGAATGGCTTAAGAGGGGTGAAATGGGCAAGAAGGGCATGCAAAAAAGGCAGGGGCACGCAAGTCCCGGTCGCGCAGGTATACCTGCGCGAAACATGGGTATTTGCGCGACAATTAACCAGCAGGGTAATACTTGAGTGACTCTTGGTTAAAGCCTTTAGAATCCTCTTGAGGTTCTTTCAGAAGAGGGGCATGCAAGTTCTATTGAAGGAGTAAGGCGGCGCGCAAGTGTGGCCTTTTCCCTTAAGGGATGGCCACTCAGGCGTGCAAGTGTTGATGAGTTTCAACACTTAGGCCTTACTCCCCCTCTTTAGATCTTCCGTTCTAGGTAAGAAATTACCTTAGAAGTGTTTCAGAAGCTTTGAGAAGAGACTAGGGCGCCGAGATCTCAAATCTGAGTTTCTGGAAAAAATTCCTCTCCCGAATGGGGGGACCACATGGTCTATTTATAGGCTGAAGAAGACCCAGGCGATTATCCTTTATGGCGCGCAAGTCACTTGCGCGACCATGGCGTCGTGCAAGTGGACTTGCGCGACCATGAGGGAACTTGGGCGACCTCTGGGAAATTTTCTCTTTGTTCATCCCTTTGTGGATTTTTTGATGTTTCTTCAAAGGATGAATCAATTTAGACTAAGGTATTTCCCTTTTCCAATATTTATATTTTGTGAATAAAGGAGCATCAACAAAAGTCCCCCCTCAGAGTTGGATCCGGAGAGAATAGAGGATTTGAATCTGAGGAAAAGAATAAAACCAAAGGAAAGGTGGCGCGCAAGTCTTGATGGCGCAGAGGGCAGCGCGCAAGTGCACGTCGCGCAGGGCCTGGCACGCAGGGGTACGACGTGCAGGGTTCTGGCCGCATCTATAAATAGAGGGCCTCAATTCTGTACAAAGCATCCAGATTTCCGGATTTCAAACCTTCGAGCTCTTACTGCACATGTCACCTTAGCCGCGCAAGTTTGCTCTGTTTCCCGCTGTTTCCTTGATGTCGTGCTGCTGTCAAGGTATCTGGACCTGCATGGTGATACTTGCACACCAAATACTTGCACGACACATCCATACTTGCACTCCAAGTTTAGAATTTCATGCCTTAATGCCTTGGACATTTTTCTGAATTTCTTCACAAATTTTATGAAAAAATAAACCCATTTAAGAGTTAGTTTATTCAACTTTTGTGCAGATTCAGTGGCTCTCAGGAGAATCGGAACAGGTGATGAACTGGCTAGAAAGTGGATTGATGACATGATAAACATTGTTGGCCATGATTACTATGATATCTGTGACAACACTCTCCTAGATTTGGCTAAGTATTTGAAGAAATATCATCTTAATTTCCCACAGAGAATCTACCTTTCCCTGTATGGTTATGGTCATCTCCAAGGAATAAATGTTCCAAATGCAAAGAACTATACGCCTGAAATGCATCTGCACTGCTACTCCTCTATTTCGGTTATGCTGTGCATTAAGAGAAACAACAATGGTGTGAACTTTCAAATTATTCCTCCATGTCATTTCCTTGCAGATATGAAAATGACAAACCCATGGGCTGAAATGTTTTCCACTGCCGGTTTGTGGAGAGAATACAAACATTGCATTAGAGCAATATCTGAAAAGAGTATTCTCTCCAAATGGATCTTTACTTCCAATGCTCCATTCTCAAATCCATGTATCCATCTTCCAAGTCTCTTGTACAGAAACAGAGTCACTATTTGATCAGTAGAAAATTTTCTCTAACCGCACTCAAGAACATTATTTTACAATTGTTCCAAGAAGAGCTAGTATCACTACATCTCTTATGGTATCCGGTTGAATGAATGAATTCCAAGTGGTTGCTGATGAAGCTCGGGATGTCGTAAATCAAATGAAGAGTTATGTTGAAAGCCTCTTGTAATTCTTGAAAAAGATAAGAGACTCCAGTCTATGGATGTCCTTCTATCTCCTATGTATCAATGAAAAACACTTTCATCTTCAATCATTTGTGCACGCATTTTCTTGCTACCTGCTTTAAATTTTACTTAAGCCAATGGGCCTATTAAGCATAGTTTTATTTTTACTAGGATTAATGTAAATAACCCTACAAACTTTGAACCTTTTAATTGCTCAATATTACCTAAATCATACAAAAAGTATGTTTAGTGAGGTGGAACTTGAATTTTATTCAGAGTTCCCTTGTCTTTTGCGGGCAGTTTAAAGTCATGCACGTCAGACATAAAGAGGCGAATGTTTAAGGTCGAAATAGCTTTGACCGAAATGAATTAAAATTGACTCAATTCATTGAAAATTCATCTGAAAACAAAGTACCATACTCAAGTATGAGGAAAAAAATGTAAACTATGACTTAAGAATATTTGAATATGAGTAATGATATGAAAAAGAGCTAAAATTCATTAGAAGAAGTAGTTCCCAAGAATGAAGTTACCATTATTTAACAAACCCGTTAGGGGGTTGAATTATGTAGGGCCACCTAGGGGCATTGGCTGCATAGTTAAATAAATAGTATCTTTTGGCTAACAAGTCTGTTATGTAGACTGTTTATGCAAGGCCACCTATGGGCACGTGCTGCATATTCAGGAAAAAGAACTCTCAGAAATTTACTCTCCTAGTGCTAAAAGCCAGTGAAAACTTATGGATATTCAAATTTTCCAAAGTATAGAGTTTGTTGTATGGAAAGAGGTACTTGAATATGGAGAAGATATTTCCAAACAAGATGATCAAAGAACTGGATGGATATCACTCCTACGAAGGTCTGACCCAAACATAGGGAAGGAGAATATAAACTATATACTTGAATACTTTCAAATCATGAAAAAAGACATGGGACAAATATGTTAAGGATGGCTGTTTTTGCAGATCCTTACATACTGTCATTTAAGACAAATAAGGACAAAAGAGGCATTCTTCCCAAGAATGATGTTACCATTATCCAACAAACTCGTTAGGGGGTTGAATTATGCAGGGCCACCTAAGGGAATTGGCTGCATAGTCAGATAATAGTATCTTTTGGCTAACAAGTCTGTTATGTAGACTGTTTATGCAAGGCTGCCTATGGGAACGTGCTACATAGTCAGGCAAAAGAATTCTTGCAATTTTGACATTTTTATGACTAGAAGTCAAGAAAAGGGTTATGAAGATATGAAAATATTTAAGGTTAGGATTATGACACATAAAGATGGGTATTGTCCAATGTATGAAGAGATACACAGATCAATGATAACCGTAATCATGTTGTGGCTGGATCCTGAATTGAAATGTTGGACTTCACTACGTATCCCATAAGGATGGGAATCAAGCCATACGTAGTTCTTAAACTACAGTTTAACATCATGTGGGACACAAGGATTAGAGATCTTAGTTTAGGGTTATAGAGCTTGGACCATTGTAAGAAATACACAGTGTGTGTTCTCATAGGGACTTTTCATCCAGGGAACTGAAAGTGGAATTTGGGGTTAGACCCAAAGACTTGGGGCTGGATTCGAGGGACACTCGAACGTTCCTACATATCCAATAAGGATGGGAATCAAGCCCACGTAGTTATAGAAATACCCTCTGTACAAATTTGGTTCGTACATGTGAAGGGTGAAAGGGGATTTTAGTACAATGATGGTTTAACCCAAGATAAAAGGTTTGGGTGTTGCCATGTATGCACGTAGTCTTTGAAATGAAACATGATTGAAAAATCAATGTAAATAATGGTTCCCTCTCAGGTGAGGGTATCATAGAAAAATTGTAGTTTATTGTCATACTGGACAAAAGTGTTGTATAGTTTAACGTCGTATAGCAAGGACAAAAGTGAACCAATGTAAATATATTGATTCTAGGGGCGGTTTCACGAATTAACATCGTATGAGATGGAGGTGAACCGATGTGAAGAGATTGATTTTGGGATTGAACCTTGGGAGGTTGCTTACATACCCAGCCTGGAAGGCAAGGATCAAAGTTTGCATAGTTCAATTAAAGAATGAATTAATGATCAAGTTGTTCTTGGGGACAAAGACCTAAAAAAATGATGTTGTTGGGACTTACACATGGTTAGTATCCCAAAGAGAGTGTTATGGTTGATGTTTTCTCTATGATCACGTGAGTCATACTCGGTGTGAGAAACAAGAGGTAACAACAAACTTAACAATGCATAGTTTAATGTCATGTAGGACATATAAAGGGACTATGTAGTTTAAAGTCTTGCAGTTAGAACTATTGGTGCTGCACAGTTTAATGTCATGTAGTAGGGACAAAGTACATTTTAATGTCATGTAGGACATATCAAGAACTTTCTGTACAGTTTAGCGTCATGTAGTTAAGACGATGGGGACAATATAGTTTAATGTCTTGTTGGATAAAAGGGGGACTGTGCAGCTTAATGTCATGCAGTGAGGACAAAAGAGTACACCATTTAACGTCATGTTGGACACATTGGGGATTTTTTACCTAGTTTAGCATCATGTTGGATGAAAGTGTGAATAGTTTAATGTCATATGCATGGACCGTGGATGGTGCAGTTTAATGTCATGTTGGGAAAAAGTGTAGTTTAAGGTCATACATGACCTTTGATGATTATGTAGTTTAATGTCTTTCCGGATTCAAGGGACTTCTATACAGTTTAGCGTCATGTAGTTAGGACATCACAGTTTAACGTCTTACTGGACATAAGGGACTCCTATACAGTTTAGCGTCATGTAGTTAAGACATCACAGTTTAACGTCTTGCTGGACGTAAGGGAATCAAAAATAGTTTAGGGTCATATTCATGGACCGTTGATGATGCAGTTTAAGGTCATACAAGACCTAGTTGCAGTTTAAGGTCATACTGGACCATTTAGGGAACTTTTTCACAGTTTAACGTCGTGTGGGACGAAAGTAATACAAATAGTTTAAGGTCATATGTATGGACCATTGACGTATAGTTTAACGTCATATAGAAAGGACAATGGAGGTTTTGTGTTTATACAAAATACTTCTTCAAAAATCTGGCATTGGTTGGAGTAGTGATGAGTTCTTCATCCATCGAGATTAATGAATAAGCTCCATTGGAGTAGACCCTATGTATTGAATAAGGTCCTTCCCATTTTGGATCCATCTTGGGAGGTTTCTTTCATGGTATCATTAGAGTTCTGAGAACTAATACCAATTCTCCCTGAGTGAATGAATGAAGACGAACTTTTTTGTTAAAAGCTCGTGCTATTCGATTCTGATAGACTTCCAAGTGGTGCAAAGTGCACAATCTTTTCTCATCTAACCATTCCAATTCATTCAATCGATTTTGATATTGTTCATCTATATATGATTGATCAAAAATGGAAAATCTGAGCGAGGGTAGTCGAACTTCAATGGGTAAGACGACTTCCATTCCATATACCAATGAATATGGAGTTGACCGAGTTGCAGTGCGGGTGGTAGTCCGATAAGCCCATAAAGCATGAAAGAGTTTATCAGGCCATGACCTCTTATCTTTATCCACCATTTTTTCAATATATTTTAAAGAGTCTTGTTAAAGGCTTCTATCTAGCCATTGGCCTCTGCATGATACTGAGATGAATGGTTGGATTTGATGTTGTATTTTTGATACAACTTCTTCACTTCGAATGAACAAAAGTTGGTGCCATTGTCCGTCAATATGGTATGAGGGACACCAA
Organism: Viscum album; assembly: GCA_963277665.1. Classification (NCBI taxonomy): domain Eukaryota; kingdom Viridiplantae; phylum Streptophyta; class Magnoliopsida; order Santalales; family Viscaceae; genus Viscum; species Viscum album. The sequence goes on along the minus strand of OY728143.1, from coordinate 1,362,718,797 downwards.
ATCTGGTACTGATGTTATACTTGATGAAGTTAAAAACGCATTTATAACTGACTTCCTTGAGAGGTATTGCCTCTGCCCATTTGGAAAAGAAGTCAGTAGTAGTAAGAATGTACTTAAACTGCTTGGCCGTAGCCGAAGGGTAAGGTCCCACCACATCCATTCCCCATGTGGAAAATGGCCATGAGTATTTAGCTGTATGAAGAAACTCTGAAGGTTGATGAATGAATTTGGCATGTAATTGGCATGGATGACACTTCTTTGTGAAATCAACACAATCTTGTATCATTGAAGGCCAAAATTATCCAAGCCTTCGAATCTAATCAGACAGTCTATGTTCAGACTGGTGGGCACCACAGACTCCTGCATGCACTTCTTTCATGACAACCATTGTCTCTTCACCATCAATGCATCTGAAGAGAACTCCATCAAAACCACGTTTGTAGAGAATTTTCTCTAGGTGATCTAGGCTATCATAAAGAGTAAAATTGACCACACGTCGCTGAATTTGTTCTTTCTCAGCTCTATCAGGTGGAAGTGTTCCATTTTGAAGGTATTCCATGATAGGTGACATCCATCCTGTAGTATAACCATATGGTTTAGGAATGGGACTAATTTCATTAATTTACTCTGTTCTGATTCAAACATAAGGTGAAATTTCACGATGTTGGGCAATACTGATGGTTGTCTCGTCCCGATTTGGATCTGCCAGAGCTGTGGATATATTAGCCAGTGCATCAGCTTGAGCATTTTGTGATATTGGGACATAAGAAAATGTTGGTTCCAAAGGGAATTCCTCCATTAACTCTCTGATGTTATCATACAATGGGATTAGTTCTTCTTTTCTGATGGCATAATCCCCATTGACTTGTTTGATTACCAGGTCTGAATCACCTTTCACCTTTAAGTGATTCACTTGTGCTTGAAGTGCTAATTCCAAGCCTACGATGAGAGTTTGGTATTCTACTTCATTATCGGTACCACCTTCCCACAATAAGAAGGAATAAGGTAACACTACCTTTTCTGGAGAAATGAGCACAATTCCTAAGACAACTTTGTTGAATTTAGGATTTTCCATTTTCCTCCCTCTTGAACTTCTAGAAGCACCATCAAAATAAATTTCCCATGCCTGAGGACTTTCTTGAATAGAGAATACTTCCTCATCAGGGAGTTTAATATCTGAAGATGTGTCTTCCACTGAAGCGTGTTCATCTAGGAAATCAGCCAGAGCTTGGCCCTTTACCTCCTTTTGAGATGCATACTGAATGTCGAATTGCTGCAAAATAACTGCCCACCTTGCCAGACGTCCTGTAAGCATTAGACGACTAAGAATGAATTTGAGCGGGTTATTGCGAGATACCAATTGGACCTCGTGATGTTACAGGTAGTGTCTCAACTTCTGAACTGCAAATATTAATGCCAGGCAGCACTTCTCAATACTTGAATACCGGGTTTCTGCTTCAAGCATAGTTCGACTGAGATAGTAGAGGCTGTTCTCATTCCCAACATCATTCTTTTGAGCAAGAAAGGCACCCAATGATCGCTCTAGAGCTTTCACGTAGAGGATAAGTGGTCTTACTTCAACAGGTGGCATGAGTACCGGTGGACTCAAGAGGTATTTCTTGAGAATATTGGATGCTTATTGACATTATTCAGTCCACTGGTAAGTGACTCCCTTCTTCATCAATTTGGTGAAGGGTAAACTTTTTCCTGCTAAATTGGCGATGAAACGCCGAATATAGGCTAAGTGTCCTTGAATTCCTCTTAATTCTTTCAAATTTTGAGGAGGTGACATACCAAGGATTGACTTGGTCTTCTCAGGATCGACTTTAATACCACGATGGGGTACAAAAAAGCCGATAAATTTTCTTGAGGTTACCCCAAAAGCACATTTTAAGGGGTTCATCTTCAAATTATGTTGTCGAAGCTTTCAGAATATGACTTCAAAATCAGCCAAGTGATTAGAAAGTTGTTTGGATTTAACCACCAAATCGTCTACATAGCATTCAACAAACTTCCCTAAGAAGGGTTTGAAGATACGATGCATGGCATGCTGATAAGTTTCACCTGTATTCTTTAAGCCAAAGGGCATTACCCGGTAGCAAAACACACCCTGAGGGGCTCTGAAGGCTGTAGATTCCTCGTCTTCTGGGGCCATTTAGATCTGATTATATCCGGAATATCCATCCATGAAGGAAATTTATTCATATCCAGCTGTTGCATCAATTAAAAGTTCTATAATCGGAACTGGGAAATCATCCTTAGGAAAATTCCGATTAAGATCTCTGAAATCGATGCAAACTCTAATTTGTCCATTCTTATTCTTTAGAGGGAAAATATTAGCCAACCACTTGGGATATTGAACTTCTATGATGAAGTTAGATTTGATAATCTTATCCACTTCAGCTTCAATTTTGGAAGCATAAGTTGGGTGTGTTCTTCTCGCGACTTTCTTAAATCCTCAATGTTCTTCTGATAAACCCAAATGATGAGTAGAAACATTAGGATCAAGCCCGGGAATTTCTGTATAGTTCTAGGAAAATATAACTCTATTTTGATTTAGAAAATAAATATACATCTCTTGCTCTTCAAGAGCCATGGCCGTACTGATTAAAGTGGGGCGTGGATCTTCTTTTGTACCCATATTTATTTCTCTGATTTCATCCACAGTGGTAGAGATACCCTCTTCAAATGCTGGAGGAGAATCTCTGAGATTTTCCTCTTATTCTTCATCATGTATTATTTCTTCCGTTTCTACTTGCATAGTAGATGATAAAGTAGAATTTTCATGATCAGAAGAGATGTCAAAATTTGCATATCTTGAAGAAGAAGCTTCCATTTCCGACCCGATTGATGATGAAGGGTCTTCTTTGGGTAATAAAGAGGAGATGATGGACTGAGAATCGACATCATTGTTCACCTCCGATGTTGCTATAACTTCTTCTGGCCTAATTGGAGAAGAATAGACTTGTTGGATTTCAGCAGATGAAATGAATACGTCACCATTTGTGCTTTCATCACTGCTTGGTAGATTACCAATTTCTCCCATGTTGTCTGGCTCGATTACTGTAATTGACATTATGGATATTTCCATAAGAGTATTTTGATTTGGGTCTATCTTATCAATTTGAATGATAGACAACACATAATCTATACTCACATGTGTAAATGAATTTACTGGAATTTTCTCCAAACCATATGGATCATTAACTTTGGTAATCTCCTTTGTTGTGGATTTCTCCCTTCCCTTCATGTGATAGAATTCTGCCTCAATGTATTGAGACTCACATGTCTTGAATGAGGCCTTATCACCATACAATGTCCCAACTTGACCATCAACACAATATTTGAGACATTGATGGTATGATGAAGGGATAGCCGCATGTTGATGTATCCAGGGTCTTCCAAGCAAGATGTTGAAGGCTGAGTCTTGATCAACAACCATGAAATCTTAATTGGATACAAGATCTCCAAACTGAGTTCTGAGTGTAACTTCGTTCAGTGGTTCTTGTTCATTTTTATCATATCCTTGTAACATCATGGTAGAAGGAGATAAATTAGATTCCGTGAGGCCCAATCTACGAAGTGTATGAATGAGAATGAGGTTGACTCCTGAACCATTGTCAATGAAAGTTCTTCGGATGTCTACGCCATTGACCTTGCCAGACAAGTACAATGGTCTAATATGTCCATGCACAACATCATCTTCATATTCATCAGTAAAAGATATTATTGCATGGAATTATGCAGGATTATTCTCTATGTGATAGACTTCAGCTGCAACAATTTCAGTTTCAAACTCTTGAGGACTTGACCAAGCCTCGATGAGTGCTTCCTGAAGATCTTTTGACAGATTCAGAGCATCCATAATTGATAACTTGGCTGGTAATTGGGCCAAGTGTTTCAATATATCATACTTTTGATCCAGAGGTCTACGTTTACCAATAGGAATATGTGGTTTAGCAGGTACCTTGGAAGCAGATGCTTTGGAAGTTGATGCATCTTGTATCAGGATAGGAATTGGCAATATTCCTGGTTTTGGAATATTAGACCAATTAGATCCATTTACTTGCTGAGAGGAAGAAGATGAAACCTTCAACCAGTCTTCCAAAATAACTGTGCCAGGACTGAATTTGCTATTGGTAGAAGAACTTTCTTGTTCTTGCTGAGCTCGCTGAAGGGCTCTACCACGATTTTCTGCTGCGTACATAGTTCTAGCAGGGGTAGAATTGGAATGGTGGCTTCTGAAAGATCCACGTCTTCCCCGGTATCCTGAGCCCCTGGAACTTCCTATGATTCCTCCGTTTGATACAGAGAATTCAGGCTCATTGAAATCAAAACTGCGACTGGAATATGGATCTGTTAATTGAATCATATTAACAGAACCAAAGATTAACTCTTTGTCTGATGAAGACTCTACCTGATTAGCCTGTTTAGGTTGTGCCGTTTGGTGGGGTGGTGCCCATGGCTTTGAAGTAGATGGCATGAAGTCCGCCAAAGTCAAATAAAACTTAGGCTTTGACACATACTCATCTTCTTCTGATTCTTTTTCTTTCTTTGAATCATGCTGTTTCTTTAAGGACTTTCTCTCTAATGAAGAGGGTTTTTCCACAACATTCATGGTAGAAGACACAATTGGTTTCATTAATTGTGTTTGCAAAATAGCATGAGTTCGATTGATTGTCTTTCTGACCATCCAATCATCATACTTCTGTGCATTTTTGCTTTTGAATTCTTTTCATTCGCTTTTCTCCTCTGGAAATGTAGCAGTAACACATGCTACCTGAGCTGAAGAACCTTTCAGTTTGACTTGTCCCGAGTCGACCATATTTTTTAGGAGGTCTTTGAAGACAAAATACTCCTGGATGGGATGCCCCAACATTTGATGAAAAGGGAAATAATTGGGACGATCTTTATCTCCTTTCTTGTTTGGCCTCTTGGGCATTGGTAATTGAACCAAATTGTTTTCTAGAGATGAAATGAAATAACCAGGAACTTTTTCATTTCGGAAAGAGTATGTTTTTCTTTTCAGATCCTCAAATTGTTTTTGTCTTTGATCTCTTTGATCGTCTGGATGAAACAGCCTTTGTTGTTGGTGCTCAGGAGGTGGAACCCTTCGAGAAGATGATGGTTTTGAGGTAGAAACAGGTATAGGTGCTTGTTTAAGCATAACTGTAGCAGTTTCTGCTTTAACCATTCTCCTTCCTGGAGCTGATGGAATTACAAGAGATTTAGCCTTAGCCTGTATAAGGGAATTTTCAATCTGCTAAGCGATTGAAGTAAGGTCTCGAAACCCTCCTGTGTATTTCACAGGGATTAATGGCGTACGTAATTTGTCACACATATTTTCCACACATATTGGCAACAATTCTTATTGAGGGAGTGCTAAGCTCAAGGAATATGTTAATCCCTTCCATCGAGCAATGAAATCAAAGACCCTTTCATTCTCCCTTTGCTTACAGTTTGTAAGATCGAAAACTGTTGTCTTTGGAAAAGTTGAGCTGAACTGAAGGAGGAATTTTTGGAGAAGATCCTCCCATCTAGTAATTGACCGGGATTGAAAGCTTGTATACCAGACAAAATCTGGTCCTTGCAAGGTTCGCACGAAGTATCTAAGTTTCATTGATTCTTACTGCTCCGGAGTTCCCATCATAGGATCGCAACAAGACACGTAATGTGTCAAATGCTGTTCAGAGTCACCTGATACATTGAAAATAGGGAATACATGGTTCCCAAAACTGGATGGAGGAGAGATTGAATCTATCCATTCAGGGTAAACATTCTTTTCTGGTTGAACTTGCGCACGTTTCCCTTCCATAGTTTCTAACCAAACTGTTAATAACTTAATAGTAGTTATTAACTTTTGAGAAACATCCGGTTGAACTTGGACTTGGGTAGGTAAAATGACTGGAGCTTGGACAGATATGGTGGTTGGTGCTGCAACTGATGGTAGCACTGCCAACTGTTGTTGCACTTGACCCGTAGGATTAGACATATGAGGGTGTACTGATAGAGGAGGATATTCTTGATCCATCTCAGTAGCTGCAACAAATTCCTTTGGCTGACTGACTCTAGCATGCTTAAGAAGAAGACTACTCTGAAGTCGTTCTGCATTCAACCTTCTTAATTCCTTCATTTCTTCCTCCTGTTGTGCAAACCTTTTCTCTAGTGAGAGCGATTGACCTTCTCCAGAGGAAGGATATGTAACCTGGTTCTTTCCCTTCCCTTTGTTGGATCCTTTTTGGAGAGGGGGAAGTGTGTTACTCGAAGGATTACCTAGGTTATGAGTAATCCTTTGACTTCGTGTACGCACACCTTCTTCATTTGTGTCGGTGCGTACATCTTCTTGAGTAGGAACCTCTTCATCTGAGTCACCTGAGTGAGCCTCATCTGGTGGATCAACAACAATGGCATTGATGACATTGATTGATGCATAACTCATCGCATCCCTTCTATCAGCATTTATGTGATATTGTCTTCTTCCATGTCTTTGATGAGACATTTCCTTTTGTTGATTCGATACCTCAGGAAATTCTTGACGAACCATAATTTGGAGGGAATCTCCTAATAATTTGGCTCTTCGTTCCTCTTGAGGCTTCTTCCCCAATCGAGAAAAGACCAACTTTATCTGAGGAGGGGATTAATGATTTGAAAAAGTCCCCAGTCCAGTGGACTGGGGCTGTTCCTTCTCAACTCCTCGAATCTTATTTGTTGATTCCGAGGTTTGGTTTAAAAGAGTCCCCAGTCTGGAGAGCTGGGGTGGCTCTTGACATGCTATGTCTGAGACTTTCTTAAAAGCTCTCCTGATCTTGATAACCTTAGTCCGGAAATTAGCTGGATGCATTAACCTGTATCCACTTTTATCACTTGGTTCAAAAGACCGTTGGATAATTTCCAACACTTCTGTCACTTGATGATGTACTTGCTTCATATGAGAGGCCTGTTCAATATTCTTGTTTGCTTGATGCAGGAGTAATTCAACAACTTGTTCTATGTATTCTTGATTTTGAGAGGAACTAGTTGAGGCCTGTTCTTGGGAAAGCTTTTGATTACAAACAAAGCCTGGTATTTGTGGCCAGCCATGGGCAATAACATTGCATGAGACCATTTTCTGCGGGCTTTACTGATTGGAGAGAACCATGAAATATAGTGCTCCATGAACAACCCATCCTCTGACATGAATACCAGATGGGGAATTGGAAATTAACTGACGCAATATTCTTAGTGAGCCAAAGCATAAACGTTGAAGGGCTCTCTGCTTCTTTTCAGCCTTTGGATATCGAGAGACTGATAGAAATGCCAAATCAATCTGACGTTGTAACCCTTCTATTATCTTAAGATGATTTTCATATTCATCATAAGATAATACTTTATTTTTCAACTAACAAAGAGTTTTCTATATGTTGAGACGAATATCATGAATTCCATCTTCTGTCAACATTTCTGGAATGTCATACTGAGAGTCAGCCAGAGGCCAAAACATGACTGGCACTTCACCTTTCGCCAGTTGTTTTCTCATGTTCAGCATTTCCTCTTTATCATTTGATGAAGATTCTTCTACCTGTTTTGACCAGAGCTGGTGCTTCCTTATTGCTTCATTGGATTCAACATGATTGGTAGAGAAATCGTTGATTAAACTAGAAGATGCATGACTTAGGGGTGGTTCGGAGAATGACATACACCCTGGGCTATCTTATGATTGAGAAATTATTTCACCTGCTAGCAATGAAGCATCATACATGAATGGTTTCACATTTTCAAGTGCCTCAAGATAAGAGGTCTTTCTCGGCACTACATTGTACACTGGAGCATTTTCCGGGCAATGTGCATCACTACTGCGGAGAGGAATTTCACAAAGAAATTCATCATTATGGGGAGGACCACTGTGGTGGGATATAACAAAAGATGAGATCTCTTGATCCATGGTCTTCTGAACACATAGAGGGTTCCTGTGGCTCTCATCTGAAGATGAAACATCGAGATCGACCAAATTTTCATGAAGCAAGCCTTCATGAGGAAGTGTCTATTGAAGACCTTCAGAATTAATGTTTCCACTATTGGGAAATGAGGGAGTAGAATCTTGAATTTCAACAGATAATTGTCTGAGGGCTTCAAGAACTCCAGCATCGAGCAAGGCCTTATTATAGATTGGCTCTTGATCTCCTAACTGTGCTGGGCGGGTATTTTTCTTAGACGCCTTCTTACTCGCTTTGGAAACCACTTGTTGATGAAAGGGGCTGCTCTGAGCAGGTGTATGTGCCTGATCAGGAAATATGGTCAGGTTAAGCTGACGATCTCCACTCAAATCAGGTGTATGTGCCTAACTTGGTTGTCCGTATGATATGGGGGAGTATGCCCCACAACCCTCTTGGACTGGAACAGATGTGCATGTCTATTCTGGAGTGAATTGTTGATGTGTCACTCCACTGGTAGGGATAGATTTATGTGTCTTTCCCTGATATGCCGCTGAAGTTGTTATAATATCCTGGCAGACATCCAGAATATGAGCAGGGATTCGCTTCTGCTCTTTCACCATTGATAGAATATGCTTGGTGACTTCAGCTGTCGGAATGGGAATATACGTCCATTCTGGGCTTGGAGTAGGTGTATGTGCCTACTCCTGTCCTCCTATTCCTGTCAGTGAATCCTGACAGTACTCAAGTGTGGGGGAAGAAAGTTGAGTCTGCCTCCTATTTGTTGTTGGGGCTTTCTGACTAACTTCTTTGAATTCTACCAAGTGAGACTGTTGGTAGGATTGATTAGTACTATCAGGTGTATGTGCCTGGTGATTACACTTCGCCGAAAGTAGTTGATGAGATCCATCATATGTAGTCAGACGAGCCTGCTGACTAGCTGATGATGTATAAACAGGTGTATGTTCCTACCTATAGTACTCCGCTGGAATTGCCTGGAGGGATTGGCGTGATGCTGCCAGACGAGTCTACTGGATAGTGGAATTAAAATAGGCAGGTGTGTGTGCCTGCTCATTACTTGCTACCAAGTTAGGTTGGTGGACTTCTCCGGAGATGGAAGAGATGAGAACCTGCTCACTATTAACCGGACTTCGCCTATGGCGATTCGTCTTGCCTGCTCGGGTTCGAGGAACCTGAGCCGAACGCCTGGAGTCGGTACCCTCATCATGTTGAGGGTGCACTGCCGCATGAGTCTGGCGGTGATTGTTGGTGGGAGCCCTCAGGAAGGACTCATGTTTTCTTGAATTAAGGCCCTAAGGGACCTGCTCATTCACCTCCCATGAATAAGGGAGCGAATGGTGATTGCGTTCTGGGGATAACGACCTGAAACGGTTGGAGACGGTAGTCAGCACCGCCTGCTTCTTGATCACTGGTCATCATTGTCCAGACGACCGATGTGAGTTGTTCACTTGGAGGGCTTGTTGGGCAGCCTCCAGAGTTGGGATGGTACCGTGTTGACGGTACTCCTTAACCAGTGCGTTTGATACCCAGCGTTGAAGATGCTGAGTAGGTGATATCATCCTCAAAGTGGACAATGATCCAGAAGGAGTATCAGCAGTAGCATTTTCAGCAACAGTATTCACAGGTGTGAACTTGGGAGCATCCATTCTAGAAATGCATAAGATCTTGGAAAAGGGTGCCTATTTGATGTAACAGACGTAATCAAGATAAATTCAGCCACTACATCTTTTGGATGAGCACATATGTCAATTATTATTTTTGTTGGCCCTCTTATTGAGTTTTAAATAGGGGCCTAACAAATAGGTAAAACATCCGTTTAACTTGGTTAAGGATTCACATCAGGTTCACCATTTTTGTTTCCCTCGGACTTCGGGGATGAACTCCTTTTATGGGAGGTTCAAACATTCCGATCGGTTTCTAACAGGTTGATTCGTAGAACCGGAAACATCCAATGATTCCACATCCATTCAGACCTACTTTACAAAGGTAGGTGCTCATTAGTTTGTGGACTGATGAGGCTTAGGAATTTGCATTGGTTGAGAGGATGGGAGGTCGGACTCATCTCACCTTTTTGAGGGGAATTATTGTCTACTCTGGGACTCTCTTTATAGATTTAAGTTATGTTCGTGAATCCTTATTACATTACCAAATATAAAATGAGTTTTTCTTTAGATATGACAATCAATGATCGATATGTAGGAAATTTAGAGAATCTTTTATATGTATTCAAGGTTCTTCACTGATAAAGAATCATCTGTATTTTTTAGAGATTCTTAGTCAATGGTATCCTTTGATACATAAAAGTATCTTGGTCCTTATGATGACCATACTGGTTTCAAAGCCACTCAGTGGGGCACTTGAAGTTTATTGTCATTCAGAAGGACATGAATTATTTCAGAGTTGGGATCGAACCTGCAGATGGGCTACCTACGTATCCTTTGTTTATAAAAGGAATCATAACCCACGTAGTTCGAGTAAGAGAGTATGATGTTTATGATTGATGGCTCAAAGAAGGATGTCATAATTACTTTTACACTCTAAGCTCACGTGAGTCATGCTTGGTGTGAGAAACAAGAGGTATTGGTAAAAAATCAGACAATTGTGCCATAAAAGATGCAATCATAAGAAATAATGTGGGGCTTATCTATGTATGATTGCCCAGATAAATGAAGGTTATGATTTACTTTAGGGAAGAAATCCAGGAATAGGGTCCATAAAGGTATATGTGCTTCATTGAGATTTTGAATACTCTATATTGGGGCTTACTCTTGAAAAGGAGGCCCAAATTAGGAGAGGACTTATGATTGGGTTTTACTCCTGAAAAGGAATCCCAGATCAAAGGTACATTAGGACTGGTTAAGAGAAATTAAGACTGGGGATTACTCCTGAAAAGGAGGACAAAGTTGAGATACTTGAAAAATTAAGGGACTTGGGGCTTATTCTTGAAGAGGATGCCCATATTTGAAACTGGGGATTACTCCTGAAAAGGAGGACCAGGTTAAGAGAATTATGGTTGGGACTTACTCCTGAGGAGGATTCCCATATTTGGGAATTATGACTGGGGATTATTCCTAAAAAGGAGGCCCAGATTAATGAGGACTTAGGGCTTACTCCTAAGGAGGATGCCCAGATTTGAGAATTATGACTGGGGCTTATTCCTAAAAAGGAGGCCTAGGTTAATGAGGACTTGGGGCTTACTCCTAAGGAGGATTCCCAGATTTCAGAATTATGACTGGGGATTATTCCTGAAAAGGAGGCCTAGGTTAATGAGTTCTCTCATCGTAAAGGATGAGGTTGAATGAATGAAATATCAATCTTTAGTGACATGAAGATGTATAAATAACTAGGTTTTGAGAGATATTCCACAGAGTTCCTTTCAGATAAGGAATCCAAATCAATAAATCATTCCATAAATGGATTTGAAGAGTGTCTTGAAGATTGAATCTTGAATAGGAGAGGTGGAATGGCTTAAGAGGGGTGAAATGGGCAAGAAGGGAAACCAAAAAAGGAAGGGGCGCGCAAGTCCTGGAAGGCGCGCAGGTACTGCATGGGCGCGTAAGTCCCGGTCGCGCAGGTATACCTGCGCGACACATGGGTATTTTCGCGACAGTTAACCAGTAGGGTAATACTTGAGTGACTCTTGGTTAAAGCCTTTAGAATCCTCTTGAGGTTTTTTCAGAAGAGGGGCGCGGAAGTTCTATTGAAGGAGTAAGGCGACGCACAAGTGTGGCCTTTTCCCTTAAGGGCTGTCCACTCAGGTGCGCAAGTGTTGATGAGTTTCAACACTTAGGCCTTCCTCACCCTCTTTAGATCTTCCGTTCTAGGTAAGAAATTACCTTAGAAGTGTTTCAAAAGCTTTGAGAAGAGACTAGGGCGTCGGGAGCTCAAATATGAGTTTCTGGAAAAAATTCCTCTCCCAAATGGGGGGCCCATAGGGTCTATTTATAGGCTGAAGAAGACCCAGGCAGTTATCCTTTATGGCATGCAAGTCACTTGCGTGACCATGGCATCGCGCAAGTGGACTTGCGCGACCGTGAGGGAACTTGCGCGACCTCTGGGCAATTTTCTCTTTGTTCATCCCTTTGTCGATTTTTTGATGTTTCTTCAAAGGATGAATCAATTTGGACTAAGGTATTTCCCTTTTCCTATCTTTAGATTCTGTGAAAAAAGGAGCGTCAACAGTGTCCCTTTCATTTTTCACTAAAATGAAATTTTAGACTTAAAACATGAACTTTGAGTCATACCAGTAACATATTATGTTAGTTTTAGGTGATATTAATTATTAAACATCATAAATGATTTATGAATATTTTTCTTAAATTATCAAGACAATTAGAGTGCGTTTTCTGGGTTTCTAGTGAGTGACACATGTTTTGAACTAAAATGTCAATTTTAAACTGATAACAGACACTTTGAGTCATACCTGACACGAAATGTATCATATTGAGGTGATGTTTATTCATACACATCAAAAATGATTTATGTATCATTTTCCAAAAGTATCAAAACAGTATAAATGTGTTCTTATCAGTTTTGAGTATGTCAGTTGTACTTTTTACTAAAATTAATTCCATTTTAAATAAAAAGACACACTTGGAGTTTTATCAGTCACACCATGTGTTATATTATGGTGAAAATGATTCTTACACATCAAAAATTATTTTTGGATCATTTTACTAAAGTATAAAAACAATCCAAATTCTTTTGCTCAGTTTGGAGTATGTCACTTTTCTTTTTACTAAAACATCATTTTCAACTGGAAACATTAATTTTGAGTCATACTGGTCACATCATGGGTCTGTTTGATTTAAAATTAATTCCTATACATAACAAATGACTTGTGAATAGTTTTAATAAACTATCAAGATAATCCGATCTTGCTTTCTTGGTTTTCATTGAGTGACACACACTTTGAACTAAAATGTCAATTTTATACTGATAAGGGACACTTTGATTGATACCGAGAACACCGTGTATCAGTTTGAGGTGAAAATGATTCCTACACATCAACAATTATATATTGATAGTTGTACTAATGTATCGAAACAATATGAATGTATTTGATTGATTTTGAGTATGTCACTTGTCATTTTTACTAAAATTAATGTCAATTTTAAATAAAGACACAATTGGATTCATAACAGTCACACCATGTGTAAGATTGAGGTAAGGATAATTGGGATATATCAAAATGACTTACGAATCATTTTCTTAAAGTATCAAAAACATCTGAATGCATTTTCTTAGTTGTGAGTATGTCACTTTTATTTTTTACTAAAATGTCATTTTAAACTAGAAACACGCACTTTGAGTCATATTGGTCACATCATGTGTTAGTTTGACATTATAATAATACATACAAATTAAAAATGAGTTATGAATATTTTTCCTAAATTATAAAGACAATTTGATCACTTTTTCTTGGTTTTTAATGAGTGACACATGTTTTGAGTTAAAATGTCAATTTTAAACTGATAACATACACTTTGAGTCACATTGGGCACATCGTGTATAATATTGAGGTGATGATAATTCCTACACATGAAAATTAAATTACAGATTGTTTTAATAATGTATAAAAATAATATGAATTTATTATCTTAGTTTTGAGTATGTCAGTTGTCTTTATTACTAAAATTATTGTTGATTTTAAATAAAAAGACACACTTGGAGTCTTACTGATCACATGGTCAGGATATTTCCTACACATCATTAATGATTTATAGATAATTTTAATAAAGTATCAAAACAATCTAAATTAATTTTATCACATTTGAGTATGTCACTTTTCTTTTTTATTAAAATGTCATTTTATACTAAAAACATGCACTTTTAGTTATAAAAGTCACATTTTGTGTTGGTTTGATGTGAGGCTGATTCCCACACATAATAAATGACTTATGAATAGTTTTCCTAAATTATCAAGAAAATTAAAACTTGTTTTCTCATCTTTCATTGAGTGACACACATTTTGAACTAAAATTTCAATTTTAAACTGACAATGGACACTTTGAGTCATATCGGGAACACAATGTATAATATTGGGGTGAAAATGATTCTTATGCATCACAAGTGACATATGGATATTTTTTCTAAAGTATCAAAACAATATGAATTCCTTTTCTATATTTTGATTATTTTACTTATCTTTTTCATAAAATGAAAATTTTAAATAAAAAAGACACACTTGGAGTCATACTGGTCACACCGTGTGTCATATTGAGGTCCAATTGATTCTTACACATCATAAATGACTTTTGGATTGTTTTACTAAGGTATCAAAAAAACAAAAATGTGTTTTCTCCATTTTGATTAAGTGGTGTGTGTTTTGAACTAAAATTTAAATTATAAACTAAAAACATACAGTTCAAGTCATACTAAGAACACTATGTATCAGATTGATGTGTAGATGATTGACCCATTTCCTTATTTCCATTATATTTATTATATCCTCAAATTAAAATCTCTCATGAGCATGAGTGGCTTCAAACAAACCACCCCATCTTGAAAAAGGATCCACCTTTATAAGAAAACAATTCTTATGTTAGTAATACTATAAATAAATAAATTAAACTTAAATATGAAGCAAACCATTAAAATATGTCAATATTAAATTGAAGCCACACAGTTTGAGTCATATCGAGTACACTGTGTATCAGATTAAGGTATGGTTAATTCCACCATTGATTTTTATTTATAGTTCATTCATAATTTTAGGTTATTTAAAAATATTTATTCTTGATAACCCAAAATGATAAATTCAATAGAGAATAAAAAGAAAATTCCATCATCATAAGTGAATCATCCTTGTAGAGTGCGTGATCAAAGTACATGAGTGAATTATCCTTGTTGATGAAGATATTTCTTCATGATCTCTATGAAATTTAACAAAATAAGTACCAGATAAAATGGTAAAGAAATTAACTAAAAAAATTAGATAAAAGGATGAGAAAATCAACAAAATAAGTAGTAGGAAGTTACATATTCATGATATATGTGTAAATTATGATACCAGGAATGCTGACCAATCATATATAAACAAATTTATTTCATCTTGTGAATATGAGGAATTTCAAAATTCATGGTTGTAATAGAAAAATATAAATAAACAAAGGATTAATAAATTTTCTAATGAAATAGTAATTATCTTCAAAAATACCTCCTTGGGATTCTATTTTGTTGATAGGAAATGATATATCTCATAAATTTTAAAACATAATAACCAACATATTTTTAACTAGTTTGTTTCAAAAATGAAATAAAAATTGAAAAATAAATAAATAATTTGTTTTGATTTGTGTTTTAATAGTGAAATATTATTATATATACCCTAATACTTATCCACTTATAGAAGTCGATAGTCTTCTTGTATGCATGGATTGTCTTCATGACATGATTTTGATAATATTTAAACACCAACCTATCATAACAGAATTCTAATTAAAACATAATATCAAATATATATCTTGAATTTCAGTACTAAAATATTGGATGTGGTGTATTACAAATTGAAAAACGTCATCACATGTGGTCAGATTGTTTGGTATCCATGGAGTGAATCTAAAAAATAAATATTTTGAGTATCCAAATTGACTGCAATGAGTAACCAATGTTTCCTAAAAAATAATAAGTAATGAAAGTAATGAAAATATATTTTATATGATAAAATTATAGAGTTTTACCCCTGAATAATTGGTAATTAGAAGAGTGTATCGTCTATAAGTTTGCTTTTAAACATTGCAACCGGTTTTTTCAATATTAAATAAATTTTATCAGAATCCAATGAGTTTAGTTGTATGTAAGTGATTTGAGGACTAATGAGTGAATATTTATGTTCATAGGGATTTCCCTTCAAATAGAATTGATATAGATGAATGCAAAAAATATGAATTGTATTTAGTCATAATTAATATATTAAATCAAATATTGGGAAAAAATCATGAAAACATACCTCATGTATACATTTATAATTGAGAATCTTATCTAGTCATACATGAGGATTTCATTTGCATTTTCAAGATAAATTTATTCTGTAATGGCCTCTCAATATATTTTTTCATTAAAATAAACTAGGACATTACTTGTAAGGATATATCCTTAAACATTACATAATCTAGTTAATTCAACTAAAATTCATTTTCTTTAAACATTACATAATCTAGTTAATTCAACTAATATTCATTTTCATATATTCCCAAAGATCTTTTTGGTTTAGTGTTTTAGATAATTAGGTCATAACATCATACATAGAAACTCATATATTACAAAGTAGACACTTCCAATAAATATTAATTTTTTTCACAATATGAAACTTTTAAAAATAAAACATGATTTATTTCCATGAAAAAACATCACAATAGTAAAATTTAATTATAACTTTGGTTTAACCGTCCATAAACCCTCTTAAGTTTTTTAAAAATTTGGATGATCACATAAATCTTAGTAAAGTACATAGAAGGAAGAAATAAACCATTTTTCCACTAATGGGAACATTTTCACAAAGTTATAACTTTTACACATAAAACATAAGCTCTTTATCTTACCTTATAAAATCATAAGTTTCTTATAAAACCATAGAAAGAATGCATAAATAATAAAGGTAGAATGTGTAATAATTTTTATATTACTCTTAAATATAAAGTATCTCTCCCAACAAAACATGGAGAAACTATCCTAGTTACGCTTAGAATAACCATCATAATATATTCCCATAATCTCTTAGGAGAAACCTAGCTGGTTAACTCCATCACTTTACCCAATACATTAGAGAGATATAAGAGGCTCACCCAACCTAAGTTTATCATGGTACCTCCCACCATCATAACATTTTCCAATAACCATAAAATATTAATATCACACAAAGCTTTCATAAATGGAACACTCTTGAGGAAAATAATTTTTCTATTTTGAAATCACTTTTTATTTTTTACAAAGCTGCACACTCATAAATGATTTTTTAAATAAAATTATAAAATTAAAAATTAATCTTAAAAACATTAAAGCATCATTAAATAGTGTAATTACTTTCATTTCATAAATTCTAAAGAATTATTCTTTTTTAATTTTGAAAAAATACACATTAAAGAGGATTTTAAAGGAAAGTCGTGTTTTTAAATATCATGTATTGAAGTGAGAATTAATAAAATGAATGGAAAATATATATTCAATGTAAAGAAATATAATAAAAAAAATAATATAATCCAAATTAATTTCATAAATAATCTTAGCACAACATAATCAATAAAGTAGAAGGTTAACCCAAAGAATGGAAATTGGGTTAAGAATTATCTTACCTTATGTCTGAAAACATTATTTAGTTGTACTTAATTTACCAGATATTAAAATTAGATTAATTAATTGATAAATCTAAACCCTATATTCATATATTTTATTTATTATAATTTTATTAAGTTTATTTATGGTCCTTTGGATGAATTATAGAGTTTAATTTTGTTTTTTCATGAGTGTTCATTTCATGGTTTTATGGTCGGTTCCCTTGAGTATAATTATGGGAGTTCTTGTTAAATGAAATAAGAATTATAGAAGTGGAAAGAATGGTATTAATATACTAATGTAATTTTAAATTATCCCATATTTTTTTTTCTGATACGATAACGATTCATTTTGATAAAACATTAATGATAAATGCTTGATTTATTTTTGGCTGTTTTTCTAACCACAAAAAACTAGTTTCTTTTTATTTAATATTATGTCTATAAATTAGATCCAAAACATTAAAACAGATATAATATGCATATTATAATATGTTTTAACCATAATAATGGTTTTATGGCCAGCCTTTAAGGTAGTAAAGTAAAATGAAAAGTCACCATCCAGAAAGGTGGTGAATCTACATTCCATAGACAATGTTTTCATTTTTTAGAATAAGAGAAGAGAATAGTTTTGATAATGAATATTCCATTAAAAAAATAAAATAAAATTATATATATGATAATGGATTTATAATTCCAATTTGTAAAGGGGAGGTTAGGATAAGGTAGAAAGAGGGAAATAAATAAAGAAAGAATTTAAAAGAGAAAGAATGAGGATTTTACCTCTTGAATATCGTCTCCTTGAGAACCTCCTTAAGGAACTTGGTTTTAGTATTTTGGTGAGACCAGTAGGTCTTGGATGTTTGGAATAGGATTGGTAAGGTAATTTGGGTAGAAAAGATACAAGCATTTGGAGGTGTGAGGATAAGGGGTATTGAGGGGTGATATTTATAAGGAGAGGATATGTCTGTTTTTGATTATTTTATTCATTTATTTATTATTTTGGCTCAAGAATATAAATAGTTTTGATTATCATGACCTAATACATTAACCAGTGCATGAAATTTCAAAATAATGAGTTACTACCACATTTATACATCATCCATGACTCAATAATTTATTTATTTAATTATAATGTTAAATACTATAAATTACTGTATTTCACTATTCACAAAAAAATCAACTATTTCAGAAAAATCCCAAAAATTCACCCAAAACATTTTTCAATGTGTAGCTTTTAAAAATGGACTCCATTTTTTGAAAGTAATTTTATAAATATGATTAATTAAATTTTTAATTAAAATCATCATTTATTCAAAAAATACCGATTTTAATATTATTACTGATTTTATAATACTTTAAAAAATTAGCTAAGGTCTCATAAAATTGTCTTATAACTATAATAAAAAAATTATTAGTTTATGAATATATTTTATGAAAATAAATTTCCATTTCAATCATTATATTAATTATAAAACTGTAAATAAAAATTTATATTTCACAAAAAATATCAACACTTAATTTAACATTTTTAAAATATTAATTTACTTATTCTATGATATAAATTTATCATATTTTCACTTATGAGGTACCTAAATTTTATTTATACTTTTATAGGTTAGATTATTATTCTAATGGCTAGATTAATATTCCTAATGGCCACATTACTATTTCAGTGGTTAGGTTACTATTCTATTAGTATAAATTACTTAATTTCTATAAATACCACTTATTTCATTATACATTTATAATGAATTTAACTATTTAATTCTAGAATGAAAAAAATTATTCTATAAGTACTTGGGTTGTTCCATTCTCCACCACTTTTGGAAATTATTTCCTTTTAATTTTTTTTCATTTATTAAACAGGTGAGGATACCTTTCCCTTATAGAATTTTCAAATTCCCATGATGCTTCTTCAACCATGTGGTTTCTCCAAAAAACCTTAACTTGGGGAATTAACTTATTTCATAATACTTTTTATTTTAAATTAATAATATAAAAAGGATTTTCCTCCTATGAAATTTTATCTTCTAATTGAACAACCTTAGGGTTCAGAACATGGGATGAATCTGGAACATACTTTCTTCACATAGAAATATAAAAACATTGTTTACCTAGGACAAACTCAGAGGTAAAGACACTTAGTAGGAAACTGATCCAACTTTCTCTAAGATTTCATAGGGTTTAATGAATCATGGACTCAACTTCTGCTTCTTACCAAAACACATCACCCATTTCCATGGAGAAAATTTGAGAAATACATGATCACCTACCTTTAAAGAAAGATCATTCCTTTAGTTATTTTCATAAATTTTCTACTTGATTTGAGCTATCCTCAAGTGTCACTAAATCAAAAAAACATTCTCTATTGTTTCCTCTATCAATTTTGGTCCCATAATTCTTCTTTCCCCTACTTTATCCCAAAATACTAGTGTCTAACACCACTTTCCATATAATGCTTCAAAAGGATCCATCAGTATACTGGAATGAAAACTGTTATTTTAAGATAACTTAACCAAAGAAAGATGATGATCCCAACTTCCTTGTTAATCCATTGAACAAGCTTGAAGAATACCCTTTAATGTCTTAATTTTTCACTCTAACTATCATTATATTAAGGATAAAAAGAAGTGGTCGAATTTAATTCAGTTCCCAATGAATTTTGAATGCCCTTACAAAAGTTATAAGTGAACCTAAGATCATGATTTAACAAAATGGATGGAGGAAATCCATGAAACCTAACTATCTATATAAGATATAACTGATAAAGTAGATCTAGAGTCAAAGTGTCTCGAATAGAAAGAAAATATGCATATGTAGTCAATCGATCAAAAATAACCCAAATTTCATTGTTATCTTGAGATTTTTTTTTGTAATCCCACTATAAAATCCATGAATATATTTTCACATTTCCACTATGGAATTGAAAAAGGATGAAGCCTCCCCTTAGGTAATTTTCTTTCTTATTTTACCAGTTGACAAGTCAAACATCTCATGGTAAAGTCAGGAATATATCTTTTCATTCCATCCCACCAAATAATACCTTTGAAGGTCTCTATATATCTCAGTACTTCCATGATAAACTAAAAATAGAGAACTATGAGATTCATTTAATAACTATTTATTCAAATATGAATCAAAATGCACACTTAATCTATTCCTAAATCTAAAAAAATAATCTTTATCAATGTTAAATTCTATAAACTTACCCTTTTTAACCAATTATACCTTTTTATGTAACTCATGATCTTCATTCTGAGCTTACTTAATTCTATCTGATAGAGATGATTTCACTGAAGCCTAAAAAATAGAGGAATTTATTATACCAATAACTTCCAAGAAAAAGTTTTTTCTAAATAATTAACCAAGGGGTTATGTTATAAATGTAACATGGTTAATGTAGAATTATTTTTCCAACTCAAAGAATTAGAAACTTTATTTTCTTTTCCAGAATGGTAATGAATCATGAAATCATAATCCTTAATTAGTTCTAGCCATATTTTCTACCTCATGTTCAATTTATTTTCAGTAAATATATAATTCAAAATTTTATGATCAATCTATATTTCAAATTTGGATTCATATAAATGATGTCATAAAAATTTTCAAGCGAAAACCATAGCTGTTAATTCTAAATTATGTGTGGGATAATTTAACTCACAAGGATTCAGTTTCCATGAAGTGTAAGAAATTTACTGATCATTTTGTATTAGAATACAACTGAGTCCCTTTAAAGAAGAATCACTATAGATGAAAAACTCACTATTTCTAGAAGATAAGTCCAACACTATAGGATTCACCAATCTCCTTTTTAGTTCTTGAAAAAAAACATCACATTATTCTGTCTAAATAGATCTATCCCTTTTTTGTGACAACTTAGTTAGAGAGATATATAACCATGATTTTTGAACAAAACTTCATTAATATCTTGAAATAATATTAAAACTAAAAATCTCAGTAACATTTTTAGTTCTTGGACATTCATCAACAACTTTTATTTTGAAAGGACCAAATTTTATTCCATCCTTCTTACAATTTACTGATGAAAATAAATCTATTTTAACTAAAAATTATATTTTCTAAATTTAACATATAACTTCTTTTCTTTAAGGGTTTTCCAAATAATCCTTAGGCATTTTTCATGATCCTAATAAATTTTTTAATAAACCAAAATATCATTAATAAAAACAACAAAACACTTTTCCAAACAATTCATGGAAGATTCTATTTATAAGATCCATAAATACAACATGAGTATTTTTCAAACCAAAGGGAATAAGTATTAAAACATAATTCCTATATCTAGTCCAAAACATTATTTTTGAAATGTCATCCTCCTTCACCTTCAGCTGATGGTACCTCGACCTGGGATCGATCTTTGAAAACAACTACACTCCTTGGAGTAAATCAAACAAATCATCGATATAAGGAAATTGATACTTATTATTTACAATAATGTTATTTAATGATCTATAATTTATGTAAATCCTCATATAATCATATTTATTTAAAAAAAAATAGGATCACCCCTAGGTGGAGTGTTGGGTCGAATGGAACCTTTATCTAGAAAATACTGTAACTAATTTTTCAATTCTATAATTTCTACTTGATCCATTTGATATGGGGGTTTTGAAATAGGTTTAGCATCAGGTACTAAATTAATAGTTAACCCAACCTCTATATTAGGTATAATACAAGGTAATTGACTAAAAAATATATTTTTATTTGATTTTCAAAATCCAATTTTTAGGTGAGTGGGAACCAGACCAAACACGAGATTACCGAGACACATAATTCAAAGAACCACTTAGACAAAATCAACATTTGTTTCAAAATTAAAATAGTTAGGGATGACTTGGTACATAGATCCTTGATCAGTGATCCTCCTCAAACCACTTATTTTTTACCTTCATCACTTCCATCATACATCACCGACAATTACCCACTTGCCATCATTACTGAAGCTTCAATCATCGATACAGAAAAAACCATCACCCTGCCATCATCCATACACCATTTCATCGTCAGCCCCCTCCAAAGTCCATCACCAACATCATCACGTTATCTTCACCTGAATCACCATTATGAGGAAGAAACTCCAAATGAACCAGAAATAGAAACACATAACCGGAAGCACAACCATCAAACAACCAACATCCTCCACCAGAACATAATTCCCCGCTCCATAAAACCATCATCACAGAAGAAAAAATAATTATCACAGCAAGTAAAATCACAAAAAAACCATAAAAAAACTTCACCAACGTCATGAGGAGAAATACATTGTTGTTACATCTCGAAAAATGATATCGTCAAAGGTCTGTACTAGGCACACTGATGAAAACCGAGATGCACATCCAGATTCTTTTCGTTGCCACCTCTACCAATCTGCTTTAGAGGGGCGTAGAAGAACATATGACCAGAGCAGGTAAGGAGCATACAAGGGTTCCAAGAACTAGTATTGTTGACGAGGAAGAAGACCAGGATCCGACCAACATACTCTGGAAGTGCCTGAAAGCCTTCAACCTGTAAGCCACAGAACCCAAAACCTCTAGGATGCCACCACTTTAGCTCTGACTTGGCAAGATTCCAAGCTATGAGAGGTTAGAGTAGGGGATGAGGGTCTGAGGGATTTGACAATAGTAACCTTTGTTAGGCCTTGAAAGAAGATGACTATGACAAATCCTGAAAACCATCACCTGAACAAGTGCAGATGCTACCACCGAAAATGAAACAAGGAGAAATAAAAGAAAGAAGAAAAGGAGAGGGGGGAAAGATACTAGATGGCTACGAAATGGACTCCCCTACTCTGAGCCACTTCTAAGGAGGAACCCTAGAAAGAGAGAGAAAGTCGGGATACACCACTCATAATACCAGGTAACTCATCAGAAAAAACATCTAGAAACTCATTTCCCACAAGAAAATCATTAACCTAAACAATTTTCTTATTTTCAAAAATATGTGCATGATAACAATCATTTATATATTTTAATAGTTTATCAGCTTTCTGATATGTTATAAATGGTATGGGTTCATTCTTGTATTCATATTAAAACTATTTTTGTAATACAACTTGTTTAGCTCTACAATCAATCTTATCATGGTAAACAAAAATACAATACATACCCATAATAACATCAAATTATACTAGGGGAAAGACAATAAGGTTTTATGGTAAATTTTTCCACATACATAAACATGAATATTATTATAATTTGTTTCCATAATATTACCCCAAGTGTTTTTACCATAAGTTATGGCTTCATTTATTATGGTAGAAATTACAATTTACCAAAAACTTTCTTAGAAATGATATAATGTGTTGACTCTATATCAAAAAAATAGAATAATCTGAATAAAAAAACTACATACCTAATACAAATTCATCTTATGGACTTATATATGTTGAAGTAGTAGAAAATTGTTTCCCAAAAACTTTCTTATTATAATCTGGTTGCTTCTCATCATTCAGGTTCCTCTTGGGACACTCGTTTACATAATGGCCCATCTCATTACATTTAAAACATTTTACTGTCTGTATGATATAATTTTTCTTATCACTACCATGATCCTTTTCATTGAAATTAAAAGCTAAATTACAAAACTTACCTTATCAGAAACACTTACCTGACTTTAAAAGGCATTCCCTAGTGTGTTTTTTACCACAATTCTCACAAGCTAAAAATATAATTTTCTTACCATTAAACTTCATTGATGCATTCATTCCTTCTACCTTCCACCTCAACCTCCTTTTTGGCTAGTTTTCAAAGAACACATGATCATTTAAAAACTCTATTTCCACATTCTCCACACATTGAACAAGCTTTTAAGAGCTTTTGAATTCATGAGAAGCCACTGCCCTTTAATATTTTGCCTTTAATACTAAGTAAAAATGATTGATTTTACTATCAAGATCCCAGATAAAATTTGGAGAATATATTTCCAATTGAGTAAATTTTGATTCATATGTAGCCACTAAATCCTAATTCTATCTCAATTTAAATAATTATTTTCCACCCTAAGTCGAATCACTTTAGGAAAATATTTCTCATGGAATGTATTTTTGAATTAATATTATTCCAAAGCATCAATCTCCTCACTATCCATGATATTATAAACCATATACCACCACTGGTTAGCTTCACCTTCAAAATAGTAAATATAAAGACTAAACTTTTGATGGTATGAACAACCCATGACATCAAAAATATTTTCTAGGGCTTTAATCCACCCTTCAGCTACCACTGGGTCAGAAGATCAACTAAATACAGGAGTGTGTTTCCACATTAAATGATCCACCACTAAAAAATTACTTTATATTTTATCTAGATAATCTCATTCATGGATTCTTACTATATTTATATCCTACTTCAACTGATCCATTATTATCACAAACTACTCGGTTTCAATTCCCACCATTCTAGGTTGCAGATTCAGAAGGATATTATCCTCTCGGTGCTTTCCTACATCATCTTCCCTATTTTTTATATGGGAAACCATTCTGAATAGATATATATTAGATGAAAAACATGGTAATCTTTAAATTATATATCATTTTAACTTAAATATAAATTAAACAAAAATTATGGTTATTCTATTAACATTATCCTGACCCCTAAAGTAATTTAAACCTTTATTTGACACTAACTATAAGGAACCAACCTTAAACATTAAATAATATAGATAATTCAAATATAATTGAATTTATTACATTCAAAAATTTATTTTATATTTACAGTTTTAGAGAATTATTTCATAACATTATACATATAAACTGATATATTACACAATATACACTTTTACTTAATATCCATTCTTTTCACAATATGAAAATTTTAAAAATAAAAATATATTTCTTTTCATAACAAAACTTTATGAATTTAAACTTGAATTCTTTTTTTAATTTACCCATCCATAAACCCTATGAAAAACATTTTAAAACATTTTATTAGAACGATAATATTAGTAAGGGACATGAAAAGGAAGAAAGAAACCGTTAGTCCATGAATGAACGTATTTTTCACAAAGTTATAACTTTTACACATAAAACATAATATCTTTAGCTTACCTTATAAAATAATAAGTTTTATGTAAAACCATATAAAGTATACATAAATCATAAATGTATCTTGTGGAATCATTTTATTATCACTCTTATATATAAATTATCTCTCCCAGCTACACAAGGAGTAACCACCTTGGTTACACTTGGAATAACCATTAAAGTATATTCCCATAACATATGAAGAGAAACCTAATTGATTAACTATGTCCCTTTACCCAATGTTTTAGAGATATTTATTGGGATCACCTACCCTAGGTTTACTATATAACCACTCATCATCATAACAATTCCCAAGAACCCTAACACAAGCATAACACATAAATGTTTCATAAAAGAAACATTATTTAGGAAAATAATTTTTCTATTTTGAAATCACATTTCGTTTTTTAAAAATCCACACACTAATAAATGATTTTTTTTAAAATTAAAACTATAAAGGAAGATTAAAAAAATTAAAGATTCATGAAATTGGGTAATTCCCTTCACGTCGTATATGTTAAAAAAACATTATTCATGCGTTTACTTGATTAAACTATTATGCCATATTGAAATTGCTTTGCTTAAAAAACATAATATAATAAAAATTAATTATAGAAATAATCTATTCATCACATAATCAATGAAGTATAAGGTTAACCCAAATAATGAAAATTGTATTAACAATTCCCTTACCTTATGTAAAAAAGCATTCTGCACCTATATTTAATGTGCTAGATAATTAAATTAGATTCATGAATTACTAAATAAATAACCTATTATTAATTTATTTTATTATTTATAATTTTATTAATTTTTTATGTCCATTTTGTTGAGTTATAGAGTTCAATTTCATCATTCTGGGAGTTTTTGTTTCATGGTTTTATGGTTGGTTCCCTTGAGTATAATTATGGGAGTTCTAGTCAAATGGAAGAAAAAAATCTAGAATTGGAAATAAATGGTATTAATATAATTTAATAATTTTAAATGATCCCATATACCATTTTTTTTCTAATATGTGGATGATTCATTATATAAAACATTAATGATAAATGTTTTTTTTTATATTTGGTGGTTTTTCTGACCATCATAAACTAGTTGCATTTTATTTAATATTATGTCTATAAATTAGTTACAAAATATTAAAAAATTTATAATATACATATTAAAATCTAGTTTTACCATAATAATGGTTTTATGACCAGACTTAAATGTGTTAAAGGAAAATGAAAACTCATTATCTATGAAGGTGGATAATTGACACATCACAGATGATGTTTTCATTTTTTAGAGTAAGTGGAGAAGAAAAGAGTTTTGATTATGGATATTCCATTCCCACAATAAAATTGTTGTATATATATGATAATGAAGTTATCATTACACTTTTTATAGGGGTGGTGAGGATAAGGTAGAAGGAATAAAACAAATAAAGAAATAATTTAAAAGAGAAAGATGGAAGAATTTACCTCTTGAATATCATCTCCTTGAGAACCTCATTAAAGAAATTCATTTTGGTCTTTTGGTGAGACTTGAAGGTCTTGGATGTGGAAGAGTCTTGTTAAAGTAATTGGGAAAAACTTATACAAGATACAAGGCTTTTTAGTTGTGAGAATAAGGGGTGGTAATGGGTGATATTTAAATGAAGAGGAGAGGGGTGTTTCTGATTATTTTTTTCTTTTATTTATTATTTTGGATCAATAATATCAATAGTGTTGATTATAATGACTAAATATAGTAACTAGTACATGTGAGTTATAAATAATTAGTTATTACCTCATCCACACATCATCCATGTCTCAATAATTTATCTATTTAATTATAATGTTAAATATCGTAAATTACCATATTTCACTATTGACAAAAAATTTAACTATTTTAGAAAAATACTATAAGTTCACCCTAACTATTTTATAATTTTTATATTTTAAAAATGGACCCTATTTTATGAAAACAATTTTCTAAATAAGATAAATTTAAATTTTATGTAAAATCATCATTTCTTTGAAAAATACCGATTTTAATATTATAACTGATTTTGTTACACTTTGAAAAATTAGATAAGGCATCCTAAAATTATCTTATTATTATAATACAATAAAATATTAATTTATTAATATATTTTATGAAAATAAATTTTCTTTTGAATCATTATATTAATTATAAAATTATAAATAAACATTTACGTTTCACAAAAAATAAAAACACTTAATTCATCATTTTTAAAATATTTATTTAATCATTACATGATATAAATAAATAATATTTTAACTTATGATATAACTAAATTTTATTTATACTTTCATAGGTGATGTTATTATTTTAAAGGAAGATTACTATTCCCAATGGCACATTACTATTCCAACAGTCAGGTTACTATTCTATTAGTATAGATTCCTTAATTTATATAAACACCACACAATTCATTAAACATTTATAATGAATTTAAATATTTAATTCTAGAATGAAAAAAAATATTCTATAAGTATCAGGTTTGTTACATTACTACCACTTTGTAACCTTGTATCCACAATAAAATTCAATGTTAGTAAATAAAAATAATGAACGAGTGGGGAAAAGGTGATTTTTGAAGATATTTTCAATTGGTCAGTTGATCCTTTAGATAATTTTGATTAATAATCTCATTTAAAAACCTTACCTTTTTCTATCTGTAATAACATTCATCAATTTAGACCTCTTTTCATTAATTGTTAATGGTTTTACATGAAAAATAAATTAGAAATGAATACCTCCTTGTAAAAATGTTTTTATAACATTTAATATCAATGATATAAATATTCTAATAGCTTTCTCAACCATATGAATATCTAAATCATCAAGTGGAACATGTATTTCAGTGCTTGAATGATGAGCTATGTTAATCCCCACTCTCACATGACCAATTAGATGTAGTCTTCTATGTAGAATATCTTCTTAAATATTGAACATGATAACCCTAGAAACAAGGTAATGGGTGGGTGTTGATAAACATAAATCACAAAACGTTTCACCTTATAGAGTATCATCAAAGGAAAGGTATTAGTATCTTCCTAATTCACATTTTACAGAAATATTTATGAAAATATTTGTTACCTTATATAATACAGCTCTTTGAGGGGAATGTCTCTCCTCAAAGATGGTGGGGGATCATCATGTAGTGGTTGTTCTGGTGTTGTTTCTTCTCTTTTATTCCATCCCATAACATTTTATAGAAACTCATACTTATAATTAATTTTTTCTTTAAGATCACCTAATCTTACCTACATATCTTTCATTTTTTTATCTTTATCCCCCAGTTTATTTCTTTTCTAAAAATATGTTTGGGGTGTCACCCCAAAACCCACACCCGTGATGCAGATATATATTTCTAGACTCTTTATGGACAATGATAGTATCCATTCATCTGGTACAACTGATGATGATTCTTGTATCCAAGTCAGATAAAGAATATAGGAAAATAAGTAATTCATTATTATGTACTATTGATTTAAAGGAATTTTTTTATTAGGTCATACTTACATATGATTCCCACACTTTTGATGTGTTTTCGTCTATTAGTATCCTATATTTATTTACATGGGCCTCCTTCCATAGCATATGGTGTGGGTTGAAAGTGGAATTGAATTTGGATTTATCAATCTACATATAAATAGAGGAACATAATTCTATTATTGTTTCATGTCACATAAAATTATTATGGTAGGTTTAAAATATATACCAATTTTGTTCAATTTAAGTGTACCCCATCCTTTCTTTATGATAGATGTATGTTCATTTTTCTACTCATTTCTTATTTTCATCACTCATTTACCTTTTCATAAATTAATAATTCTTAATTAAAGTGATTAATACACACATTCTTAAATAATTTATTACTAGCTACAATGTACCTGAAAAGATGTCTCCTCATGACAACCTGTTAACACATCCCATGTTTTTGGATTATCAAGTGTGCATACATCTACGGTGGGTGCATGTTTATTTTCCCTTCATCATATTTGAGATAAAACTTCATTATAATTGTGATAAATCCTCTACGATCCTTTTCAGTAAGCATTAATACAAATTTACTTTGGGATTCATATACTATAAATACATTCTGAAAGGGATAATAAAGAGTAAGTTAATGTTTCATTATTTTGTTTTTAATTAAAATAAAGAAAGTATATCATGATGTTAACCTAATATATTCCCACATCAGTGTCTTAAGAATGAGCATAACGTTTTGCTATAAATATATATCAATCAGCACATGCTGTCAAGTGGTGATTCCAATGAAACTAATGAATATGTCCTTGTTGGGTTCAACATCCTGGACATGTGCATTCCATCCAACCTCAAATTTAATGACTTTATTCCTCACCTTAATATTTTTTTCTAACACCATCATGGTATAATGCTCTTGTTTTTTTGAAGACACTAGTTGTTTTTCATCTACTATTTCATTGGGTTTGACATTTTCAATATGTTGTTCCTATGGATTGGTAGCATCGACATGTGCATAAGGTTTTTGTTCCTCTGTATTGAGAGAAACAACAGGTTGAGAAATCTATTGTTCCTAAGGATTGGGAGCACCAACACAATGAAAATGTCATTATTGGAAGATGTGGTTGAATATTTAATTTATATTATGTAAATTCATAAGTGAAAATATAATAAATTAGGTAATACAATTTATATTTAAAAAAAATATAACATGATTATTAAAATCACTTTTTTAAAGGTTGAAGGTATTTGTGCCCTCTATCGAGTATCCAAATCTATTTATTTTGGTCTCCTTTGACATAAAATTAAACAACTATAATGGGACCACTTTGAAATTATTATGATGTCCCAATGAAAGGGTCACCCTCTATTTAATTTTCATATGAACCTTCAGTGGTTTCAGTCGATAATAGAAAAATTTACCACTTTTGGTTTGAGAGATCTAGAACATAAAATAATTGTACTGTCTATGATTCCATTTTAAATGGTTCATATTTGTACCCTTCCTTACTGAAATCCACTTTCATTAATCCCAATTCATCTATTTTAACATCACTCCTATTATCAACCAACTTTCATTAGAAAATCGTTACTTGAAATGTTGTATAATCAAAATCCCATATTTTTTGATGATGCAAAAGTATGAAATATTCATATAAATTAGATTTATATCCTTTGTACTAGATAAATGAATTTCTTCATCCACAAGTGAAACTCTATTATTTTTCATGGTACTATATTCATCATGTTAATTTATATAGAATGTATAACCATTAATTGCATAACTATTATAAGATAATACATTCACACCTGATCCTCTAGATAGACTTCAAAGTTTTTCTAAAATTGAATCTATATTTTCATCTGAGTCATTAAAAATATGGTCTCAAACCTATCCTATAAACTATTTATTATGTTTATTTTATATTCATATTTATCCCTTGATGGATTAAAATTCATAATAATTTATTTGTGGGTTTCAACATATGGGGAAACCTAAAAACTATTATGAACAATGTAAAGGTGGGCCTACTCCCAATCTGTAATAGGGATTATGGAAACATATATTCTAGAAATTTATTCACCCACAATTATCCCAATGTGACAATATTTCTGTAGAACAATGTTTTCCCCAACATATAGTTATTTAGTATAGAATTTAGTTACTTTCTCAACAATATATCACTCCGAAATACAACCTTCTTGATGAATTCAATTTTTGAAATAACATTTCAAAATATTCATATACCATTTAATGGGTCAAATCCATCTAAAATGTATGGGGCCAAATAGTTGAATATATATTACCAAGTGAACCATCAAGTGAACCATCATATCAAATAATTTTGGTGGGAAGTATATTTCCAATTCACTTAATATGATGGAAATTTCCTTTTCCATAGTTATAAATTTCTGAAAGTCTATGACTTTTCTTCATATAGCTTTGAAAAAGAAATAGATATTATTTAATTCTTAAAAAACTTTATTGTAAAAAATTATATATAAAATAAAGGCATTATATCTTACATCAAAATATGTTAGCCAGATTATTTTAGACCCATTAGATTTAAATCAGTCATTGAAATAATATTTTTGATATTTTATGAATACCCATATGGAACCTGTACATCATTCAAGAAGTTTAAAAACTGATATCTCTTCTTCTTGGAAAGAGTGTAAGTAGTTGGAGTAAGAAGAATATGTTTTTTACCCTTCTCTGGTGCCAACTCATCCCATATTCCCATGTCGGCCATGAATAATCTAGTTTGTCCAAGTGAATTTAGCAACGAGTTAATGAAAATATCACATAAATTTTTTCAACATGCATAACATCAATAAAATGTTTTACGTAAAAAAACATTCTAATACAGTAATTCAAAAAAATAGATCTCCTTTTTAAAAAAAATTTCATAAGGTTTTTCAAAAAAAGGTTTACTAAAAGTAGTGTCCATATCTTTTACTTTCTCAAATATTTGATCAAAAGTTAGTGGAGATGGTGTTGTATATTATTTTTAACTCTCATAAAATGATTTCATCCAAGATTGGTACTCATTTCAAAAGGGTATAAATATAAGATTTCATAGAAACAAATTTTTTGATGAATGTTTCAACCTAATTGACTGTGTACCTTGTTAAAAAATGGGACACCCTTGAGTTCCTTTAATACTATATCCTAAAAAATGTCCTTAAGTAGGAAATTCATTTACCGTATCATAAAATATGTATCTCAACATGAAATCTTAATTTATGTAAGAACCATACTACATAACACCTGAACCTCATAATAATTTCAAATCTTCGATCAATACAGCCAAAGAAACATCAATATCATTACCTGGCTATTTTGGTCCTAATATAAGAAAATATATCATAATGTATTTTTGTCTCATGCATATCCATGGTGACAATTTATAATATACCAACATAACCATCCATGTACTGCAAGTGCTTGTTTTAAAACCAAAAGGATTCACACCATCTACTGATAGCGGAAGATAGAGGTTTCTCTACTTGTTTCCAAATTCAGGATACTCTTGATAAATTCTATTCCATTGAGGAGATTCTTTCAATTGAAGAAGTTTCCCATATTTATTTATTATATTTTCATGCCACATCAATTTATTTTAAGTATCCTCACTTCCATATAGGCATCCAAACCTTGTAATGATTGGAAAGTACTATAAAACTTTTATAGGACCTGATTAATATTTCTTGTATTGAGAAGCACCACAGTTTGGGTATTATTTAAGTGATTTTTAGTCCTTGACATTATAAAATCATTTTTATATGCATGTATTATTTCAGAGATCATACCCATTGAATATAGCATTCATTTAGTTTGATATGTTCATATAGGAATCTCATTATATTCTGATAGCATATCATTAAAGTGAGAAAGTAGTTTAGTAAAAATGGAATCAATCTATATGTTTCCCAATTTTAAATTATAAAAATTTAGTACATTTTACAATCCTATATATTTTGTCCAACCATTATACAATAGAATATTTTTATGGCTTATTAACTTGTCAAAAAATTCTTGAAAACCAAAAATTTCATCTTCAACTATTATTTTCATTTTCTCCATATGATCTTCCTCATCATTTAAACTAGTAATCACATCCTAAACATGTATTTATTTATTTTCCACACTTATAATCATATCAGATGATTCATAAAATGAAGTGTTATCCCAGTCCCTAGATACATTCATTATTTCCCTGTTTTTATTCCAATATTTATAACCCCAATATATTCTGTGGTAGATCAAGTGTTCTTCTAACTCTTATAGAGTAATTATTTTTGAATAAAAAACAACATAAAAATGGAAAAAAATTATTTGATTAGGGTAAAATGTATTATATTTTTCAAACTTGATGAAATCTTTTACCCCATCCTCATACTCTTTTGTCATATGATTAACATCCATACATTTTAAGTTCATATCCATCTTATTTGATCCAGTAATATTAATATTTAACAAAATAAATAAACACACAAAAGTGTACTTTCAAATAAGGGGAACCCAAAATTTGAATGTTTCAAATAATTTCTATATACTTTGAAGAAAATGGGAAATTGAATTTAAGAAAATAATTACACCATTGGTGGTAGGTGTTATACTCAGAATTCATCAATAATGATCATTGGTACCCAGTATGGGATGACTACTACTTAGGTTAGTTCAAGACACATAGGTTCATGTCTAGAAGATATGGGGGATGAGTCTCAGTAAAAAAATTAAATAATAAATGATTGGGAGACAAAGTTTATAAGTGTGAAATTTTTCTTATTAAATCAAAATGTTCCCAGGTTTGGGAGTTGGTGAAGCACCGAGAAAAATTTCATAGGTTTTTGTATATAGTTAAAAAAAGAAGAAAAAAAAGTTTGATCCCTATAAGGGGATCCTTGATTGGTGTGACCAAGAAAAGGCTTAGCTGTATGGTCCTATACACACTCATGATGAGATAACCAATCCAGTTTCAAAATTCAAAGAATCCCTTTAATTACTCCATGAAAAGGAAAATGATTTCAGTCTAAGGAATGAATTTCAATATAACTTAGCTTCCTATGAGGATAAGTTTATGGGAGTGAGGTCATAATGGATACCCTATCAGTGTGGGTTTTAACATTTATTATATAAATGATCAGTGTTAAAAACTTTTTTATTGTAGGTTTTAACATCATTTATTAAATAAGGAATGTTAAATGTTACATTTAATATTAGTTATAAGCAACATCAAAATAAATGATTTTATTGTCAGTTATATGTATAATCAATCTTAAAAGTAATATTTTTTTTACAGTGGACCATTTTTATTTTTCACAGGTCACTTTTTCATAGTGGTTTTCAACATTTTTTATATAATAACCAATTTTAAAAAGAGTTTTAACATTGGTTAATATATAAATAGTGTTAAAATACAAGGTTTTAATGTTAGTTATATAAATAACTAACATTAAAATTAAAATTTCAAATCATGTTCTCATAATGTTTCAATTTATTTCGAACAAACCCATTCAATTTATTTTTCCTCCTATAAATTTATCATGTCATGATCACACTTTTTACTATACCTTATATAAATTTCCCTTCCCCCATATTCTATATTCCTAATTTCAATATCCTTCATAATTTCAATGATTTTTCATTCCAAAAATTCTCTATTTTATCACTTTTCCATGGTATTTATAATATTTTATCATTATTTGGGTTCTTTTATGATTTATTGCACATATATATATTTGATGATTTGTTTTATAAGAAGATGAATTCTTCAGATTGAGTATAAATGTTAAATATTTTATATGATATTTATTAAGTGTTTTTAAAATATCGTGTGAACTATCCCTCAAAAAGAAAATGAATATTAATAATTTATATTTATATTAAGAGGAAACTGCCACTAGCAAGGAAAATAAACCAAAAATTTGAGTTTTTTTCTTG
The DNA here is from genome assembly GCA_963277665.1 of Viscum album. Classification (NCBI taxonomy): domain Eukaryota; kingdom Viridiplantae; phylum Streptophyta; class Magnoliopsida; order Santalales; family Viscaceae; genus Viscum; species Viscum album. The sequence continues at coordinate 1,362,684,120 of OY728143.1, read as the reverse complement.
TTTACATTTGGTTTCTATAATTTTCTAGTTTTTTTATCTATTTTTTTTATTTGAAGGGAGTTATGTGTACTAAAATATTTTTTTAAAAAATATATAACATTTGAAATTGGTTAATTTGAAAAATATCATTAAAAGTCACCTATAACATTGGTTATAGAAATAAAAAATGTTATATGTGATTTTTGATTTCAGTTCTGAAAATAACCGATGTCGAAAGAAATGTTCGACGATATTTGATGTCAGTTCTAAAAATTTACTGATGTTAAAATACTTGACAGTTAGTCATAAGGAATATTTTTATTTTGGTTTATATAACCAATGTTAAAAAATACATACAACATTATTAATTTTTACATTGTCAAAAAAATAACATTAAAACATAAAAAATGATTCTAAAAAGTTTTATTTCACTAGTGATTTCAGAATAGAGAAATTTGGAAAAAAATATATAATCTCCCTATATATGTGAAAGTAACTAGTGATAAGTAGATATATGAAAATGGTAAAGTAATTGATAATATTTTTCTATATATATAAAAATGATAGTTTCTAGGAAGCAGTGAAATGTAGCAAAGGAAAAAACATCTCTATATACGTAAAAGTAACATTTTCAATGTAAAAAAATTAGAAAAGAATGTAACCACACTATAATGTGTAAGTGTGATTATGGAGTTTACATAAAGGTCATTGGGTGGTATATATGATTCATTTACACTAATAAGGAATGATACATAAGATTCATTTCCATGACTCAAGGGCGATGCATAAGGTTTATTCACTTTACTATTTGAGGTGAAGAGTCATCCACACCTTGGATTGATGGCTATACCGTAAAGGAAAAACAAAATGGTTTATCAATATTAAAATATTATTGATATTTTAGAAAAAAGATCATGGAGGATATAATTGAATTTATGTTTACTAATCATTTAAACATATTAAAAAAGATTAGCCAGAATTTAGTAATCAATATTAGTGTTTTTTTAAAAATTTATTAAGATATCTATTTATCAATTAAGTTTTTAAGTAAAAGATATTAACTTATAATTGAAAGTTATATTACTAATTTTTTTTCAATACTTTAATATATAATTAAATAATAATATTCATTATATAGATTTTAGAAATATATAACTTAATTTAATGATACACCAAAATATACATTTGAATAAAACATATAATGTTATAACATATTTAAAAAATTATTTAAGAGTTAAATTAAAAACATATCATATAACACTTATTGGTATTTTATTTTAGTTGAAATTTATTGTATTTTATTCATATATTTAATATGATGAAAATATATTCAATTCATTAATATAAGGATGAAAAAATAACATATGTTTTATAATATTTGAAGGATTTTATAAAATATATGTCAATAATATATAATTGAAAATTTAAACACAAATTATTAAATTCCTAGTTAAAAAAATATTCATGTATAAAAAAAGGAAATATATTTTGATACATTTATTATTTTTCTCATTTTAATGTTTTATATCAAACATATTTTGTCAGATCAAACTAAATTCCACTTCAATAAAATTCTTTTGTTCCTTTAAAATTTATGAGATAGTAAATTCAATTTAATTCATCAATACTAAAATTTAACTATAATACTTAATTTCATGTAATTAAAAAATATCAAATAAGTAATATATATTTGGAAAAATTATATGGGATGGGGGATAATTGGAATTAGGGAACCATTTAAGATAACTAGGATGAGTTCATGAAGAGTGTGAGGACAAACAAAGACAAGGGATGAGAGGGGGAAGGGGGTTAGTTATGATTGTAGAATACCCCAATAGAAGTGGGTAGTGAATATACATGGAGTTTAGGGGTTTTCATGTAGGGGAGATAGGTTGTGGACATCATGGAGATTTTGAAATGACATGAAATACATTTAAACGGGTGTTGTGGAAGCCATGATGGGTGGTAAAATGTGGTGAAGGGGTGTAGTATGTTACACAACACATAAAAACACGAGGAAACTCCATCAGTGGTCAAGGAAGAGATCTGAATGCACTCTGAAATAAATCAACACATACATTAGATTTGGACAAGATCTATTCATGTGAGAGTGGAAATAATAGTAGTAGGGATCAGTGAGAGCAGCGGTGGTAGTAGTAAGGTTCCATGGGATCTTGAAGGTGTGAGAGAGGAGGCTCTGCTAAGGTTCTTTTTATAAGATTAGGTAAGGATTTGATTAGTGATTTTAAAAAAATCACTGATAAAATATCATATTTATTAGTGCTAAAAAAGCGTTGATAAAAATATTCTTTATTAGTGATAAAATTATTGCGCTGATAAAGACTAGTTTTATTAGTGCTAAAAAACACTGATAAAGATCTACTTTCAATAATATATTTGAAAATATTTCCATATAATTGTAAATATAAAAACTATATTTATTATTTAAAAGTATTTACTATAATTTTACAATTATTTAAATAAATATATACTTATTTATAATTATAATTATAAATATATATATTTAAAAAGTATTTATTAAAATTTTATTTTTATTATAAATATAAGAACCCCGTAATTCTATATCGAAGGTTGGGGTTTAAATCCCATGGAGAAAAGTTACTGTAACAATAATGTAGCAAGGGTACTATAACAGCGGTAGGAGACACTGTAGTAGTGGTGGGTACTATAGCGAGTACTATAATAGATACAATAGCAGCTGAGGTACTGTAGTCATACTATTTATATAATAGTACTTTGGGAAACATTTCAGGCATACAGGCCATGTAATGGGCTACATAGCCACTAGGACATCAGGACAAAATATATATAATGTAATAAAGTGGTTAGTTGGGCGGGTTATACCTTGGGAGGGGGGGATATGACCTTCCTTTTAGACCTCTGTGTGTGTGGTGCGTGTGTGTTTAATGTTTTTTTAAAGGTTGAGGCTCATGGGCCTATTTATTGAAAATAAAAAGTAAAAGAAATGGAGAATAAGACCAAAACACAAGGGTTCACAAAAAACAAGATACAAAAAAATCATTAACCCACACAATACATCGTGTTCATACTATAACGAGTGTGGTGACCACCCCTTCCATGAGGGTGTCTTCCCCTCCAAGTTTTGACCTATGTCCATGGGCCTCCACCATCATCCAAGAGCTTAGAAATAATATCTTTACTTAGGGATTCATCTCTAGATACACCATCTCTCCTTTTCCCATCATCCTCTATACTAGATGAAGTGGGTAAATCAAATGAGTTTTGAATACTAATATTTTTTTTACCCATACCAATCAATGGTTTAGTAGAGACACTTGGAGTCATGTGTGCTTTGACTTCATCAACCCTTACTACCATATATTTAGTAGGATGATGTGAATCCATGTCATGCACCTATGCAAATACATTTAGACTAATATTACTCCTATACAAATGAGAAGCATCCCACACACCCTTACCTGGTTTGAAAATCACAGAGTTTTGTATTTCATTAGTAGTATATACAATGGGGGGTTCTGTCCTTCTGGAAGCTGAGTATCTAGCCTTGATAGAGAGTATATCCTTCCCTTGAGAATTTTCACCTTGTAATATATAATTTAACATATTTTTATTATCAATAGGGGTAGAAACAACTGAGATAAAAGGGTTGTTTTTATTGAAACAACCTCCAAATAAGGCGAATAAGATGCAAAATATTCTATTTTCATGTCCATAGATCCAAGATGACCATTATAGAGCTCTATAGATAGAGAGTGAGATTTTAATCACATTTATTTTCTTAGGTGTAGATAAGAATTAGTCCTGATTAATCTCATTAGCCTTACATTTCATTGATATCACTACATACCTCTTATCTTTACCTTTCATACTTCTAGAATTTACCATAATTTACTCCTGCCACAAGCTGTGGTCAACTTCTATATGTGAAGATCATTCCTTGATCTCTTGAATATCATATGATTGTCCCACATTTTCATCTTCTATTATATATTTAAAAGAAACTCCATTGAAGCAATAATTTCATGTAGGGACCATTTGGTTGTCATCAACAAGATTAGCCCTAGATAACTGTGTTTTTCATTCGTTTTTATAAGAGAAGGAAAACCCACAACTACAAGGGTAATGTTTTCAGCCTTGGGGGGGGGGGGTCAAGTGCAGGATTAAGAGTATTTTTAGTATAACCAACATCAGTGTCTTGAATCTATCCTAAATATGTATTAATAGTGGATTTAAAACCATCTTTTTTTAGTAGGAATCTCTTAATAAAGATTCCTTTGAAAATGATGCTGGTCATGAACTTTTTTCTAAAATTTTTAGAAAAATAAATCTTATCTATCATTTTCATTTGAATGTACAATAATTGGATAGTGAGAACAAAGTTTTGGTGTTTTCTCAAATTATATCCAATGACTTATCTCAGCTCGTGATGTGGATAATATCACCCTATCCATTAATGTGGAACTTAGATCAACCACTACTAATATGCTTGCAAAGTGACCATAAGTAATAGTTTCAATGTAATAATCCATACTTATGGGGATACCAATTTTAGAGGATATTTCATAAAGGATCTCAAAATTCTATAAAATCTAATTTAAACCATGTATTTTGATCCATACCTATGAATATGTGTCTTGGAAATCATTTAGTTTAAAATCTAATTTCCAATCATGAAGGCACAATGTTCCAGGACATAGGTTGACAGATACGATCCTCCATGCTCGCCCATTGAGCTCCGAAGAAGGTATTAAGATATGAAAATAACCTCTTTTTAGTGAGACACATTTTAAATCTAAAAATCCCCAAATTTCAACTAAACACGATACAAGATCAACAAATTCCAAGGTTTCATACCTTTAAACATATAAATTTGAGCGATTATTGAATGCTTTCACAAATATATACGCACCGATATAGCATAATTTGATGCTGAAACATGAGCATTTGACCCCTTTATAATGATCTAATATGGAACCTGATTCGCCAACGGGATGAAATCACCTCCTGAGAAACTAGAGAAAGAGGATAGATTCTTCAAAACATCTTTGTCATGACCCTTTATTTTCTTAATGGCATATGATCACATCAAATTTGGAAAATGAATCTGATCAAACAAGTGTAGGTCCACACCTCTCGAATGATTTAGAGAATCTAGTTCTACGAGAGGCATCGAGCGCTACTTCTCTCCTTCCTCCATCCTCCCAATGCATGAATATGTGTGTTTAATGTAATTATACCCCTAAGAAACTAATATAATATATTTAAAAAGTATTTATATATAATTATAAATAAATATATAAATTTATTAATATATAATTATAAATATAACAAATATATTTATTATAATTTTACTATTATTTAAATATATATATTTATCTATAATTTCATAAATACATTTTAATAAAATTATATATATTTATAATTTTATAACTAAATATTTAAATTACAAAATTATTAAAAATAACTTTTGAATAGATTAATTATATACAATTGAAACATATTTTAAATGTTAAAACTTAATAAATAAAAACAAATAAATATCATTCATATAAATTAAAAATATATTGAAAATATTACATGTATAGTATATAAATATTTGTGTGAATAAATATTACAAAATGATTAAATATATTTTTAGCATTATTATTGAATATATAAAAATAAATGAATAAATAAAATCAAATAAATTACAAAAATATTGAAAAGTGAATTTATAACACTTACGTGAATTACAAACATATATATTTACACATACACATCTACACACACACATGTATATACACACATACATATACATACATATAGTTATACATGTACCTATATTTTAAATTATTTAATATCAATATAAGTATATATCTAAATAAATACATTCATTTATATATTATATAATTGTTTAAATAAAATATTAATATATTATATTTATTTCAATTATATACACATTTTTTTTAATTAATATATATTAATAAAATATTAAACATTTCAACTAATATAAATTTGATAAGCTTATATATATAAAATTATAAAAATAAGCGTCATTTTTTATTAGAATTTATATAAATCATATTTATATATTAATTTAAATATATATATTTATATATTAATAAATATCTATATAATTATGTACCCTTTATCAATGCCTTTCTTGGAACTGATAAAAACTTTTGATAAAAAAATATTATCAATATATATATATATAACAATCATATTTAAATTAAAAAATTAATGTTTATTTATATACATTAATTAAAAAATGTATGAACATAATTAATATAAATAAAATAATTTAATATATATATTTTAATAATTCAAACAATTATATAAATATAAATGATGTATTGTTAATATGTGATATTTGAAATAATATGTCTATATGCATATATGTGTATGAATTATGTTGTGTGTGTGTGTGTTTTGTGTAATTGTATATATAGATTTTGTACATGAAAAAATGTATGTATGTTTATGTATATATGCACATGTACGTGGGATGTAAATATATTTATAACATGTATACATGTATTTGTATGACATTTACTTATTTCACATTTGATGCATATTTTTTTTCATTTTTTATATAATATTTTTAGAATTCATTCATTTTTTATATATATTTATATTTCACTAAGATTTATTTTTAAAATGTTTTAATTTATATGATTAGTATTCATTAAATTTTATTTATTATGTTGTAATATTTTTAAACTATTTGAAATTTATATAATTAAATCATTTAAATCCATTTTATATTATTTCCTTCGTTTCTGTACTTGTTTACAATTCATGTACTTAATCTTATATGAAATAATTTTTTAAATAGTGGCCTCTGAGCAGCTTCGACTTCTCGGGCATGGAGGCTAGGTTTTCACCCTTCGAAGACTGCTCCTCCCCTCCTCCGGCGTGCTCGGTGTTTGGCATCGTCTCCCTGGGGGTTTAGTGTGGCGCAAGTCTTCGGGCGTGGCTTCGTCTCACTCCGGTGGCGGCGTTTCAAGCTTCGGGACCGGAGCTCGGCTGACCTGAGGTGGTGTGGTATGATTCCATTACTTAGGTGCGGCTTCTCCAGTGGCGGAGTTCGGCTTTCGGGTTCTCGTCTGACTCAGGGCCGGTGAGACTCAGCGTGTTTTTTCGACGGCTTACGGGGGTGCGACATCAGATCTGTTGCTGTTTGGAGGGGGGAATTTTTCATCCACCCAAGCCTTGTCTTCCCGATCGGGCCTCAGATTCTTACATCGGTGGTGATTTTTTGGATTATTATTATTCAATAAGAACATTGCCTTCTGATGATTCTAAGGATTCTACGCCGGTGAGCGGTGATGCCTTCCTTCCCGCACAATTTACATCTCTTCCCTACCATCAGATCTGGTTTCATATCCAAACATCACCGATGAGGATTAATCTTTGTTGGTGGCTGTTCCTTTGAGTAGTGTCTTTGATGCTCCTCTGCGCGAAGGTGAATCATGCTCATGCTCACTTTGATAAGTGGATCCCGTTGGTTTGGGGGGGGGGGGGTGGAAGCCAATGTTGGGGGGAATTGGTCTCTCATGATTGTCATCATGCGTTGGTTGCTGCTTGCTTAGGTTTTACTCTTTGTTATGCCTGTTTGGAAGGCCTTGCTACCTCATCAATTGTAGATTATTGAAGTATTGTATGGATGCTTGGTTTTGTGCCCTGTGTGTGGCCCTCTGTTTGACATTAGGAAGCAGCTGTTTTGGTGGGAGATTACTGCTTGTCTATTTTCATTTGGGTGGCATGTTCTGTTTTGCAGATTGCATCGGGTGGGCGACCTCGATGGAGGGATGGGTGTCTTGGAACCCATCATTCAACCGTCAGTTATTTTTGATGGATGGGTACCCTAATTGATTTTTTCACAGTGTTCTCTGGATTATGTTGCGGCGCATCAGGTTGATGGTGTAGTGAGTCTCTCATTTGCATCGTCGGGGGGGGGGGGGGGGGGGCTCGAAAGAGAGATAGGTGTGATGGCACCTATCATCCGATCTTCCTCTCATATTTCAGTGAGATTTGGAGGAGTGCTCTACCTTGGCTATGTTTCCATCACGACAAATTTCATCGCAGAGGGGGTAACACATCATCTTTCCTGACTTCGCTGTTACATTTTCGATTGGGGGGGGGGGAGAGACTTTCTGGATTGATCCTACTATGATTTTTGTTTCCTTTTGACTTCTGGATTTTTGTATGGTCGTGTGCCCTGTTTTTTTGATGTTTTACATCTTTCTCTATAAGGGGTTCCTCTTTATTCCCTTCAAAGGGAGTTTCTTTCTTTCAATAAACGGGGTCCTGCCCCTTTTACCTTTAAAAAAATTACTTTCATTTAATATTATTTATTCATTTTTAATATTAATTTATTTTTATATTTTCTGGAATTTAATAATTTTGTAATATTTTTTTATACATATATTTATTTACTATACATGTAATATTTTCAAAGCCCTACTACTATCAAATCCATGATCTCAGGGAGGGATGTTGTTGAAGGGGCAGGATCTTCTAAGGCTCACAAACAGTTGGTTGGCATTGTCCTTGGCCTCAGTGGCATGAAAAAACCTACGGATTCTATGCTTCATCTAGAATTTGGATTGGGTTCTGAACATTCCAAGGGAAGGGGGACACAAAATGCAACAAATGTTTTTGTTATTACCAAACTAGTGAAGGAAAAATAGCTTTTGAAGGTTAGTATGCATAACTCCTTCTTATTTTCTTGCTTTTAGAAGCAGTGAAGAGGATGATTAGGGTAGTGATAATTCATTTTGACAAGAAGATATGATGACAGTTGTGGATTTTTGACTTCTAGATGATAGAGGTGGGTCATGGATGCTGGTGAAAACATTGAGAATAGGTTGACCTTATAACACCCTGAGTTTTAGTGAATTTTTTTCGAATTAATTCAACTTTTTTGATATTTTTTATTTCATGAAACACTTAAAAATTTCATTTTATATTAAATCACTATGTTTTCATTGTGCTATATGCAACTCCAAGTTAATCGTGATCTACACGCAATATAAAATTTGTCTTTCTCTACACAGAACACCGAGATTAGCTTGCATTATATGAAATAATGAATTTCCTCAATGACTTGCGTAACACACAAGACCGTGGTTTACTAACCAATAACATATTATTAAAATATGATTATTTAATATAATAATATAAAACCATTACATTAAATTAGAGGTTATGAATTTTATTATCTAATTTATTAAGATATGGTTTATATAATATAATATGAATTCATAAGTTACCAATTAATTATAAATGAATATGAAAACCGATTGAATATAAAAGGAAATATTATTTTGGTAACAAAGATATTTTAACCTAAAAAAATAAATTTTCATTTATGTATTGAAATTCACTTAGTCAAACATTCCATTTATACAAAACATCGACTTGTCTTATGTTACAACAATATCGAGTTTATATGAAACATCATTTTATTCTTATAATTATTTAAAAAAGTTAGTTATAACCTAGAAATTAAAACTTAATTATATGAATAGTAATAACTACTTCTCAAATATTGTTATAATTTTTTATATAAATAAAACATATTGGTAATGAAAAATATAATTTTTAGTAAAGCCTTTAAATATTTAAAAAACACTATTTTCTCACATGAACTACTTTTCATTCCCATTTGTGAAAAAAATTAAAATTAATTATAGGTAAATTTAGAAATTTAATTCGATAAAATAAAATTTATTTTTAAATTTATAATTTCCAAACTAGTTTAGGGTGAATATTTGGGATTTTCTGAGAAACTCCATTTTTTTATGAATAGTGAAAAATACTGCTTTTTAATTAAAAAACACCTTTTTTAATTAATTATTAATTTTAAATGATATTATAATTTTTTTAAAGAAATAATTAGATAAATATTATATCTATTTATATAATTTAATTCACTAAAATCAATTTTACTTTGAAATTGAATATAAAAACTTAACAAACTTTTGAATATTTTTCTACTTTAAAAACTTGTTATTCCATCCCGTATGTAGGATTAACATCAATCTTATTTTTTTAGATTATGTGAATTTAATTTTTAAAAACCAAAATAGACCACTATATTCAGTATAATATTTATAGTCTAATAATACCAAGTTAATTTTCGACCAAAATGATTAGTAAAATTAATTAAAATTAATCACAGCGATTAAGGCCAAATTAAGCTTAATTAGGGACTAAACCTTAAAATTAAGGGCCCAAATTACTTAGACACTTTTCAAACACCCATTTTATGTCAATATTTCTGCCATAAAACATTAATTATTAGTTTTTTTTGGTTTTTTATGACTTTTTTTGTAAGAAAATGTGTACACCTAACTTGTTACTAAATATTCAAAGTGAGTCATTTTCCTTCCTCATAAAAATCCACCACCTATCCCTGTTCATCAAACCTCTCAAAACTCTTAAGTTTAGACAAGACCTATACAATAAAATTCCCAAAAAATCACCATTCCTCTTAGAAGCCTTACCTTGGGAAGAAGGAAATCCAAGGAAGCATTTTGGAAAAAATAAAAAGGAGTTACCCGATTAAGAAGTAAAGTCTTCTCTCAAGTCCTTTATTTTATTTTCCTTCTCCACCCCACCCAACTCTATTTATTCTATTATTATATAATTAAAATATTATCTCCAATATACTAGGATGTTTTTATGTAAATGTTTTAACCTAAAATTACACAAACCTTCATATAATGGGTAACGAACATACAATTTTTGTGTACGACGAACTATTGCCTCATGAAATGATGATTATTAATTTTTCTATTACCACCTACCATAGTGGACATTATGATGGAAAATATATTTATTTATTTCATATATTAAATTTATTAGGTCTTTAATATTTTTTTATTTCTTTTTACAACTCATATTCTTTTTTACTTTCCATTTTTTGTTAATACGATAATTTCTTTTGAGGAAGTGTGGACTACCACCCCCTCAAAGCGATATGATTCATTCATACACCACATGGATTGTATTAAGAATTGTTTTAGTGAATATATATATATATATATATGATATAGTAAATCTACTATAATAATGATATATATACATATATACTTATATATACATATATGTATTTTACTTTCATTCTATTAACACGACAATTAAACGGAAATAATGTTCATGCGTACGTATGACCTACCGTTTTCATGAATAGTGTATTCCATTTCATACTTATATATTCTATATATTATTAAAATAAAAATATAATGTATATAAATTATATTTATATGATGGTTTATATTCTGTAAATTAGGATATAATGTATAAATACCAAAGATATAACAAATTAAGAAATATGCGAATATTAAAGTGAATATTACCCGAAGTGAAACCTTAACATAGAATTGTTAACATCTGGGTAATATAAGGTAATAATAAAATCATATATGGTTATAAATATAATAATATGATTATTAAAAATATTTATAATAAATTAATATTTATTATATAGGTGTTTTGAATGCGTACGATGAGAGTCAAGACACAAGATAAAGGGATTTCATCTCACTTTTTAATTCAGGGAGATACATGCTATGTTTTCCAATATTTCTTTTTGTGTGATGTATGTACTTCCCATGAATATATTCCATATATATTATAATTATATTTACGAGTATTCACATACCCATTTTAGGAAATTTATTTCATAGGGATTAAGTTTCAAAAGTTACCAAATCGGTAAAAATGTTTTCTCTCAATTTTCCTTCTTTGAGACTCATGTTTTGTTATGCACCTAAAATATTTTTAGAGGTGTATATACTTCCATTTAAATGTTCTATAATGAATATAGTTATTTTTATGATATTTTATGCTTCATTTAGTTTTATTTTCTTACATGGAGATTATGATCCCAAGTTACCAAGTGATAAGAGCTTATTGAAAAAATCTCATCACTTTTCGAGATTGTTTATGTTTATGCTTCATTTGATAAATTCCTATGTAAAATATCTCAAGAAATTTATGAATTTTCTTATAATGTAGTTATTGATTCTATATTCATGTAGTGTTACAATTTTATAATCTTTGGTACATAATATAGTTAATAATGTGTTTTTAAGAAAGCCTCACTTTACCCTCTCTTCAGTTCAAAATCTATGTTCCTTAAAAACCATGCTTTCTAAAAAGCATTTCCAAGAATATTCTACTAATCTAATATGATCATTAAAATAAAGTTTTACCCTTTTTTTATTTTACCAATTTTATCAAAGTAATCTTCTTGTCACTTTTGTAATGATTCAATTTTCTATCCTTTTTACCATGCAAAAGGAATGTTATTTTTAACTTGTACGACATGTATGAATGTATCAACTATCAATACTTTGAAGATTTATTTTAATGTTTAAAGGTTAGTTTTTAAATATAATTATTTTAAAATATATTTTCAAGGAGAATGGTTTTCAAACCATTTTCAAACTTATTTTATAATTTTTCAAGGAAAATTGTTTTCAAAACATTTTCAAACTTCTTTTATATGTTTTCAAGGAAAATGGTTTTCAAAATGTTTTAAAACTTATTTTATAAGTTTTTAAGGAAAATGGTTTACAAAATGTTCTGAAGATTATTTTATAAGTTTTCATGGAAAATTTATTTCAAAACATTTTCAAGCTTTATTTATAATTTTTCAAAGTATTTTCAATAAAAATAGTTTTCAAAAACATTTTCAAGCACTATTTATTAGTTTTCAAATTATTTTCAATGAAATGATTTTCAAAATATTTTCAAGATTTATTTATAATTTTTCAAAGTGTTTTTGAATAAAAAGGGTTTTAAAATGTTTTGAATCTTATTTTATAATTTTCAAGGAAAAAGGTTTTCAAATGAATTTAAGTCTTATTTATAAGTTTTAAAGGTATTTTCTATAAAAATTATTATCAAATTATTTTATGTATTAAAAATCATTTTACAAATAAGAATGTAAATTTTACTTAAGACAAGTTTTTAAAATATATTTCAAAATTATTTTCCATCTAACATGACATCTGTTGATGTACTCATGCCCTTCTAGGAAATGACATAAAGGTACAATTCATATCCTTTCTATGAATGGGTTATGCTTGATGTCATGGTCTTTATGAAATCAATTTCTTTTTCACAGGTTTTATGTTTATGAAATCTATTTCTCTTTCATGGTTTATATGTTTATGAAATTTTTTTCTCTTTAATGAGTTATGATTTTGATGAAATTATTATTAAACCTGTATCTTTTCCACAGGTTATGATATATTTAAATGTTTATGATACCCATTTAATTTCATGGGTTAAGATATGATTTTTATGATTTTGTGGAACATGAATGTATGATTTTACCATGAGATGGGCGGGGCTTATATCTCCCTCCAATGCATTGGGAAAAGATTTATAGCTCATTAGATAGACTAATATGGTCTTGGAAGTGAACCTTGACTACCAAGATGGTATGAGAAGTGAAATCATCCTACTAAGATGTCTATGGGATTAAACCATGACTACTAAGATGGTATGAGGAGTGAAATCATGATACTAATATGACCATGGGAGTGAACCATGACTACCAAGATGGTATGGTTAGTGAACCCATACTACCAAGATAGCCTTGGCAGGGATGCCTTGAATACTATGTAGGAACCTGAAAACATGTTGACAATGGTATGCATGGACCTGATTTCATATCCATAAGTTTATGCGAGGGTCTAAACTCATGTCCTTAACCTAATGAGTGAAAATATTTCTACATATACATGTTCACAAAATTATATGCTTATGTTTTCCCTAAAATTCCATGTTTTATTCCTATGATATGCTTTCATGGATTATGTTATTTATTTCCTTATGATTCATGAATTGCTAATCTTTATTATGATATCTGATATGTAGGGTATGATCTTCAAATGTTATGCTCAAGTTTCATACCATTTTATTCCTGTTATACTCATGCATTTTCTTTGTTTAACCTTGTTGATAATATGATCTCACACCTTTCTTATGTTTCTTTTATCTAGGTTACGAAGAAAGTTTTTAGATAGAAGTAATAAAGTTATAGATACTTATGGGATATGTTGATGATCTTTCACTAGGATAGAAGATTTTTTTCCATGATTCCAAAGACACTAAACTATTACGGTCTTCAGGTATATATTTTTTCAATATACTAAATATTCCTCTAAAATGATTTAATATCCATGTATGTTAAGCCTGGGTTGCTATAGTTGGTATCAAAGAAATTAATTAGTCAACCTTTGGAAACTAGGATTTGAAAACTTTTTTTAGATACCTAGGAATATTTCTAAGGATATGTCTAGGGATGTCTCTATGGATAAGTATAAGTATGAGTGAACATTTAGAAAATTTCCTAGAATTTTGGTAAAGGGAAGAGTGAGTGGTTTCCTAGAAATACATCCCTATATTGATACTACAAGTGGATGTGGCTCTGGAATAGATGTACCTAAGATTAACAATCTTGAAAAGATGTTCCAGGCCTGACTCATGGTAATATGGTACACAAAAATGGGCCTTGATGCACACCTGTTTTGACACTCCCATGGGATATGCTTTGGAAATTCATAAACTCTTCATGAACCATCATGAAGGATTTAGATATAAGTTGGATATGAATAACCTAGTATGAACTTAAGGTGTCATATATTAATGAATGTTTCATGATTTATAAATCACATAAGTAAATATTTTCATGAATATGTGGTTTTTTACTATGATAAGTAACACTCACACTACGATTTTGGTTTTATTCAATGGAATGAACTAGAAGGACTGGATTAATGCTGAATGTAATGGATTATTTTTTGAGGAGAAATCAAGTGGGATAATCACTAAAGTGAATATGTTGTGATCATGCCTAATAAGTTTCAATGAACATGATTAACAATGTGTACCATAACCAAATCTTAGACTCACCAAGGAAGAGAAAGAAGGAGTTCTCTAAGATTTCAGGTAATGAAGACCATGTGGGAAATAAGATTCAATTTCCTTTGTGTCAATAATGTGTAAAGAATCACCTAAGTGAATGTCTTAGAGGAACATGAAGATGTTTTGACTGTGGAAAGGAAGGACACAAAGTAAGTCACTGTAAGGGAAAATAAAGAGTTCAGTTAATGGAATGGATGAGAATATTGGCCTCTATAAGAAATCATTTATGGTTAAGTGTTTTAAATGTGGAATAAATGATCACTATACAATTCAATGTCCCAAGAGTAAATATTCTGAAGAGGATCAGCAAGGTGGTGTGAGTAATGGTTACACTATTTTTGATGATGATACTACCGATGAAATGTAAAAGGAAAGAGGTATTGTGTAATAGGATAAGGTAGCCTTTTTAATGGAATAAGGATTAAGTGGAATAATAAATTTTTATTTGTATTTGTATTCAAAAATTAAGTTATATGAATGATTAAATATACAATGGTTTTTCTACTTATGTTTTTCGCTCAGTATTTACAAGTTTATGTTGAATGTTTCTGATGGACTGGTGGAGTGATTTAATGACAAGGTGATATTTTGACTAAGGGAAGGAAACCATTAATATGTTCTTTAAGTTAATATAATTCTACTATGAATAAGTAAATTGGGTGATACTGATTTTCATGGAACAAATTAAAGACTTGTTAATAGGTGAGCTATGTTATCATTAATGAATTTTACCAGATTTTTAGATTTAAGGAATATATCCAATATACTTTTAAATAAGTAAGAATACATGTTTTACAAAAGGATTTATGGTAATTAAGGTTATTACCATGTTTCAAGGGTGGTTATAATAAGGGTAGTCACATGTTTGGAATGTAAAAAATAAGTGGTAATTTGTGATATATGGGGGATCAATGTTAAGATAATTTCATGACTATCTTTTAAAATCTTTTAACTTCTATATTTCGGAAGGGTTATAAGGTTATCCATTCATAAAAATTTAAGTTAAACTTAAGAGGAGGTATTTATGTATTTAGTTTGTATTAAAAACCTTATATAAAACTTTATTTAGTGATTAACCTTATTTAAATTATTTATATCATATTTATTTTTGTAAATTATATTAGTGTGGTTTTAGAAAAGGATATAATGCTTGTAAGGTGACAAACAATCATGTTTGGAAAGGCCACAGGTCTTTAACCCATGACTGAATGATGATAAGGGTTTCACACCTACCACTGGCATATACAATGTCCTGGTTTATGTATAAGTATTTTTGATGAATAATTATTTATGATGAAACAGTTGTGTTAATTTTCAGGTTTCAAGATTAATTTATTAACCATATTGATTTTTTTAAGAATAGTTATAGATAAATGGTTATACTTTTCATTATTTTATAGGCCTTAATATCTACTAAAAGCGTATTTAAGTGCTTTGAGAATCAAAGTTAATTTCTTAACATCCGTTTCTTAATGTAATGGATGAATTGGAAATTTAGAAAAGAAAAACCAAAGAATTTAAATTTTTTAGTATTCTTGGTTAATAAAATAATTACTCATTGATACGATAATGATCAAAAAGTAAAATGTGTTATCCTAATACCTTAATTTATTTGAACCAATTTCCTTTTAAATCATCAGAGATTTATGACTTTGTGACCCTAAACATTTCTTTGATCAGTCACTTGTTTGTGACTAATGACCTCAATCACTCCCTATAAATATTTATACAGTTCATCCATGTCTAATATTCACTCCCAAATTATGTTATCCTATGTGTAAACCTAGTTATATTTTATTTTGGGAAACCATTATGGTTCCAAATTTACCTTTTAAAGGAAGATCCAAAATTATTTTTTACAATGCGGGTTTCTATGAATGAAACTTTCAAGTATTAAAACTTTGATAACCTAGATAATTTTTTTGGTGAAATTCATTTTAAAGTGGTAGAATGCAACACCTTAAGATTTTGTGATTTTTTTCTGAATTAATTTAGTATTTTTGATATTTTTCACTTCATACAACACTGAAAATAGTTCATTTTATATTAAAAAACTATTTTTTCCTTGCATTATAAGCAAAACCAAGTTAATCATGCTCTACACGCAACATAAAATTTGGCTTTCTCTACACAGAGCACCGAGGTTATCTTGTTTTATACGCCACAATGACTTTCCTCGATGACTTGTGTAGCATGCAAGACCACAATTTACCAAAAAATAATATAATATTAAAATATGATTATTTAATATAATAAAATAAAACCTTGAAATTAAATTAGATTTTATGAATATTATTAACTAATTTATGAAAATATGGTTTATATAATATAATATGAATTCATAGGTTACCAATTAATTATAAATTAATATGAAAACCAATTGAATATAAAAGGAAATATTACTATAGTCATAAAGATATTTTACCCTAATAAATTAAATTTTCATTTATGGATTTCAATTAACTAATTAAAACATTCATGTAACACAAAACATCGACCTGACATACATTAAACACAATACCGAGTTTCTACTAAAAACATCATTTTATTGTAATTATTATTTAAATGAGTTAGTTATAACCTAGCCATTAAAACTTAGTAATATTAATTATAATAACTAATTATAAAATATTTTTATAATGGTTTTATATAAATAAAACATATTGAAAATGTAAAATATAATTTTTAGTAAAGCCTTTATATGTTTTAAAAATACAATTTTCTCAAAATGAACTACTTTTCATGTCCATCTATGAAAAACAAAAAAAATTAATTTTAGACACTTTTATAAATTTAATTTTATAAAATAAAATTTATTTTTTAATTTATAACGTCAAAATCATCTAAGGGTTAAGTTTTTGGGATTTTTCTAAGAAACTTAATTTTTTGATGAATAGTGAAAAATAAAGCTTTTTAGTTAAAAACTCCTTTTTGTTTAATTAATTATTAATGTTAAATGATATTATAAATTTGTTTTAAGGACACATTAGATAAATATTACATCTATTAATACTATTTAATTCAATATAATCAATTTCACTTTGAAATTGAATATAAAATCTTAACAATCTCTTGAACATTTTTATACTTAAAAAACCCGTTATTTTGTCCCGTCTGCGGGATTAACATCAATCTTAATTTTTCCACTTTGTTGATTTGAATTTTAAAAAACTGAAATAAACCATTGTATTTAGTATAAAATTTATAATCTAATAATACCAAGTTAATGTTTGTCCAAAATGATTAGTAAAATCAATTAAAATTAATCATAGAGATTATGGCCAAATTAAGCTTAATTAGGTAGTAAGACTTAAAATTAAGTTCCCAAATGAACTATCCACTTGCACAACACCCATTATATTTCCATATTTCATCCATACACCTTCCATTATTTATTTTTTTAGTTTTTTATAACTTTTTTAGGTAATAACATGTGTACACCTAACTTGTTTCTACAAATTCAAAGTGAGTCATTTTATTTCCCTATAAAAAGCCACCAAATATCCCTATTGTTCACACCTATAAAACCCTTTAAGTTCAGAAAATAAACTAACTAATAAACTTATTATAAATCCACCCTTCCTCCTAGAATCCTTCCTTTGGGTATAAGGCAATCCATGGAAGCCTTTTAGCTCAAACCGAATGGAGTTACCTGATTAAGAGGCAACATCTTCTCTCAAGTCCTTTCTTTTATTTTCTTTCTCCATCCCTACAACTCTATTTATTATATTATTATATAAAAAAAATAGTATCCATAATATAATTATATGTTTTTATTTAATTTTTTCTACCTACACACACACACACCTCCATTGAATGGGTAATGAACATACTATTTCTGTGTACGGTGATCTACTACCACATGAAACAATGATTATTCATTTTTCCATTATGACCTACCATGGTGGCCATTATGATAGAGAATTTGTTTATATATGTAACATATTAAATTAATTATTATTTAATCTTATTTATTTATTTTTACAACATGTATCTTTTTACTTTTTATTTCGTGTTAAAACGATAATTTCGTTTGAGGAAGTGTGGACTATTGCCCCCACAAAGTGATATGATTTGTTCATAGACCACATGGATTGTATTCAAGGATGGTTTTAGTGAATATATAAGATATATATGATATAATAAATATAATATAATAATGATATATATATATATATACATATACATATACATATATATATATATATATATGTATTTTACTTTCATTCTATCAACACGACAATTAAATGGAAATAACATTCATGCGTACGTATGACCTATCATCTCCATGAACTGTGTATTTAGTTTCATACTTATATATTATATGAATTATTTTAATACATATATAATTTATATACATGATATTTATGTCATGTTTTACATTCTTTAAATTATGATATAAAGTATAAATACCAAAGATATAACAAATTAAGACACATGTGAATAATAAAGTAAATATTACCCGAAGTGAAACTTTAACATGAGATTGTTAACAAGCGAGTAATATAAGGTCATAATAAAAATATATATGGAATTATATATAATAATATAGTTATTTAAAATATTTATAATAAATTTATATTTATTATATAGGTTGTTTGAATGCGTACGACGAGAGTCAAGACACAAGGCAAGGGGATTTCATCTCACTTTTTATTTCCATGAGATACATGATATGTTCGCCACTCTTTCTTTTTGTGTGATGTATGTAATACCAATGATTTTATTATATGTATATTATACTTATATTTATGGTTAATAACATATCCATTTTATGATCTTTCTTTCATGGGGATTAAGTTTCAAAAGCTACCAAATTGATAAAAAAGTTTTGTCTTAGTTTTCCTTCTTTGAGACTCATGTTTTGTTATGCACCTAAAATATTTTTTTAGGTGTATATACTTATATTTTACATGTTATATCATGAATATACTTCATTTAATTATATTTCAAGATTCTTGTAATTTTATTTTATTACAAGGATAGTATTATCCCAAGTTACCAGGTGATAAGAGTTTATTGAAACAATTTCATCACTTTTTGAGATTATTTATATTTATGATTACATTGATAAATTACTATGTTACATATCTCAATAAATTCATAAATTTTCTTCTACACAGTTTATTCATGCTATATCCATGCAGTGGTACCATTTTTTACTATTTGGTAGATAATATAGTTAAGAATATATTTTTAAGAAAGCCCAACTTTACCCTCTCTTCAGTCAGAAATCTATATTTCTTCAAAAAATGTTTTATAAAAAGGGTTTACAAAAATATTATACTAATATCTTATGATCATTAAAACAAATTTCTACCCCTTTTTTACTTTTACCAATGTTTTCAAAGGAATATTCTTTTAAATTTTAGAATGAGGAAATTTTCTATCTTTTTACCGTGAGAAAGGAATGTTATTTTTACCTCGTATGACATGTATAGATTTATTCGCAGTCAGTCATTTGAAGATTTATTTTCATTTTTAAAGGTTATTTTTTAATAAAATGTTTTTAAAATATTTTCTTAAAGGTAAATGGTTTTCAAAACATTTTCAAACTTCTTTTATAATTTTTCATGTAAAATTGTTTTCAAAATGTTTTCAAGATTATTTTATAAGTTTTCAAGAAAAATGGATTTAAAAAAGTATTCAAGATTTAGTTATAAGTTATAAAAGTATTTTCAATGAAAATAGTTTTAAAAAGGTTTTCCAGAACTATTTATAAGTTTTCAATGAATTTTCAAATATATTAATTTCAAAACATTTTCAAGATTGGTTTATAAGTTTTCAAAGTTTTTTCAAAGAAAAAGGTTTTTAAAATTTTTAAAGCTTATTTTATAAATTTTCATGAAAAATGGTTTCAAAAGATTTCAAGTATTCTTAGTAAGTTTTAAATGTATTTTATATGAAAATTATTATGAAATGGTTTTATGTATTAAAAATAAATTTTCAAAGAATAAAAGATATTTTCCTCATGAAATGTTTTTGAAAGATATTTCAAAATTATTTTCCATCTATATTGAAATCTGTTGATGTAATCGTACCCTTATAGGTAATAATATAAAGGTTCAATTGATATCAATTATATGAATGGGTTATCCATGATGTCATGTTCTTTATGAAACTGATTTCTCTTTCACGAGATTTATTTTTATGAAATATATTTATGTTTCATGAGTTATATGTTTATGAAATCAATTTTTCTTTCATGAGTTATGATTTTGATTAAATGATTATGAAACATCTATCTTTTCCACATTTTATGATATGTTTACATGTTTATGATACCCATTTAATTGCATGGGTTAAGATATGATTATTTATTATTTTGTTTCCCATGTATGTTTTCTTTCACTATGAGATGGGTGGAACCTATATCTCCTTCCAATTCCTTGAGTAAAGATTTATATCTCATGAGATAGATTAAGATGGTATGGGAAGTAAACCTTGACTACCAAGATGGTATGAGGAGTGTACTCATGTTACTAATATAGCTAGAGGAGTGAATCATGACTACCAAGATGGTATGAGGAGTGAACTCATGCTATTAATATGGCCATGAACCATGACTACCAAGATGGTATGGGGAGTGAACCTATACTACCAAGATGGCCTTGGAAGAAATGACTTTACTATTATGAGTGAAACTGATTTCATGTTCACAATTTTATACATGGAACTTGTTGCATGTCCATAAGTTTATGTGAAGGTTTGATCTTATGTCTTTAACCTAATGAGTGAACATATTTCTACTTATACTTTTTCACAATATTATATGCTTATGTGTTCACCACAATTCCATGTTTTATTCCTATGATATGATTTCATGGATTATGTTCTTTATTTCCTTATGATTCATGGTTTATGAATTTACAATCTTTATTATGATCTCTAATATGAAGGGTATGACCTTCAAATGTTATGTTCAAGTTCCATAACCTTTTGTTCATCTTATGCTTACACATTTTCTTTGTTTACCCTTTCTAATAATATGAGCTCACCCCTTTCTAATGTTTCCTTTCACTAGGTTATGAAGAAATGAATTAGGTAGAAGTACTAAAGGTGTAGATATTTATGGGAGATGTTGATAATCTTTCACTAGGATAGAAGATTTTGTTTCAATTTTGCTAAAGATAGTAAACTATTATGGTTCTCGAGCATGCATTTTTGCAATGTACAAAATATTCATCTAAAATTATGTAATATATTTGTATGTTAAGCTTGGGTTCCTATAGAAATATTCACAGTAGGGGTGAGAAATCCTCTCACCATAGCATAAGCACTCTCTCTCAAGCTACAAGATTTCTCATGGTTTATTTTTATTAGTTTTTGTATGTAGACATTTTTGATTTGTATGTTCCTCTACTATTTTATTTTTTTGTTTAATAAAGGGTCTATCGAGCCTTAACCTTTTTAAAAAATATTTGTTTGTAACTTATATGAATAATATTTATTCTTTTTTTTTTAAGTTTTAACATTTAAAATATGTTTGAATTTTATATAATTAATCTATTTAAATGTTTTTTAATAATTATTTAATTTAAATAGTTAATAATAAATTATAAATATATATAATGTTTAAAAAAATTATTTATAAAATTAAAAATAAATATATATATATATATATTTAAATAATTATAAAATTATAATGAATATATTTAAATAATAAATTTGGAGTCATGGATTTGGTTTCCATGTCCATAACTAAGCTGTTTCGATATATTTATATATTAATAAATAATATATATAATTGTATAAGTATATAAATATATAAATATATTTATAATTATATACAAATATTTTTAAATATTTTTATTTATAATTATAATTATAAATAAATATATATTTAAATAACGATAAAATTATAATAAATATATTTAAATAATAAATGTATTTATTATATTTATAATTATATATATTTATATATTAATAAATATATACAAGATGAAAATAAAAATAAAAAATAATAGTCTGCAGCCTTGTGACACAAAAAGCACCACCAAACTTGAAAAGTGGCAAAACAACACCACCCATCACGAGGTCATTGCTCCATCCTAATGATGATGTCTCATGATCAACTACTCCCTACTCCCTGAAAAGATCATAATGTATTGCTCGAGGTTGTCTCTCATCTGATTCACAAGGTCTTCACCATCCACATCCCAAATCACTACACACTAAGAACTAGTATCGTTGGCCACCAAGCATCATCGGTCCACCGAAAAATACTAAGGTTTTCTCCTAAACTAGAGTCATTGACCACCAAGGTCATCGACCTACTATTTCACTATCCCTTATGGAAGAAATGAACCACAGTAGGGGTGCCCACTGGGATACTATATCTACATCACATGAATTATATATAATTATATAAATATGTATAATTATATAAATATATTTATAATTATATTCAAATATTTATAAATATATATATTTATAATTATAAATAAATATATATACCAAGACAATGCTAACCATGGGTTATAGCCCATGGTTCTGAAATTTATTGAAAATAAAATAACCCTTAAGTACAAGGGGAAATATAAAATGTAAGAAAGTGAAAAACCACTTCACAACAACAAAATATTCAACTATGGGATCGACCAAAGCCCCTACCTCTCATATAATGGCACCTACTATATGTTTTGGGACACTTCCATATCCTATCATCATTATCAGTTGGTGGGATTGGTCTTCTGCCAGACCTGATCCCTCTAGTACTGACTTGATAGTCTCAATACCCAAGAGTTGTCCATCAATAGGGATCAATCTATGAGAATTTCCAAATTCATAACTAAATTCCTCCTTGATATTATCACTATTTAAGATGAAAAGAAGACTAAAATTATTTTTACCAAAATATAGTGTATCCATGGAAGAGGACTGCTCTATAACATGAAAAACCCCTTGAACCCCTTCCACATCTCTTATTGGGGAAGAGCCCCCCCAATGAAGAATTTGGTAGAGAAAGGGAATTGTGAGTGTCATCACTAACTATATAATCTTGTGTTTAACCCTAAAAAATATTCGTACCAAGACTCAAAATATTAGAGGCCTCCTATACAACATCATCCCATCCTTTATGACCTTTCCTCAACCAATCTAGGACGTCCTTAGTAGGTCCTGCTTCACCAAACACATCCGGCCTCTTATCCTCAATTGAATGAGTATCACTAGAGAGAAATAAAGAAAAATTCCCCTTTTTAGTGATATAACCTTTAGAAGGCTTATCCATCATACAAGAATCAATAATAAGATTTTTCTTCCATTTGTGAAAAAAGAAGCCAGGAGGTCCTCCTGAATCAATTTCATATTGATAGAAACCTGAGTAAAGTATTCCTTATCTAATTACACATTCTCACCTATAGGTCCAAGGGGCTTCTCATGCTACATAGGATTAATATAATATTATCCCTACAATTTTCTATTAATGCTAAAAGTTTTGTTCATCTGCCTATACCTAGGTAAATCCATGTTAGATTCACTAACACCCCACCCCTATACTAGGACATGCAAGAAGAAGTATGTACTAGACTCAAATACCCTATTTTTATCTTCAATTAGAGAAAGAGTTTCACATACTTTAGGATTTTCTACCGGCATATTAGAGTGAAAGACTTCAGGTCCCTTAGGAGAAGGAACCTGCTTAATGGAATCCACCAACGGTGGATCTTCTTTTCATTCCCGTGCCTTTAAGGCCTTATTCAAGTTCTACTAATGGGTTTAAAATGAGATATCCCCCTTCAAAAACACACTTCTTGATTTTTTTTTGTATTTTCCATTAATTGGCAGTCTCATGCCCAACCTGTTTGCATAGATTACAAAATTCAGGTAAGAATTCCGACTTAAACTAAATTTTTATTCATTCATCATTTGAAATCAAATAAGTACTATCCATCATATGATTCAAGAATTATAAATCCAATAGGACCCAATAATAGTATTTGAATTTACACTGGAGTATGTTTTCATTCAGCTTTAGAGGAGAACCAATACAATAGGATATATATTTTAAGATTTAAGGGAGCCAAAAAAACCCAGATTAAGCATTGAAATCTAACCCAGACTTGGTCATTGGTGTGTTTCTAGTGATGAAAATTAAAACTCAGGTTCTATTCTAAAATCCTAAAAATACCAGGGTTCAGATTGAAGAATCTAGAGGCCTAAGATTAAGAACATTGGGAATCTAACTGAAAAACTAAGTGAAAATACCCTCTTCCAATGGGTATGATTTTACAAGAATCAAAGTCCCAAATATAAGTCAACTTTCATAATAAATCATCAACATTTAAGGGAATTTCACCCTTCGATGGAATAATTGTAGAAATCAAGTAGAATTTACCCAAATCAATTCGATCCTTATGAGCATCTTGGTTAAAAAGGATTGATAACTTACCATCCTTAGATTTCAAGGTTTGGGATACAAATGAGGTCAAATAAGGTCATTCGTTCTCTTGAGTTGCCTTCTTATTTAGGGATTCTGTGAATGAGATACCTTTCTTCCTGGAAATCATATTCCTCTATATAGTCACATGGTTTGAAGAAAATGAGGCCAAAACTGACGAGAGAAGAAAAAATTGAAGTGAGCAGATCAAAGATTTAAAGAATCACCATCTCTGCTCTCTCCAAATTCCACCATCGTCTTAATAAATAAATAAATATATTTAAATAATTATAAAATTATAATAAATATATTTACATAATTAGTATATTTATTATATTTATATATTAATATATATATATAATTATATAAATATATATAATAATACATATAATTATATAAATATATTTATGATTATACATAAATATTTATAAATATATTTACTTATAATTATAAATTTAATTAAATAACTAAATATTTACGTAATTATAAAATTATAATTAATATATTTAAATAACAAATATATTAATTATATTTATAATTATATATATTTATATATATGTATTGTCTCTCAAGGGGAGAGATTCTATCTCTTTCATATTATGAATATTGGTTCAATTCGATCATTTTTTATGATGATCAAACCCAGTTTGTTGTTGTTAGGAATAATGATCTATTTTCCCTTTATTGTCTATGAAAAATGATTGATCTTATTAAGATTTATCTTAAAAATTATGGAAAGCATCATTATTCTAGTTATTATTTTGAAGATTATCAAAGCTAACTTACTCCCATTAAGGAAGAATAGATTCAGGATGATATGAATTAAAATCCTCCTTATCTCATGCAGAGTACCTCTTTCTTGTTAGTTTTTAATTTGTGGACTAGCTGAGATTCTGTATGTGGGGTGATGATGGAATGTATGGAAGGGAGAATGATCAAATTTCTTCAGTCTAATTATAATCAGTGGTTCACATTTGCTTCAGGAGTCTGGGTTGCTACCCGGGTGATGACGATGTGGGTTAAGTGGGGGTTGGCTGTTTCTAGTCTTCTTCCCTTATGATTTTGGTTGGTGTGGGATCTTTGAGTAATCCATAGAAAGGATCTAGAAATAATTATACTAGTGATGAGTATTGGGGGACACATGGATGTTTGACAACCGATGATAACTTTTGGGTCTGGGATCCTAGCAGTTCGTGACCTACATTGGATCCACAACTATGTGTGACATGTGTGTTGTCAGAAACCATATTGATTAGAATGTGTTTTTTAAGGAGAGAGGATGGAAACATCTTCATGATCCTTAGGATGCATAGTAGTCCTTGGCATACAGGGGGGTTTTTCCAACTTTGACCTCAGGACATTTTCCTGAGGGGGTAGGTTACAGAGAGACTCTCTTGAGTGGGGGATGGAGATTTAGTTTTGGGATTCAAATATAGTGAACTTTAGGTTGGGCCACTTATGTTTATGGGCTTGTAATTTTTTTGTTTTATGTGCATATTTTTTTGGTTCTGATCAATGATGGCTATTGAGGAATGACTTGTAGTGGTATGGGATGCCGATGGGTTCAATATTCTCATGATTTATGGGCAGTTGGTGGTATGAGATGCTAATGGTGAGAATTCCAACTTATGATGTGCTGACCGAATCCTCTGTCGATGGGAATCAAGTAACCAAGATTGTGCATGTGATGAAGCTAAAGGGAACAATGATGTCCATGGATGATCATTTTGTTAACTAATGACCTTGAGTGGTGTTTTTCATCCAAACTCATTGATGTGGTCCGGTGTGAAAGGTCTTCATGGTTGGAAACCATCAGATGAAATCCTAGCTGCATCAGTTGGTGTAGTAGTTTCTAGGCATTATGGATTTTTGATGTGGGTTTTCAAGTCTACCAATTGGGTCTACGAGCCTTCATGTGTGGGTTTTTGGATCATTTTTCTTTCTTTTGGGTGGCATTGTTTTCCTCTTTCCTAGTTTGGCGGTGCTTTATGTGCCACATTTTTCATGTTCCTGTTTTTATTTTATTTTCATTAATAAATTTTTAGGGCCAAGCACACTTAGTACCTGAACCTTTCTGATTATATTTATATATTGATAGTGTTTCTATCCATTAACTCTCTAACTAAAATCTTCCCAGATCAAGGTCGATTCAACTCGTTCAAGAATGCTACTGCCAGGATGGAAAATTTAAGGTTCGTTCTTAGCGGGACTATCATAGATGCTTCTCCACCAAAAACACCATCATTCCTTCTTTCTCTCTCTACAAAGGCTATTCTTCTAGAATTATTCATCATAATGGTAATGTTGTCTAGGGAAAGACTGATTTGGATTCAATTTCAGAACGTATGGAGATTAATAATCATTCTATTATTTATTTATTTTTTTTCGAGAGAAACTCAACCATGGGGGGTCATAGATTTTGTGACACGACTTTCATAATTTTTGGGTTTTGATATCTTGAAATACGTCTCGATGGGTAGAAGATTCTTTCACTTTTTATTCCCCATGGAAGAACACAAAATGAGAGGACGAGGTCTTGGAATGATTTCCCTCAAGCTTGGTGTTTTTTACATTCATGAATAGGACCAAAGATTAAATCTAACGGAGGTATGGAACTCCATTGATCCATTGTGGGTCAAGGTATTTGTCTTAAATTGTATACATTGGCATTTAAATATTTTTTTTGACATTGCACTAGCAATTGGTGTTACAAGAAAATTGGAAAAATAAACAGAATTCTATAGGTTTGGGCGCTTTGATACCTTATTAGTAGAGTTTGAATTGTGTTCTACTTTGGTTGATGTTTTTTATCTCTCTACTGACACAAAAAAATTGATCTGAGAATTGAGTATGAAAAAGTTCCCAGTTTTGTATGGATTGAAAGATGATTGGTTTTGACATTTTGAATTGCATAAGATCTGTGATTTGTGCTTCTTTTCAGCTCACATGTATGTTTAAAATTCATTACATAATAATTATAGGCATTAAAAATCTATTTATCATGGTTACCTTGATATTTATGGAAAAGGTTAAATGAAAGATGGAGGAATTCCTCAATTAAATATTGAGGGGAAAGTGTTGGGTTATTAGCCTGAACATTTTTTAGAGCCGGAACAACATTCATATCATATGGGTGGATACTATGGGGATTGGCCTCTATATCCCCAAGTGAATATGATTCCAATATGGATGGGTCTAATCTCTTATATAGGAAAAATGAGTGTCTTGATTCTTTGGATGTTTTAGGGATTCAAGGTTTCCCTGCCTCCTCCTCTACCAGAGGGTAGGTAGTGGGTCTTGTTGAGACATAATATACTAGCTTTCCAAAATATGAAAAAGTTAAAACAATTAGTTATGTCATGTCTTATAAATATTTCCTTATTACAGGTGATGAAGATTAGTCTAATTATTAGATTTGGGAATATGACTTAGAGCCTATGGATCAATTACAAGTTTATTCTCATATTTTGAATGTACAAAAATCATCTAGAAGTAGGAAAGGAAAGATCAACGTGGATTCCCCACTAGAAGTTAAGAATAGAAGACCAGAATCACTAATGGTATCTCAATTTTCTAATGAAATTTCTCCTTTTGAGAGCCTAGTTTTGAGAGTGGAATAAGATGTGGGTGCAACATCATCTACTAAGAAAATATTTCATGATTTAAATGTAACACAAGTTGAAACTCAGAATCTATTTAGAGTGATTGATTCATTAAATAAATATCAAAAAATTGGTATGATGGATAATCTAGAGGATATGAATGAAGCTTACATCTTGAAAAAATCCCCTAAAATGGAAGAAATTTAGACCCCTATTGAAAAGGTCAATAACAATGAAAAAGTGAACCAAGATAATGTTATTAAAAGTGATTCGAGAGACTCATAAGATCCTATTTGAACTTTATAGCATGTGAAATCATGGAAGAGAGGATAATATACAAGAATTCATTAACAAGGGTGTGTATTAATTAATTGGATCAGTATACATGAGGAAAACATACAACTGGGGATGAGGTTCTTAAAATGTTGGGTCTGTGACTTCTTTTATAAGTGATAAGGGCATGATTACTTTGTCTCGCCCTATCTTATGTTTGTTCTCCTTCTTTGTTTTTAATAGAAGGGATCCACTCCTAATTTTTAAATATATATATATATTAATAAATAAATATATATATATATATATATATTAATAAATAAATATATATATATATATATAAATATTGATAAATATATATAACTATATAACTATATAAATATATATAATTATATTAATATATTTATAATTATATAAAAAATATTTATAAAAATATTTATTTATAATTATATACATTTAAAATTTTTAATTATATTAATTACATATTTAAATTAGGTCTTTATCAGGGATAAAAGAGTACTGATAAAACATATCTTTACCATTACTAGAATTGTAGAGTTGACAAAGATATTTTATATTAGTGATTTTTTTAGTACTGATAAAGATCCGTTTTATCATCACTTATTATTTTAGCATCGATAAAACCACTCTTTATCAGCATTTTTTTTGAAAGTGTAGATAAAACACTTCTTAATATTTAAAATAGAATCCTAACCAAGTTTTATTTCTTGTGCTGTTCAATCCCTCATAGAATCAGATATCCATCGTCGCTCTCCCTCTATCATTTCAGATGAATTAAAACCTTCAAATTCTGAGGTATGTGATTACTTGTGATTGTTTATCCCCATCAAAAATATTTTTCTGTTTTTTATTTTTTCAAATGGTTTGAATGACACACATATCAAGAATTCAAAATTCATCACCTTTGATGAATGCCATAAGAGGGGGCCTCATGATCCCTAAGAACCAAGATACAAAAAAATAAACACCAAAATAGGGTTAGGGTTTACCCTAGGTCATACAAATTAATAGGAAGAAAATAAAAAAAGAAACATGGGAAAAATATGGAGGAGTAGAGGAGGATAAAATCACTAGAGGATATCACACCAGAAATCAGAAGTGAAATCGATTCAATGAAGGTAGGAGAGGTGAGGTCGATCCACCTTTGACTATGGGTTATGAATCACATTGATGGGGAAGGGGGTGGGCATTAAGCATGAGATAGGGGTGGGGAGGAAACCCCTTCATGTTTTAATTAAAATTATATATTTTTTCATTATTATAATTTAATTTTTAATTTAATTTTTAACTTGGGAAGGCCGTACGGTTTGCCCGCATGGTTTGTTAGGCCATGTGCATATCGTATGAATCTTCTATCCAAAAGGGAGAAGAGGATTCATGGGTTTTAAGGCCTGGTGAACGTTAGTACTACTAATTGTGCCACCATGATAGGCCCACTGTCAAGGGACCCATGGTTTGAAGTGATTGGATAATGGTTTCTACTAACCATGCATTAACTATGTTCCGCCCCATGTCTAGCCACCAAACCACCATTTTCCTTAGGAAACTCACAAAAAATCCTTAGAACAAAAACATGAAAATAAATAAATAAAAAAATAGTGTAGTGTCGGGTTGAGGTGTGAAAGAGAAAGAGGTAGAGGAGTGTTGTTTAAATATCAAGGGGGGGGTATCATTGTCTAAAATATTGACCAACTTATTACAAATGATCAAGAAAATGAATAATGTTTATTTTTAAATTTTTTAATTATGTCTGATTAAAAGGAATATATTTTCATTTTACATTTAATGGGATTCAAAATTTAATGGTTTCATTTAAATATGTTATTCATAGTAAATATTAAAAAAATTATTTTATTAATATAAAATATATCTTAGGATTTGAAAATTGACTAATAGGTTTAAAGAATATTTATATGTTTAAATAAAATATATTAATGAATAATTTTTTAATTTATTAATAATATTTGTTAAATTGTTGAGTTATTTTCACATCATTAGGATCACCTAAAATATAGGGTATAAATGAAAACTATACTTTTTTACTATTCAAATATAATTTAATTCATTAAAATAATATGAAAAGCCCCAAAAATGTAATTTTAATGTCCTTATTCTAAAAATATAATCCATTTTAATGACTTAAATTTATCAATTTCTTAATTTAGATATTTAAATTGTATGATAAAATTTATTATTTAGGTAATTATGTAAAAACAGATGTTATTTAAATTTATAATTACAGAAGATTCAATTTAAAAAAATTATATAATTTTTATTATTTTAATATTTAATTTAATTTATATTATTTATTATAAATAATATTTAATAGATATTTTACTAATATTAATATTAGGTTACAATTCAAATAGTAAGATAATTATTACACATCCTATAATGAAAACAAATTTTACTGGGAACAACCAATAAAATACCAAACTCATATTGTAATATTATTTTTACAACTCATAAACAACATTCTACATTATACATATTGCAAGAAACCATACACATAAGGCCCAAATTATTTATATTTAGGTAAATTTTATCTTCTTATCTGATATACCTCCTCTCATATGAATATGATCTCTCAATGTTAGATTTGTTCTTTATTTATCTATAAAAGGATAATTTATCAATCACCACCCTTAATTATTCCTCGTTAACATATTTCTCTTATAATTTACATATTTTTATTTCTTATATATTTACCTATGAAATATAGTTTTATAATTGTTTTATTATTATTATTTTTAATAATTATTTCTATAAGAATTTATTTATTAGTATAATTCTATTACAATGATTATATATATAATTTTTAATATTCCTAGCTGATTCTCTATCAAATATGCATTTCATCAATCCATTATTAGTTCACTCTCTTCCTTGCATTCACACTCATTTTCACTCATTTTCATTATTTCTCACTCTGATTACATGGAGCTATAAGCTATGCACTTTAAAAACCTTTCCTACTTATCATGTAAGGTGGTAACTGAAAATGATAAGTAGGAAGAGTTTTTGTGGTGCATATATGGTAATAGGCTTCAAGTTAAAAGTATCCCTCCTTATCCCATGAATTAAAATCAATCTTTTTGCCTATTTTTTCAATTACTTAGCAGAATAACCCCAACCATTTTAATATCTATTGATTTATTTATAATTTTTATAGGAATTATAAAATGAGTTTAATCTATTTTTTGTTATTTTTTTCAATTTTTTATATTTTTAATGCTTGATAGAAGTTATTTTCTGATAATTTTGATACTTATACACATACTCTTTATTTATATTCTTTATTTTTTATTTTAAGTTTATAATAAATAATTTAATCTTGTTATGGAATTAATAAGTTTTTATATTTTTTTAATATGTTTTAATATTGTTTAGCATTCTTATATATATATATATTTATGGATAATGATTTGTTATATATTTTACACATGTTATATAGAATGAACACATGAGTTATGCACATGGATTATGCACATGGATTATGGATATAGAATGAACTATCATGTACTAAAGAACTTAAGGTTATGATATAACTAGAACATAGGTGGAATTAGTTTCATATATTCCATAAGTGTTTTTATTATACCACAACCCAACACATCATACATTACCTCCAATAGAGTAAGAATATGTCGATATAATATATTTCATTTCTTCAATTCAAACATAGCTAACAAAATCAATCCAACACAATGAGTATTGCGATGCTTGACTCCTCTATAGTTTTTAAACTCCAACCTGCTACACTACATGATGAGTATTTAACAATGGTTTACCTTCTTGATATTGTTCTTCATTCTATAAAAATTAATGGTACTTGAATTCATTTAAAGGATCTTGATATAGGCTTAAAGGATTTTATAGTTCATGAAAATTATAGTTGATTTATATAGTGATTTACTATGCTGAAGAAGAATTTTTTTCATTACTTATTAATTAAATATTCAAATTAAGACTCTATAGATATAAATATAGATAAATTATTGCATATCTTAACATAATGATGTGTGAATATATGAAATGGAATGAGTGGTATCTATATTTATAAATGCTTACATGTATAAGGATAAAGGGTGGTTTAGAAACTCAAATTCTATATATTGAAATTTATTTTTAAATTTTGTTCTTAAAAATACATTTCTCTAAATGGTATTTTAAAAAACTGATAGTCCTTTAAAATTAAAATG
This sequence comes from Viscum album, assembly GCA_963277665.1. Classification (NCBI taxonomy): domain Eukaryota; kingdom Viridiplantae; phylum Streptophyta; class Magnoliopsida; order Santalales; family Viscaceae; genus Viscum; species Viscum album. The sequence continues at coordinate 1,362,650,728 of OY728143.1, read as the reverse complement.
AGACAGTTGTCTTTTTTTACTTTTACTGCATTTTTTATAAAAGGATATTTCCTTTTTTAAATCATTGTGATGATGATAATTATGATTTAGTTGTTTAAATCATTTTTTATTTCATTTTCTCACTACTTTTTTTGGATCTTATCTATCTATTTAATCATATGTGATATCATCAAATTAATCCTACAAGAGATATCTGTGTTTTGTAATATTTGAAAGTTTAATTATATTCTTTGTAACTTTATAGATATCACATATTAATTTCCTTCAATGACTTCCATCACTATAAAACAATATGAATACCTATCATTCAACTCTTATTATCTTAGAAAAATGAATTTATGTAGCATAAATGATTATTTAAGAATGACCTTTACAAGCTCAGAATTTTTATGTATTTATTTATTTTGTTAAATATTAATATTATCAAATAAAATAGGATGGATATGAATAAAAAATGGATGGAGACCAATCATATGAAAAAATAGTGACTTGGATAAGACTACATTTTATAGATCATATTATATGATTAAAAGTGTGGAAAATGATGAAGACTGTATTGAGGATGTGATTATAAGTGTGAATGATGATAAAGATCGTATTGAGGAAATGAAAATGATAGTTAAAGATGAAATTCATGATTATCCAAAATTGTTTTATAAGTTAAAGAGTTGTGAAAAGATTCCATTATATGCTAATTGTACTAAATATGAAAAATTATCAGCCTTACTAAGCCTGTCTAATTTAAAATATGGAAACAAATAGAGTGACACTAGTTTTACTAGACTAATAGATCTATTGAATGATATGATCATATAAGATAATGAGCTTCCTTATCGACATACGATGCTAAACAAAAGCTATGTTCAATGGGTATGATCTCTAAAAGAATACATGCTAGTGTAAATGACCGTATATGGTTTCTCATAGACCAAAAAGAACTTAAAAATGACAAAAGTGTGGTATTTATTAATAAAAGAAAGTTGAATTTGATGTTATGAAATTTTTATGGTACTTTCCAATCATTCCAAGGTTTAGGTGCCTATATGAAAGTGAGGATACTACTAGGAAATTGACATGGAATTCAGGTATAATAAATAAATATGGGAAACCTCATCAACTAAAAGACTCTCCTCAATAGAATATAATTGATCACGAGCATCATAAATTTGTAAATGAGCTGAGAAAACTTCTTATTTCACTGTCTACAAATGGAGTGAATCCTTTTGGTTTTCAAATAACAACTCATAGTACATGGACAATTATATTGGTAAATGATAACATTCCACTATAGTTATGTATAAAATGAAAATACATTATGTTATCTATGTTTATATTAAGACAAAAAAACTAGATAATGATATTGATGTTTATTTTAATCCATTGATAAAATCTTTGAAATTATTATGAGATTTAGGTGTTATGTTGTATGATACTTACATAAATGAATATTTCACAATGATATCCATGTTACATGGGATGATAAATGAATTTTCTAATTATGGAAATTTGTTAGGATATAACATTAAAGGAACTCAAGGGTGGCCAATTTGTGAACATGGTACACACTCAATTTGGTCGAAACATTCATTGAAGACTATGTTTCTAGGACATCCTAGTTTTTTACGCAGTAATATAAGTACCGATCTTGGAAAACATCATTTGATGGGTGTTCAGAATAATATACAACACCATCTCCACTAACAAGTGATAAATTGTTTGAGAAATTATAATTTATGGAAAATTCTATTGGTAAACCTTTATCAAAAAACCTTTTAAAAACCATTTGGGAAAAAATATATTTTTTGAATTACTATAATGGAATTGTTTTGTACGTTAGACATTTTATTTATGTTATTCATGTAGAAAAAATGTATATGGTAGTTTCATTGTAAAGTTACTAAATGTACCCAATAAAGTAATGGATGGATTTAAGGCTAGGTTGTAAATGATTGACATGGTAATACAAGAATATTTGGTGCTAGTGAAGAGTGAAACATGTAATTTTCTTCCTTAGGTTATTTACACACTTTCCAAGAAAGAGAGATATCATTTTACTAAATTATTTAATGATGTAAAGGTTCTATATTCATATTCATTAAATATCAAGAATATTGTTTTGATAAATAATTTGATATTTAAGGGTATAAAATCACATGGATGTCATGTTTTTATGAATGATCTAATGCTTTTAGCTTTACATTACATTTTTTCCAAGAAATTACACCATATATTAACAGATGTTTTTTCTTTTTGAGAGATATATTCTACAAAGTTATAAAACTAGTGAAATTTTCAACAATGGAAAAATACATTGTTGTCATATTATGTGAATTGTATATGTTCTTCTAGCATGAAATATTTGATATGATGGTTTACTTGGTAAGAGATATAAAAATATATGGTACTCTAAATTATAGATGGATGTACCCCATTGAATGATATATAAATATTTTGAATGGGTATGTAAGATATTTTTTTTAGAAGGTTGTATTTCATATAAACATGTTTTTGAGGAAGATGTTGAATTCTGTATTAACTACTTGTCTGATGCAGAAAGCATTGGTCTACTGAAATATCATCACACCAGGTGACTTGTGGGTAAAGGTTTTTTTTTGAAATAGATGTTTTCACAATTACTATTATATAGTGGGAGTAGTCCCACCTTTACATTTTTCACAATGGTTTAAAGGTTTCACCATATATTGAAACCCAAAAAGAAATTCTTAGTAAATTTAATCCATCATGGGGTGAAATTTTTATATCAAGTACATATAATAAAAAATTTATAGGATAATTTGGATATCATATTTTAAAGAGTCAACAAAAAATCCAAATATAATTTCAAAATGACTTTCATGGCTAGATAGTGGACCACTTTTCCATTTATTATCTTATAATAGTTTTTTAATCAATGGTTATACATTCTATACAAATGAACATGATTAATGAAGTACCATGAAAAATAGTGGAGTTACACTTGTGGTTGAAGCGAAGCATGTTTCTAGTACCAAGGAAAGAAATACCATTTAAGAGAATTTTTCATACTTTAGCGTCATTGAACAAATATTGGAATTTAATTATAAAAAATTCTAAGTGCCAATTTTCAATTCAAGCGGGTTGATAATAGGGGTTCAGTTAAAATAGATGAATTGGTTTTCATAAAAGTGGATTTTAGTGAGGGTATAAAGATGAACCATTTATAATAAAATCATAGCCAGTGCAGGTAATTTATGATCTGGATCCTACAAACCAAATGTGGTCATTTGTTATTTTATCAACCAAAACCACTAAAGGGTCATATGTCAATTTAAATAAGGACGAACCTTTCATTGAGACGTCAAAATCATTTCATATAATTCCAAATATTGAGGGGTCTTGTATATTTTAGGATACCACAATGAAGGGATTTGGATACTAGATAGAGGGGCCAAATCCCATTACCCTTTAAAAAAGAGAGTTCAATAATTAGGTTATAATGTTTTTGTAATATACATATAGTTACCTCATTTTATTATCTATTCACTACTGTATTTACATAGTCTAAATAAAATATTCAACAAATTTTGTAGATAATGACTTCTGTATAAGACAATGCTCCCAATTCCGAGGAACAACAGTTTTCTCAACATATTAGTACTCCCAATACAGAGGAAAAATATCATTTTTCACATGATGATTCCATAAATTCATAGGAAAAACATACCGAGGATGTTGAAGATGGGGTAATGGTTAACGGTGAACAACATGTGTTACAGAAAAAATAGGAGCATCATATAGAGATAGAGTTAGTAAAAAAAATTAAGGTGAGAAACAAAGGAATCAAATTATTGGTTGGATAGAATTCACATGACCAGAATGTTAGCACCAATAATTCCATGTCTAGTAGTTACATTGGGCTCACCACTTGCATGAATGTTCTATTGGATGTAAATTTATGTTAAAATGTTATTACTCTGCTTAAGAAACTAATTTAGGAATAGATTAGGGTAACATTATGATATAATTTCTATATTTTACTAAAAAATAAAAAAAATAAAATGTTTATTTACTCTTAATTATCCCTTGAAGAGTGCATTTATAGTAGATGAATCCCAAATTAAATTAATATTAATTATCACTGTAAAGGGTCATAAATGATTTAATAAAATTCTTATAATTTAGAATCTTTAATATAATGAATAGAAAATAAATCTATAGCCACCATATATGTATGAACACCTAATAAACCAACAAGCATGGGATACATTTATTAGTCGTTGTGAGGATACATATTTTAGGTACATTGTGACTGATAATATATTGCTTGACAATACATGTATTAATTACTTTGATTAATAATTATCAATTTATGAAACAAAAAATGATTGATAAAAATTAGAAATGAGAAGTTAAAATAATATACACATACCATAAAGTAAGGATGGATGATTATTCACTTGAAAAAATGGTATGTATTTTAAATCTTCTGTAATGTTTTTATATGAAATGAAAAAAAACATAATTATGTTACTTTTTGTGTATGAAGATTGATGAATCAAAATCTAATGCCACATCTATCCCATATCATGTGATATGGAAGGAGTCATTTGTAAATAAATACAAGATACTAATATATGAAAACACACAAAAAGTGTTAGAAGAAAGTGAAAGTATAAAATAATAATTTTTTAATTTAAATTGGTATTAAATAATAATTATTAATTATTTTCCTATATTTTTTTATCCTAATTAGACATAAGAATTATCATAAGATATACCTGAGGAACAACTACTATGAGTGGCATTTAAGTGGCCAGAATAATATGGCTGTGTTAGAGGTGTGGGTTTTGGGGGTCACCCTGAACATATTTTGAGAAAAGAATTAAAATGGTGGATAAAAATAATAAAATGGAAGATTTTCATACATGATTAGATTATTTAGAAGAAAAAATTAATTAGTAGTTATATTTTTTATAAAATATTATCCGAAGGAATCAAAGAGAATAAAAAAAATAAGAACAACCACTATGTGAAGATCCCCCCACCCTCACCAGCTTTGAGGTAAGCTATTCCCCTAAAAGAGCTATATTAGAAGTGGTAATCAATATTTTCATAATTGTTTTTGTGAAATGTGAACAAGGAAGAAATTCATTCCTTTCTTGTACTGATGTTCTATAGGGTGATAATGATTGTGATTTATATCAATAAACACCAACCCATCCCCTTGTTGTGAGGGGTACCATGTACAATATCCAAAGAGATATTCTACACAACAACCAAATTCCAATTTTTCATGTGAGATTGAGTATTAATGTAGATTAGAATCCAAGTGTTAAGATACCTATTTGACTTGGTGATTCATATATTTATACGGCTGAGAAATCTATTGGAACTTTCATAACATGGATGTTAGATCATCTAAAAATATATGTATACAAGGAGGTATCCATTTATAATATTTTTTAAGAAAAATCATTAAAAATTGATGAAAAATTCTTGAATCGATGAATGTTATTATAGATGGACAATGAAAAGGGGTGAAATGGAAGGTAAAATCAAAATGATCTAAAGGATCAACCAACCAATCAAAAATATCTTTATATAGTACCTTTACCAAACCCTATAAAATTCCGCATTTACTAACATTAAAGGTTCATGTAGATACAAAATTAGCAAATGGTGATACAACCATAATTGATTTTGAAGAACAAATGTAAAAATAGGCCATTCCGAACTATATTGGTCTTGATAATGTAAATGAAATCCTTAAGCATGAATGGCTAGGAGTCTCAGTTGTAAATTAATATATGAGGTTTTTATTCATGATTTTTCTATCCAATAGCTAATATACTATGTTAACTATGTATAAATACTATTCCTAATTTTTTATAGTGTATATATCAATAATATTTGATGTGAAAACCCAGTGAATAGAAATTTTGAGTCATTAGTCTTCACATCACTTATACAAAACTATTTACATTAGAACTTAAGAAATATGAAGTAATAGTGGACAAAATATCCATACTGTTTGAAAGAAAATTTATAGATGTTAGAATATTAATAATACCCATGATATAGAGATAAAACTCTATAATTTAATAATATCAAATATATTATCATTCATTTAATTAATTATTCCTTTTTTAGGAAGTATTGGTTACCATTACAATCAATTTTGATACTCCAAAGATTTATTTTCTAGATTCAATGCATGGATACCCAAAAAAATGACCACACATGATGGTTTTTATCAAATGTTAATTTACTAAATGAAATTTTTTACAAATAAACATCAAGTTATACATTTTAAATTATGTTTTAATGAAAATTATGTTATGATAGGGAGGTGTTTAAATCTCAAATAAATCATAGCATGGGGATAGTTCATGAGAACAAAAAGACTACTAACTTATAGAAAAGGATAAATATTAGGGTATATATAATAACACTACACTATGGAAACATATATCAAAACAAATTACTTATTTTTATCAATATTTTTTCAGTTCTTAGAACAAACCACTGATAAAGATTATAGTTACTATGTTTGAAAATTTATGAAAGATATCATATTACATCAACAAACTAGAAGTCCGGAAGAGGTATCTTAGATGATAATTATAATTTCATTTAAAATATTTACTAAAACTTTATTTATTTATATTTTTCTAGTACTAACAGGAACTTCGATAGTCCTCATATTCAAAAGAGGAAATAGATTTTTTTAGAAATTAATGGGAAGAATATAGGGTGTTATATTGTATATTGAAATCATGAAGAGGTGACTTCCTACTACTTATATAGTGAATTTTATCATCATTTTAACTTTTTTTATTAAATTTTCTCATCATTTGGATAAAATACTTATTTTGTTAATTTTCTTAGAGGTCATTAAGAAGGATTATACACTCATGATGCACTCATGTACTATGATTATACACTCAATGAAGATGATTCACTCATGATGATGCAATTTTATTTTTATTCTATAATTGATTCTAAATTTCAGTTTATCAAACAAAAATATTATTAGATAAATCCAAATGTTGAATGCATTGAAGAATAAAAATATATGGTATTTTTTAGGAACTAACCATAACTCAATAAGATACATTGTAGGCCCAATATGACTCAAATTTAGTGTTATTTTTTTAAAATTGGAATTTTTGTTCAAAAAAAACATTAAATAATCAAAATCTATAAAACACATTCATATTGTTTTGATACTTTAGGAAAATGAGTCATAAGTAATTTGTAACATATAAGAATCAGCCATACCTCAATCCAATATATGGTGTTCCTAACATGACAGAGCTAATAATGTGTTTTAAGTTTCTTGTTCTCATGAGGGAATTATCCACACCTCAATCAGCTGCACCTTAATCTAATACACAATGTTCTTGGTATGAATCGAAGTGGATGTTATTACTTTATAATTAATTTTTTTGTTCAGAACACACATCACACACTCAAAACTGAGAAAACAAATTCAAACTATTTTTATATTTAAGAAAATTATCCATTAGTCAATTTTGATATGTAGGAATAAAACACACTTTAATCCACTACACGGTGCATTAAATATGACTCAAAGTGCCTATTTTCAATTTAAAATTGACATTTTTTCCTCAAAACAGACATCATATAATCAAAACTGAGAAAAAAAATTCATATTTCTTTTGATACTTTAGGAAAATTATTTATAAATCTTTTATGACTTTCATGAATTAGTTGCACCTAAATTTGATACCCAATGTTCTCCGAATGACTGAATGTGTCCGTTATCAGTTTAAAATATAAAATATAGTTCAAAACATGTTTCACTAACTAAAAAATGAGAAAACATTCTTGTATTTTCATGAAACTTTCAATAAAAAATTTATAAGTCATTTGTGAAATGTAAGAATTAGTCTCACATCAAACCAACACTCGATGTGATCGGTATGACTCAAAGTGTGTGTTTTCAATTTAAATTGACATTTTAGTAAAAAAGGAATGCGATATACTTAAAACCATGAAAAAGATCTAGATTATTTTAATACTTTTTAAAAATTATTCATAAGTTGTTCTTGATGTGTAGGAATTTACTTCACCACAGTCTAATACACGGTATAGCCAGTATGACTCAAAGTGTCTATTATCAGTTTAGAATTAACAATTTAGTTCATAATATGTATTATTTAGTGAAAACCAAGAAAACATGCTCATATTATCTTAATAATTTGGGGAAAAAATTCATAAGTTATTTGTGACATGTGGGAATCCGCCTCATGTCATACTAGAGAACGATGTGGCCAAAATGACTCAAAGTTCATGAATTCAATTTAAATTGAAATTTTAGTAAAAAATACTCATGACATACTCAAAACTAATAAATTACATTCTGATTGTCTTGATACTTTATAAAAATGATCCTTGAGTTGTTTTTGATGTGTAAAAATCAACAACATGTCAATCTAATGCATGATGTGACTGGTATGACTCAAAGTGTATCTTTTTATTTAAAATTTAAAATTTTAGTTCAAAAAACACATCCCAAACTCAAAACCAATCAAGAACATTCATATTGTTTTGATACTTTCAAAAAATGATTTGTAAGTCGATGTATAGAAATAATCATCACCTCAATCCAATTCACAGTGTGCTCGATATGACTCAATGTGTCCATTATCAGATTAAAATTGACAATTTAGTTCAAAATATGTGTCACTCATTGAAAATAGATAAAATATGATCATATTTTTTTGATACTTTAGGAAAATAATTCATAATCCATTTTTAATGTGTAGGAATCAGTCTCACATCAAACTGACACACGATGAAACCGGTATGACTCAAAGTGTTCGTTTTCAGTTTAAATCGATATTTTATTAAAAAAGACACATCACATACCCAAAAATAAGAAAACGAATTAATATTGTCTTAATACTTTATAAAAATTATCCTTACATCATTTTTGATTTGTAGGAATCATCCACACATCAATATGACACATAGTGTGACTGGTATGAATCCAAGTTTGTCTTTTTATTTAAAATTTATATTTTAGTTCAAAACACACATCACATACTGAAAACCAAGAAAAAGAATTCATATTTTTTAATACTTTAGGGTAAAAAATCTATAAGTCATTTGTGAAATGTAGGAATTAGCCACACCTCAATCCGATACACAATGTACCCGATATGACTCAAAGTGTCTCTTATCATTTTAAAATCGGCAATTTAGTTACAAATGTGTGTCAATCACTAAAAAATAAAACTGAGAAAATATGCTCAAACTATCTTGATACTTTTTTAAAATGATTCAAATTCCATTTTTGATGTGTAGGAATCAGTCTCACGTCAAACTGACACATGATGTAATCGATATGACTCGAAGTGTGTGTATTTAGTTTAAAATGGAATTTTAGTAAAAAATACATGTGATATACTCAAAATTGATAAAAAAATATTCATATTGTCTTAATAATTTTGGAAAAAAAATACATAAGTCATTTTTGATGTGTAGTAATCTTCCACATGTCAGTCTGATGTATGGTGTGTCTGGAATGACTACATGCCCGTCCTTTTATTTAAAATTTATATTTTAGTTCAACACACACGTCACATAATCAATACTGAGAAAAATCATTTATATTATTTTATTAGTTTAGTAAAATGATCCATAAGTTATTTTTGATGTGTAGGAACTAGTCGTACCTCAATTCGATACACGTTGTGCCTGGTATGACTCAAAGTGTCTATTTTCAGTTTAAAATTGACAATTTAGTTCAAAACGGGCGCCACTCACTGAAAATCGAGAAAACATGCTCATATTGTCTTGATAATTTAGGATAATGATTCATAAGTCATTTATGACATATAGGAATTACTATGATGTCAAACTGACATACAAAGTGACCAGTATGACTCAAAGTGTGTGTTTTCAGTTTAAATCAAAATTTTAGTAAAAAAGACATGTTACCTACTAAAAACTAAGAAAAAAATTCATATTGTCTTGATACTTTAGTAAAATGATTATTATGTCATTTTTGGCATATAGGAATCATCCTCACATTAATCTGACACACAGTGTGACTAGTATGACTCCAATTGTTTATTTTTATTTAAAATTAACATTTTAGTTCAATACACAAACCACGTACTCAAAACCAAGAAAACACATTTTTATTGTTTTGATAATTCAGGAAAATGATCCATAAGTAATTTAAGATGTGTAGGAATTAAATTCACCTCAATATTATACACGGTGTGCTCGGTATGACTCAAAGTGTATCTTATCTGTTTAAAATTAACAATTTATTTCAAAACACATGTCACTCACTAAAAAAAGAGAAAACATGCTCTGATTGTCTGGACACTTAAGCAAAATGATTCATAATTCATTTTTGATATGTATGAATTATACTCACATAAAACTGACACATGATGTCACTATTATGGCTCAATGTTCATGTTTTAAGTTTAAATTGAAATTTTTGTAAAAAAGACACGTATCATACTCAAAACCAAAAAATAAATTCATATTGTTTTGATACTTTAGGAAAACGATCCTTAAGTCATTTATGATGGGTAGGAATAATCCATACATCAATATGACGTACAATGTGACTGGTATAACTCTAAGTGTGTCCTTTTATTTAATATCAATAATTTACTAATGTATTGTTTCATATTTATGTTAATTTTTTTTATTATTATTAACATAAGAATTGTTTTCTTTTATAGGTGGATTATTTTTATCGAGTTTAGATGGTTTGTTGGATAAATGACACCATGATCCAGATTTTTTGAGCAGGGTGCCAAAGATAATGAAAAAATTGACATTTTTGAATGTTTGTGATATTGCTTACTAATGTAATTATACAGAACACTGTTTGAAATGTTTATAATATAGTGTTTTTTATTTTATTTGTGATGTCATTTTTATTTCAATTAAATTATGAATTTTCTATATATAGGTGTATTTTCTGCTGTACTGGGCTATAATTTTAACAACATAATATAGAAGTATGACCTTTATCGACGCTAAAAGAAGCGATCATAAAGGGATCCCTTTATAATCACTTTTTTAGTGCTGATAAAAGTGGTCCACTTTTAACAGTGCTTTGTCAACAACATTTTTTAGCACTGATAATGATTTTTTATAATTTTTTTGGAAAGCCACTTATATATTAGTGAATATGATTGAATAATAATAAACCAAATTTCATTAATGAAGAATAAAGATTAATTACAAAAATAAAATTTATAAATCCCAAAGAATTGAGAAACAATTAAAAATGACAGGTCTTATCTACTGAAAAAATGGTATTCATTCAATCCATTACACTTCCAAGGTTTCGATGTCGCTACAGACCTAGTTCGTTCCTCTAATCAATCATTATCACTATCAAGAACCATCCCTCTCCTCTTCATATCTCTAGGGTTATATCAAGGAAAAAAGAAAATAACCCTATAAAGGCCATATAATAACAATATATATATATATATATATATAATTATTCAGAGTTATCCTGTAATTATACCCATTAATTAATTAGTTTAATCAGTTAAATTAATTAATGAGTTCCCCATGATGGTAAACGACCAAGGATTCTAATGTGAACAAATGTTATACCATCTCTAAGGTAAAACCACCTTTTAGACTCAACCATGGTGTTAGTTTTCCCACCTAACAATCCATTCAACATTCATAAGAATTTAATCAAAAATACATATGTATGAGTTAAACATAATATTTTTATACATAATATATTTTTTCAAGGCCCCTCTGTACTCGAAATTACACACTAATTCATCCCAATGGTAATCATAATGCCTTGAAATTAATGAAACCATCGAATACCTTTTATGAGGGCGTCTAAATTTTCCAATTTAACTTTAGATAGGTCCTAGGGCTCTGAAAATCAAAATTGAGATAATTCTCACTTGAGAAAAAATTTGTCCTTTACATCCTCCCCAACTTAAAGCCTTTTTGTTATCTAAAAGGAAAACAACTAGAGATTTTGAATAGGGAAGATCAAAACACTATGTCATGTGGACAACGACCAACCATCACATGAATTTTCTTCTCCTCTAAAGGTTCAACATCCAAACAATATCAGAACCTAATTTCACAGAAATCATTGATGTAGATCTACCATTTAATAGCACACAAAAATGGTTTTATCATCGCTAAAAATAATTTATATTGTAATATCCCTTAAAATCCTATGGCTTTTATCGTCACTAAAACAGGACTGAAAAAATATCACTTTATCAATGATTAAAAAATCACTGAAAAAGGGGGTAGTTTTTTAGCGCTAAACTAGCATGGATAAAAGCCATGCTGCTGCAGCGTGCTACTAAAATTCTAACACACTGAAACACCAAATAGAGAATTCAATTGAAGTTAAATTTAAATAAAAAAATAAAAAACAATAAAAAACAATAAAAAACTATATTATAGACATTTAAAATTTATTTATTTGTACAATTATATTGATAAGTAAATTTTTTCACAAAAATTTTAAAAAATAAATATTTCATTGTCTTTGGTCCCTGACAATGAGTGAATCTATATAAGAAAACAATTATTATGTTAGTAACACTATTTGTAAAAGAGTGACTCTATATAAGAAAACAATTATTATGTTAGTAACACTATATGTAAATAAATTAAACATAAATAATAAATAATATATTAATAAAATTTCATTTTAACCTAAAATCACACTTATTGAGTCCTAATAGTCACACCAAGTATCAAATTGAGGTGTGACTAGTTTCTATACATCAAAAACTAATTTTGGATCATTTACCTATGTTATCAAAACAATCTAAATGTGTTTTCTCAATTTTGAGTATGTGATGTGTGTTTTTAATTGAAGTTTCAATTTTAAACTATAAACATACACATCATGTCATACCAAGAACACCATGTATTGGATTAAGGTGAGGATGATCCCTATATGTTAGTATTGACTTATGAATCATTTTCCTAAAATATCAAAACAATTAGAATGAGTTTTCTTGGTCTTGAGTATGTGATATGTGTTTTAAACTAAATTGTTAATTTTAAAATCAAAACATACACTTCAAGTCCTATCGGACACACTATGTATCCGATTGAGGTGTAGATGATTATTATACATCAAAAGTGATTTATGGATCATTGTCTTAAAGTATCAAAACAATACAAATGTGTTTTCTTGGTTTTGAGTATGTGATGTGTGTTCTGAACTAAAATGTCAATTTTAAATATAAACACATACTTAGAGTCATACTAGTCACACTGTGCATTGGATTGATGTGTGGTTGATTCCTACACATCACATATTTCATGAGGATCATTTTAAAAAATATCAAAACAATATGAATATGTTTGATTGATTTTGAGTATGTCATGTTTCTTTTTTACTAAACTGTCAATTTAAACTAAAAACATGCACTTTGTGTCATATCAGTCACATCGTGTGTCAGTTTGGAATATGAATGATTCATGGATATCACAAATGACTTATGAAACATTTTTATAATGTATCAAGATAATCAAATTTCATTTTCTTGATTTTCAGTAAGTGAAAAACATTCTGAACTAAAATGGAAATTTTAAAATGATAACATACACTTTGATTCATACTAGGTACACCATGTATCGAATTAAGGTATAAATAATTTATACATGTCTCAAATAAATTATGGGTTTTTATAATAAAGTATTTAAATAATCCTAATGAATTTCCTAATTTTTGAGTGTGTGATGTGTGTTTTAAACTAAAATGTCAACTTTAAATAAAAACACACACTTGGAGTCATACGAGTCACATCATGAATCAGATTGATATGAAACTAATTCAAACAAGTCAAAAATGAATTAAGGATTATTTTACTAAATTATTAAAATAATATGAATGTGTTTACTTAGTTTTTTTATATCACATGTCTTTTTTTACTAAGATGTCAATTTAAACTAAAAACACTCATTTTGATTTATTTTGGTCACACCGTGTGTTAGTTTAATATGATAAAGATATCTACACATCAAAAATGAATTATGAATCATTTTTATGAAGTATGAAAACAATAAGAGCATGTTTCCTTAGTCTTCAGTGAGTGACACATGTTTTGAACTAAAATATCAATTTTAAACTAATAACATACAATTTGAGTCATACTAGGAACATCGTGTATCAGATTGAGGTGTGTCTGATTCCTATACATCCAAAATGAGTTATGGAATATTTTCCTAAATTATCAAAACAACATGAATATGTTCACTTGGCTTTGAGTATGTGATGTGTATTTTGAACTAAATTTTAAATTTTAAATAAAAACACACACTTGCAGTCATATTGGTCACACAGTGAATCAGATTGACATGCGGTTGATTCATACACATCAAGAATTAATTAAGGATAATTTAATAAAGGATTTAAATAATATTAATATTTTTTTTCTAAATTTTGAGTATATCAAGTGTCTTTTTTTACTAAAAATTAAATTTAAACTAAAAACATGTACTTTGAGTCATACCGGTCTCATCGTGTATCGGTTTTATGTGAGACTGATTCCTATACATCATAAATGAATTATGAATCATTTTTCTAAAGTATCATGTAAAGACCCGGAAATTTCAGGGAAAATTTTTTTTCTTAATTTTCTTCGGAATTTTTCAAGAACACATTTCTGAAGGAACCTGATTCCGAGGACCGGTGTGCCCGGAATCATTTTCCGAAGTTTAGCTCGGGTACGTTCAGTGAACGAATGCGCGGGTTTTTCTAACTTTTGAACTGGTGCTCGGAATCGAATTCCGAGGGCACTGATGAACTCGCAATGCCAATTTTTGCTTAGAAACGCCTTTTCCGGAGTTGTGTTTGCTCGATTGTGGTTTTTAGTTTTTGGGGTTAAGTTAAGAAATAAAATAAAGTGGTGCGACAACTTTATTTTATTTCTCTTTAAGCCACTTAAAGCCACTTAAGCTAAGTTAAGCGGATAGGGTGGAACCCAAAATATCCTACCCTCTTGGTAGGATATTTGTGAGGTGGGGCCCGCATGAGCCCCACCGTTTCTTTCCTCCTAAGTAACGCACCCGCAACCCCCTATTAATTGAAATTCAACCATGCGTTTATTCTGGTTAATAAACGCCTCATTAATTGGGTGGTTTTAAACTCCTCAATTAATCGATCGTTTCTTTTCTTTTTGAATTTCAAAGGTTGACTTGTGCGTTAATAAAATAAGGATGTTCTTATTTTTTTCTGTTGGAACTTGTGGCGTGGAGAGGATTTGGAGGAAAGTGTTCTTCTTCGATGAAGAACGCGAAGAACGCGAAGAATTCTCCGACCTCCGACGAAGAATGCCAAACCCTCGGAAATCAACGACGCCCCTTCCACGATGCTCCTTCCGCGACGCGATGATCCCCCTTCCGCGACGTCTTCTTCCGTGACGTCCCTTTCCGCGACAAATCTCGTTCGACGACAACGCTTGAGGTAGGGAATTAATTTTGAGAATGATTTTATTCCCTTGTTTGTTTATTCTAAGGAAAAACAAAGAACACGGATCAACTTATTGTCTAGTTGATCCCCGAATGTCTTCCTTGCGGGTTGGGACTATATTGTTGTGGGAAGTGGTAGGGGTTTTATTTGAGAATAATATTATTTCCCATGGTTGTTTCCTTCTAAAACAAAGATCCCAGATCAAAGTTCAATTTTAATTTATTAAAATTGTGCCTTGTTATGTTTTCATGTGTTGATTATTATTCCCAATTGTTATCACCTAACGCGGAGGGTTCGGGCCAAACAAACACGGCCCGACAACCCTCCGCAGTTTTTCGTTGATGCTTGGATTAACGGTGTTTACGAAATGGGATCAGAATGGAAATTGAAGGCATTTGCAATAAATTTCGGATCCCGGGAGAGCCGTAGGCGCAAACCGCAGGCAAAATGGACCACCAGAGCGCGTCTGGTGGTCCACGGAAGTTCCCGCCGGCGTGCCACGCCGGCGCCGGCGGCCGGAGGCGGCGGCCGGCCGCCAGGAAGCGGCGGCAACCGGCGTGCCGCCAGGAAGACCCACCACGGTTGAAGCCATGACGGCGAGCGCCGGTCCCGTGTCCGCGCAAGACCGCGGGGAAGGGACGCGTCCTTGCACCGTGTCCAGTGACACGAAGCGGCCCCCGCACGGGGGCCGCGGCTCCTTTGGTGCGGCCGCTCAGCCAGCGCCCAGCCGACCGGCCAGCGCCGAGCCGACCAGCCAGCCGGGTCACACCCAGGCCGGGCCGGGCCAGGTCGCGGCCTGCCGGGTCGGACCCGGACCCGGGTTGGGTCGACCCGGTTCGGGCCGACCCAGGGGGGGGGGGGGGGGGTTGGGCCGGGTCGGTCCAGGCCCAGACTCCCCGTTTTAGGACCTTTCCGGTATTTTTCTCGTATCTTGAGCTGTAGACCTCCGATCGACGCACCGTCAGTAGCTATGCGATCCTCAGATCTAGACGGTTGTTTCAGTATATTATACTCAAGGTTTTGGAGAAATTTGGGTTCGTCCAGGTTGGTTCGGACACAAAACCAACCGGGCCCTCGGAGCGAAAATGCTTATATCTTGAGCTCCAGATGTCCGATTGACGTGCCGTCAACTTGGTTGATTTCCTCTTTATGAGACATAACTTTTGGCTTACTCCGCTCGAGGTTTGGATTCCATCGGAGTGCGGTCGGGTTGGTTCGCTCATGAAACCAACCGGGCCCCTGAAACAAAAAAGTGAATAACTCACAGACCGGGCATCCGATTGATGCGCCGTTTGTATCATTGATTTTCCTTTTGATGAGATAGAACTTTTGGAATACTTTGCCTGAGTTTTTTTTTCTGTTGGATAGTGACTGGGTTGGATTGTAACCGAAATCCAACCGGGCCCCTGGAACGGAAAAGCTGATATCTTTCAGACCAGACATCTGTTTGACGAACCGTCAGCGACGTTGGTGATCATGCTGAGAAACAGTCCCTTTGAGTATACCCTATGAGATTTTGAGGTACATTTGAGATACGGCAGGGTTGGTTCGCACTCGAAACTAACCGGGCCCCTGGGATGAAAAGACTAGTAACTCACAGACTGGGCGTCTGATTGACATGACGTCTGTTGCGTTGAGACCCCTATGACGAGGCGGTCCTTTGAGATAATTCTTCTTGGGACTTTGTGATACTTGAAGTATCGACCAGTAGCCCATGGAGAGGACCCTCCTGGGGGCGAGCGTGCGGAGTACGGAGACCGTGTAGCCGGCTGAGACCTAACGACTGCTTGACTGATCGACTCGGTGTGTTTCGGATATCCCAGTGGGGAGCGCTTGGTTGTAGCGGCAGACCCACAGCGGAGGAGCGCTTGGTTGTAGCGGCAAACCCGCGGTACTCAACAGAAGGTGTATCTCTAGAGGCTATGAGGGGGAGCGCTTGGTTGTAGTGGCAGACCCATGGTGGGAAGCATTTGGTTGTAGCAGCAGGCCGACAGTACTCGGCATGAGGAGTAACTCAGCAGTCTTAGGTTAGTGAGCAGTACCTCGGAGTCGTGACAGGACCACTCTACACTCCAGAGACGGGGCTCTTCAGCAGTTATGGTTTCGATAATGAAAATCCTGGTTTGAGCTGTGACTTTGACCATTGTGTTTACCTCATGATTGAGATGGGTCACTTGATAACTTAGGTATATGTATGGGCATATACCTGGGTAGTGGTTATCCGTTGATTTCATGATCTTGGTGTTTTCCTCATGACTGAGATGGGTTACTTGATAACTTAGGTATATGCATGGGCATATACCTAAGTAGAGGTTATCTATTGAGATCTTCTTTGTGGTTATCCATGTTGGTTTTAGTGAGACATTGAGGGTCTCGGGGTCCCTACTGAGTATCGTTATACTCACCCCTGCACGGGCTATGCCCGCACCTCGTTGTGTTAGTTGCAGACGACGGGAAGAGCTGATGGAGGCCGAGTGTTCAAGGACTAGACGATACCCGGAGGTGGACCACACGACGAGTCAGTACCCAGAGGTGGACCACATGAAGAGTTAGTATCCATAGGTGGACTTCATGGAGAGACGACACTCGGAGGAGGTTGACGGGCGAGAGAATTGTGGAGGCTATCTGTACCTACCCTTCAGGTTGGATCCGTGGTGGAAGATCCAGGAGCTGCGCCATCTGTACCTACCCTTCAGGTAGGATCCGAGGACGATGAACCATGAGCTGCTTCCTTTCTTCTAGCTGTTTTATTTTTCTTTTGTACTTTTGTTCAGTTGTAGCTATACTTGCAGTTGGGTTTGTATTCTGGCCCATTTATTTTTCAGCACTTTCTTTTGTACTTAGTGTTTTTCTTCCGCTTTTACTCTGTGGTGTTTTGTTTACTTTTATAAAGGCAATGCCTTCCCATTTATCGGGATTTACGCCTTTGGTGCTAGTCGTCAGCCCCTGGCCTATGGAAGGCGGGCTTGGGGTAGTCACGACACAGGCCCCGAGGACGGGTCGTGACAAATTGGTATCAGAGGGGTCGGTTCTAACGCAGAACTTATAACTCTGATATTTCCTTTCTGTGAAACAATAGTGTTAAGAGTACTGAGTGTGGTTTTCAGTTCAGGGAGTCCAGTGTTGGTGCGGGCGGCCAACGTATCCATACACCAGGACCCTGACAACCGATTTCTGACTCTGTGCACGAAAACACTGATTGTGTGTGTGTTTCCAGAAGTTTTTAAATGTCAGCTCGAACCAGGTCAGCTCACCAGGTAAAAACATTTGACCGTGTCACGTTGTTTCTTTTAGGATGCCTTTTCACGGATGACCAGCTAGAGCCCAGAGGGATGTGCATACTGACAGCCTGCCGAGCGGCGAGGCTTCGGTACAAGGCCCTCTTGCAGTTGAGGCACCAGCAGAGGCACCAACGGTACTACCATACGTTGGGACACCGATGCCACCAGCCCCAGCAGTAGGCAATGCACACCACTTGAGCACGCTGCACGAGTTCCAGCGCTAGAGGTCACCCAGGTTCCGGGGAGAGATGGACCTGCAGGCGACTGAGGATTGGCTGGGGGCAGTGGTGAGAGTCTTCAAGCTAGTGGGGACGCCTGCAGACTTCATGGTGATCTTTACTGCCAGCCTTCTTCAGGAAGCAGCAGGCAGGTGGTGGAGCCACTTGTTCCAGTTTTGAAACGGGATGACCTTCACATGGGAAGACTTCGAGACCTTCTTCAGGGTGGAGTTTGTGCCAGTATCTCTACACCTCGAGCGTGTACAGGAGCTGCTGCCTTTGCCGCGTGTTTTTCAATCAGTAGCCGAGTCATCTGTGGGTAGTAGAAAGATGATGTAGAGGTCCAAGAGGACCAGATCCAGTCGTACGAGGAGCATGAAGTGTTATGAATGCGGCAGGAAGGGTCACCTAGCATGTGACTGTCCGAATCCTCGCACAGTTGATCCGCAGGCGTTGGAGGAGCCACCGAGGCAGAAGCAGTGACGAGTGCTTGAGAAACAGCCGAGCAGTGGACAATGCAGTAGAGCTCTGGGAGAAGGTGGACAGGAGTGGAACTAGTGGATACGTCCCTTGTACTTCTAGTTCCATATTGCTATTGTATTCGTGTCTTTGTACTATGAGCTGCAATAATAAAGACACTTATCTTTGTGATGTTTGCTTTCCTGTCCTTTTGTTTGGTTGATACTGAGTGGTCCCGGTTAAAACTGTTCACTTGACCCTCACTTTCGAGATTCTACTGGAGGAGACCCAGTGACCTCACACTGATGCCGACAGTGTGACTCGACCCTTGGAGGCGAGAGTGACAGTTGGATCTCTTGGTAGTTACGTCGAGGCCTTATGACGTCATCCCTGGCATGAATGCATCCTTCATGTCAGGATTGACTATATTAGGCAATGGGCGTGGTTCATCCAGGGGATGAGACCGAGTTTCTCTTTTCGGCAAAGGAGAAATTTTAGCAGCTCTTCCAGATCATAGGCAAAGAAGGTGCAGATCATCCAGGAGTGGATGAAGACTGCACAATGTAGTAAGAAATAGGAAACCGGCGCCAGTATTAGGGACTCGGGCATGTTAAATGTTTCAAGAAGAGGAATATTTAAGGAGAGATGAGTCTGCAAAGAAACAGACGTGGAGGCAGAGCTAGGAGAGCAGCTCGAGGTGGTGTTCATTTTAACATGTTACAACCACCCGCCTTAGTTACCCCTGCCAGGCTCAGGGAGCTGGAGGGCGGAGGAAGAGAGTAGCTGCATGCGGTCAGGGAGAGTGACCCAATGGCTCTAAGAATGATTCAAGGGACCGTCTATGTCCACTACTATCTGCCGTAGTAACAGGCGTTGATACGAATCATTCCTTCCTTCCACAAATCTTGTCCCAGTCCTAGAGTTTCCAGTAATCCGTGGACTTGACCCTCACATCTGGAGATACCTTGGGAGAAGACTCGATAATCACACATACGCTAACAGTGTGGTCAGACCCTCGAGGAGAGAGTTTCGGTTGAAATCTCTTGGTGGCAGCGTCGAGGCCTTACGATGTTGGTTTGAGTATGGACTGGGCAATCACAGTTCATACACAGATTGACGGTATTAGGCAAAAAGGTTGTGGTTTAACTACGACGTTGGAATGAGTTTTCCTTGGTCGGCCAAAAGGAAACCCCAGGCAACATAGGATAAACTCATGCATAGGAGGGTGCGACCGATCACTCTTGAGTTGGTCAACATTACCCTTGTGGCAGCAGTCGTTTTGAGTTTCTGTTCTAAACAGGAATTGGAGGCCTCATGAGTTCGAGAATGACGATCACGTCTTTATACGGGTCTCACCTCGACGAGGTTTACATAGATGTGGCCAAGGCGGCAAGTTATCTCTGAGGTTCAGCGGACCTTCTTAGGTCCTCAGCTGGGTAGGCGCGGTGGTTTACCACTTGACCCATCCACCTCAGTTGCACCAGGTGCACGACGACCTCCACGTATCTCAATTGAGGAGATACGTGCTCGACCCTTCGCATATCATCGACCATGGGGAGCTGGACGATGGCGATGGGGTGTCTTTCATGGAGGTTCCAGTGGGGATCTAGAAGAGATAGGAACAGATCCTATGAGGACGATCGATTCCTCGGGTGCACTTTCTTTGGCAGTACGGGAACCTCTAGGTAATCACATGGGAGCGGAAGGCTGAGATGCGTGCTCAGTACCGCTTTTGTATCCCTAGTTTATGTTAAAGCTTTACGGGGACGTAAAGCTCTGAGGTGGGAGTAATGTAAAGACCTAGAAATTTCAAGGAAATTTTTTTCTTAATTTTCTTCAGAATTTTACAAGAACCCAGTTTCTGACGGAACCTGATTCCGAGGCCCAGTGTGCCCAGAATCATTTTCCGAAGTTTAGCTCGGGTACGTTCAGTGAACGAATGAGCGGGTTTTTCTAACTTTTGAACCGGTGATCAGAATCGAATTCCGAGGGAACCGTTGAACTCGCAGCGCCAGTTTTTTCTTAGAAACGCCTTTTCCGGAGTTGCGTTTGCTCGGGTGTGGTTTTTAGTTTTTGGGGTTAAGTTAAGAAATAAAATAAAGTGGTGCAACAAATTTATTTTATTTCGCTTTAAGACACATAAAGACACTTAAGTTAAGTTAATAGGATAGGGTGGAACCCAAAATATCTTACCCTCTTGGTAAGATATTTGTGAGGTGGGGCCCGCATGAGCCCCACCGTTTCTTTCCTCCTAAGCAACGCACCCACAACACCCTATTAATTGAAAGTCAACCGTGTGTTTATTCTGGTTAATAAATGACTCATTAATTGGGCAGTTTTAAACTCCTCAATTAATTGATTGTTTCTTTTCTTTTTGAATTTCAAAGGTTGACTTGTGCATTAATAAAATAAGACTGTTCTTATTTTTTTCTGTTGGAACTTGTGGCATGGAGAGGATTTGGAGGAAAGTGTTCTTCTTCAATGAAGAACGCGAAGAACGCGAAGAACGCTCTGACCTCCGATGATGAACGCCAAACCCTCAGAAATCAACGACGCCCCTTCCACGATGCTTCTTCCGCGACGCGACAATCCCCCTTCCACGACGTCTTCTTCCGCGACGTCCCTTTCCGCGACAAATCTCATTCGACGGCAACGCTTGAGGCAGGGAATTAATTTTGAGAATGATTTTATTCCCTCATTTCGTTTATTCTAAGGAAAAACAAAGAACACAGATCAACTTATTGTCTAGTTGAACCGTGAATGTCTTCCTTGCGGGTTGGGACTATATTGTTGCGGGAAGTGGTAAGGGTTTTATTTGGGAATAATATTATTTCCCATGGTTGTTTCCTTCTAAAACAAAGAACCCGGATAAAAGTTCAATTTTAATTTATTAAAATTGTGCCTTGTTATGTTTTCATGTGTTGATTATTATTCCCAATTGTTATCACCTAACGCGGAGGGTGCGGGCCAAACAAACACGTCCCGAAAACCCTCCGCAGTTTTTCGTTAATGCGTGGATTAACAGCGTTTACGAAATGGGATCGGAATAACGATTAGAGGCCTTTGCAGCAAAGTTCTTATCCCGGGAGAGCCGTAGGTGTAAACCGCAGGCAAAATGGACCACCAGAGCGCGTCCGGTGGTCCGCGGAAGTTCCCGCCGGCGCGCCACGCCGGCGCCGGCGGCCGGAGGCGGCGGCCGAGAAGACCCGCCGCGGCTGAAGCCACATCGGCGAGCACTGGTCCTGCGGCCGCGCGGGACCGTAGGGAAGGGATGCTGCCTTGCGCCGTGTCCGGTGACACAGAGCGGCCCCCGCGCGGGGGCCGCGACTCCTTTGGTGCGGCCGCTCAGCCAGCGCCGAGCCGACCGGCCATCCGAGTCACGCCCAGCCGGGTCGGACCTGGGTCGGGTCGACCCGGGGGGGGGGGGGGGGGGGGGTTGGGCCGGGTCGGTCCGGGCCCAGACCCCCCGTTTTCGGACCTTTTTGGTCTTTTGCCCATATCTTGAGTTGTAGACCTCCGATCGATGAACCGTTAGCGGAGATGCGACCCTTGGATCAAGACGGTCGTTTCGATATATTATACTCAAGGTTTTGGAGAACTTTGGGTTCAGCCGGGTTGGTTCGGACACGAAACCAACCGGGCCCTCGGAGCGGAAACGCTTATATCTTGAGCTCTGGACGTCCGATTGACGTGTCGTCAACTTGGTTGATTTCCTCTTGATGAGACGGAAATTTTGGCTTACTCCGCTTGAGGTTTGGATTCCATCAGAGTGTGGTCAGGTTGGTTCGCTCACGAAACAAACCGGGCCCCTGAAACGAAAAATCCAATAACTCAAAGACCGGGCGTCTGATTGACGCGCCGTCTGTATCGTTGATTTTACTCTTGATGAGACGGAACTTTTGGCATACTTCACCCGAGTTTTGGTTGCTGTTGGATAGTGGCCGGGTTGGATTGTACTCGAAATCCAACCGGGCCCCTGGAACGGAAAAGATGATATCTTTCAGACCGGACGTCCGTTTGACGAACCGTCAGCGGAGTTGGTGATCATGTTGAGAAACAGTCCCTTTGAGTATACCCTATGAGAGTTCGGGGTACAGTTGAGATACGGCCGGGTTGGTTCTCACTCGAAACCAACCGGGCCCCTGGGACGAAAAGGCTAGTGACTCACAGACCGAGCGTCCGATTGACGTGCCGTCTGTTGAGTTGAGACCCCTATGACGAGGCGGTCCTTTGAGATACTTCTTCGTGGGGCTTTGTGATACTTTTAGTATAGACCAGTAGCTTATGGAGCGGACCCTCCCGAGGACGAGCGTGCGGAGTACGAAGACCATGTAGTCAGCTGAGACCTGACGACTGCTTGACCGATCGACTTGGTGTGTTTCGGATAGCCTTGTGGGGACCGCTTGGTTGTTGCTGCAGACCCACGGCGGAGGAGCGCTTGGTTGTAGCGGCAGACCCGCGGTACTCAACAGAAGGAGTGCCTCTAGAGGCTATGAGGGGGAGCACTTGGTTGTAGCGGCAGACCCATGGTGGGAAGCGCTTGGTTGTAGCAGCAGGCCCACAATACTCGGCAGGAGGAGTACCTCAGCAGTCTTAGGTTAGTGAGCAGTACCTCGGAGTCGTGACAGGACCACTGTACACTCCAGAGACGGGGCTCTTCACAGTTACGGTTTCGATAATGAAAATCCTGGTTTGAGCTGTGAATTTGACCTTTGTGTTTACCTCATGATTGAGATGGGTCACTTGATAACTTAGGTATATGTATGGGCATATACCTGGGTAGTGGTTATCCGTTGATTTCATGATCTTGGTGTTTTCCTCATGATTGAGATGGGTTACTTGATAACGTAGGTATATGCATGGGCATATACCTAAGTAGAGGTTATCTGTTGAGATCTTCTTTGTGGTTATCCATGTTGGTTTTAGTGAGACCTTGAGGGTCTCGGGGTCCCTACTGAGTATCTTTATACTCACTCCTGCACGGGCTATGCCCACACCTCGTTGTGTTGGTCGCAGACGACGGGCAGAGCTGATGGAGGCCGAGTGTTCGAGGACTAGACGGTACCCGGAGGTGGACCACACGACGAGTCAGTACTCGGAGGTGGACCACACGACGAGTTAGTATCCGGATGTGGACTTCACGGCGAGATGACACTCGGAGGAGGTTGACAGGCGAGAGCGTTATGGAGGCTATCTGTACCTACCCTTTAGGTAGGATCCGTGGTGGATGATCCAGGAGCTGCGCTATCTGTACCTACCCTTCAGGTAGGATCTGAGGACGACGACCCAGGAGTTGCTTCCTTTCTTCCAGCTGTTATATTTTTCTGTTGAACTTTTGTTCAGTTGTAGCTGTACTTGCA
Organism: Viscum album; assembly: GCA_963277665.1. Taxonomy (NCBI): domain Eukaryota; kingdom Viridiplantae; phylum Streptophyta; class Magnoliopsida; order Santalales; family Viscaceae; genus Viscum; species Viscum album. The sequence goes on along the minus strand of OY728143.1, from coordinate 1,362,625,950 downwards.
GTTGGGTTTGTATTCTGGCCCATTTACTTTTCAACACTTTCTTTTGCACTTAGTGTTTTTCTTCCGCTTGTACTCTGTGGTGTTTTGTTTACTTTTATAAAGGGAATGCCTTCCCAGTTATCGGGATTTACGCCTTTGGTGCTAGTCGCCAGCCCCTGGACTATGGAAGGTGGGCTTGGGGTAGTCACGACATGGGCCCCGAGGATGGGTCGTGACATATCAAGACAACCAAAGTGCATTTTCTTAGTTTTTAGTTAGTGACACATTTTTTGAACTATAATGTCAATTTTAAACTAATAACATAGACTTTGAGACATATGGGGTTCACCATGTATCAGATTGATGCGTGACTGATTCTTATACATAAAAAATGTATTATTGATTGTTTTTATAAAGTATAAAAATAATAAAAATGTGTTTGATCTATTTTGAGTATGTGATTTGTGTTTTGACCTAAATTGTCAATTTTAAATAAAAAACACACTTAGATTCATATCGGCCACACTATGCATCATATTGATGTAAAGTTAATTCATACACATCAAAAACGACTTAAGGATCATTTTTCTGAAGTATAAAAATAATTTGAATAATTTTTCTTAGTTTTTAGTATGTCATATTTCTTTTGTACAAAAATGGAAATTTAAACTGAAACACACACATTCAATCATATCATTCACATCGTGTGTCCATTTAACATGAGACTAATTTCTACATACCAAAAATGAATGATGAATCACTTTACTAAATTATGAATATAATTTGAGCATGGTTTATTAGATCTCATGGAGTAAAACATGTTTTGAACTAAATTGTCAATTTTAAACTGATAACATAGAATTTGAGTTATACCAGACACACTGTGTATCATATTGAGGTGAGGATAAATCCTATATGTCACAAATGGAATATGGATAATTTTACTAAAGTATTAAGATAATATGAGTATGTTTTCTTGGGTTTTAGTGACTGATACAGATTTTGAACTAAAATTCTAATTTTAAACTAAAATAACACAAATTGAGTCACACTAGGAACATTGTGTATCAGATTGATGTTTAGTTGATTCATACATGTCATAAATGACTTATGGATCATTTTAATAAATTATCAAAACAATATGAACGATTTTTCTCAATTTTGAGTATGTTCCATGTGTTTTGATAAGGAAACTAACAAAAATAATTATCTAATAAAAATTGTAAGTAAATCAAATAAAAAATATAATAGAAAATGATTGGAAAATTAACTACATAAGTAGTAGGAATCCAATTTTTTATGATGTCTATATACATTCCAACACCATGTATTCTATATATTTTTTTCTAAAAAAATATTGTTCCTCTTTTGAATACAAGTAATGTTGATAGTTTTTGTAGTAATAGAAAAATTTAAATAAAAAATTAATAACTATTTTCAATGAAATTATAATTATCATCAGAAATACCTATTTGGGGCTGCTAGTTTGTTGGTGGAATATGTTATCTTTTATTATTTTTTAAATATAAAAACCATAATCATTTACATTATTTTATTTCGAGGATTACAGAAACATTGATAAAAACATGTAATTTGTTTTGTTATTTATTTTAATAGTGAATTAGTTTTATTTATAACCTAATACTCATCTAGTTGTAAAAGTTTATAGGATTATTGTTCTCATGGATTGTCCCCAATCCATGATTTTGATGATATTTAAGCACCTTCCTATCATAACATAATTTTCGTTAAAACATAATATAAAATGTAATAGTTGAATTTTATTTGTAAAATATTTCATTATTATATTAAAAATTGATAAACATCATCATGTGTGGTCCATTTTTTGGGTATCCATGCATTAAATCCTTAAAACAAATATCTAGAGTTTCCAAATTGGATGCAATATGTAACCAATTCTACCTAAAAAAAGAAAAATGAATAAGTAGTGAAAGGAATGATAATATATTTGATATAATTAAATTGTAGAGTTTTACCCTTGCATCGTGGGTATTAAGAAGAGTTTTTTATTTGTATGTTTTTTCCAAACATTACATATAGTTTTTATACTATTACTAAATATTCATTTGGTTCCAATGATAATTATTGTATAGAAGTGATGTTAAGACTAATGAGTTCAATGTTTTGTTCATAGGGTTTTCCCATAAAATAGTACTAATATGTACACCTGAAAAAAATATGAATATTATTTTACTATATTTTTTTTCCATCCAAAATTAAGATATTTTACTGAGAATAAAAAGATGGTCCAAGCCCAAAAAGGGTAAGGAGTCCAGAAATAATAAAGGCTAAGGGAATCTGCTCAAGAAAGATTAACACACTCTATAGGAATGGATCCAATAATATTACAAATGGTATAAGGGTTAACTGGGGTGCCTCCTAAAGCCATGTAATCCATGACCATATTTCCCTCTTTCTAAATATGAGTATGGATGGTGTCACTGGAAAGAAAACTTACTCACTTAGAAATCAAGTAAATGATAACCCAAGGGATGTTAATCGCTTTCTATATGGACCTGTGAATAATAGAAGAGTTTCTCTCCACCCATTTTAGATTTATAACATAAAAAGATCACAACTCCAACCTTTTAAGTATGGAGATGGATTCCATGTTGAGAGAGTCTTCCTATACAAGGAATAAACTAAAATAAAAAACAAATAAGCCATCCTGATTCCGAACAAACCCCTATCCCCACATGTAGCCCTCAATGTATGATCCATTAACATTCAATTTAAGGACTATTTAAGGGGGGTTGAAACTCACCAATTTACCTTATAAAGCCACTCTGAAACATGATATAATTACCATAGCATACATGAGACTCTATAATGAAGGATATAACTCCCATTGATGTAATAACCAAATGATACCCACCACAAGAATTCTAGACTGTATTTTCATATCCATATACAAACTAGAAACTTCATCATGCCTAGCCTTGTTGCAAGCCTTCTATATCCCCCAATCGCCTACATAAAAACAAAATCACTCTTTACTTGTGTTCATGTATATTTTCTTCTAATCCAAGAAATCATGAGAGATGAAAACCATCACTAGAAAGACCCTGGATATCTATCCCTATGAGTCCACTAAAATCACTCCAGATTGAGGCTTTACAATACCCTTCAAAGAATAAATTCATGGATGAATCTTCTCTAGGATCATGATAGAAGGTTCAATTATACAATAAGGTAAATACCTTAAGCTACACACCCTTTTCTATAGAGTTCTCATAGTTGTGTAGATGCCAAACAAGAAAATTTAGTTTAACATGAAGAAAATTTCACCATAAAATCATACCATAGGGATAATGGACCCTGTTCATATAAATAACATGTTATTAATCCTTTTATGAGAAAAAAATATAGGATAAACAATGTACACAAGCCTATCCGGATCAGTAGAAATCATAACGCCCCAGAATAAATCCAACTACTAAGGCTTGATGATAGATTGAATAAAGGTGGGGAAATTACTAGTGCGAGAAAAGGAAATATCAGGGGGAAATATCAATGATTTTCCTAAATAGTTATAATTCCATAATTTTATCCTTATTCTATCCAAAATCCACCATGAGTGCTATTGAGGAGTATGAATGTGCCGAAATGTAGCAGCCCAATGCTTGGAGTCGTGACCTCTCAAGACAACCAAGTCTCTCCCATATTTCTTAGTGGTAAACTTATCCCGTAACTAGAGACCTTACATAAAATCCCAGGATAATTTATCTTGAATGAGATTCATGGTTTCCTCCACACTTCTAAGATTGATTCCACTATCCCTCACCTCATGGCTCAACCTATTCCACAAATCCCAATGGTATATTACTTTCTCTTTCACATCCTAGATAAAATTGACCATGGTGCTTTAAATATTATGTAGTACCATCTTGGGGACATTGAGGGAAAACAAGGCTTGCATGGGGATTGAGGAAATAACATTGTTAACCTAGGTAATATGCCCTCTGAATAAAAGAAAACGGTTCTTGAAATCATGAATACACATATAAATCTTTTCAACATGGTTATCAAAGTGATGAATATGTACCCTTCCTAGGGATATCGGGGATCCAAAGTAATTCATTGTAAATTGACTCCTAGAAACTCCCAACATCTCTTAAATCATCTGAAACCTTCCCTTTGAGAAATATCTTGAAACAAAAAAATGCTCTTACTATGATTTATGAGATTCCCACTCCACTAAATGTAAACATTTTGAATTCATTTGAGTTCATGAATTGAACTACTGCTACCATTAGTAAAAATGATAAGATCATCTACAAAGAAAATATGGGTAATCTTGGTGAAGTTAGGACTAAAATATAAAGAATGGAATTGCCCCTCTTAATTTATTTTAATCAGATATCTACTAAAAGGAATATTAGACCATAATGTAGACACTAGGAGATAGTGTGTCACCCTTCATAAGTCCCAAAATAACCTTAAATAAACTATAAAATTTCCCATGAAAGTGAACCATAGACATACGATACTTATAAAGAAAAGATCTATCATCCGTTTACAAAATCCCACACACCTCATGACTCTAATGATAAAGTTCTACTTCATACTATCATTGTATTTAAACATATCAATATTAATGGAAATACTAGATCCAATGACCTTATTGATACCATTCACCATTTCATACACCAAGGAAATAATAGTTTGAGTGGACATTCCTCGTATGAAACATTATTTCTCTCCATAGATCCAAGAATGAAGGTGAACCACAAGTCTTCTATTTAGAATAACTGCCAAGATTTTACAAGTAATGTTTAAAAGGATAACTCTCTTATATTGTTTCAATGATAACGGATCATTGACTTTAGTAATGAGAATCAAAGTATTATCACATGAAACTATGAGGTAAATGTACCTTATTATTATATTTTTTATTGATTTTTCGATCCTTTAGATAATTTTTATTCAAACTTTAGTTTCACTAATTCCCTTTCTCTATCTGTAAAAACATTCATCGATTCAGAAATTTTTTCATTAATTATTATAAGGTTTTCATAAAAAATAAATTTTACACGAATACATCCTTTTAGAAATGTATTTTTACAAGATCAAAAACTATAATAGGAATGTTATAATATAAAGATAAACCATATGAACATCTATATCATCAAGTAGAATAGGTATCTTAGTGGTCAACTCATGATATACATTAATCTCCACTCTAACATGACCTTTTGGATATATTTTTTTGTATAGAATATCTCTTTGGATATTGTACACAATACCCATTTCCACAATGCGATGAGTTAGTGTTGATATATATAAATCATAATAATTATCACCCTATAGAATATTGGTATAGGAAAGGAATTAGAATATTCCAAATTCACATTTCTTAGATATATCTATGAAAAAACTTATTACATCTTGTAAGGAATACCTTTAAGGGGAATGGATTGCCTCAAAGTCGGTAGGGGTGGGGTGGGGGTCTTCATATTGTGGTTTTTGGTGTGTTGTTTCTTATCTTTGATTCCTTCCCATAACATTTTCTAAAAACTTAGTCTACTAATTATGTTTTTCTTATAGAGAAACTAATCATCCCTACATATAATCCATTTTCCTATATTTATCACCATGTAAATTTATTTTCTCAAAATATATTTGGGGTGGCACCCCAAAACCCACAACTCTAAAGAATATATATTGTTTTGGATGCTTCAAGGCCACTGATAGTAGTTATCCATCTAATAAAAATGATGAAAATTCCTATGTATTAAATAGATAAAAAATACATAAAAATAAGTTATCATTATTATATAATACCGATTTAAATAAGAACAAATTTTTATTATTTCATACTTACACATGATTCCCATAATTTTTGTGTATTTTCATATATTTGTATCCTATATTTATTTACATGAGACTCCTTCATTAACACTTTATGAGGTATAGAATTGGATTTGGATTTTGAATCATGAATTTGTATATATAGAAAGTAATATAATTATGTGGTTGTTTCATGTCACATATAAGTATTACTATAGATTTAAAATAAATACCATTTTTTTCAAGTTAAGCACACAAAAACATTTATTTATGGTGGGGGTACATTAGTTTTTCTCACACTGCTTATTTTTAGCACTCATTTATTGTTTCATAAATTAAAAATTCTTAATCAAAGTGATTAATACATGTATTGTCAATAAATTTATATGAAATCACAATGTGTCTGAAAAGTTGTCTCTGCATGAAGGATAATAAATTCATTCCACATTTATTTTTTTAATTGGTATGCATACATATATGGTGAGTGTGGGTTTGTTTTCTCATAAGTATCTCTAAGATGATACTTTGTAATAACTTTTTGAAAACCTCTATGAGCCTTTCCAGTGAGAATTAATAAAATTTTCATTCGAAATTCATCTGTTATAAATTAACTCTTCAAGGGGTAATTAAGAGTAAATCAAATTTTCATTCTTTTTTTATTAGAATAAATTATATTATAATTTTAACCTAATCTCTTCCCAAATTAGTGCATTAAGAATAAGAAAAAACACATTTACATGTATCCAAATCAAAAAAAATATGCATTTAAGTGGTGATCCTAATGTAACTATTGAAAATTGACTTTTTGGGGTTAACATACTGGTCACATGAATTCCATATAACCTTGAATTTTATTCCTCTACTTGTCACCTTAATAAATTTTTAACACCATCACACTAAAACACCCCTTTATTTTTTAGGTCATATATTGTTCACTTTTTACCATTTTCTCAATAGGAACATCGTCAATATGTTGTTCCTATGGATTGGTAGAATTAACATGTTAAAACAATTGTTGTTCCTCTACATTGGGAGCACAATAATGTTGGGAAACCTATTATTTCATGAGATTGGGAGCATAAAAATGATAAAAGTCATTATATGAAGATGTGGTTGGACATTTAATTTATATTACACAAATGAATCAATAAAAAAATAATAATATAAGGAAACACAATGTATATTATGAAATTTTTTTCTCGATTATTGAAATATATTTTTTAAGGTTAAAGGGATTTGATCCCTCTATCAAGTATCCAAATCCCACCATTATTTTCTCTTCTAACATACATGACCTTGCCTGCATTGGGATCATTACGAAATGATTGCGACATCCCTATGAAAGGGTCATCCTTATTTGAATTGACATCTGACCCTTAAGTGGGTTTGTCCAATAACATAACAATTGAACACTTTCTATTTGTAATATCTAGTACATAAAATACTTATATTTATTGTGATTCCATTAAAAATGGTTCATATTTGTACCCTTACATACTTAAATCCACTTTAATGAGTCCCAATTAATCTATTTAAACTCCACTCTTATTATCAACCCACTTGCATTAAAAAATAACCACTTAGAATGTTGCATAATTTTACTCCCATATTTGTTTGATGGTTCCAAAGTATGACATATTTTTATATATTGGATTTCTATCTTTGGTACCAAATACAAGAATCATTTCCACCAAAATTGTAACTCTATTATTTTTTTATGGCATTGTGTTCATCTTGTTCATTTGTATAGAAAATATAACCATTAATTACACAACCATTATAAGATAATACATGAACACTTATTCCTTTGGATAGCCATTAAATTCATTCTGAAATTAAATATAGATTTATAGTTGAATCCTTAAAAACATGGTATTGAACCCATCCTATAAACTATTGATTATGTGTATTTGATATTTAAATTTCAGTTCTTAATGAATTAAAATGAAGAATAATTAATTTATGGGGTTAAATATATAGTATAACCTCTAAAATATTATAAAAAACATAAAGGTAAGATTACTCTTACTTTGTAATAGTAATTGTGGCAATATCTATTCTATAAATTCATTTATCTACAAGCCACCTGGCATGATGAGATTTTGGTAGATCAATGATTTCCACATCGGACATGTATTCAATATAGAATTCAATGAATTCCTAAACAACATATCACTCTGAAATAAAACCTTCTGGTTGACTTCAATTTTTGAAACACCCTTTCAAAATCTTTATATATCATTCATTGGGATACATCTATCTATAACGTACAAGACCACATAGACGAATCTCTTTAACCAAGTGAACCATCGAGTGAACCATCATATCAAAATATAATGGTTGGAAGAACATATCCAATTAATATGATATTATAGTAATTTCCTTTTCCATATTTGTAAATTTTATTGGGTATATAACTTTATTGTATATATCTTTGAAAAAGAAATAAAGCTTGGTTAATGTATGATGGAAATTCTTAGGAGAAATTAAACGTAAAGTTACAACCATTAGATCTTGCATACAAAAATAACACTGATGTGATTTCATCCCTTTAACTTTAAATTAGTCATTGGCGTGGTATTCTTAATATTTGATTAATACCCTTCTGGAATCCTTACATCATTCAACATGTTGAAAAACTGACACCTCTCTTGTTTGGAAAGTGTGTATGAAGTTGGAGGAAGAAAATTCCATCATTCATCCTTTACTATCACCAAATATTCTTATATCCACATGTTAATCATGTCCAAACTACCCTTAATTCCATCATTTTTTCTTTTGGTGCATTTATAAATGTGTCAATGACACCATCATGTACATTTTTCCCACATTCATGACATCAATAAAATTCATGACGTATAAACAATTCTATTATAGTAATTCAAACAAAAAACTAATCACCTTTTCCAATCGGTTATTGTAATGTTTTTCAATGAAATTTTACCAAATAAGATGTACATATCATTTACTTTCTCAAACAACTGATCAACTATTAGTGGAGATAGTGTTACAACTTATTTTAAATTCCCATAGAATGATGTCATATATGATTGATATTTATATCACTGAGGTGGAAATCTACAATGTCTTAGAAACTAGTATTATATGAATATTTCAGCCTAATTGAGTGTGTACCTTGATAAAAAATGGGGCACCCTTGAATTAATTTAATGCTATATCCTAACAAATTTCCATAAGAAGGAAATTAATTTATCATCCCACACAACATGGCTATCAATGTGAAAACTTAATTTCTGTAAGCATCATACAACATAACACCTACATCTCACAATAATTTCAAATCTTTGATCAATGGATCCAAATAAACATCAATATCATAAACCGGTTGTTTTTGTCTTAAAATATTAGGGATAACATAATGCATTTTTGTTTCATACATAAAAATATTGGAAAGTTATAATTTACCAACATAACTTTTCAGGTACAATAGGTGATTCTTTGAAAACCAAAAGGATTCATTCCATATTTAAATAACACAAGATGAAGGTTTCTCAGCTAGTTTCTAAATCTATGATATTCATGATTAATTTTATTACATTGAGAAGAGTATATCAGGTGATGAAGTTTCCCATCTTTTTTTTCTTGTATCTACATTCTATATAGGTTCCTAAACTATATAATGATTCGAAAGTACCATAATACTTTTTAAGGACCTGATTTATCTTTATTTTATCAATAAAAACAACACTTTGGGAATTTATTAAGTGATTATTGGTCTTTTTAAAACAATATACAATCATTTGGATAGAATGTATTCTTTAATAGATCATACCGATTGAATATAGAATTCATTTAGCATATTTTTTTTGATAAGGAAACTTATTATCCTCTAAGAGAATATCATTTAAGAGATAAAGTAGTTAAGTAAAGCTAGAATTACTCCATCCATTTCTAAATTTTACAACATTCAATGGTTTCTTTACACAACTCTTTAACTTTGGATAAAATTTTGGATAATCACAATGTTCATCTTCAACTATCATTTTCATTTACTCAATATGATATTTATCATCATTCAAACCTATAATCATATCTTTGATATGGTCTTCATTATTATTTACACTTGTAATCATATCATATGATCTATAAAATTCCATGTGATCCCAGTCACTAGCTACATTTAGTTTCCCCATGTTTTTACCAATATTTATAACTTTGATCTATTCTATAATAGATCAAGTGTTCTTCTAAATACTCATGACTAATTAGAATTGAATAATAATAGTTTAAACATAGACAAAAGATCTAAGAAGGGTCATATGCATGATATTTTTTAAAATTTGATGAACTCTTTCACCCCATACTTATACTCTTATATAATATGATTGAAATCCATTCATTTTTGATCCATATAGATCAAATTTGATCAAATAATAGTAATATTTGATAAAATAAATAAATACATAGAAGGTTTGATCTTATAATCTATAAAAGGCCATTCTTAAAGAACCATTTAAGTGACATGAACCCATTTTAATAATATAATAATGGTTGAATGATGTGTATTGAGATTATTTTTTAGTGGTGGAAATCATTCAAGGAATGGAATGTGTGATATCTATAAAGTAACAAGTATTATAATTATATTTTTATCTATTGAAAAAACATAGAGACCAAGGATAGTTTTGGAAAATTTTCTAGGTGGGAGTACAATAAGAGGGAGTATTTGATGTTTATTCATTTCTTCACTCGGTATGTTGTGGTCCATGTAGTATCTTAGTGACAAGATACTGATAATCCAAAGTTGATATTTGTTAAGATGATGAATACATTTATAGGGACCAATAACATGGTCTTGAGAACCCAATTTTTGAATAAAATATTTAATTTAAATCCAATGAACAAGAATTCTTAGTCCGGAATTCCAAAGTTACAAGAAAAATCAAATAATAAACTAATTGGGTTTTCATGAATACTTCAAATTTAAAAAATTCACATGGACGAGATAAAATCTAAAACAATAGAAATAAAAATTCTTTATTAGGGCCTAAAGGAACAATAAAAATCAACACAAGTTAAGGAAGTGTACAATTGGGATCAATAGAAAGAATAATCTCAAACTAATGATTAGAGTATAAGAAAAACTACATGGGATATCTTGAAATCAAAACTCCATGTAAGGGGAAATAAAAAAGAGAATAAACTTCGGAAAAATGTTAGAGTGGAAACTGGGAGTGAGGTTTAAACAAATGGAAGCATATATAGATATTTTGAATGATGGAAATGATTCCAATTTAAGGACTGAAAGTAAGAAGGATATGAGCCTTAAAGAGAGTTCAATAAGATCCTACAAATGAGACTAGGTTTTAAATAAAACTATGAGACTGTATCAATGGGATGAATGGATAAAGTTAACTAAAAAAAGATTAAAATATTTATGACTTAAATAAATTCATTGGTAGTTGGAGTGAATTAAATTATGGAAAATTTCATGAACACACTGAAAATAAAGGCCCACTTTCTAATTGGAATCAAGGTTGAAATGAAAGTGGAAGGGATCTTTAATGGGGTCAGTAACATAAAGAAACTACTAGGAGTTAAAATTTATAGAATTGAGAGACTACAAATGAAAATGTAGGTGAATTAACCAACTTAATAATGATATGAAAGTTTACATTATGATCACTCACTTTTTTGTATCATTCTTATAAGAAGTCATTTTTAATTGAATGAGGGTTAAGAGGTTTATGTTTCCAAATGATTATCGTAGATGTTCTAGACAATGAAAATATTAAAAACGATTTGGGTCTTCTGTCTATAAATGGAATGAAATGGGTATAACTATTTGATTTTAATCCAAGGGAGTATAAAAGATCCCTAGAACATGGATTATTATCCCTTACATTTGAAGTTAGATCCAATCCATCACTCCAAAATTACCTTAGGATATTGAAGAAGTGGGAAAGTTTAGTTGGGAAATACTTTTCACTATCCAAATTTAAAGTATGACTAATTAAAATATTTATAAAACGATTAAATAGGAATACAAGATCTAGAAAAATTATCAAGAAATTAAAAACAAGTGAGACATTTGACCACTAACAAGTATCAGTGTATTGAAATTCAAATAAAAAGAAAACAGTAAGTTTGAGAAGAATCAAGTAGAAAAAAATGAAGAGTTTTATGTAAACCAGGTGATAGCCCTACTTGATGAGGATGTTGTTGGACTATAGAAAGTAGTGTGTGATAGTGGGGCCATATCAGGTATGTGAGAGGGAGGTGACATGCTTCAAGGATAATACCACAAGGATAAAGGCACTGATAAAGGGGGACATGTAGTGCTGACTAAAGAGAAGTATAAATAACCACATACCTTAGGTTTTGAGAGTGTTGTTTCATTCATGAAGGTTGAGGGGAGAAATGGAAGAGGTATAATTCCACGAGAGCTTGAATGATGTGAAAGAAGTGGGTTCCGTTAGGGCTGAATTTATAAGACCACGAAGGGTTTTATTAATGATTTTGAAAAAGAAATGATAATGATATGTTTTATTAGTGATAAAAAATAAACACTGATATAACCTATTTTAACCAATGCTAGAATTTTAGCACTAATAAAACCATATTTTAGCTCTTTTTTGAAAGCATTGATAATTTTTTTTTAAATAAAATAAAAAAATATTAAACGAATATATATTAAAAATGAATAAATTATAAAAAAAGTAAATAATAATTAACACTATTAATGAATATATAATATTAGATGCATGAATGTTAAAAATGAGTGAAATTTAATAATTAAAAATTAAGTTACTTCAAAAATATTAAAAAATGGATAAGTTTTATTAATTATACAAAATATTAAAAAAAATAAAAAATGGATTAAATTAGAATGAAGATAAAGACATATTGAAAATATTAAAACATAGCAAATAAATATCTATAAATAAATATTATAAAATTATCAAATTCTAAAAATATAAATATTAATAAATATTAAAAATGTATAAATAATATTAATAGAAATAATATTAAAAATGAATTAATATAATTTAATAGATAACAAAACTATTTAAAAAATGAATTCATAAGATTAATTACATCAATTTTAAACACTTAAAAAAAGAATAATATAATAAAAATTTATTTAAATAAAGTAATTATATAAATTTAAAACATTTTAAAAATAATATAACTTAATAAAAAAAGAATGAATATTAATCATATAAATTAAAAGTATACTAAGTGTATTAGAACATAGTAAATAATTATGTTTAGTTCATAAGATTAACTAAAATGGTTGTAAACACATACAAAAATGGAGAAAATATGAGAAAATGCATTTAAATAAATTAATTTTATAAACATCAGACATTTTAAAAATATTATAACTTAATATATATAATTGAATACATATTAATAATATAAATTAAAAAAATATTAAGAATATTAAGACTTAGTATATAATTATGTATAAAAAATATTAAAAATAAATAAACTTCAAAAATATTAAAAATGGATAAATTCCAAAAATATTAAAAATTAATAAATTTTAAAAATGAATAAATATTATTAAATGAAATAATGTAAAAAATGAATAAATAAAAGTGAGTAAATTATAAAAATATTTTAAAAAGTGAATTTGCGACATTAACTACATGAATTAAAAACACATAAAAATGAATAAATAGATATTATTAATTGTATTAATAAAAAATTATAAAAAATGAATTATATTTACTAAAAATTATTAATATTTTTTATTGGAATCAATTTTATAAATCGAAACACATGAAAAATATTTTAAATTAATAAATAAAAATGAATAAATATTAATCATATGAATTACAAACATATTTCAAATATTGAAACTTAGTAAATAAATAAGTATAAATTTTTAAAAATGAATAAATTACAAAAATATTAAAAATTAATGAATATAAAAAATAGAAAAAATAATATTAATTGAAATAATATTAAAAATTAATAAATTAAATTAAATAAATTACAAAAATATTAACTATTTAAATTAGAAAATTATTAAAAAATGAAATTAAATAAATTTAAAACATACATTAAATATTAAAACATGATAAAAAACAACGAATAAATATTATTTATATAAATGAAAAACATATTGAAAACATTATATAGTAAATAAATATATTTATAAATAAATATTTTAAAAAGATTAAATTCTAAAAAGTATAAATATTAATAAATATAAAAAATGAATAAATAATATCAAATGAAAGAATATTAAAAATGAATAAATAATATTTAATAAACAATACTATTTTTAAAAAATAATTCATATAAGATTAACTATATAAATTTTAAATACATACATAAATGAATTGTTCCCATTATGATGGAAAATCCATGGAGGAAGCTCAATTTGGATATTTTACAAGGATCCTCATTGTGGTAGATTTTTCATCTAATCTTTCTAAAAAAATAATTCCCTTGACTTAGAATGATGATCTTGATCTCAAGATAATTTATGAGAAGCCACCTGCTTATTATGTTGGATGCAGGATGGCCGAGCATTCAAAGGATGAGTGTCATAAGGATTTGTTTTGTTCTTCAAGCTCTCTAAGAGGGAATACTGTGGATAGATGAAAGAAACATGTCAAGGTTAAAAGATCTGTTAAGGAAATGGTTTGAAAGAATAGTGAAAATGGTAATGATACAATCAATGTTTAATGTGGTGGTCCCTCTTATTACAATGAAATGACACTGTAAAGGGAAATAGATGGTTCTCCTATGTGTGTGGACATGAACCCAAATGGAGTTCTATTTGATTCTACCTAGTATGTTGGTAATTTTATTTTGATTTTCAATGAATGATCTGGTTAGGATGGGAAGCATACATGTGAGTCTCTACATTACATGGGATAGTCTCAAAATGTGGTTGTTTCCTAGTGTTCTGTTCCAGATGAAACTCCTTCACAACTTGAAGGGAAAGGTTGCATTGTGTAGCCACTGGTCGTGGAATTATCAGACCATATTCTACTAGAACATGGGTTTAAGAAATATAATGTTCAATAGAATATGGATTATTATCAAGGGATTCAAAATGTCATCAATTATTTAGGAGTTTATGGTAAATGGGTAACACCTCTTATGATGGAAGTGACAAAGAGTAGTGTATATTTTTCACTGGACACCACTCATATCTGATCTATAGGAAGTGGTGAATCTGTTTAATTTTAGGATTCTCTTAAAAATAAAAAGGGAAAGATAATCAATAATGAAATTTTAACTCTAATTCCTCCAAAAAGGTCATGAGAGGATTATTCTGATCTTTAAAGAAATGTGTCTACTAGATCATCTCATAAGGCATGAAAGACCAAGATCACTCCAAAGTATAAAAGGTACGATGTAGTGATCCTTGGGATCCTTAATCAAGGTAACTCACATCCAGAGTGGGAAACAGGTGATGATGTCAATGAATATGATTATGATTATAGAAGTGATCCAACATTTTATAACCATTAAACTAATTTTTTGGAAGAGGGCATGCCTCTTTGTGTGACCTCGTCCATTATCTTGTTCTTTTGCCTTCTTTTTTTCTTTCATCTTTTTATAAAAGGTTATGATCTTTGGATTTTGGATAGACCTTCTTTTTAAAAACATATTATAAATATTACTTAGTAAATAAACATGTATATGTTTTAAAAAAAGGATAAATTCCAAATATATTATATTGAAAATAAAAAATATATATTAAATGTGAAATAATATTAAAAATTAATAGTATATTCCATACATACACATATAAAAATGTCATATACAAACACATATACATATATACACATGTATATATGTATATCCCACATACACATGCACACACACAAATATACATGCATAGGTTCACATACATATACACACATATAGCATATATATACACACACAAAAAACACACACACACAGCATAACACATACACATATACTCACATAGACATAAATATAAATATATAGATTCAAATATCACATGTTAATAATACATATTAATTTATATTTATATAATTTTTAAAATTATTAAAATATATATTTATATAACATATTTATATTAATTATATATATATTTTAGTTAATGTATATAATTAAAAATTAATTTTTGAATATAAATATGATAATTATATATATACTGATAATATTATTTATTAAAAGTCATAAAAATCACTATGACTTTTATTAGTGCTAGGAAAAGCACTGATAAAGTGTCACTTTTATCTACTCTAAAAAATTTACTGAAAAAGGGTACACTTCCATCATCATTATTTTAGCACTAATAAAAGTTAAATTTATCACCACTTTTACCTAGCACTGATAAAGGTTTTCCATTTTCTAGTGATTTCTATTTAGCGCTGATAAAATTCAGCACTATATATCACACGATCTATGGTAGTGAAGGAAAAATACTCCTCCACCCATAAAGATATATTCTCTAATTATCTCAAAGAAAAAACTACATGGGAACACACATCCACTTCATGTGAGTCTTTCCATGACACAATTCTGAAAACCATTCACAATAGATGGTCTTCCTGATACATGAAACAAAAAAAACCATGATCCATTGAAATCCATCAAAAAAGGGTTTTTTCAAAAAGGTCATCATTGGATAGAGCACTCTAATCACCACCTTTAAAGAGAATTTTTAATGGTTTTCATTTGAGGAAAACCCTTCCACAACACACACATGACCAAAAACTACACAAAATTCAACATAGGGATTAGATGGGATGAAAAATATTAATCTCATTGGATCCCACATTATCTTATTTGATGTATATCAATATATCACATTTACCAATGTTTTGAACTCGTAATTTAAAGATATATGCTTTATTATCCAACCAAAACATCCATAAGAATACTACTTCTAAATCCCAATCTAAAATAGATTATACATTCACTGTCAAAGATAATATGATTTTTTGTATCTCATTTGCAAAATCTACCAAAGAGAACCATATGAACTACACCAAACTTTCTCAACCACTCAACATCACACCACTTCCCATCAGGTGGCCCAAACACTACAATACAAAGTGGATAATCCTGAGAATTCTGATGACCCTACTCCATCAACTCCAGAACCAAGGATAACACCTACCTGAGCAGCCAAAATCTTTATTCTACCAATAAAACCTCATCCTCCACTACATATAAAGAGTTTAAATGTGATAGGAATGCCCATAAAACCCATGGGAGATACCTCACTAAGGTTTTTGTTTCACTAGTCTGGTCCCCAATCAGGATTACCATATTTATGTTCACCATGAATACTAATGAAAAATTACTATCAACCTAATAAAATCATGGACATGCCCCCAGAACTCATGAAAATTTTCAGGTTTATCACCTGATAACATATGGTTACAATGAATCATAAGGTCAAAATCATCACCATGGGATTATCATACATAATGAAAGAATGTGGGGCTAATTAACATTTATATATGGTGATATAAATCATCCTCTCCATGGAAGAAACAAAAAACATGAAACTAGGTACTCAAGTGCCTCCTCCAACATCCATACACAGAGTTCTCCACCAGAAGTGTCAACTAACATTCCTTTATTGCGCTACTATGATCTTACCAAACACCATGGACTCAACACCATGAAGACCAATATTTCCCCATGAATCTAGATTCCATACAATGGAAGTTTACTAATCAATTGGAACTCTTGTGAAAAGACACGGTAAAATACCCCATACACCCAATAAGTTCCTCTATGACACAATTTCAATAAGGGTTTGGTCCATATTCCCATAAACTCTATAAGTAATATCATCATCCCACTCAGAAATATTGGATCATAATTATCAAAATGAAATTCTATGCATGCATAAGCCTTTTGATAAGGGTTGACCATGGGTCGTCCTTTGGAACTATACATTCATTCATCCATACTCATAGAAAATAAATTCTTATCCATGTCTGGGCCACCCACAACCATGCTATCCACTAGATAGGTAGTCAATATTTATTCCCAATGGGTTATAATTACTCACCGCACTATAGGCGGTCACTTTAAATGGTAAATAAAGGACCCACATCATCAAACCAATTGTATAGACTCAATTGTTTTAATTATAAGACTTTGAAATATTTTTATATATATTTCTATAGCTAGGAGCTAATACAACTTGAAATTCCGAGGCCCATTGTAACCAGAATTAATTTTATAAAATTATTAAGTATATTTTATACTATACACATGAATTAAGTAGGATAAATCTCAAACAGAAGCTTGAATAAGAAATCTGAGGCCATAGTTGAGTCCGGAACATGGTGTTTACCATAGGTGAGACATAATTTTTTTTCAGTGTGGGTCTTCTGTAGAAAAAATTCACTAAGGAAATAACTGTAAATAAAATAATTAAAATATTTTATTTTATGTTAGATGTTGTTTTGAATAAATTTTGAACATGGAATCAGATTGGAAATTCGATACCACAATTGTGTTCTTAATATCGTGTTTTACAAAAGCATGACCTAAAGATAGAGGGCATGAGGTGTTCATATCCCATGACTGTCAGTGGGTATAGTTATGTGGATAACCTTAACCTAATTACTTGATATAAATATGTGATTATGGGTTATTGATTATGGTTTACTCATAATTCTATCACCACCGATGGTTCCCTCTCCTCCTCTCCTCCCTTTGGTAATTCGACGATGAAGATTAGACGGATCACAACGATCATTGGAAGACATGTTCATCGATGAAAAATGGATCCAAATCAAGGTAGGATTCTTTCCTTTGAATTATTCATCCTTGATTTCAATTATTGAATTATAATTGATTCGTCATCATTTTCAATGATTTTGAACATCAATGTCAATGTCCAAACTAACACACCCATTGATCAATCAGTCTTCTTTCCTCTATTTTTTGGTTGTTCTTTTTCATTAAATTTTTGACACATTGAAACAACAATAGATCATCATGAAGATCTTATAATTATGTATATCTCGGTCCAAGGATTACAGATCTGTGTTTGTCTCAAATTTCGAGAAATAGGAGGATATATGGTGGTCCACGGAAGGGACCACCGACGAGGCGGTGGTGCATGGAAGAAACCATGTGCAGCAGGCCACAGGATGGTAGCAGTGCCATGGGGCATGACTAGGGTTGTGATAGGTATCCATGAAACACAGCGGGTGGCCGTGTTGATGATAGGTGGTCATAGAAAATGGTAGACGTCCATATTGATGGGGAACAACTGCAGATGGGCATACCAGGCCTAGGCAGGTCGGGCCGAGGTGGTCCAGACAGGCTAGGCCAAGGTGAGAAAGACAATATGGGATAAGGAGGACCCAAGTATGACTTGGGGTGACCGAGGTGAAGTGTGGTATCGGTCGACCATGGAGGTATATCTTGAGGCCACAACAACTTGATCTTCTATGGGACCATTGACCACGGTCAGTCCCGAGTGGTCGACCACGACAGTCATCTATAGAGCCATGGTAGCCCGAGCTACCATGGGTGTACCAGTCATGGCCGGTCTCAGTTGGTCAACTATGGCAGACATTCAGCGCAGTGAGTGTAATTACCACCACGGGTAGCCACACCACGGGTAGTCGACTGTGGTGGTCAACCATGGAGATAGGTGGACTGAACGTGATGGTCAGTCCACAACCAGTCAGCCTACGGGATCAGGTAGGTGTGTTGGCTACCCTTCAGACAATAGATTCAAATAGTCATAACTCTTAAACATAGAATCCAATTGATTTCCCATATGTGTAATCATTATCCACTTTTTTAGATGAACCCTTTTAAGGAAATTTTAGGAATTTAAAGTTAGAGATCGAGATACGAGCCCCATGAGGGTCCATTTGATCATTTTGTGGTGAAAGTACCATTTTCACCAGTCACCCAATTCAGGAAAGTAAATTGAATATCCTGCATGTTTTTCATATAGAGCATGATGGTGAAATCTGATGAAGCTTTCGAGTTATTATGTGAGGTGTTCAGATCATGATGCTTATTTAGGCAGTGTTCGGCGATAGTAGTTTTCAGGAAAGGATATTAGAGAATTCTAATTGGAACCCCCATGACACACTAGGGAATAGGTCCTCGGTGATATAAGAGTAGAACCCTCCATCAGGATGGCTGGAGGTCCTCTACAGTTACTTCCGAGTGGAACCCCCCTACTAGGTAGGGCACGAGTCCTCGATGACCTAGAGTGGAACCCCCTTGTGATACCAAGGTGTGGTTCCTTGACCATTAGAGTGTAACCCCTCTTAGGCACTAGATAATGGGTCCTCTACAACTACTATTATAGTGTAACCCCTTGTTTCACTAGGGCACGAGTCCTCTGCATCTATTTTTCACCTTCCAGCTACAGATCGATGGTGTGACCAGGTTTGACGTAACTTTGGACTCACAAAGAAGAGGGATGAATTCACCACCAAGATGCATCCTTGTGATGTGACCTAAAACCATGCTGGTGAGTCATTACGACCCAAATTAGATATTATCAAGGTGTGGTGATTGAATTCCTTTAACTTATGTGTTCAGGGAAAACATGAGGGGTGCTGAGCATTGTTGGTGGATACTTCTGGAACTATTGGCAACCCTTCATCTTAGGTTGAGCTATGAGATGGTGATCTCCTTACTCTCTCATTTGGGTCTATTTTGATTGAGAATATATATATAAATATATATATGTATATCCTTTATTCATTACCCACTCATTGGTTTTTGGTTACTCTCTTTCTAGGAGAGATGAAGACACACATGGTATGCCATGTTCTTTTTGTTCCTAGCTTCTCATGGTTGGATGAGTCTCCTCTTCTACTATAGGTAGAAAAGACTTGAAAATAATTTCATCTTCTCACCATTTCTATCTCCTTGTGTTTGGATGAGTTTACTTCACCCTCTTGTTGGGTTTAGTTTAACTTTTTCACTGTACCTTTTTCTATCTATTGTATTCATTTTATATTATATATCTTACTGCTCCCACTTTAGATTTTAGGGTGTCTACTAGGTATTACTATACTCACCCTTGAATGGGATTTTCCTACAAGTATCAAGCCATATGTAGATGCATGATAGGTTTATCATGACTTCAGAGGAGCTCAGGGATACAGGTTTTAGACAGCATACAATGGTAGTAGCTTGGGATCCAGGAGCAGGTATCTCTCATCTATTTTACTTTTGTATTTTATATCAGGTTGGGAATTTTTTTTGGTTGGGTATGTATTTTTCTCCTTTCCCTTTTACTTTACATTACTGTACTTTTACTATTTAGAGGTCCATGCAAGTTTTGTTTATTTACACAATTGTAGAATCTTTTATTTCATCCCCTCTGCACTTTTTCATTGAGTTGGCTATGTGTGTGTGTAAATGTACATAGGAAAATTCATCCCTGAGTTTATTTCACCTTTATCCCTTTTATCCACCCCTAGTCTATGGAGATGGGATTGGGGTAGTTATGGCTCAATCCCCGACATGGGTCGAGTCATGACAAATTGGTAACATATAAATTTCATTACTTGGGACGTTTTTCAGAAGTTTCCCCTTATAATATTTGGTTGCGTTTAGTGAAACAATGTCAAAGTATCATAAGATAGGCTCTTAAGAAAGGGATCCTAGTAATGGTGTGGGTGACTAACATATCCATTCTCTAGGACTCAGATTAACCACTTGTTGACTAAGTATGCCGAGACATTTTTTTGTAGGGGTCAGTGGAACATGCATCATATAGGATTGAGTCTTTGACTATACTTATTGATTCATATCCACATTATTATTGATATATATATATATATATTATCATCTAACCATGGTACTCCTTGAGAAATTTCAGGATGCCTCTGGGATGACAACTAACCAGGATACCAGCTCTCAGTTCGTGATGACGACCCTGCGAACGACAATGCCTCAATTTAGGGTCCATCATGAAATCCCTTTCCTCCATGTGGGTAATTAGTATCACATATACCTATTGAGCTACATATAGTCCTAGAAGAGTAGGATGAGGACATGAATAGGATGAGGAAACACCATGAGTTCCAGTTCCAGAGACTACTAAGGTTCCACGGTGATCCATATCCTCAGGTGGTAGAGGATTGGATGGAGTCCATGGTCCACATCTTCGGGATTGTTCAGAACCCAAAAGATCATATGGTGGATTTTGAAGCAAGTATTTTCCATGGAATGGATGGAAGTTGGTGGAGTTTGGTTACTCATATGTATGATGAGTCAACAATCCCATGGTTTGACTTCCAGGATCTGTTCTGTGAGGAGTACTACACCTTCTTCTTTCAGTCTATTCAGATTTAGGAGCTTCTATAGCTTCAATAGGGAGGGATTATAGTAGAAGATTACATGGTTAGGTTCACAGAACTAACATGGTACTCTATGGACATGATTAAAAATAGATACTTATGAGCACATAAGTTTGAGTAAGTACTCTACAAATAGATCCATGCCAGCGTAGTACCCTTGTGAATCCCCACTTATGTCGGGGTGCTGGAGTAGGAACTGGTGACAAAAAGATTTCTGTTAAAGGGATGCTAATTATCTAGGGATGGCATTGTATTCTATAGTGCTTAGAAATCTACGACAGCTATAATATATCAGTTGAAAGGATCTCAACGCTGGAGGTCTCCCCATGATTAGACACGAGCACCTAGTGAGGAGGTATCAGGGCAGCGCAGAGCACCGGGATATCCCTGGGAGGGCCGATGCTATGCTTTTGATGGGTGGGGTTACATGGTATGATACTTACTGAATAGACATGCTTAGCTTCCCTGGAAGATAGTAGGTGGACCACCATGAAAAAGACAACACTGTGATATGGAATATCCCAGGCGGGGATAGGGTGGTCCCTAGGAAGGCAATGTTGGCAGAGGAGCAGGAGGAGCTACAGGTGGGGGAGGATGTTATGAGGTTCTTCCACCACCACGGGGTGGCCCATGTCAAACTCAGGGAGTTGGCAGCCATGGCTTCAGATAGCTGTATACTATAGATGTCTACGATCCTGCAACATAGGAGATAATATGAGGTATGATCTATGTTTATCTACTATTGCTTCGGTATTAGTAGAAACAGGTGTTAGTCACTCTTTTATCTTGTTACTCCTAGTACAAGAGTTGAAGCTTCCAACAGAGGCACCATCACAACATCTTTGTCTTGAAGTTCCTATAGGGATCACTTCTTCTATGTATTTCATCTGCCAATAGTGAAAGCTGTCACTTGGAGGAGAGAGGTTCATGTGGGACCTATTGATCATCATGATGGAACCCTACGACGTCATCTTGGTCACAGATTTACTTTCCATGGTTTAAGACTAAATTTCTTATCATTATAGGCCAGTTAGATGTTTGTACACTGATGGGATTAGGTTCTCTTTTCTTCATAAAAGAGACCTCATAGTGGGGAAAATATATGTTGTGATAAGGAGGATACAACCTTTCACACATCAATTAATGAGTGTGACCCTTGGTGTAGTATACTCTTCAGCTATTTGGGTTCCTTCAGTTATGGAGGATTATATGGATATATTCATTAAAGAGGTTCCAAGACTACCTCTGAGGAGGGAGTCTGAGTTTTTCATTGACTTGAATTAAGGGAATGCCCTGATATTATCTATAGAATATAAGATGAAACCTAAAAGGCTATGGGAGATACAATAATAGTTGGAGTACCTTCATGAGAAAGGTTTTATCAGACCCAGTGTGTCCCTCTAGGCATCTCTAGTTCTTTTTGTGAAGAAGGTATATGGGAGATTACAACTTCGAATGGATTATCATCACCTGAACCAGGATACAATAAATAAATAGTACCCCTTGTCAAGTATCGATGACCTCTTTGAATTGTTTCAAGGTGTGAGATAGTTTTCCCAAGATTGATCTTTGGTCCAGCTACCACCAGTTATGGGTCCGCGAAGCTGATATTCTGAATTTTTTTTGATGTCGTTATGGGTACTACGAGTTCCTTGTGACTTCCTTTGGTGTGAAAAATACCCCACCATTTTTATAGATTTGATGAAATATATTTTCTATCCTTACATGTACTAGTTTTTTGTTTTATTCATTGATTACATACTCATATACTCTGCGTTAGAGGAGGAGTATACAAAGCACTTGTGGATGGTTGTTGATTTACTTCGAGAGAACCAGCTTTACAGAAAGCTCTCAAAGTGCTAGTTCTGGATACATGATGTTCAATTTTTGGGGCATGTTGTTTCTAAACAAGGTTTATCCATGTATACAGTAAATATTGAAGTAATGATTTATTGGGAGACACCCAAGAATGTGTCATAGGTGTGAAGCTTTATTGGTTAGATAGGGTACTATAGGAGGTTTTTGAAAGACTTCTCTAGGATCACACCCCCTTTGACCACTCTAACATGAAAGGAAAAATAGTTTAATTGGTTTGATCAGTGTCAAAAGGCCTTTTAGGATTTGAGATAGAGGTTTAAGAGAACTCTAGTTTTGAGTCTGCAAGAGGAAGGTGTTGAGTTTGTAGTGTATTGTGATGCCTCAGGAGCTGGGATCAGTTGCGTGTTGATGCAATGATATGCAATCATCAAATAAATGTTGAGGCAGTTGAGACCCCATAAGAAGAACTATGTGAATAATGACTTAGAGATATTAGAAATAGTATTCTCCCTAAGGATGTGGAGGCAATTCATGGGAGGGTGATTTATGGTTTACTCAGACCACCAGATCCTTAGATACATTTTCACCAAGAGTGACCTGAACCTAAGGCAGTGAAGCTGGTTAGAGAACCTACAAGACTATGACTTCAAGATAGTTTACACTTTAAGAAAGGGAAACATTGTAGTATATTACCTTAGTAGGAAGTCCTAGGGTTTCCTAGTATGGGAAGATTCAGAGTAGTTAGCTTCCCTACAATAGACCTTGATGGAGCCAGATGGAACAATTTTTCTACAGTCGATGGTGCTGACTCCTTCACTCCTTGAGATTGTGAAAGAGTCCCAACTAGAAGATATCAACTATGATGTTTTTCATGATCACATATCTATAGGTGATGCACTATATGGATATTCTGAATGAGATAATCATAAGATCTTGTTCCAGGGAAAAACTATGGTTACAATCACGATGCGGGAGGCAGTGATGTGGGAGTTCCACACTTCTCCCTTAGTAGTACATCCCAGTGTGGGGAATATTTATAGGGATATTAAGTGGTAGTTTTTGTTGTCTGACATGAGACAAGGAATAACAGAGTTCATATCATGATGCCTCACCTGTCAGTAGGTGAAGGTTGAGTATCCATTTCTAGTGGGGTTTTTTGAGCCTCTTGAGATTAAAGAGTGTAAATGAGACTACATATCCATGGAATTTTTCATAGGGATTATATGAAAAAAAGAAAGACTATGATGAAATATGGGTGATAGTAGACCAACTCATGATTTCGGCACACTTCCTTTCTATAAGGGTCCATAGTTCAGTGGAGAGTTTGGGTGCGGTTTTACGTATGGGAGATCGTCTGACTTCACCGGGTACCCTCGACGATTATATTTGATCATGACACACTATTTATGTTAAGATTGTTGAGAGGATGGCAGGAGGAATTCGGGACCCAAATATGGATGAGTACATCCTTTCATTCCCATATCAATGGGTAGACTGAGCGAACAGTCCAGGTTCTGGAGGATATCCTAAGGGCTTGTATGTTGGATTTCAGCGAGAGCTTGTAGGATCACCTTCCTTTGGTAGAGTTTTCATAAAAAAACATCTAACACTCTTCCATAAACTTGGAACCTTTTTAAGACCTATAAATAATACCTTGAAAGTCACCTTTGTGCTGGATGGAGGTTGGAGAGTCATCCCTTGTGGGTCTAGTGTTGGTGCAAGTGATGATAGAGAAAGTGCAGGTCATCCGTGAACAGATGAAGACAGCCTAGATTAGACAAGAATTATATGCATATCACCATCATAGGCCCTTGGAGTTTAATTAGGGAGGCCATGACTTCTTGAGAGTCACCACATGATGAGGAATGTGGAGGTTTGGTTGAGAAGGCAAGATATCCATGAGATTCATTAGGCCTTTTGAGATCATGTGGAGGGTTGGAAAGGTTGCATATCGCCTTTCCCTGGACCCACAACTAAAGAAGGTGCATGACACATTCCATGTGTTATAGATGAGTAGATACATGAATGATCCTACACACTTCATTGACTGTGGAGATATGGCCATTGAATATGGATCCAACTTTGTAGAGAACCCAGTGGAAATCAAGGATTGACAGGATCAAGCCTTATGTGGATAGACCATATATTTGGTTTGCGTGCTGTGGGAGTATGGAAATGTGTAGGAGAGTTCTTGGTAATGGGAGAGCCAGATGTAGGCTCATAATTATGAGTTGTTTTCCTAGTTTTAGTTTTCGGTGATGAAAATATTGAAGGAGGTAATGATGTAGAGACCCGATTTTTTTCCTTATAAGACTTTTCTATATATATTTCCAGATCTAGGCACTGAGATAGCATGCGATTAAGAGGCTTGGTGTGCCCAGAATTGATTTTATAAAAATATTATGTATATATTATACTATGCATGTTTAGGAATTGGAATAAATCTCAAACATAAGCTCATATTAGAAATCGAAGGCCATGATTTAGTCCGAAATATGGTGATTACCCTAGGCGAGTCATAACTTTTATCGACATAGGTCTTTTGTAGAAAAATTCATTGAGGACGCAACCATAAATAAAATAATTAAATTATTTTATTTTATTTTAGATGTTATTTTGAATAAATTTTTAAAGAGGACTCAAATTGGAAATATGAGAAAACTGTTGAGTTCATAATATGGTGTTTTACCTAAGCTTGACCTAAAGTGAGAGGGAATGAGATGTTCAGATCCCGCAACCATTGGAAGGTGTGGTTAAGTGGATACCCTTAACCTAATAATCTATTATAAATAGGTGATTATGGTTGCTCATAATCCTCATACCATTGATGGAAATATCTCATCCTCTCCTCCCTTTGGAAATTTGATGATGAAGATTCTACATATCGTAACGATGATTGGCAGATGTGTTCATCGACGAAGAACGGATCCGAATCAAGGTAGGATTATTTCCTTTTTATTTCACATCCTCGATATCAATTATTGAATTATAATTGATTCATAACCATTTTTTCAACTTTGAACATCAACATCGAAGGCCAAACTAACCCATACATCGATCGATCTATCTTCTTTCCTCCGTTATTCACGTGTTCTTCGCTCTTAACTTTTCAACACATTGAAGAGACCAAGGATCATTAAGTGGGGCTTAGATATGGGTAGATCTCAGTCCAAGGATTCTAGATCTTCATCTGACTCAAATATTGGTCAATCACATGAGGCACAATGGTCCATAGAAGGGACCACGAGTGAGGCAGTGGTGTATGGTGGTGACCGTGTGTGGTGGGCTATGGGATGGCAGCGGTGTCGTAGGGTGCGACCCAGGTAGAGACATATATCCATGAAATGCGCTGGGTGGCCGTGTTGATGGTAGGAGGCCAAAAAATTTGGAGGGAGGCCATGTGGATGGGGATTGGCCACAGATAGGTGGGCCATGCCCATGTGGGCTAGTCCGATGTGGGTCTAATGGGTTGGGACGAGGTGGGACTAATGGGATGGGCCAAGGTGGGCCATGTGGGATAGATAAATGTGGAACTGAGTATGCCATGGGGAGACTGCAAAAAATTGTTGCTGTGGTTGACTGTGAGGCTGCGGCTGGTCCAAGGTGGTCGACCGTAGTGCCGCGGCAGCCCAAGTTACTAGGAGTGTTGCGACCACAGTCGGTCCGGGGCTATTGACCTTGTAGGTTGACCATGAAAACTAGTCAGTGTAGTCAGTGGAGCGACTGCCATGGATGGACACACCATGGGAAGTTGACTGCGGTGGTCAACCGCAATGGTCAGTCGACAGACAATCAGCCCATGGGCTTGGTCAGGCATGTAATAAGCTCTTTAGACAACAACTTCAAACAATCATAACTTCTAAAGGAAACGTCCAAATGATATTCCATATATGGGAAAACGATCCACTTTTTGAGATAGAACTTTTGAGGCTAGTTTGGGAATTAAAATTTAGAGATCGACATGTGGGCCCCATGAGGCCCTATTTGGGCATGTTGCGATGAAAAACACCATTTTCACTATTTACTTGATTCGAGGAAGTAAATATCCCACCCTACATGTTTTTCCTCATAGAGAATGATGGTGAACTCCAACGAGGCTTTTGAGTTGTGATGCGATGTGTTCCAAGCATGTTTTTTGTTCAGGTGGTGTTCGATAACAGTGGTGGCCAGGCATGGATATCAGATATTTCCAAAAAGAACCCCCCTAATGCACTAAATCACAGGTCCTCGATGATATCAGAGTGGAACCCCCCATCGACATAGGCACAAGTCCTCTATAGTTACTTTTGAGTGGAACCCCCTTATCGAGTAGGGTGTGGGTCCTCGATGACCTAGAGTGGAACCCCCTTTGCTGCCAAGGCATGAGTCCTTGACCATTAGAGTG
The DNA here is from genome assembly GCA_963277665.1 of Viscum album. Classification (NCBI taxonomy): domain Eukaryota; kingdom Viridiplantae; phylum Streptophyta; class Magnoliopsida; order Santalales; family Viscaceae; genus Viscum; species Viscum album. The sequence goes on along the minus strand of OY728143.1, from coordinate 1,362,597,684 downwards.
GAACCCCCTTGATGCACTAGGGAGTGGGTCCTCTATGACTACGATCAGAGTGGACTGCCCTTGATGCACTAGGGCATGGGTCCTATACTTCAAGTATGAACCATCTGGCTACAGATTAGTGGAGTGACCTTCTTTGATGTAACTTTGGACTCACAAGGAAGAGGGACACTTTCCACACCAATATGTGTACTTGTGATGCAAACTAAAACCATGCGACCAAATCAGTACCTCCCAAAGCAGATAGTATCAAGGTTTGGTGATATATTCCCTTTTACTTACGTGTTTAGGAAAGATGTGAGGGAAGTTGGGAATCGTTGGTGGATACTCCTGGAACTATTGGTGACTCTTCTTCTTGGATTGAGCTGTGAGATGGATATCCCCTCACTCTCTAATTTTGGTTTATTTTGATTGATCACACACACACACATAGTCACACACACACACATCCCTTTTTAGTATCCACTCATTGGGTTTTGGCTACTCCCCTTCTAGGAGAGGTGAAAAATCATAGGGTATGCCATGTGCTTTCCGTGTCTTGGTCTCATGGCTGGACAAGTATACTTTCCTACTATAGGTAGAGAAGAATCAATGAAAAGTTCATCTTATCACCATTTCTAGATCTTTGTGTTTGGGTGAGTTTACTTCACCCTCTTGTTGGGTTGAGTTGCAATTTTTCACTGTACCTTGTTATATCTATTGTATTCATTTTCTATTGTATCTCTTACAGCTCCGCCTTCAGCTTTTGGGGCATCCTACTGGGTATGTTTATAGTCACCCCTACATGTGATTTAACTACACATATCGTGCCTTATATTGATGATGAACAGGTTGATTGTGACTTTAGAGGAGCTTAGGGATACAGGTTCTTGGACCGCGTACGGTGGTTGTAGCTTGGGATCTAGGAGTGGGGCTCCCTCAGCTATTTTACTTTTCAAATTTCAGTCATGTTGGGACAATTTTCTGGTTGGGTGTGTATCTTTACCCTTTCAATTTTAGTTTAAATTACCATACTTGTAATATTTATAGGTCCATGAATGTTTGGTTTATTTACAGTAGTATAACATTTTTGATTATTTCCCTCTTCAATTTTTCATTGAGTTGGCTTTGTGTGTGTGTACAGGTACTTAAGAAAAGGCCTCCATAAGTTTTTTGTATCTTCTATGCTTATCTGCACCCCCAGGCCTATGGAGTTAGTCATGGGGTAGTTTTGTATTGATCCCTAGCATGGGTTGGGTTGTGCCACCAATCACCAATCACCTCATGATCCAAAGAAAAGATAACCAATCATTGTTAAGGTGGGTACCAATATACCTCTTCTCATCCATGATGAATGTTTTGAAAAGACCTATTTCTTCAACAAGGAAAAACTCACTTCACTAGAATGGTTGAGTAAATAAAGTTCAACATCAAAGGAAACTCTCTAGCTGACCAGGGTTTAGCTATGTGTTTCTCTGGAATCTCTAATACATGAACATACAATGTATGCTGATTGGATCATTATGAAATAAAGTAGTATGATAGTCCATGAGGAATGGACACAAATCATACCCTAAAATAAAAACACCAATTCCCAACCATATACATCCATTGCACACATCTTCCCATAAATCTCACTTTGATAATTATATCCCTAAAAGGAACTAGATAAGGGTGGTGTTCACGAAAAAAATACCACATATCGACCACTCCTCCACTAGAGTCTCTTCTTGAACCATAGAGATCAAAAAATTACACTATAAACCACGCTTAGGGAACACATGCTAAGTTTCATAGACCTTTATGAACAATAATTCATGGTAACACCACCTTTTGGATAGTTTAATATTATTAGATAAACCTTTCATCAAGGACTAATGCTTAAACTCTAACCAATGTAGATAAGTCCTATTGTGGGTTTCTGAAAATGAAATATGAGAGTGGATCACTATGCCATAGTGGATGCTTTATATAAGAAAAAAATCTTTCCAGTAAAAATCCTAATCCATATGGAAACAAGAGTCTCATACTCCAGTGAATACTTTATCACTCAGGGGTCACACGTCTCACAAACACATGAGTCATATGTCATCATAACATGCATAGCATATCTAGCTTGTGGTAGTATCATATAAATCAATGATAACTACCATCCACTATATAAGATATATCCACATTAAGAGTAATAATGAGAGAGAGGCTAACTCAGATCATCATTCAAGTGCATCTCTAAACCGAGTCTTAGAAAGCAATGCCTCATCGCTCACTGACCAATGGTGTCACGACCAATAATTGGAAAAGTATCTTCATAACCAATATATGTACATGGTTTGGATATCAATGAATAAAACCCAACATTTAATAGGTTAAAAATTGAATAATTAGAGAATATATGAATGACATGAATCATAAAGATGATAAAGAATCACAACTGACTGCTATATAATGCATTTACCATTCTTAGTTATAACCTTAAATGATTTTATAAAGATATAGGGGGACTAATAGTTTATTATAATCATGGAGACATTATTCATCAACCACCACACCTATGATAATATCTTTAGTATAAAACTAACCTCAAGAACCCCTTAATATTGTTTCCCTATATTCCCAAACCAATCCTTACATGATTACCAACTCCATACTCTATTTGTAAGACATCCTGGATTTGACTCCACTATGACATGATCTAACCCACCAAGACCCCCTGAGCTGGTAGTAAGGACAGAGTACCACCTCAAGGTCAGATACAATAGGCTAGGGGCTGGTGACTAGATCCAAGTAATAATATCTCATAACATTGTAGGTCTTACCCTATATCAACTTATGATCGAAACATATCCAATAAATAGGATATCCCAAAAATACTAGCAAGATATATGTAATTAACTGGATTATATATAATGAATTCATGAGAAAATAAAAAAATAGACCCCATAAAGTAAATAAATGGGTAATAGTACATCAAATAAGTCACTCAAACACAAATAACTAAGAATATCCTCCATGATTCATGTACTCCTAGATCAAAATCCATCCATAATGGTCATTTCCACCATCTCAAATCACCATGATCCATTTATCACTAATAATCACTAGGTGATAGCTCCCAATAATTCATTATAGCTCCATATCTACCCATAATATCATTAAACTTGTTCATCTTATGTACAAACACAACATGTGTGTGCACAAGGCCCATGTATGGTTGAAATAAATACACCAAGTAGGATACCTCAAAAACCAAAAAGGAGAACAAAGTGACAAGTAATCTCTACTCCTGGCATGATAAGTGACCATAAGGGAGATAAAGGAGAAATAAAATAACAATAAGTCATCTCAATATCGTAGTAATAAATAGTTACCAGATAAATGTCGTGGAAGAATAATTCAAATATGAACATTCACTAGAATTATAATGGACACTAACAAGTTCCTGTCTTCTTAGAATAAAATGAAGATTATTAGAGCACTGAAGATACCATAAATCATGAATTCAATCACCATATATGAACTTTATATAAAAGTAAACCCTCAAAGTGGCAAGGAATTACAAGTCCTATAAAAGTATATATTTCAAATACTTCCAAAAACCATGTCACTTTGACAATACATGAAATGGATCCCACACATCGTTGAAGTATGATCATTAGATGAGGGATAATCACACCCATTGGTCTATAAATACCACAACAATGAACTAATATCTGAATTACTAATGAAAATAAATCAACATAACCTCTCCAAAACTGTATTGGGGGACCCATGCCTCACTGTAAGGCATGAAATGGTTGAGGGAGTACCAAACCTAGTGGTGTACCTAAACCCCACCATAGATCTTATATGAGGGAGTATCAACTCTATAGACATAGAATCGACATCTCAGGTGTTAATGGGAGACTAGAGACCATATCTCTATAAAGGAAATAAGGGACCCATTCATTGACATAATTATGTTTTTTAGGGGAGTACTGACCCTGATATCATTATAATGATCACCCATGAACTCAATCATTGACTGTACATAGATAAATATGAAACTAAAAAAAGATAGGTTAGTGGATATTATTTTTTCTATATGGGACAGTTTAAACCGCCGCTCCATGTTTAACAACAGTTATATAAACCATTGTGTATTTCACGACCAACAATTATTTAGTAGTGGTTTTTCTTTTCCAAAATTAGTTTTTATATGTTCCATTTTGAGGTATGTAGTAGTGGTTTTTAATTCATTTGGTGGCGTTTTAGTTTAAATATATAACCAAAAATATTATTAATAATGAACCACTACTAAATATATTTATTTTTTCTATTTAGCATAGGTTTTCAGTAACGCTCGCTAAATATATTAAAATTTTAAAAAAATATTTAATAAAAACTAATATACATATAAAAAATCAGTAATATGATAAACTTAACTATAAATTCCAAAAAAATCATCATATATACACAATAAAATACCCAGAGTCATATATATACAACCTCAATCAACTATAACCTCTATAATATATATATATATATAATATTCCCAACAATAACTATTGAACCATGGCCAATGTATGTCCATACCATGACCTATGCTACATTAATATACCTCCACATCATGAAATCAACTGGAACTAACCACATCATATAGTCAACTTGAATAGAAGAGAAGATAGATATTAGAACAAAACATAATAAATCAGAATTATAATAGAATCATTGATAATATTTACCCATACCATAGAAACTAAGAACCATAATCAATACCTTATTAAGAATTCCATGGATTAGAATGGTCAAACACTTTCCAACTACCAACATACATGACCTATAATACAAACTAGAACATTTAAGACATGAAATGCAAAAGAGAATAGACATAGAATATATTCAGAATGTTTCCCACAACATTTTTTATTTTTTTTAATAAAACAGAATAAATTCTAATAAAAAATAAAAAATATATAATGTAGAAAACTTTTAAAACAAAAAATTACATATTTAATATATGATTCAACACATGGAATAGAAAAGTGATCAGTTTATAAAAGTCTAATCAATTTTTAAACTGATATGTAGTATACTTGAAATTACATAATAAATATTAAAAAATTTAGTATAGAAGCATATATTATATTTTAAAAATAATTAAATGGAGGGTTTCATATGATTACATGTCAATATGAGGTCATTTTATATGGTTCTTAATGTTACATGTTTTAGTGTTTTAAAACACTAAAAATGAATTTATAGGAATCTCGGGAAAACTGTAACTTGGAATGACATGAGTTTGGTTCTTACATTTAAAAAATAAAAATATGGTTAGTATCATATGATTTCATGGCTATTTGAAAATTATTTCTTAGTTTTGACTCCCCAACACACATTTTTAAATACTTTGGTATCTTTTAAAACTCTTTATTGAGTCATTACAAGAACTCCACATGTGAGGTGAATGTGTTGTTTACACATAAGCATAAAAAATAATTCAATAATGGTTCTCCCATGTTTTTACATCAGCATGATGTTGTTTTTTATGGTTTTAACTATTATAGACACGTTTTTGTGTTTTAAAACACTAAAAACATGTTTATAGGTATCCTAAGAAAAGCACAACTCAGACTGGCATTCTGTCAATTCCTACATTTCAAAAATAAATATTTGGTGATTTTCTATGGTTTCACAAGCATATGATGTTGTTTTCATTGTTTTGACCCACCAAAACATGCTTATAAATACTTTTTATGTTTTAAAATTGTTTATTGAGTAATTCCCAGAACACCACACATATGATGGACATTTTGTCTGTGCATAAACATAAAAAATAATTAAATGGCAGTTTTCCCATGATTTCACGTCAATTTGAGGGTTTTTATTTGCTTTTGACCATTACATGCACGTTTTAGTGTTTTAAAACACTAAAAACGTGTTTACATGCATCCCAAAAAAGCACCACTAGGATTTATGTGTTTTTAGTTCACAAATTTCAAAAAAAAAATCTATGATCATTATATTTTGATTCATGGCTAAATAAATCCATTTTCTCAGCTTTGACCCCTCGACGAACATTTTTAAAGACTTTGATAGATTTTAAAACTGTTTATTAAGTCATTATGACACACCAAACATTTCATGAGTTTGTTTTTTGTTTGTAAATGTAAAAAATAATTCAATAGCAGTTTTACCAATATTTAACATCAATTTGATATTTTTATATGGTTTTAACCATTACATACACGTTTTATTGTTTTAAAACACTAAAAATGAGTTTACGACACCCCAATTTTTTTTTAAATTAGATTGAAATATCATTGGTTCCTAAACTTCAAAAATAAATCTATGGTTGTTTACCTATGATTTTATAGTCATATGCTATTGTTTTATTGGTTTTGACCCCCTGACACACATTTTTAAAGACTTTTTTATCTTTTAAAACTATTTATTGAGTCATTTCAAGGACAACACACATCAGATAGATATGTTGTTTTCACATAGAAATTTAAAATAATTAAAAATTTATTTCCCATTGTTTCATTTCAATACGAGGTCATTTGATATGGTTTTTACTGTTAAACACATGTTTTATTATTTTAAAACACTAAAAATACATTTATGGGAATAATAGACAAACAATAAATTAGATTGACATGTCACTAGATCCTACATTTCAAAAATAAATATATATAAATTTTCCTATGATTTCACAACCATATGATTCCTTTTTCTTATTCTAAACCACGTAACATATTTCATAAAACCACCTCTATAATTAAAATAATATTCAAGAAATTTTAATTAATGATGGTTATAGGAAAAATTTCTAATAAACCACCATTAAGGCCTTATTTTTGTGTGTGTTAAAATATGTATATATCACCATATAAATGGAATTGTATGCTAGAACAGACCACACCATTGAAATTTATATGATAAAATACTCATTATAGACTATTTACTTATTAAAAGTGATAATCATATAAAAATTGTGCATTTCCTCATATCAAACCCAAAAGATGATATGCTAAGAGTTAGATTTAAGTATCATATATTGGTGGTTACCTATCTAGTGTCTGGGAAGGTTCCTTACACTACATATAGAAATTCATGCTGCATTGGGAACCTTACTCCATGCCATCCACGTTTGTTTTTGTAGACCCAAACCCATAAAACTATATTATATGGGCCTCCCTACCTCATCTCTCTCACCACTTGGATAATGCCTCATACCAAAACCCAAACTATAATCATTTCTCATTTCTTATCATTCAATAACACTAGGTTTCCACACTTGGTCAATTTCACCACCCGTAGAAAGGGTGGTGGCCCTTTGATACTAGGTACAATTGGGATTTCCAATAGAGGATATAGGGAAGAGATAATATAGGAGAGAGAATTTGATTAAATCATTTTTCACTCATCATCATCGTGTTCCTTGCCACAATTCAAGAATAACTATAGAATTTAATATTTTTGAACTATAAATTAAAAGAATAAGGTGGGTTCAGATCCATGAATGGAAAAATCCATTATCATAACTGGATTTCCTATTATTAAAAAAATCCAATAATATGATTGGAATATAATAAAATAAATTTATTGAAGAAAAAAAGATATTGATTTCACAAATCCAATTTTGAAATATTGAAGAATGAAGGAATAATTTGAAATCACAAGCCCTAAATATTTTTAAAATGAAGCTTCTATCTATTTCATAACCATTGGTTTTTTCATTGATGTCACTATAAATCTTGTTCGTTCCTTCAATATATTGTCGTCAACACCAAGAACGATCCTCTCCTCCTAATCTCTCCAAGGTGATATAAAAGAACACTTAACCTTAGAGATGTTGCATAACATGATATATGTATACTTCCCCATGATTTTTCCTTAATTATACCAATTAATAAAATTAATCAATTAGTTAACCCTTGATATAAAACATTAAAGGTTCCCAATTCAAACAAAAGTTATAACATCATTACTGTAAAAAACCTAATTCTACACCCAACCACATTTTTAGTTTTCCTACATGATGATCCATTCAAAATATACTAGTGTTTTATCATAATTACATGCACATGAGTTAAAAAAAATATTCATAAAAACATATTTTTTCAGGGCCCCTTCACACTCACATTTCTACACCGACTTAACTTTGGAGGTAAACACCACACCCTAGAATCTAAAAACCTTCATATAATTATTCTAAGGCCATATCCTTGGGTAAATTCACCATCATACCTTTGGATATGTATTAGGACTCTAAAACTCAAAATTGAGCTATATCATTCTTAGTAAAAGAAAAATTCTTAAAAACAAGATAAAATATGGTGATATAAGTTTAAAATACCCTTAAAAATAATACATATTATATTCCTTCCAAATAAAAAATATGTCATGTTCTTGATTATTCAACTGAGTAGGTTCTACCAAAGCACAATGCCCATGTATTATCTCATATAAGGAATAGTGGATATTAAAAACCAAAAAAGTTATGTAACCAAATCCTACTATGTGGATTGAGTCATACATAGCTATGTAACCCCAAATAATAGACACCAGAGAAATAATATTGATTGAATCAATATGATGGATTATAATAAATATTTTTATGTGAAAATATCCAAGATTTATATATAATATTATTTTCATAATGGAATACCTATATAGTTAATTAGTTAAAGGAATGTCAATGAAGACTCATCATTCAGTGAAATATAGATCTCATACCACTTATAAATATGAGGTGATACAACCTGATTCATCATTTTAGTGAATATTTTTTAATAAAAGTATTTATTAAATAAATTTAAAACATGATACTCATCTAATAAAAAAATTTGTTGTAGATAAATGGAATCATCATCATTAAACACTAATTTTAGATCAATACTTGAGAAGGAAAAACCTAATAGAATAATTATTTTTAGACTACTATAGAAATTTACTAATTTTATTAAGAAATAAGTTATATTTTTCATGTTAGGGAAACCCATTTCCAAATAACTAAAAGGTATAGTCATTCAAAAAATGGATTTTTTTTCCAATGGAAAACATTTTAAGGATTTATAGGATGTATCCTCTTGCATGATTGTGTCTATGGAGCCTATGTTTCAAAATAAACAAGAAAAATGGATGTATTTAAGATGATAGATTACCTAAAAGGGATTAATTAGGAAAAGGTTAGGCATGTGATATATGTGGTTTAAAAGGAATTGTTTAAATGAATTTAGTTTGATGGAACTTGTGTATCCACTCATATGGTAATGATAATTATAAACACAAACAACTTGGAGTTTTTGAGGTAACTATTAAAACTTGATTTGGCAATAGATATTATTCTACAATCATTGCTGAAAAGGTTTAAATAGTTTATTGTGAATTAAAATATGGTTGCGATAAAAAAAATGTTACCCAATATGTTTAATAGATTTAATATATATTAGAAGGAAATTATAGGTCCATGATCAATTATTTTATTTATAGTATAAGAGGGTAAATGTTCAAACCTAAATAAGAACACATATATTAGATTATCCAATGATTGTTCATCAAGTAGACAATCAAAGTATTTGAAATATAATGGTGTATTTAGGTATTAGGGGACTTACTAACACTATAGAAAGTCTAGTTAATGGAGGTGATTTTTTTTGAATACCATATAAGATAAAAGAATCCCAATGGGGGTCCATTTCTAGTATAATGTTGTAGAAATAAATTCATAGATTTTAAATGTAACATAAAACAAATTTTATGTTTTATAAGTGCTATAAATATACATGAGTTTAAAATTTATGGAGATTTTGTGGATTTAGAATCAAGTATGCACTCAGGTGATGGTTCAAAGAGTTTTATCATTGTGAACATGGATATGGGAATTAATTTAAATCACTGAATGATTTAGAATAATGATTGTGTATTACTACCTTTTTTCCTCTTGAATTATAAGTAGTTTTATTATAAACAATATTTGTTATCTATAATGAAGATGATGTGTTTTGATATACATGATTATGATTTGATCCGGTTCTATAACATTTTTTAGAGGAAAAAAGGATAAAAATGTTTTTAAGGAAAACAATATTATATAGGATATTTATTAAAATATGATTGAAAAATGTCCAACTACCATTAGTGGTATGTTTTTTAGAAAATGTATTCTTTTCAGAATAATACACTAAACACATAGAATAGATTGTCCGAAAGGGTTAGAAAAAGTTTATTGTAAAATATTTTTATTAGAAGAAATAAGTTTTATTTTTTAAATAAAAACGAGTTTATGTTTCTCAGAAAGGTATTATAGAGAGAATAAACTTTTTATGAGACTAATGGGAGTACATTTGGACATAGAAAAATTCATATGTAATAAATAAAATATTATACTATTAAAAATACAAAGTAACTGTTACTTTATATCCAACATGTTTTAATGAATTATGGGAAGAAAATGTAAAGCATTACATCTTATAATCATGATGATTTCAAAGAATGTTTTAGAAATAATTTTGTATGATGATGGTGATGAGTACAAAAAGTATCTATATAGAAAATAAAAGTTATGAAATTCATAACCATTGATGTTGTAATGTAACGGAGCTTGAATACTTTCTAAAAGATTTTAACATTAAGAATATGATTCCTAATCAATCAAGTATTGAAATTATCTTTCTTCATATATGTTACCAATTAAAGTTTTTTTTGTAGAGTTTTATATGATGTGAATATAGAGATGTGTTAGTAATTACATCAATATATATTAAGTTTAACAAAACATAAAATTAAGTAAAAATAACATTGTATTATCTTATTTCACATGATATATGAGACTTTCTCTTATGTTTGGTTTTGTTAAGTATTCTTAGAAGTCTTTAAGAATATGAAATGTATAATGTTATACAAATTCAGTCTATACTTCATCATTCATTCATGATGGTTTCATCTGAAAAATTAATTAAAACAATAATCAACCTCAAAAAGTTACCTTTGATTTATCCCAACATTACATGCATAATGCATTATTATAGGTTTTACTAAAATATTAAGGTCAAATTAAATTTTATTTTATACTAGGAGATGAAATATAATCATGTGATGTAAAATGAGTTTTCTGTTCTAGATATACCACAAAGTATACCACATGGTGTGTCACGCACATTGTATTCAATATACTAGGGGTTCATGTTTTATATTTTTATTTCCCCATAGCTAAGGATATCCAAGATTCAAAGAATTATAACCTTTATACATTAATAATGTTCTTATGTCAGTCTTGAGTCTCATCTAATCAAGTGGTTGTTTAGAATGTTACTGATCATTTCATTGGTTATAATTAATCCAGACATGATGTTTTCCTCTTGTATTACTCATGGGACCTCAATTGAGTTAGAATAAAGAAGTGAATGGTTGTACCTAAATAAGTTAAATGTGATTCACTTATCTATTATATGAGGGGCATGTGATTTTCTTATCCATTAGGGTGAATGAAATGTGTTTCATTCAACCATTAGGCTAGTGTACACTCAAAAAAAAATATGGGTATATATACAAGAGTGAAATATATTGTGTCATATAGTTACTAAATATCTTAGATAAAGAGACAATAAACATATTTATGATTTTATATGATATAGTTTGTAGAAATAGGTTCTGAGATACATATGTTTGATATAGACCACACCAGATGCAATTACATCTTGAGTAGTACTAATTCTTTTATATATGCTTCTCTTTGATTAAATTTATGAATTTGGGAAATCATGTTTGATATCAATGGTATAAATGTCCATGGAGTCACAATTTAGGGTTTACTACATGGATATTAACTTCTATTAATCCAAAATAAATTCCTTATAAGAGTTTTAATGTTTTCTTAAATTCAGTTTTAGATAGATATTCACAACGTATGTCATATTATATGATACATGGTGAAATTTATGCATGATTTCAAAAAGTTTTTTTTTTGGAATTATCCAAAATGAGTTTTGGATTTAATTTCAAAAATTATTTTTTATGATATAGTATAGAATTAAATGGAATTTAATCTTTATGTTTTTATTAAAACTAAGATACTTTTAGAGATAAAACATAAATATAAGTATATATATGATGAATTTTGAACATATCATATGTGAAAATAAGAGGATGTCATATGTTATGGAATTCATGATGTAATGGTGTATAGTATTCCTTGGTTGGGTGTATCATTAGTTGTAATATAGTGATATCATGTCACTTACTAAACCATGATGTATTTAATGATATATACACATCGTAAGTGTTATCAAATTTCTATAAATAATTTTCTATGATTCATTGTGAAGTCAAACATTATGTGTTAATGTTATCTTAATTATCCATGTAAGGAAACCATTAATAATATATGTTTCATATGATGAAACATATGAGATAGTTGAATGGTCCATTTAGTTATCAAATACATTCATTCATATAGTTAAAAGATCCCAATCCTTTGTAACCACATTCCATTTACTCATACATGATGAATGTATGAGTATATTCATCAAAGTTCCATGGGTTTTCTTTGAGGACAATAAAAATATCTTCACATGTGAGATTTGGATCAATTTTAACCTCTATAATCCTTATTTGGATTCTCATGAATATATTCTTTTCCTCCTTACATTGTTCTAAGACATACCCCTTGAGTAAAGGATCTCACCAGTTTCTTCTCAGTGACCTTCATCAAACTCATGTTTGAAGACTGGAGTTGTGTCCATAACTCAGTGAAAAGTACAAATTATTAATCCCACTTTGTGGTTGTTTTATTTGATGTTAATTTTTGTAAATGAATATGGATATTTCAATGTTCCTTGATTTCTATATATAATAAAGTGGAATTTAAATGAGAAGGGAAAAATCTCCCAATTATTGTGTCACTATAATGAAGTGAATAGAAATTGGAAGGAACATATTATATGATTAATGTTTAAAGTTTTTTGAAGTTACATTTCATTATTTATATGAAAAATACATGAAGTTTTTTCCTTTGAAGATTAGTGAAATTTTATTTATTGAAGTAAAAATTATTTAAATACTGGATTCCCATCTAGAATTTTATGAAGATGAATTCTATCTCTATAAAGGATATATTTATGATGTTATATCAATCTTATTATAAGTGTATAATAACTCTTTAGAGAAATTTGTAAGAGTTGGAAAAATAAATTTGGAATATTGTGTTATTTTTTAAAGATAATTTTAGACGATTTGGAAAAATAAATTCTAACCCAAGGATAGAAAATATACTTGGGAATACATGGAATCCTCAAGGAAATCCATTTTAGATCTAGGTTGATATTCATCCATGGAATCTTGGAATCATAGAGGAGAAATAACATGTGTGGGTCAACACAGGTGTGTAGGGGGAATGTTGGTTCTTAGAAACACCATATGGGGTGGCACTATACACTGTTAGAGTGCATATACTCCAATATATTTCACTATCAATCAAATAACATGTCCAGTCATATTAAGAATAATCATTTTCAATGAAAAGTTAATGTGTGATTCATTTTATTGACTTATTATTAATATGTTATAAAATATATTAATGCATGTGACATTTTATCTCTTATCATCTTCACCCTAGAGGAGTGCCTAGTTATGATATGATTTGATATTATGAATAATTAAAAATACTGGAAATGATCTATATTGAATGAGAGATACACTGTGGGGTTATACATTTTTTAGAATAGTATCAAAAATCGTGGAAATTTTAAGTCCATAAGAAGTTATGATATCACAAGAAGAAAATACTTTGAGAATTGATAGATATTGGATTAGAGTGAAGAGGAAGAAACTTATACAAAACATAATTGTAGGATTGAAAAATCCTTATTAGATGAAAAAAATTATATGTATATCTAAAGCAGAAGTTCATATAAGTTTGAGATGTAACACTCTGAGATTTTAAATTATATATTTTCATTTAAAACTTGATGTGTTCAATAGCTCACTTCACACACAACACTAATCCCAAAAGAAACTCAAAAAGTTATATAACCATTAAAATGTAGATATATGATATAAAGGTAAATATAGTGTAACCAAATTATGAAATATCAGTATAAATAAAAATAAAATCCATTTTATAATAAAATTTCGATAAAACTCAATTATTATAGAAAAATAAGAAATAAAATAATTTTATATGTAAAGATATATTATCTTCATTTTTTTCCTTTCCATGAACTTTGAAGTTATTATATTACGGTTGAATAATGGTTTAAATGGAAATTATTGATAATATATACCATAAAATTAGTTAACATCCATCCAATAGTTATTACTTGGTAAGTAATAAATTTATTTTATAGTAAGATGGTACTTTTTTCCTAAAATTGTATTTTGTGTTATGAACTCTTATATTTAACTTATTTTTTTTACCAATTTTATAAATTGATTCATATAAAATTATTTACACATTTTGATGAGAATGATAAAATTATAAAATGGGGTCAATTTTATTTTTAGGCATAAAATTAAGTTACCATGGTAAAAATTAGTTACTATGATAAACAAGTTATTTTTAAAGGAATGTAAATTTTGTAAAACATTTTTATTTTAAATTAAATTGATATATTTTTAAATAAATACACAAATATTATTTTTAAACATATATAAAGATAATATAATACTAATTAATTGGAAATAATTGTTAAATAATATTAATAATACTTAATGATTAAAAAAAAATTATACAAATAATGTTTTTCAACAGATTATATGTTTTATTTTAAAAATTAATTATCTAATATTTAAAAATTGAATTAGATTAAATTGGGTTCAAATTGGGTTTTATCACATAAAAATTTGATAATAAGGGTCATCTTATTTTTTTAGTAATAAAATAACTACCATGATTAATATTTAATCAAGACTATTAAGTGTTAAATGGGTAATCTAATGTAGCTCAAATTTTACTAAATCAATTGTACACTTGGACCATTTAGAATTAAATTTTTTATTATTAAAGTCATTCGTACAATTCTAACCAAAATTTCCCCACCTAACTTCTCTAACTCTCACGAAATTCCATTCTTACCACTTACCTAACATTATTTTCCGAAATATTGACCGTCTTTTCACCATATCAAATGATATCATTTCCACCCTTTTATATCAACAACCCAAGATTAAAATTCCTATTAAAATAAACCAAAATTTATTATTCTTGATCCCCTATACAAATTTGGAAGCCTATAGACTCCAAAAATTTCCTCAAGTCCTCCATTTCCAAAGGATACTTCAGGATAAGATCCAAATTCTCAAAAAAAGCATTACATACCCTTTAACATTATTTCTATATCATTATCATCCTAAATACACCAATTTTTTTTTTAAAAATACATATATAATTCCACCATTATAAATAATATACTAAAATTTTCTTATATTTAATGTATAACCATTATCTATTCCCCTCTTATTCAATCAAAAAAGTGAAAATGTTTCTTGTGTGCATGTGTGGGCTAGCACAGCCATGAATGACACATTTCATTTTTCATCAACTCCTTTATAGGTTGGTTAAATAAATTTGTTTAATGAATAGATATTTTATTTATTTCATGATTTATATTATATAGATATTAATTAGGAATTCTATATGTAATATTAGTAATAAGTGATCATTGAAAAACTAATTGCCTAAAATGAACATACAAAGTAGAAAAGAGATTTATTTAAATACATAAACATATTTTTCATTTAAATTACTCATATAAATCTTCCCAATTATGATTAATCACATTAATAAAATCAAAATAATGTAATTATAATTTTTATAGTGTTATTATAACAAAAGAATCTATTCCATATCCATACTTAGACATATATCGTAGCATATTCTTATCAGGTTGGTCTAACTGAATAAATGTAAAATGATCTAAATTTATACCATTGATTGATATAGGAATATAATATTGGATACGAAAAATGAAATAATTATTTTCAGGTATTTTATTAATGATATAAACATTTAACTCATTAATTATCACTACAACATTCATTCATAAAAAATTATTTAAAATAAGCTCATCACCGATTTCATTGTTACAAATAATATATAAAACACTTATGTAATGAAATTATAAAATTATAATTAATTATAAAACATAAATTTTGGTAACTTTTATGATATGATAATATTGAAATTTTGGATAATAATGAAGGATGACACCACTATTATGAAATTTATTCAAAATAATCAAGATTAATCACATCCGATATTAAAAATAGATAATAAATTATTAATGTATATGGATTAAATATTTATTAAAAAAGATTTAAAAAGGTTATATTTATATAAGTAAGATTATGAAAAGGTTATTAAGATAGTTTTTTATACATGGGATTCAAGAACTTTAGTGGAGGTTAGAAATTTAGGTAAGGGTTTCTTTGTCCTAAATTTAATTTTCGGAGATATTTTTCATATTATGCACCATGTTATCTATAATATAGTTTGATAACTATCTAAATAATTTATTTTACTATGTTTATGTAAATCATGTGGTTTTATGATCTATATCATGTTTTATCATCAAATAGATTTCTATTCAAAATTTTAAAGGGTTTTTGTCAATTCAACTCCCTTAATTGAGATATAATGCTTCTTCTTGAACATCATTATTCTATGATTGGTTTATTTCTACCAAATATTTTATTACATGGTATGTTATCTTCTTCTCTGGGTATAATTACTTTTTAATTCATATATTATATCATGATTAAATTCTTTCTAAAAAATTCAATCATTATTGATAACAATTCGCATCATCTTTAATGAGAGTTTCCCCTATTTATATATATATTCCATATTTCCAATGTATGCTAATTGTTTGGAAATTAAATTATGTTTTTTCTCATTATAACTTTATATTTCCATTATCCTTTTTGAAAAATGAATTTTTATTACTCTTTTTTATGATGTGTGATTTCAATAAAATATTTCAAAATAATTAAATAGTTTTAAATCCATAACTATTTGTTCTAATTTCCATGCCATATTTCATTGGGATACTCAGTAAGTCTTATTCAAGGCTTTGCTATTTAAGTTTATTTTTTTAATTAATAATTTTAAAACTTTTTCACTCAAACTTTTTGAAAATAACTTTCTAATGTGACCCATAACTATATTTTGTATGACAAATTCAAAAATATTTTCTAAAATATCTTTTTTTATGTTTTTATTCTACATGAACACATTATTTTGTCATTTTATCCATTAATTTCAAAAAATCATCATTTATAGGTTTTAAAATGATTTAAAAAATAACCATAAATCAACATTATTTTAAAATAAAAATGTTTATTTCCTATTATTTTTTAAAGTGATTTACTCAATGATCTTGAAAAGGTATTTTTCATCTAT
The DNA here is from genome assembly GCA_963277665.1 of Viscum album. Classification (NCBI taxonomy): domain Eukaryota; kingdom Viridiplantae; phylum Streptophyta; class Magnoliopsida; order Santalales; family Viscaceae; genus Viscum; species Viscum album. Next base: position 1,362,580,328 of record OY728143.1, on the reverse strand, counting down.
TTCAATATCCTCAATTCATTCGGATGATATTATTTCATGATACCATGCACCTTATTTCTCTAGATAGAATATAATCAGTTTATGTATTATCATGCTACCCATTTCCTTTTTGGTTTAATTATATTTTGATGGAATTATGTATCATTTCCCTACAAGGAACACATAATGTTAGAGGTAAAAAGTATGCATCCTGATAGCACTCTAATATATTGGGTAAAGAATTAATCTTTATAAAAGATATATTTTTGGTACCTTGTAAATATTCCTTATTAATATTTTATGATACCTTGGTGAACAACCTTGGTAATGTGCTTTTATCATAACATAGCGATGATCTTTGGTGATATATTTATGCATGTCTCAGGTTTAAGTTATAGACACATTTCAAAGTTATGTTTCATGTATTTATCATAATTTTATGGCTTATGTAGTCATATTCATGTTATTATGTTCATATTCATATGTTATACCCCATGTATTACCTATGTTATATTTCGATTTCATTGTTTATTCCTTACTGAGCATTTGAGATCACCCATTTCTTATGTTTCCCTTTCCCCAGGTTATGAAGAAAAGTAATATGTATGATGTATCTAGAAAATTATCATGTGTAGAGAATTTGTAGGCTATTTTTAATAATTTTTATGGATTAAGTAGTAGCTTATATAGTAAAAAAAATCCTATTATTTGAAAAGTACATGGGCTTTAAGTTAATGTTTTTCCTAACTCTCAAAAACCCTAAACCTAAATGGTCTTAGGAATGTATGTATTGTAATATTTTATTTAAGTCATGTAATTTCACTACTGGAAAACAGGTCTATACCCATGGTTTTGGAAAAAATTATTGGTATAGGGTTTAGTTCAGACATATACCCATAGTTTTTCTAAAACAATCGGTATATGGTTTGGTTCAAGACCAATACTCATGGGTTTTCCAAAATTATGGGTATAGGGTTTGGTTTAAGACCTATACCCATGGTTCTCCAAAAAATGTGGGTATAAATTTCCTACACAATCGTGGGGAAAAACTTTCCTTAGGGAACAAAAAAAATTACATGGGAAAACCTATTACCATAGTTTAGAAAAATATATATAAGTAAATGTATAATTATATACATATTACTATAAGCGGAGCACTGGTTAGACACATTGATTATATAGAGGTTATCTAGGGTTTGAATCTGGAGGTAGACATTTGTTTTAAATCCTATACCTAAAATTTCAAAATCATGGGTATAGGTTTATTGACATGGTGTCTATACACCTATTCCCATGGTTCATAACTATTGGTATAGAATTATCAAAACCATGGCTATAGCTTAGAGCTATAAAAATGGATTAAGATCTCATGGTTCTCTGAACTATGGGTATATCCTATACCCATGGTTCTAAACTATGGGTATAAGATAATTTTCTAGTAGTGTTGAGATGGTCATATATCTGGGGAATCATAGTTAATATCATATTAGTAATTAGATAACTTTAAAGGATAATATATTAGTAAAAGACAATTTCAAAGGTTGATCATAATTACCAAGGTCAATATAATCCTATAGGTTATTTGAAACAATATTTAATATCTTAGGGATTATGATAATAGAACATTGTTTAAATCCCTAAGGATGAGTCTATAGGTTAATTATAAGTATAGGATATAATCCTGAAGTTTTATGTAAAATTAATATTATGTGGTTATCCTAGAAATTACAACCCTATCTGGATACTGGTAAGTGGATACGACTATTTAATATATGAACTTAAGGGTAATAACCCTGAAAAAGGATTATTAAGTATCAACTCAATATTCACTCGAGTACAGGTTGAGTGGGCCTAAGACATCACACCTAACTAGAAACTTTTTAGGGATATGATTTAGTTAATCACATCATATTTACAAGCCATTATATATGATTTATTATATTAATGAATTATTTTAATGAACATGAGATAACCCAATATAAATAATCTTAGATGGAACTAAGAGTGATTTACGTTGAAAAAAAGTTAATTTAATAATTTCAAAGAGAAGGAAATTTTAGGTTTATGTTTTTATCTTAAAATAATTCTATAATGGAATTAATTGGCCACCAGTCATGTTAACTTCTTTTCATTTCAGTAATGGTTGAATCCTGAAGGAATCACGTAAATAATGGATACCATAGACAGTGAAGATATTATCCCAATGAGATACCTAATTAAAAAATAACATCAATGATAAATCATTTGATTATGCCAAAAATCATGAATTATGATTAACAATGTGGACACATTTGAATTCCCAAAAAAACTAAAGAAGATAAGGATAGATTCTCATGGAAGTTTGAATACAATTATGATTAAAGAGGGAAGATTCAATTTCCAATGAGTTATAAATATGGGAAGAAACATCTAGTGGATTGTATCAATATTACTAGGAGATGAATCATGTTTTGAAAAGGAGGTCATAATGAAATAAAATATCAAGGAAAAATAAATTAATAAGTTTACAAGATAAAGTGACAATATGTTTTTTCTTAGTTGTACCTAAGATATTATAGTATAAACCTCATTTAGAAATATATGTTAAGTTACACTTATCTTTTAGATACCCTTAACTAATTTTTTAGTGGGTGATAATTAAAAATTCATGGAAGATATTTATTTAAGGAGTGGAAAATGTAACACACAAGGAATTTAAATTATACACTTTCTATTATAACCAAATGTGTTCAACAACTTGCTTCTCATGAAACACCAAACTGAAAAGAACTATTAAGTATTATATAACCATTAATATTTATTTATAATATATGACGGTAAAAATAGAGGTAAATTAATCATAATATATATATATATAAATAAACTTCATTTTTATACTAATTCATTGATAAAACACAATTAGTATTTCTAAATAAAAAATAAAATAATTTTATGCGTATAAATATATTTTATTACAATTTTTTCCCATTCAATGTGCTATAATGTTTATTATATTATGGTAAAAAATTATTTAAATGGAAATTATTGATAAGATATATAATAAAATAATTTTACATTCATCCAATATTTATAACTAGGAATGTAAAAAGACTATATTATGCTTAGAAGAAACTTTTCACTAAAAATATATTTTGTTTTATATGAAATTAAATTAAAATTATTTTTTCTTACCAATTTTAGAAATTGAATTAATGTAAAGTAATTTTAAAATTATTAATCAGATTTATCTAATTAAGTAATGGGTCCGATTTAATTTTTAGGAATAAAATTAATTATCAAGGTAAAAATTAGTTACTACGATTAAATAATTAATTTTCAAGGAATGATAATTTTCTAGGTATTTTAGTTTTAAATTTAATTGGTTTATTTGAAGATAATAACTTTATTATTATGTTTAAAAAATAATTATAAATAAATTAATACTCATTTTATTGGTAAAAAATGTTAAATAAGATTAAGAGGGCTTAATGATTAGAACAAATGTTTTCTACAAAATATATTTTTTTCAAAATATTATATGTTTTAATTTAAAAGTTAAATTTATAATATTTAGAAATTTAATTATATTAAATAGAGTTAAAATTTGGAGTCATAGTTTCAAATTTTTTTAATAAGGGTCATATTTAATTTTTAGTAAAAAAATAATTACCATGATTAATATTTAATCAATACTAATAAGTGTTAATATTGGTAATATAACATGGTTTGAATTTTTCTAAATCAACTTGACACTTAAAACATATAGAATACCATTTTTAGGATATAAATTCAAAATAATTTTTATCACCAATATTTCCCCACCCATGTCTCCAAACACTCTTGCAATTCCATTTTTATCCCTTACCTAACATTACTTTCCAAATATTTATCCCCCTTTTCACCTATAAAAGGATCTCACTTCCACCCATTTCAAGTCACATCCCCAGTTCTAAATTACCATGAAAATATACCAAATTTACTTTTTTTAGAGATCCAATACACGTTTTTCAACCTATACACTCAAAAAATTTTCTAAATTTTTTTATATCTTAAGGATACTTCATGGGAAGATCAAAATTCTCAATGTAAGTATTACATACCCTTTAACTTTTTTTATTTATCCTTCTCATCCAACCTCCTCCAAACCCATTATAACCATATGTATATAATGAAAGAAAAATAAATAATATGTTTATATGTTATTATATTTATGGTATAACCATCACCTATTCCCTTCACATTCAATCGAAAAATGAAAACACTTCTCATAAACGTGTGTGGACTAACAACTCCATCATTGGAACATTTTTTTCATCACAAACTTTCTTGGATGGTTTGAGAAATTGTTTTAGTGGATAGATATGTTATTTATTTTATTAATTATTTTCTATAAATATTAATCAGGCCTTCTATATGTAATATTATCAATAAAAAATCATTGTAAAACTAACTTCTTAATCCGACATTGTAAGGGAAAAATAATTTGTTTATAAGTGACAAATTATTTTTCACTTAAATTATTCTTAAAAAAATTAATATTTATAATTTATCACCTTAAAATCATATAAATAATTTTATTATAATTTTTTATAGGGATATTATAAAAAAAATATTTTCCATATCCATACTCGCACACAAATTATAGCAATTTTTTAATAGGTATGTGTAACCACCTACATGAATAATGCACTAAATTTCTATCAAGGATGGATATGGAAACTTAATATAGGATATTAATACATAAATAATTATTTTTTCATTCTTTATTGGTAATATAAATATTTTAGTCATTAATTAATACAACACCATTCATTCATTATAAGTTTACAAAACAAGCTCGTCGTCAACTTTACCATAAAAGAGAATAACTAAAATAATTATAAAATGAAATTATAAAATTTTATATAATTATAAAATAGAAATTATAGTGGCTAATATGATATGGGAATGATTAACATTGGGTAAAGAGTGAATAATAACACTATTATTATGAAACTAGTTCAAAACGGCTAGGATTACTCATATCTGATGTTGGAAGTTGATAATAACTGACACACACCAATCATGGGGCATGGAAAAAGCTAATTGATTTCCTAGGTAATGTATTAGAAATGATAACATATGTTTTTTCTAGAGACGAGTTATCTAAATATAGTTATCATGAGTGAGAAAAGAAATGATGGTTTTTTAATTTTTAAAAATAAGGGAGAAGCCCAACAAGACATTAAAATTATACTAAAAGAAAAGTGATCAGGTCTCTAAAATAGACCTCTTACTATTATTAATTAATAAATTATAGGTTCCAAAATTACTTCCCCTATTAACCATTTATTGATTGATTCAGGTGATAACAACCTAATAAATTCATTGCATTAGTCTACCCTCCTTCCAATGTGATAAAGATACATTGAATCACCCTCAATTCACATAGGAAATACACAATAGGGTGTTGTGATTCCCAAGTAAACCAAGTATCACCACTGCAACATAATCACTTGTTAGTAATAACTAAACGCAAACTAATTATCCAGATATCATTCAATTGATATGATCTAAAACTAAGTTGAGGGATATGAGGGATCACCGACCACGATAATAAATAATATGAATTAATGAATTTGAACACAATCACATTCAAGATTTATTCTTTAAATAAATATTGACAACAATTAACAATAAAATAGATTATTATTCTTAATAAAAATGCTTAGAATCAAGCATCATAAGAGGGTTTCCTTTCATTAACTTATCACCAAAGGGTTCCAAACCTCCATTTTAGATGAAATAAAAGAGAAAGGAGGAGTATAAGACATATTGAACTTAAAAAGAGAAAAAGGATACCAAAAAAGTTCAAGGAAAAATAATTTCAATACCCCAACCAAGTATTATCCACATATTCTCTCTTTTTCATAGGTGGATTCTCTATATTTATAAAGAGATCACTCTAATATGTCTCATACACCCACTTTATCTTCCCTCAAATTTCATTATCTTGAGTCAACCTTTTAATTGGATATAAATCCACATGGGACTTATTTTTAACATCCTTCATCCCCTATAAATAATTATAAGTTGAAATATCCATGAGATACAAACATTCACTTAATATATTATTCTTTGTATGTTAGAAATATGCCATTTCAAAATTTTAAAGATTCACTGATTAAAATTGAAAACATCTTCATATAGACATGTTTAATTTCTAAGTTATCTTATTTTTAAAATATATAAACCCCATGCATGGGATGGAAGAATCCTTGACCTTTTCTATGTGTTTGTTTTTCATATATACCCACCATAGAATAGGATCACTCTCTTAGGAATTTTTTGTAATGACCCGAATCCGGAGCTACTCAACTAGTTCCCCATACCTAGTTCGCCACATGACCTCAAGAACATTTCCCCAAATTCCAGAGGCTGCCGATAAGAAGCGAGAGACATGGTGAGTCATTGGGGAAACTATGCCCTCATTTGGTAAGGTATACAAGGGAAAGAAAATAATAGTCAATATAGAATGCAGTAAATAAAAAACAATAACTGAAACTAAATATAGAAAGTAATGAATATATAGTAATGATGATAATGATGCAGTAGGTACAAGTTTCTAAGGAAACAAACAAAACAAAACAATGTGATGAAATACAACTAAGAAACAAAGTACAAAAGTAAACAGTAACTCCAGCAGCATCGCAAGCCTAAGATCGGTCCTATTCTCTCCAGATCCAACCAGAAATCATGTACCTGAAGTAGAGGGTCCACAGTCCCTATCCACACCTGCATCCATATAACCTGTTTGGGCCGAAAAGTAGGACCTAAACTGGGTGTGAGACTAATCCCAGTAAGCAACCACCACAAGATCTGTGCCCTACTGTCAGTGAGTAATATAGCAGAAGTAATGAAAGTAAAAGTAGTAATGAACTTAGAGTACACAAGTAAAAAATCCTACCAATTACCATTCATAATAATTTAACAATTAATTCATTCATTTCATTAAACAACCAAGGAATATAGCAAGGCTCTCTATTTCAAGGTAAATAGGTAACACAAAAGGCATCAATAGACTACCTAAACAAACAAGAAGGCCAATAGATCCAATCTTGTTCTTTTTCTTGGTATAATCATCTAAACCAACAAAAAAATCCACATTCACATTGACTCTATGGGTGGCAAAAACTAGCAGAACCTTATAGTCAAGTAAACATACAAAGGCACAAACACTCTGGGAAGCACTCACGTCGATTCCCCTGTGGTCTTGCATCGATAGCTACAAACAATTTGAGGAAGATCTTACGTCTAATAACTCCTATGGTCTCGATACATGTGTAAACTAAGGAAACTCTCAGGAAGCACAAATTCCAATTCCTGTAGGTCCTGCGTATGAAACTAATTCTAACAGACCCCCTAGGGAATCACTAAACCGTCTATTCCCTCTTTGGTCTCCCACACCAGGTTCTCACAGCCCTGAGCAGTCCAGTCATGTGTAATCGACTATCAGCAACCCTAAGAAAGTTTATAAACTACTTGGCTAAAATCTAAAATGCATCAAAATCATTAAAACAGCAGGCAACACATGCAATCAGTTATAACAATCCAACTAGCAATTGCAATAGGGTTTTCCTTGCAGGCAAACTGAGCCAAACGACGATAAACAGCCAAACAAGGGTAAAAACCATGGGGTGATCATCAAACATGCAAAAAAGAATATATTATTATCAATTAACCTTAATCTAACAATAAATATAAGGTAATTAAACAATAAGACCAAAATCCCTAACCCGAGATACCCGGAACATGGGAATCTGACACTTTTGCACAAAAAATCAAATACATTAAACGTATGGAAACAAAACACTTACCTTGATCCTAGGAGATCGATATACTTGAAACAAAGCCCATGAATCGGCCTAGAATAGAGTAGATATGAAAAAACATCTAAAACATTCAACCTATGATAAATCTCATAAGAGAAGGAATTAGGAAACATGGCCAAAAAAGAACCAAGAACTCACCGCTGTGATTCTATTGAAACCAATGATTTTTGATTCGGGTAACTGGTGACATATCAGTGGGTCGGAGAATATTCGGCCTCCTCAAATGCTCTGGATAGAAATAAGCGAAGAAGAAGGTGAAAATAGGGTTTAGACGCGACCTGGATCCATTTAATGAAAAAAAGAAAGTACACAGTGTGTACTACTGGAGTACACGACGTGTACATGTCTTTTCTGTACTCTACTTTAGGTGGCCTCCAAGTCACCCTTACACGGCTGTGTGTGTGGCCATGACACGGGCAGCACACAGCTTCCAGTGGCATCGAAGTACACGCCGTGTAATTTCTTTTTGTACACGGCGTGTACTCCGAAAATTTCCAGATTTTCTTTTTCTTTTTCTAAAAAACCACCCGAAAAGGAAAAACATACCTGAAAAAAAGATCCGGGTTCTTAAAAACTCCCCCTTAATAAAATTATTCCTTTAATTTACCTAACAAGGTGGTGAAGAAGAAACCTCAAACAACTCGGGCCACTGTGATCACATATCGGCCTCCCTCTCCCAAGTCTCATCCTGTACACGGCCGTGCCTCCATAACACCCGTACCAGAGGAACATACTGGCCATAGAGTATCTTTTCACATCGATCAAAAATTCTAATAGTATGCTTCTTAAAAGATGCATCTTTCTCTCGCTCAACCACCTATGGTTGAAAAACATGAGATGATTATGAGAAATAGCGTCGAAGCTGAGAAACATGGAAGACGTCGTGCTTAGCCTGGTACCTCTGAGGTAACAGCAACCTATAAGCAACCAGCCCAACTCTCTCCAGAACCTCAAATGGATTGACGTATCATGGTGAAAGCTTACCCTATCTTTTGATCCTTTTGTGTCCTAACATTGGGGTAACACATAGGAAAACCTGATCTCCGACCTTGAACTCCAAAGTTTGTCTCTGCTGATCAGCATAAGATTTCTACCGAGACTGTGTAGAAGCCACCCTTTTCCAAATAAACTCTACCTGTTCTGTGGTCTCTTGAACAAGATGAGGTCCTAGCATAGTTTCCTCTCCTGCCTCCAACCAATAAAAGGGTGATCAACACGGTCTACCGTAAAAATCCTCGTAAGGTGCCATCTGAATAGTTTCTTGAAAACTATTATTGTAGGAAAACTTTACTAGAGGTTTAAGTCTCTCCCAAGAACCTCAAAAATCAAGGACGCATGCTCGTAGCATTTCCTCTATCACCAGAATTGTGCGCTATGACTGGCCATCTCTCTGGGGATGGTAAGTTGTACTCAGAAGTACCTGTGTACCCAAAGCCTTCTGTAGCTCTTCCCAGAAATGCGATGTAAAGAGGGCATCCCTATTTGAAATGATAGTACTCAGAACCCCATGCAAGCGTATAATCTTGCGGATGTACAACAATCCAAGATCATCAACACCGAAGGTCTCCTTAATCAGCAAGAAGTGAGCAACCTTCATGAGCCTGTCAATGACAACCCATACCGTGTTATTCCATCAAGTCGATCTTGGTAACCCTTTCATGAAGTCCATCACAACATCATTCCACTTCAACTTGGGAATGAGTAGCTGTTGTAAAAGCCCTGCTAGTCGATGGTGCTCCGTCTTCACCTGCGGACAGGTGGAAGACCTCATGAAAAAACCAACAACATCTCTCTTCATACCTAGCCATCATTACTGGTGGTGTAGATCATGATACGTCTTGGTGAAGACCGGATGAACTTCCCAAAATAGGGAATGAAAGTCTTGCATTAGTTCCTTGCGTATATCTACTGGCACCCATACGAGTCCCTGGAAATGCAAGATCTCACCATTTCCTACAGTCCATCAGGGAAGAGAGTCCTCTCCTGACACGCTTTCTCGTAGGACTAGGACTGCAGAATCTGATAGCTGCCTCATTCGAACTCGGTCAAGGAGGGTAGAGGTAACAACTATAGAAGAAAGGAAAGTCTGACCCTATCTATTGTGCACCTCCAAATGTATTTTAGAGAACAGAGCCATAAGCTGCCACTCGCTTCTGGCCTCCTGAATTGCCTGTATCTGCGTCCTCCTGCTCAGTGCGTCTGCCACAGAGTTTCCTTTCCCAGCTGTATAAACAAGCTTGAAATCGAAAGACTGTAGGTACTCAACCCACCTCTGCTATCTCGGATTCAAGTCACGCTGCGTGAAGATATAATTGAGGCTCTTTTGGTCAGTATATACCACAAAATGCTCTCCCAGAAGATAATGTCTCTAACAACACAAAGCATGAACAACTGCAAACAACTCCAGGTCGTGCGTAGGATAGTTCCTCTTATTTGGACACAACTGCTGAGATCCATATGCAACAACACAATCCTCCTGCATAAGCACTGCTCTAAGCCCGATGCCAATTGCATCATAGAACACTGTATAACTCTTGCCCGGTTCCAAAAAAACTATAATCGGTGCTGAAGTCAATCTACCCTTCAACTCTTGAAAGGATGAATCAAAGGCTTATGACCAAACATACTTCACCCCCTTCTCAGTCAAGCCCATCAACGATACTACTAATCATGAGAAGTCCTATATAAACCTCTTGTAGTAACCAGCCAGCCCTAAGAAACTTCGTACCTCAAAGAAATTCTTCAGCTCCTCCCAGGTAACTACTGCTCTCACCTTCTCTGGGTCTACTAATACTCCTTTCTATGAGATGACATGACCCAGGAAGTAAATCTCGTCCATCCAAAAGTGGAATTTTGAGAGCATATCATATAACTAATGCTCCCTCAGTGTACTCAAAATGATCTCAAGATGGGTAACATGGGCGTGTCGAGTGTGAGAGTACACCAAGATATCGTCCATGAAAACCACCATGAACAAATCCAAGTAAATATGGAAAACTCTATTCACCAGTTCCATGAAAACTGCTAGCGTATTTGTGTGACCGAACAGAATCACCAAATACTCATACATACCATACCTACTCCGAAAGGCTGTAAGAGGTATATCAGATGGTCTGACATGCAACTGATGATAGCCGGATCTCAAGTCAATTTTTGAGAACAATCTGGCTCCTCGTAACTGATCAAATAGATCATCTATCTGTGGAAATGGATATTGGTTCTTGATCATCAACTGTTTTAGCTTCCGATAATCCACAAAAGCCGTCAAGTACCATCTGCCTTCTTTGCAAATAGAACGGGTGAACCCCAAGGAGAAGTACTGGGTCAGATAAAACCCTTTGCCTGCAACTCCTACAACTACTTCTTGAGATCCTGTAACTCAAGTGTATCCATCCTATAAGGAAGTATGGATACCGGTGCTGCTCATGGAACAAGATCAATAGAGAAGTCTACCTCTCGCTCTAAAGAAAAACCTGAAAAGTCTTATGGAAATACATATGGAAAGCGATCAACCACTGGAGGAAAATTTATCTGAGAAGTCCCCTGGTCATCTAGATATAATCTAGAAATCTGGGCCATAACACTGCCTAACCCGTGATGCTCTGTTCCAGATCTTCTCTCCTGGACATCCCATTCTCCCTTGTGAAGAAATAATCTGCCCTCCGGTGATGTGAAACTCACCCTACGGTGATAGCAATTGACAAATGTCTAGAAGGTAACTAACCAGTCCATCCTGAGAATGAAATCTTATCCTGTCATTTCCAAAATATAGAGATTCCATAAAAAACGACACCCACCAACCTCAAGGGGGCTGTCTAAGAACTGACGCACAATAGCAGTTCTAATTCCCAAGGGAGTGTCTAGCATCATCATATCCTTAGATGTGTAAACAGTAAGTCTAAGTCTTTCCATAGTATGCACAGAAATAAATCTATGAGAAGATCCTGTATTGAAAAGTGCAAAGGATAAAATTGAGGCTACTAATATAGTACCTCGAACTATTGAAGGTCCATGACTCTGCTCCTGATAAATCTACTCTACTGCAAAAGTCTGGCCTACCCCGTGGCCTTATGTAGCAGCCTAAGATCCCTGAGCTGACCCTCCTTGAGCCTGACCACTACATCCACGACCTCTAACCTGGCCTGAATGACCTAAAGAACTCCAGACCCCAGTCTGTTGTGGAACTGGTAATCCTGCTCTTGTACGCGGAGTCAAAACTGATCCTCCTTCATTAGCCGCTGGCTGAATAACCCTGCAAAAATGCTGTAGATGACCCATATTGATTCAATATCGGCACTCCACTAGGTCTCTCGGGCACTGAGGATTCTTATGACTACTTTTTCCACACTTATAGTAAACTAATTGGTTTCCAGAAGGAAGATCCCGTCTACCAGAAGGAATACCTCACTTCCTCGAGTCACCTCTTGTATGCTCTCGGTGGCGCTTCCTGCTATCTATCTGAAATGAATCAGCCCTGGATGCTTAAATGTCCTATTCTATAGCTCTAGTTTCCCTCATATTTCTCTCCGTGATAAGTACCTGATTGACTATCAGAGTAATAGAAGTCAACTGAAAGAAGTTCACCTGTGATCGGATGTCCGGTTTGAGGCCTTACTCAAACTTCCTCGCTAAAAAAGCTCGTCATTCCTCACAACGGGAGCGAAACACTATAACTCTGTAAAGTGAGAGAAATAATCCATAACTGTGAGAGTACCCTGCTATAGGTTCATGAAATCTCTGGATCTATCATCCATCAGCGTTGCTGGGTAGAAGTAGTCATAAAACGTACGCTAAAACTTGTCCCAAGCCATAGACCGTTGGCGCCCTGCCTACGAAACCACATCCCACCCTATCTTGGAAAAATATTGTAGCATATAAGTCATGAGATTCAATCTCCTCTCTAGAGGCATCTCTAGGTGATCGAATATGGATATAATGGCTTTTATCCATGACTTTGTAGCCTGTGGTCCTCCATCCCATGTGAACGTGGGAGGATGTTGCTGCTGAAAAACCCACATCAGCTCTTCCATAGATGGGGCAGGATACTGAGCTCCCTAGAAGGTCTGCATGAATCTCATGAAACCCTCTATGAACTAAGAGTTGACACCAGTTTCTAGAATCACTACAGGTTCCATGTCCAGAATGATAGGAGGAGCTACCGGTAGTCCCTGATCTTCCATATCAGGCATACGGTCACTGCCTGGTTCCTGACGGACAACAGAAGGACGTCTCAGTGCCATGACTCTGCAAGGTCAAAGTACACTTTAGATCACATTACCAGGGACTGAAAATTAGGAGTTTAAGTAGGGGACATGGGAAAAAAACATTCAAAAAAAAACAAAACATGACTATACAGCGTGTATAAAGACTACACGACGTGTTACCTTAAGTAATTTACATGGGTGTGTACTCCTACCTAACTGGTCATGTAACAACCCAAATACACGGCGCGTTGTCCCAACACACAGCGTGTACTTGAATTCCCTTCCCTGCCTGAGTCCTTCTACATGGTTAAGCTACATGGTTCACCTAAGACAAAACTACACAACGTGTTCAAGGTATACACGGCGTGTACTTAACAAGCTTCACCTGGCCCGTGTTGTTAGTGGCACGGCTTGTGTGACCAGGTCACACTACACGACATGTTATAGAAGGACACAATGTGTATTAATATATCCTAATAGACTGTGTGGTTAGCTATATGGCTGGCTACATGGTATACACTACACGACATGTTTCAGGAGGACACGACGTGCAAGAGAAAGGATGACACCGACCCGTGTTGTTCGTGACATGGATGGTTACCTAGACCAGACTACACAGTGTGTAAGATTTAGACACGATGTGTATGTGAAATGGAAACACGACCTGTGTTGTTCATGACACGGCCATGGTACCAACTTCATACTACACGACATGCTAAACCAACACACGGCGTGTTCCTACAATATTTTTCAAAACCCCTTGTATTTGCTCGCACGGTCTGTGATGCGGCTATAGACTACACAACATGTAACCATAAAGTACATGCCATGTATTCTGAGTTTTTCCAGACAGTATCCTCAAAAACTGCTCCGGAGCCCAGAAAACACAGAAAACCAGCGTTAAGGTGCCAAATTCCGATCTGTGAGGGTCCATACTCCCTGTAAATCAAATCTTGTAATTATAACAATACCTATAACAAGTAAACAATATAACAACTCAAAATCCACCAAATACCGATCCTTGAGGGATCATAACACCTCTAAGACCAAAGTTTGGAGTCCATGATAAAGAATCTCTAAACAAATGACACCCTATCAATATAGAAGGTATTCTATCATAGAAGCTATCATAACAGCATGCACAATATATCACAATTTCTATCCCAACAGCATGAAACTTCTAATGCAATTTAGATGGCATGGAAAAATTCATGACATGTAATTTTCTAACAAGTTACTATATGATGCATGATATGGAATAACCTCATCTCATCGGGTTGCAACAAAATAGAACCACAATCATATAAACAGTAACATTACAACACAAGTGCACCACCCAACGGTAAAATCAATTAAACTGTAACATTTTCAAAACTCAAAAATTGAAATATTTGAGGTAACCTGGATTTTTCCATGTACACGGGTTCTATAACTCCTGGGCACAACTATTTACCATTTACCTATTCCGTCCTATCCCTATCTAATGTCGCTAAACAGTAAGTCAATAGAAAGAAAAGAACCTGCCCTTTGATACCACTTTGTAACAACTCGAATCCGGAGCCACTCAACTAATGCCCTATACCCGCTTCGCCACATGACCTCAAGTGTATTTCCCCAAATGCCAGAGGATGCCGACTATCAGCAATGGCCTTGGTGAGTCATTGGGGAAACTATACCCTCATTTGGTAAGGCATACAAGGGAAAGGAAATAACAGTCAATAGCGGAAGAAGTAAAAAACATAAAATAACTGAAACTAAATAGCGGAAGCAATGAATATATAGTAATGATGATAATGATGCAGTAGGTACAAGTATCTAAGGAAAGCAGCAAACACAACAACGTGCTAAAATACAACTGAGAAACAAAGTATGAAAGTAAATAGTAACTCCAGCAGCATCGCAAGCCTAAACTCGGTCCTATGCTCTAAAGCTCCAACCAACAATCATGTACCTGAAGTAGAGGGGCCATAGTCCCTATCCACACCTGAAACCATATAACCTATTTGGGCGGAAAAGAAGGACCCAAATAAGGTGTGAGACTAATCCCAGTAGGCAACCATCACAAGATATGTTCCCTACTATGAGTGAGTAATATAGAAGAAGTAATGAAAGTAAAAGTAGTAATGAAATAGGAGTACAAAAGTAAACAATCATACCAATTACCATTCACATTAATTTAAAAATTAATTAATTCATTTCATTAAACAACCAAGGATTCTTGCAAGGCTCTCTATTCCCAAGTAAACAGGTAACACAATAGGCATCAAAAGACTACCTAAACAAACAAGCAGGCCAATAGATCCAAGCTTGTGCTTTGGCATAGTATACTCATCAAAACCAACCAAAAAATACACATTCAAACTAACTCTCTGGGTGGCACAAACTATAAGACCCTTATAGCCATGTAAACATACAAAGGCACATACACTCTGGGAAGCACTCACATCGATTCCCCTATGGTCTTGCATTTATAGCTACAGATTATCTGAGGAAGCTCTTACCTATAATTCTTCTTATGGTCTCGATACATGAATAAACTTATTACACTCTTAAGAATAACAAATTATAATTCCTGTAGGTACTACGTGAAAAACTAATTCCAACAGACCACCTAGGGAAGCACTAAACTGTCTATTCCCTCTTTGGTCTCCCACACCAGGTTCTCACAGCCCTGAGCAGTCCAGTCATGCATAATCGACTGTCAGCATCCATAAGTAAGTTTAGAAACTACTTGGATAAAATATACAATGCATCAAAAACATTAAAATAGAAGGAAATACATGCAATTAGTTATAACAAGAAAACTAGCAATTTCAATAGGGTTTGCCATGCAGGAAAACTGAGCCAAACTATGATAAACAGCCAAACAGGTGTAACACCCATGGGGTGATCCTCAAACATGAAAACTAGCATATATTATTATAAATTAACCGTAAGATAATAAGAAATATAAGGTAATTAAATAATAGGACCAAAATACCTAACCCGAGATACCTAAAACATGGGAATCCATCACTTTTGCACAAAAACTCAAAGGCATTCAACGTATAAAAACAAGACACCTACCTTGATCCAAGGAGATCGATACACTTGACCCTAAGCCCATGAATCGGCCTAGAATGGAGTAGATCTGTAAAAATGTCTAAAACATTCAACCTTTGATAACTCTCATAAGAGAAGGAATCAAGAAACATGGTCAAAGAGGAACCAATAACTCACTACTGTGATTCTATTGCAACCGACGGTGTTTGATTCAGATAACTGGTTATGGATCAGTGGCTCGGAGAAGATTTGGCCTCCTTGGATTCTTTGGATGGAAATAGGTGAAGAAGAAAGTGAAAATAGGGTTTAAACGTGACCCCAGTCCGTTTAACGAAAAAAAGAAAGTACACGACGTGTACTTCTCGAGTACACGGTGTGTACTTTCCTTTTCTGTACTCTTCTTTAGGCGGTCTCCAAGTCACCATTACATGGCCATGTGTGTTTCCATGACACAACCAGCACACATCTTCCAGTGGCATCGAAGTACACAACGTGTACTCTGAAAATTTCCAGATTTTCGTCTTTTTCTCAACAACTACCAGAAAAGGAAAAACATACCTAAAAAGAAGATCCAGGTTCTTACATTTTTCATTCCATTTTTGACATCAAACCTTTTAAAAAAATGTAATGCTTAGACACATCCATCAAAACATTAAAGTATATGGTGTTTTTCGATTATCCTTTCCCTGTAAACCATGTATTCTCCATTCCATGATGTAGTATTTCACATTTAATGCCTATAATTACCCTATGTTCCATATAATTTTATCTTACAGTGTATCAGACCCCATTTCAAAGAATCTCTATGCATGGAATCACCACGACCACAACATTCACCACATCTCACATCCCATTTTGATGGTCATTTCTTCAGTAGAGAGCTCTTTTTACCCTGGGAAGTAATATAAACAGCACATAAAAACCCATTTCATCCTTATATTTCATTCATCATGTATTAAAGGCTTAACTATACTTATCCACAAGCACAAATAGTGGGTGTTTTTCTTTCTACCTTTACATGTTGTCCATACCCAAGCATCACTACGACGTAATAAAATTTTTAAATACCTTTTTCTTTGGATATGGTATTGACCATGACCAACATCCAATTTTAAAAGACACTTTAGATTTAGTCTTGTCCCATTCCCCATAGAGACAACTAAATGTGGTGTTTTATAAGATGTTTCATCTTTTATCACTCCCCATGAAACTTGACTTGATCACTCTAAGACGTAGCCTGAGTTATTTAAACTATGATTCATGTAAAGGCTTATCTAATTCATTTTTCATTTCATGTGCATATTTCAAGCTCCAGATAGCAAAATATGGTAAATTTTAACCTTATAGTGGTGCTAAAACTTGATTCTGATATTTAATAGTTAATTATATGTTGTTTTATGATCATTTGTAGTGGCGATCCATTGAGTCTGAGCGGTAGAGGTGATGGTGGGTGTGTGTCCGAGGAGAGGGCACACTATGTGGGTGAAAGGAAAAATATTCTCTTAAGTACAAAATACCTATACAAAATGTGCATCCCACATCAAAAATGAGATTTGGAGGCTCTTTTTAAAATATCTAGCCACATCCCCACTAGTTGAGAATCCTGGTCTGGGGATGGGACCCTGGTACAATGCACTCACCTCACAGACCCGTGATGATAAAATTAATCCCAACAGACCTTTTCCCACACTATGATTCTCTTTGTGTGCCAATATGTGCCTAATTATTTATCTTGTACTGTGGTTGTGTGTTTGTATTTTATCTATTTCCTTAGTCCTTGAATTAAAAGGCCTCAATTTTTCTACTATAAAAAAACATAAGGTACAAAAATATTTCTTCAAATTTGTTTCTTATTATTTTATTTTTTTGAAATATGTTTTAAAATGTTATTACCCAAAAAACATAATAACTTATTTATTATTTAGGAATTAAAAATTAAAAATAAATAAATTTTATTATTTTCTTCATGTAAAAATTATGGGCATAAAATACCCCCACACTCGAATGCATGATTACCCTCAATAATTGAATCTCAATAATAAATTTCAAATGGCACCCATGATACCACTATTAAAATTTAAAAGTAACAAAATTAAATAGTTATCAATGGGAAAATAAAACTTTCAATAATAAAATATATTATTCATAAAAATCACACTTTACAAAGAAATGAATCAAACCATATATCTTAATCTTTCCCCTTGGAATTTGTTAGGCCTTCTCCTTAATTTCATTTGAGCTTATTAATTCATTTTTATCAACCATGCTAAGGAATTATAAACCTCTTTGTATTTTTTTTTCTATTATCAATCATGGTAAAAAATTAAAGTAGAGTTATTATCATAGAATGAGTATATTATCCTCCCATATACTTGTAAAGGACCTACATTCTTCACTTTGTAAATACAAAAATCACATGAAATCATCTATACTTTTCATTAAGAATCATATGACTCCGAGGCTTATGGTTGTTGGTAATTTATATTAAAATAACAGAGGATTAAAAAATAAGGTTAAACATACATTATAATGCATGATATCAAAGGTTACGTGTAATGAAAATCTATCAGTAAAAATTAAAATACCCTCTTTTAAAGATCAAGGTAATGTTCACGATGCAATTAAAGAATCATGGAAGATGAAAACCCTATGAAATTCCTTTCCACTTATTTTAATTTATTGTTTATTATTTTTAAAATATTTTTTAGATTCTTTTTAGTTTTTTAAAATTTATACCTCAATAGAATATCTCATCCACCACCTAACCCCATATTATAAAATAAGCAATCTAGTATTGGTGATTTTTAATTCTCCCAAGTCGCAAACTATTCCCCATTTTATATTAATTTTTAACAACTTTTTAATTCTTTTCAAGAATGGTCAAAATAAAATATAATAAATGATTAAACACAAAAATTTATAAATTCCCAAAAAATAACCCCCACACTCATTCATTTCATTTTAATTCATCACTACCGCTATGAATTCCCCCACCCCACACTTCAAATTTAAAATATTATGAAAAATATATAGAGTAGGGTAGGGAAGATAAATTTTGTCTTGTAATGTGGATCATTACTAATAAGTAAATCCATGGATTCTATGGGATATACATGGATTCTTGTAAAACATGTTCTCAGGGATAATGGTTAAATAAATGAAAATACCTCAATTATATTAAATATGACTTTATACAATCATAACTATGAAAAGTTCCAAGACAATTTATTATAGGTGCATAATCTATGTTCTCTAAAGAAATATAATCAATATATAATGGAGAGTATTAGGTCTAGAAATCCTCTTGAGAATGAAAAACATATGAATTTATATAATCAATTAGGACATGAAATAATAATAAAAAATCCACCCTTATCAATTTCATAAATTCAAAGTATAAAAAATGTTAGGGAAATTTCATTTACTAGAATCAACCAATACACAGAAATAATTATTTATCAAATTAACATCCTATATATTTATTAAATAATTCAATCCATAAATTTACTTATCCAGTTTCATTAAAATAGATATCTAAAACATGGAATCATGTTATTTCTAATAAATTCATCTTTCCTATATTATTAAAGTAAAGTAAAAAGTCCAAGTGTGGGAATGAAGTTCTCATTTAGAACTCAAAATAGATTTTGTGGTGAAAAATTAGGGAATTTGAGAAGATGATAAATTTAATGTGAAAACCCATTTACACACGAATATATTTCTATATTTTCTTTCTCTTCTTAAAGTTTATGTACTAAACTATTCCTTCTTGATGGTCCTATAAAAAGAAAACAACTTATAAAAGTGTAAGGATCATATCATTTGAAATTAAAAGTGAAAAGAGAAGGGTGGATATATCATAAATTAATAAATCCTAATAAATCCTTAAAACTCAAGTTTAATCTCAATATAATTTTTTTAACATCATTGGATCATTCTAACCTGATGAGTAGTTATCAATAGACCGGTTGGAGAAGTGTGAGCTCCTCCAGTGGTTCTTGGGGTATATTTACATGGTAATTTTTTCATAATGTTCCCATTAACAGTAAACAGGTTTCCTCAACCTTATTTTTTAATATGAACAACACTGAAAGGATAGAAATTAGTGAATATAAATGGACCTTCCCACCTAGAATGATTTTTACCTGGGATTAGATTCAGTTTACAATTGTATAGAAATACATAGTGTCTAGGATGAAAGAGTTTTAGTTAGATCATCTTTTCATGATCCGATCGAGTTATTACTTTATAAATTTTATAATTTTAAAAATCATATATTAAAATTTCTTCAATATCTTTCATCCTTTTCCCTAGCACTTTCCATGTCCATATTAATTTTCTTTACATTCCCATATTCTTAGTGTTTCAAATCCACAGGTAGGTGATAAAGTTTTCCATAAACAAGATAATAGGGGACCATTACTATAGGGGTATTTTAGTATATCCTATAGGCCTATAATATTTTTCCATCCTTTAACTCTAATCCTTTTGGTTAGGTTTAACCATTTTCTCCAAAATGCCTTTAATTTCTCGGTTGAAGACTTCCTCTCGACCATCTATTTGTGTATGGTAGGGTGTGGATATATTATGATGTACTCTATACTTCTTCAGTAGAGCCTCTGTTATCCTATTTTAAAAGTGATTCCATAGATTTCTGATGATGGCATTTGGAACTCCGAACCAACAAAAAATATTGGATCTGACAAAATCAAACACAACATTGGAATCATTAGATTTATATTCTTGGGATTCCACCCATCATGAGATACAATTATCATAAAGAAGAATATAAAAATTCCCCTATGAAATGAAACAAGTTCACATAAATTCAATTCCCAAGAGTTTAAAAATTTCAAAAAATATAATGGTGGTTTTTTCATCTGTTTTATTTTTCAAATATTTCTATAAAATTGAAACTTTTTACACTTATTAAAATATTAATGTGTATCTCTGAACAAAATTTTCTAATAAATATTAGATTCCAAAACTTTTCTGGTAGTTCATTGAGGTCCAAAGTAGCTTCTATAACCTGATGTGTGGTAGAATTAAAAAATATAATCAAATTCACTTTTCAAAAAACAAATTATAATTACGTTATGATTGCAAATTTTCTAAAGGAATTAATCCTCATAAATAAAAAATCTAGATTCATATTTAATTTTTTATTTTTGATGATGGATAAGATGAGATAGTACCTGATAAGTTTCTAAATAATTCACTACTTTGGAACACTATGGTACTTTATCTTCCATTATAGAGAGTGTATCTATTGATATATGGTTGTATATGGGGTTTTGAGATTTAATTTATTTTTAAGAAGTGTTGGGAAGTCTTATTAAATGATTAGCCACCCATTTTTCATATGCCTTCTTATCTTTAATTTATAAGTCAAACTCTTATAAAAGTTTCATCCATATGACTAGATTGGGTTTTTCATCTTAATTATTTATTAAGTACCAAAAAGATGCATGGTCATAAAATACAATAACCTTAGTTCCAAGAAAATAAGATATGAATTTATCTAATATAAAAAAATTCATGGAAATAATTTTTGGTGGTGGTGTACAAGTTGAGTTTATTAGTATCCAATGTTCTTGAGGCATAATTAATGAATTTTGGTCTTACTTAAATTATTTGAGAGAGAGATACCCCCATAGATTGATATGAATAATTACAATCTATTTCAAATATAATTTCCCAATTTGGTGGATGCATTATTTATGGGGTGATCAATATTCTATTCATCTCATCAAAACCTTCCCTATATTAATCAATAAAATCAAAATCATTTTACTTTAAAATTAAACCATGAATAAGAAAGTTAAGTATTAATAAAATTCTTTATGAATCTTCTGTACAATCTTGTTTGTACTAAAAAAGATCTAACATGTTTCACACAAGTTGGATAAGAAAAATAATATATCACTTTGAATTTATATTTATCTAAATCAATGAGTTTTTGTGAAATTATGTGTCCTAAAAATATCCCTTTCCCAACCGTGAAATGAAAATTTTATAAATTCAAAACAATATTCATTTCAATACATGTTTTCAATTTTTTTCCATATTTACCAAACAGTAATCAAAATAATTTCTAAAAATAGTGAAGTCATCTAGGAATACCTCCAAGTAGAATTCATTGTGATCTGAAAAGATACTTATAAGGTACCATTGAAATGTACATGGGGAATTTTACAAACCAAAATTCATCCTCTTGTAGGAAATAGTTCCAAAATGAAATGTGAAGGTTTTTTACTCTTGGACTTCTAGAGCGATGATTATGTAAAAATATCTTGAAAAACCATATAAGAAATAGTAATGAATTATTCCTTCCAAACTTTCTAGAATATGGTCAATTAAGGGAATTGCAAAGTTTTCTTTTAATGTAACTGGATTTATCATATTTAAATCAATACACAATATTTAACTATTTTTAACTCTCATGGGGTTCAATTAATTATGTGCATTCTTCACAATGGTCAAGACAGGTTTCTTAGTAACCACATGGATGGGGATGAACTATTGTAAGTAATAAATAAGATAAATGGTATATTATACTAACAAATTATCTGTCACTTTATTTAATACTTCCATTAACATTGGGTTGAGTCTCATAGGGGGTTGCCCAATGGGTCTTAAATCTTCCTCTATAAAAATTATATGTGAGTTTATTTTGGGATTTATTCTTAGGATATTACCTAATATCCACCATATGGATTGAAAATTACTTTTCATATGTTTTATTAAAGTTTTCTCCTAGGTTCTAGAAAAGTTTTTTATAATGATCATTAGTAATTTATCTCCTTATATGAGGTACACATATTTTAAATCACTTGGTAGAGGTTTTAATTATAGATTCAAGAGTTGTTTAAGAGATAAAATTTAATTGAGGTTCCCCACTTCTAATGTTTTAATTTTCTACATGCTAGAAAAAAACCAGCTTCCTTATCATGATCTAAATTGATAAATCCATCAGAAAACATAGGAGTTACCTATCATTGTAAATTAAAAACTAAAACTTCAAATTTTTGGGAACCACATTTTCCATGGTATTTTCAATAGAAAAATTCTTTCCTAAGGATAAGAATTCATAAAATATATCTAGACATTCAATGACTTTAGTTTCTCCATCTTAGGAGAGTGAAAAAATGAATGTTTACTTGAAGGGCACCTCATGGAGTTAAGAATATTAAAGTGTATAATTCTATATCCAAGCTCTATGATAAGGGTTTCTTCATGCACAAAGATTATTATCTTGGATATATTCAAGAGCATTATTCCCAGAATAATTGATGAGTGACCCAAAAAATTTTCTTCTTCTTAAGTAATAACATAAAGGCCTTCTAGAAATATCATGAAATTTACTCCAACTAGAAAATCATCTAAAAATCATAATATAAAAATAACAGACCAATTAATCAATTGTACTACCAAATTAGGGGGGTTTTAATTCCATTATTCACAAATATGAAAATAGAGAGTTGGGAATAAAATTAATAAAAGTACCTAGATCACATAAAGAATAAAAAATAGTATATGATCCAATAGTGTAAGGAATATATAATGTCCATTGATCTTGATTTTTTTTAGAAATGGTGGTTTGATAAAATTAGACACGCTTTCCCCAAAGCTGATCCTCTTATTCCCATCAACCCTCCTTTTGGTTAAAAGATACTTGTTAAATTAGGCATATTTTATAATTTTTTAGATGTCTTCTAGAGGAGGGATATTGGTTTCATATTTCTCTAAGTTTTCCCAAATTATTATTTATTTTCATTATTATTAATTTTTTATTAAATTATTCATTAAAGAGTGGAATGGTAGTAGAACATCATTTTTCTACCTTTTTATCTTTTTATGGGTTTCTTTGGTCTTTCCTTCTGGTACCTTCCTATCGTTACTTCTTCTTCCTCATTTTCTTCTTTTCTATTGGGCTGGTTATATTTTTATTCCAAAATATAATTATAGTTTCTAGAATTTATTTCATTAAGTCCTAATTGATATTTCTTTGGTTTAAGTGGTTGAATATCTTTCCTAATTAGTATTTTTATCAAACTCACATTTTCTTTAGGATTTGGGATTGTCCGAGCTGTTATTTTTTCAAGATTTTTGGATATAAGCTCCAATAGACACCTAAATTGGGTTTTTAAATTATCCACTTTCTCTTATATCCATTCAAACTTGGTTTTTATCTGTTACTATTATGATATTGTACACTAGTTGAAGGTTGTTCATAGGAATTATTTTATTAGAAAGTAATGTTGTTGATAAGATTACTAGTAGTAGGTTTATTTCTAGGTTTTTGAAAGGGTTGTGGGCATTGTAATTTTTTTTTCTATGGGGGTTGAAATGGGTTTTGGTTTTGATATAAGAGTTTAACTTGACCTTTTTGGGTTCAATATTTTGTATGGGCTTATATATTTTCTTTTCATGGATGATTTTATTGGACTTTACTTAGTTAGAAAGCTGTTTAAAAACTCTCCATCATCAAAAATTCAGAAAACTAATCTATGTAATGATTTTGTGAAAATAAAAAAAACGCATACATGATAAAGTGATTATTATTCACTCACTTGTTTTGCAACCATATATCTTACTAATATTTTTATCACTTTATGTTTTGTTTTTAGAAAAGGAGTTGGATTATATGTTTTTACCTCATGAATTCCTCTTGTACCTGTACCCATTATTCTAAATTTATAGGAATTTTTTGTAATATTTTCAATTAGGCTTATATATTTTTTTGGTGAATTTTCGATCAAAGAACCTCAAGGTGATGCATCCAAGAGATTCCTATTATTTTCTAATATTACTTTATATAAGAACATAAGGAAATGACTTTATTTCATAAATTAATGAGAAAAACTATCTCACAACCTTTTGAATATCTCCCAATACTCATAGAGAGTCTGTACCAATGTTTTTTGGATGTCATAAAGTTATTTAATTATTACCATTATTCTTGATTTTGGGAAAACAATTTCATAAAATATAATTACAGGTCATCCTAGTCATAAATCACCCCTGGTTGTAGGGTGTACGACCACTATTTTGTGGCTCCTTCAAGTGAAAAGGGGAATATCACCCACTTCACATGATCTTTAGCTACTCCCTAAGGCCTAATTTTTGAATAGGCATATATTATGGGGGAAAATTATCTTAATGTTTGATTTTAATTAATAAACATAACTGTAAGATCAGAATGCACACTATAATTTTCACTTAAGTTTGCAATATTTATTTCTTGAAAATTAATATCTAAATGAATATTCCCTGGTATAATTAGTAAGGTCCTTTCAATAACTGGATCAAAAGGAAAGAATTATTTGTTATGTGTTTAATTTATTCAATTTTAAAATTTATATTGGATTTAATTCCCTATAAATGATGCCACGTTTTTATGAAAACCAATCATGGGGTGTTTGAAAAGATAATTAATTTACCAAGGAATATAGAAGCAGTGTTAACCAAGGTTGTCTCTAAAGTGAATATCTCAAAATTTAGTTTTTATGTGAGAGAAAAGAAATATTTTTTTAATAAAATTAATCAATACAAAAGTCATTAAAATTAGATTGAGAGACAGGTGATCAGGTATGGTGCGAATTCCCACTTGTAATACTATCATGGAATTCTAAAACAGATCTCTTTCTCTTGTTAATTGATAAATCAGTGGGTCTAAAATAAATTTCCCTATTCGACATTGATTAATTTATTGGGATATGACTAGCCTAAAAAACTATTTTATTTTTTCTATCCTCCTTCAAATGTGTCAAATACATAATCAATCACCCTCGATAAATTTATAAATACACAAACTGGTATTATAATTCCCAAATAAACCAAGTATGCCCTCTGAAACTTACTGATGTGTTAGAAATTACTAAATAGTCACTAAATTTCCTCAGATCATTCAAAAAATATATTCTAAAAAAAAGTAAAATTAGATGATGGATCCTTGACTAAGGAAATAAATTACATGATTGAATTAATTTGAACACAATCTTATTCATGAATAATTCTGAAAATAAATATTGAAGTTAATTAACAATAAAAGTGAACATGTTTCAAAAATAAATTCCCAGACTCAAGCATCATAAGAGGGTTTCCTTACCTTCCAAAATCACCAAAGTGTTATACCCCTCTATTTTATATAGAAAAATAGAAATGAGGAGTAAAATATATATTAAAAGTGAACAAATAAAAATGACAGTAGTATAAATCTATGGTAGTATCACTTTGACCCTTAAGACAAGTCTTCTATATATATTCTCCATTATGAATAAGTGCATGCTCCATATTTATAAGGATGGATCTTTAATATATCTCATTACCCCAATTTAACTTCCCTCATATTTATATATCTTGAGTAATCCTTTTAATTAGATATGAATCCCATGCATGAATTTTTCTAAACTTTATTCATCCTATTTAAATAATTATAAGATAAATTTCCCATGGGAGAGATACTCACACTTCATATCTTCTACTTGTATCTCAATCATATCCTATTTCAAAATTTCAAGGTTTCACTAATTTTAATCAAACATATATTTATATAGATATGTTTAATATCTATGTTATCTTATCTTCAAAATATATGAACCTCATGCATATAATGAAATCAACCCCAATCTCATGTGTGAGTTTTATTTCATATCAACACACCATGACATAGGAAAACTCACTTGGTCATTTTTCATGCCATTTTCTACTTCATCCCTTTGTGTATGCATGTAATTTTGAGACATTTCCATCAATATATTGAATCATAAGTAATTTAACATTTATCCTTTCTATGTAAACTATGGACTATTTATTTCATGATGCAATATTTCATGTTTAAATTTTTTTAATCCCCATATAGTCCATCAAATTTCATCTTAGGGTGTCTAATACCTCATTTTAAAGCTTCTCAGTGAATGGTGAAACCTCAAACATGATAATGATTATGGACAAAATCCTGTTTTAGTAGTCATTTACTCATTAGAAAGCTCCTTTATACCTTGGGAAGAGACAAATATTATATAGAAAAAACCATTTCATAATCGTATTTCAGTCTTCATGAATATAAGGCTCGACCACTTTTATTAGCACAACCAAAAAATTGTAATTTTTTATTTTCTCTTCACCTGTTGGCTAAGACCAAGAACCTCTATGGCACAATAACTTTTTGAAGATGTTTTCTTTCAACCATGGTACTAACCATGTCCAATATCCCATTTATGATACCATTTTAGAATTGTAATTCCCCTGTGTACCATAGGGGAAACTAAATATGGGGTTTCAAAAGTCATTTAATCTTTTATATCTCCCTATAAAACATAACATTCGTACTCTATGATGTATACAAGGCTATTTGGGTAGTGATTCATATAGTGGATTACCTGATTCATTTTTTATTTCATGTGAATCACCTAATCTATATAATGTTAACCATGGAAATTAATAGCCTTGAAGTGGTACTAAATCTTGATTATGAGCTTAAATAGTGGTTTCTATGACATTTTCTAGTCATTTTCTTCAACAGTCAGGTGAGAACAAGAGGAAAAGGTAGATACAAGTGTGTGTCTGAGGTGAGGTCACACTATACATGTGCTATAATATTTAATTTAACAAGTGCACATCACCCATGTAAAATGCACGTCTTATATAGAAAATTAGATAGGGAGACCTCTCCTTCAAATATGTGGCCACATCCCTACTAGCTCATAATCCTAGTCCATGGATGGGATCCTAGTACACTGTACTCACATCATAGACCTGTGTCTACACACATGAGCCAAGATGTCCTTAGATACAATATTCACATACTATGTGTGATGATCTGTGCCCAATTGTTTATATGGTCCTATAATTTTGTTCTTTTATTGATCATGTTCCTTAGGCCTAGTAGAAAAATGTGTCAATTTTTTTTCTTACCATAATAAAAAGATTATTTAATGTTTAAAAATATTTATTCAATATTTATTTTATTTTTTTATAAAATAACTTTTAAAATTCTATTAACCAAAAAATATAATAACTCAATTATTATTTGGCATTAAAAATTTAAAATAAATACATTTTCTTAAAATTTGGTTATGTACAAAGTATGTGAAGCAATAAATAAATAATATAAATTTATAGAATAATTATAATTTTTTTATAAGAGGATATTTATATGAACAATTTTTCAAAATTCTGGATAATGTTAGTTATTTTTTTTATACATTGGATTCAAATGATTTAGTGGAAGTAAGGAATTAAGGTAAGCGGTTGTTTGTCATAAATTTAGTTTTTTGATTTTTTATCATATTATGCACTATGTTATCTCTAATAAAGTGTGATTACTATATAAGGGATGTTTTTTTATCACATTAATTTAAGTCATGGGGTTTGAAGGGCCATATCATATTCTCTCTTAAAATGTCTTTTGATTGAAAAGTTAAATGGGTTTTTGTTAATAAAACTCCATTCATTTAGTTATAACACTTATCCATGAACACATTTCGTACAATATTGGTTTCTTCCACCTTAATATTTAATTTGATATTATTTTTTATTCCTCGTTGTTGAAAATTCTTTTTAAATTCAAAGATTTTACTTTAATAATATTTTTATCAAAAATTATATCAATAGTGAGAATAATACCCATCATCATTATTGATTATTTCCCCTACTTGTTCATATTTTCCTCCCCTTCATTAATATCATTTATATTTGGAAAATCAATCACGTTTTATCTCAATTGATCTTCATATTTCAAATATATTCTTTTAAAAACGAAATTTATTTACTCCTTTTATGATTTGGGATCTTAATAGTGATAAGTTAAAAAGACAAAATATTTTTCCTTAAATGATCCTTTATTTTATCCTCTACTCCACATTTTCATGGGATAATTTTTGGGATTTTTTCAAGGCTCCATTTTTAAGGTTATTTTTTTTAAAAATAAAATGCTTTAAAAAATTTCCAATTCACCTTTTTGACAATAACTTTTTAAAGTGACTTGTAACTTCTTCTTTTAATGATAATGTTAAAAATGTTTTCTATTTTTCTTTTATTTTATAATCTATGTGAACACATATATTCTTCATTACAACTATTAATTTCAATAGAGATTCCTATTTATGATTTAAAAGGTTTTTCCACATAATCTTAATTCGTAATGATTTTAAAATGAAAAGGGGTATTTCCACTTATTTTTCAAAGTGATTTATCCAATGATATTAGAAAAATATTTTCTATCTATATCTACATCTTATATTAATTATTATGATATTATATTATGATACCATCCACCTTAAATCTTTGGATAACATATTCTAATGTTTAGTATTATCATGTATCCCATTTCCATCTTGGGTAAATTATACATTGATATAATTATATATGATTTACTTATGTATCACACGTAATGTTAGATATATGAAGGGTTCACTATAATAGTGCTCTAATGCATTGGTTAAAGAATTTATATCCAGTGATTACATGTTTATAATACCTTGTATGAATGAATTCGTAATTGATTATGATACTATGGTGAATAACCATGGTAATGTTATTTTATAACACCTTAGTGATGAGATTTGTTGATACTCATATAAATGTATCACATTTATGTTGTAGCCACATTTACAATTTATTATTCATGTAATTATAATTATTATATGCCTAATGTAAATATATTTATGTTCTTATATTGATATAATTATTTTATGTCCCAAGTCTTACTCATGCAATGTTCTGATTTCCTTGTTTATCCTATACTAAAAATTTGAGTTCACCCCCTTTTTGATGTTTCTTTTCCCTTAGATTACGAAAAAATTTAATATGTATGATGTGTCTAGATGATTATTTTTTATGGAGGATTTATATGAAATTTTTAAGACTTATTATTAATTAAGAAGTAACATATATATTGGGAAAGATTTCATTTAGTTGAAAATGACTTGGGCATTTCCAGTTAATGTTTTTTCTTAACTCTCTAAAATTCTAAACCCAAAGGATCTTGGAAATGTGTGTAGTAAAATATTTACTTTAAGCAATTTAATTGAGATAGCCACATCTATTTGGTGTCATATGAGAGAATATTAGATCAATGTAAGTGAATTCCAATGTTAGTGGATTTCTATACAAATTGATTCATGTAAGAGAATTTCAAATCAGGGCATCACATTAGAGGATTTTCAACCGAGTCAAGAGGTGAGGGAATCCATAATGAATTTGTATTTATTTAAGTTGATTGAAATATATAAGAAAATTAAATAGGGTTCGAATAATATTTTGATGAAAGGGGTACCTAACATAGTCGATACTAGGTAAGTTAGAACATAATGGAAATAATAATTATAAAACTTTTATCATGATTAAAAAAGAATGAATTGTAATGATAGAAAAGAATAATTCATCAGCATTGCATCATGAATGGATATTCTACAATCATGAACATGAATGTCTCAAAATCATGAATAAAATCATATAAAGATTAAATATATATGTATTTAATGAAATAAAGTAGAAAATATAGGTTTCTAAGAGGAAGATCAATTATAGTTTTCTACATATTCATATAAAGTTATAATTTTTTTTGAATTAACATGGTTTTTGTAGATGTTTTAACTATTTTTAGTTTTCTGGGTCTGGATAAAGACATGGAGTAAAAATTCATGAGAATTGGAATTACTTAAAATAATGGTAATTCAAATTAAGTACTCATGAATATCTAATGAATACGAATAATGAGAATGAAGGTAGAGAAGAAAACCGATGCTTTAATATTTCATTATATATAGAACATGTTTTAAATGCATGTTAACGATTGAGAGAAGCTTAATAGTGTTCTATTTGAAGTATATATTTTAGTATCAAAGATAAAATACCCGACACACCATTCAAATTAAAAAATAAATATGTATCAAAAAATAGTTTAAGAAGGAGATATAGTTTGGTATGTTGTGCACTAAATAAGAATAAGTGAGAATAAGTGATGGTCTATTATGTTCAGTTATCTAGAAAATAAAATATGTCTCCTAATAAAAAAAGTCCAGGATTTGACATGTCAAAGTGAATAGGAGAAAAAGAGTGTGTGTACTATCTTGTATATATATTAAGTATAAGTTTTTATGTTATTGATATTTTATAAGTAACAAAGAAAAAAATTAAATAAGGAAAAAATCAAAATCAATCAGAGTTTATATTGGTGAATGGAATTCATTTTTTATCCAAACATAAAACATTTTAAGGTTTGGGTGGAACTTGAATGTGGGATACACCAAGGCAAAATGAGGTGATCTAAAAACATTATTTTCAGGGATTTATAGTTCTCTATTGTACTCATAGGTGAATTCAAGTGGGTAGTGTAGTCTTGGTGAGTTTTGAGTCACTTTAAGGAAATGATTCTCACATTGAGGGGTTACAATTTTAAATCCTTTTTGGTTATTTTTTGGTTGTGTTCTAATAATCTATATGTGAAGAAAAATTTGAAAATATATATTGAGATATCTAATCAACATAACGCATGATAGAGGTAAAATATTAAAAGGGATGAAAATTATAAATTGGATTTTAATTCACCATAACTAATTTAACCCCCTCTAAGTGTTGTGATAATAACAAAATAGTCCCCCAAATTTCTATAAAATCATGGTTTACCTTTGATTGTATTCTCCATTTTTTGTTTATTTCATTGATGACATGTGTCTCTTTTAGAATTTAAAATAAAGTTAAAACTTTTGATGTTTCTAGAGGACAATTTTATGCCAACTCAAGAATAAAACTAAATTTATCTTCATATTATTAAAAATATGTAAATCACTACCAAGACTATGCTGAATAGGAAAAATATATAGACTAAGATATTAAAAAAATATCCCTTTCATATAAAGAATAATAATTTGGTTCTTCAAGAAAAAATATAGATTCTTATTGAGAGGAGAAGAAATGTTGGTTTAGTCTAACACCATGGAAATTGTGAAACCTTCTACCTCAATAGGGTTAAGGGATTATAATGATAATGTGGTAAGGGTAAATTTCTATTTAAACTATCCTTATAAACTTCCAAGAATTTACAGGGTTGATTATATATCTAAAAGCTTTCAAGCCATATCTATTGATTCTTTAAAAGATAAACTTCAATGTTTTCCTAAAGAGTTAGTTTTGTTCATTTGAGAAATATTTGAAAGCCAACAAGAAGTGATACCTTTCCTTGAGGAGTAATCATAAATTTTTTAAAAGAATAATCCATAATTGCGATTGTTGAAGAAAAACAATCTAAGTTTGAATAACCAAGACTCAATGCAATGTGATAAAAGGATAAAACCACTAAATTATTTAATAGAA
Source organism: Viscum album (assembly GCA_963277665.1). Classification (NCBI taxonomy): domain Eukaryota; kingdom Viridiplantae; phylum Streptophyta; class Magnoliopsida; order Santalales; family Viscaceae; genus Viscum; species Viscum album. The sequence goes on along the minus strand of OY728143.1, from coordinate 1,362,547,933 downwards.
ACGATCTATGTGTTAGAGTATATATCAATAATTTCATTGATGTTAAGAATGTAGAGTTGGATATTAAATCCCAAAAGATCAAGGTTCTTAACTCATTGTTACCAGAAAAGGTCAACATGCACGTAAAAAACTAACCCAGGTTACCCACAAAAACTATCACCTGACCTGATCCACCACATAATCATAGGGAATTCCCAATCCCTTGGGCTAGCGACTAAAACCCAGGTATCAATTAAAATACGAGGGAATTATTTCACATAACTAGAAGTAGACAACATGGCATGTATATACATATTATAAGTAAAAAATGGAAGAATGACCAAAAGAAATATATACCATAATTGAAATAATAAAGCTAAATCGATACAACTAAATGGTGTTAGAATAAACCCCAAAGTAAAAGTCTAATAATAGGGTAAAACAAAAAATAAAGATGATTACTCCATGTGATAATTTGGTCAACGTCCCACCATTTCCCCATTAGCTACCCCTACCCAGCTGACATAAACCTCACCTCCTCAATATGGCGTCTTGACTTTTCCTACATCAAAATAAATTATCAATTCTACACATCACCAAAGGGGTGTGAAGGGTGTGATCTAAACATGCTCAGTAGTATCCCACCCAGATTCTCTTTTTCAAATATTTGTACAAACAATCCTAGTATTCCCATTTTAAATAAAACATGACATGATTTGAATTAAACCAATTTTATATCAAAATCATGGTAAATATTTCCCTTTTTTATGTAGTTATAAAACAATATAGGTAAAAAAAATTCAAAGAACATTCCAAATAACTAGTTCATAAGTCAAATAATATATATCAAATCCAAAACAATACAAATCAGAGCACAATGTTAAATCATTCCATGTTTATCTACATTTTTGGCTAGCAAACCACTCATACCATGATGAATTAATAGTGCACATCCAAATCATCAGAATCTAGTATTAAGGATTAGAGTAACACCCCATGAGTGAACTCATTCAAAATGTCAAAAACTATGTCCCTATAACAATAAGCCAAGGGATTAGTGAAACAACCCATGATTTAACCTCCCAATAATAAAATGAATGATGGACCTAAGCTACAACTTCCAAAAAAGTACCCAAGTTTTCCCCTGTGATGTATTTATAAAATAATTTTATAGGGTTTCAAATTTCAAAAATAATTCCACATTCCTTAATTCCATTAAAAAATGATTTGAAAATACTTTTTGAAAAACATTTACAATGCTCTGAGAAAACTTTTTATTTTACCAAATCAAGGTAAAACCATCTTTTATCACAAATAAATTTATAAAGACTAATAATCAATCCAATTAATTTATAAAAATTGTTTATACTAACCATAGAAATATGGTTCATCTAGTATATTCTAGTGAAAAAACCACATACTTCAAACATAGGTTGAACATTATTCGAAATAAGATCCTCTAACACCATAAGGAAATATGGTATAATAACTGAGGCCCTAAAAATGGTTCCCACATCTTTGAATCATATTTCAAAATAACAAGGGTCGACAGAGAGGTTTGGTAACACATATCTTGAGAACCACACATGTCACACTGTGTCTAAATGAAGGAATGACTCTCATGAGAATATCACATAGTGGATCTATAAGGATAAAACTAGAATCAACGTCACATGATCAACCAATCAAAAAACTCACCCTATAACATCAACCACAACAAATGAAAAGAATAAGTAGAAATTACTATTACTAGAAGAAGAACCACACAACTACCAAAGAGACCAAGTTCCAAAAAAAGTGATCTCGAAGAGGAGGAAACACAAAAAATCACATAGAAGAGCTTATGGTTTTAGAAATGAGAGCTATATGAAAAATAAGAAAAATTCAAGGTTTTTAGTGAGACAAAAACTAATGTAATGATGATGTTTATATCATAAATATGAGACTTATGATGTAAACACCCTATAATTAGTTTTTGAAAAAAAACATGTCACCATAGGGTAAATTTATCCCAAGTGATGATTTCATGACATAAAATAGGATATTATGGTGTAAAAGGAATTTATGGTGTAAAATATGAATTTACATATTTTTATATTTTTACGCCCTAAACATTTTTATCACTGGTGATCTATGAAGGACTTACATTGTAAGATAGAGCTTATGAAGTATGAGTTTCCAGAAAGAACTTCTAAACCTAGGTTATACTCTAAAACTAATAAAACATTCCCAATGAACTCAAATTGCATGAAACACACTCTTAAACATGAAATAGGGTGTACTTTTTTTTTGGATGTTACAATCTCCACACCATAAAATTTTCCATCCCCATAAAGTCAAGTAGAAGAAGGGTGCTCCAGAAAGAGGTGAGACTACTACTACCTCACTGATGTTTCATGACCCAATGTCTCATGATATTATGTTATGTTTCACCATAACACTATGAACAATGGAATAGACTCACCACACTATACTTTCACCTCATAATCAATGATCTCGAATGGTTTCTTAATAACTGAAACATATTGATCCTACTTGATCTATTCCAAACGTAGAAAGTGATAGGGATCATGATGGTAATTCCTAAGTTGATATATCTGTAAAAATTATTGTATTCCCATCAACTAAATTGGAAAAAACAACTAAAAAGAAACCATACCAAGATGATAAGTAACCTCAAATAGTCCACAAATCTCAAATCCATATTCTCTTATTTTCAACATCGATGATGACCCAACCAAGGAGAAAATTTCAAGAAAACCTGATTACCTATGGAAAACTCCGAATGATGATGTTGATGGTTATTTTACGATTTCTGATGAATCTTTACTATAACCATATTCTGATGTATATCTTGGATCCTCCTCGACATATCCTAAATAGGGATCAGTCCCAGAAGAGAGGATTCTCCCACCTATACCCGATAAAGAGGTGGATTGCATGGGAAACCATAAAAATCCTTGAAGGGAACCCTTTTTATTGAATAATAGTAGCTATTTTTATTAGAAAAATCAACCTATCCTATATGGATATCACATTATCGACCAAAATCTAAGATGCAGACACATATCATATCCTCTAAAATATGAATAACTCTATCTTTCTAACCATTTTTCTATGGATGATAAGCTATAATAAAAAAACATAATTCTCTATCACCTTCTAGTGACTTTTCCATAATCTTATGTAAATATGGGATCCATATCTAAGAAAATGGAAGAGGGAACCCCATATAACCTCATGATATCTTGAATGTAACACATACCTTGATCTTCAACCATGGTGGTGTACCTAATTGTACTAAAATGGATTGATTTAAAAAATTGATCAAACACCACACAAATATTTTTCTTCCCTTATAAAATCCATGTTAACCCTTATAAAAGTCCATGGAAACCTTATCCCATTACCAAACCACCTGCAAAAGTCTCTAGAGATAACCAAAAGGGTTTATATGATCTTACTTTATCTGTTGGTAGGTGTAATGGTGGGACAAAAAATATTTAATGTCATGCTTCATACTTGATCACCAGAATCTCCATATCATGCTGTAATACATATTTATAGCACCTAGAATAATGAACCACAAATAACAATGATATTAAAACAACATTGAACTCCTCATATATGCTGGGCTCAAAAATTGATCCCTGAAGTGGTGAATGCCATTATAAGTGGGAGACAGATAAGAAATAGTGTCCCCACTATATAGTGTTTCTATGATTCCTTTAAACTCCTCACACTACTGCTAAACCTATAGAATAGACTCAAGGGGAGATAATGATAACTGAACACTGGTCAAAACCATACTGAAACCATCCTCCCAAGCATCTAGATACAACCGAGCAAAGGGCACCATCATGTTATACTCTTCATTCAATTCTAAGATATCCTTCAAAATATTGTTCTAGATAAAATAATACACAAACAAATTCCCCTACCCTAGGGTGTTGTTGATGTTAAAGTTGAATTTATGAAGTTATTCCACCCAAAAACTATATATGAGATTCATGAATTTTTGAGAAAATATATAACTCATATTATTATGGTCAGACAAGACTATGAACCTCTTCTTAAAAATATACTGCCTCTAACACTTAGCATATGAATAACATCAACAATATGCAAATATTGATTAGGGTAATTATTCTCATGTGACTAAATATAATGACAACCATAGGCCACAACATGATCATCCTGTATAAGCATTCAATCTAGACCAATACCAGAAACATCAAAGTATACCACAGAATACTTACCAGGATTAGGTAAGATCAAAATAGGTGCTGGCATTAGATTCTGTTTAAACTAATCAAAATAAGTCTGACACTTTTCATCTTATATGAATTACACCCCTTTATTGATAATAGCATTTAAATGTGGTAACAAATTTGAAAAATCCTTGAAAAACAACCAATAATATCAAGTAATACCAAGGAAGATCCATATCAAAAAGACATTTTTTGGTTCTTCTAATGACAAGACAACCTTTCCATCTCAGGATCAACTAATAATTAATGATAAGAAATCACATACCCTAATAACTTCACTTATTGGTTCTAGAAACATCATTTCAAAATCTTTCCATATAGATGTTGACTCTTCAAGATTTCCAAAACCAAATTCAGATGGTACTCCTGCTCACACTCATACATTGAATAAACCAGAATATCATCGATGAACACTATGAAAAAGGTGTCAATATTTTGATGTAATATTCAGTTCATTAGATCCATAAAAACTAAAATAGTGTTAGTTAGACCAAAAGGTATCAAAATATATTCATAATGTCCATACATTCCCTTGAATTCCTTCTTTCGTACATAAGACTCTCGGACCCTAAGCTGATGATAACCCCAAAAATGATAGATCTTCAAAAACCACTCCCCCCTTTAACCAATCAAAAAAGTCATCCTCATGGAGAAAATGATGCATATTATTAATCATTACATGGTTCAACTTCTGATAGTCCATGCATAATCTAATTGAACCATCCGCATTGTTAGAGAAGTGCATTGAGTCAACCCATGGTGAAACACATGGGTGAATGAAACCTTTCTCTATCAAATCACCCAACTAGATATTGATCTCCTTCGTCTCAACATGTTCCATATGATGACATTTTATCATGATCAACTACATAAATGGCACCAGATCAATCATAAACTCAACCTTCAACTCTATAGGAATACTATACAAGTATTATAAGAAAATTTTAGTAAAGTCCCAAACAACCATAGGAAGATCAAAAAGATAAGAAACCACATCAAGATTAATCACAACACCAGATAAAAGAATCCCAATCTCTAGGAGGGAAAGTTATGCTTGACTAGAACTCAGATACCACTCTCACTAAAACACCTGAGAGCTCTCATTAAAAACATGGAATGTGAGACACCAATGATAATAGTAAATCTCAATATGATGTGATATAGTAAAATATATCATAATAATGATTTCAAAAAAATGAAAATCAAGAAAAAGTAAATCCCAAACTGAATCCACATCATATATTGATAGAGAACTTTTAGGAAACTAAAACACCCAATCTTTCCTCTTTCTAAGTGGTGTCACTACCTCCTTAAAAAAGAAAATGAGATCCATTGGATGTTTAAAAACATCAATAAAAATAATGATATAAATGATTGAGAGGAACCAATATAAAATAAATAAATTTCTATAGAATATGAAACAAATATGGAAACTCTCACTCTCACTATACCCACAACAATATCTACTGGAGACTCATCCACGGCCTGAAGGTGCTTCACTCATGATTCCTGTGATTGGAGACCTATGGAATTTGAAGTTTATAAATATTATGTAGTATCCTTTGGAGTTTAAAATACTTGACCATAATGAGGTATAGATATAACTTGACATAATAACTATAGATGGCCATAATAGATACAACCATTACACATATTTTCAGGTGCATAATAAGAATGCTGGGTGTTTCTGACATTTTTGTATTGGTAGAAAGTTATGGGCAAAGTAACTGTAACTATTGATGGTGCAGTGGATTCCTACTACTAAGAACAATATCCACTACTTTTGCTATGATTATACCACTTCCTCTTATTTCCCTATATGGAACTGAAGCTTCCACTAGGTGAAAGAGAAGGGTTAGAATAATCTATCTTGCTTTTCCATGTTCATCTATGCCATTATACCTTAGCTTATCATATCAAAATAGATAAAAAGATTCAATATAAATACCTATGATATAATATCCAATCATAAACCCTGAAGGTACTTCTGAGATTTCAGTTGACCATTTTCACTACCTCCTAAGCAAATTGATCCTATTCCGCGAATTGATTGGGGTAATCCAACACTGAACACACTATCTACTTTATAGAGAGTAAAACCATAAAATTTTCTATCTTCAGAGACTCTAAGTAGAAATTATAATAGAAGAGTGTCTTGAAACCCTTACAATCCAAGACCATATGCCTATCCACTTGTACCATATAATTCCACCATCTTTTTCTGGGATCCTCGGGCCTAAATTATATGAACTTTAACTTGATGGTATTAGGTGAATATATGAAGTTTAAGATATGAATAATATTATATATCCAGTACTCCACCTCTTGGGGATCATTCATACTCTTAATGGACAATGACTAATCTCATAAGAACTCCTAAGATCAACCCTTTTCTCCTCCATCTCATGGATGCACCTCAACAAATGAGTTTTGGACTTGTGGTACATTTTTTATGTCATGGATTTCTCCCACAATAGCCTCTTTAAAATTATGATCCAAAGACATATTTCCTTGAAGAGAACCCACTATACCCCCTATGGAACCTATGGGATACCTATCAAAGGCCCATCACTACCCACGAAATACAGAAGAAATGATTAGATAATAGAATAATCTCAGTTTGAACTAGAAAACCAAAAGTAAAAATTGATATTAAGATCAAAAAATCAAAATAGGATACACAAAACCCAACATCCTATGGTAACTTGAGTATCATCACAATAAGTGATGTCCAAGAGCTCACCACAACCTACCTCTCATGTTATGATAATTCTATCTCTTGTCTAATAAATGTCCCAGGACAAAGAATCTTGAGAGAAAACCTATATTTGATACCAATTTTTAACAAAAAAAACATGGGTTTCTCTTATAAAATGGAACAAAACCTGATCCTCCACATACCTGAAGGGAATTCCCAATCCCCATGGATTGGTTACTAGCACCCAGGAATCAACAAAATCTAGAGGGAATTATGTTTTACAAACTAAAGAAGATTAAATGAAATATATATATATATAAGAAATAAACAACAGAAGAATAACCATAAGAAATACATTCCATAATAAAAACAATAGAGAATAAGTGATACAAATCACATAAGTCATAAAAAAATCCCAAATTAAAATTAAAACAACAAGGGACAACTAAGATAAAAATTACTACACCATGTGATAATGTGGGAATCATTCCACCATCTCACCACCAGCTACCCATACCTAGGTGACATAAACCTCGCCACCTCACCACAACACCTTGAACTTCCTACTTCAAAATACGAAACTAGGTCTACACACTAATAAAGGGGTGTGTAAGGTGTGAGATAAACAATATCAATATGATCCCACCCATATTTTCAATATATATTCTCTATAAATAAATCCTAGTAATATCATTTTAAATATAACATGGAAGGATAAGTAGTAATACGATTTTATATCAAAATCAGGGTAAATATTTCCCAATTTCCACATTTATAAAATAGAATTGGTAAAAAAAAATTCAAAACACATTATAAATAATATTTCCATCATTAAAAGCATGTATATCAAATAAAAAGTGTTAAAAATAGAAGTACAATGGTAAATCACACCAAGGATCACTATAGGCTAGGCTAACAGACTACTCATACCATGATAAATGACTAGTGCACACCCAAGTCCTTCAAACATAGAACTAAGGAAGAGAGGAACAAACCATGAGTGAACTCCTAACAATTTTAATCATGTCCATAGAACAACATGCCTATAGAGTAAAGGAACACCCCATGATTGAACCTACAAAAACTAAAATAGATAATTAACCTAAGATATACCTTCCACATAAGTACCCAAAGCTTCCAATGTGTTGCATTTCTCAAATCATTTCAAATGGTTTCACATTTAAAAAATAATTCCACAACCCTTTATACCATCAAAACATGCATTGAAAACCCAATTCTTAAATCATTTACAATGCTTTGAAAACACATTTTATTTTACCAAGTCAAGTGAAAAACCATATTTTATCACAAGTCCATTTACTAACACAAAAAAAATAATTCTAATTCATTTAAAAAATGAATAAAAACTAGAGAAATATTATTAATCCAATAAAGGATAGAGACATAACCACCAACCTAAAACTTTGGTCGAACAATACCAACAACAGGATCCACCAATACTAGATGGAAATAAGAGATAAAAAAAGAGGCCGTAATGATGATTCCCACATATTAGAATTATATTACACAAAGAAAAGGGTCAGAAGAGATGTTAGTTTACACATACCTCAAGATCCATGCACACCACACCATGAACAATGATAGTACTTCCCCCAGATAAGATCCCACAATGGATCTAGAAGGATAAAAAAAGAATCCACATTACATGATAAATTGATCAGAAAATGTATCCCAATGCCACAACCACAAAAATACCAGTAAATATGTAGAAAGGAAAATTACAAGATAGAATTTCTACATAACTACCACAAAGTTCAAGTGCTGAACAAAGCGATCTAAAAGAGGAGGATACACCAAAAATCAGCTATAAGAGCCCAAGGTTCATGAGCGGAGAGCTACAAGATGATTAAGAAAAATTTTAGGAATACAACATGAAAAAACCTACTAGGATAAATGGATTTACATTGAAAATATGAGACTTATAGTGTAAACATCCCATAGTGTGTTTACACTAAAAAAAATATAGCCTCAGGTAAATTTATTACAATCAATCATTTTATAGTGTAGAATAGGTTCTTATGATATAAATTGAATTTATGGGGTAAAATAAGAATTTATAGCATGTAATATTTTTTAATCCCTAAACTATTATATAGACGGTTCCTAGTGAAGGACTTATACCAAAATTTAGAATATATAATGTAAATGTTTTCCGAAGGCACTTCCAGAACCAGGTTTTTCTAAAAAACTCCTAAAACATTATTTATACCCTCCAAACCCAAGAAAAACACTCTTAAACATAAAAGAGAGTGTAAAATTTAAACAATATTTTACAATTAATGATGATTATATTGAAATAATTGAGAAGGTATGTTAATATAGATTGAAATTTGTTGAAATTGGGAGATAAATTTTCAATATGTAGTGTCCTAAAACAGAGATTGAAGTAGAACATCTAGAGAAAACTCAAGACAAGTCTTAATAGTTTAACGATAAAGGATATTCCAATATATATTGTTCCAAAGAGTGGTTTTATGTTCAAATACCTTTATTATTTGATTTTTTTTATAAAATCATCTATTGATCATTCTAAAGTAGCCACAAGAAAAAATATATCATACATTACATATTATGACATTTTTTCTGAATTTTTTTATGTAAATTTTTTTTATTTAAATAAAAAATCTATAGAAATTTTGATGATAAATAATATCATAATCTAACATAAAGGTGGAGAAATTTATTTATTTAATAATGTAAACCTATATGTTTTTGATGAAGAATAAAATATATTTTTTGAAATATCTTGCTCATTGTATTTGAATATTTGTGTCTTGTATATTAAAGTGAGTGATGGAATTAGGATGATATCTTTCATAAGAAATTTATATCTCAATTGGTTTTAAATAATTATCTTAACCTGGTAAAATTAAGAATTTTATAATAAATATATGGAGTGTCTCATTTTAATTGGTATCATTTTATTTTTGTAATAGATATATTTTTTTCTTAATCAAACCATCTTGTTTTCTACACTGATCATGGTTCAAATAGGCCTAGAGAAAAATGTTGGTGGAACATTTCTTAAGTAGGAAGTGAAACCAAATTCCCATGTACTTTTTATTATATATCTATATGGTGGATATAAAGTGAAATAAAATATTTATGAGAAAGGGGAAAATAAGGAATAATATAAATAATGAAAAATTATTTGTAGATATTGAAAAAATGAAAAGGGGGATATTTTTATGTCCAATTTATTGTATTATATTTTTTTCAATGGATTCCAATGAATATGGTTCTTTCAATGATTCTTGATATCAATATAGAATAAAGAAGAATTTATGTTAGAAGGGATGATGTTCTAAAGACTTGTTTCACTCTAATTAAGTGTATAGAAATTTTAAGGAACATATTTTATGATTAATTTTTTATGTTGATTGAAGCTAATTATTATTATTTACATGAAATATAAAATAATTTATATCCTTGTTAGATTTTATATCAATTTATTATTAAAGTGAAAGTGTTTGATGATTGGGTACCCATAGAGAATTTTATAAAGATGAACTATATTTCTATGTAAGAGGTATTTATGATGTTTTATCCATGATGTTATAAGTATAAAACAATTCTTTAGGTAAATATTGAAAATAAAATTAATAATTAGAGTAAGAGAAGTAGGATATAAGTTTTTTTCTTGGGTTAGGAATACATTGTTATTTTTTCAAAGGAATTCAAGAGGAGTTTTAAAAAAAATTCAAACCAAATTCCAACACATTTACTTGAGAAAAAAATGGAATCTACAGGAAAACTCAACCTCATTCTAGGGGGAGAGACATCCATGGATGGAAGGAATAATTGGAAAGTCATAACATCTACTGGTCAACATAGTCATGTAGAGTATATGTCGGAGCTTGGAAACACTGAATTGGGTGATACATTTAACTAATGGAGAGAACAAGCTCCAGAAAATTTAATTTATAGTCAAATATAACATATGGGATTATTAAAATTCCTTATTCCCTATAAAAATTATATAAAGAAATCTTTTTATTAGAATATAAAAAAAGTGAAACATATTCATTAGATAATATAGGTTGTTATTTTTAAATGTTTGTGAGAATAGAATCTAAATCTCCTGGAATCTATAATTCCATCGAATGTTAGAATATCAAAAGAAGAAAATAATTTGATAATAATAAGTTTTTGGGTTATAGTGAAGTGGAATAATATTTTATGAATCATTCTAAGATAATTTATAAGTTCATCAGAAGATTAAGAAACTATAAGTACAATTGAAGAAGAATTTAATGACGTTTAGGAGAAGATTCAAACATCATTAGATTAATAATACATTAAAATATAGATATATAATCAGAATCAACAAAATTTATAATTAGTAAATCACATAAGGATATTTTCAACTTGGTAGTCATGTAATCAAACCCACAATGAATGTATATTAACATAATGAGATGTAATATTGGTTGCTGAAATATTGGGATTCAAACAAAAGTATAACATAATGAGAACCTAATCTAGTAGATTCTAAGAAAAAATAATCAATATATAAATTATCATGATTTAAGAAGAATTAATTATAAATATGGAGAATAAGAATTTGTGAGCTTTTAACTATGAGTGGAGGTACCACAATTGTGACAATACATGTATCACATGCATGCATATAATCACTTAAAATATTTAATGAATTAAAATTACATGGAATGAGTATAAAGAAAATATAAGTTCAAAGGATTAATATCCATAATGGTATTTTCATATACATATGAATTTATGAGTATATTTTAATAAACTTTTGTTTTAAAAAAGTGTTATTGATGCAAAGTTGTGTTGATCTGACTGAAGATACGGAGAAAAGACTTAGAAAAATTTTAAATACCTAAAATCATAGTAATTCATTTATTTATTTACATGGTTCTTATAAATATATAAAATAAGAAAGAAGGTAGAGAATAAAATCAATATTATTTATTTTAAATATATATAGTAGTTTTTCAATGTATGTTAATGAGTGAGTGTTACCAAATACTATTATACTTGGAATAAACATTTGAGCATCAAATTCAAAATATCAAACACACCATCCAGTCTGATGAATCTATATGTGTTAACATAGAAGTGAAGAAGGTTATCCAATGTAATCTTTTGTGAATTAAATAATAAGTGATAATAAGTGAAGTTCTGTTTCATTTGATATTTCACATAATTAATCCCTTTTCCATTGAAAGAATGTATGCACTTTGACTTTATACTATTAAGTGTAACAATTTTTTGTGTGAATTTTCATGCATAAAATTGATAAATTTATTGATTTTATACTTCTATAAAATCAAGAGAGTAATAAAAAGTTAAAAAGGTTTTATATTGACAAGTAATACAATCTATATTAGTGAAAATATTCTATTCATTACCCAAACTTATAACATTATATAGTGTGAGAGGAACATGATTGAGGGATTCAATGCATAATTTTTAGGAGATATAAAAAAAAGTTTAAAGGTTATAATAAACTTAGTTTTAATCAGAGGTGAAATTTATTTTGTAGTGTGGTCTCAATGAGATTCCTAATCACACCAAGGATTAACATTCTCACATTGAGAGATGAACCTTGTAGATATTTTATTCTTCTTACGTGGATCTGTTATAGTGTTTTTAATTTGAAGAATATGTTTATATGTAATGTATTTGTTCTTTACATGTAATTATTTGGAATATATCTAGTAATATCTTCAGAACCAGGGGATGAGATGGTGTTAGATTCCAAGGTCCAGAAGGGCCAATATTTATGTTATACAAATATTAAATATTTTAATATCATATATGCACAGTTTTCATGAAATAGTGGAATAACTCCTTAATATAAGATCATATAAAAAATATGATTCTCTTATTTAGTTTAGAGCATGTGTTTTACCCTAGGAAGGAAATAACCTCAAACCATTCCAGACACTTGGCTTGAGCACCATTGTGGGTAGATAAATAAATAAATTTAATTAATTTTCTTATCTAATTTACATGACCTAATATATCATATATAATTACCATGTTATGGGTGAATATTAGGGTTAGATGTATAACATTAGAGTCCTAGTGAGGAGCCTCAGGAGTATAGTTATTAGAGGAACAATGATTGGATGATGGATTAATGATCGGTGTGAAGCGGAGTTCATGGATCTCACCAACGGCTACAACACATAACATTTTATCATCAGCGATCAATCCAAAATCCAAGTTGGACAATTGATTTATGTAGATTCATCTCATTTTGATATTCCATGTCATTAATAGATCAATTCCACCAAAAATAATTTATTTGGGCATCGATGGTTGATTTATTTGTATGGTTGATTTAAAAGTTGTTTATTTGGTTCTTTATTTATCATTATAATAGAAATTAATTGAAAAAAAATGAAAAAATGGGTGAGTTTTATTCCTTATTTTGTGGTTTGTACATTTGTCCCTTATTTTTTCTCATGGTCATCATTGTAAATTCCTTTATTCGGTGGTTCGATGAATACCCAGTATTCAATCATTGCGTAATCATTCAATGGCATAATAGATCAATAATATGGATGAGTTTTGTGATTGTGGGTATGATCAAGGTGCGATGAGAATGGATGATGATCATAGGTGGGTCATATTGGTTCGATGATTCTCATTCTTTTTGATTCGACACACAACAATAATGTGAGGGGAAAGTGGTAAATTTCTATGTATATTAACGGTTGGATTCCAATGAGCTCTAATGGTGAGGTTTTACCAACACAGATCCATGGTCATCAATGATTATCATGGTTGGATTGAACGATGAAGGTGTGGTAAAGGATGCATGAAGGAACTGCAGAGTTTTGTCAATTCCACATTACATGATGTATACCCTAGGAACACATGTTGTATGGGGAATTGGCTGTGGTTCTAGGGTTTTTATGGGAAGATAAGGATCAAATTTTGTGTGACACATGAAATAATCCATGTGGCATGGTTCTGGTGAATTTCCATGTAACTCAGAGGATACATGAGCACAGATACACCCTACAACACGGGTATATGTAGAGTACACTGGCACAACTAGGTATACATGGGTATTTCTAGGTGTACACGATCATGGGAAGAGGAACAAAATCATGGACATGGGTAGGTTTGGGATTTGAGGTACACATTTTATACCCTTTATAGAAACCGTGTACTTCATCTAAGACAGATTGGAGACCTTCATTTCCTCATTATAGACCAGGATCAGTTGAGCATGCTTCCTTGGTCCATCCCTATAACGGTATATTATAGCATTACATCCTCATCATAGAATTGAAATCCCCTCTCTGGGTTATGATTCAGATAGAGTTAATGTTTTCCCTTAGTGATGATTGGGGTGGGATCCTCTATCATATGTTTCTTCGGTGGGGTTTAGGGTATTAGTGTGACCATAATGAAAAATTCACCAATACATTATCTAGAAGACTGATCATGTTAGGTTGGTGGTATCCCCCAGCAGTCCTGGGTATGATCCCTTATTTGGATAGTGTGATCTCTTAGGATCCAGTGAGTACATCTTTGTATGTCCAGATGAGCATGACCTCTCGGATGGGTGTCACCAATGACATCATGGATTGGGGAGAAATCCCTCCTAGATGTGCATTACATTGAATCCTTGGGAAGAATCATATGGTTGGAAGTTATGGTTTAGATTTTTTGAGACTTGTTGTTTGTTATTAGTATATATGGGTTTATTATTATTATTTATCTTATATTTTCTTGATTACGGTTGATGTTTTATGCTTACTGATTTCGGGGTTCTCTAATGGGTGTTTTTATACTCACCCCTACATGTGATCTTCCAATACATGTAATTCTTTATGCAGATGATAGGCTATTTGATGGTGTCCTATGAGGAACAGGGGTAGGAACTGTTTAATTTTTTCTAGAAGGGCTAAGGTGTTTATTGGGTGTTTCATTTGGTAGTAGTCCCCCTCCATCTGAGTAGGATTGACTCCTTTGTAGTTTTTGGTTGGTATTTTTTAGACCTTATATCAATTTCAATGATTTTTCATACTCTGATTGTGGTATAAATGTTATTAATGAATTGGTATTAGTGTTTTTGTTTTTATATTTTTGAATAATATGGGCTTGGGGATGTGTGCATGCATATAGGTATATCAGGATAACGCCCACCAAGTGTGTAATATGTCTGCTCAACACTGGTCACCAACCCCTATCCTATTGGAGATGGGATTAGGGTTATCACACATGGATTATTGCTAGCCATATGGGCCCTGGTGGGTTGGGTCACGACATAGAGGTATCAGAGAACAGTTCTACTTTAGGACTTGAGTTATGTAAGGGCCTCAACTTTTACAAATAAAATTTCCTTTATGATTGAATTAAATGCCCTAATTTGGTTATAGAAAACACATGAACTTCTTTAGATTTATCCTATATAATTTAAAATATCTTTAAAATCATATCCATTGATAATATATATTGAATAGTGACCATGTGATTAGTATGATTATAGGGTTTTCATAAATATAATTGGAACAGACAAAGGAAGTGATGGATTCGACCAATAAGATCATGCCATATGAATCCCATTTATTGTTGATTCTGGGGGAGATAACATCAATGAGATTTTACGTTAACCAATCCCAATTTGATATCCAATAACTAAAGCATGATCAAAACCATTTACAAGAGACATTCAAGATCATGGAGATCATGACCCAAACCATGTACGTCGAACCAACCCATGAAAATTTTCCCACCGTAAACCTTACCCTCAGGTCATTTTATGGTGTAATAAATGGCTATGTAGCAAGACCTTAATTCTATGAATATGTATATTATATATAATAATTAATATATTTAATTCTTTTTTTATTTCTATGTAAATGATTTTGATTATGATGTGATAAAATATAAATTGTATTATTTTTGGTAATATGAAATTTCAATTAAAATAATCATTTTAAATGAATTCATGAATTTTTAAATTAAATGATATTTTTATAAAATAATATATTTAAATAATTATTACTAAATATAAATGAGAATATAATTTTTATAAACTGAAATGTAATTGTTGCAAGGGTTTGAAAACTATTTTTGTTGAAAAAACATAATTTCTCAATAAATGTTGATCCTTATTTTTAAATTGAAAATTCACATATTTAGAATATTAATTTGATAAAATAAATATTTCTTTTGGAATTAGTATATTTAAATTATCAAATAGTGATTTTTTCATAATTTTCTAAGATAGTAGAATTTTTAGGTAAAAATTAAATATGACATAAATATATGATGTGTATTATGAAATTATAATGACCCAAAAGTGATATAATAAATTATATAATAGGTATAAAAGAGAAAATATATGTTTTACATCTAAAATAATGTTTTTGGAGGTTATTTAATTAATTTTATGAATCCTTTATGAACCCTCTAAAACATATATAATATTTTAAGGTTTAAAAATCAATTATATGTAAACATGATTCACCTCCACATCACCAAGGGTAATATTTTATCATGTTCATAACTTATAATTATAAAATTAATAAAATTTCTCCTATTTGGAAGATACCATGGGAAAAACTTTTGTAGTTTTTGTGGGTTTTATTACTTTATTATATAGATTCTAAAACCTCAGTTGGAAAATAATAAAGAACTTCCCTATCTTTTCTATATAAAACCAACCAATATTCCATTCATATTCACTAAAAAACATTAAATCATGTCCTTTATTTTCCATCCCCTTTATAAGGTCCTCCAAATGTTTCTCCTAGCTCTCAAGAATATCCTTCCAAGCTTTTTCAATAACCCTCTCAAGTTAAGGGATCCTCTATTTCTCATCATTATTCAAGAACCTTACTTATGTAACACACATTGTATTACAATTACTATCGATAGTATATGATTTTCCACATCCCTATTAATTAACTTATGAATTTAAAGTTATTATTTAAATTTTACACTCTCATTAACCCCATCCATGATTCATAATGTTCCCCCGTTAGGCTTCTGAAATCGTCTTGTGATTTTCCATGCCATGTTTTTATTCAAGAACCCACCTTACCGTATTCCTAATAATTCCCATGTTTTCATGTTATATTATGTTCTTAAATATCCATCATACTATAATTTTTACATCCAAGTTATTAGAGACCCATTTATCACTCATTTAAACATTTTATGAATCTTCATGTATTGTCGTTACACTTCCAAAAACGTCACTGCAATTTTCCATAATGAACATTTGTGAGGTGTATACCTGTACCCATTTACACTCATTATTACTGACCTAGTTGAACATATAATTCATTGATTGGGTAATTCAATGTATATAACCTAAAATCCTTAATAATGGGATTAAATGTGAGATATGTGTTCGTCTTTTATATGGTATATGTGGAACACTTATGCATGTACATGATATGATTATGATGGGTGCACCCAGATAACACTCTAATGCATTGGGTAATGTTTTAGTCTCATGATATTACATGTATTATTCCTGATATTTTATCCAAATTACATTATGTTATGATGTTTTGGTGTGTGACTTTGAATAATTCTTATGGTGTCATGTTTAAAGATGTTTCCACATTCACATGTTGCCTTTTTTGTTATCATGCTATATCATGCCTCTTTATTAATGTTTAGGATTATCACCACTTTTATGTCTCATTGAAATTGCTATTTTCTAACATGTAATACATTATTTATTTCATGATTTGTTTATTCCATTACTGGGCTTTATACCTCACCCCTTTCTTATGTATTTCCCCAGGTTATCACATGCAGTTTTAAGAATGATGGAATATTATAAGAATGTTATGGATGTTTCTAATAATTCTGATGTAACCCTTGTTTAAGTTGTTATTTAATGTACCTAATTACCAAAATAAACTAGAATTATAAATATTTTTTTTGTAATATTTTTATTCTAATGTATTAAGTCATGAATTAATGTCTAATAAAGACTATCATTTTTTATAGTTAGTATTAAAGGAAAAGGAAGGAATCTGATCATTGGGAACTCCCATGTGTAAGAATTGGATGAGGAATGAATCTCTTCCAAAGGGATTCATGAGTATTGTTATACCACTATGTTTGGTGTTATGTCCTACCTAGTAGGTGAAGCTACCCATGGAGTACCCAGAATGGTATCAATTAGAGTCCAATAGAAATAATTCTAGACTGCTATAGTTGGCATCAAAGTAAAGTCTATTTATTTTTGGGGTTAGGATTAGGAAACAATTGTGAAATCCTTTGGGATAAGTCTAAACATATGAAAGCATCCCTAAATATTTTTAAAGTATAAATTAAGCGATTTATAAGAAAATACATCAATTTTGGGATACTGTAAGTGGATGTGGCTCTAGCATAGAGGCACCTAGGGGTAATAATCCCAAAAGGTTGATTGAGATTGACTCGATCATCACATAGTTCACAAAAATGAGCCTTGATGAACACCTAGTTTAACACTCCCTAGGGATATTATTTGGTAAATTTACAATATATTTATAAACCATCATAAGAGTCAATGTTAGGAAATAGATAATAGATAACTTAGATAAAAAACTACAAATTCATATGTTAAGGAATAAATGATATTTATAAGTTGTAACTTTAATGTTATTTTATTCTCATTTTCCTATTTAATTGTTTAAAAGTAATCATTCATAATTTTCCCTTTATTATAGACAATGTCTATAAATAAAAGTAACCAAGTAAACATCCAATGTGAAGGATAATGGGATGACTGCCTGAATGAGATTCCAAACTTGAAGGGAGCATAAATAAAAAACTTTATGATGATACTATCTCAGTTGTATTATTTTATTAATAGGAATTTAAATTATAAGAAACACCCAAATCCCCCTAAGGATGAACAAGATGAAATTGAGACATTTATGTGACAAAGGCCTCCAAATTTCAATGGATCATCTGATCCATTAATGATGGAACAATTGATCAACTCTATTGAAAATATCTTCTCTATTATTCAATTCTCTGAGCAAGAGAAGGTCATATTTTCTATTTATCATATTTATGGAGAATCTAATCAGTGGTGTACATTAATAAAGAATACGAATCATGACGAAAAAAATAAATGTGATATGGTGGAAGTAATTCCATAATTTTTTTTGAAAAATATTTTCCTCACACTCTATTACCTAAAATAGAAAGGGAGTTCATTTCCATCAAGGAAAAAGATGATTAATCCATCAAGGAATATGAGGCAAAATTAAAAATACTTTCATGATAATCCCTTATATTTTTCATTACCCCTAAATGAAAAGTTGATCACTTATTTGTTGGGATAAAACCGTGTCTATAAAAATGTTTTGAAATTATGGACTTTGATAATTATGAGGAAAGTGTTTGATGTTCCTTGAAAGTCGAAATGGAGATTAGTAAGTCTCAAGGGTCTCATTAGGATAAGAATAAAAACTTAGAGTTTAATTATAATGGTGTAGTGGATAAATCTAATGGTGTTCAGAAATTCCATCATCCCATTTGTCAAAATTCTGGAAAGAATCTCATTGGATATTTCTGGAAGGGGAATAAGAAATGCTTTAGGTGCGGAAAGGAAAGGCACCCAACTAGTGGTTACTGATAGGAGAAACCCACCAATGTAATGGAATAGAGGAATGATCCAGTCAACCCTTAACATATTTTCCAATGTTTCAACTGTAATTGACAAGTACACTATAAAAACACTAACCTAATCCAAGGATTTTTAAATAAAATCAATTCAATCAACCTCTATGAATGTAAGGGAGAGCATATACAATTAAAAATACTAAGGAGGATCCCAATATTGAAGTGGTTATAGATACAGTAGTTATTCATTCAATAATAGTGAAAATAATTTTTTGTTCTAGTTCTACACATTCTTTCATATCACATAATCTTATTAGAGCTATCCAAACACTACCACATATCATGTAAGTAGACCTATTAGTAAAAAAGGAAAATTGGGAAATTATTTCATACTAAGTATATAACTCCTCACCTATCAAAATTTGTGGTATAGAGTTCTTGGAAAACATTTTAATACTCCCTTTAGTGGAATTTTATGCAATTATGGGAACGGATTGTATTTCCTTACAAATATCCAACATAAATTTCCATTAGAAGAAAACCACTCTCCATATTGAGATTTATACATCAATTCTGTATAAGTATAAGGAGGAGGATAAATATTATTTACCCCCAAAATCTCAATCCTGGATATTATTTACCTATGATAAAGTGTATATATCTCAAATGATTGAGTATATGGAAAATATCTTCCTTTAATACAATCCCATTATGAGGGAATACACTTATGTGTTTCCCAAAGAACTGCTTGGTCTTACTCCTACCCAAGAGGTCAAATTTTCAATCAATATTATACTTGGGAAATTTAAAATATCCAAGAATCCTTAGAGAATGGTTGTTGTGGAATTTGAGTAGTGGAATAATAAATTAAATTTTAATATGGATAAAG
The DNA here is from genome assembly GCA_963277665.1 of Viscum album. Taxonomy (NCBI): domain Eukaryota; kingdom Viridiplantae; phylum Streptophyta; class Magnoliopsida; order Santalales; family Viscaceae; genus Viscum; species Viscum album. Next base: position 1,362,527,502 of record OY728143.1, on the reverse strand, counting down.
GGTTCATATGCCCATGTTATTCACTATGGGGTGAACCAATCCTATTTATCAGGAAGAAGAATGAGTTTATGTTCATGTGAATTGATTATTATGAGCACAACAAGATCAAAATAAATAGCAAGTATCATATAACATGGATTGATGACTTGTTTTATTAGATACATGGAGACTAATACTTCTCCAAGTTGGATCTTTGGTTGGGGTATTATCAAGTAATTGTGAAGGAGGATATCAACAATACTGCTTTCCATACAAGGTACGATCACTATTAGTTCATTATAATGACATTAATACTCACTAATTATCTAGAAATATTCATGGAATTTATCAATAGAGTATCTAGATATTATCATGACAAATATTCAGTGGTATTTTTATATGATATTATAATATATTCTAAAAGAAAATAGGAGCAAGAGGAATATCTGAACACTATGATAATGACCTTATGAAAGGAAAAGATTTTTTCAAAGCATATGAACTATGAGTTTTGGTTAAAGGGAGTCCCATTATTTGGGAATATTATCACCAAAAAATGGTATCTATGGAACCTTTAAAAATAGAGGGAATTTAAGGATGGAAGGTTCCCTCATCTGTGGTATATATCCATAGTTTCCTTGGACTAATTGTGTATTATCAATTTTTTTTAATAAATATATCATGATTTTCAAACACTATAACCATTCTAATTCAGAATGGTGTCATGTTTGTTGGGAATAATGAATTTGAAGAGAGCTCAAAGGAGTTGAAAAATATGCTTATCACTACACCCATCATTAATCTACCAAGATGTGGGAACATTTCATGGTATATGGAGATTATTTGAAGAAGGGATTGGGATATGTACTAATGAAAAATGCAAAATTTATAGCCTATACCTCAAGAAAATTGTATGTTCATAAACAAAAATACCAGACACATGATATGGAGTTAAAAATAGTGATCTTTGTGATGAAAATATGGTATTATTATCTCTTTGGGGAGAAGTGTGAAATATATATGGATCATAAGATACACAATGATATATTCAAAAATAAAGATATGAATATAAAAGAAAAAATATGTTTAGAGATGATTAAGGATTATGAATTCTAAATCCACTACCATTTTGGGATAGAAAATTAAGTGAAAGATGTTCTAATTAGAAAGGATCCAAAAATTTTATCTTTGTTTGGAATTGAGAAGGTTATGATCTTCATAGACTTGAAAATGATGGAAATAGGAATCATAAAGGAATTAACATCATCAATACTTTCATAAATTATTTATCAACCATACCTTCTTTAGAAGATAATAGATACTCCAATAGATGATGTGGAAATTCATAAAATGTAGAAGCTATAAGAAAAGAGGAATCCTTAGAGTTTAAAATTAATGAGCAAGGAGTTGTAAGATATTAGTAACAACTATGTGTACCATAAAATCCAGAGATAAAGAATAAGTTGTTGCATGATGCACATATCTGGACCTTCTCCATCCATCTAGGGAGAAAAAATATGTATCAAGATATTTTAGAGCACTATTGGTGGGATAATATTAAGAAGGAGATCATGGAATATACATCAATGTGTAATTTATGTAATAAAGTGAATTATAGAATAAATAATTTAGAGCTTATTATTGAAACATTACCCATACTAACATGGAAATGGGAAAAATAACCATGGACTATTTCACTGGTCTTAAGATGAAATCAAGAGGAAATAACGTTACATGGGTTGTTGTAGATAATATTACAAAGAATAATCACTTAATTTAAATTATATAATACTTCTCACTTGATCATATTGAAATTTATCATGAGTTATCACCCTCAAACTGATGGCCAATTTAAGAATACTATTTATACACTTTAGGATATGATGAGAGAATGATCAATTAACTTCAAAGTAGGATGTGATCAACATATTAATCTACTCCAGTTCTAATACAATAATAGTTAACAATCAAGATTCCAAATGGCTCCCTATGCATCCCTTTATGGGAATAGGTGTTGAACACCTTTAATCTTGGATGATGTTAGTGAATGAAAACTACTGGGTCCTGAAATGGTTAAGAAAATGGTGGAAAAGGTTAAGACTATTCAAAAGAACATAAGGTCTTCTTAGAGTAGACTAAAGAGATATGTGGAAAATACTTAATGAGACCTGGAGTATTGAGGTTAGAGATAAGATCTTACTCTTAATATCTCCATGGAAGAAAGTCATGGATTTTATAATAAGGGAAATCTTAGTAAAAGATAAATCAACCCCTTTCATATCCTTGATCACTTCAAAGTGGTGGCATATCAACTAGAACTACCAAATAACCTATCTCAAGTAAATTATATTTTCCATATATACTTGTTTATGAAGTACATACCAAACCCCTTACATGTTTTGAATATATAGGTTTTACCGTTGGAGAATGATCTCTCATACGAAGAGCATCTAGTAAATATCATAGATTGTAGAGAAAAATTTCTATAAAATAAGAAAATTCACCTGGTCAATGTGATATAATGAAAACACATGTTTGAATAATTGATGTTGGAACCATAGGAGGTGATTAAATAGAATTACCCTAATTTATTCTAGTGTGTGAAATGAAAATTTCAAGGGTGAAATTTTTGAAGGGAGAAGATTGTAAATAACCTAAAATTTTATAAATAAAATTACATTTTTGAATGAATTAGATAGACTATTGTAGTTATAGAAAATAAATTCAATTATTTTGTTTTATCCTATAAAATTTAAATTACCATTAAGAATCATAACTATTGATGATATATGTATTTAACTATGATCATGTGATTAGTATAAATATATAGTTTTGATAAATCCAATTGAGAAAGACAAAAGAAATGATGAACTCGACCAATAGAATTATGACCTATGAAGACCATTTATCATAGATTCTGAGGGAGATAAAATAATTGGACTTTGAACTTGACCAATCCCATTATTAAATCCAATAACTAAATCTTGATAAAACCATTTATGGTAAAAGTTCAATCTCATTGAGATCATGACCCAAGCCATGTACGTTGAACCACCCTATGAAAATATCAACATCACACACCATACCCTAAGGGAGTTTTCTAGTGTAATAAATAACTATGTATCAGAACCCTAGTAATATCAATATATATATTTTATTAAATGATGAATATATTTACTTTTTATTTTCATTCCTTTGAAAATGATTTTGATTTTGATATGATAAAAAAAATTATATTTTTGTGTAATATAAAATTCCAATACAAATATTCCTTTTGATGAATTAGTTAATTTAAAAAATAAACTATATTTTCATAAAATAATAAAATTAAATATTTTTAATTAAATATAAATGATAATATAATTTTTATGCTATCAAACGTAATTTTTATTAGGGTTTGAAAAATGTTATTGTCGAAAAAACCATCATTTCTCAATAAATGTTAATTCAGGTTTTAAAATTTATAATTAACATATTTAAAAAATTAATTTGATAAAATAAATATTATTTTTTAAATAATCACATATAAATTATCCAATAGTGAATTTTTCATAATTTTTTATGATAGTAAAATTTTTTGGGTAAAAAGTAAATACAGTATAAATGTATGATTTGTATCATGACATCATAATGACACAAAATTGATATAATAAATCGTATAAAATTTATCCATGAACAAATATATTTTCATAATTTAAATAATGTGTTTTGAAGTTATTTTATTAATTTTATAAATCTTCTATGAATCCTACAAAACCTATATTATATTTTGATGTTTTAAAATCAATTATTTATAAACATGACTCACTTCCACCTCAACAAGGGTATTATTTTACTACATTAGGAAAATTTAAATGAAAAATAAATAAAACCTCTCCTATTTTTTAGAATCCAAGGGAAAAACCATGGGAAGGTTTTTCTAATTACTTTATTATATAGATTCCAAAACCTGAGTTGGGAAATAATAATGAACTCCCCTATATTTTACTATATAAGCCCACCAAAGATCAAATTAATCTTCACTAAAAAACTTATATCACATCATTAATATTCTATAATCTCTCTATAGTCCTCCCATGGTTCCTCTAAGATCTAAATAAGCTCATTACAATCTTTTGGAATCACCATCTCAAGGTAAGGGATCCTCTCTTTCTCCACTTTATTCATGAACTTTATTTATCTAACGCACATTTTATTCCAATTACTATATATGGGATATTATTTTCAACATACCTATTACTTTAATTATGAACCAAATGTTATTATTTATCCTTTTAACCCTCATAAATCCCTTCCCTGATTCATAATATATTCTCATTATGCTGCTAAAATTATCATGTCATTTTTTCATGCCAAGTTTTTATTCTAGAACCCTTCTTGTATTATGACTATTAATACCAAAATTGGAATGTTTTATTTTTTATTACATATTAATAATATTATAATTTTTACATCCAAGTTATGAGAGACCCATTCTCTCTCATTTAACCATTTTATGAGTCATCATGTATAACCATTAAGCTTTCAAAACGTCATTGTGATATTCCATGTTGAACATTTGTGAGGTGTATTCCATACTCATTTCCACTCAAGTGTATTCACCTAGTTGTACCTATATATTATTGATTTATTACTTACATGTTTTTAACCCAAAATACTTAATCATGGGATTAAATGTGATGAAATATGTTCTTATGATTTCTAGTCTATGTAGCACACTTATTCATGTACATGACATGATTATGATGGATGAACCCAGATAGTATTTCAATGAATTAGGTAATGTTTAGTCTCATGATATTACATGTATTGTGTGTGAGAGGTTATTCTAAGCACATTTTTTTATCCATTTATGGTTAACCTTGAATTATGCTCATGATGTCATGTTTAAATTTGTTTCCACATTCCCATGTTACCTTTATTTTATCATTCTATATCATTCTTCTTTGTTCATGTTTCTAATTATCACCCATTTTATGTATCATTGAAATTCATATTATCTAAAATTTAATACTTTTTTCATGTAATTATTTGGTTATTACCTTAATGGTATTTATAGCTCACCCCCTTCTTATGTGTGTCCCCAGGTTATCCAATAATGTTTTATAAACAATTGAAAATTATGAGTATGTTAAGGAAGTTTTCAACAATGCTAATGTACCCTTATTTTATGTTGTTATGTAATGTACCTAATTACCCAAATACATATATTTATCAATATTATAGGTTGTAATATGTGTATTACTATGTATTAAATCCTGAATTAATATGCTATAAAGATTAGGTTTGTCATAAGTTAGGAGTTTTCGAGCCATGAGATTTGGTCTGGTATTCATGGAAACAATGTTTATGTGTTTCGAGTTCAAATTTCATGATATAATCCTTAGTGTTGGTGAAGCAGCTGGTTATTCTATTCACCAGGGCTCAGATAACTTTCTTGTTGACTCAGTTCATGTATGCTATGGTAAAAAAGAAAAACATTGGTACATACATCATATAGTAATGGGTTGTGGTTTCCATGTCCTTCTCAAGCCATCTCCCCAGATATACTCATTTACTGTGTTGGATCTTATTTATTACAGAACCTCCATTAATAAAATTAGTGAGGATTCCACTGTGTGATTATGAAGATGGTCCACCAAGTGACAAGTCTTTAATATAGGGTCATGTACATGAAGTAGTACCTCTATGTTGGTTTCCTGTTATGCCACCACCCATTGTGCAGTAATTAGTGATAACAATAACTAATGAGGATGTGTTCAGGATAAGCTCACTCTATGAGTTTCAAAGGTAGTTAAATCCCAAGTTTCAAACCAATCCATAAGACTAGGTATCTAAGGACTATATAGCGGCAATCACATAAGTTTTTCTCCTCATGGGTACACCTATAGATTAGATGGCGGTCCTTATAGCAATTCTTTTTCATTGATATACAGGGTGATGATAGAGTCTGGTGATGTAGTCACATGACATGAAAACCCCTTCTTGATTATATTTCGAGTGTCTCTTTAAGGAGGATTTTTATCTAACTACATTACAATCAGTGCATATTCCGGATCTTTTACTTTTGAAGCAGGGAAGTATGACCATGATGGAGTACTCAATGAGGTTCACTACCCTTTCATGGTGCTCATCGAATATGGTTAGGGACCTATTATTCAGAGCATGGAAATTTGTGTAGGGATTTCACTAATATTTTAGGGTTGGAGTGATATATATTTTCATTCCCATCTATTCTAGAGCTATTGAGTGGGCCTTAGTGGTGGATAGTTTTTTATTAAAGAAGATTCCAATAGTTGGTGTTGATAATGGTTAGAAAAAATATGAGACCTTAGTAGTAGGTAGTCGATGATAGTCATCAGGATTTGAGCATACCATACACTTCAGAAGATGATCCCACGATATAGGATCATCACTCTTGGGATGTCAAGAATGCTCGAGTTAGCCGAGTGGGAGTTGGTACTTTTTATGGGATGGTTGAGGAAATATCACTCAAGATTGTCTAAACCACCATAAAATTAATAGAGGTATGGTTGATGGGTTGTATAGTTAAATATTATGGAAGGATAAATTAGGTCCATAGGGTGATAAACATGGAAGGGGAATGGGTAGAGTAGCCAAAGGTTGATGGTGATTTGAACTATTTCTACCACCACCCCCATGTAGTCCATGGAAAGCTTAGGGAGATAATGGTTAGGGGAGAGAAAAACTATAGGTAGTAGAGGCCTATAACCCTGAGGCTCCTGGAATGATTATAGGTAGATATGTGTCTTATCGAATTTAGCTATAGTACTAATAAACATGGTTGAAATCCACTATTTTCTTTCCAATACACTAGTAAAAGACATAGAGATTCTGGTTGAGACTTTTGCTCTACCATTACACTTAGAGACTATTACTAGAGGTGTATCAGTGATCATGTACTTCTATTGATAGTGTGATTTGACTCATTGAGTTAAGAGTTTCTTGTGGGATCTCTTTTTAGCATCAATGAGGCCTTATGAAATCATCTTAGGTATGGAATAGATATCCACATTTAATTCCTAGAAAGACTTCTTAAGGTGGATAATACTATGTATTCATAGTGATGGGGTGAGGTTTTCCTTCATAGGTGGGAAATTGATCAAGATAGGCTTATACATATGAGGGTGTTTCTGATTACTCACCGATTTACTATCTTGAATCTTGGAATAGTGGATGCTATATGATTCTAGCTTCCTACAGTGGTGTTAGAATATGTGGAAATATTTATTGAGGATGTTTCTATCTTGCATACCCACTGAGAGATAGACCTTTTTATTAACATACACCCTAGTATGGACTCAATATTTGTACTATCATGTCACATGTCTACCACATAGCTTCACGAGACAAGGGTGTAGTTGTAGGACTTTATGAAGAAGGGATTTGTGAGACCCAGTGTTTCCACCTTGGAGTCCTATGTTTTGTTCACCAAGAAGGTGGATGGGTGGTTGAGGTTGTGTTTCGATTGTCAATTCCTTAACAAGGTGTCTATGAAGAATAAATATCAATTAGTGATGATCTATATCCTCTTCAATCATTTTAGAGGGGAATAATAGTCCATGAAGATTGACCTCAGGTCTGGATATCACCATACTCAAGTACGAGATGAGGATATACAAAAGATGACATTATGATATCACTATGACCACTATGAGAAATTAGTTATTCCTTTTAGTATTATGGACTCTATATAAGTTTTCATGGGACTCATGAATCATATCTTCCAGGAATTATTAGACTTCTTTGTGGTGGTATTCAGTGAATACATCTTAGTGTACTCATCATCTGATGAGGAGAACATGAGAAACTTTAGGATGGTTTTGGACATACTCTGAGAGAACTTAATTTATGGTAGTATATTTAAGTTCTAGTTCTGGATTTAGGAGGTTCACTTTTTGGGAAATGTATTCATAAATGATGGCATAGTAGTGAACCCAGTGAAGGTCAGGGAAATGTTATCCCAGGATCCACTCAGGAGCATGATATAGATGATGATATTCCTTCGGTTATAAGGATACTAGTAGAGATCCATTTCTGATTTCTCTAAGATATCGAAACCATTGATTTCATTGACCTGAAAAGGAAAAGATTTAGTGTGAAAAAATATGTAATAGAAGGACTTTCAGGATCTTTAGCAGAGATTTAAGAGTGTCCCCATCTTGAGATTACCATAGGAGGGTGTTGAATACATAGTGTTCTATAATGCCTCAGGGGCTAGACTTGGTTGTGTTCTGATGTAGAGGCTAGCTATGATCATCTATGGGTCTTGGTAATTGAGACTGAAGGATTAAAACTATGTGTCCCAAAATCTTGAGTTTTCATCAATAGTCTTCTCCCTAAAGATATAATGAAACTACCTTATGGGTGATCCATTTATCATGTACTAGGACTATAAGAGTATCAATTATAACTTATCTCAGAATGATCTTAACTTGATATATAGTTGATGGCTAGAGTCCTTCTAGATTATGAATTTGAGATAGTCTATACTCCTTGGATGGGGAAAGTGGTAGAAGATGCTCTCAATAGGAGGTATTGTTCACAAATTTTCACTAAGGTTTCATAGTGGTTAGCCTTTTTACATTCATCCCATGTGTATGAGGATGGTTTGTCTTAACTCTAGTCATTGGTTGTTACCCCATTACTTCTACAGCGTGTTAGGGAATATTTGTTTGGAGATATCAAATATGAGACCTTAGTGCTGAATATTTCTATTTTACATGCTCCTGATGGATTTTATGAAGGTGGTGAGAATGAAATCCTTTTTATAGGATGGATGATGGTAAATGTGATGTTGTGAGATGGGGTTATTAGGTATTTCCATACATCCCCTTTGGAAGTACATCCAATATTGAAAAATATTTACCACGAACTCCATCATCAATTCAGGTCACCATAAAAAAAGAAGTGTATATCAAAGTTTATCTATTGATTCCTCACTTTTTAGTAGGTGAAGGCTAAGATCCATGTCCAAGTGGGTTTATCTCATCCCCTAGAGGTCCCAAAATAGAAGTGCGAAAGTGCATATATGAACTCCATGATGGTTCTTCCTTGAATGTCTATAGGACATGATTATATCTGGGTGATCATAGACCGACTCACTAAGTCAACCAACTTCACAACAATCTGGGAGTGGAGTTTAATAAAGATTTTGTGATGCCTTTTCATATAGAAGATAGTCCATCTCCATGGAGTTACCTTGATGATCGTGTTATAACATGATGATCGTTCTAGAACATGATGATCACTTTACATAACATTTATAGAGCAGATTTTAGGAGGCATTTGGAACTCATATATGTTTGAGCATGGAATTTCAACCCCAAATTTAAGACCATACAATGTAGACTATTTAGGTTATAGGGGACATGATGTGGTTATACATGTTGGAATTTGGATATACTTTATAGGATCAAATACCCTTGGAAGAGTTTTTATAAAACAACAGATACCATTCTACCATCAGTATGTCACTATTAAAGTATTTTAATAGGACACCCTATAGGTTATCACTATATTGGACTGATTCAGAAGAGTTATCACTCATGGGAAAAAAGTTAGTGAAATATACAATAGATAAGTTTTTGATCATCCAGAAGTGGATGTGGACTATAAAGATCCATTTTAAGTCCTATGCTCACCAAAGAAATAGGCTTTTGGAGTTTCAGGATGGAGACCATGTATTCCAAAAGGTATCAACTTAATGATGTCTAAATATATTTGTCTTGGGTGGAAATTTGTCTATGAGATTCATTAGACCTTTACATATTATTCTTAGGTTTGGAGAGGTGGTGTACCAGTTAGACCAATCACTACAGTTAGATTGGGTGATATACATCTTCCACATGTCATAACTGATGAGGTATGTGCACGACCCGTCCCATGTATTCTACTGGGGTGATCTAGACATTGAGGATGGATATAACTTTGTGGAGTACCTGATGAAGATCAAGGATCAATTGGAGAAGATCTTTCATGGATGGGAGATTCCCTTAGTGTGTGTCTTGTAGCAACATGATAATCTTTAGGAGATAACTTGGGAGTGAGATACCTAGATGTGAGCTCAATAACCACATTTTTTGAGTAATATTTTTCTATTTATGGGATTAAAAGGCATAATGTGGGGATAATTTAATTTTTATGTTTTTCCATGAAAATATTTTGAATATATTTAATACTATTTTTATAGCAAGGTGTTGAGATGACACGATATTCTGAGTCCCAGTGGGTCTTATATTCATATTATGAAAATATTAAATATATTAATATCTCACATGCATGGTTTTCATTAAATAGTGTAATAAATCTGAAATGGAGATGTGTATAAAAAATATTAGGCCACCGTTGAGTTTAGATCATTAGTTTTACCCTATAACCTTGGATCTCTTCAGACTCTTGGTTTGAGCATGGTCATGTGTGGACGAATAAATAAATTTAATTAATAAATTTGTTAAATTTACATGACCTAATAACTAATATATAAATAATTTTTTTTGTTAAATCTTAGGCATAGATGGATACCCTTGCAGGCCTAGAGAGGAGCCTCTGGAGGACTGTTCTTGGAGGAATGATGATCGGATCATCGATCGACAATCAATGTGTAGTGGAGTTTGTGAATCTTTCCAACATCATCAATGTAAGACGGTGCTTCATCAACAATTGATCCAAATTCTAGGTTGGATTTTTGATTTATGAGGATTCATTCCATTTTGGTATCTCGTGTTGAACGAGGATCAATTATACTAATAATAATTTGTTCATGCATTGAAAATTTATTTATTTCTATGATTAATTTGATTCTTGTTTATTTGTTTTTTTGTAATTATAATAGTAATATATTAAGGCCAACCCAAATAATAGATGGGGTTAATTACTCCATTTTTGGTTTGTGAATTTATCCCCCACTTCATTGTATATCCATTGTTGGAAATTCCATTGGTAGGAAGTTCGATGAATACCCATTATTGGATCGTTTCATGACCATTATTCAACTCAATGGATCGATACCCTAGGTGAAGTTCATTATTGAGGGTGTGATTGAGGTGTGGCGATGATGGAGGATATTTAAAGGTTGATTAGATTGGTCTGTTGGTTCCCTTTCTTCTCGATTAAATATATGATAATGATTTAAGGTGTATGTTGTTGGTTTTTGAGTGGATCGAAGGTCAGATTTTAGTGAAGGTGTGGGTTGGTCAACACATAACTGTAATCATTGGGGAGTATCATGGATGTATTTAAGGCCAAGTACATGGGTGAATATGTGTGAAGGAATCATAGATTTCTATAAATTCAACATTACATGGTGTTTACCTTGAGAATACATGCCATTTGGGTCCCTAGATGTGATGCTAGGGTTTCCACAAGAAGTTAAGTATCATGTGCTATATGAAACATGCCACACACCATGTGGCTTATTATTGGAGATATTCTATGTATCTCAAAGGATACATGAGAATAGACCTGTCCATGAATATGATCACATGTAGGGTACACAAGAAAGAACCAATATTTAGAATCAACTTGGTACATGGGTACATGCATTAATACATGGGCATGACCTGGGGTAAATGAGAACAAAAAAGTGTATACATGCATGAATCGAGGAACATGGGTGTGGACATGGTCATGTTTAGGATTATAGTTACATGGTATATACCATATATACAATCCATGTACTTCCTTTTATATAGATTGGATACCTTCATTTCTTTAGTAAATACCGTTTTCAGTTGAGTATGGTTCCTTGGTCCATCCCCAAGAGGGTACAACATGAAATTATGTCATCTTCATAGGATTGTGATCCCTCTATGGGTTTTGATTTAGATAGAGTTTTCTATATCTTTCCGTGTGGATTGTGGTTGGATCCTCTATCATACCTTCCAAGGTGGGGTTTATGGTATTGATGTGACTACCATGAACATGGAATCAAGTTTCTATCTAGCAGACTGATCCAAAAAGGAATGTGGTTTCCTATAGAGTTCCTAGGTGTGATCCCCTATCTTAATAGTGAGATATCCTAAGATCCTGCATGTATATCTTGTAAATTAAAAATGAGCATAACCACTTGTATGAGTGTCATCAATGAAAACATATCTTTGAGATATATCCCTCCTATATGAGTATTACCTTGAATCATCATGCAGAATCCTATGGTTGGAAGTGATGGTTGATAACTTTTGAGACCAATTTTCTTTTATGAAGGTATCTAGGTTTGTTATTGTAATGTATCCTATCTTGTTTACATATATTCCACTGATATACCTACTCCTAATGCTTTATGTTTTCTGATTTTGGGGTATCCTACTGGGTATTGTTATACTCACACCTATATTGGCTCTGTCCGCACATGTAATGTCTTTTGAAAACAAAAGGCCATTTGATGGTGTCTTAGGAGGACAAGAAGAAAGTGGATCTTATATTTGGATAGATTGTTCGAGGTGTTTACTATGTTTTTAACTTAACATTATAACCCATCCTTTTGAGAAATTTGGACTCCTTTTTTCAGTTTTTTGTTAGTCTTTTATTTTTCCCAATTTTCGCTTTGAGTACTTTTACCGTACTCTGATTGTGGGATAGATGTTATGCATGCATTGGAACTAGTTCTTCTATTTTATATTTCAACATGGTATGGGATTGGAGATCTGTCTATGTGATTACATAAATATTACACTAATGACTCCCATGTGTGTGGTATGCCTACTGAGTGTTGGTCACTATCCTTTGTCCTATAGGATGTGTTCATAGGGTTATCAAACATGCCTTACTTCCATCCAAGAGGGCTCTGATGGGCCAAGACATGACGTGATAATAGATAATAGTATATCCATTAACCTTATCCAATTATAGTGGTGAATCTAGAAATGGGATAAAAATAAGAAATTATATTTAAAGTTAATAAAACAAATTCACCTCACCCACTCTCAATGTTGAGTTTGTCTCTAACTGGTCCCCTCAAACATGTCATTCATTTTATATTACACTTGGTTTTGATTTAAATTAATGGGTATCTTGGTTTAAGGTTTATTGAAGTCTTCTATTCCTTTAATTCATGTTAATCAATGCTTATAACTCCAATATAGACATTCAAAATGGAGAATGATCTATTAAAGGGGAAAAGGAAGAGGATCATGGGCCTTGGAAATTAAATTCCATTCATACTAAAATCCTAATAGGGAAGAATGGGTACCTTGATGCTTGTACTTCCCTATAGAGAAATTTCAAGGAAGAATCTCTATCTGTGTATAAGTGACCCTGTTAAATAATGATTTCTTTATTATTATAAAATAAATAAAAGTGTGAGTGAATTGAGAATTACATGAGCCTAATCCTAGATACATAGATATAGATATCTTTTGAGTTAATTTTATATTTTATTTTTTATGTAATTCTAAATTTCTCCAACCTTTGTTTTGGGCACCACTCTAATTGAGTGTTATCCTTCTATGGTTAGAATAGGGGAAAATAAGAGTGTAATTTATTGGGATCCGTGTAATAATATTTTTATTTATTTATTTTGATTTATTAATATGAGTATTCACTTTTATGTATAGGGGTGGGTAGGTGATAGTGGTCCATAACTTCTCATTACCAAGTTACTTTTCTATATTGTCAGTTCATTCAAGCTTCCCCTTCACCATCTATATAGTATAAGAGTTGGTAACTGGGTAGTTATGGGGGAAGTAGTCTATGAAAATGGCTATGAGTTTTAGGTTACACATCCTAGTACTTGTTACATAATGTATACTTTCCTCAAGAGAGAATAAAATGGGGGTTAAACCTAAGGAACTACTATGAACTCCTCGATTGTGTAGACCAATCCTTATAGGAAGATGAGATTAGTGTGTTAATGAAAAAAATGAATTGATCTTGGAAAAAAATAGTATATATGGATACTATAACAAGTATTGATTGAGGAGAATTATATTAGGATAACCAAGTGATAATTGAGATGGAATAAAAATTAAAAACTCATAAATATTTAGCCATTTTTTTTATTTTTTTCTTGCATTGGTTTTTATTTTTCTTCTATAAAACTAAATTTAAATCCCATTTGTTGTTGATTTAAATATAATAAAAAACAGTAAACATATAATAATGTGACAGTATGACTATTATTTGATTTTTATATTCCTTAGAATACATTCTTGAGGTCAACCATCATATTTTATTCTTAAGAGTATATAAATATTAATTGATAATGAAGACCAATAAATAAGTTCCATCACCCATTTGAACTTATGGAATTATTTTTAGAGAATCTATGATTTTCACTTAGCTTTTATCAATATATTTTTTTGTTTTTTTTAATAATTTCTTATTTTTTGTTAATGAAATTGAATACCACATGTTAAAAAAGAAAACCACATGGTTATAATCCTTTGTAAAGGGTTTTATGTTTATTATGGTTACTGTGTACACTAGTCACAATGCTTTGGATATCAAAGGAAAGGGAAAACAATATGTCCTAAAATAGAAGGATATACTTCTTGTTCTAATAATAAATGTAGTTAGATTCTGAAAAATATATAATATATATAGGAGAGTCAACATGGGATCAATTCTAAATTATATAATATACCAAATGAAAATTCAAATAACCCATAGTTCGCTATCTTAAAATAATGTTAGAATCAATATTTAAAATTTTTATGATAAAGATAAAAAAATTAGCAGGGATCTAGATGAAGACTTACCATAGCCTAATTATACCATTTTTTTATAAAGGCCCTAAATAAGGAAGAAGAGATTCATATTGAAATCATTATGAGGTTAATTATTTTTTAAATTTATTATCATTTTTTGTAACTTTATTAATCATAAACTAAATTTGGGTTTCCATTTTTATAACCTTATATATTCAGTACCACATATGATTTCATGGGAGGATTTTATAGATTAATTCATTAGAGAGGTGTAAATTATTTAAGGGAGGATATATGAGTCAGTTTGGTTGGCCAATAATTATGAATAGGTAGTAGGTATATAGATGGAATTCAATTAAAAAAATCACACCTAACTGTAAAAAAGTGCAGTGAATCCCTAAAATTGATATAGTTTAATTTGTGGATATCATTTCTTATTAATTTGAAGATGGGGAGGGTATATTTATGTATATATCCCTATTAGGAATATTATTTTCCCTTGAATTAGTGGTGAAAACATTGTATCTAGAAAAAAAATATATCAATATGAAGATTTATTGGAATATTTTTTGATTTTACATATATGTGGTGGTTTAAATCATATTAACCACATCGATCGTAAAATTTTGAATGACCACTATAACTAACTATCTACAGATAGTGAAAATTAAGCACTTATTGGGAGATTAACCCAAGATTTTATCCCCTTCCTTCTTTTTGATTATATTTTTTTTGTTTTCAATAAATTGGTTATGCATTATAATCTTTTAATAAATCATTAGAATCACCATGGTATTAGATTTTTTCTCATATTCTACATTGGTAAACAATCAGGTTGTGTTTCTCTATCCCTTGCTTTAATTATTGTTAAAATATTATTTACATATTCTAAAAAAAATTCTTAACCTCTAATGATGGATAGTAACAGAAAAGTGTGGGGGATAGAATTATATTTACTATTAGAATGTTTTTTTAATTTTTTTATGTATTTGGAAATAAAAAATACTGAGCTTAATGGAATTCAAAATTCCATTTGACTCTTTTAATGGAGTGTAGTGAAATAATTTGACTTGAAAATATAATCATTAAATTAACATTGACATTATTCTTACTAAATGATTTAAATTTTTTAACGTAATATAAATTTCACTATGACTGGAATATTATGTCAGAAGTCATATATAATGTCAAACATAACTATTATAAGAGGTTTTTAAACCATTTTTATGTATTCACTGCTGAAAATATGGGTTGTTCCCATGGAACAATACCCATAGTTTATAGAAACCATGGGTATATCTATCATAGATCCTATCTATACCCATAGTTTATATAAAATGTGGGTATAGATCACCCATCCTAATGATTTTTAAAAAACCATTGGGATAGAGTCAATTATTTCCCCCCTCCCAGCCTCCCCTCTGCACTCATCGTGGTGCATCTCCCCTCTTAGGTCGATCAATGTTTCCATCACCCAAGTGATGACTCACACCTCTCCTCCTCTAGTGTTCTCATATGATTCAGGGATTTTAGGATTATGATCTTCTTTAATAGTGAGTTCCAAATCCTTATTCTATTCTACAGACTATTGTTTTCATTTTTATCAATGTCTAAAAACACAACCATGATAAATTTATGTCATGACTCTTCCAGATTATTTTAAATAAGGTTCTTTGTGGGTTATATTTTATTTTTGGGTTTTTGGTTTAATTATTGTAATTTGGATGAGCCTTTCATATCCCCTTGTTTTCTATTTTTGGTTGATTGATTTTTCATTTTATATCCATGATGGGAGTACTACTATATTCATAACAATGGATGGGATTTGTTGTTAATTTTATGAATAATTATTATGATTTTAACTTTTCATTATTATGAATATATGGTGTTGACATGGGTATTTTCCCTTTTGGGGATTTCTTTCTATGTATTTTCATATTCTGAAGTACACATACCCACTTTTGGGCTAGATATTTTGATTGAATTTTATAAGAGATATGTGAAATTTAGTCGAGGTGATAATGATTCCATATGATCTAGAAAAATGAGTTTGAGGTATATCATTTAAATAATTTTCATCATTGTTTTTAAAGGTAATCTATTTTATAAATTATTATAGGGAGTTATTTATACGATTTTAAATCATGCACTTCTTAGGTAGGTAAAATTATGGGGTTTGTTAAATTTTATTTATAGAGGTTACTAGAATTTATTTTCAAGATTTTCATTTGGATATTTGTTATTAATAGATTCTAGTGATAAATCATTTGGAACCAATTGGTTATATAAATACATTTATTCATTATAGGATACTGATTTATTATAACCAAATCTTGAGGATCTCATCGATACATTTTATTGGTAGGTAATATCTTCTATACATGTCATTTTTTAGAATAGTCCAATGATGAAAATACAAATGATTTCTAATTTTCAATAAATAGTTAAATGATTATATTTAAAAATATAAATGAAGAGTTTTTATAAGTATTTTTTTTATATTAAATAAAATGTTTTTAATGAAACAATTTTTTGAAATAAAAATTATTTTATATTTTATCATTACTTTTCTTACTCATTGTTATATTATTTTGTGACCCTTTCTTATTTTTAAATAATGTTTCCAATGATCATTCATGAGTCTTTAGATAAAGTATTTAAATGGTTTATTTTATTTATTGCATCAAATTGTATCAAATAATATATAAGTATTTTTATTGAACAAGATCTTTCCATTATTCAAGTAATATGGTTATTTAATTTATTCCTTTCATGAAATCTCTTAATGATTATAATTACATTTGGTAATGTAAATGAATTCTTTCCGATTATATATGAATAATATTTACTATCAAAATTTTTATTAAATTTCATATATCATACAACTTTGAGTTTCTTTATCTTTTATTACATTTTGGATATATTTTTTTATTTCAAAAATCATAGTTTATTTGATGAATTTAATATTGAAATTGGTAGTAATTAATTTTTTAATTATAGTTTATATTGTTGATTAAAAGATAATTTTTTTCCTTATAATAGAATGGATAGAAGCTAGATGTATCATACCAGTCCAATTTAAACAGAGATTCAAAATAATTTTTATTTTTTTAGATTTTTCATTTAACAATGATTTAGATGGAGGTCGTGTATAGTTTCTATGTTATAATTCTGTTGGGATACCATGATTAATATGGGAATAAGTTAACTACCAATGTCCAGAAATTTGGATTTCAAACAAACAATTATGTTTATTATTATAATGGAGAGATGCGATATGCTTCTAATATTCTTGATACATATAGTATACCAGTTCAAGAAGGAAATAAACATGAGTAAAAGAAAGAAATAACGATATTGAGAGAGTGAAAAAATTAATGGATGATTCCAGAACTCATATATATCTGGAATGTATTAAAATGATAAATTTGGAAATTTTAATGTGGTTATATCATAGAAAAAACACGTTTAAAATTTATAATACCACAATGGATTATATTATTACCCTTTTTAAGGACTTACTTATTGATGGTGGAGATTTTACCTTAAATTATTATAATACATGGAGGTTCATTTAGCAACTTAGATTTTCAACTAATAAAAATTTATTCTTGTCTTAAAGATTTCAGTTTATTTTTTGAGGAAAAAACTACCCTTAATGAATGTAAAGAATATGGTACATATCAATGGAAGGAAAATGAATATGGAACACCATCTCATATGACACAAAAAGTTATGTGTCACTTTCCATTGATTCCCAGGATTGTAAATCTATTCATGTGTGTAGAAATATCAGCCAATATTTGATGACATTAAGCTAAGATAATTAAAGGTAATGATGAGTTGGTTCATGCTAGACATGGATTACCATGGTGGAAATTTGATGAAAAACATACCAATTTTTTAGATTAGGTATGTAATGTCAGGTTGGGTCTATCCTATGATGTGATTAATCTGTCTGGTTAGATTCTTAATAGTCACAACATGTGGCAAGATTTTATTCACATTTATAATCTTCATCCATGGATGTGTATGAAAAAAACCATTCAATTTATTGAGTAAACTAATATCATTAACTTTTGATCCTATAAATGACATATAAATCTGCTTGTAACATTTAATAAGATACTTGAAGCATCTTTGGGATATGAGTGTTCACAAATTCAATGCTTCTTAAAAAAATATATTTCATATTCATGCTACCCTTCTATGGACTACAACTAATTTTACTACATATGAAATGATGTATAGTTGGATTATGAAGGGAATGATATCATGTCCTATTTGTATGTAGAATAAATGATTGATAAGGCTTAAATATATTCATAGTTTTAGTTTCATGGGACATCAATGATACTTTCCAATAGACCATTAATATAAGAAGATTCGTTGAAGGTTTGATAATACTGTTGATACTGAAAAGGCACATTAACATATAAATGAAACTGAGGATCTCAATGAATTGAAAGATATTATATTTTCATTAAGTAAAGGTTATATGTAATATGATAATATGAATAATGTTGACATTGAATCCACTTCTAATTGAAAAAAGTGAAATATAATTTTTGAGTTTCCATATTGGTCTACCAATTTGTTACATCATTGTTTAGATGTAATTTACATTGAAAAAAATATGTGTGAAATTTTTCTTTCAATAATTCTAAATATTAATGGGAATATGAAATATTAATTTTGATCTCTTTCGGTTTTGTTGGATTGGGGTATTTGACTATAACTGCATCCTATGTATTTTAGTGAAAAAAGGAATGTTCATTGTGCTTATTATGTGATGTCACCTTCAGAGAAAAATCAATTTCAGGAAGTATTGTTGAAGATCATGGTTTCTAATTTTTATTCTAGAAACATATCTAAACAAGTCAATAAAAGGTATTTGAAACTAAAATCCCTAAAAAATCATGATTATCACATCCTCATTCATGAATTTATTATAGTAAAAATACAACATTTTCTATCAAATAATATAAGGGTGATAATGATTTTCTTTTTCTATCTTTTTTGGGACAGTTGTGTTAAAATTTAATCCATGTATTTCTTGATAAAAATGCAATAAGTGGCGCCATTAATTTTTTTTGAGTTGGAATTTTTTTCATCATTCATTTTTCACTTTCAGGATGCATTTAATAGTTCATCTTCCAACTAAAACAATTCATGGATGAACCATTTCTTTTTAGTGAATGTATCCTAATAAAATAAATATATGCACAATAAAATCTTATGTCTAAAATAAAAATCATCCCAAAAGTTCCATTGTGTGAGGTTATCTATCTCAAGAAAGAATGTATTTTTGTTCAATGTATTTTTATGATGTGATAACAAAAGATAACCAACCAATGAGAATTTAATATGAGAAGTGTGGAGAAATTGGGCCCTAATTTCCATCACTTCCCTAAACAGAAGGAATTTATGGGTCATATACATTGGCTACATTGAGCCTTGAAGAGCAGGAAATGACACATCACACAGTCTTGTTTAACAATGGTTTGTTAAATGACTATATCAAGTAACTAATTTGAATATTTATATCTTATCTCATACAATTTCATTTCATATATACCTTAAATTTTTATTATCATTTCATGTAGGGAACATAAAAAAATTATAAGTACAGTTCATTGATCTTTACCTTTGATAAGGAGAGAGTATTTTCATAGCAATGAGTTTCATGCTTGGTTGAAATAAAAGGTATGAAAAATAATTTAATTAACATAAAATATTGATATTCATTTAATTTTATTATTCTTATATATTTTAGGTATTGAGTTTACCTGTTGAATCAATTTATCAAGAATTAAGAGAACTATATTTTGGTCCCAATTATTTGGTTTGTGAATGAAAATCTTTAATTATCAATAGGTATAAATTTCTTACAACTGATTGAGTGGTGAAAAAGAAAACACATCATGATGGTTCTATGTTAAATACTTCAATAGAATATTATTCTAGTTCATTAGATAGTTGGCGTTGATATGAAAATGTGGCTTATTATGGACTTTTTGAGAGTATATTGTTATTGGATTACTACTCACATGGTCAAATCACTATTTTGAAATGTAAATGGTTTAATTAAATGATGTGACATGGTATATTTATTAACGATTGTGGATTTAGAGTAATTTAAATGAGTCAATTTCTAGATACTGATGAACCTTACATTTTGGAATCCATGCAAAAGAAGGTGTTTTATGTGAAAGATTATCTGAGTCCTAATTATGGTGTCCTTAATAAAGTAATTCGAAGATATATTTTTCATGATGGTGGGGAATACATTGACAACACTGAGGGGTTTGACAAAAATATTTCATTTTATGACTCAAATTGTCCCATTGAGAGATTTTATGCTGAACATGATGTAGTGGTGAGTAATATATAGAAATAACCATATATGTTCATAGTTCATTCAATTTACCTTAAAGTTGGTTTATCAGGTTGGTATTGCTTTAATTACTTTAATTTATTTTTGGTTTTTAATGATATTCTTTTTTGTATTTTTTTTGGTTGGTTTCATTTAATTGGATTTATTTCAATTGAAAAAACTGGTTTTCAAATGGTTTTAGAAAAATGAATAAATCGGTTTTAAATTATTTTTGTTGAAACATGTTACAACATTGTTTATGATTTTTTTTATTTCTAGTTGTATTCAATATTTTATAAGGTATTTATAAAAAAATTAAATTTCGTTCTTATGTAATTATAAAAAATACTAAAGATGTTTTATGGAAGAAATAATCTGATATTGATCAATAGATGTGTGAGCATGGGTTTCATTCTCCTCTTCCCTTAGTGAGTATAATAATTTTAATATTTTTCTTGTACATTACATATAATGTCATGTTATTATTCTTTATAAAATTTTTAGGTACATTAAGTTGAACCGGAGTTGACTCATTCTCAACTTACTATAATGGGTCCAAGTGGGGATGCTCTTAGAGCTAAACATTTACCTCAACATTCTAGTTCCCACCCTAAACAACCAGTAGAAACCCCATCAAATAAAACATTCCATATTCTTCTTGAGTATCTAGGTTTGTTCCCACCCATGCCTTCATCATCATCTCATTTATCCTCTTCTTCCCATACCATGTCTTTAATTCCTCCATGCATATTCCCACCTTTACCATATCTATATCCTTAGATGTATCCCCAACCCTACTACAAATATCCTTTTATGTCTATGTCACCACCATTTGTTAATCTGTATCTAGGATATTATGATTATGTTCATTTATCTGCCACTCTAGTTCATGAAGATCACCTAGATCATGCATTAGAACAGTCATATCCTTTAGAGGATACAAATTTTGGATAACCCACATATCCATCATAGCTTAATGATCAGCCCGCATTAGGTTTTTTTATTATAAGTGTTTCAAATTATATCACATCATTTTTTTCTATTATATTATGACTTAATTATTTTTTTACCTTTTATATTATTCAATGGGATCTTCTAGTAGAAGACATAGTCACACCCGTATAGATAAATCTTGGAATCCTAAAACACAAATAATTGTAGATTACAATGAATACAATCACATGATAGAAAAAACCCCAGTAAATATAGAATTTTTATAGAAAATGTATCAAATTAAAATGATATAATTATGATGCAACCATCCCCATGGAGGCATATCAGTAATGACATCAAGAATAAAGCACGAGTGTAGATATGGGTAAGAAAATTTGTTAAATACATATCTATGTTATTTTTGTATTTATATAAATTAACATGTTCATTATAACTTTGGTTTAATTTTCTAGAAAGTGAAGCTTCTAAGGTTTCATGGTTGATTGATCTTGGAGTGTTATTGAGATCATATAATCACAAGTTATATTTTGGTTGGAAGAGTATAATTGGGTCTGATTTAAATGGTGTACCAATATTCCCTGACTACCAAAGAACACAATATCAAGAAATGATCACATATTGGACGAGGGATTAGATAAATGTATTCCTAATCTTTAATGGTTTTTTTGGAAACTTTATTTCTTATTACTTGTATTGAATTTTTTTTAGGATGTGTCTAGAAAAAAACAAAAAGAAAAAAGATTCAATGACATATTTTCACACTTTGGGGTGCACTACAACGGCCGATCATGAGAAATTACATGTACTTTAATATGAATAGAAATAATATCAAGATTTATAATGTTACATAGTTATAATTTCATTCAATAATTTATATTTTATTGTAATTGATCCCTTTAATACATGTTTGGAAATACAACTTCCAAATAGATTAATAGAAATATAGAAAATTTTCTTAATGGCCTAATGTGCAATTGGCCTAATTGGTGAAATATACAATTGGCATAATCTCATAATGGACTAATGAATAATTTTCCTAATGGACTAATAGACAAATGACCAATTACCCTAATGGCCTAATGTAATGTTTTCCTAATGGAATAATGGCTTAATAGACTAATGGCCTAATGGCCTAATGTCCTAATGGATAATTGGACTAATGGACTTATGGACTAACAAACAATTGGCCTAATGGACTAACATCCAATTGGACTAATGTCTTATTGGCCTAATGGAAAATTTTAATAATGGCCTAATGGACAATTTTCTAATTGGCATAATGGCCTAATGTCCAATTGTCCAATTGGCCTAATGGCCTAATGGCCTAAGTGACTGCAATCCTAATGTCCTAATAGACTAATGAATAATTTTATAATTGGATTAATGGAATAATGTAAAATTGTCTTAATGTCCAAATGAAATAATGAAAAATTGGAATAATGGAAAATTGTCCAATTTCCCAAAGGAACTAATGGCCAATTGGCCAATTGACCTAATGGTCTAATCGCTAATTGTCCAATTGGCCTAATGACCTAATTGAAAATTGGCCTAATGGCCTAATGGTCTAACAACCAACTAGACTAATAGCCATTTGTCCAATTGGCCTAATTTCCTAATGGCCTAATTTTCCAACTTGATTAATGGACTAATCACATAATGGACTAATGGATAATTGGCTAATGGTCTTAATGGCCCAATGACCAATTCTTAAAATGAAATTACGGGCTAATGACCAATTTTTTAATTTTACTAAGGTCATAATGGTCTAATTATAAAATTTTCCTAATAACATAATGGCCTAATGGCCAATTGGACCGATAGTCTAATGGCCTAATGGCATAATGGCCAATTTTCCAATTGAAAAAATGTACTAATGGCCTAATCTGACAATTGGATAATTGGCCAAATGGAATAATGGCCTAAAGTCTAGTTGGCCTAATTACCTAATGACCTAGTGGCCTAATTGGGAAGTTGGATGAATGGAAATAATGGCGTAATGGCCAATTGAACTATTCCCTATTGTCCTAATGGCCAAGTGGATTAATGGAATAATTTCTTAATGTCTTAATTGGATAATTGGCCTAATGTCATAATGGCCTAATGTTCAAATGATATAATGACCTAATGAACTATTTTACTTGTGGAATAACGGAAAATTGGCCTAATGGCCTAATACAAAAATGACCTAATGACCTAATTAGTTTAATGGACAAATGTAAAATTGGCCTAATGACTTAATTATACAAATGGAATAATGTCCAATTGGACTAATGGATGAATGAATCAATTCCCAATATGCCTAATGGAATAATGACCCAATTTCCATTTATCTAATTAACCTGATGTCTTAATGGCCTACTGGCCAACTGTCCTAATAGGAAGTTAGCCTAATTTCCTAATGTCTAATTAGGCTAATAATCTAATGGACTAATGGACTAATTATACTAATGAAATTTTTTTTAATGGACTAATGTACTAAAGTCCAATTGGACTAATGGATTAACGGCCAATTGAGCCAATGGTCTAATATCCAACTAGCCAATTAGCCTAATCACATAATGGACTAATTGGATAATTGGCCTAATTTCCTAATTTTACAATTGTCTTAATGGACTAATGGCATAACCACCAATTATCAAAATGACCTAAAAACCAGTTGTCCAAATAACCTAATGGTATAATTAGAAAATTGTCTTAAATACCACTTGGACTAATGAAAAACTGGCCTAATTATCATAATATTTTATTGGAAAATTGGCCAATTGACATAAGTGAATAATTTCCAATTGGAAAATTGGCCTAATGGACTAATGGAAAATTGGACTAATGACCTAATGGCCAATTGGAATAAGGGAATAATGTATTAACATATAAATGTCAAATTATCCTAATGGCGTAATGACCTAAAGGAAAACTTGCCTAACAGACTAATGAACTAATAAAATAATGTCCTAATAGCTAATTGGACTAAAGACCTAATGGAATAATGGAATAATAGCCTAATGGTAAATTTCTCAATTATTATAATGTCATAATGGACTAATGGCCTAATGGTCTACTGGACAATTGGGAAAATGACATAATGGCCTTATTTTCTAATGTCCAATTAGCCAATAGTCCTACTGTAAAATTGAGATAATGGCCTAATGTCCTAATGGAAAATTGGACAATTGACATAGTGTCTTAATGGCCAATAGGCCTCATGGCCTAATTCCCAATTGTTGTAATGGCCCAATGGACTAATGGTCTAATGACCTAGTGGATAATTGGCCTAATGTTCTAATGTACTAATGACCTAATGGCCCAAAGGACATTTGTTCTAATGAACTAATTGCCAACTGGATAGTTTCTCAATTGTTCAATTGACCTAATTGACTAATGGACTAATGTCCGGTTGTCGTAATGGCCTAATGACCATTTAGCCTAATGACCTAATAGAATAATGGATAATTGTCTTAATGGATTAATAGATTAATGGACAGTTGGCCAAATGGCCTAAAGTCCTCATTGAAAATTGGCCTAATGGACTAATGGTCAATTGGACTAATGGAATAATGGCCAAATGACAAATTGGCATAACAATAAATTGGCTTAACAATAAATTGGCTGAATGAACTAATGACCAACTATACTAATGGCCTAATTTGGAAATTGTCCTAATTACCTAACGACCAATTGTCTTAATGGAGTAATGTCTAATTATCATAATGGTCTAATGACTAATTAGATTAAAAACCTAATTTCCAATTGGCCAATTGGCATAATGGCCTAATTTCCCAATTAGAAAATTTCCCAAATGGTATAATGTCCTAACAACCAATTAGAATAATGTCATAATGAACAATAATCCCAATACTTTAATGGAAAATTAGACAATTTTTCTAATAGACTAATGGACTAATTGGACAATTGGCTGAATAGACCAATGTCCTAATGCCTAATTGGCCTAATGGCCAAATGAAAAAATGTGTAATTAGGATAATGGCCTAATAACCTAATTGAAAAATGGCCTAATGTCATAATTTCCTAATATCCTAACTACCCAATGGCCAATTGGCATAATTGCCTAAAATTCAATTGCCCTAATGGCCTAATTGATTAATTCAAATTGGACTAATGGCCTAATTAACAATTGAACTAATGGACTAATGGCCTAATGGACTAATGAAAAATTGGATTAATGGCCCAATGTCCAATTGGCATAATGGCCTAATGGGAAATTATCCAATTTTCCAATTGAGCTAAGGGCCAAATGGCATGATGACCTTACGACCTAATGGCCGAATGGCCTTATGGACTTATGGCCTAATGGCCTAAAAAACTAATGAACTAATTTCCTAATGGAAAATTTCCTAATTGGAATAATGTCTTAATGGTTTAATGGTCTAATGACTAGATGACACAATAGAATAATGGTTTAATGGACTAATGACCTAAAAGGACTAAGTGGCCTAAATTGCCTAATGTTCCTAATTTAACTAATTATCCTTATCACAATAATTAGATTAAATGGATAAAATGGACCAATTATCCTAAATGGTAACATTTTCATAAATAGAAAAATTCTCCTAAATGGGCTAATTGGTATGAATGGTCTAAATTGACTTGAATTGGCTTGAATTGACTAGAATAGGCCTAAATTGGCGTAAATGGAGAAATTGGCCTAAATTTGCCAAAAAATGGCATTATTGGCCTAAATGGACTAAATGGACTAAATGGATTAAATGAAATAATTGTTGTATATGAAATAAATAGACTAATTGGAATAAATGGGATAATTGTCATAAATGACTTAATTGGCCTAATTGCACTAATTGGATTATATGAACTAATTAGACTAATTAGCCTAAATAGACTAAGCAGCCTAATTGTCCAAATGGACAATTGGGAAAATGACCAAATGGTCAAATAGCCAAATTACCAATTGGCCAATTTACTAAACAACCTAACCTAAAAATGAACCAAATTATCAAATGATCAAAATTAACAAGAGTCTGAATAACCAAATGATGTATTACAAATAGAATTGGACTGAAATAAACATACAAGATGAATCCATATAATACCCATGTTTAGCATGATAATTAATATACATTGTTTATGTTATTACACTAGCATTGAATTTATAACTAAATTTATATTTAGACACTTATTCATTTTATGGATTACTTCAAAAGGCACAATTTTAATTCATTATAGTTTTATCACTTTCATATTATTCAATAACGAATTTTTATACTAATCAATTTCATTTTTTTCAACAAACAATGGGAATAAAAGGTCACGTGCCTCAAGGAAAATTATTTTTCTCAAGTAGGAAGAAAAATGATGAAATTTCGGTAAATTCAAACATATAATAAAATATTTTAAGTTTTTTTATTTATATTTCAAATATTTATATATAATTCATAATTAAATATCTTTTTTATATTTTAAATTGTCTTCCAAAGAGTCCCTTGATGAGAAATAAAATGAATATTTTAGGTTGAATGATTATTTGAGTCAGGTATTGGGTGAGGAGCACTGAGAGAGACTCTGATGTTGACCTAAAAAACACCATTTGCATTAGGTATTGGTCCTAATTAGGTTCCTATAAAAGCTATCAGAATATGAAGCTAGAAAATTATCATGCAGAAGTAGATGAGGCCAAAAAATAGTTTTAAAGGAGCATGAAAGAAGTAACTATCACATACATCGGAATATACTGATAATTTTGATTCATGTATGATATCAATGCACTCTTTATATGATGCATCGAGTGATGTCAATGAGGGTACTAGAGGTGGTATAGCTAATGGTAGTAGTTGTGGTCGTGATGATGATGATGATGTTGGTGCTCTAGATAATGCTATTGTTTAATGAATTTAATTGATTGGTTGTATGAATGTATATGTATGTTATATTATTTAAAATGGTTTGAAAATTATTACAAGAAGTTGGTTGAATGATAAATATAAAATATATTAATTGAATTGGATGTGTACCATAGTTTCAGTAATGGAATAGTTTCCTATACCAAAGGTTTGGAACCATTGGTATAGGTGCCCAAACCATTGGTATATCCTATACCAATGGTTTGGGAAGCCATTGGGGGATTTGGTGTTGGGAAAGAACTATCTCAATGGTTTGGAGAAAACTGTTGAAAACACTTTGTGTATGAATATTGTATTTGTTGTCAATAATTTTCAATGTTGGTCAAAATGATGAATGAGATTAAGAATGAATCCAAAGTTAATGGATATTGGATGGAATGATTATTCCTAGAGAATTGCTATGAAATCATAGCATTGGATGACATTCTTGGGTAATTCTCCATGATGTCAAATCCGAAGATTGTTGCATTGATCTGAAGTTCAAAGAACATGTGTCAAAGGTGACACATTATTTACAATAATGAAGAATGGTTACGTATCATCCATATAAGGATTACTAAAGAATAAATGGTGGAAGGTGAAGTTATATGTGTGATAATTCAAAATAAAAGAATTATGTGATTTCTATGAAGAGGAGAAGAAAATAAGAGTGTGAATTCTGTTTGGTTGAGAACACATCATTTATCCAATCATGTGCATAAATTAATAACACACAAACCAATTGAAAAAGAAGTATAGAGAGCTGTCCATGCATGATCTTTACATTTTAAATGGACATTCATGAGACTGGATTTAAGGTGATTCCAATCATATTCAATTAATATTAGAAAGAAAGATGCTTATAGAAGGTAGAGAAGTTAGAATAATTTCCTTATAAAATATGATGAAGATTTGCAGGCATGTATTTCACAAAGATAATAATTTGGCTGGAGAAATTTTGATGCAAGAATTATGAAGGAAAGGGGGATAAATGATGGTATCTATTAGTATGGTTTCTCTTGCAAAAGCAAATGTCTAAGATGGTGCAGTTTTCCATTGTTTGCCAAATTTTTGGGTCCAAAATTTGGACTTGGGTTAGCATTGAGAAAAGTGTATTTCCTTGAAGATCACTTAAAAATATGTAAAAGGCATTAATTTTTTTAGGATAAGATTCATAAAGTAGATTTCACAAATACTTGAAGAATGTCGATGGTGTTCTTTGTAATTACGACGAGCATCAAGAATGGCAGAGGTGAAGAGCTTTGCAAGTGATCATTATGAAAGGGAGGAGAATGGAGAGTGGAGAATCATGGTGGTGAAAAGGATTTGATAGAACTATTTTAAATTATGATGATCTTTGCAAATCCAGAAAATAGCCTTAGTGCTTTGCGAAACAGAGTGAATTTCAGAAAGAATTTTAGAGCTCTGTGATTTAGTGATGACGTATTTCTAAGGTGGATAAAATGTTCTAGAGTTGTGGGAAATTCCTATAAATAGTCCCCAAACCCCTAGATAAATGAATAGATACTTAACAAGAATTTTAGAGATCTAGAATTGTGAATAAGCCTCACAAATTAAGTTATTCTGTGAAGGGGACATGCTTCACGACGATAGGTTGTTCCAAAAGGGTTCAATGAGCTTTACTAAGTTGTGAGATCTATAAAAGAAGTTTGCTTGGAGGCAGTTTCGGGGTTTTCAAAGGAGTTAAGCTCTGCAAAGACAGAGTTATCTACAAAGGTAATTCACTTTGTGAAAGTTGTGAGCTCTTCGAAGGTAGAGATCTTTGTGAAGTTCTGTGCTCTGTGAAGGCCACAATTGTGTGAAGTAGTGATATCTATGAAGAAGTGATCTCTAAGAAGTAGTGTGCTCTATGAAGGAGATATAAGAAGGATCTTCGTGAAGGAGATTTATAAAGGAGATTTGCGAAAAATAGTTTTGAATAACTGGTTTAGGTGAACCAGTTCTTGGGAAGACACCACTACACAATTCCATATTACTGTGTGCCCAAGAATAATTAAGTGTGCTCACATAAAGACTGATTATTACTTAGGGAAGAATAAATGTGATGATTCTATGTTGAGTTGGAATTCATTTATATATTAATCACAAAGGGATTTTGTGACTTTTTGAAAGAAGAAGATAAGTGATCTTAGTGCAGTTAGTTTGGAACTGAAGGAGAAAGTGTGAAGAAGAGCAGATTTTAGTGAAACTGGTTTTGCATCTAAGAAGTAGGCGATGATGAGTGTAAAGATTTGAGGTTTGATGTAGATAAAGAAGTGGTTGTACACATACATGTTTCTAGTCAAGTAACAAGTGAAGAGAGGAAGAACAAATTAGTACTATGAAATCCAACAGGTCACAACAGGTGGAAGACTCTATTGGTGTTACAAAACCTTATCAACAGGGAGAAGACTATATTTAGAGGCCGTATAAAAAACTAGTAAGGTGTTGTATGTTGGAGTAGGTCATCAAATGTTTTGAAAGATAGAATTATTTCCCTTCCCCATCTAAGTGTAGGGACTCACATTGGGAAGAGATTATATCTTCCCCTTCCTAAAGTGTAGGGATCCACACTAACTAGTGGATTGATTTCCTAGTCAACCCACTATAACAACATATTACATTATAGGTCAGAATCCATGCACTGGTCATTCCCTTTCATAGAAAGGACATATCTACTCTTATTGAGTTCTGAACCTTGTAAAAACATCATGTGCATATTTTTACTTCTTTCTATTATTTCATGAAAAAGGGAAAAGTGAACAAGAGAATCAAGATTCTAACAGGTCTAAAGGTACAAGGATAAAAAGTTGTAATTGGTTTAAAAAGTACCCAAAACTGATTCAACCCCCTCTCTGTGTTAGTAATATCCCAAACTAGTCCTCTCAATTATTGTCAAAGGGATAGTTTTAACTCTCATTATTTCTCTATAGTGAATTTATTCTCTTTTGAAGACCTGAGTTTATTTCCGGAGTTATCAATGAAGTGCACTTTCAGTGAAGATTCAGTTATCTA
Source organism: Viscum album (assembly GCA_963277665.1). Taxonomy (NCBI): domain Eukaryota; kingdom Viridiplantae; phylum Streptophyta; class Magnoliopsida; order Santalales; family Viscaceae; genus Viscum; species Viscum album. The sequence goes on along the minus strand of OY728143.1, from coordinate 1,362,496,660 downwards.
TAAACAGAAGGCTATATCTACTAAGACCATGATGGATATGAAAAATAAGGAGAATAGAAAGTTTAAAAAGAAGTCCGTATTATCTAAATAATATAAATCATCTGGTTCTCTATATATGGATAACATTGAAGACACACAAGACTTGGAAAGTAATGAGAAGGTGTCTCAAGTCCCTGTCAAGAAGATGGACAACCTTCCTACCTCAACTGATCAAGTTGTACATGTTAGTACATTTGGAAATTATTCTCATGATTAAAATGCTACCACAAGTGGTGAAGATTAATCTTAAACATCTCAAGAAATATTAGTTGATAGATTAAGAATGATTCTACATGGTATTCCTAAAGAAAGTGAATCCCTGGTTTGTGGAGTATTTCAATATATTCAGGAAAATATCACTCAGCTATAAGATGAAACTGATGTTTTGGGGAAAATCTTAAAAGATAAAATTGTTGAATGTTTAAATCTCTCCAGACTGGTTGGAGCCTTTGACGCAACAAATAGGGGATTTGAAGTAATTTCATCAAAGTGGCTCAAAGATGTTGAAGAGAAAGAGGGAGTCAACAAGGATCTATAAGAGAAGATCCATGCACTTGAAGATGAGATGAAAAAGATAAATGAATTCAAGGGGTTATATTTGGAATAAGACTGCATGAAAATCAAATAAATTGACTCTTTCTAACAAAACAATTTAAAGATGCATGAAGATGATGTTGAAATATTGAAGAAGGATTGCAAAGAGAAGATGACTATGATTGAAGACCAAAAGGTCATTGTCAATATGAGATGTATATAATTGGAAGATCAGTTGACCAATCTTGAGAAGACACATATTGAGTCTCCACAAAAGAACGAAACATTATCTACTAGCACTTAATGTTCACTAGAGGATTATATTGTCAAAATACCTCCAATATGTGATAAAAAGATCATGGATTCACTCATTGATCTATCACAAATAGCTGTGAAAGTGAAGGTACCATCCATACCAAATTGTACTAATGTTTCAAAAATTTCTTTTAAAAAAAAACAGGTCTGAAGAAAAATTCTAAACAAATATGGATGAAGAAAATTAAGAAGAAACCTACCACCATGACGAGGGTGGATAGAGGAAAGAGTATGTAAGATATCTCCCTACAGAAATCACAACATACCAAGAAGAAGATTCAACAACCTTAGAAAGAAGATGGAAAAAAGTCAAGGTTTTTTATCAATGATGGTGCTTTAATAGATTTGAGCTTTGTGAAATGTATTATTGTTATAATCTCTTAAATGTAAAAGAATGGAGAAAGTCCATCTTAAGGGGGAGAAAGCCAGAGAATAATAAGAAGAAACATCCAATTATCCAGAAGCATCTGAATACTACAAACATATTTTCAATGTTAGTTATCATCTTTTATGTATGAAATAGAAGTGGTCACATGAATTGTGCAGGTTCATTTCAATAGGTACCCAAATATGATAAGAAAATAAGATCACAAGATCTATCTATGATATAAAAATCATTATTGGGAAGAAATTAGAAGAATAATGTGAAACAAATTCTCCCAAGAAGGTTTCATGAAGGAACAATGAGAAGACCTTGGATTCTAAATCCAAGAATTTGTTGGGTAGTGCATCTAAAAGAAATAATAATAAGGATTACACTCATAAGAATCCATGTAGAAGATTCAATCTTGGTTCCTCAGTCCCTAATGATATATTCGTGGTTTGGCCAGAAGATTCGGAAAGAATGAGGAAAATGGAAGATGCACAGGCCAAGGCTACTGTTAAAAGTAATGAAAATATTCTATATGAAGAAAAAGAAGTTCTATATGTGAGGTGAAACAAGGGTGGTCATACTGTTAGAAAGTGCTTTGAATTTATTCCAACCAAAAAATAATTCTTGAAGAAGATGAAAGTCACACCAGGAGATTCTAGGGATTTCAAAGCTCTTGAAGAAAGAAGGTTCACACATAATGAGATGAAAGAGATATTTAGGTCCACAAAATCATAGTCAGCAATGAAGATCGGTTGTGAAAGTGTGAACAATGGAGCATCTGGGTTGAGGAAATCTTCTCAACCTTATTGTTCACATTGATGGAGTAAAGAAGATCCACCTTATTTTCTTAAATTTTTTGGGTATTGTATTTGTTCTTATAATACAGGGTATTTAAGGTGAAGTAAGATCTCAGGGGGAGAACCTGACAAACAGTGATGAAAAGTGTTACATTGGGAGGGAGACACATGAAGAATATACCAGAGTAATTATATAAATAAGTATCAACTTCAGTTGGTATTAAATTCAACTACTTTGAAGATTTTCTAAGGACCATGTCATTGGAAAATGAATTTCATTTCTTAATCTCTCATCCTTGGTTACTCAAAAATAATTATCTTTTTACAAAGGGGTAGAAACTAAGTTGGTTTATGATATTAGAATAATGAAAGTGTCCCAAGTCCACTTATCCTACAAATTGAACTTGAATTTTTTTGATCCATTTGTTGAAGTTAGTGTAGGAGTTTTTGGTTGATTATTTTATATCACATTTATTATGCTAATCCTGGAATGAAATTGTAATTCCCTTGAAGACAAGTGTATGAGTTATAATCTCATGAGGTATCATGATCAGAAGATAATGGACAACTTTGTTGTGTAAATAAAATCCTCTTGTTTTCTACATTGAGAACTGCTCAAGTAGAATTAGAGAGAAATGATTGATGGAACACTGCTTGAGTATGGACTGATACCCTCTCTACCATGAACATTTTATTTATTATCAATCAATGGGAGAGAAATTAAAATGACAGTTTTAAAATTAAGGGGAGAGAAATAAGTAAAGGGGAGATAAATATTATCATTTTTACATTAGCACATTCATTTGAAGAGAACATTAAGGAACTGAAAACAAAATACAAAGGGGGAGATTATTGGGACCACTTTATGTATGAAGATTGTATTTTTTTTCAATAGTTGTCAATGCTGGTCAAAATGAATAAGGAGATGAATAATGGCTCAAAAGTTAATGGATATTGGCTGAAATGAGGATGGATTGATAATTATTATGAAATCATAGCATTGGATGTCATGTTTGGGTAATTCTCCATTATGTCAAATCAGAGGATTGTTGCACTGATCCTATGTTCAAATAACATGTGTCAAAGGTGAAACATTGGTTAAAACAGTGAATAATGGTGAAGTATCATCCATATAAGGATGAATGAAGAATAAATGGTGGAAGGTGAAGTTCTAAGCGTGATCATGAAAAAGAAAAGAATTATTTGATTTTCATAAAGAGGAGAAGAATAAAAGAGTATTCATTCGGTTTAGTTGAGAACACATCATGAATGCACTCATGTAAATTAATTATGAACACCCAAACCAAGTGAAAAAGAATCAAATAGAGGTTTCCATGCCTGATCTTGAAATTCTAAATGTCCATTCAGGATATTGGACTTAAGGTGGTGCCAATCATATTTAGTTAATATTGGAACAAAATATGTTGTTAGAAGATAGGGAAGTTAGAATACTTTCCTCAGAAAATATGAGGATGATTTATAGGTCTGTATTTCACAAAGATCATAAGATGGTGGGAGAAATTTTGATACAATAATTATTAAGGAATGGGAAATAAATGATGTTTTCCATCATCATGGATACTCTTGCAGAAGTAGGTATCTTAGATGGCATAATTTTCCAGTGTTTGCCAAATTTTTGGGGACTAAAATTTAGACTTGGGATATCATTTTAAAAAGTGGATTTCTTTGAATATCATATTAAAATATGGAAAAGACATGAATTTAATGTATATAGGCATCATGAAGTAGATTTTCTGAAGATAAGAATAATTTTGATGGCGTTCTTCGTGATTATGATGATCTTTGCGAATAGAAGAGTTGAAGATCTTCGCAAGCGACCATTGCAGAGGGGAAAAGCATTGCGAGTGGAGTATCACGATGACGCAAAATATTTTATGGAACTATTCACAATTACGACGACCTTTGTTAATCTACAAAATAATGATGGTGCTTTGTGAAATAGAGTGAATTTTGGTGGGAATTTTAGTGCTATGTGATTTGGTACTGACATGGAGTTGAGGTGGCTAAAAGGATCTCTAATCTGTTGGAAACACCTATAAATAGGCCCCCACTCCATCAATAAAATATAATAGACTTAACAAGAATTTTAGAGAACTATAATTGAAAATAAGATTTTCAAAGTATGTTTTTCCATGAAGGCGATGCTCTTTGTGGTGACAGGTTGTTCTGTAAAGGCTCAGTGAGATTTAAGAAGTTGGGAGCACTATGAAGGAAGTTATCTTTATGGAGGCTATGGGTTTTGAAAAGGTTGTAAGCTCTATGAAGGCAGAGTTCTCTACAATAGTAATTCTCTCTGTGAAAGTTGTTATCTCTATTAAGTTAGAGAGCTCTGCAAAGGTGTGTAATCTATGAAGGCCAGAGCTCTATGAAGTATTGAGCTCTACAAAGAAGTGTGCTCTGCGAAGGAGCTTTGTGAAGGAGCTTCACGAAGGAGCTTTGCGAACAACAGTTTTGAATAACTGGTTTAAGTGAACCAGTGATTGGTAAGACACAACTACACAATTTCATATTACAGTGTCTCCAAGAAGAATCAAGTGTGCTCACATAGAGACTGATTATTAATCAGGGCAGAATAATTGGGATGATGCTATTTTAAGTTGGAATTCACTGATCTAATAATCACAAAGGGAGTTTGTGATTATGTAAAAGAAAAAGAGAAGTGATCTCAGTGTAGTTGTTTTTGCACTGAAGGAGAAAGTGGGAAGAATAATGGGTTTCAGTGCAGCTAGTTTTTCATTGAAGAAGATGGAGAAGAAAAGTGTGCCGCTTTCAGGTTTGCTGCAGAGAAAGAAGTTTTTATCTACTTGAATGCTGCTAAGCAAGTAACAAGTGAAGAGAGGAAGAAAAAAGTAGCATTGTGACATCCATCAAGTCTCAATAGTTGGAAGACTTTATTGGTGTTGAAAACTATTATCAGTAGGGAAAAGACGGTCTTCAGAGGTAGTATAAAGAACCAGTAAGGTGTTGTATGTTAGAATAGGTCATCACATGTTCTGGAAGATATGATTATTTCCCTTCCCCCTCAGAGTGTATGGACTCACACTGGGAAGCGATTATCTCCTTCCCTCATCTAAGTGTAGGGATCAATAGTGACTAGCGGATTGTTTTCCTAGTCAACCCACTTTAACAACATATTACATTATAGTGTATAATCCATGCACTAGTCATTCCCATGCATGGAAAGTATATATCTACTCTTATTGAGTGGAAAACCTTGTAAAAATATCGTGTGCACATTTTTACTTATTTGTATTATTTCATACTATAGGGAAAAAAATAAGAGAATCAAGATCCGAATAGGTATGTAGGTACAGAGATAAAAAGTTAGAATTGGTTCAAAAATTCCACAACACTGATTCACCCCCTCTTATTGTTAAGCATATCCCAAACTAGTCCTCTAAATTTGTATCAAATGGATATGTTGACCTTTGTTGATTTATCTATAGTGAAGTTATTATCTTTTGAAGACCGTAGTTTCTTTCCTTAATTACCAATGAAGTTCACTTTCAGTGAATATTCAGTTAACTCTAAACATAAGGCTATATATACCAAGACCATGACGAATAATAAAAAAAAGGAGAAGAGAAAGTTGAAAAAAAATTCCATTTTATTTAAAGAACAGGAAGAATATGGTTCTCCATACTTGGAAGAAATTTAAGACACAATATACTTGGAAAGCAATGAGAAGATGGATCATGTCCCCATCAAGAAGATGAAAACCTTCCAACCTAAAATGATCAATAGGTTTGTGTTAGTACATTTGGAAATTATTCTCATGGTTAAAATTCTAGCACAAGTGGTGATGATCAATATACAACATCTCAAGAAATATAAGTTGATAGATTAAGAATGATTCTTCATGGTATTCCTAAATAAATTGCATCCCTGGTTTGTGGAGTATTTCAATATATGATGGAAAATATCACTCATATAGAATAATAAACTGATATTTTGGAAAAATTCATACAAGGAAAAATTGTTTAATGTTTAAAGATCTCAAGATAGGTAGGAGTATTTGAAACAAAAAAGATGGGATTTAAAGTAATTTCATCAAAGGGGGCCAAAGATGTTGAAGAAAAAGTGGGAGTCAACAAGAATCTAGAAAAAAATATCCATGCACTTGATGATGAGCAAAAAAAGGGCAATAAATTCAAGGGGTTAAATTTGGAAGAAGACTCCCAGAAAATCAAAGAACAAAAATATTTGTTACAAAACAATGTAAATATGCATGAAGATGAAGTTGAAAGATTGAATAAGTCTTGCGAAGATAATATGACTATGATTGAAGACTAGAAAGTCATCCTCAATATGAGATGTCTAGAATGGGAAGCTCAGTTGACCAATCTTGAGAAGACACATATTGAATCTCCATAAAATAAGGAAATAGTAGTTGCTGGCATTAAATGTTCACTGGAGGATTCTATTTTTAAAATACCTCCAACATGTGGTAAGAAGATCATGGCTTCACTCATTGATCTATAACAAGCAAATGAGATAGTGAAGGTACCATCCATACCAACTTGTACTAATGTTTCAAAAATTGTTTCTACAAAAAGTGTAGGTTGGAAGAAAAATTCTAAAGAATTATGGATGAATAAAAGTGAGAAGAAACCTACCAAAATGGATAGGGTGGATAGGGTGAAGATTATGGAAGATAAATCCTTATAGAAAGCACAATATACCAAGAAGAAGATTAAAAAACCATATAAATAATATGGAAAGAAGTCAAGGTTTTTTGTTCAATGCTGGTGCAATAATAGATTTGGAAATTGTTCACTTGATTGTTGGTACAATACCTTAAATTTAAAAGCACAAAGAAAGCCCATATCATGGGGGGAGAAAGCTAGAGAATAAGAAGAAGAAACATCCACAGATCTAGAATCATTTATATACTATAAATACATTTGGAATGTTAGATAACATATGTGATGTATGCAATAGGAGTGGTCACATGGATGGAGCATGTTCATTTCAACAGGTACCCAAAGTTGATAAGAAAAGAAGATCACAAGAACTAGCTAAGAAAAAAGAATCATCCTTGGGAATAAATCAGAAGAATAATTTGAAACAAAATTCTCCCAAGAAGATTTCTAGAATGAAATATGAGAAGTCCTTGGATTATAAATCCATGAATTTGAAGGTTAGTGCATCCAAAAGAACTCCTAAGAAGGATGACACTTAGAAGAACCCATGTAGTGGATCCAATATTTATGCCTCAGTCCCTAATGATATATTATTGGTTTTTCCAAAATATTTGGAATGAATGAGGAAAATGGAAGATGCATGGCCAAGGCTAGTTCTAAAAGAAAAAAGAAGATTCTACATGAAGACAAAGAAGTTTGGTGTGTTAGGTGCAACACGGATATTCATACTATATGAAAGTGCTTTGAATTTATTCCATCCCAACAAGAATCCCTAAATAAGATGAAATTTTCACCAGGTTATTCTAGTGATTTCAAAGCTCTTGAAGAAAGAAGGTTCACACACAATGATTTTTAAGAGATATTTAGGTCTATAGAATAATAGTCAGTAACGAAGATCAATTGTGAAAATTTTAAGAATGAAGCATCTGGGTTGAGAAAATCATCTCAACCTTGTTGTTCACATTTATAGATCAAAGAGGATCCACCTTATTCCATTAAATTGTTTTATTTTATTTATTCTTATAATACATAAAATTAAAGGAGAAACAAGATATTAGGGGGAGAACCTAAAAAACAGTGATGAAAAGTGTTCCATTGAGAGGGAGACACATGAAGAATCTACCAGAGTCATTATATCAATATGTATCAAATTTAGTTGGTATTAAATTCAACTAAACTGATGATTTTTTAGGACTATGTCACTGTAAAAGGTATGTCATTTCTTAATCTCCCATACCTGGTTTCTCAAAATAAAGATGTTTTTACAAAGGGGGAGTAACTAAGTCAGTTGGTGACATAAGAAGAATGAAAGTGCCCCAAGGCCACTTATCCTACCAATTTTACTTGATTTTTTTGATCAATTTGTTGAAGTAAGTGCAGGGGTTTCAGGTTGATTATTTTATATCACATTTATTAGGATAAGTCAGGAATGAAATTGAAAATCCCATGAAGACAAGTGTATGAGTTCTCATTTCACGAGTTATCATGATCAGTAGATAATTGATAGCTTTGTTGTCTAAATCAAATTCTCTTTTTTTCTACACTGAGCCCGGCTCAAGTAGACTTAGAGAGAAATTATTGATGGCACACTGCTTAAGTTTGGACTGATACCCTCTCTACCATGAACTTTTTATTTCTTGTCAATAAGGGGGAGAGAAAGTGAAATGATTCTTCAAAAAGTAAGGGGGAGAGAAAGAAGTAAATGGGAGAGAAAGATTCTCATTTTGACATTGACACATTCATTTGAAGAGAAATTTAAGGTATTGACAACAAAATACAAAGGGGGAGATTGTTGGGACCACTTTGCATATGAAGATTGTATTTGTTGTCAATAATTGTCAATGACGTTAAAAAATGAATAAAGAGATGAAGAATGACTCAAAGTTAGTAGAGATTGGCTAAAATGAGGATACCTAGAGAATTTTTATTTAATCATAGCATTGGATGTCATGCTTGGGAAATTCTCCATGATGTCAAAATAGATGATTTTTGTACTGATCTGAAGTTTAACGAACATGTGTCGAAGGTGACACATTTTTTACAAAAATGAAGAATGGTAAAGTATCATCCATCTAAGTATGAGATAAAAATAAATGGTGGAAGGTGAAGTTCTAAGTGTGATCATGAAAAAGAAAATAATTATGTGATTTTCATGAAGAGGAGAAGAAGAAAAGAGTGTGAATTCGGTTTGTTTGAGAACAAATCATGCATGTACTCATGTGCACAAATTAAGAACACCCAAATCAAGTTAAAATGTACCAAGGAGAGGTGTCCATACATGATATTGACATTCTAAATGTCCATGCATGATATTAGAGTTAATGTGATGCCAATCATATTCAGTTAAGATTGGAAAGAAAGATGCTTCTAGAAGATAGGGAAGTTAGATTACTTTCCTCATAAAACCTGACAATGATTTGCAGGTCTGTATTTTACAAATATGATAAGTTGGTTGGATAATGTGTGATACAAGCATTATTAAGGATAGTTGGAGAAATGATGTTCTCCATCAGCATGTTTTCTCTTGTAGAAGCTGGTGTCTAAGATGGCGCAGTTTTCCAGTGTTTTTCAAATTTTTGGGGTCCAAAATTTTGATGTGGGTTAGTATTGAAAAAAGTGGATTTCCTTGAAGATAGAATCAAAATATGGAAAAGGAATTAATTTCATAGAGATATGAATCATGAAGTAGATTCTACGAAGAAATAAATAATGTTGACGATGTTTTTCATGATTACGAAGAGATTCAGAAAATGGCAGAGGTGAAAAGATTTTTAAGTGAGTGTTGTAGCCGGGAAGAGAATTGTGAGTGTAATATCTTGATGGGGAAAAATATTTGATGGAATGATTTACGATTGTGACAGGATTTTAAACTCATAAAAATATCCATGGTGCTTCGCGAAACCGAGTGAAGTTTAACAAAAATTTCAGAGCTCTGAAATTTGGTGATGACATGGCATTGAGGTGGCTATAAGGTTATAGAGTCGGTGGGAAACACCTATAAATAGGCCCCTAACCCCTTGATAAAGTAAGAGAGAATTTATGATAATTTTTGTACTCTAAAGTTGTGAAGAATCTTCGCAATGTAAGTTGTTTCATGAAGGCGATGTGCTTTGTAACGATAGATAGTTCCACAAAGGCTCAGTGAGCATTGCGAAGTTATGAGCTCTGTGAAGGCAGTTTTATTTGTGGTGGATTTGGGTTTCACAAAGGATGTATGCTCTATGAAGGTAGAGTGATCCGTAAAGGTAATCCTTTTTGTGAATGTTTTGAGCTCTGTGAAGGCAGAGATCTTCGCAAAGGTTTGTGCTCTGTGAAGGCTAGAGCTCTATGAAGCAGTGAGATCTACAAAGCAGTGAGCTCTTTGAAGAAGTGTGATCTGCAATGGAGCTCCATGAAGGAGATTTGTGATGGATTTTTGTGAAGGAAATTTTCAAAAATAAGTTTTTAATAACTATTTTAAGTGAACCAGTGCATGGGAAGACAAGACAACATAATTCCATATTATAGTGTTTCCAAGACGAATCAAGTGTGATCACATAGAGACTGATTATTACTCAAGGTAGAATATCTGTAATGATTCTAAATTGATCTGTACCTAATTGATCTGATAATACCAAAAGGGTTTTCTAATTCTGGAAAAAGAATAAGAGAAGTGATCTCAGTGCAGTTGGTTTTTCACGGAAGGATAATGTGTGAAGAAGAGCGGGTTTTAGTGAAGCTGGTTTTTCATTGAAGAAGAAGGACAAGAAGAGTGTACAAATTTCTGTTTTTTTGTATAGAAAGAAGTCTTTTTCTACTTTCATACTTCTAGGAAATTAACAAGTGAAGAGAGGAAGAACAAAGTACCACTGTGACATCCAGCAGGTCTCAACAGGTGGAAGACTCTATTGGTGTTGTAAACCCTTATCAACAGGGAGAATACTGTCTTCAACGGAAGTATAAAGAACCATAAATGTGTTGTAAGTTTGACTAGGTCAACAAGTTCAAGAAGATAATATTATTTCCCTTCCCCCTCTGAGTGTAGGGATCACACTAGGAAGAAATTATCTCCTACCATTCTCTAAGTGTAGGGAGCCACAATGACTAGCAGGTTGTTTTCCTAGTCAACCCACTGTTATAGAAAATTATATTATAAAGAAGAATCCAGGAATTGGTCCTTCCCATTCATGTCAAGGAAATAGATACTCTTATTGAGTGGTGAACCTTTTAAAAATATCATTTTCATATTTCTACTTCTTTCAATTATTGCATGCGACAGAGAAAAGAGAATAAGAGAATCAAGATCCTAACAGGTCTGGAGGTACATGGATAAAAAGTTGGAATTGGTTTAAAAAGTCCCCAACACTGATTCACCACCCCTCTCAGTGTTCGGAAAATCCCAAATTGGTCATCTAAAAAACTATTAGGAAAGACCTATCCCAATGGTTTTCCCAAACCATAGGAAGAGGTAAATCTGAAAAAAATTACAATAGGTGTTTGAACCCACAACCTATAGGTTAAATATCGAAGATTTTACCACTATCCTGTAGTTACCTTTGTGAATATATTTGGATATATATATATATATATCTAATTTATATATTGATTTATTTGTTAATATTTGTCAAAAAAAATCATAAAAAAAGGGTACCTATCCCTACAGTTCTCAAAACTGATGGGATAGGCCTTTCCCAATGGTTTTGAGAATCGTTGGGATAAGTACCCACCCTTTCCCAGCATTTTTCCCATACCATTTGAAAACGTGGCCTCAAAGTACCCTAACATTGGGAAAAGTGGACACTTTACCAATGGTTTTGGAAAAACTATTTGGAAAAGTGGACCCTTTCCCAATGGTTTTCCCAAACCATTGGGAAAGGGGACCTATACCAATAGTTTTTAAATTTTTTTGGTATTGATGCATAGGTATAGGTAGGCTTTATAGTAGTGTTTTTATTTTATTTATAGGTTTAGGATGGGATGGAAGGTCCACTGCTTTCAAATTGGGATAGGTAATTATACTGACAGTTCAATGAACCATGGGTATATGATTTTTAATAGAAAAATATATAGACACGGTTCTCCAAACCTTGTGTATAGATATATACCCATGGTTTAACAAAAAAAGTGGGTATGATAAAGTCTCATATGATATACCCATGACTTCTATAAAACCCATGGGTATAACTCTATACTTACAACTCCATCAGCCACAGTTTATAAAACTGTGGGTATATCCTATACCGATTATTTTAAGGGTTATACCTATGATTATAAACTATGGGTATGGGCTATGTTTCTAGTAGTGATACCAATATTTCCTATTATTAGAGTGTCATAGGCTATGAAATGCTATCTAGAATTTGCAATCACTTTTTTTTATTTTTTTTGAAAATTGGATTAGGTATCAAAATGACCAGGTCACTACTTATGAAATACATTATTTAAATTAATTCAAATCCATCTATATAAATTTTATTTTTTCCATTAGATTCCATATAAATACCGATATGTTTCATATTTATTGCCTATTTTCATCACCTACCATGATTTTAAGCATGTTCCATGGATAAAATTGGAAAATATTTTAAGGGAGGGTTGTTTCATGAGTATTATGGGCGATTGTTCATTTTTGTGGAAAGATGTGGAGGTGTGTTAATCACTTGTTATAAAATATATTTTATAAGAATTTTTTTATTTCAAAGATACCTCTATTTCTTCAAGAAATAAAAGAGAAAAATATTTATATAAAAATAATAAATATATGGAGAAAAGAGGATGTATCTTTCACTATTATAATTATTGTGTGCACCTATATGAAAAAAATGGGAGGATTTGTGATGGGATATTCAATTTAATGAATAAGGTGATGGAATATTCAAAGAGGATTTAGTTATTAATTATAGATTATGATTTTAAGATCCAAGCCTCCTAATTGAAGGATTTGTTTCAATAATACCTACAAATTTCTACCCGTAGAAAACTTATAATAATCCCATAAGAGTGATACATATATAGATTACTTAGTGTAGGGAAAGGATATAGATATTATTTTAGAATATGTATGAGATTTTTAATGGGAATATATTTTCAAATATAATATCACTGTGAAGGAAAAATATACAGGAAGGTAGGTATAAGTGAGAATGGGTGTACATAGGTGGTCAAAATATTTTTTAATAAACATATAATATATACTATAACTAAAAACATATATGGAGCGTGAAAAGAGTGAGGATAATTAATATCAATTTTTTTTCACTCTTAACCGGTGTAATTAAACATGACTTGTGTATAAACTTTTAATTTTAATTAAGTTGGAATTTTTTTGTACTATAATAAACTAAGTGTGGTGGATGTGATTAAGATAAAAAATAAGTAAGTTTTCATGTGAAATTAAATGAATATATGCCAATAATTTCTTCATTTATTATATAATTAGTTGATTTAAAAAAAAATTATATTTAGAATGTAATTGTGGAAATTAGATTTTTTTTCATTTTAATACTTTAATATTCAATTTATGATTTAATTTCTATAGATGTGATTTTAAATATGTTTTTAATAATGAAAAAGTTAAAGGAGGATGAGATAATCTATGAAATTTTTGAAAGTTAAATGATTATTTATGAAGAGTTAAATCATGTTGGATGACTAGAGGATATAATAGTTAATGAATGGCCCCATGAATTGAAGAAAGTAGATGATACGAGAAAAAATGGATTTTCACTAACAACATTCCAATCATTAAGTATGATTTCATGATATTTATGGATATGATAGATTTCATCGCATACAACTATCAGATATTTGAAACTAATTGAAGAAGGATTAAATGGTGAAATGATCAATAATTTATTTATAACACCACCATGTTAGGACACATGATTTCATAACACCTTATGATATCTATAAATTGTATGTAATACATAGTGATGCATTTTGGTGGGGGTGATTAATAATATCCCAGAATGAAATTATATTTTATGATATTCCCATATCATAGTTGATGATTAATGTAACAAACAATATTAGCCATTTGGATTTCCTATAAGAAATATGCTATAATTATAATAATATTTGAATTAAATATAAAAAATCATAGTTGTATCTTATGAAAAGATAATATAGGTGATGGAAGCACACTAAAGATAAGGATTATAGCTTATCAGTGGACCATATCATTATATTAAAATGGCTAGTTGAATTGAAAATACTCTATATCATAAATATGATTCCCTTGTATTATTTAACACTAATAGAACAAAAATCTTATGTATATTGTCCAAAACTATAATTATTTACCCAAAAACCATAGAAGTATCCTACTACCATGTTTTTCGAGATCTTGAACCTGTTATTTTTATTCTAGGTCTACTTCAATGTTTAAGTGAAATTGTGTACATAGATGACTGTTCCTATAGTTTTCCATTATATTAATTATTCTGTCACCATAATTTACCATCATGTTGTTATACTATCATTATTGAAAACTAGGGACATGTGGCTATTTCTAGGTTTTGTAATCATAGAAGTACAGATATGTATATGGTTTTCAACCCTCTAATATAAAAATTAGTTATGTATATGGTCCATGACTATGGAATTAGATTTACTGACTATGGTTGTACCTTTGTCCTAAATCATCCTACTTGTGGCCCATATTTCCCAAGAAATAGGGTTATAGCCAGAGAATATTTCTCTCATCAATGTAAGGATAAATCTATGGACATTTCCCTTGTACTTAATCACATATCCATAGATAGGGATCATGAACATAGCTACACAACCACATTTAATTCTTGTGGATATAATTTACTTCTATAGATCATGCATATAGTCAAATACCTATAATTATGGTTACTGTATGTAGCTCTATAATTATATAAATAGTAATTTCACAGGGTTATATGTTACAAAAAATTTCTTTAAATTAAATTTAAATATATATATACATATAAATATCAATATTTTATCTATAAAAAATGATAAGTATAACATAACATCATAAACATATATAATAAATTACTTATTATCTACATAGATCTTAAATACAATCAATATTAAAATTAGTACTCATAATTCATGTTAGCACCATCAGAACCCTTTCTAAAACCACAACTAATATCCTCCTTGATGTTATCATTAAAATCACCTACAAAATCACTAACACCATCAATTGTACAAAAAAATCTAGTACTATCTCTAACACCACCACCACGCTACAAAAAAAATACCCTGATTAGAATGGGGTTATTTTTTAGATTAGAAGGGGTTAAAACCCTTCAAATCACATTAGCGGTGGTTACCCATAACAGCCTATAACGCAAACAACAAATTTTGATAGTAGCGGTTCTTGATAAGTGATGCTAAACTAGTTTGAAATTAGAGGCATCTAGATTATAGTGGGTTTTAAACCCCTCTAATTTCACCAGAAAATGAAAAACTAGAGGGGTTTTTACCCCCAATAATCTAGAATTCATTTTAGTGTCAGTTGTAAACCGCCTCTAATGGATTTGTATGATTCAAATTAGGGGCGTTTTTTTTAAAATTCCTCTATCTGAGAACAATATTAGAGGGGGTTTCAATACCTTTTAATTTAGATAATTATTACAGGAGATTTAAAAAACTTCCTCTAATAAGTTTTTATAAATGATTTGGTTTTTCTCAATTCCCTCTTCCCTCCCTTTAACCCCCGACCCTCTAGTCCCACTCATGCCTCGGTCTAATTCCCTGACCCCTACCTCCCGCACTCACACTTGCATCTCCAGTTCCCCCCTCTAGTCCTGCTTGCGTGCCCAATTGCCCCTCCAGTCCTCTAGCACTTGTGATTCCACGTCCCCCCCACCCAATTCCCCACCGCATTAACACCAATTGGTAAAACATCTCCACATGGGTTTCGAGATTGGTACCTACCGAGTAAGTACACAATGCCTAAACAACTTAGGCGAACTCATTTCATTCATTTAATATAGGTTATGTTATTTATATATATTGAATATTATTTTAGAAAATAATATTTGAATAAATATTTAATTATGTATAAATATATAACCTATATATATTTTTATATGAAATAATAAATACATTTTTATATTATGTATTTATATATTTATATTATAATTCATTTATATCATATTCAATGTATATATTTATATAAACTATATATTTTATATGTGTATTTTCATATATTTAAGTAAATATATTTTATAATACTATTTATGTTATGTTTATACACATATATTTATATATTTATTTATGTATATTTATCTACTTAAATACATATTTATATATTATATGCATGTTTATTTACATAATGTATATATATATATCTATTTATTTAATATATTTACATAATTTATTTAAAACTTATTTCTATAATGTATTTCAATACATATATTTATTACTTTGTACATTAATATATATATATATATATTTTAAATATTATAATATTATATATAATTAATATTATATGAAATACCTATATATAAAATACAATCTATACAAATATTTATATAATGTTGTATATATAAATAATATGTATATTATATATAATTAATATTATATAAAATAAAATGTATACAGATATTTATATAATGCATTTCAATACATATATTTATTATTATGCACATTAATACATATATATTTCATTAAATATAATTGTATAATATTGTGTACATTAATAAATATTTATTTTTATAAATTTTATATCATATAATATTACTTATATATAATATAAAATAATAAACATATTATTTATAAAATATTTGTTATTATTATATTATGAATTGCAAAAACTACAAGCATGAGTTTTTATATAACATATTTTTTAAATAAATTATATTTATATAGTATGTTTATTGTTTTATATTATATATAACTAATATTATATGAAATAAAATTTACAAATATATATATATATTAATGTAAATAATATTATATAATTATATTTATGTATACATATAAATATAATTAAATATAATCACATAAATATTTTATATAATATGTTCATATAATGTATTTAAATAAATTTATATGTAGTGTTTTAATTATATATATATATATTATGGAATTTGTTCTTTTAAATAGTGGGGGTTCACAAGCCCCTCTAATTTAAATCCATTAGAGGGGGTTTTGAACCCCCTATAATTTAATACATTAAGTGGGTTTTGAACCCCCTATAATTTAATACATTAGAGGGGGTTGTGAACTATAAATAATCTCATTGATTAATAGTGGTTATGAACCCCATATTTTTTTTAAATTATAGTGGGTTTAAAATCCCCTCTAAAATCCAATAAGATATTAAAAAAATAACGTTAAAAAATTTAGAGGGGGTTCAAAACCCCTTCTAATTTAAGAAATTAGAGGTGGTTCATAACCCCCTCTAAATTCGATGATTAGCAAGAGTCTCACATAACCCCCTATAATTTATACAGAAAATTAATTTAATAGGGGTTAATAACCCCTTTTAAATTCTATGATTAAATGGGGTTGTACATAACCCCATCTAATTGTATATAAAAATAATTTAGCAGGGGTTGTCATAACCCCATCTAAAAAACCGCCTCTAATCTGCTATTTTTTGTACTCCCATCATCATCATCATGAGCATCACCATCATCATGAAAATATAAATCAATAGATTGAGTAGAGTAATCCTAAAAATATGAGTTCATCATCCTTAAAAAATAACAAACCACTATTTAAATCGCATAAAAAAGGAAATAAAAAAATATTTATATAATTCTTGATTTGTTCATTTATCATCTTCAGACATTTCTGAAATTGTTCTTCACACTTCATGTTACTCGTTCGATACAATCATTCATTTTCTCCTCTACTACTATAATGAAAATAGTTCTTAAAGAAACACTACTTAAAGACCAAATATCTAGATGGTTTAACTTTATTTCCAAGATGATAGGGAACAATACCCTAATGATTATATCACAACACCTAATCTGGATAATGCTTTAGATCGATAATTTTTGGTACTTTTCTTAGAAGTAATTCAAGATAATTCTGTTAAATAATACATTTCATTAATTAAAATGATATAAAAAACTAAAATAATGAAATTTAATTAAATTAAGAAAAATATAAATTAACACTATTTTTTTTCTAGGATTAAGTTATTTATGGTTCTTCTATTTGTATTTTTCCTTCCTATAAAAAATAAATTAGGTCATGGTAAACTACTTTTAAAACTCAATTAATTTATCTACATAGTTTTAACAAACAATTAGTGAATCCTTAATAAATAAATATAAATTATACTTGTTGATAATAATAAATGTAATTTTATGCCAAATTAAATTTAACTAAAAAAACATAAACTAATCAAAATGGAATACGGTTGAAGATTAAAAGACTAAAATATTTTGAATGAAATAATAATAAACCAACCAAAAATATATATAACAAATTTAATAAAAGGAACTAATTCAAATTAAACTATATTTAACTAAATAAGTGAAAAAAATATTGAACCTAACAATCCAAAAAAATTCAATTCAGTTTGGTTTAGTGATATTTGTTTGAGTTTAAATAATTTATACTCTATTGATATGATTTTATTTAGTTTAGTTTAGTAATCTCGGATTTTTAGGATAAGATCAGTTCAATATGGTTTCTTTAATATGGATTGGTTTAATTAGGTTATTTTTTTTCATGACCTTCCTTCTCCAAGATGAGGGAAGGGATAATAGATTGAAAAACCTTTCCTTCCTCAAGTTGAAGGAGAGATAATGACCCTCGATACCTACCTTCAATAGGCCCCAAAGTGGAAACTATCACCAAGGGAATATAATAACATGTAATATGGAAAGCATTACCCTTTTTGTTTAGTAGAATCATGAGATAATATAGTAAATCCCAACAACACCAAAGCTATAAGTAAAAGTAAAGACAAAACAACCCATTCCCATAGCATGTTCCAATAATAAAGTGCTACAAATTTACAAGAAAACTTCAAAGGAAAGTACCAAATAAAGGAAAAAATACAACAATAAGTACCCCAATGTCTGAGCTAGTACGGTCTTGCATGATCCCTAATGTCATTCTAGAAACCTAAAAGCAGTTTTATATACTTAGGGTGAGTATAAAGGTATATTCAGTTGGGAAAACCAAAATCTCTCGTGCACAAGTGGGGAGACATTCTAATGCCATGTGAGAAAAAGAGGAGAAAACTAAAGCACCTAGCAAGGAAACTGTCCACCGAACCTCACCAAGGAACACTCCCCAAATAACACAAGTCAAGTAATGTAATAGTAATAACACATCAATGTTTGGGTACCCTGCACCACTTTCCAACTGGTTACTGAAGATATCATACACGTCATACCATCCACGCCATTTTCATCATAGTCCCACTACCATACCCCACATGCACACACCTAGGATACCACAACCACACATCTTTCATGTAAACACCTAGGCCACAAAAACCAAATGTAACCACGCCCACAGACACCTGGGATGGAATAACTACCACAATGCCCGAAGGCACCTGGGCCCGAACACCTACTACCGTGCCCGAAGACACCTGTGACTCTTCTCGAAGACACTTGGGAAACAAACCATCCACACACACCTAAGCCAACCACCACAACTACCCTGACCGATGAATCTTGGGCTATAATGGACCCCATTCTATCACAGTCTTCCTAAAGTGTCTTAGGCTACTTGGTAAAGGGAGCATAAAAGGAGATATTACCTAGCCCCTCATTGGAGTGTTGGGAAAAACACCCTCCCCCATGAAATGGGGGTGTTTGGCACAGAGTTCTCAACTTGGGTGGTGCGTGAATAAGAAACATAAGAACTAAATTATACATACAGGTAAAAAAGTACTCATCCAATCCTAGGGGTTCCAAAACTAGCCAATACACAAATACCTTCTTTAATATTCATTCATAAAACCACAACAACCACAACCAAGTCACAAGTCATTCCCAGAAAAAAATTTCCCATTGAACCCATTATTTTTATCACATTCAAGTAGTTCCATTTAAATATTTTTTCTCTACTGGAAAACTAACTGGCATAACCACAAGAAAAGGAAGGAAAACAAATCAAACAACAATTTAAGCATTCACACCCGATTCTCTTATAAGTCACAACAACAAAAGGGGTCCTTGAGATCCCTCAAAGAACTAGAATCAAATCATGCTCCACCATATGGCCCCACATGTACTTAGATCCACAAACCAATAACTGCACCACAATAGGGGATCACATCCCAATCCATGTCACCTATCAAGAATCAAGTAAAACAACCACACATATTACCAAGGCAGAGCAGGGGAGTTTCCAGATTTAAATACACCATTCACTAAGTTCATTATTTTCTCATGGGTTAACCGTGGTGATCACACATGGATTCTTGTTTACTGGAAATCCATTTAATCAACCAAGATTACTTGATTAGCCAATTTCCATGTTACAGCCATCCAATCATCATAGAAAATAGGGGTCCCTTAGTGCATAAGGAAAGACCACCAACGGACATGATTTTCAATGGACAGAAGCTCATACAATCCACAATATATAATAAAGGGTGAAAGAGTACAAAAACATCATCAAACACACCCCTTAAATCTTTAAAATTCTCTTTATTATCTTTGTTAAGGTTTGGGTTCATCCATACCCATAGAAACATTAGCATACCCACCCCTCATGATACACAACAAAGAGGGACGAAGGAAGAACCCTACCTAGATGATCAACGATAGAAGTTTTTCTCCACCCACTAAGAACTAGGGATGTGAGAATTAAAAGGGAGAAACGCTGGGGATTCCAAGAATTAATAGGAGAGGATCTAGTACAAGCACACCACTAGCCTTAGGAAGGGGGGATACAAACTTACCAAGGAAAGGAAAAGAGAGTCACCCAGAAGAAGAAATAATTCCCATGTGATAAAAAGGTGAGATCATGGAGTTACAAGATATGAATTTTGAATGGATAAAGAGGAGGCTCATGGTTTTACCATGAGTTTGGACGGTTACGCATTATGGAATTAATTGTTATTTAATAATTCTCATTAGAGAGGTGTCCATAATAGATGTGCATTAAATGATTTCCTTTAATCAGAGGAAAATGCGTAACAGGGGTGGAACTAGAAACTATGAGAAATTGGAAAAATAAAAAGTCAAAAGGGAAGACATGGTGCCACCATAACGGTGCCACCGTAATAGTGAGACACTGTAAGCGGTGCTACAATTTCAGTGTCTGATAGTGACGGTGCCACCAGTTCGGTGAGATACCGCAAGTGGTTCCATCGCAATGGTGAGACCATGACAGTGCCACCATAATGGTGCCACCATGACCAGTTCCACCGTAATGGTGGAAATGTTTGGTGGAACAAAGTTTTTGGAAAAGTACTGGACCAAGGGCTTCTGGTCCATTACATCAGATACCTCTCAAACTATTCTCATCCTCGATAATTCAATGATAAACCCAAAGAAAAGAGTGGGGTCCAAACAACCACCTCAAAGATACCTCTCCGGAGTAGACCTACTCGAAATCTAGGAACGCCTCTTCCTATAGTAACTACACAAACATATAAAGGTCATACCATCTAGTCATATGGATTAGGGAGTCCCTTCCTCCATGTTAAGATACTATCCTCTTAGGGCGGTAATGACTCGCCCACATGGGTTTAATCGCATCCACCTTAATGCGTCTCAATTAGGAATCAGATCCTCCCCTCCCCATAGTCAGGACTCTTCACACACATCTAGATAACAAGGGAAATATTCCATTTCATAGTTATCGGGTCAAACACTACATCACGAAAAAGTAAAAAATAGAATAGAACAAAATTCAAAAAAACTCCGGGTACCGAATGCGCATCTGTGCCTCCCATTCCAAGGTACTCTCCTTAATGCCATCATGCCTCAATAACACACGAACCAAGGGAATGGTTTATCCACTAAGGATATTCTCCTCACGATCCTCGATCCTCAATGGTTCTTCTATAAACATCCTATCATCCTCAATATCCAGCCATCCCAAGTTGAGGACGTGTGAATCATCGTGTAGATACCGATGGAGCTGAGACAAATGGAAAAAGTTTTGTACTCTCAATAGCAGCAGTGGTAGCGCCAGCTGATTAGCCACTTCTATGACTCGCCATAACACCTCAAAGTGTCTGAAGAACCTGGGAGAAAGATTACTCCCTCTGTTTAACCTCCATTTACCATGCCAAGGGGAGACCTTCAAGAAAACATGGCCCCTGACCTCGAACTCCAAGGGTCTCATCTTATGATTGACATACGACTTCTGCTGGTCCTGAGCCACCTTCATCATCTCCCGTATAAGCTGAACCTTCTCCGTCATGCTCCATACCACCTATGGGCCAAGAACACATGCTTCCTCAACCTCTATCCAACACACAGGTGAATGACACAGCCTCCCGTACAAGGCTTCAAATGGAACCATGCCAATGGTAGAGTGATATATATTGTTGTTGGAAAACTATACTAGAGGTAAGTGTCATACCCACGATCCCCCAAAGTCCAAAATTCATTCCCGTTAATATCCTCCAATTTCTGGATGGTGTGCTCTATCTTCTCATCTGTCTGGGGGTGGAAAATAGTGTTGAGGCATAGCTAGGTGCCAAAAGCATGTTTCAATCCTTTCCAGAATCGTGAGGTAAATTGGGAATCCCAATCAGATACTATGGACCTAATAACTGGATGCAATCGCACCACCTCATCCATGTACCTCTATGATAAGGTATCCACCACACATGACTCCTTGATTTCCAGGAAGTGAGCGGATTTCATTTGTCGGTCCACCACAATCCAGATAACATCAGAACCTCCTTGAACTCTGAGTAGTCCCATGAATAAATCCATCAAGATGTCATCCCACATCCACTCAGGGACATCAAAAGGTTGTAACATACCTCCTAGGACGCTGTGTTTAGCCTTCACTTATTGACATATGAGGCACCTTTCCACAAACACTGCCACTGCCCGCTTCACCCCGGGACACCAAAACTGACCCCTAAAACCCCAGTACATCTTGGATACTTTTGGGTGTACCGCCAGGGGTGAGTTGGGGAACTCCCCAAGGACCCTATTGCGCATTTCCCCTGGGATGATCAAATTTCCATGAAACAATATCCTATTCTGGCCATCTTCCGACCATCCTTCCAGAGAAATGCACTAAATAACATGGTCACACATCACTTCAGCCTCTAAGTCCCCCCATTGAGACTCCTCCACCTACTACAATAGAGAGTACTACACTGTCATCTAGAATAGATAGCCTATTCCATCCTCCACCCTTGTATCCCATTGTAGGGTAGCCAACTCCTCCATCACCCTCCAAGCATCTACCGAATCTCAAACCGCATCATTCATCGAATTTATTCTCAAGGAATCGACCACCACATTTCCCTTACCTGAGGTATAGGAAATTTCAATGTCATAGTCCTGAAGAAACTCCATCCACCTCTACTGCTGTAAGTTCAGGTCTGGATGAGAGAAGATATACCTCAAGCTCTTGTGATCTGTGAAGACCAAAAATTGCTCCCCGATGAGGTAGTGCCGCTACAACTTTAGTGAGAACACAACCGCTATGAGATCCAAGTCATGGGTGGCATAGTTACCCTCATGGGGATGTAACTGCCTAGACCCATAAGAGATCACCACTGCTGTTGCATCAGCACACACCCTAAGCCTTGGCCCAAAGCATCACAGAACACCTCAAAAGTTACTCCTTCTTCTGGTAACCTCGATACAGGGGCACTAACCAGCTTCCCCTTTAGAAAACTAAAGGATTCCTAGCACCACTCACTCCATATAAAAGCCTGGACTTTCTTGGTCAAGGATGTCAAGGGAACTGAAACTCGAGAAAAGTTGAGAACGAATCTCTGGTAGTACCTCACTAAACTCAAGAAACTACGAACCTCTGCCATGTTATTTGGTGCTGACCAAGAAATAACCGCTTCAACCTTTGATGGATCAACTACTATTCTCTGCTCAGACACCAAGTGTCCAAGGAAGTGCACCTCTTAAGTCCAGAAATTTCACTTGGAAAACCTTTTTTAGAGATGTTGCAGTCAGAAGAACCCTAAAACCATTCCCAGATGCTCGGAATGGACCTCCTATGATCTTGAGTAGATCAAGATGTCATCAATAAACATGACTGCGAACCATTCCATATATTCCTGGAAGACAGAGTTCATGAGCTCCATGCACACAGCTGGTGCGTTCGTAATGCTGAACGACATGACCACGAACTCAAAGTGCCCATATCTTCACCTGAAGGCAGTATTCAAGATATCACCCCCTTCACCCTCAACTAGTGATATCCTGACCGCTGGTCGATCTTGGAGAACCACCATGCCCCCTTAAACTGGTCAAAAAGGTCGTCTATCCTAGAGAGAGGGTAATGATTCTTGACCATTGCATGATTCAGTCTTCAGTAGTCTATGAACAGCCTAAGACCACCATCATTCTTCTTCACGAACAAGACTGGAGCACCCCATGGTGATGATCTAGGTTGAACAAAACCATTCTTCATCTAACCATCACTCTGAATTCATAACTCCTACAACTTAGAAGGCGCTATCCGATAGGGAGCCATCGAAATTGGATGGGAACCGGGTTGCAAGTCTATCCCGAACTCAACATCACGTCGAGGGGGTAGAGTCACCACCTCTTCAGGGAAGACATCCTTGAATTCAATGATGATCCCCAATATTTCCACTATCCCTAAGTCTGATGACTCCACTAACATCATAGCTAACATGGAAAGAACTGGCTCCGCTCACCGGCTACCCTCATGCGAACCCCGCTTGCCAACGAAAGTCACACGTTGTTTCCCATATCTGAAAAAATGATCCTTCTTCAGAAACATTCAATAACGACACTTACTGAGGACAACAATTAGATGCCCAAAATGATATCATACAACTACATCTGCAACAGAAGAATGTTACCACTAGACTGATGTGATCCCAACACCAGTCTACATCTTCAGTAAAAATGAGACAAGTTGGTCTGAACTCTAACTGGCATACTCAAAACTAGGGGTATGGGAAGTCTCTCTGCATCTAGACTCAAAGCATATGCTAGAATGGGTGAAAAAAAGGAGTGTGAAGCTCCCGAATCAAATAAGGAACAAGAAATATTACTGAACAAGCTTATTGTACCTCGAATGACTTCTAGACCTGCTTGAACTGCAACCTCTGCGGTGTGAAACATCCCATGCCAAGATCTTCTACCTCGCAGCTGTCAGACACCTCCTCGACCATGCCTTGGTTGAGGTCCTTGAGGATCACCATGAGTTCGACCTCTTCTTACAATGTATACTCTCAGTGGAGCGGGAGCTCGCTGCCCTGGCTATTGCTAAAAGGGTCTGGCTGGAAACTACTACTACTGTGGTGGGAACTGAACCTGCCGACCCCCACTATACTGCACTCAGCCTAGGCACTGATTCCAAATATTCCCATGACCACCACCGACAAAGAATCTCAGTCCTAGGCCCGTAAGGAAGGGGAAAGAACCTGGATATTGAAATTGGAATTGTTGGGGCCTGCTCCCCACTAGCCAAAACCATGAAAGCCCTAACACAGGAGGTCTTCTGATGATATCTTTCCCCTTTGACAAGCCCAAATAGCTCCCCTCTCACAGAACACATCATAGCGCATGCATCCTATCCACCACTTTATCCTTCCTCTGGATGTCCAAGTATGTTGGTAGAGTGAAGGAAGTAACAACATACTGAAGAGAAGTTCAGAGTACCTCCCCTAAATGCCTCACCCGAGACTCCTCATCCAGAAAGAGGTCTGTAGAAAAGCGAAGAAGATCCTTGAAATTTATCCCCAAATCCCCCACTGACATGCCCCCTTGATTCAAGGAGAGTAGATCCTGCCTTTTCTTCGACTAAATTGTGGAAGAGAAGAATTCCGCCCAAAACTCCCTCTTGAAGTCTGTCCACGAAACCTCAGCCTCACTCTTCTCTCCAAGATAGAGTTTCCACCACTAAGACACTGCTCCTCACATCTGTCTTACAACCAGTGGAATCTAGTACTTCGTCGAAGCCTGGATCAATCTGAAAGCTATCACCAGATCCTCAAGCCATCTCTCTGTGTCTATTTCCAAGATGTTTCCCTTGTACTTCTCAAGGGTCTTCTGCTAAAATGAATGAAGTGTCCTCTTCCACTATTCCTCATCCTCCACTTGATCATCCCTCTAATGATCCGTAAAATCAGAATCCTAGGACTCAATCTCCCGCACTACCCGTGGTTTCCGTCCGGGTGCCATAGCTGAAAGGTAAGCAAGGAATGCCTAAGCCTGAGTAGTGTAGAGGATTTATTTTAAATTTTGTTTAGACTTTTTATTTATTTATTTATTTGTTAAAATCTCCAAAATACCCAAGACACACAATAAAAAAATTCATTTTTATAAATGTACCTTTCCTAGAGTCTCTACCCCGTATTTAGTATAGCCTCACTTGGTCGTTCGGTAGGTCCAGAGTCCTTGCATCGGATCACAGTGGGACCTAAAATCCCATGGCATAACCGGTATTCCTTAGCCTATTTCACATACCATGATTTTCTAACACTGTTTCCCTACCATCCAAAGTAATCCTCACTATGCCTAACCCAATCTACATCCTACATCTCAACCTCTGCCTCTGATACTATTCAGTCATGACTCACCTTCACCAAGTTGAGGTAAGGGACAATATATTGCCAAAACCTTGTTTACTCAAGTTAAAGGAGAGATAATTACCCCCAATACCCGCCTTTGATAGGACCCAGAGTGGTGACTAGCACCAAGGGTATAGAATCACATGTAATATGGAAGGCATTACCCTTTTTGTTTAGTAGTATTGAGAGATAAGATAGTAAATCCCAACAATACCAAAGATGGAAGTAAAAGTAAATCCTAAACAACACATTACCATATGCATGTTCCAATAATAAAGTGCCACAAAAGTACAAGAAAACTCCAAAGTAAAGTACCAAATAAAGGAAAAAAAGCAACAACAACTTTCCCAACATTCGAGCTAGTACGGTCTTGCACGATCCCCAAAGTCCTCCTGGAAGCCTAAAAGCATTTTTATATACGCAGGGTGAGTATACAAGTATACTTATTAAGGAAAACCAAAATCTCTCGTGCACAAGTGGGGTGGTATTCTGATGCCCTATGAGAAAAAGGACATAACCAAAGCACCTAGTAAAAAAACTATCCACCCAAGATCACCAAGGCACACTCCCCAAATAACGCAAGTCAAGTAAAGTAATAGTAATAACACATCGATGTTTGGGTACCCCACACCAAATTCCCACTGGTTATTGAAGACATCATATGCATTAGACCTTCCCCGAAATTTTCACCGTAGTCCCACTCCCATACCCCGCCTGCACACACTTGGGCTACCACAACCACACATCCCACCCGCAGACACCTAGGCCACAACAACCACATGTAACCATGCCCGCAGACATATGGGCCGGAACAACTACCACCACGCCTGAAGAGACCTGGCCATGAACAAATACTACCATGCCTGAAGAGACCTGTGCCTCATCCCGAAGACACATGGGAAACAAACCACCCACACACACCTAGTCCAACCACCACAAGTACCCTGCCCAAATAATATTGGCCTATAATGGACATCAAACCATCATAGTCTACCCGAAGATTAATAGGGTACTCAGGAATGGGAGCAAAAAAGGAGCTAATAACCAGCCACTCATAGAAGTGTTTGGAAAAACACCCTCCCCCATGAAATGGGGGTGCTCGGCACGGAGTGATCAACTTGGGTGGGGTATGAATAAGAAAAAAAAAATAACTAAATTATACAAAGAGGTAAACAAGTAATTATCCCAACCTAGGGGTTCCAAAACTAGCCCATACACAAACACCCTAGATACTATTCATTTATAAAAGCACAACAGCCAAAACCAAGTCACAACTCATTCCCGGAAAACAATTTCTAATTGAAACCATTTTTATTATCACATTCAAGTGCTTACATTTAAATAATTTTTTACTTATGGGAAACTAATAGGCATAGCCACAAGCCAAGGAAGGAAAAAAAACAATATAAGCATTCACACCCAGTTCTCTTGTAAGTCACAATAAAAAACGGGATATGTGAGATCCTTAAAAGTACTAGAACCAAACCAAGACCGACCATATGTCCCCACACGACTTTAGATCCACAAACTAAAAATTTCCCCACAATAGGGGATCCCATCCCCATCCATTTCACCTGAAAAGAATCAATAAGAACAACCACACATATTACCAAGACATAACAGTGGAGTTTCAAAATTTAAAGACACCTTTCATTATGTTTATTCTTTTCCATTGGGTTAACCAGGGTGATAACATAGGGATTCTTGTTCACTAGACATCCATTTAATCAACCGAGCTTATGTGATTAACCAATTTCCATGTTATAACCATCCAATTATCATAGAAAACCGAGGTCCCTTAGTGTGAAAGGAAAGACAACCAATGAACATTATTTTTAGTGCATAGAATCCCATACAATTCAAAACATATAAGTAAGGGTGAAAGAGTACAACAATATCATAAAACACACCCCTTTATTCTTTAAAAGTATCTTTATTATCTTCGTTAAGGTTTGGTTTCATCCATCCCTATAGAAAAATTAGCAAACCCACCGTGCATGATACTCAATAAAGAGAGAAAAAGGAAGAACCCTACCTGGATGATCAACGATTGAAGTTATTCTCCATGTGCCATGAATTGGGGATGCACGACTTGTAGGGGAGGAAATATGGGGATCCAAGACTAAACAGAAAGGGATCTAGCATAGGCACACCACTAGCCTTAGGAAGGGGGGATCTAAACCCACCAAAGAAAGGAAAAGAGATCCGCCCAGAAGAAGAAAAAATTCCTATGCGATATAAGGGTGAGATCTGGAAGTTACGGGATATGAATTTTTAACATAAAAAAGGTGGATCGTGGTTTCACCACGTGGTTGGATAGTTACATAGGATGGAATTAATTTTTATTTAATAATTCTCATTAGACATGTTCCCATAAAAACTGTGTGTTAAAAGGATTCCTTTAATTAGAGGAAAATGCATAACAAGGGAGGAACTGGAAAGTATGGGAAATTGAAAAAGTAAAAGGAAAAAGGGAAGAAACGGTGCCACCGTAACGGTTCTACCATAACGTGCGACCATTTCGGTGTGCGACCGTGATGGTGCAACAGTGATGGTGCGACTGTGACAGTGCAACCGTGAAGGTGCTACCGTGATGGTGCCACCATAACGATGCCACTAGTCCGGTAAAACACCGTAAACCAGTGCCACTATTTCGGTGTGCAACCGTGATGATTCCACCGTTCCGGTGTTAGACTGTGATGGTGCCACATTTTTGGTGTGCGACTGTGACAGTGCCACCTGTTCGGTGAGACACCGCAAGCGGTGCCATTGTAATGGTGCGACCGTGACAGTGCCACTACAACGGTGCAACTGTGACGGTGTCCTCATAATGGTGCCACCATGGCCAGTTCCACCATAACGGTGGAACCGTTTGGTGGAATTGAGTTTTTTAGAAAAGTGCTGGACCTGGAGGGTCCGAGCCTTTACATTTTTGTTATTTTAAAATCATTCAAAATGGGTTTGTTAAATGTGATTTGATTTAGTTGTTTTTATTTTATCATCATTGGTCTACTTTGACTTACTTTAGTTTAGTTCAATCCATTATGGTTTGGTTATGTTTTAACAAATGGTGTAGGTTCTACTTGGCTAGGCTATAATTGATTTTAGTTGGGTCGGTTACTTTCGGTAATTTTTTTTTTGAGAAATTTGATTTAGTTTGGAATATTTTGTTTCAACTCATTTTAATTAAATTTTAATTAATTCAATATAGTTTAATTTTTTTTATCTGAGTTAGTTTATGTATTATTTTTCTTTCTTTTGTATATTTTATCTTAGTTTGAATTGTTATGTTTTAGTTTTATTTTATTTTTCATTAATTTTTTCGGTTAAGTTTAATTTTTTCAATGTATGTTTTGATTAGTTTGGATTTGTTTTTATTTAATTTATATAATTATTCTCTTGATAAGTTTAATTTATAATAGATCAATTTTATTTTATAAAAACATATAATTATTCTTTGTCAAGTTTAGTGGTTTTCATTATCAAATTTAATAGTTGTGTATATCAATAGTCCAATTACATAATTAACCATAATAATAAAATCCATAATTTAATTACATTACTTAAAATAAACTTATAAAGTCAACTATAAATGAAAATTTATAACTAGTTTGAACATTATATCCATGATTCAATTTATAATTCAATTCACCATTTTTTTATCAAACAGAAAAATATCCAGTCTTAGTCACCCATAGTGATGTTATAAAAAAATATACTTCTTAATATATCAATACACATTGTTAATTTTTTATATATAATCAGTTATATTTTAGACCATCCAAGGATATCATTAAAAATTATCATTTTATAATTTAACAAGATTTAAAACTACACTAGCTAAAACCAGAACATTTATTTTGATTAAAATAATACAAATGATGATGATTGGTTATTTATGTTTTATTCCTACATATCATAAGATTCCACTTTATAACAACAACAACCCACAATTATTTCCACCATATTGAAAATTTATTCATTATTTTCAAATTCAAAGTGAGTTAAAACTCTTAGTATCTCTATCTAAATCACTCAATTGATAAAATATATAAGCTTATTTCAATTTAGTTACTTCTAATTCAACTAAATGTATTTAAAAAACCATTATATTAGTTGTTCTTGTGACTTTTAATGATTCGTGGTGTCCTATTAAATCATAATGAAGGATAAAACATATAAAGTAGAAATTAAACCTAAATAAATAACTTTTTAATCCATAAAGAAAAATTTTATAGAGGGATAATCAAATGAAGAGTTAGATGAGTTGATTTCATTTATATTATACAATTTCATCTTTGTGGTAGTGTCCTATCAAGATCTGACTGGGAGGTTATATTATCACTACTATACAATGTTATTCTTAATCTTGAAGAAATCCTAATAAAGTAACCATACTTAGTCTACTAATCCTAATATCATATCACACTGAACCAAATTTCAGGATAAAACCCATCATGATAAAAATTAAATAATAAATATATAATGAAAATGATTAAATTAATAATCATCATAAAATAGTTTCATATAAAAACATAACATATTTTATGTTAAAAATCATAAAATTATATATCACTATATAAGAAAAACACATTCACTCAATGTAAATTATCATAATATAGAATTTTAGTAGTTTTTTTATGTAAATTGAAAATAAATAAATATTTTCTTAGGAGTCTATGCTGATCAACAAGTATAGGATGGGTGTTACTAGGGTTCTTGATTGAAAATATATAATGGAATTTAATATTTGGGGTGTGAAATTATGTGTGATATAGATTTGGAAACAGTGTGGAGTTTTCTTATTATATAAATTATAATCTGAGGGTTTCAACTCTATTAGATTAGAAAATTACAGGGGGGGTTATAAATAACCTTAACCTATATAAGTATCTATAATTTTTATTTTTAATAAGTGAAAAAATGATATTATTTTCCTATAATTAAATCTTCAGTCTATTCAATGAACTTCAAAAATAGATTTCCGGTCCCTTATGGTTTCTTATTAATACTAATGTAGGATAATTAAGTGAATTATCTCAATGTGTTTCATGTTTTCAATCAAAATATTCATGTTTAACGCACTATAGTACAATTATCAATATAAAAATAGTCTTTGTATTGTGATATATGCATGTTTAACTTGCATTTTTACCTTAAAATCATAGTTCACCATCAAGTTATAGTGAACATATTCCCTTTTTTATATAATATTTCACTCTAGAAGCACCAAATAAACTTAATAGTTAATTATTAATATCTTTAAAAAATGATTATCTTCATAGGGTAGAATCATAAACTCTGCACTCATAGAAGTTTGAAAAAAATATATTTGGTTAATATAAAATCCAACATTTTTCATAAAAATATTTCCCCAACATTGATAGAATCAAATATGAAATTATGTGATGGGGAATTTGAAACTCATTTTATCTTTTTAAGGTTTTTTATGAAAGCTCTACCTAATCAATATCCATGTTTCCCCAACCATAGTAAAAAAAATGAAATTATCCTCTTGATTTTAGATAAATAAATCTCTCTATCAGCATGTATTTAATATTATAGGGGTTGATCCCCTTCAACTATTTCCTTCTCCTCCTCTATAAAAAAATTTTTAATTTCATTTATATATATATATTTTTGATCTTAACACATGTAAAAAAATCATCATTGTTTACATACTTATGGAATCTACCTTTTATAGGCTTACAATATCTTCATCTAACTTAACCAATAGAATTGGGATATGTCTCTTTTATCTTGGATCATTATCATACCTATTTTATATGTTTTTGTCCAATTTGTAATTTTTGGAAATATATTGGATGAAAATACTCCCCATTTTTTATGTTAACTATATGGAAATTATATATCTTAAGATCCAACATATAGTATTCATGGACTTTCCATGATTTCCTTGTTAGTAAGATGATAAATCTACGTATGAATGATGTTAATTTTTGTCTTATATATTTATTTTGGTTTTTGAAAATTTAAAACTACCTTATTGGAATGACTTATTCATAATATTGAATGCATGATATGTGGAGTGGTTGTTGTAATATTAATATTGAGCTTCAAACAATGTTGGAAGTGGATTCAAGTACCTTTGGGACTTGAGATTACACTGAGTTGTAGATTCTACTTTAAGCATCATATTGAGGTTACATTGAATCCTCCTAGACTATATCTATTTTATAGTAAACAT
The DNA here is from genome assembly GCA_963277665.1 of Viscum album. Taxonomy (NCBI): domain Eukaryota; kingdom Viridiplantae; phylum Streptophyta; class Magnoliopsida; order Santalales; family Viscaceae; genus Viscum; species Viscum album. The sequence goes on along the minus strand of OY728143.1, from coordinate 1,362,464,085 downwards.
TCTTTAAAAAAAGTGTCATGATGATTTTTAAATTGGATTATTCTTGTAATGTATGTTAAATGTTGGGACTACTTTAGTTTATGATACATTCTAAATTGGATTTAAGGTACAACATTGGTGGGTGATGCATTATTACATTTCAACACATGCTATATTAGCTTCCTCTATTTCCTTGGGTGGTAAAACATGACAAAATTAGATTATTTTAATAGTTTTATCCTTTGAACTCATGATATGTTGGCTTATGAACACACTATTAATTGTCCATGAAGACAAAAGTATCAATATTACACTATCTATGTTGGATTCCTATAAATTCATATCTAAATATATCAATTAATTGAACAAATAAATAAATTAAATAAATTTAAAATATATATGTTACAATATCAAAATCAATAATTAAATGAATTAAAACATAAATATGTATGTCCAAAATTGATGCTTCAAATATATATAAAAATGGATTAAATTTCTAATTAAAGTAATAGTTTTGAAAATTAAATATATAAATCCCTAAAATATTTGATCTCAAAGTATTCAAGGTATTTTGGAATGGAATAAAAATAATTATTTCTATAAATAGTAGGGAAAGTTTCATAAAAACAATTAAGTCACACCCCTAAATGTAAAATATACATTATCCTAAGAACCAATATCAACATTTTCTCAAAATAAATAACATGATAACAATATTAATCATTATAATTTCTTATACCTTAAACACATAAAATTTGAGTGGTTTATTTTGGTAACCTTAATTAACATTATTTCAAACCACATCTTCTCAAATTATATCAATAAAGTGATTATAAAGAAATTTAGTAAAAATATATATAATTACTTCTTCAACTGATATTTGGGATTCTAATTATTCTTTTTGAACTAAAATTCACTCATCCTATATTTTCTATTATGTTTAGGCGCACACACAAAAATCTTTATATATTTTTCTTTTACATAATTTTTTTCATTTCACTTATTTTAGAATGAATTGAGTTTTTATATATATAAATCATTCCAATATGTAGGAATCTACAATGTTTAAGTGTAATAATAATATTTTAGAAACAATGTAAGTTAAAAAGCTCCAAATAACTTTTATTTATCATAATTATTCTAAGTGGAAGTAAGAAATCCCAACAACATGTACTATTGAGGATAATTAACATTTAAAGTTAACATGGATAGTTGAATAAAATTTAATTTAACTCTTATGCATGGATTTAATTTCAATAATATTTTTATTATACATATGACAAATTTATAATTAAAAATTTTAAACCATGTTCGAAACATTTCTAAACTACTTTGAGTGATTCCAAAATCTGTTTAACATTTAAAATGATTTTTTGAAATTTTTCACTTGTAAAAAATCATCAAATTACCCCTATAAAGGATTTTTAATGAAATGAATGAATTTTTTATCAAACTAATACACTCATTTTTTTCAATTAATTTATATATAATTATATAATTAATTTATTGAATTGTATTTAATTGAACAAACATGTCTATTAACCATGTTATTGAGATATAGTTGAAGTGGGGACCAGACTGCCTATCTCTCCACACATAGCTTATGATTTATCCATAATAAATTATACTAATATTGGTTTCCAATTATATATATAAATAATATAAAATTTTATAATGTATGAGCTTTAAAATAATGGAATTTCCTATACTCCCCTAATGTGAATACATATTATTCCTCTAGTAATGGGAATGATTGTTATTTTCTTTGTCTCTAAGAACTATAGAGAATATGAAAAAGTTAGAATGAATCAAATTATGTCTATATTTATTTAAAACAAAAGAAAGAATCAGAAATTAATTAATATAAATAAATTCTAAAAAAAATATTATTTTAAAAATCCATTATTATTCTTTGGGATGCCTCTAAAGAGCTCTTTGTTTATACCTCTCTACCAAGTATTATTATTGATATTTATCCACTCATAAGGGGGATGAATCATCCTTATAATGAACTATTATTTTTGTGTTTCTACTATGTTATCCATTTTAAAAACATCCACTTTATGTTTAATAGGATCCATGGTAGTAACCTCAAATCCAAATACCACAACTGACCCATAAAGTTTCGTCCTTCTAGTGTAATATAGTAGAAAATATACTCACACCTTGATATGTTGAACACAATTTTGGCCTTAAGATGTTTGTAAAATAATCTGGGGGTTTTATTTGGGTGCCTCATGTTTTTCAAAGTCTCAATACACTTCACTTGTTTCCCTTCCTCTTCTATACTTGTTTTTAAATCATATATCATGAATTCCTCAAGTGATGTGGTCTTAGATTGTTTATATCGTTCTTCTATATCTATTGTTTCATAAGGAAAATAAATCTTTGTGGCTCATGGATAAGGAATTATTATTCCTCTATTACTCCCATCCACTCTTGGATGAGGGGGGATAATCCCATCAATTGAGATTCTCTCTTTTCATGGTCTATTTTAATCTCTTCAATTTTTCTTAAACTATTATTGGGAATAAGTCTCATTGTTATCTTATTTAATTGATTTGGTATCCCACTATATAAGACTCATACAAGTCAAAATAGTTTCCATTGTCTCTAGAAATATCGAATTCAATATTCTCTTAACCATTCCACCATAATCTATTCATTTGATACTAAAAAATGTACATAATTAAATTTTAGTGGTAAAATCAATTGAATAAATATATAAATAAGAAATATTATCATGAGGAGATTTTAGTAAGAATAATATGTTTAATTTCTTATGTATTTTTTTATTTTATTTTCATTTTATGATTTTTAATTTGTTTCTATTTTTCAAAATTCTGTTTTATTTTTCCTTAAAAACAAATGTTAATCTAACCATATCCCTAGTATTTGTTTCAATTTAGGTATTGATATATAATGTATATAAGTAAAAAATTTATTGGGTTTCAAGGAAGATCCGTAGGTATATTTTGTGTGTTACTAGTGTTAGTGGTTAAAATTATATAAAGGAAAGGAAAATTAGGGCTATGAAGTTGTGTATGAGATAGATGGGTAAATAGTGAGGAGTTTCCTAGATTAGACTTAAAACACAAAGTGTTTCATCACTTATGGACTGAAAACTTTCATGGGAACTTGAAATCAATTGAACCCACCTATGTCTTTCCACTATTTATATTGATGAAATGAGTATCCAATTTTTTTTCTCTACAAAAACTCTTTCAATAAATTTAAAGGAATTATTAAATAGATTATATGTAACCTTGAGACTTCTTACTTATATGAATTCAAGATAATTAAGTGAATGTTCAATGTGGAATTGTTGATACAACTTCTCTCTTAGCTTGGGTACATAGTTTAGGTCCATCAAAACCATATTATAATGTTTTCAATCATAGGTGTGTGGGTGTAACTCCATATACTACCCATATCAACATAAAAACGATCTTTATTATGTACATTATTAAAGATTATATTTAATTTTTTTACCTCACACTCAGAGTTCATTATAAATTGATAATAAACATATTCTCAGTTTTTTATGTTTTCTTAAAATATATATTTATCAGATACAACATTTATTACCTATTACTATCATCAAAATAATAATTGCATTCAAAGGTAACAATCAAATACTCCACACTCACATAAGTTTAATAAAAAACTTCATTGTTTGATATCAACTCCCACATGTAACATAATAATTCATCCAGAACATGGATAAAATTTAATTTAAATTGAATTTTATGGAATGATAAAACTTATGATATTCTTGCAAGTACCTCTATTCAAGATCCAACTTATCCTTTTCTATTTTCCTCTTTCTTTAACATAACTCCTAGGAAGTCTTCTCTTTAGTTAATCTTACTCTAACACTATGCATATATACCTTGGATCCTATATAGGTTGATAGCATTCTTTTCTTCATTCAACCCCTCTTAAGAATTTATATATTTCAAATATTATTCTCATTTATGTGATCTAAAATTTTTTATAGCGGTATATTTTTTCACTTACCTATGAAATTTAATTCCTCTAGGATTCAAGTATCTTCCTCTAAAATTAAAAACTAAATTGGGATCTATTGATTTCCTCTCAACTCATGTTCAGGCCATGTAGAGAAGTTCTAGCCCATTTCTTAATTTAGTTCAATAGATTAGACAAAGAAAATATTCATTGTTCATGTTATCCATGTGGACATCCGATAACATCAAAGGTAATTATATGATATTCTTTTCATTTCATTGATTTTACCATGTGTATGATGATGAATATAAGATTGAATAAAATTTATGTGTTCCAAATATATTGATTCTAGTTTCTAATAATGGAATACTATAATCATTGGATTACCTATTCCTATAATTGGACGGCTTATTCTTATAATTGGAGGGATTATATGTTGGTTTATTAGTCTAATTTCAATCTTGATATTCAGACAGTGTTGTTAGTTACATTAGTTAATGTTGCAACATGAATGTATGCTGAGTAGTGGATGCTACCTTAACTGTTTTCCTAAGGAAATATTAGATCCCCTTAGGTTGTGTTATGATTAAAATCTTAATTCCTCTCAAACTGAGTATCCTAAATCTACTTTCATTACTTTAAGATAATAATGTGAATTAAATGAAATGGATGAGTTTTCTAACTAATCCTTTTACATAGAATTTATTGTAAAACATTCGTGGGTGACTCATTCTTAAGTTCCTTCACATGCTTCATTGGATTTGAATGCATCTACTGGTGTTAACATGGGAAAACATTGGTTACTTGGATTACTCAATGTATTTGTCCACATGATATTTTTTATTGTGAATTTAATATTAAGTGTTGATGTAGACAGTGCTGTCAACATGTCATTATCTACATTTTCTTCTTATAAGTTCATAATTAAGTGTATTAGTCTAATAAAAATATAATTCAATTATATAATAAATAAATTAAATGAATAAATGAATTAATATAAACTATATATGTTACAAGATAAAAAACACTCTTTAAATTAATTTCATTGTGATGAAGCATATCTAAGATTAATATTTCAAATATATACTTAAAATGATTCAAATTTATGAATTAATGTTCAATTTTTCCAAAGTTAATATATAAAACCCTAAAAATATGTGAATTCATTTTATTTATGTGATTTTGGAATGAAATACACTTAAATTATTCCAAAAAATGATTATATTTTTTTGATAAATTATCTCAAATCACAAGTAACAAAATGGTGAAAAATGTAATATTAAAATACTTGAAACTGGTTATAATTTAGAAAACACATGCATATAAAAGAATGAATATATTTCATGAAACTTTTATTCCTTTTACCATCATCTCTTTCATATATATATAGATATTTAATAATTACTTATCTATAATAATAGTTGAAAATTAATTTACACATTAAACATTAATTTCAAATAAAGAATGACTATATATAAATATAATTAAAACCTTAAGAAATTGACTATTATAAAACATGTTCATCTCTATATACTAAAAAAGTGGATAATAATTAAAAAATGGTATACCCTCAAGATCAATACCAATTTAATGTTTCTAACCATCACAATAGTCATCCGTAGATTCTTTCTACATTTATTTCAACTATTTCCACCTCATGGTATTTTCATTCTAGAAATTAGCTAATTTATATAGAATCTAAAATAAAAAATTTATTTGATAATATAATATTATAATATAATATATTTAAAATAAAATAACTATTTGTTAAAAATATCTCATCTATACATTTTTCTTTATTTCATCTCAAAATTCTCTCTACAATATTCGTTGAATGAGAGAATTTTTTTGTTGTTTGGAAATTTTCCTAATAAAACTCTTACATTCATTCCCACTATATCCAATTACAAACATTTATTTATTGTAGTAAACTATAATTTTGGTTCATCTATTACAAACTTCTCACATCATTTGGTGACATCAAAATTAGTTATATGACCCAGTTACTCATGAAAAATAAAAAATTAAGTAATATATAAAATTATATATAAATTTATTAAACATTTCATTCAATATAGTTTAAACACACACCTAAAGTATGATGATCCAAGTTCCCCTGAATATAATGTTAATTTATTAATTTTATTATCAAAGACAATTACATAAATAAAGTCAAGGAGATTATATGCAGTGGATCCCACAGGAATGTCCACAAAACATGGTCATATAGTTCGATAGTAAAGAACCAATGCCCGAATAAACAATAATCTCCTCTAAATGGTCATATTTAGAAGAAATAATGATACCAATAATATTTATCTCATGCTAGGTGTAAAAAATCTCCAATTCTTTATGGATCATTATTCTACATGATATAATGACATAGGAAGCAATCCAATGACTAATAAAGAGACCCAAAAATTATAATAGCACTAAGGTGAAGTCTCATTCAACCTATAAGAGTACAATATTGTGAGTGTTACTAAAGTATAATCTAGTTAACATAGTATGGTATTCATCTAGAATAGAAATTTCATCTACCTAGTAGGAATACAAATCCATAATAATAGAACCCCAATAGTCCCAAATAATAATTTTTCCATGAATGATACAGTGAGAATAGGATCCTTCTATGTTATGTTTGACACCATGAGTAGGTCCTTTCAAATAAAACCAATGGATTAGTACATACCAATTTTTTTCTACATATGATGACAAATAGATATGCTTTTATTGGTGAGGAGGATGGACCAAATTATTAAAAATAAACCTAGAAAGAAATTAAGGATATGAATTCATCTTTGAAATTGGTTTTAGTTATTCTTAAACATTGATTATTCATTAGAATATGAATCTCAAAAATTACCCAACGTCTAGCTGATAAGATCATCCTAAGGCTATAATTTTCTAGAGGGAGAAATTAATTGAGTTAAAAGAAAGTAACAATAAATTCATGGAGGGGGGTACTAGAGTATTTTCCAGTATATATGATGGTGGATATAAATATGATAATGGAATGTATAGTGGAGCATTGCATAATAAAATGGATTGTGGTTATGATAAAAAATGGTGTATTTGGGTATGAGGACTACCATCCTAAATGGTCATTGGTTGATAAGGATAATATTTGTACCCTGAGATCCAAGTAAACAAACTATGATAGTGGGTGGGTGGGGGGATTAGGGTGTCTTAAAATTTATTATTTTCTCATGATTAATAAGATTTTATCTTTTTTTTTGGAAAATACTCTTTGAATAAGACTCATTGAATGCACACTATCACCACCAAATATATTAATGTAGTGAAGAAATGAAACATTGGTTTTTACATGGTTCACCCACACTTGGATACACCCAAGTATCACATATCAACATTCTATTGATATAACAATTAATCATTACTTCATTATCTATGATTAAAAACCATATGATAAACTTGAAACTTATTTAAGGTCCATATCCATTTCCTATCCTCCACTCATTTCTTATCATTACAGTTAAAAGGTATAATATCAAAACATAGGTCAAACTCACATTGAATGAAAATATAGATAAATCACTAAATAAAAATGAGTGTGATCTATGATACATGGTTTATCACTTTTAGATCTTCAATGATATGGAAAAAAATCATTTATCTAAACCATATCCTTAATGTAATTAAGTCTAAATAAATTTACCCTTCAATACAAGATATTCAATTGATTCTAGTTCAGATACACTCTTCATCCAGATCATCAATATTTCCTCAATTCCATGTCTTTAACTCTATGAAAAAAATTTACTTAATCCATGTAATTTTTAATTTTAAATTCAAAATTCAAACTATAATCTATTTCTACATTCATTTAAATCAAATATATCAATTGTATAGTTACCTATAAAATCATCACAATACAAATTCTGAAATAATTAGTTAATGGTTGTCCCAATAACTTCCAAATCCTAATGAGAGATATAAGTCATCAAATCTATTTTATTTCTATAGTTTTTATAAGTCCCAATATTAAATATTATTTTATTTAATAACCTATTGGTTAATTTATTTATATTTTTAAGCTACTAGATGAATCTTGACATGATATATAGTTTTTATAGCTTGAACGAATTTTTGTTACTATGAATCTGGAAGTATAAAATTCTATAATATTACTCCTTTTTCATAAAAATATGCAATTTTTTGGTCCTTATAATATTTGTTCAATCCTAAAATAAGTCATGGATGGGTCTTATACTTCATGGCATGGACCTATTATGATTATCATAACATCCCAAACGATAATGATCATGGAGTTTGTATGTTTTTTATGGTAGGAAGTCATGTATTGATTTCTTGAATCATATTTTATGATTTAACCTATTATTTCATGAAAATACTTATATAGTGAAGGAATACATGAATTCCTAGATCAAATGAATTATCCTGTGTCTTCTTTACAACATCACTACTATTACTTATTAGGACACATCTTCTTAAAATTTGGTAATGCAAGAGAGCACATGTATAAACCTTAGGAAAGATTTTATTTACCTATATGATCCCAAATAAGAACCTTAAACTATAAGATACTACATAAATTTCTATACATCTACTCAATTTACGGTGTGTTATATATTGTTGTGGCGTGACAAGTTCCTACTTTTGAAAAATATATTGTACGATATCTAAAAATCTAGGATCTTATATCCAACACATCATATGGCTTCCAAAAAACATTCAATTTATAGAGAATCCAACCAAAACATATAGTTACAAAACTCCCCATATAGCCTTTTATTCATTCTCTTCTATTGAAAATACAATTCAGAGGGTTCTCCTATTCCAGTTCCATCTATTTTTAGCATCATTAAAACTGCTTCTGTATTTAAAACTGAACGAATTGATTTTAATTAATTCTCTAAGACTATATAATTTAAAAATTGACATAGTAAATAAGAGATAGATTTAATCATTATAATGATATCCATGATTACTGATCAAACATTTATTAAAAAACTAACACCACCATGGATATTATCTCTCACTATCCCTTAATACCCAAATAAAGATAAATTCTCTCAATAATGAACATTAATCAAATAAATCATTATATAAATTGTAAATAGGGATATTAAAACATACTTAGTTTGAGTATGTTAATTGAACATCAAGGTTCACCCTATTCTTATCAAACACACATTCCACCAATGGTTTAGTAAAAATATATGTCACTAGTTGTTGTGTTCCAGCAAACTCTAGATTAATGATATTTTCTACCCCTTTTCCTTTATAAAATAGTATATATTCTCAATATTCTTTATATGAGAGCGTTGCACCATATTATTTATTAACCCAATAGCACTCTTTTTATCATATTTAATTTAAATCAGTTAATGTAACACCTCTGCAAGATCTTAAAACTATTGATTCATCCAAATTAGTTGAGTATAATACTTGTTAGTGAATATATACTCTTCATTTTTTCTCAATGATAAAAAATCCAATTTCTTACTCGTCCAAATGTTTTTTATTCAAATTAAGAAATTAACCCCATATATATATTTTTTATCCCTAATATCTCTATCCTAGTTTGAATTTCACTATGAAAAAAATATAGATCTTCTTCAACCTTAAAAACAAAACCATAATATTGTGTATTCTATTTAAAACCAAGATATATTTTCTCTTTGGATAAAATTTAAATAATTCTACCAAGAGAATAACATATAAAATATTGGACTTTATTATTATATGATAGAGTAAACTTACAATAATTATTTTATAATGTATCCACTCCCATGTTGACCTCAAATTTTCCAATTTTAATTCAAAATACTATTGGAGTAGAAAATGGTTTTCATCATTCCATTATAAGTTAACACATATCATAAATATTTTACTATTGAAATAAATTTACACCCTTCTTCTTGGGGTTCTTGAAGACCGTTAAAGTAATTTAATTCTCGAATCATTTATATCTCAAATTTCGAACTCATGAACTGTTAAAACATATTAATTGAATTTGTATTTTCCCCCTAATATAAAATCATATATATTCATCATCACCATGAACTAAAACTCATATTAATCTTTTACATAAAATTATTAATCAACCCCTCCTCTCTTGAACTCCACCTTTCTCAATGAAGTACCCAATCACTCATACTAAGAATATTTTTCTCAATTTAGCCCATACAATTCCTTTTTATATCCTTGAACCATGGATTCATCCTCTCTAATAATAAATCCAATGTGTTATTATATATAAGAATATTAATTTAGGATTCCATTCAAAAATATTTTTCTTTACATCCATTTTATAAACTCTAATATTCCTATGAATTTACACTGATAGAAAGTGTTTGATAGATATAATTATTAAAAATGGAGTGAATATTACCTCAATATAAACTCCTTCAACTTATACAAGTCTGTGACATAACAACCTCACTTTATTATGGACCACTATTCCATGTTCATAAAACTTGTTTTTGATGAACCATTTAGTAATAATTATATTATGACGTCTAGGAATGTCCACTAGTTCCCAAGATTAGGTCTTATGAATTTGGTCTACCTCTTCATTCATGGATTTTAACTGTCATTAACTCATCATTTATTCTTCATATGATGTTTTTTATACCTATAATAATAGAGTAATATGATGTATTCTTCTCATCCTTTAGGTTTTTGTTCTATAAAATTAATCCTTTAGGTACATATTCTTCTAATCATTTAGTTATAGTTTTATTCAATTCTTACTTTTTTATTCCATTGAGATAATAAAAAATTCATCCTCAATGAGAGGTTTTTTAGATTCAATTACATAATTAATTACCTATTCTTATTATTATTCATTATCTTTATTAGGAGAAAATATTCAACAATTATTCTTGAGTTAATTTTGAATTACCTATACATAGATTCTATGTAATATTTTTTTGAGCCTATTTTTAGAACATTAAAATGATTTACTCTTTTATGAGTAACATAAAACTATAACTTCATCCACTATATCAACATATTTTCCATAATTTCCCTATTTATTTCTAGTGACATGTTTTCTTATGAATACTTTGAGATGATTTAGTGAGAGTTTTCATCCATAAATTAGTTCATAAGTCATATTATCATCTAATAAACTAAGAAACGATTGATTAGGAGTGTACAAAAACTATTGAAATATTTCATTCCAATAGTGGAAGGTGATGTTAATTTCTATGAAAAAAAACTTGGACATATTATTTACTATTTTAATGAATAACACCAACCACTATATTAATATGGTTGAAGAAAAAATTAGTATTTTAATTTGAATTCATCTTGAAGTTGGAAAATCTATTCTAAAAGACTTATAACATTACTTTTATCACTTTATTTCTACCATTATAGATATTAGAAATATTTTTAAAAATTCCATTATATATTGGATAAACCATAGATTATATTTATATATATATATGAGTAGATATTTCTATCATAAAATCATTATAATCCTTAAGTTAATCATTCAACAATATCTTATACGCTTCCATCATCAAACATCCGGTGAAATTTATTATTTGAATTCCATTAACGACCACAAAATAAACCTCTCACCAAAGAGATCATAATTTTGATCTCATTTTTTAATTCCATATGTGATAATTAAAGCCATCAAATATGAGAACAAACTTTACATTCGTAGTACCTTCCATGAAAAGAATATTTCACTAACAAAGTGATCAATATCTATCCATTTTCTCTAGTACAAACTTTTATAATTTAAGGTCCCCTAAACTTATTTATATGGGGTGTAAGTTATGATGACTTGATATTTCTTGTTTTCTGATTCTCAATTGGATATTGTATTTATGTTAGAAAAGACAAATTGAATATTTATTATTGAATACACATAAACACCATAGAATTTTGTAAAGTGATGATAACTGACACTAGGATTTTTACTTGGTTCACCAATACAAGGAAAAATATAAGAGTTACATATTGAATTTGGGTTTATATGATAATTAACAACTACTTCATTGGTTGTGATTAAAAACAATAGGATAAACTTATTACTTATCCAAGTACTATAACCACTTCTTCTAATCCACTTATTTCTTATCTAGAAGGTTTCAACGTATAATATAAACATGAATTTTTAAATCATAATGAAATTAAATGTATATAAAACATTTAAAAAATGAACGTTCTCTATGATACCTTCTTCTTCACTTCCCAATATTCAATGATATGTTAAAAAATTATTTCTTCAAAACCTTTTCCTCAATGTAATTCAGTCCAATTAAACACAATGGTCAATATCAGGTATTTAGTGAATTTTAGTTTAGATATATAATTCTTCCAAATCATCAATATTCTTTTTATTTTTTATATTTAGTCAAACGAATAATCTTTTAATCTATTTAATGAATTTTATTATCAAATTGAAAATTATAACTATAAATAATATCTGACATCTTTTAATTTCAAATCTAGCTACTAGACAATTATGCTCTAAATATCTACCATATAAATTCAAAAATAAGTGGTCAATGGTTGTCCCAAAAACAAGTAAATCATTTTGAGATAGCCACATCATATGGTCTGTTTGTTTTCTCCAATTTCCATAAACCATGAAAAGATATTTTTTGCATCATGATTGACTAGTTTCTTTATTAGGTTTCTTTAACTACTAGATGATTCCTGACAAGATATAATGTTCCATGGTATAACAAGATTTTTTTTTCTAAAATAACACTAATAATAACATTCTTGACTCTTAATTCATTTTATTTTCAAGCTATCATGGTGTGGTCCCTATAAGATTTCATTGATCTTGAAATTGGCCATGGAATGACCTAATGTTTCATGACTGTAACACCTAAAGATTTTATGAGATATATTATTTTTAATTTATTTTATGTCTTCTATTGTACACTAAACCAAGATTAGCTTTTACTATACACAACACTGTATTATAATGCATTATACGCAACACTATTCTTGGCTCGTGTTACACACAATTTCAAGTTCATTTTGTGGAAATTATTCTACGCAACATCAAGTATAGATTTTGTTTAATGTGTAAATGAAATAAGTTTTGATTATTTTATATGAAACACCAAAGGGAGCTTGGACTACACGCAACCATGACTTGGCTTGCATTATACGCAATCACGACCTTCCTCGATAGCGTGTGCAGTACGCAATACCGGGTTTCACTAAACAACGATATGTTATTAAAATATTATGTATACTAGCCGTTATGAATATTAATAACCACTTTTTTAAATTTTTTAAATTTTATCTTTCAAAATGGACTCCATTTTTGGATTCATAATATTGAAATTATCCTAGGGTGAATTTTTGGTATTTTTCTAAAAACCATCAATTTTTGATGAATAGATACAACACTGAGTTATTATTTAAAACCAAATTTTTACTTAAATAATAATATATTTTATTTAAATTTATTTTAGGTCAAAATAGATACATAATACCTATATAAGTTTAATTTAAATCTATAGAGTAATTTTATAATAATTTTAGATATATAAAAATTTTATTGAACTTTTTACCGTCTTTTACCCACCTCCTAGGAGAATTTGCAAATTTACATAAAACTAAATTTTACCACTTATGTGAGTGGAATTTCAAAAATCCTAGAGACATAGTTGATATCATTAATTAAAATGTGGTTCAATAAGATAAAAATAATTTTTGGTGAATAGTAACTTTTTACTTTTATTTACCACGGTTAAAAGTAAATAGGGCAATTAAAGGTAAAAATGCTATTATTATTACCCTAACACATGTACTAATTCTATTGGATAAGTTTAATTAGACCAACAATAGCATTAGGAATAAAATATGACCCTTTATATCCACTTGGATTAGATAAGGACATTTATTATTATTTAATTCATAGAAGAGTAAAAAGAGTTAAAATCAATGTTTAATAAGTAAAACATTTTTAATATATGGTTATATATAAGATAAATTCGACTATAAATATTAATTAGATATATAAAAATATTTCCAATATTATTTTATTTTATTTATATTTTTTAGACATTAAATAATTTAATTTATTTATGACACAATGACGATGCAGTAATTACCTTATTAATGAAATATTAAAATAATTGATATTATAAATACCCAAATAAATGTAATTTGAGAATTTTTATGAATTAAAATAATTTTATAATTTAATATAACATATTAGGGTTGGTTATAAGAATTTTTTTAGAAGTAATAATTCTTTTATGAATTTAGAAAAAACAAAATACCAAATAGTGTAAAAGTTGACATAAAAGAGTTTTTTAAAAAAATATTATAATATTAATTTATATAATTGTCCTAATAAAATAAGGGTCAGAAACAAGACTTATATAATAATATATATGACATTAATGAACCAATTGGGGTTCTATTTTCAGTTTATAGTAACTTTATTAACCATATAGTGTAAGAATACAAGAAGACACGGTAAAAGTTAAATTATTTAACTTAGATTTAAATCTAAATGATAAGGTTAAAATGGTAACCAAAACTTATCTAAAAACTATTGTTTGAGAGTTTTTATACCCATACCTACCGTAGACTCTAAATAAGTCACTTTTGAGCCATTATAAACTGAATATGAATTTATTATAAAATAATATTTTATGTTTTTCCAAAGGTGCCCCTCACCCCTCTTATAAAAGGGAACCCCCCTTCTCTCTAATTCACACCTCCAAAGCCATTTGGCTTGGCCAAAACCTTCCAAAATACCCTCTCAACTGTCCTTACTTCATCTTATAGGCCTTACTTTAGTCATAAATCAATCCAAAAGAGCCCTTTTGATCATATCAAAAGGAAGAACCCAAAGAAGAGGTAAATATCTCACCACCTATTTCAAGTTCATTTCTTCTTCCACTACCTCCTTATTTGTTGTTTCCATTATAAAATAATAACTCCAATATATTCTATATACTGTGATGTTATTATAAAAATTTTACATCCATATTAGTTATTTTATCTATCCTATGAATGAAAAATGAACCACATGTGCGTACGTACGACATACCGTCTCCACGTCATGGTGTAGTTTGTTAATTAAAACATTTCATCATTTGGATGGGTATAATAATGAGTATAAATGATATATATATAATAAATATAACGTTATTATGATTCTTTATATATGATATACCATCAAATTATATATGATTTTAATATCAAAAGAATGATATTGTCGCTCGTGCGTACGTATGGACTACCGTCTCCACGAACATGATGAGTTTCATTCTCCATGATTAACCATTCAAGTATGATTATAAAGTATATATAATAAATAATCATGGAATATATTATATGATAATGATACTGAATTTATGTACATATATGATTCACTTACTTAATTCCAATCAATTCAATAAGGAAACGAAAGCAGCGTCCATGCGTACGTACGACCTACCATTTCCATGAACGGTGTATTTCATTCCATTTATCGGTCTATCATATATATTTATATGCTGAATATATATTATATATAAATATTTTTTTACATTCTGGAATTAAGTAAATCCCGATATAAGTAATAATATCAAGAACAAAAAGTCGAAACATGTACGATAAATGAAACGATTTTACCCAAAACGCTGCTTTAACATTAAATTGACAAAAGAACGGGTAATATAAAGTCCCAAGTGAATCATATATGATATCATACATATTATTATGGTTCTGTTACAAGTTAATAATATGATTAAATCCACTATACAGGAGTTTCAGACATGTACAGAAGAAATTGGACCTAAGGTAAGGGATTATTTTGTCTCATTTTTATTTCGGTGAGATATATACCTTAATCACCAACTATTTCTTTTTTATGGTGTTTTATATTCCCATGAGTTTTTTATGATTTTTATTATGAAGGATATGATATTTACATATTCATGTAATTTTCCACCGATTATAAATGGTAAGGGATAATTATTCCAATCTCGTTCTTATTTGAGATTGTTTATTCTTAAGTATTTACTGGGGTTATGTTTATCATCCATGTCCATGTTTTCTCAAAATGTTTTCATAAATTGTTTACTATTATTCCATGTACGCTTAAATTCATTTTTACCCTTTTATGAATTTTACCAAAAGGCATGGAAGGAATCTTTTTTTTTGTTTACCATACTAGGTACATTTTGACTTTTCTGGAAAAAGTACGAGGAGAATGTTTTTTAAACTTGTACAACATGAATGGATTTTTACAGATTCATAATGCCTTATTTTCAAGAAGCTTCCTCTACAGGATTTCATGATTATTTTCAACAAAAATCCTTTTATTTTAAAATTTCATGGTATTTTTTGAAAAGAAAATGATTTTGATGAATATATGATGTTTTCCTCAAGAATTATTTTCAAGTGTTTTGTCAAACTATTTTCAATCTAAGATGACATTATTTAGTATGATTACGTGTCAAGTATAATTTCTCTATTATTTACATGGTTTGATTCTTCTTATGATGAAATGATATCCATTTGTTTTATATGGATTAAATTATGATGGGATGATGTTTATGAAACCTTTTTTATTCTTTTGGTTATGATGAATGAATTATGTTTATTTTGCGGAACACGTAAGAATGATTTCATTATGAGATGGGTGGGACCTATATCTCCCTCCAATGCATTGGGTAAAGATTTATATCTCATGAGATAGACATCACTGGAATGGAAAGTGAATTCGGTTCAGTAATACAGGGCTGGAACGACAAGTAAACCCAGTTTAGTAATGGACTTTGTACGTTATGATGGTCTTGGAAGAAATGCCTTGGCTACTATGGAAATCATAACATGTGCTTAATTGTTGCCACAATTACATGTTTTATTCCCATACTATTTTATCATGGTTAATCTTACTTTATGATATATGCCTTATGAAATGAAAATATTTATGTCATTACTCATGATTTTGATGTTTTATGTTCATGTTCTTACGTTCAAATGTTTATGGATTGTTTTAGGTTCTCCATGTTTACCCTTACTGAGCATTTGAGCTCACCATTTTTATTTTTTATTTTCCCCAGGATATAAAGAATGGTTTTAGGTAAGAAAACCAAAGGCGAAGATCTTTATGAGAGATGTTTAAGATCTTTCACCATGATTAGAAGATTATGTTCTGAGTTTCAAAAGACACTAAACTAATACGGTCTTTGGGAATCTATTTTTGTCATGTATTAAGTATTCTAAAAAGTAATGTAATATCTATGTACATCAAGCTTTGGGTCTTTTCAGTTCATATCAGAGCGATGGTTTAGTTAATATTTGGAAACTAGGATGTGAAAAATTTAGTGAAATCCCTAAAGATATTTCTAAGGTATGCCTAGGGATGTCCCTGAGGTTTAGTATAAATAGTGGTTACAGTCCTAGAATTATGTTGACGATCATGAATAACCTAGGGTGAACCTAGGGTGTCATGGATTAATGAATGTGTGATAATTTAGACATCCCATAAGTTAATTTTTATGATTATGTGTTTCCTTGTTATTTTAACAATTTCTTACACCATGGTTTTTGGTTTTAGTCAATGGAGGGAACCAGAAGGAATTGTGTCAACATTGAATTCAATGAAAAAATTGGCGACTATGAGCAATGAAATTGCGTAATGCCTAGAAAGAAATATTTTGTGATTATGTCGAATCAGTTATCATGATATATGATTAACAAGGTGAACTTTAGTGGTATTCCTAATTCATCAAATAAGAGGAAGATGGACTTTTATGCATGTTCGCAAGGTGATGAGCATAGAGAAAGGAATATTGAGATTTCTAAAGAAGGTAAAAAGAACCTTGATGAATACATCAAATGGAGGGAGATATTTTATCTGTGTGGAGAGACGGGTCATAGAGTGACAGACTGTTATAGAGTTCAATGTCTTATCTATGGAGAACATGGGAATTACCCAACTCAATGCCGTAACCTAAGATATTAATTCAAAATCAAGGAAGGACTTATTCCATGACAATAATTGAAAAGAATGGATTAAAGTGTATATGTATTGGTATTCAAGAAAAATGTTCTTGAGGTACTTTTATGGTATATTGGAATATCTATGTACTGGTCCATTGTGGTTTTCCATAATAATATGGTACCGATAACCATGAAAAGTGATTGAAATATTTTTTTAAAGTAGATGATATTCACATAATGAAGGTATAAGGAGAAAATAATATGTTTGATAGTGTTAATGAGCTCATGACTGATATAAGGACCAAGTGATATCATGGTTTGAGTATATAGAAATTTTGGGATTTTGGTATGTGGAAAGAGTTAACATTTGACATCATTAATGTTTTCACAAAGGTTCAATGGGTATTCATTTTTCAAAAGAATAAATGATTAAGGTAATCACATGTTTGGAATGTGACCAACAAGATATATCTTGTGATATATGAGGGATAAATGATGGTATTCCCTTGCTTGTTATATGAACTTTTTAGTAATCGTTCTCTTTATACTATGAGTTTGGAAAGAAGTATTTTGGATAAGTATTAAGGTTGGAATGGATTAAGTTAAACATCATATAGTATTGTTCAAGGCTAGAAATTTTTTCAATTTTATTTCTGGAATTTTATAATAGTATAGTTTAAGAAAAGGGACAACCTGCAGAACGAGTGACAACCCGTCACGTCGGATAAGGATGCGGGAATCAAACCCACAACCAAAGTATGACAAGACTTTATTGCCTACCACTGGCCTACAAGAAGTCCCTAGTTTGTAGAAATTAGTTTTATTTTATTAAGTGGTGTGATATATGAAGTATAAGTCCATTTTTGGAACCATATACGATTAGTCTCGCCATAAGATGGACTTATGTATATAACTTTTGCTAAAATTATGTTTGAGACAGATGGAATGACCTATCATTATATCTCATGATCTGCTAACACTTCACGGAAGGCAAATTCAACTTCATTTCTTTAAGAGATTAAGTGGAAATTGTTCAAGGAACAAACAACAGTGAGATTGTACCAAAATCAAGTAAGTATATCTTTTAACTCTTCAACATTAGGGAAATGATCTTGAAAACCAAAAATGTTACCATAATACCCTCATATCTGATGAATTAGATGGTACCTTAGATCATCAAAAATTTAGGGCTTTGTGATTGTTGGATTTTTTATAGCTAAGTCCTCTACCACTCTTGATCAGAAGTTGGTGGTTATATTTCTCTTCCATATCCATATTTTCACCTATGTTATCCTATGTGGAAACCCAGTGATGAGTTAATTTGGGTAACCATTACATTTCATACTTCACTTTTTAAAATTAAGTATTATTATTCCTTTTTACGTTGTGGGGTTCTATAAATGAAACTTCCAAGTAGTAAACGATTTATAACCCCAACGAATTTCGAGGGATAAATTCTTTTTAATGGGGGTAGAATGTAACACCCTGAGATTTTATGAGATATATTATTCTTAATTTCTTTGATGTATTCTATTTTACACTACACCAAGATTATATTGTACTATATGCAACACCATATTAGATTTCAGTATACACAACACTATTATTGGATCATGTTACACACAATTTCATGTTCGTTTTGTGGAAATCATTCTACACAACATTAAGTATAGATTTTGATTAATGTATAAATGAAATAAGTTTTGATTATGTTATACTCAATACAAAAGGGATCTTTCAATACATGCAGCCCTGACTTGGCTTGCATTACATGAAATCACGACCTTCCTCGATAGCGTGTGTAGTACGCAATATCGGGTTTCACTAAAAAACGATATATTGTTAAAATATTATATAAACTAGTCGTTATGAATAGTAATAACCACTGTTTGAAATTTTATAAATTTTATCTTTCAAAATGGACTCCATTTTTGGATTCTAAATATCAAAATTTTCCTCAGGTGAATTTTTGGTAATTTTTGGAAAACATTCAATTTTTGATGAATAGTGACAACACCGAGTTATTGGTTAAAAACAAATTTTTATTTAAATAATAATTTATTTTATTTAAATTTATTTTAGGTCAAAATAGATAAATTATACCTATATAATTTTAATGTAATCCATTAGAGTAATTTTATAATAATTTTAGATATATAAAAAATTTATTGAACTTTTTACAGTCTTTTACCCACCTCCTAGGAGAATTTAAAAATTTAAATAAAACTTAATTTAACAGCTTCTGTGAGTGGAATTTCAAAAATCCGAGAGACACGGTTGATATCAGTAAGTAAAATTTGGTTCAATAAGATAAAAATATTTTTTTGATGAATAGTAACTTTTTACATTTATTTACCACAGTTAAAAGTAAATAGGGTAATTAAGGGTAAAAATGATATTATCATTACCCAAACACATGTCCAAATTCTATTGGATAAGTTTAATTCGACCAAAAACAACCTTATGAATAAAATATGACCCTTTAGGTCCACTTGGATTAGATTAGGACATTTATTATTATTTAATTCAAAGAAGAGTTAAAAGAGTTAAAATCAAAGTTTAATAAGTAAAACATTTTTAACATAGGGTTATACATAAGATAAATTAGACTATAAATATTAATTATAAAGATAAAAATATTTAATACATAATTATATTTTATTTAACTTTTTTAGACATTAAATAATTTAATTTATTTATGACACAATGATTATGCAGTAATTACCTTATTGATAAAATATTAACATAATTGATATTATAAATACCCAAATAAATGTAATTTGAGACTTTTTATAAATTACACTAATTTTCAAGTTTAATATAACATATTATGGTTGGTTAGATGAATTGTTTTAGAAGTAATAATGCTATTATGAATTTAGAAAAAACAAAATACCAAATAGTGTCAAAATTGACAGAAACGAGTTTTTAAAACAAATATTATATTACTAATTGATATAATGGTCCTAAAAATCTAAGGTTAGCCCAAAAGACTTATATAATAATATATATTACATTAATGAACCAATTGGGGTTTGATTGTATGTTTATAGTAATTTTATTAACTATATAGTGTAGGAATACAAGAAGACACGGTAAAAGTAAAATTATTTTACTTAGAGTTAAATATAAATGATAAGGTTAAAATGGTAACCTAAACTTGTCTAAAACCTATTGGATGAGAGTATTCTGACCCATACCAACCCTAGACTCTAGATAAGTCACTTTGGAGCCATTATAAACCGAATATGAATTTATTATAATATAATATTTTAAGTTTTTCATAAGGTTCCCCACACCCCTCTTATAAAAGGGAACTCCCCCTTCTCTATAATTCACACATCCAAAGACATTTGGCTCGGTCAACCCCTGCCCAAATACCCTATCAACTGTCCTTAGTTCATCTTTGAGGCATTACTTTAGTCAAAAAGTCAACCTAAGTATCCATTTTGATCAAATCGAAAAGGAAGAACCCGAAGAAGAGGTAAATATCTCACCACCTATTTAAAGTTCCTTTCTTCTTCCACTTCCTCCTTCTTTGTTGTTTCAATTATAAAATAATAGCTTTAGTATATTCTATATATTTTGATATTATTATAAAAAATTTACCACCATATTATTTATTTTATTCATCTTATGAATGAAAATTTCATCACAAGTGCGTACGTACGACTTACCATCTCCACGTCGTGGTGTAGTTTGTTAATTCAAACATTTCATCATTTGGATGCATATAATAATGATTATAAATGATATAAATAATAAATATAACATTATGAATATTCTGTATATATGATATACCATATAATTATATATGATTTTAATATCAAAAGAATGATATTGTCGCTCGTGCATACGTATGGACTACCATCTCCCTGAACGCAATGAGATTCTTTCTCCATGACTAACCATTCAAGTATGATTATAAAGTATATATATAAAATAATCATTAAAGATATTACATAATAATGATAATTTATTTATGTACATATATGTTTCATTTACTTGATTCCATTTAATTCAATAAGGAATCAAAAACAGCGTTCATGCGTACGTATGGCCTACCGTCTCCATGAACGATGTATTTCATTCCATTTATCGATCTATCATATCAATTTATATGCTGAATATATATTATATATAAATCATGTTTTACATTATAGAATTAAGTAAATCAGGATATAAGTAATAATATCAAGAACAATAAGTCGAAACATGTATGATAAATGAAATGATTTTACCCAAAACGCTGCTTTAACATGAAATTGACAAAAGAACGAGAAATATGAAGTCCTAAGTGAATAATATATGTTATCATAAATATTATTATGGTTCTGTTAAAAGTTAATAATATGTTTAAACCCACTATACAAGAGTTTCGAACATGTACATAAGAAATTAGACCTATGGCAAGGGACTATTTCGTCTCACTATTATTTCTGTGAGACATATCCCTTAATCACCAACAATTTATTTTGTATGGTGTTTAATCTTCCCATGAGTTTTTTATGATTTTTATTATCAAGGATATGATATTTACATATGCATGTAATTTTCTACCAATTATAAATGGTAAGGGATAATTATTCCATTATCGTTCTGATCTGATATTGTTTATTCATAAGTATTTACTCGGGTTATGTTTATCATCCATGTGCATGTTTTCTCAAAATTTTTTCATAAAATGTTTACTATTATTCCATGTACGTTCAATCATTTTTACCCTTTTATGAATTTTACCACAATTTATGGAATGGATCTTTTTTTATTAACCATATGAGGTACTTTTTTACTTTTCCGGCAAAAGTAAGAGGAGAATGTATTTTTAACTTATACGGCATGAAGTCGTTTTTATGGATTCATAATGCCTTATTTTCATGAAGATTCCTCTACAATATTTCATGATTATTTTAAAAAAAAATCCTTTTTTTAAAATTTCATGGTATTTTGTGAAACAAAAATGTTTTTGTAGAAGAAAGGATGTTTTCCTCAAGAATTATTTTTATGTGTTTTGTCAAAACTATTTTCCACATAAGATGTCATTATTTAGTATGATTATGTTTCAAGTATAATTTATCTATTATTTACATGGTCAGATTCTTCTTATGATGAAATTATATTCATTTGTTTTATATGGATTATGTTATGATGGGATGATGTTTATGAAACCCATT
This sequence comes from Viscum album, assembly GCA_963277665.1. Lineage (NCBI taxonomy): Eukaryota > Viridiplantae > Streptophyta > Magnoliopsida > Santalales > Viscaceae > Viscum > Viscum album. Next base: position 1,362,441,043 of record OY728143.1, on the reverse strand, counting down.
TTATTCTTTGGGTTATGATGAATGAATTATGTTTATTTTGGGGCACACGTAAGAATGATTTCATTATGAGATGGGTGGGACCTATATCTCCCTCCAATGAATTGGGTAAAGATTTATATCTCATGAGATTGAAATGGTTGGAACGAAAAATGAATTTGGTTTAGTTTTAAAAGGATAGAATGGAAAGTAAAACCAGTTCAGTAAAGGACTTTTCCACTTTGATGGTCTTGGAAACAATGCCTTTGCTACTTTGGAAATCATAACATGTGATTAATGGTTTACACAATTACATGTTTTATTCCCATTCAATTTTATCATCATTAATGTTCCTTTATGATATATTCCTTATGAACTACCAATATTTATGTCATTACTCATGATTTAAATGTTTTATGTTCATATTCTTACGTTCAAATGTCTATGGATTGTTTTAGGTTCTTTATGTTTACCCTTTCTGAGCATTTTATCTCACCCTTTTTATGTTTTCTTTTCCCCAGGATATAAATAAAGGTTTTAGGTAAGAAAACCAAAGGGGAAGATCTTTATAAGATATTTTTAAGATATTTCACCATGATTAGAAGACTATGTTCCGAGTTTCCAAAGACACTAAACTAATACATTCTTTGCGCATCTGTTTTTGTCATGTATTAAGTATTCTGAAAAAGTAATGTAATGTTTATGTACATCAAGATTTGGGTCTCTTCAATGACTATTCCCATTATGGGTTTCAAAATAGAAGAAACTAAATATTTCATAGAACATAAATATTTTTTATGATAAGGAATCATGACATTATTGAGTCAATCATATTTTACAATTTAACTTGTCACAATGAAACACTCATTTCAGAGAATAAACACCCCTATTTTCCCAAATTCACTGAAATTACTAAAATCTTATTTATTATCAAGACAATATTTAATGATGTGACACAAGTTATCCAAATATGGTAAAGTAATAATAAATACAAAATAAACAAACAAAATATTTTATTTACACTTATAATCCAAAATTAAAACCTTTATCCTAAATAAAATACAAAATTTCTAGACTTCAACTACATTAATGAAATGAACAATATTATCATAGATTAAAAAGTTTCTAATTCAATATATTCTTTTCAATAGTCTCTAGAAATTCAGGCGTATATCTCCAAAACATCAAATTTCTTTTAAAGAACATACAATTGATAAAAAATATAATTACACTATATGTTTGTACCAATACTAAAAAGGATTAGTCATCAATAGGTAATGAATAAAATGAAATTTCATACTAAGTAGAATTATTCGTGGGGACTAAAGTGTTAAAGTATAAATATGAACTGTAGAATAATGATTATTTGTAGGAATAGAATGAGTCCACCATGCCATTTTATACTTTTAAGTACCGTTTGGATCCTTAGAAAAAAATGATTTTTCCTTGATTAAGAACTCTATCATAATATGAATGATAAGATAAATTTTATATTTTTAACATTCGTGAATAAATAAAATTTGTATATACCACTTAATAATTATACATGATGGAATCTTTATACCCATATAGGGGTCTAATATATGAGAATGTATATATTCACAGAGGTGATCATCACAATAATCCTTAATATAATTTTTACTGTATATTATAATATAATATTTTATGTACCAATTCAGACACAAACATAATGACCCAAAAATCCCAAGGAATAATGTCGAATAATTATAAATATTAAAAAAATAGAACAAATAAATTAAACGAAATAAAAAATGAATAAAAAACTATTGTAATGAATATAATTATCAAGATAATAAGAATAATTTAATTAGAATGTAATATTTTGTTAATAATGTGAAAATTAATCTCACCAATTTTTTTATTTTAATATTACATATCTACTTAATAAAAAATTTATATGTATAATAAACTTAAAAAAATTAAACACATACGAAGTGTTAATGTTAGAAATTAAATACATCCAATTATGTCACATTTATACATTATTCATTAATGTTTGTAGCTCCTAATATTTTATAAAAATTGAATCATATGTGTTATTGAATATAATATTTGAGTGAATATAGATTGGTTCCTTCAATACATTAGTATCACCCATTTCCTTTTCAAAAATATATCTTAGAATAACATATATAATAAAAAAATATTTACGGTTTAAATGGCTAGTTATATAAAAAAGTTTTCAATCATATGTTTCAAGAATGTAAGTCTCATCAGTGTGAAGTTGATGCTTTATATAAATCAATATAAATGCATAACTATCTATTTAAATTTATTGTTTCTTCATTGAACCAAACCACTTGAATTTAATCATTTAAACTCCATTATGTATGTATTAATACAGTATGAATAGTCACTCAACAAACCCATAATAAGATATATTTTTTTGATTGAGTTTCATATATAAAGAACTAGCATAATAATCCATTATTTCTCTTAACTTGAAACCATAAGGTTGTGTTGGAATTTTCACAAAAAAATATTTATAATAAATTTAAATACATTGATGAAAAATGAATTAAAATCATATACCACATTGTTTGGATGAAATGAAATGAACCGATCTCAAGAGATACATCATAAATTGATAATATTTGAAATATAAATATATCAACATTTGACGGTAAATAAATACCAGTAATTAATTCATATAAAATATTTAGTATATTTCCTATAATTTAAACAATGAAAGTAATTTTTTATTATATATTTGTTTCCTCCTCTTTATAGATAAAGAAAAATGAGTTATTTTTATAATTCCTATATGTTTCCTAAAAATAGGAAAATATTAGGATTAAAGAAGTTAAAAAGGGATCTTATAACAATATATATATAATTTTAAATTTATATGATAAAATTTTAATCCACACCATAGTTTCACTCCAAGAAAAATAACATTTATCCATATTTAGAAACCACTAAAATAAGATTAAAAGATATGAAAATAAGAAATTTCCTAGGTTTTTCAATCTATAGACATAATTTACCTAGTTTTAGGTCTATTTCCATAGTTTTGAAAACGTGACATTATAGAATTTATTTTTACACCCCTAATACCATGGTTTTAAAACCCTGGAAATATCCGGATATTTCTAAATTTCTTGAAATTATTTCTACAATTTTAAAGCATAAAAATATATCTAAAATCTAAGTGATAGAAACTTCCAGTGTTATTTGAACCCTAAAATTCATAAAAACAAAATTGAGACCAAACCAATGAATTAAGATACATTTTATACTTATTAGTATTTTTAACTTATTATTAAATATATATTACATATTAATTATTATTTTTAATTTTATAAAATTAATAAAATTAATAATATATCCATTATCTATTGAAACATTTATAAAAATATAGAAATAGGGTAACATTTTTCCATGATTCACTAGAACCATGGTATATGTGTCACTAGGGAAAACATATTTCATAATTAATAGATCCATGTATATACATATCATATGATATCTCCATTACAATAATTCATAAAAAACATGGAAGTCAGGGCACACTAATGAACATTATTTCCACCATTCTTAGAATCATGAAAATAAGGGGTATACTTTCATACCAAAAAAGCCTAGGATCTTAACAAAGCTTGTCCTAAAATTAAAAAATAAATATGTTCCAAATAACCCCTCGGTTTATGTTAGTGATGAAAATATAGGTTCATTGAGATCATATTAATTATATTTGGTTCTTATTGGACAATTAGTCCACATAGTGACATTAACCAAGTATATTAAAAATAAATATAGGCACTCATGTGATAAATAACCTTTAATATTGGAAAATTCTGGATGATTCTTCTTAATTACACAATATTTCATCATATAAATCATTTTTAGTAGGATACATCTAGTGACATGGAACATGACCATAAAAATCATTGTGGGTAGATACAAAGTCAGATGTCAGAAATATGTGAAAAACAATGGGGGTAAATTTCTTCCATGTTATAAAGAATGATCAATTAATCTTTTTTCAATTTCTATTTAACAAACATAATCATTATTTTAATATAAAAATCCAAGTAAAATTAATATAACTGAATCATGGTTCCCATAACAATATTTTTTAGAAAATATTGAATGGAAATTGGAATAAACTTATGCAAAAAGACATTATATTCATGAATTTTCTGTGATTTTAGTTTGGTGACTTATGTATTCACCTATTTTGATATTTTAGTCAAATAACCATCTATAATGTTTAAAATTTCCAATAAATTAAGGAATTATTTATTCTCTCAATTTTTCTTCAAGAAATAGTTATATGGAACATCCCATGGAATCTGAAAAATTAACATAGGATGAATTTTTTATTTCATACCCAATCCATTAAATCATGATGTTGAAAGATCATTGAAGCTTTAGTCTCTTGGAATGTGTAATATTTATAAAAATAGGGAAATTTAATTTCCCTTTTATACTCTAACCAAACATCATTACATTAATAAGTAAATCTTCTATCATTAGAAATGATGCTTTATGTATCTTAAAATACTAAATTTGAGATGCATCATTATCTTTTACACCAAGAATACATAATTCTGTTAAAACATTTATTAATGGATTTAGTTGTATGACAACATCATTTTCGGGATAAATGGGGTTGGATGTCAATATAATCATGATATTAAATGGTTTATTCATAGAAATCCATGTTAGGAAGTTTTAAATTTAAATGAATAAAGGTCACACAATATAGGGTAGTTTAGTAGAAATATAATTGAACTATAGAAGAACTACAATAGAAGCAGGACTATAGCATCAGTGGCACTATAGCAGTGGTGGGTACTGTAGCGGTGACAACACTATAGAAATCACTGTAGTAGTACTATTCAATGGTGGGCGTTTGGGTCAAAAAAGTAGACCTACCAGTTATGTAATGGGATTTCATTCGCATTAGGCCTACGATCCATGTAATTGGATTCATCCCCCCTGGTCCTATAGGCCGTGTACTGAATAAATAAGGCATTATGGGTGGGATATCCCCTTTGGGGGGGCTATGGCCTTTCTTTTTTGACTTGTGTGTGAGGTGTGTGTGTGTATGTGTTTAATTTAATTGTACCCCCAAGCATGTAATATATATATACATATGAAGAAACATGTTAAATATATCACAAGATAATCCCAATCATACATTTCATGGTCAAAATAAAAAATTATTTCATTTCCTATCAAATTATTACCATTATAATCTTTTTACGTGATTCACTAATTTATCATTATACTTATTTATTTTATCTTCATGTAATTGTATATTGGATTCCATTTCCTTTACTTTAAAAATTATATAAAATAATAGAAAAATGAATGTTCTATATAACATATTTTAGTACATTATATTAAGTTCTATTTTTATTATTCTTTTATTTTATTTCACTACATTTTTTGAGCCTATTGAAACCTTTTTTTATAAAAGAAACAACATTTAGCACCCACATGGATCTTAGTGATTTAAAATATAAATTTATCAATTAACTTTGATTCCATGTAATCATTTTCTAGAATATATGCATCACCATGTCATAATTTACTAAAAATAGTTAGGATATAATCAATCATAGTACTATTAAATACATTCATATTTTACCATGACATAATTTCATTAAAATTAAATTGATTATTTTTTCCAAAGTCTTAGTATGCTGAAGTGTGTACATCTTCCATCACCTTTATAACATGCTTAATATAATAATTATAATAAATAGATGAAAAATATGCACTTTTATTAATTTCCACTTTGACTAGTCTCTATATAGTTTTCACTTGATATAACACCGAACAATTTTTTTCATTTAACATATTGAATTTCTTGTTTCATAGGAAAAATAGGGATAAAATAGAACATTATATATATTTTTTAATATAAAATATTAAAATGCAAGATAAATATTAATATATCAGATCATTAAATATAAAAAATCATTTAGAAACTAATTAAGGAATAAAACCATAATAAAATAAAAAACCATGAATAATAAATATTTAACCTTATTATTTTCATTGATGATCATATAACTGTAGAGATAAGGATAAAAATTAGAAATAGAATAGATATTTTTAGAATAATGTAAATGATTATTGAGATGTATGTAAGGATATATATATATATATATATATAATATGATCATTATATATATTTATTAAGCATATAGTTGTTGGATATATGGTCATTAGATATATTAGTGTTGGATATATGTTTAATATATACATCTATATCTAATAGGTACATTAAATTTGTTTAATTATTAGTAACAAATTAAAAGTAATATAATATTTAATTAATAAATAATTTTGGGAAAAAAATAACTAGTTAAAAAAAATTATTATAAAAATATATATTTTTCATTAAATATAATTTTCACGATCATTATTATTTATATAAAATTATTTTATGTGTTTAAAATTCATATAAATATTCTAATACCAAATTAATTTCTAATAGTGAATGGTTTGGATATAAATAATTTTAATGTTACATGATTCAAATCATTAGATGCTAAAAAAGATATTTTTACTCAATAATATTTTATAAGTACTGTGTATTTTTACCTTGATATTTTTTTTATTTTAATAGATAAATATAATAGAATTTAATTCTTCAATGTAGAATTTTTTTATATTTATTTAATTTGTAGTTGTTACCATGAACACTTAATATTTAAAAAATTCATTTTCCCAAAAAACTTATTAATTTATATTTTATATTTTCATTTAAAATTTAAATTTATTGTATTAATAAATTTAATTCTATTGAATGTAGTTAAAAAAATTAATCATTATTTTGAAATTATGTAAGAGGAAAAATTTTAGTTTTAATCAAAAAAATAACCTATAGTGGTGAATGATGCATGACATCATTGGTAAACTATAAAACTATAAAATATATTATATGCTTAAAATAATGTATAAAAACTATTAAAAATGTTTTTAATGGAGTTAATATTGATATTCCTTAGTTTCTTCCATTAATGAGTGAAGTTTTCATTTAAAATGACTTTATTTAAACATTAAGTGATGGGAGATTAAAAAAACCCACCAAAACTCGCCTATAATGGGACTCATCCACACCCATCCAAACTACCCATATATTTTGTTTATATCTTGAATACCTATCCATTATTCGTATAATAATGTATTCTTGGAATTTATGTGGACTTTGGTCCCTAAAAGGAGGCTTAAATCATTAATTCCGAAGCAACCCATTTCAAGAAGCAGCAAATTCACAAATATAAGAATCTAAGTTATTTTAAAACATTTTCAATTTCCATATCATATATAATCAGTATAAATATCATTATTAACTCTTAATATTTTATATCAACAAAATTATTCTTATTTCAAAATTATATTGTTTTTATATATCTCTAAGCTCATACTCATTTCATTTGTATGACATGTTCTTATTTGGGTCAGTTCAATCATCTATATGAATGATGCTATAAAAATATCATAATTTTCATCAAGATTAAGACTCAATACATCAATATTTGTAAAACATGATATTAAAGAGTAATTTATGTTGTGAAACAAATCCCTCAAGGCAACATTGATGCATTTTTTGGTTTATTATTTGTATTGACAAATTGGATTTCCTTGGTTAGTTGTTGAGTTTCAGAGATATTTTTGAAAAACTATGTTGAAAAATAGCCATGAAAAAAGAATGGATACTTTAAAATAAGTATAAAAAGATATTATACAAGGTGGGGCCATTTCTTAGTGTTTCCCAAATTTTTGGGTCCAAACATTAGAGAATGGAGAAATGTGTTTTTAATAAATGAATTTGCACGCAAGTGTTTAGAAGGTTTGGAAAGTTACATGAAATCCATTATTTAAGGTAATTACATCAAAATAAGGAAAACGAATGAAGTTCATGCAAGTTATTGTTTTTCAGGAAAGGTGAGTTTGCACGAATGAGACTTGTGCAAATGAGACTTGCACGCTTAAGGAAAGTTCCATGAGCTATGATCCGGATTAGAAAAATGCATATAAATAGGAGGATAACCCAATAATTTAAAAACGATATAAATTAGATAAAATCTAAAATATTTATCGCAAAATTATTGAGTGTCGTGCAAGTAGGGAATTTCCACACAAGTAAGAAGTTGTGCTGAAGAAGGAAGTTGAGCGCAAGAAAGGAGTCACGTGTAAGAAGGGAGCTTCGCACAAGTATTAAGTGGAACACAACTTGTTTTTCCACATCAATGAAAAAAACTTCATGCAATTCATTATAGTTGTGCACAATTCATCCCAATATTTAATGAAAGTTTGAGGTTTCCAAGTACATTTGTGGTAAAGCAATATTCATCAGTGGATGAAAGTTAGACTTCAAAAAAGCATCTACATATAGTGGAGGATGAATTAATTAGAGATAATGAAGATAAATACAAGTCTATAAATTTTCATTGGATATCTTTCAAGAGTAGTGAGAAAATGAAGAGGAATACAATGATCCTTTTCATCAAAAATAAGCTAGAGAAAGAGACATAAGAAGTGACCGTTGGGGAAGTAGTGAGCTGACCCTAAATATTGTAAAGGTAGTGAGCCGGGGAATAGAATTGATCTATCCCAAACATTTTAAATAGAAGTAGGATTTATTTTATTTGGTACATCATCACATCATTGTTGTATGCTCCTTGGACGTAGCCCAGTGAGGGTGAAACTAGTAAAATTAAAGTGCCATGTGTATGATTTTATTTTTGTTCTTACATTGATACTAAATAAAGATAGAAGTGAATTTTGTTTAATGATGAAACAATATACAAAGGGGAATTATTTTTAATATTTCATATCCTAATTCACCCCCTCTCAGGGTATTTAACGTAGTGGACCTAATAATTTATGATATTAATATGGTTATGTAAAGGTGATACAAAAATTAATGATCATTATGAAGTAAATTTTTTTTATCAATAAATTACCTAAACCATTCTCATTGTATATTATATTATCAAAAACAATAATAATACCTTAAATAAAATTAATATGGGAATAAATAAATTAAATTAAAATGATTCAACTTCCTTTAAAAATATAATAATTATGAACATGTAATCAAAGACCAAGGACCAACATCGCCATTACAAAAAATTTATGAAATAACAAAAATTATTAACATCTGATGATAAAAATAAATAATAACTAACTAATATCAAAATAATATATTATTATATGTAAATATTATAAAATTTAACTGATATGAATAATTTTATAAAATTGGTGATTAATATGGTTATGTTTATTATATAAAAGGTTAAACCGCCTACATAGAAGTCAAGAGTAATGGTCAGGGTTTCTTGTATTAATTTACATTCATTGAGATATATATAAAAATTATTACCTATATTATTTTATATTGTGTATATAAATCCCCATTTATTATCCCCATCATTAATTTGATGTAATTCATGGGATTTAAAAATCAATCTCATGATCTCCCTTTCAATTTATTTTCACCTAGAAGTTACCAAGGGTGTGAGTGTTTCTCTCTAATAACACTTTAAAATCAAGATTTTCTATGAATAAATTTCATATATAAGGAAAATTTATGTTATTTTTATCAAAATTCCATCTATTTCATTATTATAAAGTTATTTCCAGGTTTCATATGTTTTTTACCTTGTATCCTCTCCTTGGTTCACAACACTTCAAAATGTTTATCTATAAGTGGATCTGACCTTATCTCAAAATTTCATTCAATAATCATTATCCTATATGTCAATATTTTAAAAAAAAATTATGGATATAATTCTATAAACTTCTTTTATTTATTATAGCCATGTTTTTTCTAACCCTATTTATAAAAGAATGAAAGGAATATTTCCTAAAAATTTTATGCATGGTTGATTTTCTATTAAACATATTTATAATGTTTTAAAGAAATGATTTTTAACACTATCAACACAATTTTTTTTGGAACTCTTATTTAGTATTATTTATAAATTTTTTTTAATGTTTTCATGTTTTTTGGAATTAATTATAATTTAATTTCATTTTTATTAATTATCTTCCTTGAAATAAACGTTATTAAACCCATAAATCATATTACAACATATTTTTTTAATTAATTTATTAATGATCATATAAATTTTTATTTATCTATGTAAACATCATTGAAAATTTTATATAATTTATTAGTGATATGATCTAATGAAATCATCCACCTTCTTTTTATGGATGAGTTATGATTTTTTTTGAAAAACCCATTTGTTTATCATGAATTATTTAAGCTAAAATGATATTTTTAATGTTATTAGGTTCATTTGGAAATAGTATTTATGGTTTAAAATTATGATATGGGATGGTAAATTATATTCCTGAAATTAATTTTTTAGTGTTTTATATCTCATGAGATTAAGATTTGAAATAGTTGGTTATCCAAAGTCTAAAATGTTATGGGTGGTTATCCAAAACACCCAATATTATGGCCAATTGGTTATCCTAGTCCATTATAAAATGAATTTCTTTTTGGTTAACCTTAATTTATCTTATTATTTCTATTATTATGTTTTAGCCACATTATCTTTGTTATAAAATGTACCTATATCACATTATCAAGGATCTTGATTAATGAAACATGCTTTCACACACTAATTATTGATGTCATATGTTATTCCCAATGTTTTATGTCATGATTAATGGTTTATTATCCATGTTTTATTAGGTATTATTTCATTATTATATGTTCACATACATTGATTATATTCTCATACCAACATGTTCACCTTATGATCAATTGTGATCTTGATTGATACCTCTTATGTTCACCCATTATGACATATATGGGATCACCATTTCTTATGTTTCCATTTCCCCATGTTATGAAGTGGAGTATTACATATGATGTGTCTATAAGGGTATTATATGTGAATGATATCTACAGTATATATTTAATAATAGTTGAAAAATAAGCTGATAATGCGTATATTCTCTAAAGATACTAAACATATAGTTTCTAGAGTTTTTTATTATGATATGTAATGAGTAGTCATATAAAATGATGTATTATGTATTTATTATATTCTAAGGTTTCTTTGGTTGGAATTAAAGTGGGGTTTAGTTTATTTTTTTAATTAGGTTATGAAAAATAAGTGAATGGAATCTAAAACAACCCATGCTGAACTAAAAGTGATGTATAATGAACCTAAAATGTCATATGTTGTAATGAAGATGTCCTAATTTTGTTCATATTAGGTTTTATTTTCCATACCATATGATTGATTACTCAAATTATTATTAATTAAAACTGACACAAACATTTCATTACTCAATAACTAAAACCTATTGCAATCAAGTTAACAGTGAGTGTAATGGATAATAAAATGAAGATCCTAATAAGAAACCAAACGATATGGGAGCATGGATGAAAAATCTCATCAATATGCTCAACCAACTCTCTAAAACTGTGAACAAAAATATTAAACATGTTGAACCCCAAAATTTCCGAAGGATTGAACATATCTCCATTAATTTATTTATGCAAAAATGTACACCATCCTTTAGTGAGTCTTCTAATCCATTATTTACTAATAAGGGAAACCCAACAATAGAAAATATATTTTTCATTTTTCAATGTTTAGAGTATAAAATGTTAATTTTTTTTCCATTTATCATTTGTATGGTGGGTTATATCATTGGTGGAACTTAATCAAGAACATGAGGAAAGAGGAATAAATTGAATCTATTTAATTATAGGAGTTTAAGAAGATATTTTTCAATAAGTAATTTCCTAAAACTCTTCACATTAAAATAGAGTTTTAATTAATAGATATAAAATAAAAGGATGAGGAATCCATTGGAACCTATAAATAATAAATCATAATACTTTAAATACATCCTTAGGGTTTTATTATAAACCTAGAAAGAAAAATTGATATATTTTAGTGGAAACCATATCTCCAAATATCATTAGCAATATGAGAGTTCATTAGAATTAAATAAATTTTGGGATGTGCCCAAAAGATATAAATGGTAATTTTATACTCCAATTATTATCATTATTTTGGTGGTATAAAGTGAAAAATTAGTTTTTTTAGGATCACAATTGATAAAACTGATGGAGTGAACATGATTCATCTTGTTTCATGAAAAAAATTTGGTATGATGCATGGGGGAATTTTCCCAAATGTATAATTAAATTATTTATGTATTGAAGAGAAGGAAATTAAGAATATGAATATTGAATATATACAGAGAGGTCAACCAATGTAATGGATAAAGAGAAAGCTTATCCAAATTCAACACCCACGTTTAAATGGTTCAATTGTAATGATTATGGAAATTGTGATAACAAGTGAACTAAACAATGGGCTAATGATTACAACCAACATCAAAAACCTCCAAATCAATGGGATAAAAGAAAATCATATGAAATCACAATATAATAAATGGGGTATATAAATAAATTATTAAAATTTCTTACTTTATTCTATTTCTAACCACACATTCAAATATATGAAGTTTTCTAAGAGAATCAATTCAACCTCAATGATTATATATTTAATTTTCAGTGGAAACTCTTAGTGGTGTGATTATTTCATCCCAAATCTATAACTCCTCGTAAATATAAATTTATGGGACTTTTATTCTTAAAAATCTGATTATTCTCTATTCAGTGGAATTTGGTGTGATTTTTGACATGGATTAGATATATCTATATATAACCCATGTTAATTTTCAGGATAGGGACGTCATGTTTCATATACCAAATCAACCTATGATTGTCTACCATTACAATGTTGAATATGAACTCTATATGGAAAATTCTTCCATTATATGGCTATTTATGCCCAATAATTAGGTTCCCTTAGCCCAATGGTTGGGTAGAAACTAAATATTTGGGATACATTGTTTTTTAATGAATACATTAATGTTTTCAAAAATAATTATTGTGTCTTATCCTCAATTGTAAGATTTTTTCAAAGAAATAATATGCAGTTCTATGAAAATATCAAATATTACTTATATAATAGGCCCAATTGAGTTATAGGATTTAAAGAAGAAACTGTAATAAAACCTTGATAAGGGTTTTATATTCCCAAGTGCATCACTATGATGTGAATAAATTCTCTTTTTTATGATGAAGGATGAATCAATGAGCATGTACAATTATTATCATGAAATTAAAAAGACCATGATTATGAACAAGTATCTTCTACCCTGTATGGATGACTTTTTTGATCAACTGTGAGAGGATAAATAATTATTAAAGATTTACCTTTGATCTAGATATCATCAATTATGGGTTAAAATAAAAAATGTTCCCGTGGAATCCATTCCCATGGGATATAATTTTTATGGATTCATTGTGATTTCAATATGTATTAAAAATTACTCTTTTTATCTTTATAGATATGATGAATAGAGTATTTAGACATTAAAACTATCAAGTTGTGGTATTATTTATAGATGAAATATTTGTATATTATAACAACATTGAATAGAATGAAGATCATTTAGGGATTCTTTAAAAGGCCTTGAGAAAGGAGAAACTATTTTCAAAATTTAGAATGTGTGTATTCATGCTATATAAAGTATAATTTTGGGTCTTGAAATCATAATAAAAGGTATATATTTGGATCTATAAAATATTTAGGTGAATAAAGAATGTCTCAAACCAAAAAATGAAAGGTGATCTATATTTTTCAATGATTTACTTAAAATTATTAATTAATTTTGAAAATTGATTTATGATTTTAAAATCCACTAACCAAGTTAGCTCATAAAGGTGTTAAGTTCTTCTGTATGGATAAATTTCAAGAAAATTTCATGGATCATATTAAAATGTTGGTCACTAAACCTGTACTCAAACTACCCTATAGTGAAGAATGGTTTTTCATATATTGAGATGCATCAATGAATGAACATGTCCTCATAAAATATTACATAATGGTAGCTTATTCCTCATGAAAATTAATGTTCCATTAAAAAAATTATCTTATTCATGATATAGATATAAAAATTATAAGAAAAGGTCGATAATTATAGTGAGTAAGGGTTTTCAACATAAAATGATGAATAAATGAAATAATTAGGCCACACCCACATGAAAAATGACATGGTGGTAGTTATGCCTCATGATAATTAAATATCCATGAGAAAAATTATTCGATTCATGATATAGAGCTATAAGCTGTAATATTTTAATTAATTATATTGAGGTATTATATCTATGGTCAAAAGTGTGATATTTATAATGATAAAAATGATTAAAGTACTTATTCACACAGAAGTATAATAATATATGTAACATCCCAAGTAAGTAATGAATAATATATATTTTTATCTATGTCTATTAATGATTAATATAGTGTTATAGAGGCTTAAAATGAAAATAAATACAATCTTATGCATGGAATACACTAATATTCTTAAAAGATTGTTTTACTACCTTTTGATGGAAAACCATTTTTGAATCTATATTTTGACAATTTTATAAACTATGTTTGTCAAAATAAACTTATTCTTTATGATTGGGACATCAAAATTTACCTTGTGTGAATTTTTGGTATTTTTCTGACAATGTTCATTTTTTAATGAATAGTGAAAAATACTGCATTTTACATCAAAAATACTTTTTAATATAATTTATTTATATGATTTGATTATGTTTTGAATTGGTTTTTAAGTGAAATTAGAATATATTTTTACCATTTTATCCAATGGTGGTCATTGGAATCAATTTCACTTTGAAATTAGACTTAAACTGGTGTCAATCTTTTGATACTTATTGTTTTGTAAAAACACGCTATTTTCTCTGGCAGCGGGAATTAATTATTAAATTAATTAATGTGACCTATATGTTTTGAATTTTGTAAAATAGACTTCATTTTTGAATTCGGAATATCAAATATAGCTTAGGGTGAATTTTTGGTAATTTTCTGAAAAACTTCAATTTTTTATGAATAGTGAAACCACTAAGTGATAATCAAGCAAACTGATTTCTCAGTTAAATGAAAGTTTACCACTAATGTGTATTGAATTTTGAAAATCCGACATACATGGTTTTCATTAGTATGTAAAATTTGGTTCAATGAGATTATAATAATTTTTTGGTGAATAGTAACTTATTAAGTTCTTAATCACGATTAGTGGTAATTAGTGTAGTTTAAGGTATAAATAATGCTTTAATAATATGAAATGACCTAGAAACATGTCCCAACCTTATTGGTTGTGTCATGGCCGACCAAGACAATCCATGGGACAACTTGGGGACCCCATGGAGACATTTCGGTTGGGAAATGACATAAATTACTTTTTATTTAATGTTAAAGTGAAAATGACACAAACATAATATGTTTTACGAAAACAATTTTTAAGTGGGGTTATACAAGTCCAAAATTTGATTATAAATAGTCATTGGAAATATAAAAATATTTCATATATCATAGTAATTTTTTTATAATTTTTAGACATTAAATAAATTTAATTATTTATGACATAATAATGATGCAGCGATGACCTCATTATTTGACGATTTAAATAAAATAGAAAGATAATGTAAAATCTATGAACTACACATGTCCAAAACCAATTGGATGAGTGGATTTCAAACCCTTATCACCTTATCCACGAATTATATCAATGTGGGACCTTTTAAAACCGAAACACATTTTCAAATAATGTAATATTTCTTTACTTTCCAAAAGTGCCCCTCCTCTCCTCTTATAAAAGGCCCCCACCTCTACCTCATTTCACACACTACTCAAGCCTTTGGCTCGGCCAAACCCTGCCCATTTACTCTCTCCACATCCCTCTCCTCATCCTATAGGATTCCCTTTGGGCAGAATCCTTTAGGCTCAAATCAAAAGGAGTTACACTTTTTAAGGTAATTCATTCTCTCATGTTCATTTGTTTTATTTTTCTTCTCCAACCCCCTAAAATCTTTTTATTTAACTATTTTGTAACAACACCAGTATCTTAAATATACTAGGATGTTGTTATAAGATTTATTTGAGCTACACTCTCACACAACTGCATCAAATGGATAAAGAACATACGGTTTCCGTGGATGGCGAAATTCTGCCTCCCGAAACGATGATTGTTCAATACTCATTTAACACCTTCAAATGTGGCCATTATGATGTCACTATTTTTATATATGATATATAATATGTTTATGTTTTCCTTAAGCTTCTGTTTTTTTATTTTGGGCATACCTTTATGGTTTCCATTATGGGTAAAACACGATATCTTCATTTTAGGAAGTGCGGACTACCGCCCCCTAAAAGTGATTTGATTCGTTAATACCATATGTGGGATGTGTAAAGGATAAAGTTAATGATATTATATATGTTATTATACTGGAATTATAATATACTCTTATATCATTATGATTCCATTCCAGAAAATATGAAATAGAAATGGAAGTAGCGTTCATGCGTACGTACGGCTTACCGTCTCCATGAACGGTGCATTTCATTTCTTACCTCTAAATGTGATGTAATATTATAAATGCATGTATGTACTGGATATATATGACATATATGATATCTACATCGTGAATACCATTCTGTATATAATAGAACCTTTGACCAAATTAACAACATGTAAGTGTAAGAAGTCTATTTTTGACTTAAGAACCAAATACCGACAAAATGAACATTATTAACTTAACTGATTACATGATGTTCATAACATGGTATAAAAGGCATAATGAACTTGAAAAAGATTCATAAGCAATTAGAGATTAACTCAAGTTTATTATTCAGGAGATTAAAGAACGGTCGGGTCAAGTCGGATACGAGGTATGGGACTTCGTCTCAATCTCCTTTCGTTGAGGCATATTTTATTTTATACACAACATTCTTTTATACGGTGTATAAACCACTTTGACTTTTACGTTTATTCAAAAGGAATCTTTTTTATACAAAGAGTTTACTAAACGACAAAAGGGAATGTTTTTGTCGTACGTATGCGGCGACAACGACTTCTCCGCCGTCGTAACCGTTATTTGAGTTTCGGCTTCCTCTACAAGCCATACCTTCTTTTTAAAAGAAAAATAAATACCATGTTTTACTTTTCTTTTATTTTGGTATTGAAAATGGCTTTCATAATGTTTTTATTATATCAATGTGTTGTATTGATATCTCGTGATTGAAATGTGGAAATGTTATGTTTCCTTTATGCATGTTTTATGTGATATGATTATGTTATGGTTCTTGGGCATTATTATGAAGACGGGTGGTTCAGTGATAAACTAAGGGCGGGTGAGCCCGTTATAGCTCTCCAATGCATTGGGTAACGCGAAGGAGTGAAACGTTAAGGTTTCTACGAAGAGATTTTAGGGAATATACTGTGATGGGTATTCCAAACGTAACCAAGAGGGTTATTCCCTACGTAAGAATGTTATGAATGCCTCAAGTTACCTTTATGTCTTATGATTTCTATGATTTATTCATGATTTTATGAGGTATGTTAAAGTGCCTATGTTTTATGGGTAAAGTATGATTTCAGTCTTATGTATATATGAACTCATGTTTCCTTTCCATGTTTTTATAACCCATACTGAGTTTTTATGCTCATCCCAAGTTTTTGAAATGTTTTTCACAGGTCAAGGGAAAGGTACATGATAAGATGATAGAGTCAAGGATGTGTCAAGAAATAATCCATGTTTTATTTTAAATGTGTTTCCATTGATGGGAATGAAGAATACTATCTTTATGTAACCACTTTGTTTATATGTGGAATGTAATGCAAGTTTTATGATCTAATTCTCTAAAACTCTAAACCCGAAAAGATCCTCAATGTGTAATCTTGTAATAACTCAAGATTAAGTAAGGTTTAAGGCTGGGGCCTTATAGTTGGTATCAAAGGTCGGTTTAGATAACTTTAGGAGTTAGAATTCTATTAAATGATTAACCAAAAATATTTTTTTTGAAATGATATAGCATTTAAAGATTACTATGTTGCTTCATCTAAGACATGTTTGTTCAGAATGGTTTTCCGCAGAGGAAACAGGGAAGCAGTGCTAGGAAGGCATACAGAAGGAAATAACCTTCCGAATCAGCATCCAGAAATGGTCGGAATTGGAACTGAACAGTTTGTTGCAGTAATGGCGCAGTTGACTCAAGCGATAAATGGCGGTGGTATCCATGCACGAGATCAGCCAGAAAAACCGCAGAGGAACATGTCAGTGGTGGAACATTTCATGAGGCAACATCCACCATCATTCAGAGGATCATCTGACCCTGTGCTAGCTGAAGGGTGGATTAAAGCACTGGATAATATTTTTGATGTCATGGGGTGTTCAGACAATCAAAAGGTTAGTCTTGCTATTTACCGTTTGGAGGGTGAAGCAGATTAGTGGTGGTCTATGGTTAAAAATATCAGGGACGCCGATGAGATTGATGCTCTTGAATGGGATGAATTCAAAGGTATGTTTCTTGAGAAGTATTTTCCTAAGGCTGTTCGACTTAGGATGGAAAAGCAATTCTTGGAATTGAGGCAAGAGGAAGACTCAGTGGCTGCCTATGAAGAAAGGTTCACTCGTTTGGCAAGGTATGCTCCAAATTTTATTCGAGACCTTGATAGTAAAATCAATCGTTTTTACTCAGGATTAAAGCCAAAGTATCGAAGGGAATTAGCTTCTCATGAGTTTAAAAGTTATGAAAAGCTTGTTCGATGTGCTGAGAAGGTGGAAATGGAGTTTTCCGATGACCAAGTTTTCTATAACAACCAGCAGAAGAAGAGACCGAGGTGACAGGAGAAAGGTAAGAATTCTTCAAAAAAGTCTGATGGTAAGAGAACTAAGTATCCAGTTTGTGATAAATGTGGAAAAAGGCATGCTGGGGAATGTCTTCTGAATTCTGGGAAGTGCTACCGATGTGGTAAGATGGGACATAAGGCTCGTGATTGCACTAAAAAGGATCAAGGTGAAGGTAAGAACAAATTTGACTTACAGTTAGTGAAGTGTTATAAGTGCAATGAGATGGGTCACTATGCAAACGAGTGTCCGACAAAGAGCTTGAGTGATGGGAAGCAGTTAGACTACAAGCAGAAAGGGGTGGTGAAATCCTTTGCAACTACTTCAGCAGATGTCGGGCCATCAAATGAAGTTGTATCAGGTACTTTGTTTGTTTTTTCAGATTATGCCAGTGTGTTGTTTGATTCGGGGTCTACACATTCTTTCATCTCTGAAACCTTTTCTAGTAAAATTGGAATACCATCTCAAGAAATGACTCCTGAACTTTTGGTAAAAACACCTGGGGGAAATGTTGAGGCAAAAAGAATTAATAAGAATCTTCCTATCCTTATCTGTGGAAAGAACCTACTTGCAAACCTTATAGTTCTACCTCTAGTAGAGTTTGATGTTATCCTGGGTATGGATTGGCTCTCTATTTACCATGCTAAGATTGACTGTAGAGCTAAAGAAGTTTCTTTTTAGAAAGACTTTCAGTTTGTTTATAAGAATGAACCCTTACTTTTGATAACATATTAAGAGGATGAGAAACTTGTAAAAGATGGAAATGAATGTTACCTTGCACACGTCGTTGAAAATAAAGGAACTATTCAGATTAATGATGTGCCAGTGGTAAATGAGTATCCTGATGTTTTTCCTGATGAGTTGCCTGGAATAATACCAGATCGGGAAGTTGAGTTTACTGTTGACTTAGTTCCTGATGCTAATCCAATTTCATAACCCCCTTATCGAATGGCACAAATTGAATTTTAGAGTTGAAGGAGAAATTGCAAGATTTATTAGAGAAAGGTTTCATTAGACCTAGCACATCACCATGGGGTGCTCCTGCTTTATTTGTTAAAAAGAAAGATGGTTCTATGAGACATTGCATTGATTATAGAGCCTTGAATAATATCACTGTTAAGAACAAATATCCTTTGCCTCATATCGATGATTTGTTTGATCAGCTCTAGGGAGCTCAGTTTTTTTCAAAGATTGACTTGAGATCGGGGTACCATCAGCTGAAGGTAAAGGAGGCAGATATTCTGAAGACCGCGTTCCGTATGAGATATGGCCATTATGAATTTGTAGTAATGCCTTTTGGGCTAACCAATGCACCTGCTGTATTCATGGACTTAATGAATAGAATTTTCCATGAGTTCTTGGATAAGTTTTTGGTGGCTTTCATTGATGATATTTTGGTGTTTTCTAAAAGTAAAGAAGAGCATGAAAGACATTTAAGGGTTATCTTGCAAACCTTAAAAGAAAAGAAACTGTATGGGAAATTCAGCAAGTGTGAGTTTTGGTTGCAACAAATTTCTTTCCTTGGTCACATTGTTTCTAAAGATGGAATAACTATTGATCCTACAAAAACAAAAGTTGTGGAAGAATGGCCAAGACCCACAAATGTAACCGAGATTCGTAGATTCCTTGGTTTGGCAGGCTATTACCGAAGGTTTGATAGGAATTTTTCACGGTTATCTAGTCCAATGACTAAGCTAACTCGGAAGGGTGTTAAGTTTATCTGGACAAAAGAATGTGATGATTGTTTTCAGGAATTGAAAAGAAGATTGGTGAATGCTCCAGTTTTGGCACTACCTTCCAGGAATGGTGAGTTTGTTATATACAGTGATGCTTCATTGAAAGGACTTGGTGGCGTCCTAATGCAGAATGATCAGGTAATTGCTTATGCTTCACGACAGTTGAAAACTCATGAGGTAAATTACCCTACACATGATTTGGAATTAGCTGCTGTTGTTTTTGATTTAAAAATTTGGAGGCATCATTTGTATGGAGTAAAGTGTGAAATATATACCGATCAAAAAAGTTTAAAGTATATATTCACTCAGAAAGAGTTAAACATGAGACAGAGGAGATGGCTGGAATTAATCAAGGATTATGATTGTACAATTCATTACCATCCGGGAAAAGCAAATAAAGTGGCTGATGCTTTGAGTCGAAAAAGTAATGCTTCATTAACAATGTTGCGGTTGGAACGTGATCCTTTGGTTAACGATTTGATGAAATTTGGCATAGAAGTTGTTGGTGCAGGAAGTCCTTCTGTTTTGTTTCAGGTATCAGTGAGATCATCTCTATCAGATAGAATCATGCAAGCATAGAAGCAAGACAGTGAGTTACAGAAAAAGGTAGAGCTGGTTCAGAAAGGTAAGTTGCCTGAATTCAACGTTGATAATGATTGCGTTTTGAGATTTGGGAAGAGATTGTGTGTGCCTTGTGATTCACAGTTGAAGAGAGAGTTGTTATGTGAAGCTCATAGTTCTCCATTTTCAGTTCATCTGGGCAGTACTAAGATGTATAGAGATCTGCGGGAGTATTACTGGTGGGATGGAATGAAAAGAGATATTGCTGATTTTACTATGAAGTGTTTGACTTGTCAGCAGGTTAAAGCAGAGCGGCAGTTACCGAAAGGGATGCTTCAGCCTTTACCAGTGCCAGAGTGGAAATGGGAGAATATATCCATGGACTTTGTTATTGGATTACCGAAGACATCTCGAGGTAATAATGCAATATGGGTTATTGTGGATCGCTTAACCAAATCTGCTCATTTCCTTGCTATACGAGATACTTTATCTCTTGACCAACTTTCCCGTTTGTATCTTAAAGAGATAGTCAGGTTACATGGAGTTCCTCTCTCCATTGTATCAGATCGTGATCCAAGGTTTACTTCTAAATTTTGGAAAGGCATTCAGATGTCGTTGGGTACTGAATTAAATTTTAGTACAGCTTTTCATCCTCAATCAGATGGGCAGTCAGAACGAACAATTCAGACATTGGAGGATATGCTACGATCTTGTTCTATGGATTATCATGGAAGTTGGGACCAACATCTTTCTTTGGTTGAATTTTCATATAATAACAGTTTCCATTCTAGTATACAGATGGCACCATTTCAGGCATTATATGGGAAGCGTTGTCGAACTCCAGCTTTCTGGGATGAAGTGGGTGAAAGGAAGTTGATGGGACCAGAATTGGTAGAAGAGATGGCAGAAAAAGTTCATCTGATTCAGAAACACATGAGAACAGCTCAGAGCAGGCAGAAGAGTTATGCAGATAACCAGAGGAAGGATCTATCTTTCGAGGTAGGTGATCATGTTTTTCTCAAGGTTTCTCCTTGGAAAAGATTGATGAGATTTGGTAAGAAAGGAAAGTTGAGTCCAAGGTTTGTTGGACCCTACGAAATTCTGGAGAGAGTTGGATCAGTTGCATACCGAGTGGCTTTACCTCCGAGTTTATCTCAGGTATACAATGTTTTTCACGTTTCGATGTTGAGAAAGTATATGCCAGATCCATCTCATGTTTTGAGCCCAGAGGTAGTTCAGCTGGAAGAGAACCTATCTTATGAGGAACAACCAGTCCAGATTCTTGACCATAAGGAGCAAGTGTTACGGAATAAGGTGATTCATCAGGTAAAGGTTTTGTGGAAAAACCACACGATTGAAGAGGCAACATGGGAATCTGAAAATGCAATGAGGGATAAGTACCCCCATTTATTCGATAAGTAAATAAATTGCGGGGACACAATTTTCTAAAGGGGGGAAGGATGTAACATCCCAAGTAAGTAATGAATAATATATATTTTTATCTATGTCTATTAATTATTAAGATAGTGTTATAGAGGCTTAAAATGAAAATAAATACAATCTTATGCATGGAATACACCAATATTCTTAAAAGATTGTTTTACTGCCTTTTGATGGCAAACCATTTTTGAATCTATATTTTGACAATTTTATAAACTATGTTTGTCAAAATAAACTTATTCTTTATGATTGGGACATCAAAATTTACCTTGTGTGAATTTTTGGTATTTTTCTGACAATGTTCATTTTTTAATGAATAGTGAAAAATAATGCATTTTACATCAAAACTACTTTTTAATCTAATTTATTTATATGATTAGATTATGTTTTGAATTTTTTTTTGAAGTGAAATTAGAATATATTTTTACCATTTTATCCAATGGTGGTCATTGGAATCAATTTCACTTTGAAATTAGACTTAAACTGGTGTCAATCTTTTGATACTTATTGTTTTGTAAAAACACGCTATTTGCTCTGGCAGCGGGAATTAATTATTAAATTAATTAATGTGACCTATATGTTTTGAATTTTGTAAAATAGACTTCATTTTTGAATTTGGAATATCAAATATATCTTAGGGTGAATTTTTGGTAATTTTCTGAAAAACTTCAATTTTTGATGAATAGTGAAACCACTAAGTGATAATCAAGCAAACTGATTTTTCAGTTAAATAAAAGTTTACCACTAATGTGTATTGATTTTTGAAAATCCTACATACATGGATGTCATTAGTATGTAAAATGTGGTTCAATGAGATTATAATAATTTTTTGGTGAATAGTAACTTATTAAGTTCTTAATCACGATTAGTGGTAATTAGTGTAGTTTAAGGTATAAATAATGCTTTAATAATATGAAATGACCGAGACACATGTACCAACCTTATTGTTTGTGTCATGTCCGACCAAGAAAAGCCATGGGACAACTTGGGGACCCCATGGAGACATTTTGTTTTGGAAATGACATAAATTACTTTTTATTTAATGTTAAAGTGAAAATGACACAAACATAATATGTTTTACGAAAACAATTTTTAAGTGGGGTTATACAAGTCCAAAATTTGATTATAAATAGTCCTTGGAAAGCTAAAAAGATTTCCTATATCATAGTATTTTTGTATAATTTTTAGACATTAAATAAATTTAATTATTTATGAGATAATAATGATGCAGCGATGACATCATTATTTGACGATTTAAATAAAATAGAAAGATAATGTAAAATCTATGAACTACACATGTCCAAAAACAATTGTATGAGTGGATTTCGGACCCTTATCACCTTATCCACGAATTCTATCAATGTGGGACCTTTTAAAACCGAAACACATTTTCAAATAATGTAATATTTCTTTACTTTCCAAAAGTGCCCCTCCTCTCCTCTTATAAAAGGCCCCCACCTCTACCTCATTTCACACACTACTCAAGCCTTTGGCTCGGCCAACCCCTGCCCATTTACTATCTCGACATCCCTCTACTAATCCTATAGGATTCTGTTTGGGCATAATCCTTTCAAAGGAAGCCTTTAGGCTCAAATCAAAAGGAGTTACACTTTTTAAGGTAATTCATTCTCTCTTGTTCATTTGTTTTATTTTGCTTCTCCAACCCCCTAAACTCTTTTTATTTAATTATTTTGTAACAACACCAGTATCTTCAATATACTAGGATGTTGTTATAAGATTTATTTTAGCTACACTCTCACACAACTACATCAAATGGTTAAAGAACATACGGTTTCCGTGGATGGTGAAATTCTGCCTCCCGAAACGATGATTGTTCAATACTCATTTAACACCTTCAAAGGTGGCCATTATGATGTCACTATTTTTATATATGATATATAATATGTTTATGTTTTCCTTAAGCTTCTGTTTTTTTTATTTTGGGCATACCTTTATGGTTTCCATTATGGGTAAAACACGATATCTTCATTTTAGGAAGTGCGGACTACCGCCCCCTAAAAGTGATTTGATTCGTTAATACCATATGTGGGATGTGTAAAGGATAAAGTTAATGATATTATATATGTTATTATACTGGAATTATAATATACTCTTATATCATTATGATTCCATTCCAGAAAATATGAAATAGAAATGGAAGTAGCGTTCATGCGTACGTACGGCTTACCGTCTCCATGAATGGTGCATTTCATTTCTTACCTCTAAATGTGATGTAATATTATAAATGCATGTATGTACTGGATATATATGACATATATGATATCTAAATCATGAATACCATTCTGTATATAATGAAACTTTGACCAAATTAACGACATGTAAGTGTAAGAAGTCTATTTTTGACTTAAGAACCAAATACCGACAAAATGAACATTATTAACTTAACTGATTACATGATGTTCATAACATGGTATAAAAGGCATAATGAACTTGAAAAAGATTCATAAGCAAGTAGAGATTAACTCAAGTTTATTATTCAGGAGATTAAAGAACGGTCGGGTCAAGTCGGATACGAGGTATGGGACTTCGTCTCAATCTCCTTTCGTTGAGGCATATTTTATTTTATACACAACTTTCTTTTATACGGTGTATAAACCACTTTGAATTTTACGTTTATTCAAAAGGAATATTTTTTATACAAAGCGTTTACTAAACGACAAAAGGGAATGTTTTTGTTGTACGTATGCGGTGACAACGACTTCTCCGCCGTCGTAACCGTTATTTGAGTTTCGGCTTCCTCTACAAGCCATACCTTCTTTTTAAAAGAAAAATAAATACCATGTTTTACTTTTCTTTTATTTTGGTATTGAAAATGGCTTTCATAATGTTTTTATTATATCAATGTGTTGTATTGATATCTCGTGATTGAAATGTGGAAATGTTATGTTTCCTTTATGCATGTTTATGTGATATGATTATGTTATGGTTCTTGGGCATTATTATGAAGACGGGTGGTTCCGTGATAAACTAAGGGCGGGTGAGCCCGTTATAGCTCTCCAATGCATTGGGTAACGCGAAGGAGTGAAACGTTAAGGTTTCTCTGAAGAGATTTTAGGGAATATACTGTGATGGGTATTCCAAACGTAACCAAGAGGGTTACTCCCTACGTAAGAATGTTATGAATGCCTCAAGTTACCTTTATGTCTTATGATTTCTATGATTTATTCATGATTTTATGAGGTATGTTAAAGTGCCTATGTTTTATGGGTAAAGTATGATTTCAGTCTTATGTATATATGAACTCATGTTTCCTTTCCATGTTTTTATAACCCATACTGAGTTTTTATGCTCATCCCAAGTTTTTGAAATGTTTTTCACAGGTCAAGGGAAAGGTACATGATAAGATGATAGAGTCATGGATGTGTCAAGAAATAATCCATGTTTTATTTTAAATGTGTTTCCATTGATGGGAATGAAGAATACTATCTTTATGTAACCACTTTGTTTATATGTGGAATGTAATGCATGTTTTATGATCTAATTCTCTAAAACTCTAAACCCGAAAAGATCCTCAATGTGTAATCTTGTAATAACTCAAGATTAAGTAAGGTTTAAGGCTGGGGCCTTATAATATGTGCCAAATGAAATTTTTTGAGTTTATCAAGGACTATTAATACATAATATATCACTACCCTAGGATGGTAAGCAAGGTGAATGATGCTCTGAGTTAGAAGGACCATCCTACCTTATCCAGGATGAGGATTAAAAGAGATCTAATAATCATGGATTTAAAAAGCATAAACCTTTAAATCATTATGGGAGGGTTAAAATCTTATCTTTCCTAACTGATTTATCAATTATCTACCCATGTGATGATCAAGGAGGTGAAAAATGAGTTTATAGAGCTACAAAAATGGTAAGGAATATTCTAGAGCTAGACATTGATAATCATTGAATCATAAGATTCATGAAATTAATATGTTTCCCTTAAATTATAATATTTAAGAATGATTTATTAGATTATGAAAATAGGTCATCATTATCTATTCATCCTAAAATAAAAATTATTTATAGAAATATCAAGGAGCATTTCCAATGGAATAACATGATTTTTTTAAATATATATATCTTAATGTTTAGTATTTTATAAGGTTAAAGATGAATGTTAATAGTATAAGTGGGATGAGGAAACCATTATGCATACCCATATCTAAATTGAAACAAATATTCATGGATTTCATTATAAGACTTCTCAAGACTTCTAAAGGTTATAATTCCATTTTTGTATATTTAATCACCTTTTGAGACTAGAACATTACATTTCTATTCAAGGAGATTTATCTCTCGATCAAATTTTCCTAATATACATAAATTAATTAGTAAGGATTCATGGATCACTACTCTAAATTTTATCAATCAAAGATATAAGGATTGCCATAATGTTTTTGGAAACTTATTCCATAATAATTTGATACAGATATGATATTCAACAATTCTTAAAATCCTCAAACTGATGGTCAATCAAAAAATACTATTCAAAATATGTATGATAAGGGGAGAAACTATTCGATGGATTTAAAAGGATGTTTGTATCAACACCTTTTTCTAGTATATTTATCATATAAAAACCCTCTACACTAAATTATTCAAACAAAACTATATTATTCATTTCATGAGAAGAGTTTTTGAAGTTGGGATGGAGTTTAAGAGAATAAACTGGTTACTAGGACCAGTTTTTTCTCATAAAATGTTAGAGAAGATTCAAACATTTAAGCAATAATTTTTTTTTTGAAAAATTCTATATAATATATACACTATTAATTATTAGAAATATTTGAGGTTTTAAGTCAGAGATAATTAATTCCTTCTAATATCATCATTGAAGAGGGTTATGAGATTTTAGTTGAAGGAAAAGTTGACCTATAGATATATTTTCCCCTTGAAAATCATTTACATATGAGGATGATAGCTTATTATATTGAAGTTCCAATTAACCTCTATGAATTGCATAACTAACCCATAATATGTACTAAATTCAAAGGTAATACAATTGAAACATGATCCCCCATACAAGGACCAACATTTAGAAATTATTGATTATAGAAAAAAGGTACTAAAAAACAAAAACCCTCACCTATTTAAATTTTTATGGAGGAATTATAAGTCTGAGGAAGAAATATGAGAACCCAAAGTTGTAATGTGGAAAAATAACCCTCATTTGTTTTCATTTGAGTAATTGAATTTCAAGGGTGGAATTCATTTATGGGTATAGAATGTGGAAACCTTTATTTTTCTTCCATAGTCTTATTGGATATCTTGTTTCACACGAAACAAAAATAAAAAATGAATAATGATATATTTTATTTTGATAAAATGTTTGAATGAATGATAAAATTTAAAATATTATGATAATGGAATATGAAACTTCATTATGAAAACTATGTTTGTAATAAAACCACAAGTAAATAAAAATATCGTGAAAATTAAATCATTATCCCCATGAATTTTATTGAAGATCATACCTATAATTATAACAATGGGAATAAGGAAAAACATTATAATTACAATAGAAATTTTTAGGATGAATTAAATGAATAGGTTTGATGGTTCTAGAGATACATATATGGATATATAAAGGAATATAATATATTTTTTAATTATTTGGTGGTTAGACATATTTTAATACAATCGTTGGTCATATGACCATTGGATATATGGAAATTTGATATGTGGTCATTGTATATAAAGTTATATAACAATTACATTAATGTTTTTTAATTATTAGTAATAACTTATATGTATTATAATTCCCAAATAATAATGTATTCTGGAATCAAATTAAAACAAATAATTAAAATATTTTATTATAAACATATGATTTTTTTGAATATATATTTTTATTATGGTTAAGGATTTATTTCATGTGTTTAGAACTTAAGTAATGATTAAAATACTAAATTTATTTAAAATATTTAATTTTTATAAGATATATAATTTTAATGGGATGTGATTAAAATCATTTATCTATAAGAATAAATATTTTTATCAAAGATTTGTTTTTAATAAGTGTTTATATATTTCTCATATTAAACTAAATTAATAAAATTTTAATGGATTATAGCAAAAAAATAACGTTTTAATGTGTAAAAAATTTATTTATACTCATTTAATTAGTAATTGATTATAAGGACTCTTAATATATTTAAAAAGTTATTTTTACAAAAAACAATTTGTAGATATTTTACATTTTCATTTATAAATCATATTTATCATGTTTATAATTATAATTTGATTAAATTAATTTCAAATTTTTAATCATCATAGTAAAATTATATAAAAGGGTATATTTCTATTTAAGGCACTGATGGGGCATAATTTTTATTTAAAAATTACATTCCTTATGATTTAATTTTCATTTTATGCACTTATTGGGAAAATTTATGTAAAAGGTTAAATTCATAATATAGATCCATATTTATTTATTCCCCCCAGGGGTCCACTTTTCATTTAAAAAGGACCTTAATTAACCATTAGGTAATAAAAAATTTGGAAACAATGCCCCTCAAACTCACTTATACAAGAATCTATCCACCACCCCATACAAAATATACATATCCTTAAGTTACCTATTAAATACTTATATAATTTTCTTCCTATAGTTTGTAATTATAAGTTTGGTTACTTTTTGTAACATCCTGCCCCATCCCATTGGGTTAAGAGGGCAGAGGAATCTTACTTGCCCTTATACGACAATCCCAAGGTTCCAAAGACTAGCAATAAATGCCAGGGGCTTCAAGAATCTTTGGGGAATGATTTTTTCTTAAGATAAAATAAACCAATCAAACAAGCCAATATCACCAAACCACTTGATGCATGTTAAAAGCCATACCAACCCATACATTACCAAAAGGAAACCAACTAATCCATAACAATTCCCAAAAACCAATACAACCAAACCAAATATCAGAGTACCAATAAGAATACTACACAACAAGACCCCAAACAACTATGACACCATATGTAGCTCCACACCAATATCCATGATCCAATCACCACAACATCACCATAGCATAATGTAGTCCAACTAGAAAAAATGTGATTCTTTACCCTTACCTGTGGTCCGAAATATAACATCTGCAAAAGAACCCAAATGAAAAAGCAGGGGTGAGTAATAATACTGAGTAAGATTTTCCAAAATGACTTCCCTATACACGCCACTAGGAAAGAACCATTAGCACATTCATATGAAGCAGTTTATATAAAACATTAAATAGTGAAACCATATCACAAGAAAAACATAGCCTAACCAAGCCATATAAAACAAGGTAAAACCACAAATATTCCATAAGCCATACCACCATCACACATTATCCCAGCAAATTCCATATTTCAAGAAACACACAGTAAGGAAACTAAAATGGGGGAACTTCCATCCAACTCATTCACCACATTTACAACTAGTGTTTCTTCCTGATAATTATCCATAACTGGTGGTTCTTCCATCCACTCCCCATCACCTTTTATAGTGAGACTTCCCAGACACTTCCACACACTCAACACAATTCATAACACTCAATCAACCAACAAACATAAAGAACTAAGGCCACACAATAAGCACACAACCATTTCCAACACATTCCAATTCACTTCAATAAAAAACCCATTTATTGAAAACACCCTTCTACCATTTTCCGTACCACATACCATTAAAATAAAACAACATTTTATTGAAAACCATTTTCAAAGAAAATTTTCATAATACAAACAAAGCAACCATTTTTAAATTCTACATTTTAAAATCACTCAACAAAGCCCTCTTTCACCAATATCCCATTTCTCTCAAAAATCCCCAAATCATCACCTAATGGGGTTCCACCAATATTTTTCACATAACATTTACAATTAATTCCAAGAAAAACAAATTAATTTGAACTAAAAGAACTACTTCTAACAAAGTGGAGTTGAGAGAGAATGCACCTACCTTTAGGGTTCTAGAGAAATCAAACCACAAGCCACCGCACCACAAATTAGGCAAACACACCACCAAAACTACTCTAGATTCTCTTTTCTGAAATAAAAAATCCCTAATCTCATCATTTAAGGCAATAACAACCCTAGATATACACAAAATATATGTAGATCTAGAAAATTGAGAGATAGGGAAGAGTAGATCTAGAGAAAACCAAAGAGAAACCAAGAGAAAAGAGTTACCCATGAGAAACCACCTTGAATCCCTTCATATCACTTCCAAAATGAGTGTGAGAGCCCCTCAAATCCTTGAGAACCGAAAATATTGGGTGAGGATTGAGTGGGGTAATGTTTGGAGTGAAATACATTAATCTCAAGTGAACCCTAATTTTAAAAATATCCCCATTTTAAGTAGTCGCACGGTTTGGTAAACCAAGTGCTAACCATGAGAACGCCACTACCTTAAGAGAAGTGGTACCACATGGTTGTCTCGCATGGTTTTGAAAACCATGTGTATATTGTCTGAATCCCATTGTCCCCCCCTGCATGGTTTTCCCTAACCGTGCTCAAACCATGCACCCTTAAAAATCCTCCAAACATATTCAAAACCATTCTAAACTCTCCCAACCCCTTCCGAAGTCATCCCAACTAATTCAAAGCACTTAAAACACAAAAAAAATCATAAAATAAGGTTAAATACCTAAAAAAGGGGGTGATACATTCTCCCCACCATTGTACTTTCCATCCTTGGAAAGTTGAGAACCATCTAGTTACCGAAAGAACTTGGGACATTTCTTAGCCATCTATTTCTCCTACTCCCAAGTCTCCTCCTGAATCTGACCATGTTTCCATAAAACATGAACTATACCAATGATTTTATCATGCAAGACTTTCTCTTTCCTATCCATAATATGCACTGGATTTTACACCAAAGAAGTATCAGGTTCTAGCTCAACATGATCCCAAATAATCACATGGTTAAGATCCAACTGATACTTTTTCAACTACGACACATGAAATAAAATTGTTCACTACACTAAACCATGGTGGAAAATCCAATAGATAAGACACCTCTCCAATTTCCTCAAGTATCTCAAAAGGACCAATATACCTTGGAGATAACTTACTTGGATTTTTAAACCGACCATGTCCCAATCTAGGATAGATACTTAAAAACACATGATTACCCACCTTGAATGACACAGGTCATCGACGCTGGTCCACATACGGTTTCAGAAAAATTTGAGCCGACTTCATCCTCTTTCTGATAAACATTATCTTATCTATAGTCTCTTGGATAAGTCTTAGTACAATGGTCAAACCCTCACCCATTTCCTCCCAACATAGTGGAGAACGACACATACACCCATATAATGCCTCAAATAGAGCCAAATGTATTGACACATGATAACTACTATAATAGTAGAATTACAAAAATGGTAAGTGATCCTCCCATGAACCACCAAAATTTATCACACAAGCCCTTAGCGTATCCTCCAAAGTATGTATCTTCCTCTCAGATTATCCATACGTCTGAGGATGATACACCATGCTCATCGTCAATTATGTCCTAAGGGATTGATATAAGGATTTCCAAAAATGAGATGTGAACCTCTGATATCTATTTGGTACAATCGAAATTGGAACACCATGCCTCATTACCACTTCCCAGATAAATATTTTGGATATATCCTCTACCATACGAGATTCACAAATCAAAATTAAATGGGTCGACTTTGTGAGCTAATCCACAATCACCCATAGGGCATCGTGTTTCTTGACCGTTCTCAGAAAAAATGTCACAAAATACATCACTATTTTCTCACACATCAAAATTGGAATAGAAAAAGATTGAAAAATTCCTACTGGCCGCTGATGCTCTTCCTTGAATTGCGGACAAGTCAAGCATCCCAAAACAAGCTCATCAACATCCATTTTCATACCAGCACACCAAAAATGCACTTTCAACACCTTAGAAATCTTCTTAATTCAAGGATGGACAACCCACCTAGGATGATGACAATCTCTGAGAAGTTCCACCTGAAAAGACACTGGTACCACTATCAAATTTTGAAAACAGAAGACTAAATTCCCATTCAGTTCCCAACCCTCAATGGTCTCCCCATCATTGAGTTTCGACCTCATCCCCATACACTCGAAATCAGATGCCAACACCTCTTTAACCAAACCAACCAAGTAAGAATCCAAGGAAACCAGAAAAAAGACCACTCTATCACCCTGGTCCCCATATTCCAACTGCATTTCAGCTATGACTAACATCAACCACCACTAATTTGATTCTTGTTTCACCACTTGAGCTTATGATTTTCTACTTAATTTATATGCCACCAATTTCCCCTTACCCTGTGTGTACATTATGTCAAAATAAAACATTTGGATAGATTATATCCATCAAGTTTTCCTCAAATTCAAATATCTATGTGCGAAAATATTATTAAGATCTTTTGATCAGTAAACACTTTTAATTTCTCACCGAATAGATAATGAAACCACATTTTTAAAACATGAACCAGTTCCACCTACTCCAAATCATGTGTTGGGTAGTTCTTCTCATGAAAACTCCACTCTCATGATCCATATGAAACCACATAACCCCCCTGCATGAGAACACACCCCAACCCTGATCTCGATGCATCAAAATACACCATGTACCCTTTCATTAGTTTAGGAAAAACCTAGACTAGTGCTAATGTAAGGAGACCCTTTATCTCTTTAAAGCATTTATGAAACTACTCAACCCATTTAAATGGGATATTATTCCTTATCAAAGCTATCATTGGCGAAGCCAATCAAAATAAATCGTGACCAAATCGTTGATAACAGCCAGCGAGGCTAAGGAATCACCATATCTTGAAAACTATCTTTGGTGGTTGCTAGTAGATAACAACCTCTATCTTTTACCAATCAATAAAAACACATTTCTCATAAATAACATGTCCAAGGAAACAAACCTCATATATCCAAAAGTCACACTTTGACAATTTCACATACAACCGATGATTTCTAAAGATCCCCAACACTATCACCTTCTGCTGCTCATGCTCTACCATTTTCCTCAGATACACCGGTATATCATACAAAAATACCACCAAAAAATAACATTGATATATATGAAATATTTGATTCATCAATTCCATGAATACTTCTGGTACAATCGTTAGACCCAAGGGCATAACCACATACTTGTAATGGACATATCTACTTATGAATGTTGTTTTGGGGATATCCTCATTCTTTACCTAGAATTGATGATATCCTTAACAAAAGTTAATCTTGGGGGACCACTGAGCTCCCCTCAAATGGTCAAACAAATAATTAATGTGTGGAAGTGGATATCAGTTCTTTATCATAACTTGATTAAGTCTATAATAATCAATACAAAGCCACAGAGTTACATCCCTCTTTTTAACAAAAAAACTTACATTGCCCACAGAGACGTGCTAGGCCATATGGACCCTTTTTTCTAGCTCTTCCAACTGAAATTGAAATTCCTGCAATTATTTTGGTTCCATATGGTAAGACGAAAGTGACATAGGACTAGTCTCTAGATGGATATCAATCGTTAACTCTACTTCTCTAACGGGTGGCAACCCTGAGAAATATTCTGGAAATACATCCATAAACTAATCCAAAACCTCTGGAAGAACATTTTTCTCAACACCTTCCACTGATTTCAATGTCAAAACAACTAACTATTATGTGATCGTGCCAATAGATAGTGCCAAAAAATCCATTGCACCTATATTTTCATTATTCTACCTTCTAAATAGGTTTTCAATTCCATCCCCCATCAAAAAAACAACCATTCATTCATTCCAATCGATGTGGGATTAAAAATATCCAAAAAATCCATTCCCATGATTATATCATAAGTATTAATCTCAAGCACTAAGAAATCCCACATAATTTCAATGTCATCCAAAACTAAGCAACATGCTCTAGAGAGGAAAAGTTGACACTCTCTTTGACCCAGAGGAGTTTTTTGTTTCCAAACAGAAGGCCTCATTTCCACAAGTAAACCCAAAAAATTAACGGCATAGAAAGCAATAAAACAATACAATGAACCTATATCAAACAAAAAAAATAATAAATGTGGAATTTAAAAGAACTATACATCACACCATGGATGGTCCCGACTAATGATCCACCATAACCTATTAATCTCCAAACAACTCTTTCTTGCCACACTATGCTCTTTATTACCCTTCTGAGGCTTGATGGTATTTTTCAAATCACCATGACCCACTTTTCTCTACTAATGAGGGGAATGTTGTTGGGCCGTCTCGTCGAGGCATAAGACACAAGTGACCCTTGAAGAGTGACCCAAACACCTGACCTATGAGCATTATGGCAATACCGCTACAAATTCCCCATAGTCTTATATTTATGACATGCTCGAGGTTGTGCCCTACAATCCCATTTGATGTGCCCATAGAGACACTAAAAACATCCCGACTTACTCTGAGGCTTTGGAAGAAGATTCACCGAACCTGTCATCGGATTCTGAGTCGTACTGCCACCATGGAAAGAAGTGTCCCTCATCCACTTGAACCCAATATTCAAGTTCCCACTATTCCCTGTGGGTACCAACATACTTTCCCCACCTATAGCCTCCAAAAGATATTGCTCATCCACAATATCTCTATTCACCATTTCCATGTAATAATTTATACACAACACTACTATCTTGGAACAAATTTCCTACCTCAACCCAACTTCAAATGTTTTTTCCTTCAATGATGTACTACCCACTACCTCAGGTGAATACTACACTATGTTCATAAACTTAGACATATGTTACATTACCTTCGTGCTCCCTTGCTTTAAGCTGAATAAATCCCTTGTACCCTGAATTCTAAATGTATGAGGGTAGAATTGTGTATTAAAAAACTCTTCAAAATACTCCCATGTCACACCTTGATCGGTCCCATATTGGACTTCCATCTCCCACCAATGAAGGTCAAGATATTACAACATATATTTGTATAAATTAAATTTTAACTCTGCTAGAGTTCACATGAAGTAAAATATCACATTCATTCTGTTCAGCCATGCTTCAACCCTTTTCGGCTCTGAATCACTCCTAAACATGGGTGGATTCTATTTTTGAAACTAAATCACATGATCCATATGTTTTGGTTCATCTGCTTTATTCCCACTTTCCACAACTTGGAAATCATTCACTATACTCTGCACTATCTACTAGTTTATCTAAGGCTCAGGTGCATCGACATTTTCTGTAGCCTCCTCCGGCTGGTCTCTACGATGCCTACCCAGTTCCATTTCTATCAATACAAAAACAACCATAAGTCTCACTCCATTAATGAAAAAAGGAATAATTATTTTAAATTAAACACATTGTAACTATTACAACCAGGCTTTCCATCCCATGTTGTATTATTCTGTAAAATCCCATATGTTTTGAAAATAACCCATTTTAAAAGTTCCACTAGTTTCCATGTTTCAAATCCTTTCATTTTGAAACCAAAT
Organism: Viscum album; assembly: GCA_963277665.1. NCBI lineage: Eukaryota > Viridiplantae > Streptophyta > Magnoliopsida > Santalales > Viscaceae > Viscum > Viscum album. Next base: position 1,362,405,157 of record OY728143.1, on the reverse strand, counting down.
TCATATATTCAAAATTTACACATTTATATCACATAATAAATCATTATACCAAAATGAACTATGTAGCCTAGTGGTAAGTCATATCTACCATGAATTACATGCTCAACTCATTGGAAACAACCACAACAATGAGATATCCAATGTCTATAAGTATCTCCAAACACTTATGTACCCAACTCCCTTGTAACTTGAAGTTCAACATAAAAGGGTTAACTATATAATTTTATAATATACATTCTAATTTCTGACAATCATATGCCTTTATACCATCTGAACTCAATGAATAGAACAAGAAATAATGTCAACATCAAGACCAACAGTAATCGCCAAAGGAACGAAAAACTACTCTCATTTGAAAGCCAAGGACAGAATAATATGATGCCACTTGTAACATCCCACCACATCCCATTGGCTTGAGAGGCAAGATGAATGTTACTTGGCCTTATGTAAAATTATAATTATTCCAATGTCTGGAAATAAAGGCCAAGGGTTTCAAGAATCATTGGGGAATGATTTTCCCTTAAGATAAAATTAACCAACGAAACAAGCCATTATCTCCAATCCACATGATGCATGTCAACATGCAACCCATCCCATAGATTACCAAAAGACAACCAACTAATCCATAAAAATCCCCAAAAACCAATGCAACCAAACCAAATAACAAAGTACCAAGCGGAATACTACACAACAAGACCCCAAATTACTAGGACACTATCCATCACTCCACACCAAGCTCCATGCTTTAAGAACCACAACATCACCAAAGCATCATGTTAACCTGATAGAAAAATGAGATGATTTACACTTACCTATGTCCTAGAATATAACACATGAAAAAGCACCCATGTGCCAAAGCAGGGGTGAGTAATAATACATAGTAGGATTTTCCCAAATGACTTACCTACATGCACCACTAGGAAAGAACCGATTGTACATTCATATAAAGTAGTTTATATAAAACATAAAATTGTTTAACCATATCACAAGCCAAGCATACCCTTACCAAGCATTATAAAACAATGGAAAACAAAAACTCTACCATAATACATAGAACCATTCCACATTATCCCAAAAAATTCCATTTTACAGGTAACACACAACAAGGAAACAAAAACGTTTGAACTTCTGTCCAACCTGTTCACTACATTTCCAACTAATGGTGCTTCCTTACCACTATCCATAATGGTGGCTATTTCTTCTAATATCCATCACCTTTTTTAGTGAGTATTCCTACCCACTTCCACACAGTCAATACAAGCCATAACACTCAATCAAGTAACAAACATAAAGTACCAAGGCCACACAATAAGCACAAAACCATTTCCAACACATACCATTTCACTTCAATAAATCATCCAATTATTAAAAACACACTTCTACCATTTTCTAAGACACATCCCATTATAATAAAACCTTATTTTATTGAAAACCATTTTCAAAAACCATTTTAATAATACAAACCAAAAAGATATTTAAAAATCTACATTTTAAAATCACACAATAGAACCCCTCTTTCACCAATATCCCATTTCTCTTGAAAATCCCCAAATCATTACCCAACGGGTTTCCACCAAGATTCAGAACATCATATTCACAATTAATTCCAATAAAAACAAATTAATTTCATCTAAAATCACAATTTATAACCAAGTGGAGTCGAGTGATAATCTACATACCTTTAGGGTTCTTGCGAAATCGACCCACTAGCTACTACACCACAAATCCGAAAAACGCACCACTGAAACCACTCTAGATTATATTCCCTAAAATAAAAAATCCATAACATCATAATTTAATAAAAAAAGCCTATATCTACACACAAAAAATGTAGATCTAGAAAACTTAGAGAGAGGGGAGAGTAGATCTAGAGAAAACCAAAGAGAAACCAAGAGAAAATCTTACTCGGGGGAAACCACCTTTAAAACACCTTGAAATATCTTCGAATCACTTCTAAAATGAGTGGGAGATCCCCTAAAAACTTTGATAACTGAAAATACCAAGTGAGAATTTATTGTGAGGAAGTTTTGAGGGAAATTGATCAAGAACAAGAGAACCTGAATTTAAAAAATCCCAAATGTTAGTGTATGCACGGTTAACCTGCACAGTTAGGCTGCACAGTTTGGCAAACCATGCGCTAACCATGCACACGACACTCCCTCACAATAAGGGATATCACACTATTTTCTTGAAATGTTTGGCAAATTATGTATAGACCATACAAATCCCACTGTCTCCCCCTGCACAGTTACCTAGAGAATCTGCATGGTTTTTCCTAAACATGTGCAAATCGTGCACCCTTAGAAAAGCCTCCAAACTTATTCAAAACCATTCCAAACTATTCCTACATCTTCCCAACTCATCCCAATCACTTTAAACACATAAAAATAAATAAAAAAGGAAATATACCTCAAACTAGGGGTGATACACTTTTTGTCATATGAATAAAGCATAAATAATTTATTTCAAAGTAACCTATTTCGAGAGGTAGTGAATTCATTAATGTAAGTATTTATGTTCTATTTTTTAAAAATCAAATTCTAATATATCATTTTCAAAATATTATTCTCCATTATAATTGTGTTCTATTAACATCATTATTCTTATATGAAAATAATATTACTATTATATAACTATACACTTCTACTCATTTCATTAGTATTGTATGTTCTTGTTTGGGTTGGTTTAACCACATATATGAATGATGATATACTAACATCACCATTTAAATCATGAATAAGAATAAATAAATGGATACTATTATTTATTTATATTATGTATTAATTTATTATGTGAATATTTTTCTCTAAAGGTTGCACAAAAATTAATGGCCATTATAAAGAAACTTGATTCTATCTGTAAATTATCAAGAACATGATCGTTATAGATTCAATTCTTATGATCCATGAAAATACCTTACATAAATGATTATGGTAAAAAATGAATCATTGAAAAAAATTATTCCACTTCATTTAATAATATATGAAATATGAACTTTCCATTAAATAATAAGGATTGACATAACCATTATGAACATCTTATAATATAATCCAAATTAGAATAATCGAGTGGTGAAAATAAATAAAAAAATACTAATATTTAAATAATATTTGGTTATAATTGATGAGTATAAAAGGTAATAATTATTAATATGTTTATGAAATAGGTAATTACTATGGTTATATTTATTATATATAAGTTTAATGTTCCTTCGTGAAATTCATAAGTAAAGGTAAGAGTTTATCATCTATATTTACATTCATTGGGTTATATTATAATTTCCCTAACTATGTTATTTTATTTGATGTATATATATCCCCATGAATGTATGTTGTCAAAAATTTCATGTAATTAATGGGAATAATATATCCATATCATTTTCTATCTTTTAAGGGATTGTGATTAAAATATAACCAAAGCTATAAGGTGTTTCCTTCCAATATCTCATTGAAATTAAGAGTGTTTATGAATAAATTTCCTATTTGATGTAATTGGATGTTTATTTTTATAAAATAAAATTTATTTTCTTTTACAGTAGTTATTTTTTTTGGTTTTCTATGTTTTCTTAATATTCCACCTCTCTTTGGTTCATAACTAAATATAATGGTTTCCTATAAGTGTAGTTGACCTTATCTCATATTTTCAGTTGGGAATCATTCTACTCCATATATATGTTTTTATATAGTTTTATAGATATACATATCTATAGTTATATGATTACTAAAGTTATTTTACTATAGATGTTCATTTTAAAAAATAATATAATAACTTTTTAACATTTTTTAAATGAGTCATTTTATATTAACATTCTTTACAAAGTTTTAAAGGAATATTTTTAACAATTTATACACAAAATCATTTTCCCAAATTATTCATCAATTTTATTTATAAAGCCTCCTTTGATGTTTTCATAGTCTTCCAAAATAATTTATATTCTAATTGTTTTATAAATTTTTTCCTATAAAATAAAATTTATAAAAAACATTAAGGAATTTATTTTTATTTTTCAAAGTGATTTTCTAATACTCTTATAATGTGTTTTCAACTATGTCATCACACTTTAACATTTATTATGATTCAATAGGGATATTCTCTAATAGTACCAATAATATTATTTCTATAGATTCCTAATTGATATGATTTCTAGAAATCATCATGAAGACTATTTATTTCACATGGTTTAATTGATCTAATATAAGATTAAGAGTCCTTTCAAGTTTATGTTTTCCACATATGTATGCTTTATTAGTATATGCCTGGTTGGTTCATTATATCCCCCCCAATAAAATTGGTAAATGTTTTCAACTCAGGATATTAGTTTGGGAAAGATGAAATTATACCAAGCCCAAAATTTTATGATGAGTGAGTGGTTATCCCAATTCCACTATATTATGAGAAATTGGTTAGCCTATTATACTATGATAAGAATGTATTTTTTTGGTTAACCTTTATATATGTTATGATTTCTATGCTTATTTTTGGTCCAAATTCCTATTCTATTCTATATAACTATGAATTCTTCTTATGACTCGTGATTATTTACTCATTAATTAAGTTATGCAAAAAATTTTAAATTAGTATTCATAACTTATAATCCATGTTTCATTGGGTATGATTTTCATATTTTATACTAATGTACCTGGATTTTGTTCTCATGCTCACATGTTCATCTAATATCCACTTATGATCTTCAATTGATATCTATTATATTGACCCCTTACTTAGTGTCTAATATCACCCTTATTATTATTACATTTTCTTAGGTTATAAATAAGAGTATTATATATTCTTTCTCAATTAGGGTACCATGAGTAAAGAATATTTGTCAGATAATATGAAGAATGGTTTTAAAATAAGTTGATTATGTATCTAGTCTCTGAAGGAACTGAACATATAGGTTATTAAGTGATTTTTATTATTATATGTGATAAATTATCATGTAAAATGATGTATTATTCACATATGATATTCTAGGGATAATTCACTTGAGAAAAAATGAAATAGACAAATATTTAAATTCTACAGACCAATTCTTTAGTATTATTCAATGTCCTTATTTTCTATTTTTTTTATCCATTTTGATACCACACATGGTAGTTAGTTTGGAAATAAATTTTTATGATATAGAAACTCACTTCTTAATGAGTTTATCATAGTCTTCTAATATAATAAATATAGGGTAATCCAATTGGTCCTCTATCAGAAGCATTATTGAAAGCAAAATCAAAAAAAATTACAACTCAATCTAAAAATCATATATGATCTGATCAATATAGAACACAAAACATCATTAAATTTTAATATAAAAAATTTATTATTTTTAAAAATTATGGATTTATTAAATATGTTTTGAAAATTGAAAATATAATTACAATGTAAATTTTTAATCACTATCAATTCTATATGTTCTTCTTGGTAAAATATAGAATTAGTTGAATATGAATATTTTTATGGTGATATTTTTTATGAACAAATTATCTATATTTTTATAATATAATTAATTGAACTTATCTCTAGTATTATATAACTCATTTGACATGACTTGGACCCAATTTAAGTAGAAAATATTTACATAATTCCAAAATGATAGTGTTAATATTATATAAATATCATACAATTTAATATATTTATCATTAAATGAGATAATATATTTCTCATTATATGTGAAAATATATATTTATTGGGAAGATTTATTATATATTTAATTAATTAATTCATTATAATTAAATTATCAAAAGAGAATTTAAGTAAATAGTTAGATTTTTTGAATAGTGTACCTCATGAAGACAATAGAGTGGTAGTATTTAAGTGGATTAGTCATTTTATTTTATATTAATGTGACTTTAGATATCTATCCTATGTACCATTAAAATAACTTCAAAAAAATTTATAATCCAAGAAGTAATCTTATTATTTTTCTTCACCCTTATAGAGAAATTAAAACTACTAATAATTTGACGAAAATTATACTATTTTGTTGATAATTTTATAAAGGATTTTTATAGTATTTGGAGACTATATATTTTAGGAGTTTTAGGATTATAATGATTGATTATATATACAAAAACATTATCATTATAATTTTCTTATAGTTTTATTATTATAATTTTTTTATTGAAATTCTTATCTTATTAGTTTATTTTAATTTATTTGAAGTAATTAACATTTGGAAAATATAAATTTAATGTCAAAATTGAATTTAAAAAACTCTTAAATAATAATACCAGTGATTCCAAAAGAAAATCATAAATAAAAATGTTAAAAATTAATTGTTATATTTCATTATGAACATATAAAAGTTTGATTCAGTGTTGAATCCATTGTTATTTTTAATATATATATATATACATAATATAAAGGAATTTTAATCCTAATTTATTTTTATGATGGTAAATTTATAACAATCAATTTTTTTAAAACCATAAATGAATACAAAAAATTAAATATTTACATTTATCCAAAACATGAAATAAATTCATATTTTATTTTTTCATTCAATGATTTCATTATTTATTATTTTTTATATTACTTTTTTCTTTTATTACATAATTTTACATATAAAATGAATCTATAAAATTTGTTTAATAAAAATATCAAAATAGAATAACCATAATTAATAAAAATGATAAACATTAAATTTGAAAACATATATGATTTCTGATATAATTTTTTTATTAACCATTAAATATCAAAATCATGAAATATCTATCATAAATATAAACATATTTATCATGATAACATTATAATTCAACCATATATAATTATTAAATAGCATATAAAAAATTTAATTGAATATTATTATTAATAAAATAGTTTCAATTTCATATCTATAGACAACAGTTTTGGGGACGAGAGAAAAAATATGAAAATACTACAATAATTCGACAGGGAAGTACTTAAGGAGACTCAAAATCGAGACCTCTTTCAGACCCCACATGACTGCTACCACACATCCTAACCCTAGAGTAAAATAGGAAAATTTTATTTTATATATAACATAAGAAATGTCCTAAAATATTTTAAAGGAGTAAAAAAAAGTTTAAAATAAAAAAACCAAAAAATATATATGAAATTTTAAAAATAAATTTAAAATAATGTTATATTGGAACTAATTATTTGGTGTCTAAATATTGGAGATCATATTATTATTTCACTTCATGGGAAGTGATTTACCTGATGAAGACTATTTTGTGGAGGGGAAATCAACTAATGGAGACCAATTCCAGGATCTATTCCTGAAAATGGGTGAATAATAATACAAATGATTCAGGGGTCTATATCATATGAATATTTTGAAAAAAAAAACATAGGAGGAAATTTAATTAGTGATATCAGAAAAATAGTATTAAATAAGAGACCTAATAAAAATTGAGGGACCATATTGACATGATCCATTAAGACTATAGAAATTGGGAGACTATAGTCACAATAAACTATCCTGATGGATATAATTAAACATATAACTATAGGTAAAATTAAATTTTTGAAATAGGATATCAATAATAGTACTATAGGTATGATCAAATATAAACAATGGAAATAGGACCCATTAAATACATATATTTTTAATAATTTTTGTTTTAATGATGAGAATTATTATAGGTAAGTTGTTTTAGGGGAAATTCAAATTTTTATAGGCTCAGGTGAAGGGGAGTTATAATTGGTATTTTATATTTTGTTTTTTAGGATAGTTTATTAAATTGATGATGTTTTGGAAATAGTTATAGAGTTTTCAAGTGTTAGAAGAAATATAGAGCAAGGTTGGAGTGCCTATATTGTTGAAGGTATATAGAAATGGGACCACAGGTACCCACTACAGGGTCACTCGGTACCCAATTTTGATCCAGGGGTAAAATACTACTTGATATCCAGTGGATAGATAATAGGATTATACTTTTTGGTTCATGTCGAATCAGGTAAATGATCTAGGACCATCATGTAATCGACCATTATAGAATCATTTTCTAAAAGGTAGGGAACATAGCTTAAATATAATGTTGGAATGAGAGTGATACATTTGTCTAAATCTTTTCCATATCATGCATCCCTTGGATCTCATTCATTATGAGTGATCATAAAAGATGATTTACAATGATTTGATATGGGTTTATTCCCCTATGTATTTCTGTTCTTCATCCTCCCCTCTTTTTTTTGTTTGTGGATTAGTAATTTCATCTTCATTTCATTAAAGAATATCTAAATAAATTTTGGGTGGGAGGGATTCTTGGTGTGATGAATTTGAGACATTGAAAGAGGATAAACACTACTCATTACTTTCTAATTAAAAAGTGATATATTTACAAGAATGTTTTTATATGGACTTCACGAAATTCAGTTTTAACTAGTGTGTAATGGGTATTTATTTAGTGATATTTTTATAATAGGAATAATGCAGGAATGCCATTGACCTTTTATATATGATTATTCATAGTTTTATTGATTCAATTATTCTCTATGAGTTTTCAAATATTATGAATACTTTGATTAAATGGTAGAACAATTATAAATTGTTATAACTAATTAATTGAGATATGTGGTGCGATGAAGGAAGTTGGGAGACCAATGATGATTAGTATGAGGTTTGATATGTTTTAAACTAAATATAAATGAGTGGTAAAAAATATACAATGTTAAGTGGCCACTTTATTACCTATCGATATGTTTTTATGAATTTTATTGTGTATATATTCATGGTTGTTCATGTTTGGGATTCTAGGTAGAGTTTTAGTGTCTTGAAATCATAAGGGGGTTAGGGAAGATCCTTCTAGGAATGTAAAAAGTATTTTGTTTGTTGTTTGTGAAATTGAGAATCACTCAGTAACTATGCCACCAAGGATGTGTTATAGATAGTTGTGCATGAAAAATCACTAAATAGTTTTTGTTATTATAATAAATCATGAGTGGATTCAGATAATCCTTATTATCATGGTTATAGGACTCCAAAGTGGGTAATTTCTTATTTAATGTTTGTATTTAATAACCTTTGAATTGTTTTGGAAGATATTTTTTATTATGTCCTTTGTTCCATAAAATCATCCTAGAAAGGAATTGATTGGTTTAAAATAGTGTAGTAGACCTAGATTATATTGCATGGATTAGTCTATATAGATGATTTATTTTCTTATATTAGTCTAGGGTGTGTCAACTCATCTTAGGTTTTCATAATGGAACTATGAGGATCACATGGAAGTATGGTTTCCATTGGAAAGTGTTGACACTGAGAGTGGAAGTTGGATGTGGGGGACATGGATCCTTAGTGGGATGTTGTGTGTGTCTTGGTTGGTATGAATGAATATGTTTCCTCATTTTAGGTGGGATGATTGGTTATATATGGGTTTCACTGAAAGGCCTAGTGTAGGGTTGAGTATAAATTTTTGATTGAATATGAGAATCATCATAGAGTGGTAGCACTAGATTAAATAATAAAAGAGAATAAAAAATGGTTCCCTTTGTAACAATATAACATTACATGTATAGGACCAGTACAGTGATTGATTCATGTTAGTGTGATAGTGATACGAGACATGATAGTTGGATCATATCCTAAGGGATTAAAAAATTATCAGAGTCGATGTATATAGCAATAGGTTGTGTGAGGTTATTATCTTGGGTTTGGTGGAGTCAGAATTTAAGTGTTTTGTAATATCATATATTGAATTTCTTTTTATATAAGAATTTTGAGTTCAGAGATAGGATGTTGGGTAATGTTGTCCTTGATGATTTTATTTATCCTTACTATATTGATGCAATGTGTCTATGAATAGTACTGAATATAGGGTAATAGAAACAAGGGAACTTAAAAATAATAGTGTAGTATTACGATTACAAGTTGATCATATACCATGGAGTCCTATGAGGACCAACTTAATGTAGAGTAGCTCACAAATAATAAATTATTTGGGTATCAATTTATAACAGCTTTCCCAAATGCAATTCTTATTTACCATTGATGGATAGGGTGACCATGAGATTAGGGTTCCATCTGTCATTTTATGTGTATCATTAATTGATAGATTAACTGTGAGTCCAAGTAAATATATTGAGTCATTTATAAATACATGATGGATAGACCAGTAGTGACACCTGAACACCATATAAAATATTATGAGAATCATCGATGGATTGGTCAATAATGAATCAAGGACATCTAATATTTATAACTTATCACTAATTTATATACATATGATGAGATTAGGGAACCGTATGTAATATTTTATGTACAACACATGGATATACCATTCATTTTATAAGGATTCCCTATAGTTCACATTATTCCATGGAGGGATAAAAGTCATGATAAACAAGAATTATCCAATGCATGTGGGGTGAGGTGTCATGATGGTCTGGTTAGCACATTATGAACTTATATAATTAATTTTATATTGTATGATATATATTTTTTATTTTATGTACATACATATATGGATATTTTTTCATATATATTGAACTATATCAGTGGATCTATTCTAAGTTTTATTCTCACACCACGTATGGAAAACATAGTGTTAATCTAGGATTTTATGTTTGACTTACAAGAAAATATATATATAAAGGATGTTAATAAGTCACTAGATGAGTTTTGGAGATGTGTTTGACGAGGGACATGGGTTTTTAGTTAATTATGATTCTAAAATTTTCTTTTTAGTCACTTTTATAACATATTAGATAGGTTTTTAAACCTTGATATATGTATGTATGTTGTTGATCATGGGTCCCAATATTGGTTTAAAATTTTATCATATGTATTGTTTATTCTTAAATATTAGTTGTAATTCCTTGTTCTTACTCTAATGATATATTATTATTGTGTTACATACATATTATTATATATTGTTATACAAAGAATGAATTATTCCATACATTACTTATAGACTCTCTCTACTTATTGGAAACCTCTTGAATATAGAGAGTCACACATGTAGACTTGTAGAACTATTGGCTCAAGTACCATTTTCATGGACATAGGTTGGGGAATTAAAAATTTTTAACCATAGAATTTATTTATTTTTCTTAATATTTTGTGACATAATAGATGCATCTTGAACTGGTTGGAGCCTGAGACATACATTGATCATGTGAATCGTGAACACCAGTATGGTTGAAATTAATGTTACTAGGGGTATTGGATTGTTGTTTTTTACTTACACAATTATGATTGAGATGTCTATACAAATATGATGTTTTTGTTTTAAGTTTTTATATATTGTTTTACACTTATCCTATGGTGATAATAAGGTCTATGTTCATAAATCATTCTAGTTAGATATTGATTCTTGAGATGTGCATGACTACTTTTATATGATAAATAGTTTTGGAAATTTATTTTTAGGAAAGAGAAGTTTGGACGAGTTCTAGAAAAAGTTTCTATTAATTAAAATGAATATAATAATTCATTCGGTATCTTTAAAAATAACCTATTATTGTCCAGTTAAATAATTGAAACCATTTTTATGAATTTGGTATGATCTTGTCTGGATTATTATTTTTATAGTCATGATTATGGTAAATGATATACCTATATTTTTTAGTTTTAGGTATGAGGTGTTTTATCTATGGTCTAGAGTATATATGTGTATATTAATTATGGATATTATTGATTTGTATTCATTTATTGAAGAAATACACCTAAGGGGTCAACATTGTAAATGATGGTTATTTTAAATTGTGAGATTCAACTCCTGATGTCATGAGTAGCAATAGTGGTTGATATCAGTTTACCATTCTCATCAGTTAAATAGTAATATTTGGGATATTTATTAGTGGGATAGTTAAACATAAAAATCTTTAAGGTCATTGGATTTTATTTTTTCTCCTTATTAAAAGTTAAAGTGAGTTGTTTTTCTATGTGGTTTTGGGAAAATGGGATGTTGAAAACTAAGTTAGGATGAGAAAGGGAGGATTTATTTGGAATTAAAATATCAATCAAGTTGTTTAAGATCGAGTGTATGATTTTATTAACTTTTTAGTGGTTATGTTAAATATGACTGTTAATGAGATGATAAACTCTAATGATTAGGCTTGAGTTTTTGTTTTTAATAACATATCTTTAAGAATGATCTTTATACTATGTTGTTTATAATATATTATTATGAAAAGTGTTAAGAATATATTATCTCAAAATATGGTGGGTGTAAAATATAAAATAGAATCCATTGTTTCCTTCGACCATATTGTCAAATGTTAAGGGTTAAATTTTAAATGGTCATTCCATAGAATCTATCATTAAAGTAATCATTAATTGATATGTAATATAAGGGATGATTGGGATTCATACACACACTGCATGTATTTTCTAACAACTAACCAATTCTTCATAATTCATGAGTAAATACCATCATCATCTAGGTCCATTATTAAGATATTATAAACACCACTTTAATATAATAATGGGTGGGTGTGTGATTTTAGGTGATTGGATTAGGCACACCCTTTCCAATTTTCTTATCTTCTTCTTCCACATTTATAAAATGAGACTCTAGTAGATAACAAAGGAATATGAGATCTAGTATTATTCATTGAAATGATCCAGTTGATTCATTGATATACCTATAGAGGGGGAGGCCTTTATCGACCACTTTGGTGATCATCATAGATCACATCAAATGGATATTAAATGATTAAACAGATCATATATGAAAGGCATACAAGTTTTATGTTCTTCATTTATATGTGTAGATACTATCAAGGATGGATATGGAATAAATATGGGTTTTATTACACTAATAAGGTCATTAAAGGATTCCCTAAAATCAATTGGTATTACAAAAAACTTATTCTTTGATTATATACAATATTTCCTTCTTTTTTTAAGAACATATTTTACCAAATGTATATTAGAGTGCACCAATTAACATTATGTCATGTGCTAAAATAATATCAAGAAAATACCTAAGGATATATTCATACAAAAACATATAATTCACTTTAAATTTTAAATTATATTTATAGATAACATAATATGTTTCGGGAAATAAAAATTATGTTAATCTATTAATATAATTAAATGTGTGATGTGCAGTGTATATTTTTGGGATAATATGGTTTGTGTCACCTACCACAAAAATAGAATATTGTTTCTCCCTTACTTAATATTGTGTTGAGTGTAAACATAATGTGGGGAGTGTTCTTGATGTTATATTGTGTGAAAATATAATTTCAAGTGCAGAACACATCACACATACTTAAATGGTGAACAATAACTAATACTGAGTGAGTCCCATATTGAATAGTAACTTGGTTGTGTGATCTTTGGTTATCCTAGGATCACTATTAAATGTTATTGATTTTTTATGAAACATCCCACTACACAAACACAACTATTATGGCACCCTATAGCTTATCACATTTCCTTAGGTCCACCTCATTCTCTTCCTAGTAGTGTTATCCAACACTTTCCATCTACATTGTAACATGATATTTATAGTTCAACAGAATGTCGAGTGACATTTGTTTATGTCTAGTTTACTTTCATTATAGTTTATATATTATTTTTTTATGATAATTTATTATTTATAAATTATAATTATAAGGCATTTTATGAGTTTATTAGTAATAAAAATTTATAAGTTATTTAATTATAAAGTTTTTATAGTAAATTATTTTTTGAAACATTTGTTATAAAATATTCTATAATATTAAGAGTTAATATTAAATGCATTTTCTGGATATTACATGTAATCGTTAAAATTCATGAATAAATGTTTTTTACATAAAAATTATATGTTTTGTTTTATAAGTTTTTATAAATTAGAAATAAATCCCTAATTTAGTGTGTTTATATTTTTAAAATTTCTTATGAGTCATAATACTTAATTTGAAATGTTTAAATCATGGTATATAGATGGAATATTATTTCTTTCATGTCAAAAAGTATTTTCATGATTGATTTGATCAAAAATTTAAAGAATATTACCTATATGATATTTAGATTATGTGAAGTTATTGCATACTTTATATTTAATTATAAAGTGTTCATAATTTATAAATTATCTTATACTGAAAGAAAAATTATATATAATAAATAATATTAAATTTTCATATTATGGAATGATTATAATTTTTAATATTCAATAATTATGGAATGTGCAAAATAAATTGATAAAAATTAAAATGTGTTTATAATTAATATATTTTTATAAATTATTCATAAAATATTATATGATGTTTAAATATTTGAAATGTTCATTTATTAAAAGGATATTAACTTCTTTATTATTTGTTATGAAATTTTAATATTATGAATAATTATTTTCTTATGTTTAATTTTTAAGATTACTTCTAATAAAATTTTCAAGACATGTATTACTTTATAGATATGATAACATAATATGTAGTTTTCATCTACCTTGATCTTTATTTATAGTATGAGTTATTATGTTGAATTTAGTTGTTTAATATAGTCTATAAATATTACTTATTTGTTATAGTTATGATGAATTTCATTCTCTCTTGATAATTGTATCCCTGGATAATATGAACTGGGCCTGGACTTCCCACTAATTTGGAATCCTATGCCTTTTTGTAGAAAAGTTAGATTTTGGCTATTTTTTTCTCTAATATTACTCATGTTGAAATTTTCAATTTTATATAATTTTAATCCTTTATATGAATAGTACATGTACCTTATGTATATGATTCATTTGGATATGTGAAAATATATTTGGAATCAATTATTTTGGGGAGTAACAAAACAATGAATTATGTAAAGTGTTTTAAATATATGGTTTAAATATATTAATTTAGTGGAAGGAATATTATTTACAACTAAATCATCAGATGAATTCATTCATAAATTATAGATATCCATAATTTCTCTACATAGATATTACATCTTAAAAAATGAATTTTCATTACATAACATTTTGATCCATGCCATGATTGTTTAGGTCTAGTATCTTTGGAAAATTTGAAACATAAACAACTAGTTTATAAATTTTCAACATCATCTCCCACTATTTATTCATAACCATCACCCTTTTTAAACATAATATACTTAATACCTCTATTCATAACCTGGTGAAATGAAACATAAGAAAAGGGTGAGCTCAGATGTTCAGTAAGGGTAAAAAAGGGAGATATCAATGATCACATAAGTATAACATGAGAGTAAGGGTATAAGAATATTATATTGACATTTTAAAATAATACCGTGCATATCATAGATCATAATATTTAGTTATGTAATAATTCTATTAATTTTATAAGAAAAGAATCATAAATGAATTGAAGACCACGATCTATGAGAGCATAGAATTCTTATAATAAATAGAGTTATATCATAAACATAAGAACATAAAATTATTTTGTTAGTATTAAAGGATCAATGATATGACTATCATTTAATATTGGATATACTCCCCAAACCATCATAGTAGTCAAGGTTCACTCTCAAGACTATCATAGTGGAAAAATCCCCCTACAGAACTACGTGCACTCACAGTTCTAGTCATGTTTATCTCATTAAAAATAAATTACTACCCAATGAATTAGATAGAGAAAAATGTACCACCCATAAAATAATTATAGTCATATATATTTGTTCTATAATACCATAAAGAATTTACCATATTAGAAACCATGAAAAAAATGGGATCCATAAACATTACCTCATTTCATCATAGATAAACCCATTGAATATAAATGGATTTGATAAAAATATTTTCATTATAAACATATAAAATTTATATAATGAATAAGTATGGTATCATTAGACCATATCCTCGGTAAATAATAAGTGAAATTAAGGGTTTCTTATTTGATGAATATTAATACCATTAAAAGATCGTTAATAAAATCTTGAGAAAAATAACCTTTCCATTTTTTAAATCACTTATTTAGAAAAAATATGAAATTATAATAGAAAACTTTTTTATCTGAAAAGATACTTGTAAATATTTAATGTATGATACAAATAAAATACTAGTCATGATAGTGGGAAAGTACATTTATGCTTTATAAGATAAAAAATATTACATTTATGCTATTAATAAAAATTAGAAAAAGTACCTCATTCAGAAAACAAAAAGAAAATTCCTTTAAAACAATTTTTAAAAAGTAAAACATGGGTGAAAGTGACTTTAAAAAATCATAGTATAATATTGAAAACAATATTTAAAACATTTTTATAAAACATGGATATAGAAGAAAAAGGTCTTTTTTACGAAAAGATAAATGAAATAGATTTTACATAAAAACATATTTTTAGTCTCTTAAGTACAAAAGGTGAAGAAAATTTAAAGGAAAGATGTATTTTCCAGAAATAACCATAGGATAAGAAAATATATAAGATTATATACAGTTATATCACAATATTTCATCATTATCATTTAATGATTTACAATCTTGATAAACAATGATATTGTAACATAAAACCACTTATCTTGAGTTGGTATTTCTATAAAATAACTCTAACCTTTGTTATAATAAATTTATAATTTATTATAATTTTATAATACAATTATTTTAATATCTATAATATCATATAATATCTCTTCATGAAATATATACACCCCCTATTATTAAAACATCATTAATAAAATCTCCATTTCTGAGTGTTAACTATTACGTTTATCATTAGTATTTCAAGTTAATAGTGTCGATACATGAAAATTTATCTTTGTTCAAACGTATAAAAAATATTAATAATTATATAAATGTCATATATATTCATTATATACATATTTATAGTCATCCAAATAATTTATAAATAAAAAAATCCTTTACACCATTCATGAGGACGGTAGGCCGTACGTATGCATGAACACTATTTTAATTTTCTGATCGATGAAATGAAATAAAGTTAAATATTAATTCACCTTTATATGATAATTGTTATATCATATATGTCACATATATTAATCAAATTCCTCCTCATTTCTATCTTTGTAAAATATAAATGAAAAATTAATCACATGGCATTGTGGAGGTGGTAGTCCACACATATGCATGAACAATGTTGGCATTTCCTAAGGAATTAGATGGTAAGTTGTTAGATGTAATATTATCAATTCAAAAGTATAGTTAAATCATAAATTTTATAAATAATCATTAAACCAATCATAATACCCATCCATAAATTACGGTGATGAAAAATGAATTAAAACGCTACGCAGAGACGGTAAGAATTAAGTACACTTGAGTGATACTTTCACTTCTCATTTGATGGAAATGAGGGAGTATAATGTGTTTTCATAATCATAATAATATTTAAAAATATTTAGGATACTGAATTTATTATTTTAGGATAAATACCATAGATTTATAGGAGGTAAAGAAGAGTATAAAAGAAATTGATTAGGTAAGATGATAACCTATTCTTGGAAATGACTCCTTTAGATCTCCACTAAAGGACTCCAGGGTTGATCTCTTGGGAAAACCAAAACATCTATAATGTGTATAATTATGGTTTAAGAGAAATTGGAAGAGTTTTGTGGATTTATAAGGCTCAACATGGTTTAAATAAGTGAGGGAGGAGGTTCCCTTTTATAATTGAGGTGAGGAACACCTTTTTGGAATTTTTCAAAAGATTAAATTATAATAAATTAATTACCAATACAAATGCCTGTAAACATCATTCGATTTGAATATAATTTATTATAGTGTTTCAATCCCATAAAAATAGAATTTAGATAATTTTTTGTGTCATTTTAATCCTTATCATTTTGATTAACTCTTAGTTATCAAATTTTAATTTATATATGGTACCAAAGTTTTTAATATTAAATGGTTGTAATTTTTAACAATAAGGTTAAAATTTGACAATAAATGGACATGTTATGACATGTTAGACAATATAAAATCCACCTTTTCTTATTTCAATATTTTTATCATTTTAAAATAATTTAATTAAATATTATTTGGTTAAAATATCATTATTATATATTTTGACACTATTCATTTAGTTTGACTTAAAATTCATGAAGAAAAATTTGGATTTAACATAATTATATTTTTATGAAATATTTATTTTTAAATAATTTTATTTCATCAATAGCTTACATTACACACAATAGTGAGATTAGATGAACTTCATATCATTGTTAAATTATTATCTATCCATTAACACCTAGTTAATGGATTGGAGTGTATGAATAGTTATAAAAAATTGTGAAAATACAAATTATAAAAATTTATAAAATGAATCCATTAGTTACCAAATATTAGAATAAAATAATTATCTGAACATAAAAGTGATGTTTTTTCTAAAAAATTGATTTTTTTGCATGATTTTTTATATTAATAAATTAAATTAATCCACAATTGTAGATTATTTAAATAAAATTTATATAATATTCACTTGATTAATTTTTTTAAAAATTAATCAAATATTTTTCTAGGTATAGGATGATAATAAATCCAATTTTATGTTTAAAAATATATTTTTTTCTAATTTTTTCTCATTTTGTGAAATTAAGTTAAAATTAACTTCTACCATTATAGAATTAAATAAAATTAATTAAAAATTTAAAATCTTGAGATTCAAATTTAGCAGACAGGCCCCTTTTATTTTTTGTCAATATGAATAGTAATCATGTAAAAAATTATCACCTCTGTAAATGGTAAATTGAGTTAATTTAGGTTAAAAATAATTGCTAATGAAATAAATTTTCTACTAATTTTTATTTGATGAATGTAATTAGACCCATATCACCTTATTGTTTGAATTTAATAGTTTAATGTATACTTATTTTTGAAATTTATTTATTTATTATTTAAATCAATGAAAGTTGAAAAATCAAACTCTCATAGTTTTAAATATTATTTATCATTTCCCATAGGTACATAAACTATTAATGAGTGAATAAAAATATTAATTGTATTCATAATTAAATTATATTAATGATGGTTACTTATTTAAAATTTTTAGGTGTCATATAACTATGTTAAATTCTTACATAATTCTAAAACAATATTTATTCAATTAATGGAAAAATAATATAATTGATTTTAAAAATATTTAAAGTGATATAATTTGTTTAGGTTATAGTATTAAATGAATTTTTAGGTAAATATGACATTTTATGGTTGTGTTAAAATATTATATTTTATGTAAAACCCTAAAATTCTAAAGTAAGAACCTTATACTTGATAGTGTGTATGAAACACGACACCAAACACGTAAGGGAATATAATATTCAGATACTTTATAGTATATTTACTATTTAAAATAGATTCAATATATGAAACACCAAGATATCTTGTTCTACATGCAAAAACATCCTTCCTCGATTGTGTATGTTACATGCAAGAGAGACCTTCCTCGATAGCTTTCATTACACGCATGACTGAGTTCCACCAAATAACAATGTATTATTAAAATATTATTATTTAATATAATACGATATAACATATCCAATATGTTGGTGTTTATGAATATTATTAACTAACATATGAAAACTTATAGATTATATAATTATAAAATGAATTCATGGGTTATCAATTAACGAGAAATGAAAATTAGAGCCAATTGGATATAAAAATAAATATTATTATTTTTAAGCTTGTCACGGTGTTTTTCCTTAGTAAAAATAATTAATTACACTTATTAAATTATTTTAATGAAATATATATATTATATATTTAATAATATATTTTTTATATTTATCCAATTTTTTTGATAATCATTCGACAAGAACACAATTTAGTTCATATATAAAAACCTATTTTTTTATTAAGGCATTTTTACCGCCTTTTAAAGGAAGACCTATTATTGATATGAATTTTGACACATTTATGAATATAATTTCAAACAAAAAAACTTCATTTTTTAATTCATAATATTAAAATTTTATTTGGAATATTTTTGTAATTTTTATGAGATACTCCTTTTTTATTAATAGTGAAAAATACTGCATTTTATTTAAAAACTGCATTTTTATCTCAATAATGATTAATTTTAAATTACATTTTAATTTTTGTAATGTTATTTTAGAAAAATTATAAATCTATTAATATAATTTAGTTAATTATATTCAATTTAACTTTTAAATTGAAAATATAAACTTAATAATCTTTTGAACTTTTTTCTACTAAAACCTGTTAATTCATCTGTCTATGAGTTTAGAATTAATCTCAATTTTCCAAATTCTATGAATTAAATTTAGAAAATATGACATAGAAAATTATAATAAGTATAATATTTAGATTCTATTTAAACCATGTTAATTTTTTCCAAAAATATTAATAAAAGTGATTAAAATTAATCACAGAGATTAAGGTCAAATTAAGATTAATTAGGGACTAAGCCTTAATCTTATGGGTCCAAATGACTGATCCAGTTGAAAAAACCCATTTTATATCCATATTTAGACCATAAAAACTCCATTCTGGAGTTATTATGGTTTGGTATGACCATTTATTAGGTATGAACAAGTGTATACCGAACCTATTTCCAAATATTCCTTGTGAGTCCTTTTCCTTCCCAATAGAAGGCCACCACCTCTACCACTTACTAAAACCGACAAAAAAATCTTAAGTTATTTAAATAAATACCCAAATAGTCTCCCAACATCCCTCCCATAAACCTATAATCATTTTTTTTGTACATAAAGCTTTCCAAGGAAGCCTTTTTGTATAAACCAAAAGAAGTTACCTGATTAAGAGTTAACTTCTACTCACAAGATTTTTTGTTTCATTTCCATTATCCACTCCCCATAATCTTATTATTATATTCTTACATAAAATACACAGTATTCTGAATAAACTACTATGATTTTATGATAAGTGTTATACTTACACTTACCTACACTTCCATCTAATGGATAACGAACATATTGTTTCTGTGTACGACAAACTACTCCCTCACGAAATGATTATTGTTCATTGTTACATTAACACCTCTCATACTGGCCATTATGATGGAAAATTTGTTTATATATGATATATAAGATATTTATAATTTCATTTTATCTTCTATAATTTTTATTTATAACATACCTTTATTCTTTTCAAGTTGTGTAAAAATGATAATTTCGTTTGAGGAAGTCTGGACTACTGCCCCCTCAAATTGATATGACTCGTTCATGCCATACATAGAACTTATAAAGGATGATTTTAATAAACCTATGTAACATATATGACATATATATTCTATGGTAATTATATTATAACTATGTTTAATTTATCATCTATTATTTTAATATGACCATAAAATGAAAATAGCATTCATGCGTACGTATGACCTACCATCTACAGAAATGGTGCAGTTCATTTCTAATATCCAAATACTACATGCTACTATAAATACATATATAAAAAAATATATATGATATTAAAATCATGGTTTAAATTATTTAGGAGATGAAACCATGATATATTTAATAATAATGACAAATAACATGTTAAAACATACTCAACAAACAAGGCAATTAACACGTAAAATAGTTAAAATAATGAAAGGTTATTGACAAATGGGTAATAAGATATTATAAGAGAATCATATATGATATAATAAATATTAATATGTCTCTTTTATAAATTAATAACATGTTTAAATCCACTATAAAATAGGATGAAAACCATACAACACAATGAGGTTTAAGGTAAGGGATTCTAGTCTTACTTTTCTTTTCGTAAGGCATACACCATATACACCACACACTTCTTTTATATAGTGTATCTACTTATCCTTTTATACATTATATCATTAATACATTTTCTTCATGTTATGAAAAATGTTCATTCATGGGGATTATGAATTAAATTCTTCTAGTGGTATGGGACACTTCGGTATGTTTAATGATTAATTCCCTAAAAAATATTCTTAACGATTATCTTTAAAATCTCACTTCCTTTTGTGATTGTTAACTTTATCATGGAAATAATATTATTATTTTAATAAATTTTCATTGGAAATTTACTTTAATATCTATATCCCCGTAGAATGGATATTTTTATTTCCAAAACCGTATATCATTTTACATTCGGTGTTCACTTGACGATTATTTGATTAACTGAGGAATAATTGATAAATATATATCATATATTCCATAAAGATACATTTTGATAAGGAAACATTTCCATGAATATTAGAAATTCTTTAGACTTGTTTGACACGAGTGGGGATCGGTTATAGATGGCCCCTCGATGCATCAATAGTCTCTTCAGCAAATTATTTGGTGAAATTATAATGGTTTTTACCTAAGATTTTTTAAACCGTATTTTGAATGGTATTTATAGTAAAACCACAATATAACTAGGAAACATGGTGTCCAATTATTTATAATTCCCATCATTTATTTTTAGTTATTATTCATCCATGAGATTTTGCGTCAACATATCTATGAATGCATTTCATTTTCAGAATTCAATAATTATTCAGCCAAGAGATTTGGTGTCGAAATATATATGGATACATTTCATTATTAGTTTATTTATTTAGATGGCATGAGTTATAGTTTCTCACACTTCCATATTTATTTTACCTTATCTAGTTATTTTTATAGAATTTGTTATCATTTATTTACCTTTCAATGTTAATGTATTCCTATTGACTCATTATTGATTCCACTTTACTTACCCTTTCTGAGAATTTGATATCACCCTTATTTTGTTTCTTTCCCTAGGTTATGAAGAATAAATTTTGAATAATTTTTCATGGAAGTTGTACATTTTTTTTATTTTGTATCGTGTCTGTATTTCCTATTTCCTAAAATATTATGGGTATCATATATTTAATATGGATTTCCAAGACTGCTAAACAGAATGGTCATTTGGGATTTGATTCCTTGTAATCAAGGAAATGTAATAAAATAATGTATTGCTATTGGATTATGGGGAAAAGGCATTAAAGTTGGTTTCAAAATAAGTTTATCATCAACCTTTTAATCTACATTTATAAAACATAGATTAGGGTTCACAACCCTAATATAGACATTGAGGAAAAGTATTCAAGAGAATCTTAGAATTTTGGTATGGTAGATATTATGTGGGAATTCTTAGAAATAGATCCTTGTTTAGATACTATAAGTGGATATGGTTATGGGAAATTTTTACCTAGGAGTAATAACTCTGACAAGGTGTTCTGGGTATGACTCGAGGAAACTTGGTACACAACAATAGACCTTAATATGTACCTAGTTTGATAATAACTTGGGATATGCCCAGGATAATAAAAATTTTATTTACCTACCACTGTACAAGATTTAAATGTAAATATTTATCTAAAGTAATCAAATTCTATGATTTAGGAATTTACAATGCATAAATTTATGTTATGTGATATACCATGTTTAGAGTTATATAATGTTCATAATTTTATGTGTTAATATAGTTTATGTCATTGTCTAGAAATGGATCATGGAAGGAAGAATTGTTTCAACACTCAAGTAAAATGTATTGATTTCCCTACTGTGGAAGTCAACGTATCTGGTATTAGAACTGAGAAAGTTATGGATATAGTAGGGTATCTTAGTTAGGTTATAGTGAATAATGTTTCCTAAATAGAGAAACCTAATAAATGAAAAGATTCTCTTATGCTAGTTCACTTTATGTGGTAGAATCCCCCACCATTTAGTCCCACTACTAATCCAATTGTAGATGATAAATGGATTAAGTCTCTGGAAAAGATATTTACGACCTTGGAATATAATGACAAGGAAAAAGGTTACACTTGCAGTCTATTGTATCAAAGGTGATACCTTTCAATGGTGGTCCTTGATCCATAATACTAGGGAGGAATAATAAATAGAACTAATGGAATGGAGAGAATTTAATGATACATTCTTCGATAAATATTTCCCTCATGACTAGAAAATTGAGATGAAGAGAAATTTTCTTAGATAAAAGAAAAAGGAATAAGAGAGAGTTGTAGATTATGAAGCTACATTTAAAAGGTTATCTAGGTATGGTAAGGATTATATACACAACATAGAGTGAAATATAAACCACTTTTTTTAAGTTCTTTAGAAAAATATTCGAAGGGAATTGGTTTCTCAGAATTCTTCATCTTATGAAGAGATAGTTTTATGTGCCGTCAAAACAGAAAATGGATTCTATAGATCCTATATATTCAAGTTAAAACAAGAGAAGAGGAGATCTTATGAACACTGTGATAAAGAGAATAAGTCAAATAAGACTAATGGAAAGAATGATTTTCCAACTTGTGATACCATGGAAAGAATTACCAAGGAAAATGTTTGAAAGTATTGGGATTTTGTTATAAGTGTGGAGAAAAGGCTCACCAGGAAAAAGAATGCACGAGGAAGAAGATGATAAATGATGTTCAGTGATACAACTGTAATGAGATAGGATATTATGCGAACAAATTCCCCATGTCTAAATTGAATATAACTTCTAAGAAGATAAGGGATCAAGGTCAAGCATATGCTATTTACACAACCAAAGTGAAATGATTTATGTACTTCTGTATTTGGGTCTAAGAAATAAATTGTAAAATTATTTTATTTATGTTTTCCTCATCTTTTTATATATGAAAAATTCAAGGCTTTTACTATAGTATATCTTTATTAGGTATTTGAGAATATATATTGAGGTACTAAGAAACTTTATTCATTATAATGTTAGTTTTTTGGAAAAAAATGATAATGGGAAATACAACCCTTAATATATTCCTAATTTCTAAATAATGATGAAGAAATTATTGATTTGGATAAGTGATTATAGCATCCCACCTTTTTGTCACATAAACTTTCATTACATTAAAAAAACTGAGGATCTTTAAGGTTTAGTGTCTTGGAAACCAGGAACTTAATACAGGAAACAAAAAAACATTCTTCTTAAACACTTGAAAGGCTTATCCATATGTTCATCTTAGGTTCATTACTGCATCTCATAACCTGGGGACATACATAAAAAGAAAGGGTGAGCATAAGGCCCAGTAAGGGAAACAAGAGAAACATTTTACATGTGAACTTGAGATACTTCAATAAGGTCATGAAAAGAACTTTAAGGCATGGGAAAAAAATCATGAGGCATATCATAATAAAAATAACATTTTTCATAACTTGAAGATTTGGCTACATCATTTAACATAGAAAATCATGAACATATCACCAAGGTCCATCTCTAAGGTGTCATTTTAAAATTACCAAGGTTATTCACCAAGATATCGTGAAAATTGTAATCTCTAGTGGTTACATCTTTACCCAATGCATTGGAGCGGTATTAGGGAACACCCTTAAATTTTCCTTTATTATCATGTGATACAAATATATCATCATAAATAATTTCATAAACAACCCATATAGCATAAAATAAATGGGTTTCATTTCATAATCATAACATTTTAAAAACTGCTTTAAAGACATGATCCTTACGTCACTTTAAAACCATGGAAGGGGAGAGCGGGTCTCATGTATGTAAATACCAGAATTTAAAATAAAACATTTTGGTATATATGTGAATACCCATTTTTAAGAAATATCTTTGAGTATTTACTTAATAAAATAAATTTACTTTAGAAAAAGAGAGAGACATTTTGAGACGGAAATTCTGCAGCATAACGGCTATGTTTCAGGGTTTTAGAAAACATTGAAAAGAGAGGGGACATGGGTCAAACACTCATAAATGACCCATAAAACATTATAGGGAGACAATATAGAGGATTTGAGAACATGGTAATGAAATTTGAAAGATATACCATATGAATTGAAGAACATGAAAGGAAGACAAAAATAAGATTTCTCTTATGAAAATTCGGCAGCCCAACGACGTCACCTAAACATAAAAAAAATGAATTAACAAGATCAAATAGGGTCTCTCATCATATGAACATAAAAGATAAGTATGATAGATATAGAGATAATACCCCAACATAATACAAAAGGAACTTGAAATAATTGACATGAAAGTAGATCTATGAAAAATTAGAAAGGCGAACGAATCCCTTAAAAATTCGGCAGCCTAACGACGTCACTTAAACTTCAACCAAAAATGAATTGACAAGATAAAAATAAGGTCTCTCATAATATTAACATAAGGGTTCATTATGATAGATATAGATATCATACCACAACATAATAAAAAGGAACTTGAAAGACTTGACATGAAAATAGATCTTGAAAACGAGAAGGGTGAAAGAATCCCTTAAAAATTCGGCAACCTAACGACGTCACTTAAAACTTCAAAATAATGAATTGAAGAGATAAAATGGGGTATCTCATAATATTATAATAAATGATCATTATTATATATATAGAGATCATACCCCAAAATAATAAAAAGGAACTTGAAAGACTTGGAATGAAAAAAGAACTTGAAAATGAGAAGGGTGAAAGAATCCTTTACAAAAATTTCGGCAGCCTAACAACGCCACTTATACTTTCATAAAATTAAAAGATGAGAGTAAGAGGGGATATCTCATAATATGAACATAAAAAGGACAGTATAATGAATATAAAAGAACATCCTCAAACATAATAACATGGAGCATAAAAGGAATGTCATAAAAGAGATTACTTGAAAAGAAAGAGAGAGGTCAGATCCCTTACCTTAAAACGTAACTCTTAAAACTCAATGGTTGGGACATTAAGGGATTGGGGGCACCTTTGGAGGACTACTTGGGAGGTAGTGAGACCAGAACTTCGTTGGGGGAGAGTGGGGAGTCTAATGGATGAGAGGATGGCTTGGTATTTATAGGGAAAGTGAGGGGACAATGCATTAATGGCCAAGGGACACCTCATTAGTGGTTTTGTCAAAACCATGGGCTTTCCCATGTTATTTTCCCACGGTATTGGACACTTGAAACACCTCATACCTTATCTTAATATTCAAAAGTCTACCAAATTGATTACATAATTAATACATCATTTAATGATGTCATTAAACACCCGTAACTTAAAAACTGTATTTTCACTATTCATCGAAAATTCAACTTTCTTAGAAAAATCCCAAAATTTAACCTTAACCAAATATCAATGTTCTGATTTGAAAAATGAACTCCATTTTATAAAAATAATTTTCTAAATAATTTTAATATAATTTTTATATAAATACACTATTCACTGAAAATTCATTTTTTTCAGAAAAATCCCCAAAAATTACCTTAACATAATATCGATGCTCCGAGTTCAAAAATGAAATCCATTTTTTAAAAATAATTTTCTATATATTTTTAATTAAATTTTTCATTAAAAAAAACTATTCACCCGAAAAAACTAATACTTGACTAATAATTTATGAAACCGTTATTTAACCATTTTATTGGATCACTTTACTTAATCAAGGTGCCTAGATTATTTTAATGCTTTATTTAAGTGAGATTACTAATCCATTTGGTCACATTACTAATCCTAAGCATGAAATCACTATTCATAACTTACTATTCATCAAAGATCAAGTTGATCTTATTAGACTCTAAATTTCGTACTGGACATAATTGTAGAAGACCATTTTTTGAATATCATCACACGTTTTTAATTATTTACGGTTTACATAATTTTTTTTAAAATACCCTTTTTCTAAAATTCCTAAAACATTATTCATACTATATTTATCCGGTCATTTGAAAATTCATAAACTTCATCATAAGAAGAAATCCCAATTTTTATTTAAAATAAAGGATTACACAAGGCAGTTGCGGTCTTCTTACATATCCCCTTATCACACCAGTATAGGACCTAAGTGTAAGGTGTGCTAAGGTGAGAGAATATGAGGGAGGCTCGGCCAACATCGCACGAGTAGTAATTTCTATCAGTTTGAACTTCTCGTGAAGGAGATTCCGTTCTAGCTTCACACGATGAAGTTCAGATTGGGTTTGGTCCAGAGCAAAGCCTAGTGGTGCTACCTCCTTCCCAAGTTCTGTTAGACGAGCTTCGATCAGTCCAAGACTACTGGGTGAGGCCATCAAATCTTCTCTCTATATTAATTAAACAAGATTACTTGTATTTAGAGACAATAATCGAAACGTTTAGTTTCCAGTGGTCATATTGACCAATGGTCATATAACAGTCAAAATCCAAAAGTCTCATTTTAATTATACTCATTTTATCAAATGAAACAGTTTTGTTGAGTATAAAAAATAAACTAACACACAAAATTAGGAAACAAGATTTATTCAAAATTTCGGGTCGTTACAATCTTTCTCCCTTAAGAAATTGCGTCCTCGCAATTTTTAAAATTGGGTTTTGAAATTTCATTGAAAGTCCCACATCAGAAAAAGAGTCAGTAACACTATTACTTTAAAAGAAAGAAAAGGAAGTACAAAGGCCACCTGAGTTAACCCACACTAGGATTCCATGTAGGAAAACATGGACATGGAGGAGAAAACAAAGAGTCACGTTTTGAGGGAGAGTGATAGAAAACATGATTAGGAGAAATTTAACCACGAGAAAATCCCAAACTTATGATGTGTGTAAACCGTCTTTGATTACCCAGTAGGAAGCTTAAACTAACAATGTTTTTGTTTTACATTCCTTGTAATAATTTTGATGAATTCATTTACTACATAGAATAAAAACATATGGAAATATACCCACCTTCCAGTAGAGTTTCATCCTTTAATAAGTTTCTACCAGAACTAATCTTTTCTCCAAACGACGAGCATTCAAAACTACTTGGTCTCATAAAAACACAAGAATCATCTTCTTTAGAGTCACTTAATCCACAAAAGATTAACTATAAATTTCTTCTATCTTTAAACATTATCCCAAAAACATAAATGGTAAGATAAAACAACTCTTCAAAAAGAAAGAATACCATAGGAAGGGAAAATACTTTTAAATCTTCAAAGTTCCATGGTATTACCCAAAGTTCATCATAGACCATTCCATAAATAACTGTCCTTAAAATTCCTCAAAATAAAGCAAACTAAGATTGAAACCCAAATACAAGAAGGATTTGATAACATCGTCTTCCAAAGTAAACTTTATCATTCATCTCCAAACAACATCAACCACTCCTAACATCTTATAACAAAAGTAATTAACCTAAACATATTTACCCCAAGATAGATTAATCATTTCCATAAGTAACCTAAATTACTATAATTCCACCTTAAATTCATCGATTCTTCAAAATATAAGTCAACCTTACTCCTCAGAGAAAATACCTTAGTAATCTATTTACCTCGATCAAATAGGGTTCCCAAAATAGTGAACATCTTCCAAAATAATAATAATATTTTAATCCCCTAATCATCTCTATCATATTAATACAGAAATCGTCACATTTACTATATCATTGGTTGTTGGGACATGTTCTTCCATTTCCCGCCATTAACTATGAAAATAAAGTACAATTAGGGGCTTAAATACTTAGCCAATAATCATGAAAATGAGCTTAAAGCATATAAGGATAACTTGTAGAAGAAAAGTATACCCTAAATTGTGATCCCCTAGGATCCAAAATAGGTTATCCATGATCATATATTCTTATGTGAATATTTATTTTTTTTATCTTTGTTCCTTTAATAATGGTTCATACTAAGCTTATGAATTTACCAAAGAATATCCCCCGGGAGTGTCGTAACCAAGAGTGTAGCAAGGCCTGTTGTCGTGTACCAGTTCCCGTTTGAGTCTAGCTCAAAGTAGTGTTTTCGGGTTTTACCCCTATGTAGATATGTGCCAGAGCCACCTCTACCTTCTCGTATCCAGACAGGGATGTATTTGCTTGGCAACCCCTTACTCAATACTCACCAAAATATCAGGAAGATTTCCTATATTTATAGTTTTCTATAGGGTTCTTTCTAGAGTTTTCATATACTAATTTCCACAAATAACAAAACCATCCTTTGATACCAACTATAGCATCCCGCCTTTCTGTCACATAAACTTTCATTACATTAAAAAAAACTGAGGATCTTTAAGGTTTAGTGTCTTGGAAACCAGGAACTTAATACATGAAACAAAAAAAACATTCTTCTTAAACACTTCAAAGGATTCTCCTGATGTTCATCTTAGGTTCATTACTGCATCTCAAAACCTGGGGACATACATCAAAATAAAGGGTAAGTAGAAGGCCCAGTAATAGAAACAAGAGAAAAGTTTTACATGTAAACTTGAGATACTTCAATAAGGTCATGAAAAGAACTTTAAGGCATGAGAAAGAAATCATGAGGCATATCATAATAAAAATAACATTTTTCATAACATGAAGATGTGGATACATAATTTAACATTGGCAATCATGAACATATCACCAAGGTCTATCCCCAAGGTGTCATTTGAAAATTACCAAGGTTATTCACCGAGATATCGTGAAAATTTTAATCTCTAGTGGTTACATCATTACCCAATGCATTGGAGCGCTATTAGGGAAAACCCTTAAATTTACCTTTATTATCATGTGAGCCACCTATATCATCATAAATAATTTCATAAACAACCCATATAGCATAAATGAAATGGGTTTCATTTCATTATCATAACATTTTAAAAACTGCTTTAAAGACATGATCTTTACATCACTTTAAACCCACGGAAGGGGAGAGTGGGTCTCATGTATGTAAATCGAAGAATTTAAAATAAAAAAATTTGGTATATATGTGAATACCCCTTTTGAAGAAAGATATTTGATTATTCACTTAATAAAATAAAATTACTTTAGAAAATGAGAGAGACATTTTGAGACGGAAATTCTACAGCATAACGTCTATGTTTCGGGGTTTTAGAAAACATTGAAAAGAGAGTGGACATGGGTCAAACACTCATAAATGACCCATAAAATAGTATAGGGACATAATATAAAGTATTTGAGAACATGGTAATTAAATTTGAAAGATATACCATATGAATTGAAGAACATGAAAGGAAGACAAAAATAAGATTTCACTTATGAAAACTCGGCAGCCCAATGACGTCACTTAAACTTCAGCAAAAATGAATTGACGAGATCAAATAGGGTCTCTCATCATATGAAAATAAAAGATCATTATGATAGATATTGATATTATACCCCAACATAATACAAAACTAACTTGAAATACTTGACATGAAAGTAGATCTTTGAAAAATGAGAAAGGTGAACGAATCCCTTAAAATTTCGGCAGCCTAACGGCGTCACTTAAACTTCAACCAAAAATGAATTGACAAGATCAAAATAGGGTCTCTCATCATATGAAAATAAGGGTTCAGTATGATAGATATAGAGATCATACCCCAACATAATAAAAAGGAACTTGAAAGACTTGACATGAAAATAGATCTTGAAAACGAGAAGGGTGAAAGAATCCCTTAAAAATTCGGCAGCCTAACAGCGCCACTTAAAACTTCAAAATACTGAATTTAAGATATCAAATGGGGTATCTCATCATATGATCATAAAGGATCATTATTATAGATATAGAGATCATACCCCAACATAATAAAAAGGAACTTGAATGACTTGACAAGAAAAAAGAACTTGAATATGAGAAGGGTGAAAGAATCTGTTACAAAAATTTCGACAGCCTAACGGCGCCACTTAAACTTTCATAAAATGAAAAGATGAGAGTAAGAGGGGGTATATCAATATATGAACATAAAAAGGACAGTATAATGAATGTAAAAGAACATCCTCCAACATAATAACATGGAGAATAAACGTAATGACATAAAAGAGATTACTTGAAAAGAAAGAGAGAGGTCAGTTCCCTTACCTTAAAAGGTAACTCTTAAAACTCAAAGGTTATGACCTTGAGGGCTTGGGGGAACCTTGGGAGGACTCCTTGTAAGGTAATGAGACCATAAATTCGTTGGGGGAGAGTGGAGAGTCGAATGGATGAGAGGATGGCTTGGTATTTATAGGGAAAGTGAGGGGACAAGGCATTAATGGCCAATAGACACCTCATTAGTGGTTTTGGAAAAACCATGGGCTTGCCCATGGTATTGGTCACTTAGGACACCTCATAACTTATCTTACTATTCATAAGTCTACCAAATTGATTACATACTTAATAAATCATTTAATGATGTCATTAAACTCTCGTAACTTAAAAAATGTATTTTCACTATTCATCAGAAATTCAACTTTCTCAGAAAAATCCCAAAATTTCACCTTAACCAAATATCAATGCTCTGATTTCAAAAATGAACTCTATTTTATAAAAATAAGTTTCTAAATATTTTTAATTTAATTTTTCAATAAATACACTATTCACCAAAAATTCATTTTTTTTCAGAAAAATCCCCAAAAATTACCTTAACATAATATCGATGCTCCGAGTCAAAAATGAAATCCATTTAATAAAAATAATTTTCTAAATATTTTTAATTAAATTTTTAATTAAAATAACCCGAAAAAACTAATACTTGACTAATAATTTATGAAACCGTTATTTAACTGTTTTATTGAATCACATTACTTAATCAAGGTGCCTAGATTATTTTAATGCTTTAATTAAGTGAGATTACTATCCATTTGGTCACATTACAAATCCTAAGCATAAAATCACTATTCATAATTTTCTATTCATCAAAAATCAAGTTGATCTTATTAGACTAGAAATTTCGTACTGGACATAATTGTAGAAGACCATTTTTTGAATATTAGTACACGTTTTTAATTATTTAAGGTTTACATAAACTTTTTTTAAAATATCCTTTTTCTAAAATTCATAAAAAAAATATTCATACTATATTTATCCGGTCATTTGAAAATTCATAAACTTCATCATAAGAAGAAATCCCAATTTTTATTTAAAACAAAGGATTACACAAGGCAGTTACGGTCTCCTTACATAGCCCCTTATCATACCAGCATAAGACCTAAGTGTAAAGTGTTATAAGGTGAGAGAATCCGAGGGAGGCTCGGCCAACATCGCATGAGTAGTAATTTCTATCAGTTTGAACTTCTCGTGAAGGCGATTCCGTTCTAGGTTCACACAATGAAGTTCGTCTTGGGTTTGGTCCAAAGCAAATCCCAATGGTGCTACCTCCTTCCCAAGTTCTGTTAGATGGGCTTCGATCGGTCCAAGACTACTGGGTGAGGCCATCAAATCTTCTTTCTATATTTATTAAACAAGATTACTTGTATTTAGAGACAATAATTGAAACGTTTAGTTTCCAGTGGTCATATTGACCAATGGTCATATAACAGTCAAAATCCAACGGTCTCATTTTAATTATACTCATGTTATCAAATGAAACAGTTTTGTTGAGTATATAAAATAAAATAACACACAAAATTAGGAAACAAGATTTATTCAAAATTTCTGGTCGTTACAATCTTTCCTCCTTAAGAAATTGCATCCTCGCAATTTTTAAAATTGGGTTTTGAAATTTCATTGAAAGTCCCACATCAGAAAAAGAGTCAGTAACACTATTACTTTAAAAGAAAGAAAAGGAAGTACAAAGGCCACCCGAGTTAACCCACACCAGGATTCCATGTAGGAAAACATGGACATGGAGGAGAAAACAAAGAGTCAAGTTCTGAGGGAGAGTGATAGAAAACATGATTATGAGAAAGTTAACCATGAGAAAATCCCAAACTTATGATGTGTGTAAACGGTCTTTGATTACCCTGTAGGAAGCTTAAACCAACAACGTTTTTGTTTTACGTTCCTTTTAATAATTTTGATGAATTCATTTACTACATGGAATAAAAACATAAGGAAATATACCTACCTTCCAGTAGAGTTTCATCCTTTAATAAGTTTCTACCAAAACTAATCTTTTCTCCAAATGATGAGAATTCATAACTACTTGGTCTCATCAAAACACAAGAATCATCTTCTTGAGTGTCACTTAATCCACAGAAGATTAACTATCCATTTCTTCTATCTTTAAACATTATCCCAAAAACATAAATGGTAAGATAAAACAACTCTTCAAAAAGAAAGAATCCCATAGGAAGGGAAACTACTTTTAAATCTTCAAAGTTCCATGGTACTACCCAAAGATCATCATAGACCATTCCATAAATAACTGTCCTTAAAATTCCTCAAAATAAACCAAACTATGATTGAAACCCAAATACAAGAAGGATTTAATAACATAGTCTTCCAAGGTAAACTTTATCATTCATCTCCAAACAACATCAACCACTCCTAACATCTTATAACAAAAGTAACAAACCTAAACATATTTACTCGAAGATAGGTTAATAATTTCAATAAGTAACCTAAATTAATATAAGTCCACCTTAAATTCATCGATTCTTCAAAATATAAGTCAACTTTACTCCTCAAAGAAAATACCGTAGTAATATATTTACCTTGATCAAATAGGGTTCCCAAAATAGTGAACATATTCCAAAATAATAATCATCTTTTAATCCCCTAATCATATCTGTCATATTAATACAGAAATCGTCACATTTCCTATCTCATTGGTTGTTGGGACATGTTCTTCCATTTCCCGCCATTAACTAAGAAAATAAAGTACAATTAGGGGCTTAAATACTTAGCCAATAATCAAGAAAAGGAGCTTAAAGCATAGAGGGACAACTTGTAAAAGAAAAGTATACCCTAACTTGTGATCCCATAAGATCCAAACTAAGTTATCCATGATCATATATTTTTATGTGAATCTTTATTTTATTTTATCTTTGTTCTTTTAATAATGGTTCATACTAAGCTTATGAATTTAGCAAAGCATATCCCCCGAGAGTGTCGTAACCAAGAGTGCAGCAAGGCCCATTGTCCTGTACTAGTTACCGTTCGAGTCTACCTCAAAGTGGTGTTTTTAGGTTTTACCCCTATGTACATCTATGCCAGAGCCACCTCTACCAGCTCGTATCCAGACAAGGATGTATTTTCTCGGCAACCCCTTACTCAATAATCACCAAAATACCAGGAAGATTTACTATATTTATACTTTTCAATAGGGTTCTTCCTAGAGTTTTCATATCCTAATTTCCACAAATAACTAAACTATCCTTTGATACCAACTATAGCATCCCACCTTTTTGTCACATAAACTTTCATTACATTAAAAAACTGAGGATCTTTAAGGTTTAGTGTCTTGGAAACCAATAACTTAATACATGAAACAAAAAAAAACATTCTTCTTAAAAACTTGAAAGGATTCTCCTAATGTTCATCTTAGGGTCATTACTGCATCTCATAACCTGGGGACATACATCAAAAGAAAGGGTGAGCAGAATTCCCAGTAAGGGAAACAAGAGAAACATTTTACATGTGAACTTGAGATACTTCAATAAGGTCATGAAAAGAACTTTAAGGCATGAGAAAGAAATCATGAGGCATATCATAATAAAAATAAAATTTTTCATAACTTGAAGTTGTGGATACATCATTTAACATAGAAAAACATGAACATATCACCAAGGTCCATCCCCAAGGTGTCATTTGAAAATTACCAAGGTTATTCACCAAGATATCGTGAAAATTGTAATCTCTAGTGGTAACATCATTACCCAATGTATTGGAGAACTATCAGGTTGCACTCTTAAATTTTCCTTTATTGTCATGTGATCCACATATATCATCATAAATCATTTCATAAACAACCCATATGTCATAAAAGAAATGGGTTTCATTTCATAATCATAACATTTTAAAAACTGCTTTAAAGACATGATCTTTACATCACTTTAAACCCACGGAAGGGGAGAGCGGGTCTCATGTATGTAAATACCATAATTTAAAATAAAACATTTTGGTATATATGTGAATACCCCTTTTGAATAAATATCTTTGAGTATTCACTTAATAAAATAAAAGTACTTTAGAAAAAGAGAGAGACATTTTGAGATGGAAATTCTGCAGCATAACGGCTATGTTTCGGGGTTTTAGAAAACATTGAAAAGAGAGGGTCCATGGGTCAAACACTCATAAATGACCCATAAAATAGTAGAGGGACAGAATATAAAGGATTTGAGAACATGGTAATGTAATTTGAAAGATATACCATATGAAATGAAGAACATGAAAGGAAGACAAAAATAAGATTTCTCTTATGAAAATTCGGCAGCCCAACGACGTCACTTAAACTTCAACAAAAATGAATTGAAGAGATCAAATAGGATCTCTCATCATATGAACATAAAAGATTAGTATGATAGATATAGATATAATACACCAACATAATACAAAATTAACTTGAAATACTTGACATTAAAGTAGATATTTGAAAAATGAGAAAGGCGAACTTATCCCTTAAAAATTCGGCAGCCTAACAGCGTCACTTAAACTTCAACCAAAAATGAATTGAAAAGATCAAAATAGGGTCTATAATCATATGAAAATAAGGGTTAAGTATGATAGATATATAAATCATACCCCAACATAATAAAAAGGAACTTGAAAGACTTGACCTGAAAATAGATGTTGAAAACGAGAAGGGTGAAAGAATCCCTTAAAAATTTGGCAGCCTAACGACGCCACTTAAAACTTCAAAATACTGAATTGAAGAGATCAAATGGGGTATCTCATAATATGATCATAAAAGATCAGTATTATAGATATAGAGATCATACCCAAACATAATAAAAAGGAACTTGAAAGACTTGACAAGAAAATAGAACTTGAAAATGAGAAGGGTGAAAGAATCCGTTACAAAAATTTCGGCAGCCTAGCGGCGCCACTTAAACATTCATAAAATTAAAATATGAGAGTAAGAAGGGGTATCTCATCATATGAACATAAAAAGGACAGTATAATGAATATCAAAGAACATCCTCCAACATAAGAACATGGAGCATAAAAGAAATGACATAAAAGAGATTACTTGAAAAGAAAGAGAGAGGTCGGATCCCTTACATTAAAACGTAACTCTTAAAAATCAAAGTATGGGACATTTAGGGATTGGGGGAACCTTGGGAGGACTCCTTGTGAGGTAATCAGAACAGAAATTCGTTGGTGGATAGTGGGGAGTCGAATGGATTAGAGGATGGCTTTGTATTTATAGAGAAAGTGAGGGGACAAGGCATTAATGGCCAAGAGACACCTCATTAGTGGTTTTGGAAAAACCATGGGCTTGCCCATGGTATTGGCCACTTGGGACACGTTATACCTTATATTACTATTCATAAGTCTACCAAATTGATTAAATACTTAATACATCATTTAATTATGTCATTAAACACCCGTAACATAAAAATTGTATTTTCACTATTCATCGAAAATTCAACTTTCTTAAAAAAATCCCAAAATTTCCCCTTAACCAAATATCAATGCTCTGATTTCAAAAATGAACTCCATTTTATAAAAATAATTTTCTAAATATTTTTAATTTAATTTTTAAATAAATACACTATTCACCAAAAATTCATTTTTTTCAGAAAAATCCCAAAAAATTACCTTAACATAATATCGTTGCTCCGAGCTCAAAAATGAAATCCATTTTATAAAAAAAAAATTCTAAATATTTTTAATTAAATTTTTAATTAAAAAACACTATTTACCTGAAAAAACTAATACTTGACTAATAATTTATGAAACCGTTATTTAACCAGTTTATTGAATCACATTACTTAATCAAGGTGCCTAGATTATTTTAATGCTTTATTTAATTGAGATTACTAATCCATTTGGTCACATTACAAATCCTAAGCATAAAATCACTATTCATAATTTACTATTCATCAAAAATCATGTTGATCTTATTAGACTCTAAATTTCACACTGGACATAATTATAGAAGACCATTTTATGAATATCATTACACGTTTTTAATTATTTAAGGTTTACATAAACTTTTTTTAAAATATTTTTTTTCGTAAAATTCATAAAAAACTATTCATACTATATTTATCCGGTCATTTCAAAATTCATAAACTTCATCATAAGAAGAAATACCAATTTGTATTTAAAACAAAGGATTACACAAGGCAGTTACGGTCTCCTTACATAGCCCCTTATCACACCAGCATAAGACCTAAGTGTAAGGTTTGCTAAGGTGAGAGAATCTGAGGGAGGCTCGACCAACATCGCACGAGTAATAATTTCTATCAGTTTGAACTTCTCGCGAAGGCGATTCCATTATAGCTTCACACGATGAATTTTGGCTTGGGTTTGGTCCAGAGCAAAGCCCAATGGTGCTACCTCCTTCCCAACTTCTGTTAGATGGGCTTTGATTGGTCCAAGACTACTGGGTGAGGCCACCGAATCTTCTTTCTATATTAATTAAACAAGATTACTTGTATTTAGAGACAATAATCGAAACATTTAGTTTCCAGCAGTCATATTGACCAATGGTCATATAACAGTCAAAATCCAATGGTCTCATTTTAATTAAACTCATGTTATCAAATGAAACAGTTTTGTTGAGTATAATAAATAAAATAACACACAAAATTAGGAAACAAGATTTATTCAATATTTTGGGTCGTTACAGTGATGACTACGTTTGAACTTATTAATGATTTATAAAAAAAGTGGTATACGCTATCATTGATGGAGTTTGCAACACTTTTTGATTTAAGTAAAATATCCAATAACATATGTCTTATA
This sequence comes from Viscum album, assembly GCA_963277665.1. NCBI lineage: Eukaryota > Viridiplantae > Streptophyta > Magnoliopsida > Santalales > Viscaceae > Viscum > Viscum album. The sequence continues at coordinate 1,362,366,870 of OY728143.1, read as the reverse complement.
TAAGGGATAGGGAAGAATGCATGATTCTTATAATGTTTTATGGTGATTTGATTTATTACCATATTGTTGGCACTCGAAACTGAGATCACAAGATATTAAAAATGCATCCATACATGAACCAAGAGTGTAGAAAATTTATAAATCTTTTATTTTACTGGTCTTAAATCCCAAATAGAGTTATGGATTAGGAGTTACGGACATTCGAAGTTGGGATGGAAAACGGGTTTATGAGCCCATTTGTGGAGCTCCCTCCATGGTCATGTAGTAGAAGAAATTGACTGGAGCTTCTTGCGAGCACCATGAAGGCCATGAAGAAAGCCTATACGTGTCTAAGGAATTTGAGAGGAGCCTCCATGAGCACCGTAGAGGTAGTGACGGTAGCCTCGGTGAGAATGAGAAACTTAAGGGAACTGCCTCCAGTTTTAGAGAGAGATTTCCTTCATGGCATCATTTTATCTTCGCGGCGCACATTTTTTCTCTGCAGTGAGCTCCACCGATATCCATCAATTATAAATAGATTTCTCACCCCCTTCATAACATGGTTTATGCCTCCCATTTTATGATTGATCTCCCATTTCGTGGTGCTCACGATCACTGTGAAGTGGTTCCCTTTGAAAAGGCCTCCACCTATTGCGAAGGAGGGAGATCCCTATGGTTGCATGAGGCTCCATGAAGCCCCTTTTATCTATGATACCCTAGTTTCCCTGAATCCCTTTTCTCTATGATACACTGAGCTCTGTGAAGCTCTATTATTCATGAGACCCTAAGCTCTGTGAACCCCATTCCTTTGTGAAGCACTATTATTTGGGAAGCTCCTACCTCCACAACCACTGGTTCATACCAAGAGGGTTGTGCCCCAACACCCCCACTCAGTATCAGTGTTGGTCTATGGTCCTGTCCCTCCAGCCTGGTCCCTTCACATCTGTCACCGACCCCCATAAAAAATGGAGAGTTACACCACAAAATTTCCGGCACGGGATGTCGACATTTTCCACTATTCTCTTCTGCACATCCACCTTCCACATATGGAATACCATGATTTGAGATACTCCTCTGCACTCCATTAAACACCTTGTGTCAACATATTCCTATTGGTCCATTTACCATGTTGTGAGTCGATATTCTCATCATGAATTCCTTGAGTGCCTTGAGTCGAAACATTCCTCAAGTAACTCATCCAAACCCCATCATCTAACTCCAATGTCAAGGTAAACCAAAAAGGGCCCCTCTTTCCGAATTCCCAAAACTGTCCATTTCTTATGTCCTTATTCCTAACAATATTCTCTACATGACTATAAACTATAGTACACCCTATATGAAAAACATAGGATGCCTCTTTCTCAAAACAAGAGATGCCTTATGTGCCAAGCATAAGATTCCAATAGTCCTCTCTATGTGACTGTAAATTGTACTACACCCTATGTGAGAATCATAGGATGCATCGTGCTCCAAATAAGAGATTCCTTATGCACCGAGCATAATATTTCATCAATCAACTCTACATGACTTTAAACTATAGTAAACCCTATCTGACAAATATAGGATGCCTCTTATTTCAACCAAGAGATGCCCTATGCACCAAGAATAGGATGCTAATAGTCCTCTCCACATGACTATAAACTGTTGTAAACACTCTGTGACAAACATAGGATACCTCTTACTCTGAACAAGATATTCCTTATAAGACAAGCATAAGATTCCAAAAATCCTTTATACATGACTTTAAACTATAGTAAAACCTATGTGAAAAACATAGGATGCCTCTTGTTCTGAATAAGAGATTCCTTATATTCCAAACATAAGATGCTAACAGTCCCCACTACATGACTTTAAACTATATCATGCTCTATCATTCAATAATAGGATGTCTCTTGTTCCAAATAAGATATGGATTGTGTGACAAGAATAAGATACCTCGTTCCATGATTACAGTGGTGTAATTTCAAGAGCGTTGGAATCTATTCATACGTTACATCACTACACCTAACACTTTGCATGTACTTCATTTGGATCTTTATCCTCTTTCTTGTCTAAAGGGACCCCCTAATGGACTGGTCCCCGACTGCTTTGTCCCACCTACCATTCTGGCCCAATGCCCCGAAAGAATTCAGATGACACTTTGATTTTGTCCCCGTGTTTCGAATACGGTCAGTAGTTGGCCCTTGTTTGTTTGCTTCCATATTAGGTTAATGTGTTGTGGATATTGTGTTTTTAATATGATCAGCAGTTATCCCCCTTCTTCATGCCACCCCCATTGTTTTCCAAATGTTGTGCATGTGATTCGAAATTTTCGTCTCCATTTGTTCAGACTGATTCCAATGTACTTGGCATTAACCCTCTTGTTCACTTTCACATAAGTGTAGGTCTTAGTTATATACCTCAAGCCACCAGTGGGTTGGGATTCCCTCATGGCCAGACATGAGGAAGACATTCTGGGCAACATCCATGCATAATCCCCATACACTATTACCACTCCTTAGCAGCACAAGAAATCATCCGTGTATATGTCCCTTCCACCATTTTAGCCTCTCAGTGGCACTCAGGCTGCTTCCATGCGTAATCCCTATTCACTAGTGTCGCTCCTTAACGGCTTCTGGACTGCTTCCAAGCGTAAGCCCCATTCACAATTGTCTCTCCTTAGCAGCACCCGACTTGCTTCCATGTATAAGCCCCTTTCACTATTGTCTCTCCTTAGTGGCACACTTGCTACGTCCTTTCATAATTACCATCCATCATTGCCACTTATTAGTGGAAACCAGGCAGTGATTCATGTTGAATTGCTTTGCCTCATGCTTCTTCACATAGGCCCACTAACGGCTATTTCTTCTTCAGATATCCATGCTAACATGATCCCCTCAATTGATCACTCCATAACCCCATCTCTAAATAGAATTTCTGAGGCATTCCCTTCCCCAAGGGTGGGTGGGTATTAGTTATGTAAGTCCTAGGGGTGAGGAGTGAATCCTCATCATCCGACCAGCAGGAAGATAAAATTCCAAGCACCACTATCCTGAACACATGCTGTTAAACTATAGCCTCACCCTGTGCAATATACATGGGGTGCCCCATCTCAGAAATTTTCCACACCCACTGGTCTCCATGAGAGAGATATCTTCCTCACATGGAATGATATCCTCAATGCACGGAATGAAATCTATCAATGGGGAAGGGAAACCATCTTGGTGTAAGCCCCTAGCCTTTCATGCGGGTGGTAGCATCCTCACTCCACATATATTATTCAGTGCACAAAGGCTAGGTAAGATATGGGCACGATGACCTTTGCTACCCCATCCCTCTGCCTCTGGGATTTATTTCCATCGGGACTCCATTTGGGAGTAAGTCCCAATATCCATCTCCTTGGGCCGTTAACCATGCATATTCCCTACTATATTCCTCGTGTATGTGCCTTTCATGGCGTGGCCTTCAGGTCTTTGATACCTCTTGATTCTCACACTAAGCATGACTCATGTGGGCTTAGAGTAATCATTGACCATGGAACCCTTCCTGGGTCGCCTTAGTGTGTATTCCCCATGCCTCCCTTACAAACTACATAGACTTTAATCCTTTCTATTTCTAAGAAAGGTATGTATGGAGCCCTTTTAAGGTTCAAGCACAATACCCATCGGTCCCATCTACTTTACATCAGTTCACTCTCATCCCGAATGATGTTAAACTGTATGACATTTTCGTCCTAAATGATGTTAAACTGCATGATTTCGAACTACGTGGGATTTGATCCCTATATCCTAGATAGTGTACATTGGAAGCCTCCATGAGGATCAACCCCAAACACTGTTAAACCTATTAGAACTATGTGGGTTTTGATCCCTATCTCATAGGAAGGGTACGTAGGAAGCCTCCTTGAGGTTTATCCCCAAACACTGGTAAACATCAGTGCCCCCTTTACTGGGACCCACATCCTTGGTCCGTCACATAGTGTAATCAGACCAACTCTTGGGATTCTAACCACGCATAATCCCAAGTATATCTTTGGGTCGCTATCCTCTGCATACACCCCAATTCCATGCCCCATCCTGAACTATGTGGACTTTGATTCCCTTTAATAGGGATTCATAGGAAGCCTCCCCGAGGTTCAAGCCCACCACCCATGTCTCATCCTGGTCTCTCCCTTAATCCTTTGTGTTTCAAGAAGTTCATGACCCAACCTGGAGGTTATACATCCTCTAGGTCCCATCCATGCATCCATTCTCATAGGCCACCTCCTCAGGTGTCCCATCGCCCCACTAAAATATGTGGACTTTGATTCCATGCCATGGTGATACGTAGAAAGACTCTTAGAGGTTCAAGACCAACACTACCATCATACAAACGTCAGTTCCATATCATTCCCCATCCAATTCATTCAACCCAACATCATCCATCCTGATTCCTACCCAGGCCGCCACATTCCAGTGAGATCATTCAATTCATCCCATCGCTGCTCCTTGCAGCACCCAGGTAGCTAAACCAGCATAATCCCCACCCAATCCATAATCATCCAACAAAGTGTGTTCTTGTTGAAATAGGTTGTTATCTTGGTGTAATCTGTAGAATATCTCTGGGTCATTGTCCTCTGTGTACACCACAATTTTATTCCCAGCCCATTCGAACTATGTGGGTTTTAACCTCTATCTTCTAGAAAGGTTACGTAGGAAACCTACATAAGGTTAAATCCCAGCAAATGGTAACCCATGGGTTCCACCTTTCTGGGGTACACTCTACCTGATCCGCCCTTAGTGGTGTTCGAATTAGCTTTCACAGTGTGATATCATCCCTGTTTGGTGACTCAACACCCTGGGCCTTCTCTCATCGAGCATTCTGATCCATCAATCCAGTTTTCCTCTTTAGGGTGGTGAACACTCCCTGATCTACCCTTAGTAGTGTAACATCCCAAGAAAATAAAGAATAAAAATTTTTCATACTTAATAATATTTTTGAATTAAATATTAATTTTACTTTAAATGGGATGATCTATTCGATGTTGTACCTGATACACAACAACAGGTTTCTTTGAAATCTTATGTTGCACACAACGTTGGGTCATACAAAAATAATAATAATATAATATTATTTTAAATGGTAGTTAATTCATAGTTGTTTTATTGTCATGAAAGAATATAACTAACTAAAATATGATTATACATGTTTGTTAAATGTTTTTACTTTTATCAAATAAATTTTAGAGGCTTAAAATAAGAAAGAATCCAGTTTTAAGCATAAATACTCTAATATTCATTAAAAGGTCAATTTAACACCTGTTGATGGAAAACCCTATTTAAATATAGTATTGATCACATTTATATGTTCTATTTGAAAAAATAAAATTATTATTTATAATCGGGACATCAAAATTTACTTTGGGTAAATTTTTGATATTTTTCTGATAAAATTCATTTTTTAATGAATAGTGAAAAATGTTGAATTTTAAATTCAAAAATGCCTTTTAATTTAATTTATTTATGTAATGACTTGACCCCAGTTACCCAAAGTCGGTGAATTATTACATAATATTAGCGTAATCACAAAAGATCAAGTCTCGAAAGACCGATTAGTTTAGTAGCCTTGGAAACAGTAGATACATTCATAATGTTTACATTACATCATAAAATGAAAACAACACCAACATATTGTCTCTATAGACCACACTCATATCCCCTCATACTACCCCTGAAGGTCATTCATAAAATACTTCTTAACATCCTGGAAAAAATAAAACATATAAAGGGGTGAGCTCAGATGCCCTGTAAGGATAACAATATAGTAGAAAATTTCATAAATAAACATAAACATTTAAGTAAATGTATAACTAAAAAAGCCTTTTAAATTTTAACTTAAACATAATATGTAAAATACAAAATTAAATAATTCCATTTACTTATAAACATTGATATTCTACTAGTCGAATTATCACATTCAATATCAATAACCACTTTTATAATGATAGAATGCATAATGCCAGACTATCATAACCACATAGTCAAGGCCCTGTGCCAAGACTAAAAATAAGATTTTTTCAAGGCCTTGTGCCAATACACTAGTTTGTCCCATGAGACCTACCAATGCATCGATGAGCTATAGCAGGATCCACCCATCACTTATTAAGTCTAATGCATTCCTCATTTGAACAGGTTTAAACATAGCATAATCATTCGTATTAAAACTAGCATACGAAATGTCAATACTTTCTCCATAAACCGTGAATGGTATGAAAATAACACATCCACAGTCAAACATATCACAAAACCTTCAATACAATATGTAAGTTTTTTATCATAATAAATCAACTTCAAATAATCTTAAAATCCATCAAAAGATGTTGACATAGATGAAATCAAAACTATTTGAGAGAAATATCTCTTTTTTTGAAATCATTTAAAAGTTACATAATTATAAAAGGAAACATTTAATTTGAAAATATTATTATAATATTTTAAGGGAAGATTCAAAGATTTTATAATGGAAGAAAATAGTCTCACCCACCGTATAAGTTAAAAAAGACATTCTTACCTTAATTTTGTTGAAATGGTTAAAAAGAGCCTTATTTGGAAAATGACGGAATGATTCCTTTATAAAAATATTATACAAAGTAAAACAAGGGTATAAATGAATTTAAACCATATTATATAAAATAGTAATAATGTTTTGAAATACATTTGTGAAAAACATGGATGTGGATGATAAAGAGGTCCCAGTATATACTTACGCATAAACAACTTCAGATAATGAAGAGATTGTGAAATAAACCCTTAGCTTGTACTTTTCCTTGGTTGGGGGTAGGTTAACCTACTGTATAATAGTTAAATAATTGTTATTAAATTATACACGAATCATATACATAAATATGATATCATATATGATCTTTTAATATTGCTTGGTTAATAATATTTTAGTATTATTGTCATTTCAGGTGTTAACTGATTCATTTTCCTTTATATGATTTGTTAGGTAAGCCATGTTTTTTATGGATATTTTTTATCTTATTCATATCCAAAATGATATAAAGTCCTTAAAAATTACTTTTAATCATCAAATGAGAATTATTCTTGAATGGATACGATGGGGAATGAATCTCATCGCGTTCGTGGAGACGGTAGTCCGTACGTACGAACGAGCGACAATATCATTCTTTTGATATTAAAATAATATATAATTGGATGTTGTATCATATATAAATAATCATTATCATGTTATATTTATTATTTACATTAATTAAAAATCATTATTATACCCATCCAAATAATAATTTATTGAACAACATTTACACCACGACGTGGAGACGGTAAGCTGTACGTACGCACGTATGGTGACATGTCATTCAAGAGATGGATAGAATAATGAATATCATTGTACCATATTTATAATAACATCACAGTATATAGAAGATACTGGATTTATTATTTTATAATGGAAATAACAAAGAAAGAAGAAGTGGAAGAAGAAAGGAACTTAGAAGAGGGTGGTGAAAACATTACCTCTTCTTCGGGTTGTTCCTTTTGGTTTGATCAAAGGACTCCTTAAGTTGGATTTATTATCAAAATAAGGTCTCTAGGATGAATTGAGGGACGTTTATAGAATATTTGGGCATGGTTTGGACAATAAAAAAGGCATTTAAGGTGTGCATTAGAGAGAAGGGGGAGTGCCCTTTTATAAGAGGGGGAGGGGCACCTTTGGAAAAGATAGAAATATTATTTTATAATGAATTTATATTCGGTTTCTAATAGAAAAAAATTGTATTATTTAAAGTTTAAGGTGGGGATAGGTCTAAAACCACTCAACCAATAAATTTTATTTAGGTTTGAGTCACCATATTAACTTTATCTTTTTGGTTTAACTCTTAGTTAAATAGTTTGACATTTACAATGTCTCTTGATATTTTTATATTATATAGTTAATTAACTTTCTATATACTTCCAAGAGACCCCCAATTGGTCCCTTAATGATACACCTGTCATTATATAAGTCTCGTGTCTGAACCTTATATTTTTCGGAATTTAATATCAATTAATAATATAATATTTGTTTTAAAAACTCTTTTATGTCAATTTTGACACTATTTGGTATTTTGTTTTTTATAAATTTATAACATCATTATTACTACAAAACTAATTCATTTAATAAACACTTACTTGTCATAGTAACCTATAAAATTCGTGGAATTCATTAAAAGTATCAAATTATATTTATTTTTGTATTTATAATATCAATTATTTTAATATTTCACTAATAAGGTAATTACTGCATGATCATTGTGTCATAATTAAATTAAATTATTTAATGTCTAAAAATTATAAATAAAATACAATTATGTAGGAAAACGTTTTAGATTTCTAATAAATATTTATAATAGAGTTTATATTATGTATAACCCTATATTAAAAATGTTTTAGTTATTAAACTTTCATTTTAACTCTTTTAACTCTTCTTAGAATTAAATAATAATAAATGTCCTAATCTAATCCATGTAGACCAAATAGGTTCATATTTTATTCCTAAGGTTGTTTTTGGTCGAATTATACTTAGAAAATAGAATTAGGACATGTGTGAGGGTAATACTAACATCTTTTTTACCCTTAATTACCCTATTTACATTTAACCGTGGTAAATAAAAGTAAAAAAGTTACTATTCACGAAAAATTATTTTTATCTTATTGAACCACATTTAACTCCATGATATTAACTGTGTCTCTCGGATTTTTGAAATTCCACTCACAAAAGTGGTAAAATTAAGTTTTATGTAAATTTTAAAATTCTCCTAAGAGGTGGGTAAAAGACGGTGAAAAGTTCAATAAAATTTTTATATATCTAAAATTATTATAAACTGACCCCAATGAATTACATTGAAATTATATAAGTATTATGTATCTATTTTTACCTAAAATAAATTGAAATAAAATAAATAATTATTTAAATAAAAATTCGGCTTTAAACTATAACTCAGGGTTTTTCACTATTCATCAAAAATTTAAAGTTTTCAGAAAAATACCAAAAATTCATCCTAAGATAATTTCGATATTCCAAATCCAAAAATGAATTCCATTTTGAAAGATAAAATTTATAAAATTAAAAAAAGTGGTAATTTCTATTCATAACATCTAGTTTGATTGGTTATGGTGTGTGTTAGAACTCGAAGTTGCGTACAACACACACTACTGTATTATTCAAAGAGAAGCATACCGTGGAAGCTTGGGGTGTTACATTCTCCCCTCCTTCAAATAATTTCATCCTTGAAATTTCTAGAATATTACTGCATAAAAAGACTCAGGTGGTTCTTCATCATAAGTTCCTCGGGTTCCCACGTTGCCTCTTCCATCTTATGGTTTCTCCATAGAACTTTTACCAAAGGATTCGTACAGTTTCTCAACACTTGTTATCTTGTATCAAGAACCTTAAAAGGCTCTTCGCAATAAGATAGATCGAGTTCCAATTCTAATTCCTCATAGGTGAGTACATGCATTGGGTCAGTCATGTATTTTCTCAACAGTGATACGTGGAACACATCATGAAATTTGGAGAGATTTGGTGGTATTGCCAAATGGTAAGCTACAACCCCAATTCGTTCTAGAATTTCGAAATGTCTGATGTACCTAGGACTCAATTTATCTTTCTTACTGAAACATATAACTCCCTTCCTTGGAGATACCTTCAAGAAAACATGATCTCCTACCTGAAATTCCAAATACTTCCTTCGGTTATCGGCATAGCTCTTCTGCCTACTTTGAGCTGATTTGATGTGGTTTTGGATCACCTTCACCTTTTCCATCATTTCCTCCACCAGTTCTGGGCCTACGAGTTTTCTTTCACCAACGTCATCCCAATAGGTTGGTGTGTGACATCACTTTCTGTATAATGCTTTATATGGTGCCATCTAAATACTCAAATGGAAGCTATTATTATAGGAAAATTCTACCATAGTTAAATATTGATCTCACATACCCTGAAAGTCAAGTGAGAAAGATCTCAACTTGTCTTCTAAGGTTTGAATAGTCTGTTGTGATTTTCCATCTATTTGAGGGTGGTAGGCAGTGCTCAAATGAAGTTCAGTATCCAGGACTTTCTGAAGACTTTTCCAAAATCTTGAAGTAAAACGTGGATCACAATCAGAAACAATCGATAGTGGTAATCCATCAAGTCTTACAACTTCATTAATATATAGTATTTCTATACGTTCAAGTGGTAGATCTTCTATTATAGAAAGAAAATGTGCTGACTTGGTAAGACGATCAATAATGAACCATATTGCATCATTCTTTCTAGGAGTCTTTGGTAGTCCCATGACAAAGTCCATCATAATATTATCCCATTTCCACTCAGGTATGGGAAGAGGTTGCATGACTCCTCTAGGCTGTTATCTTCCAGCTTTCACTTGTTGACAAACTTTACATCTTGACACAAAATCAATAATCTACCTCTTCATGTTGTCCCACCAAAAATGTTCCTTCAAATCTCTGTACATTTTGGTTATCCCAAGGTGTATAGAGAAATTGGGACTATGAGCATCGTCCAACGATTCTCTTTTTAGATTAGGTATATCAGGAACACAAAGTCTCTTCCCAAATTTCAAAATTCCATCTTCATACACAAAGTCACTCAATCTCACATCATTCATAGCTTTAATCTTCTTTTGAAACTCTTCATAATCTATTTGAGAACTCTTAATCCTTTCTAGTAAATATGGTTTGGAAACCGTTTGAAAAAGCATCGATGTTTCACCTTCCATGGTTATTCCAATGTCCATATTCACTAGATCCATGAAAATAGGATCCCCTGCAATTATCATCATGTTCAAAACTCCATGATCCTTTCTGTCGAAGAATCTTCCACCTTATTTTCCTTCCTCAGGTGGTAGTTTATAGTGAAATCATAATCCTTGAGTAGTTCAAGCCATCGCCTTTGCCTCATGTTGAGTTCTTTATGTGAGAAAATATACTTTAAACTCTTGTGATCAGTATAAACCTCACATTTATCACCATAGAGATAGTGTCTCCAAATATTCAAAACAAAGATTACACCTGCTAAATCAAGATCATGAGTAGGATAGTTTTGCTCATGAATTTTCAACTGTCGTGATGCATAGGAAATAATCCTATCATTCTGCATAAGGACACAATGAAGTCCTTTCTTTTAAGCATCACTATAAATAACAAACCCATCATTCCCCGATGGTAGAGTCAATATAGGATCATTGAAAAATATTCTTTTCAGTTATTAGAAACATTCTTCACACTCTTTTTTCCAAAACAATTTAACCCCTTTACATGTGAGCTTTGTTAATGGGTTAGCCAACTGGGAAAAATTCTGGACGAAACGTCGATAATAACCTGCTAAACCAATAAAACTGCAGACCTCAGTTATACTCGTCAGTGCTGGCCATTCTTGGATTGCCTTGGTCATAGAAGGATCAACAGAAATTCTATCCTTAGATACAATATGGCCAAGAAAAGAAATCTTCTAAAGACAAAATTCACACTTTCTAAACTTCCCATATAATTCATTTCTTCTATGAGTCTTCAGGATAATGTGCAAGTGATTTTGATTATCTTCTTATATTTTTGAGTATACCAAGATATCATCAATAAATACCACTAAAAAGTCATCAAGATGTTCCTTGAAACCTCTATTCATTATATACATGAAAAAAGATGGTCCATTAGTTAGCCCAAAATGCATTACTGTAAACTCCTAATGCCTGTACCTAGTTCAAAATGTTGATTTCTGAATTTCTTCCTTCTTTACACACAACTGATGATATCCAGATCGAAGGTAAATCTTTGAAAAGTATTGAGCTCCATGCAGTTGGTCAAATAAATCATCAATGCAAGGTAGGGGATACTTGTTCCTTATTGATATAGAATTGATCTCCCTGTAGTCGTTACATAACCTCATAGATCCATCTTTATTCTTAACAAAAAGGATAGGGGATCCCCATGGAGAAACACTAGGGTGAATAAATCCCTTATCACTAAATTACTCTAGTTGTTTCTTTAGTTACACTAATTCTACAGTGGCCATTCTATAAGGGGTCTTCGATATGGGCCTTGATCCATGAACTAAATCAATGGAAAACTCAATTTCTCATTCAGGAGGATGTCCAGGTAAATCTTCGGGAAACACATCAACATATTTTATCACAATACGTACATCCTCTATTTGAACATTCCTTTCCTCACCCACAATCATTCCATTATCTTCTTCCACAATAATTGAATTTATTTGAGCTACTAGGGGTGGATCTAGATAAGAATTAGGTGGTGATGATTCTGCCCTAAAGATAAGGTGTTCCTTATCATCATCATCAAAAATCGTAACATCCTTCTTCTTATAATAAATATTCTCATCATGGTCCAAAATCCAATCCATAACGAAGATTATATCAAACTAAATAATAGGTATGATGATGAGATCAGTAGATAGAGAAAATTTATATGCTCTAATGGGAACAAATTCACAAAATGTTGTTGCAATGATACTTCCCTTAAGAGTTTTAACTGAAAACTCCCTTGTTAAATAAAATTGTAAATATATTATTTTTTTAGAAAACTGAGAATATATGAAATAATGTGACGATCCAGAATCAAATAAAGCATTGTCTAAATTTGAGAAAACCATTAAATTACCTGCCACCACGTCTTTCGAAGCTTCTACCTCAACAGTAGTGATAGAAAAATCTTGGACTTGATCCCTTGGCCTTTTCTGAGGTAAGTTTCCCTGATGCTTAGGAGATTCATTTTCATAATGTTCCATCTCCCTGCAATTGTAGCATTGAACATTGATAGATTATCTCTTCTCCTTGCAATCACGACCTTGGTGGACTTTTTCACCACACTTGTAACAGACTCCCATTCCCTTTAAGAAAGTACTAGGTTGTTTCTTCCCAAATTTACTATAGGATGGATATTCAATTATTCCCTTATTCCCCTTATTTCCATTCCCAGAGTGATCAGCAGATATATTCTTCTCTTTCTTTGCTTTAAAGTCATAAGACATAGAGAATTATTTTTCTGTCTTGATAGCACATGAGACAATATCTTTGTACTACGAGAAGAATTTTGAGACTAATGCTCGACGGAGAAACCATTATAACCCATCAATAAGATGATCAATATTACTTATTGGGTTACTTATATAATCTGCAGCATGCCTCACTAACCTTGTAATGTTAGCTTCATACTTTGAAACATTCTCATTCTCCATTTGACTCAGACTGAGAAATTGCCTTTCCATTTCTGCTCGATGGTCATGAGGAAATTAGTACTATAAAGAAATCTCTTTGAACTCACTCCATTACATATTTGATACTTCATCATCTTCCTTTTTGTTTTTAATCAATGACAACCATTGATCAGCATCTTCCGTGAGGCGGTAAACTGCCATGACAACTTTTTCCCTTTCACTACTCCCCAAGGCATGTAATATTTTATCTAAGGAATTTTTACTCCCGTTGAATTTTGGTGGTTGTTTCCTCATGAAGTGATCTAACATTGATTCTTCATGTTTTGGATCAGGGTTCTCCATACAGGTAAGGTTATTATTCCTAACTTGAGTGAGTTGTCCTAGTATGGTGATTAGCTGATCAGCACCAGTTGCATCACCACCTCTCCTATAATTATCTTGAGCAGTAGGGAAATCCCTACATGGAGTGCATTCATTGATACGATTTCCATTCCTTCCACTAGGTGCCATTTCCAAACAATGGCATAAACTAGATCAGTTTATGAATCAAAATACATAATTCCATACTTGTAAAACACATAACATAAATTGAACTATTTATTGATATAATCCATAATCATAAAAAATGTTCTCTTTGAGGAAGTATATAGTCATAAAACCTTAATAATGGTTTTTAAAGAAAATGAGAATTATTCTAAGCATATCCCCCAAGAGTGTCGTAACCTAGAGTGCAGCAAGGCCCGTTGTTGTGCACCAGTTCCCGTTTGAGTCTAGGTGAAAGTGGTGTTTTCAGGTTTTACCCCTAGGTACATCTGTGTCAGAGCCACCTCTACCTGCTCATATCTAGACAGGGATGTATTACTTGGAAAACTCACAAAATCTCTACAATACCAAAATTCTAGGAAGTTATTCTATACTAATCCTCAAAGTCCATCTTAGGTCAATGTGATCAAATAAGAGTTTATCTAAATCTAGCTTCCAAGGTTTGTAATAAATTTCCTCCGATACCAACTGTAATGACCTGACCCCAGTTACCGAGATTCGTTGCATTATTACATAATATTTTCATGATCACAAAAGATCAAGTCTCGAAAGACCGATTAGTTTAGTAGCCTTGGAAACACTAGATATATTCATAACGTTTACATTACATCATAAAATGAAAACTACAACAACATATTGTCTCCACAGACCACACTCATATCCCCTCATACTATTCCTACAGGTCATTCATAAAATACTTCTTCACATCCTGGGAAAAATAAAACATAGAAAGGGGTGAGCTCAGATTCCCAGTAAGGATAACAATATAGTGGAAACTTTCATAAATAAACATAAACATTTAAGGCAATGTATAACTAAAACAAAAGAATTTTAAATTTGAACTTCAGAATAATATATAAAATATAAAATGAAATAATTTCATGTACTTATTCATATGTATATTCTACTAGTCAAATAATCACATGCAATATCAATAACCACTTTCATAATGATGGAATTCATAATTCCATACTATCATAACCACATAGTCAAGGCCTAATGCCAAGAATACAAATAAGATTTTGTCAAGGCCTTGTGCCAAGACACTAGATTGTCTCATGAGACCTACCGATGCATTTAGGAGCTATAGCGGGATCCACCCTTCACTTATTAAGTCCAATGAATTCCTCATATGAACAGGTTTAAACATAGCATAAACATTCGTATTAAAACTAGCATACAAAATGTCAATACATTCTCTATAAACCATGAATGGTATAAAAATAGCACATCCACAATCAAACATATCAAAAAACCTTAAATACAATATGTAAGATTTTTATCATAATAAATCAACTTCAAATAAGCTTAAAATCCATAAAAGGATGTTGACATAGATGAAATCAAAACAATTTGTGAGAAATATCTCTTTTTTTGAAATCATTTAAAAGTGTCATAATTATAAAAGGAAATATTTACTTTGAAAATATTATTATAAGCTTTTAAGGTAAGATTCAATGATTTTATAATGGTGGAAAATATCCACACCCACCATATAAGTTAAAAAAGACATTTTTACCATAATTTTGTCGAAAAGGTTAAAAAGGGACTTGTTTGGAAAATGACGGAAATATTACTTTATAAAAATACTATAAAAATTCAAAAAAGGGTATAAATGAATTTAACCCATATTCTATAAAATGGTAAAGAAGTTTTCAAATATATTTTTGAGAAACATGGATGTGGATTATAAAGAGGTCCCAGTAGATACTTACGTATAAACAACCTCGGATAATGAAGAGGTTGTGAAATAAACCCTTACCTTGTACTTTTCCTTGGTCGAGGCTAGATTAAACTCCTGTATAATAGTTAAATCATTTTTATTAAATTATAAAATAATAATATACATAAATATGATATCTTATATGCTCTTTTAATATTGATTTGTTAATAATATTTTAGTATTATCGTCATTTAGGGTGTTAACTGATTCGTTTTCCTTTATATGCTTTGTTACGTAAATTGTGTTTGTTATGGATATGATGTATCTTATTCATATCCAGAATGATATCAAGTCCTTAAACATTACTTTTAATCATAAAATGAGAATTATTCTTAAATGGATACGATGGGGAATGAATCTCATCGCGTTCGTGGAGACGGTAGTCCGTACGTACGCACGACCGACAATATCATTCTTTTGATATTAAAATAATATATAATTGGATTGTGTATAATATATACAGAATAATTATCATGTTTTATTTACTATTTACATGAATTAAAAATCATTATTATACCCATCCAAATAATAATTTATTGAATAACAATTACACCACGATGTAAAGACGGTAAGACGTACGTACACACGTATGGTGACATGTCATTCAAGGGATGGATAAAATACTAAATATGGTTGTACCATATTTATAATAACATCAAAGTATATATAATATAATGTAGTTATTATTTTAGAATGGAAATAACAAAGAATGAAGAAGCTGAAGAATAAAGGAACTTGAAAAAGGGTGGTGAATAATTACCTCTTCTTCGGGTTCTTTCTTTTGATTTGATCAAAATGACTCCTTAGGTTATCTTTTTGATCAGACTAATGCCTCTAGGTTGAATTTATGGAAGTTTAGAGAATATTTTGGCAGGGGTTGTCCGAGACAAAAGGGTTTGAAGGTGTGAATTAGATAGAAGGGGGAGTTCCCATTTAAAAGAGGGGGAGGGGCACCTTTGGAAAAGTTAGCAATATTTTTTTATAATAAATTCATATTCAGTTTCTAAGGGATCAAAAGTATATTATTTAATGGTTAAGGTGGGTATAGGTCTAAAACCACACAACCAATTGGTTTTAGATAGGTTTGGGTCACTATATTAACATTATCATTTTTATTTAACTCTTAGTTAAATAGTTTTACATTTACCTTGTCTCTTGGTATTTTTATATTATATAGTTAATAAACTTACTATATACATACAATAGACCCCAAAATGGTCCATTAATGATACAACTATCATTATATAAGTCTCTTGGCCTAACCTTAAATTTTTAAGAATTTAATATCAATTAATAATATAATATTTGTTTTAAAAAGTCTTTTTTGTCAATTTTGACACTATTTGGTATTTTGTTTTTTCTAAATTCATAAAAGCATTATTACTTCAAACATAATTCATTTAATCAACCCTAACATGTCATAGTAACATATAAAATTCTTGGAATTCATTAAAATTATCAAATTATATTTATTTGGTTATTTATAATATCAATTATTTTAATATTTCACTAATAAGGTAATTACTGCATCATCATTGTGTCATAATTAAATTATATTATTTAATGTTTAAAATTATAAGTTAAATACCATTATTTAAGAAAACGTTTTATCTATCTAATTAATATTTATAATTGAATTTATATTATGTATAACCCTAATGTAATAAATATTTTATTTATTAATCTTTGATTTTAACTCTTTTAACTCTTTTTTGAATTAAATAATAATAAATGTCCTAATCTAATCCAAGTTGTCCAAAGAGGTTCATATTTTATTCCTAAGGTTGTTTTTAGTAGAATTATACTTATCCAATAGAATTAGGACATGTGTTAGGGTAATACTAACATCATTTTTACCCTTAATTACACTATTTACATTTAAAAGTGGTAAATAAAAGTAAAAGTTACTATTCATCAAAATTTTTTTTTATCTTATTGAACCTAAATTTACTCCTTGATATTAACTGTGTCTCTCAGATTTTCGAAATTCCACTCACAAAAGTGGTAAAATTATGTTTTATGTGAATTTGAAAATTCTCCTATGAGGTGGGTAAAAGACGGTGAAAAGTTTAATAAAATTATTATATATCAAAAATTATTATAAACTGATTCCAATGAATTACGTTGAAATTATATAGGTATTATGTATCTATTTTGACCTAAAATAAATTTAAATAAAATAAATTTTTATTTAAATAAAAATTTGGTTTTAAACTATAACTCAGTGTTTTTCACTATTCATCTAAAATTGAAAGTTTTCAGAAAAATACAAAAAATTCACCCTAAGCTAATTTTGATATTATGAATCCAAAAATGAAGTCCATTTTAAAAGATAAAATTTATAAAATTTCAAAAAGTGTGTATTACTATTAGTAAATTCTTAGTTTGATTGGTTTGGTGTGTGTTAGAACTTGAAGTTTCTTATAACACACACTATTGTATTATTCCAAGAGAAGCGTACTATGGATGCTTGGGTTGTTATTATTTATATGGATAGATTATCTTTTTAATTGGGTTTAAAGTGTAATTTAATTATATATTTACCATTTAATCCAATTTTGGTCATTGGAAGTAATTTCCCTTCAAAATTGGACATATACAATTGTCAATCTTTTGATAGTTTTTATTTTATAAAAACACGTTTTTGTTTTGACAACGGGAATTAATTTTAAATTAATTTCTTTTACTTCTGTGTTTTAAATTTGGAAAAATTTATTCCATATTTAGAATCAAGAGGTCCAGATTTTTTAAATAGGTACCTTTTTTTAGACATTATGAATTTTTACTTTAGTAAATATTTTATTTACCATGGTTAAAGGGTAAATATGGTAAATAAGGGTAACAAAATATTATAATAATAATGTTAAATTACCCTAACATGTGTTTTAATCCTCTTTGTTGATACATTTCTGACCATGAGCATCCTTGGGTCTATTTTGGGACCCCATGGCGCCACTTAAGAGTGATAATGACACTTTATATTAATTAATTTAATGTGAAGACAAAAATCATATAAACATATATCTTTTAGTAAGTCAATTTTTACATCGGGTTATATAAGTTATATCTTTTACTATAAATATTCATTTGAAAACAAAAAATATTTCCTACATCATGGTATTTGTTTTTTTATTTTAAGACATCAAATAAATAAAATTATTCATGACGCAATAATAATGCAGTGTTTACCTCATTAATGAAAGATTTAAATAAATAAGATTATAAAGATTAAAACCATATCTAAAACATGTCTAATTCTTATTTGATGATTTTATTTTGAACGAGAGTCATCTTATCTTTCATGTTAATAATTTTTGGACCATTAGAAACTGAAAATCCTTATAAAATAATGTAATATTTTCAAACTTTCCTAAAGAGCCCCTCCTCCCCCTTATAAAAATCTCTCACCTCTAACCCATTTTTTACACCACTAAAGCCCCTTGGATTGTCCAAAATATAACTAATTAATCTCCATAAATACCTATCTTACACCTATAAGCCTTACCTTATGCAGAAGTCACTTCAAGAAATCATTTTGGTTCAAACCAAAGGGAGTTACCCGAATTAAAGGTAACATCTTCTCTTAAATTATTTTATTTTATTTTACTTCTCCAATCCCTAAACTCTTTTTCTTCTTTTATTTTGTAAGAAAACCACTATTCTCAATATAATATGTTGTTTTTATGAGAATGATTCGAACTACACTTACACACACCTCCATCTAATGGGTAAATAACATATTATTTCTGTCGATGGTGAACTAATGCCTCACGAAACGATGATTGTTCAATATTCTACTACCACCTCTTATGGTGGCCATTATGATGGAACTGCATTTACATGTGATATATATTATATTTACATTATCTGTATTTTTCTGTATTTTTCATTTATATCATACCTTTATGGGTTCCATAAGGGTAAACATGATAATTTCATTTGAGGAAGTGCGGACTACCGCCCCCTCAAAGTGATAGGACTTGGTCATGCCATATGTGGAACATATAAAGGATTGAGTTATTGAAATTATATATGATATTATACTATAATTATAATATACCTATGTATAATTAATTTTTCATTCCATTAAATATGAAATATAAATGAAAGTAGCGTTCATGCGTACGTACGACTTACCGTCTCCATGAGCGATGCATTTCATTTCATATCTCCAAATGTTATGTAATATTATAAATAAATATATATACTGGATATATATGATATATATGATATCTAAATCATGAATATCATTCTGAAGATAATGGAATTCTGACCACATGTACAACTTGTAAGTATTAGAAGTTCATTTTTGACTCAAGTACCAAATATCGACGAAACTACCATTATTAACTTAAATGATTTCATAATGTTTATAAAATGGTAATAAGTGATATAAATTAAATAATAAACATAAAAAATGTTCTTAAGCAAGTAGAAATTAAATTTATTTTTATTATTCAGAAGATTAAAGAATGAACGGTTCCAGTTAGACACTTGGTAAGGGACTTCATCTCAATATCCTTTCATTGAAGAATATTTTATTTTATACACGACTTTATTTTATACGGTGTATAAAAACCTTTAAATTTTTATTTCATTCAAAGGGAATATTTTTCTACAAGGCATTTTACTAAATGAAAAAAAAAATTCTTTTAACGTAAGTGGTGACAATGACCTTTTCCACCTCCATGATTATTATTTGATTTTTGGCTTCCTTAACAATCCGTAATGTTTTTAAATGGAAAATAAATATCATATAATATTTTATGTATTTTGGTATTGAAAATGGTTATGATAATGGACTGATTATGTCAATATAATATTGTGATAGAAATGTTGAAATGGTACCTTTCCTTTATGTTTATTTAATGTGTTATGAATGTGTCATAGTTCTTGGGCATTGTTTACGTATATGGGTGGTTCTGTGAAAAATATATGGTAGGTGAGGCCGAGATAACTCTCTAATTCATTGGTTAATGTGACAGAGGTAAACTCTAATGTTTCTCCTAAGATATTTAGAAAATATACTGTGATGGGTATTCCCAACGTAAATCCCAATGTAGCTGTGACAGCTACAATGTAAGTATGATATGGATGCCACAAGTTACCTTTATGATTTGTGGTTACTATGTGTTATTAATAAATATTATGATTTCATGAGGTATATTAAAGTGCTTATGCTTGGTATGTATTGATAGACTAATGTTCTCTTTCCTTGTTTTATAACCCTTACTGAGCTTTTTATGTTTATCCCAAGTTTAGAAATGTTTTTCACAGGACATAAAGATGAATAGGGTCAAGGATGAGATCAAGGAAAATTTATGCTTTCTAAAACATGAAACTAGACATGACTCTTTTTTAAGAGTTTTTATTTTATGAAAAAATGGAAACTGAGTAAAAGTGTGTACTTTTTAGTTTTTGAAATGTAATGTAGTTGTTAAGGCCTAATTATCTAAAACTCTAATCCTAAAAAGATCCTCAATGTGAATTATCTATTTAATTCAAGATTATGTAATGTTTTAAGGTCGGGTCCTTATAAGTGGTATCCTGATCAAACTTCACGGTGTGATATCTTCCCTTTATGGGACACACCATCCCAGGTCTGCTCATATTGGGCATCCTTATCCATACATCTAGTAATCCTTCTAGGCACACCCTCCTAGGGATGCACCCATATGATATGCCTCTATGGGGAATTCTATTCACTCTCAATTCATCTCCGTAAGATGTTAAAATCATGGCCTACCATGTGTTAAACATGAGATGCCTGAGGAAAACCTCAGAAGACATGCCTCTGGTGTAACTATCTCTTCTAGACATTAGACTTGTGGCATACCCCGTTCTAAACATGGGAAGTTGAGGAAAACCTCAGATACATGCCTCCGGCAAAAGATACCTCATGACCAACATGGGATTAATTTAGTTTTGCGCCCTTGAGAAGCCCTATTATGAGGATGAATACAAGTTCCCCAATAACAATGCATCCAAAGATTCCCCAACATACCTGATGTTGTCATCTACTCCAACCGAAGGTTGCTAACACGTCAAGACCCCATGGAATGTCCTAAAGAAAGTAGTGTAATTAACCATCATCCACAAATATATGGAACTAAGAATGAGATTCATGAACAACAACTCAAATCTATGAGGGAGACCTGGACTAGGAAACAAATTTCAAGGAGTAATCCATGGAAGGGGAACCCGACATCCCATCATCCCATTTTGATCAAGGACCAGATGTCCCTGAATAAGCGATGGATATCGCCTGCCTTAGAAAATAAGGAATGCGGGGAACAGTTCAATGTTTCCTCAAAATATGGATACATTCCCTAATGAAATTGCTAGAAATACATATTTTAAGAAGATACATGATGAATTTATTCTCATGTTTAGAATGTGAAAATTTAGAGCTGATTCACGTTGATTAAAAGATAATGATAAGTTCATTTTGAAAATTTAGTTACCTTACTTACAAAGTGTTGGATCAAAATATTTTGGAATAGTTTACCATTTATGAAATGGTTTATGTTGAACTTTGGATCATGTTTTAGAGATTGATATATTACATCACTATACAATGAATTTTTTTCTCCGAGATAAAGAAGATATAATTAATGGTAAAACTAAAGGATGAGATTTTAATTATATAAATGTACCAATAATAATATTTACATATATTATTAAACTGAAATAATTCTTAAACACTATGAAAAATGATCTTTAAACAATTTTTTTTCATATTATCATCATTTTTTTATTTCGATGGCCTTTATTCACACCTATGGATTATTGTTTTTTAGTCATAATTTTTATGATGAACACGTTTTATAGAAATATCTGTAAAAATATTCTTGTTATATTTTTATTTTGTATCCATGTTTCTATTTTCCACCTATTTTCTCCTATTAGGGAACCCAGATACATGACCATTGTACTTTACTTTATCTCTTATTAAGAATATGTGTTATTAAACCTAATAATGATGTGGGTTTTTCATAAATAGTTTTTTTTCAATCTATAGTTTACTGAGATCAAGTTTAATTTGTGAGAATTAAAGTTAATTAAGGTGGGGATAATGTAACACCCTGAAATTCTAAAGTAAGAACCTTATGTTTGATAGCGTGCAAGACACACAGCACCAATCACATAAGGGAATATAATATCCAAATACTTTATAATATATCTACTATTTAAAATAGATTCTATACATGCAACACTAATATAGATTACACTACATGCGAGAGATATCTTCCTCGATAGATTTCATTACATGTAAGAGACACCTTCCTTGATAGATTGTGTTACACACAACACTGAGTTCCACCAAATGAAAATATATTATTAAAATATTAGTATTTAATATAATATGATATAGACTAGTTGTTATGTCAGTGGTTATTAATATTAATAAATAAATTATGACAATTTACGGTTTATATAAATATAAAATGAATTAATGGTAAATAAATTAATGATAAATGAAAATACAATCCAATTAGTTATAAAAAAGAAATATTTTTTTATGCTTTCAAATGAGTTTTGTCCTAATAAACATAATTAATTACAGTTAGTTAATGATTTTAATAAAATATAAATGTTATATATTCAATAATTTATTTTTTATATTAATCCAATTTATTTGATAAGCATAACATAAGAAAAAACCCTAGTTCACACATAACAACCTATATTTTTATTAAGACAATTTTACCGCCTTTTAAAGGCACACATATTTTAAATCTGAATTTTGAAAAATTTATGAATTTATTTTGTAAAAATAAACTTCTTATTTTAATTCAGAATTTAAATATTATCTCAAGGTTTTTTTTTATTTTTCTAAGAAATGTCATTTTTTGATGATTAGTGAAAATAATGTATTTTAGTTAAAATTGATTTTTCATCTAAATAATTATTTATGTTAAATTGTTTTTTAATTTGTTTTATATTTATATTATATAAATTATACATATATTAATATAATTTAGTTCATTATAATCAATTTTACTTTGACATTGAATATAAAAACGTAACATGCTTTTGAACTTTTTTGTACTAATACCAGTTAATTTATCCATCTGTGAGATTCGAATTAATACTAATTTTCCCACTTCTGTGAATTGAATTTAAAATTTTTGAAACAAAAAAATTTAATCAGTATAATATTTATATTCTAATAAGTCCATGTTAATTTTTTACCAAAAATATTGGTAAAGGTGATTAAAATTAATCAAAGTGATTAAGGTCACATTAAGCATAATTAAGGACTAAACCTTAGTATTAGGGGCCCAAATACGCTATCCACTTGAATTTTATGGAAATATTTAGACCATTAACATTCTATTATTTAGTTTTATAGTTTTTATGACTTTGGATTTGGTAAGAACATGTGTATACCTAACTAGTTTCCAAAAATTCCAAGTGAGTCCTTTTCCTTCCATATAAAAGGGTACCTCCTCTCCCACTTCTTCACACCTCTCAAACATCTTAGGTTCGACCATTAACATCCCAAATAGTCTCCAAAAAACCCTCCCCTCAACCTATATGCATCATTTTTTTTATAAATATTTCTTAGTAATCCTTTTGGTATAAACAAAAAGAAGTAACCCGATTAAGAGGTACCATCTTCTCTCAAGATTTTTAGTTTCATTTCCATTATCCACTCCATATACTCTTATTATTATATTATTAAATAACTAAACTAGTATAATAAATATACTAAGATGTTTTTATTATAAGGTTTAGACTTACACATACACACACTTCCATCTAATGGATAGTAAACACATTGTTTCTGTGTACTGCAAACTACAGCCTCATAAAATGTTGATTGTTCGTTTTTTTCCTTTACCACCTCTCATGGTGGAAATTATGATATAAAATATTTTTTATATTATTTATATGTTATTTATATCTTCTTTATGCTTCTTAATGTTTTATTTAAAACATAACTTTATGCTTTCCAAGTTGTTTAAATATAATTATTTTGTTTGAGGATGTGTGGACTACCGCCCCCTCAAAGCAATATGACTCATTAATTCAATACATGGAACATATAAAGGATGATTTTTATAAAACTATGTAACATTTATAACATATATATTATACTATAATTATAATATTCATGTTAATCAATTATATTTTATTATTTTAATATGACAAATAAATGAAAGTAACACTCATGTATACATACAACCTACTATCTCAATGAATAGTGCACTTCCTTTATAATCTCAAAATATTATAATATAATATATTTACATATATAATGGATATATAAGATATTAAAATCCTATTTTAAATTCTAGAGGTTATTAAACTATGACATATTTAATAAGAATAACAAATAACATGTTAAAACATACTCGACAAGCTAGGAAATTAACACCCAAAATAGTTAAATTAATGAAAGGTTATTCAAAAATGGGTAATAAAATATTATAAAAAGATCATATATGATATAATAAATATTAATATGGTATTTTAGAAGTTATCAACAATTATAAACCCAATATATATAGGGATAAATGCCACACAACACAAATAAGTTTAAAGTAAGGGATTCTTGTCTTACTTTTCTTTTCATAAGGCATACACCATATACACCACACACTTTTATTGCAGAGTGTATCTACTTCCCCTTTTATAAATTATATCATTATTCCATTTTCTTCATGGTATAAAAAACTTTCCTTCATGGGGATTCTGAATTAAATGATTCAAGTGATATGTGACACTTTGGGATGTTTAATGATTAATGTCCTAAAAAAAATATTCTTAATGATTATCGTTGAAATCTCACTTACTTTTGTGATTGATAACTTTCTCTTGGAAAAAATAACTTTGTTATAATTATTTTAATTTTAAATTAAATTTAATATCCATATTCTCGAAAAATGAATATTATTATTTCCTAAACCATATATCATTTCTCATACGGTGTTCACTAAATAGTTATTTAATTAATTGGGGAATTATTGATAAATTTGTACCATTTATTCAATATGGATACATTTTGATAAGTTACATTGTTCATGAATATTAGAAATTATTTTTAATGGTATGAAATGAGTGGGGTCTGGTTATATATATCCCCTTGAGGCATCGGTAGTCTCATGAGTTGAATTATTTGGCCAAATCAGATGGGTTTTTGCCTAACATTTTGTAAACCATCTTATGAAGGATCTTTATTGTCAAGTTAGCAAGTACCTTGGAAAAATAGAATCTAATAATTAATAATTTCCCTTATTTATATTATGTTACTGTTCTCTTATGAGATTTTTTGTCGACATATCTATGGATGAATTTCATTTTCATGATTTAGTTATTATTCATCCATGAGATTTTGCATCAAAAAATCTATGGATACATTTAATTCTCAGTTTACTGACTTAGATAACATTATTTGAAATTTATTACCGTTCTATATTTATTTTTCTTTATCTATTTATTTTAATGGCATGTGTTAAAATTTATTTACCTTTCAATCTTAATTTATTCTTATTGATTCATTATTACTTATACTTTACTTACCCTTACTGAGCATTTTATATCACCCTTATTATGTTTCTTTACCCAGTTTATGAAGAAGAAATATTTTAATAGGAATTCAAGGATTCTATTTATTTCTTTTTTATTATGTTTCATGTTTGTATTTCAAATTTCTCAATATATTGTGGGTATCGTGTATGTAATCTTGATTTCCAAGACTGCTATACTGAAATGTCCTTCAGGATTTGATTCTTGGAAATCATGCCAATGTAATAGAATAATTCACTATATCTTGGCTTCTGGGTTTGGGGCATTACATTATAATTCATACGTTTTCTTTATGTCTTTTAAGTCATATTAAATGAATAGTCTCCAAATTAACAATAATGATATTTCATCAAACAAATATTATATTAAATTATTTAAAAATCATATTTTTTTAAATAAACCAAGGGTAATATTTTATGGTTTAAAATTTCATAATTTTTCCATTTATGGGCTAATTATTACATTAAAATTAAAAAATATAACCCTTAAATATTGAAAAATGTGTTATCGTAGTTAAAATGAAAACAGGTTAACCATGTGTTAATCAAAATGATACGGTTTAAAATGACACAAAAAAAATTTATAACTTCTACTGGTTAATGGGGTTATAACCCTATGCTACCTTTTCTTTTAATAACTAGCTATTTTTTTCTATTTGGATTGAGAATCAATTTCTTAAAATTTATTCTTTTTGGAAATTTCAAAAGTGACCCTCACTTCAATTATAAACGGGTCGCTCCAACCTCACTTAATTACTAACATCAAGAATTATATCCTGAAAATAATCTACCAAATTTATCTTATAAACATCTGTATCCTCATTATATAGTTTATTATATTCCCAATAATACTAACCCTATATCCCTTTAGAGGATATCTAAAGGATTAATCTCAAAGAAGAGGTAATCGCCTTACTTGATCACTTTATTTTCTACTCTCAATTAAATACTATAAATCTATGATATTTATTATAAAATAATAAATTTTATATCCAAAATATTAGCAAATTTTATTTTTATTATGAAAACCCCATCATATACCCTCTCTCCCATCAAATGAGAAGTGAAAGTAGCATTCATGAATACATATGACTTTATCTCCACATACCAATACAATCATTTTTAATCACCATAAATTATCGATGGGTATTATGATGGGTTAAATGTTTATATATTTTATTTATGACATAATTATAATTCTATAATAATAAGATCCCATCTACCTATTGTCTATCCGATTTTTTTTGGAAATAATAACGTCGTTCAGGCATTTGTGTTGAATACCACCTTTATAAAACTATGTGATTAATTTTTCATATATACTTTACTTAGATGGTAATGATGAAATATTTATGAATATATATTTTATATATGATATAATAATGATCTGATAGATGTTAATTAATATTTACCTTTTTTTCTATCCATCAACAAATTAGAACACCCTTCATTCTTTCGTATGACCTACCGTCTCAAAAAACATTGTAATTCATTTTTCTATTTAAAAATTCTATTAATGAATAAATAAATATATATATATATATAATGAATATATAACATATTTATATCATGATTAATGTTATGGATATTATTTAAAAATTAATAGTGTACAAGTACTAGAACTTCTAAGATGAAATAATCATTATAAACGAAATAATTAACACCTGGAAATATTGATTTTAATAAAGAATTATTACTAAAATGGGGGAGTTAAAATTCTATAAATGGGTCATATATTAAATTATAATTATGGAGGTGAATATTTTATATAATAATAATAAATTTAAATATATTATACCGGATTTTAAATTGATTTTGAATCAAGGCAGACATGAGGTAATGGTATTATGTCACAATTTCATTGTTTATTGAGAGTGGTTATGACTATGCCTCCAATGATGAACTATTATGATATAACACTCAATAAACTTATGGATTTTATTCTCCTTAGGTTATTTATTTAAAATATTTATTTTCTTTTCATTTTCCCCATCTCATGGAATCAAGAGACTAAAAATATGTTAAAGAAAATTGACTTCATTTCTCCCTTCGATTGAAAGAACTTTTTCTTCCATATCCATATTAACTAAAAAAATTAATGAAGTTTTCTAATATTATACTATAATTTTTAATATCATTTTTACCAATTTTTTATTTTCTCTAAAATGGTTTGAAAGGAATATACTTTTCATTTTCCAAAAAAAGTACTTTATGACATTCAAAAAAAGTATTGAAGTATTGTTTTTTAACTTATATGTTATGAAAATATTTTCACAAATTCATAAATAATTTTTTATTTGAATATTTCTTTACAATTTTACGTGGTTATTTTGAAAGAAATTGTTTATCATTATTTTTTTACATTTGTTAATATGTGGTATCAAAATGGAAATATTATTTTTCTCAAGAATGTTTTAATGATCATTTAATGATATTTATATTAATCAAACACAACAACCCTAGATTTCATATATTATTTACTAGGGATATGATTTCATAATACCATCATTATTATTTTTATGGATGGTTTATGATTATGATGACATGATGTTAATGAAACCCATTTCCTTTCTATAGCATATGCTATGATTAAATGATGAAATCTTTATAAAACCCAATTCTTTTCTTGGATTATTATATGATGAATTCTTTATGATCTTATGGTACAAATATGTATTATTTTCATTATGTGATGGGTGGAACCTATATCTATCTCCAATGCATTGGGTAAAGATTAATATCTAATTAAATACACAATAATGGAATGGAAAGTGAACAGAGTCTAGTAAGGGACCTTATCCACTATGATTTTCTAGAGAGTGAGACATGAATACTAAGACGGTATTGGGAGTGTATGAATTACACTATGATACCTTATATAATTTTACAATGTGTAATAAAATCAGTTATAGTTTTAAAATTGGTATTTTCAAGTAAATGGTGATTTCAATGTAAAAATCAATTTATCATATTTAGAGAACTATTTTTATAAAATGGATTTTATTTTTTAATTATACATGTCAAAATATGGTTAGGGTGAATTTTTATGATTTTTCTCAAATAGTTGAATTTTTAGGGAATATGGAAATACTGTAATTTACAGTATAAGCTAAATACATGAATTATTGAGGAAAAAATTATGTATGACTTATATAAGCCCATAATATAATATTATACTTAATTATTTAAATATATTTAGTGATAAGTGTCAAACTATTCATAGCCGTGAGCCAAAATAATAAAAAATGAATAAAATAATAAAAAAACACCCCTCTGCTCCACTATAAATACCACACCACACCACATCTTATCCTCACACCACAAAAGCCATGAATATTTTACAAGTTCTTCCAAAAAACTATTCAAATAATCTCTATCTCATTTTTTTCTTACCAAAAATAGCATTTCAATATTTGTTAAGAAGGTTCTCAAGTAGCGGAATTCAAGAGGTAAAATCCTCTTTCCTTTTTTTTAATTTTATTTCGATTTCATTACTTTTCATATCATTTACTGCCCCCTATATAATAACATTAATGATAACTCCATTATATTATATATACTATAATTCTATTATGTTAACGGAATATTCATCATCAAACCCCTTCTTCTCTACCTTTTATTCTAAAAATTAAAACATCACCCGTGATGTGTCAATTTACCGCCATCGTTGATGATGATTTTTAGTTTTTCATTACTACCTTCAAGGATAGTCATAAAACCCTTAAAAATGGTTAAAAAATATTTTAAGATGAATATTATAAATTATTTATTGTTCTATAACTATTATATATTCATAATATTAATTAATAAAACAAAACTCATGCGTGATGACCGAAAAACACCAAAATAATCTGAATGATTATCATTATCATTTTATCTAATGATTAATCTTCATATCAAGAAAAAATAATATATAATACTTTATAATCATAGTTAAGTTAATTAATAACATATAATTTAAATTCTATATAACTATTCCCATTTTACATGATCTTTCATACATGTATACAAGTGAACTAATCATGAAAACTAAAGAAATTAACACTACCAAACAACAAAACTGAATATTATATCTCATTAAAATGGGAATAAATGAACTTAATAAAATTATAATAAATAAAATAAATGTTTAAAATGTTTTTAATTAAATTATTAATGAATCTGATTTCATTATCCTGGACATTAAGTGTAAGTGCAAAACACTTTTAGATATAAGGTAATGGATTCTCACCGAACATCCATTTTTTATTCGGGTTACTATTTCTCTCTCATTACCCCAATTTAATTATTAATTATTCTTATTTAATACTCATAAATTTTATGTTTTTGATCCAAACATATGTACGTAGCTTAATTATTCATTTATTCATGTGGAAATACATGTTTTATAAGGTTCTCTTTCGAATCCCTCCCAAAAAGCAATCCCAATTTAAGGGAACATTCCAATTTCAAACCCATTTTCAAGTACACTATATAATATATTATATGAAGACAATATTTTTTATAAAATAAACCTTTTTATCATGAAAAAATATTTTATTTTATTTATTATTTTATGAAAACAACTATACTTTTTTCATTTTAAATACTCTTTAATATTTTCTGTTAAATCTCACTAAGGAGGATCTTTTCTAAAATTTCTTAAAAACGATTTAAACATGTTTTAACTTCAGAAGGACATATTTTTTATCATTATATATGCCTATTTTAATTTTTTAATGTCCAAGTATGATATAAATCCCTTATTTCAGGAAAATTACTATGATATTCCCTTTGGTTATGCCTCATTCACCACTTATTCATGGTGTGTGGTGTATATATACTTAAATTTAATTTATGAACATAATTCAATGAATATTTAATTAAATATCCATATTTTTTAGAAATTATTATTTTATTAGACATATACCATTTTTACATATTGTGTTTTCTTTCAATTTTTTTATTGAATTGAATATATGTATGAAGAAAGCTTTGGACTTGCAGTGTCGGGTGGGGCTTAGTTATAGACCTACCTTTGATGCATCAATATGTCTCATGAGAAAAAATAGGTTAACAAACCATCATATTATTTCCAATAAGAATAATATAGGTTTTTACCTATATACTAAAAACGACTTGAGGGTATAATGGTTCATGTTCTAAATACACAACTTCCAATAAATAAGCATTTTCTTTATTCGGTATTTAGTTATTACTTTCTATGTAGTTTTCACTATGAAAAAACCTATGGTTTCATTTTTATTTTTAGTTTATTAATGGAATGTGTTTTTTAGATTACTTAACTGTCCATAATGACTCAGCCTAATTGAATTTTTTTCACTTATTATTATTTTATATAACCATTATTGAGGGTTTTATCTCCCACTTTTATTTGTTTTTCTTCCCATGGCTGTGAAGATTAAATCTTTGAATAAGTGAAAATAAGTCATTTATTTTATTTTTCTGTGTTCTATGTTTAATTTTCAATGTAATAATGGAACCATGTATGAATCTAGTTCTTAAATACTACTAAACTGATCGATCCTTGGTGATATAATGTCTTATATCTATGAAATTATAATAAAATGACCAATGACTTTGGGTTAATAGGGCCAGGGTTGTTATAGTTTGTATAAGAGCATATTTACTAGATTCCTTGGGAACAAGATGTTAAATAAATATAATAATTATAATAACTCCTTTTAGTGAATTTTTTTCTCAATACTCATGATTATTATGAGTTAAATTATTTTGTGAAATTATTTAGTGATGGTTCTTAATGTTATGAAATGAATCAATACCCTTTAAAAATGTAGGGATTTCCCTTCAAAAAAGTCAACAATGTTAGTATTGAAGCTGAGAAGATCGTAACCATAGTAGGATAACTTATACAGGTTATTATGAATAACCATAAAAAACTATGTTGGATCATTTCATGTGGTAGAAGACCCCATATTTTAGTGTTACTAGTAATCCAAAGTAATCTGATCAGTGGATCAAGTCCCTTAAAAAGAAATTTATAGCTTTGGGATGCAATGAAATTGAAAAGTTAGTTCTGGAAGTATATTATCTCAAGGTAGAGACTGATAAATAGTGGTCATTAATCTATAATAATAAGGAGTACTATGAAATGGAAGACTTATAATGGATAACTTTTAATGAAAAAATCTTCAAAAAATACTTCCCTCATGAGTAATGAACTAAAATGAAGAGAAAATTACTTAGATTAAAGAAATGGGAAGAAAAGTGTATTTCAGAGTACCAGGATACCATCAAAATACTATAAATGTATTATATAGATTACATATTTGATTTAGAATAAAATACTGATCATTTCATTGAAAGTCCTAAACCAAGTCCCTGAAGGGAAACTGGCTTCTCAAACATTTTCATCAGATGATGAAATAATATTAAGTGACATGAAAAGAGAGAAGTAATTTACTAGATATAATATTATTAATAAAATTAAATATAAGATGGGGTATTCTATTTACCAAGGAAAGGATGAAGCATCAAAGAAGAATAGGGTAATGAATCAATTTCTATTATGCAAAAATTGCAGATAGAATCATCATGGAAAATTCATGAAAGGAATGAGATTTTTTTATAAGTGTGATGAAGCGGGTCATCAAGATAATGAGTGAAAGGGGAATAAACAAATCAATTGTGTTCAATACTTCAAATTCAATTAAATGGGGAATTATTCAAATCAATTTCCAAATAATCAAGGTAATTTACCATAGAAAATGCCAATAGGAGATGAATTGGCTTATTCGATCACTACATCTGAGGTAGAAGTACCCAATGAAATTATATATTTCCATTTTGATTTAATAAGGGAGTTTTGGGCCAAACTCTTAAAGGAAGACTCATTGTACTAAAAATGTGTTGGCACGTTCCCCTAATAGAATGTAAAGTTTCTTTATTTTAAAAAATTATCATCACACATATGGTTGACATTGATATAATCCTCATTATGAACTATATTTTAAATTATTATGTGAAAATTTGTTGAAAGAAGAAAAAAATTGTGATTTGTGAGGAAGATGTAGAATCTGTTATCTTTAGAGAAGAAACTTTATCATGTGATTCTTATCTAGATCAACCCCAATAGCTCTACTGAATGAAATTATTAGGGAGGAAGAGAAAAAAAACATCTTGGTATGAGTAAATTAATATTCAAATTGATAATGTAGCAATTTTATAAGAATAAATTGATGTATTACTTGAGTAATTACATGGACACCCCCTAGCGTTTAATGCTGAGTTTAACATTGATTTAATCCATGATGAAAGACATATATTTAAGAATCCTTATATAATGGATGTTTTGGAATTAGTGGATCTAAAGAATCAAATAGATTATTTGAGTAATAATGGATTTATTCTCCCTAGTGTTTCTACATAGGGAACCCCATTTATTTTTGTTAATAAGAAAGATTGATGCTTGATCCTGTTGATTGAAAATTGAGAAATCAGTGCTATTATAATAAAGAACAACTATCCTCTTACATGAATTGATGATTTATTTTATCAACTTCAGGGAGTTCAATATTTCTTTTAAGATTTACCTTCATTCTAGGTATTACTAATTGAGAGTAAATAAGTAAGGAATTATAAAGAAAACTTTTCGAATGAGGTGTGCACATTAAGGGTTCTTTGTAATTCAATTTAGATTGACTAATACACCCTTTATTTTCATGGATATGATGAAAAGAGTATTCAAGGAATATCATGATGATTTTGTTGTAGTATTCATTGATGATATTTTGGTGTATTATAAATGTTATGAAGACCATGAGAATCAATTGTGGATTATTCTTGAGTCTCTCAAAAGGAAAAAGTGATATGGTAAATTTAGTAAGTGTGAATTTTAGATTAAAGAAATTTCTTTTCTTGGCCATATTATCTCTAAGGATGGAATATTAGTTGATCCTATAAAGAAAAAGAAAATAGAAGAATGGCCTATGTCAATGAACAAAACCGAGGTACATAGTTTTATTGTACTAGTAGGTTAATATTGGTATTTGTTGAGAATATTTCCCAATTAGATAATCCGTTAACCACGTTCACACATAAAGGGGTTACGTTTTCCTAGATAATGTAATGTGAATAATGTTTTGAATAATTTAAGTGATGATTATAAAATGCTCCAATTTTGATACTACTATCAAGAAATAATGTTTTTGGGATATAGAATGATGCATAGATGAAATGAATGGGTTGTGTCCTTATGTAAAATGATAAAGTTATTTCACATGGATCAAGGTATTTGAAGAACCATGAACAAAATTATCAAATATATGATCTTGAGATATCATTTGTAATCATTTCTATAAAGATATGGTGACACTATCTCTATAATGAAAGATGTGATATATATACGGATAACAAGAGTTTGAAGTACGTATTTACCTAGAAAGAACTCAACATAAGGCCAAGATGGTGGATCGAGTTACTCAAAGATTATAATTTTTCAATACACTTCCAGATAGGAAAGGAAAATAGTATTGAAGATACATTAAGTTGGAACTATCATGGGATTCTAACACAAAATTAGGATTGAGAAATATCCTATATTCATGGATCTACTAAATATGGATATGTGGATTGATAATTAAGAGGAAACACCACTCATTTTTCAAATGATTTCTAAACTATCTTTACAAGAGAAGATAAAAACATCTCAATATGATGATTTGTTTAAAAAACAAATGAAGGCTGTTAAGGATTTAATATTGGAATAATTCATATATGAGTATAGAATTATGAAATTTGGAAAGAGGTTACATGTTCTATCAATACCTGGGCTAAAATGGGAACTGTTAGATGATTCTCATAACTCAAAATTCCCTATACAACTGGGTAGTACTAAAATGTATATAGATATTAAGGAACATTTTTTGTGGGATAATATGAAGTAGTAAACTGATGACTATGTGCCAAGATGCATAGTTTTTTCACAAGTGATGGTTGAGAGAAACAATCCTAGAGGGGTGATGATACCTCTAGCTATTCATATATGGAAGTGGGATGAAATTACTATGGAATTCGTCACAATATTACCAAATACTCTAAGAATGAATGATGTAATATAGGTAATTATTGATTGAATTACCAAATCTACACATTTCCTTACTATAAGGGAGGATTTTCCATAGGAACGCCTAGCAAGACTCTATATTAATGAAGTTGTAAGACTTCATGGTGAAACTTTATCGATTTTTTCTGATCAAGTTCCCCACTTCACATAAATATTCTGGAAGAGTCTTAAAAATACATTGGATAATGAGATTTATATGAGTAGTTCTTATCACCCTCAGACCAATGAAGAGTATGGAAAGACTATTCAAACATTAGAAGACATGTTGAGATCATGATCGCTTAGATTTAAAGGAATATGAGAATTGGAATTTAAATTTGGTGGAATTTTACTATAATAATAGTTTCTATTTTAGTATTAAAATGGATCCATATGAATCATTATGTGACAAGATATGCTAAACTTGAACTTTTTGAGATGAAGTTGGTGAGAAGAAACTTATAGAACCAAAACATATTAAAGAGACAAAAACAAAGGTAAAGACTATTTAGGATCATATAAAAGTAGATAAAAGTAGGAAAAAGAGTTATGATAACATCCATATAAAGGATTTTGAATTTCAAGTGGGAGATCCTATCATTTTTAAGTTAACTCCATTGAAGGGTGTCCTAAGATTGGGTATGAAAGGGAAACTATTCCCCAAGTACATCAGTACATTTGAAATTCTAGAAATAATTTAATATGTAGCTTACCAATTTTCAATTCCATTATGTTTCTCAAAAGTTGATTATTTGTTCCACATATCATTATTAAAGAATTACATGCTAGACCCAACACATGTACTTTCCTATGATGAAATAGAACTAGAACATGATTTTTCTTACTATGAAGAACCTATAAAAATTATTGACCCAAGAGGGATAATATATTGAGAAATCAGATAAATCGAATGGTAAAGGTTCTTTATAGAAACCATAAAATGGAAGAAGAAACATGGGAACATAAGGATGTTTTGAAGAAGAACCACCCACATCTGTTTAGAGGGAAATATTTATGAGAAATTTCAATGACAATATTTTTGGAGGGAAGAATATTACACCCCGATATTTTAATGTATGTATCCTCTTAAATAAATTGAATTCCTTCAATAGCTTAAATTGTAGAATTTTTTTCATATATTATAAATGTTATAAAATCACATAGATAACACAAAAAAATTATAAATTAAGAATAAAGGAAATACAAGTTTTTTTCAAAAAAGTAACAAACATATACCAATAAAATAGTAACCTGACATTTATAATAGTAATGTGACCCTTAGGAATAGTAGTTCCGCCAATAGAATAGTAACATCGCCTATAAAAGTACTAGTAAAATTTAGGCATATTATGAATGAAAATATGATATAATTATATCATAGTATATATAAATAAATATTTTGAAAATGATAAATTAAGTGTTGATATTTTTATAAAACATAAATGTTTATTTCCAATTTTATAATTAATATAATGATTTAAAAGAGAATTTATTTCCTAAAAATATAATCATAAATTAATATTTTTTTGTCTTATGATGATAATATAATTTTATGAGACCTTAATTAATTTTTCAATGTGTTTTAAAATTAGTTATAATTTTAAAATTGGTATTTTTTGAGTAAATGATGATTTTATTTTAAAATTAAATTTATCATATTTAGAAAATTATTTTCATAAAATGGAGTTGAATTTTTAATTATATATGAAAATAATATTTAGGGTGAATATTTGGTATTTTTTAAAAATATTTTTAATTTTTGGTGAATAGTGAAATATGATAATTTATGGTATAAACTAAATACATGAATTATTGAGTCACATATGATGTATGGATGATGTAATACCATAATAAAAAATATCCTTAATTATTCTAATATATTTAGTTCTACGGCTCAAACTACTCCATTTCATGGTCCAAAATAATAAACAAATGATTAAAATAATAAAAAAACACCCCTCTCCTCAACTATAAATACCACCCCTTACCACCTCTTCTCCTCACACCACCAAAGCCTTGAAGCTTTTAGAATTTGTACCCCATATGTCACAAACCAAGTCGGGTTGCCATCCGACCCGACGCTCGACCTGGTCCGCGACAAGGCCCAAAGGGCGTCCCCGATCCCCACGGGCTAGAAAATAGTGCCGAGCATCAAATCATGCAGCTGGGAACAATTTCACCCCGAAAATAAAAGACAGATAAACAGAAATAAACAGAACAAAACAAGTAAACACTAACAATAGGAAATTAAATAAAGATAGGAAAATAGACATACCTTCAAGTAACCCCATGGGTCACCGTCAAACTTATAACCACGCTCGCTCAAAGAGAAATCCAAGTCTGAAACCTGAAACTGAAAAGTAAAGCAGGCGTGAGCACTGAGATTCTCAGTAGGAAAGCCCATGAATAACTACGCCCTATTCCCATACCTTTAAA
This sequence comes from Viscum album, assembly GCA_963277665.1. Lineage (NCBI taxonomy): Eukaryota > Viridiplantae > Streptophyta > Magnoliopsida > Santalales > Viscaceae > Viscum > Viscum album. The sequence continues at coordinate 1,362,329,399 of OY728143.1, read as the reverse complement.
AAGAAATCCAATAATTCTAGTTTAAAAATAAGATATAATGAAATAATTTTTCTCCTTTTCAAATTCAAGTAACGAGTTTGCATTTTCAGGTAAGTCATTTTACTCCCACTAAATTTTCAAAATGGGTTTCAAGCATGCATTAACATTTAAAAATGAAAAGAAACCAGTTTGGATTAAAATATGGGTTTCACAAAAAAGACATCAAGTATGAAATATCTGTAAATAAAGTTACATCGCTAGCATCATGTCACAAATGAGCACCATGGGTAATCCCTATAGGTAGATAGAATAAGTGGGAACCTAGAGACCTCGTACCTCGGTGAAACGTGGCTTAGAAGGCCATGACCCTCAGAAAAACATGGCTTAGAAGACCACAACCCTCGAAAATTCATATGTTTAGTTAGTGTTGTTGCGTCTATCCTGCTAGACAAACCGGGACAAACCCCTACCGTGTCATCCAGTGTACTAGTCTTGGTCACCCACCTAGATACCCGAGTTTCCCATTGTTCTATATTTCAAATGGTGGTGAGTTTTCTTTATTAAGCAATCAAAGAAGTACATTACACTTTATTTATCTAAAACTCATACAACCTCTCACCACCGCTCTCCCTACTTAAGTTCATTCCCCCTCTTTACATCACACAATCACGCACAAGCCTTTACACTAGGAACATATATCACAAACCGCTCATAAACCCTTGCATCACATTTTATTTTCAAATTTAGGGGAATGACTCAAAAGGGGTTTTCTATTTTCGCAAACTAAATCTTAAAGTACCAAATGGGCCTCAATAGAGGTTTCTTTATATTTTATAAAACATTCTTAAGATGCCAAACATACTTAATTACATAAAGGGAATACTTTTTACAATTAACCGGCCAAAAGGCCAAACACCTTTGGAAATACACCTTACCAATTCAAAACCACTTAAGAAATCAATTTTTTTTTCAAGAAAAGTCACTTAAGACCAATGATATTAAAATACATTTCAATTTTCCAATACAAGGATTAATAGTTTCTAGAAACTGCAATCAGACTACATAGAATGTGTATATTGCATGGTGTAAAACATATTTTTAAAACAATCAAGCAATTATAAATTTCAAATTAAAATTTTAGGCATAGGGGACCTACCTCAAGACACACTGCTTTTGACGATGGTAGCCCGAGACCTCTTCTCCTACACACATATACATTTTCATATATATATATATATATATATATCCTTCGATCCAGGCACATATTCCCTATGCCATGAGGAAACATGTGCAAGGAGGATATGTATATATACATGCCTACCCATGTATATATATGTAGGCGTTTGTTGTCAACCACACGAACTCACCATGCGATGATCAACGCACTACAAGATAATTTAATAAATCAATCAAAACATAATAAAACATTCCCAAGATGAAAAACCAGGCCTCGCCCCAAATACACACTCAATTTCACGTAGAAAAATCCGCTTTAAAAATCAAACACAGACATAACCTTTTTGAAGACCACTTTCACACCACACATGCAATTGAATAAATCAATAAAACCATTTATGAAACACTTGCAAAATAGCACTATAAAATTTACACCAAAAACTCACCCAATTTCATATCAAAGCACTACTTTAAAACCATCCGCATGTCATAACAATGGAAAAACATAATTCGCATCATTTATACAACTTAAATAATCCACTTACACAATTTGTAAAACATCCTAAAAAGGCATAACAAGGCTTAAAGCAACAAAACACCCAAACACATATTGAAAACCAATTTCCAAACCAAACATAACCCAAAACTCAAACTGCACAACGCAACAACAACCAGGAACCTTAAAACAACTAATGAAATTAATTTAGAGGGTTCTCAAATCATAAACGGGAAAAAACCTTACCCCGGAAACCAATACCCTTACCAATCAACCTTCAAAATATAAGAAACATCCAACTGAAGGGGAAGGCACCTATGGTGAGGGCGCGGAATGCTGGTTCGAGCTAAAGGGGGGATGTCGGGGTTGCGGCGTGCCTAAAAAATTCAGTCGGAAGAAGGGAGGTGTGGGTCCGGATGGTGCAAGGCAATAGGGAGTCACTGATTCGGTACTAGGCGCGCTGCAAGGTGGCGCGAGGCAGAGAATAGAGAGGAGGGCATCGGCCCGGGTGCGCATCACCGGAGGGGATTGAGAGTGGCGGTCCAGCGAGGGAGGAGCCGTGACGGGTGAGTGCCGTGGTGACGTCGGATGAGAGAAGGAGGGGCGCGCGTGGCTGGAAGAGAAGCGGAGGGGGGTCGGGGGTTGTCCTGCCGGAAGAGAGGAGGGGAGGGCAAAGACCTAGGTTAAGAAGGGGGGAGGCACGCTGCAAAACAGAAGGGGGGAGGGGAGGCTTCCACACGGCGGGAGAGAGGGGAAGGAAATGAGAGAGGGAGATAAAAAAAGAGAAGAGAAAAAAAGTGAGAAAAAGTAATAAAAAAGAATAAAAAAATACATAAGTTATATATATAAAAAAAGAAATGAAACTTAAAAAATATATAAATTAAGCTAATCATAAAAATAAATGTAATTCTATTTGTAAGTTAATGACTTATAATTGTAACAAAAATTTTAATATAAAAAGCATATATAAAGAATTTTTGGAAACAATAATAATGATAAATTTTAATATTAATACTATTATTATTATTATTATTATTAAAACACTACAAAGAAAATATTCTTTTATCTTTGGGACACAATTCATTTGTAATAACCAAATAATAATATTAACTTAAATATTAATAATACTAATGATAAAACCAAAAAAAATAAAACCAACCAAAATAATAACATCATTCTTAATTGAAGTTAAACACTGCGCATGGTCATGTGCACAGTCGCGCACCCGGTTGCGTGCATGGTCACATGCCTGGTTTCACGCCCATGTAAAAATAAATTTTATAAAATAGAACAGTCTCTTATTAAGAACGGGAATCGACCACAGTCGCAGGCAAGGTTACACACCCAAATAATAACACATTTAATAATAAAACATCGTCCAATTGTGATTGGGCGCTACACACGGTCACACGTACGGGCGCACACCCGTATAAGATCACCAAACCCCTTTCAAATTAGAATCGATTCAAACTGAAACTCAAAGAAAGACCTAAAATAAATTAAAATATAATAAGCGTCAGGTCGGGGTGTGACACCATACCTCTCCAAAACCTCTCCCACATGTTATGGTCTTGATAGTATCACCTAAAATACTATTTCAATGTTCTTTTATAAGGTAATAAATGATATGAATTCAAGAGGTAAAATCCATGTTCTTTCTTTTAATTTTCTTTCAATTTTTTTTATTTTCTTATCAATTCCTTACATCCTTTGTGAAAACATTAATGGTAACTACAGAATCTTATATATACTAGAATATTGTTATTTTAATGTGATATTCATCATCAGAACCCTTATCCTATCCCTTTTATTATAAAAATGAAACCATCATCCGTGATATGTCGATTTACCACCATCATGGACGATGAATTTACATGTTCCATTACCACCTTCAAGGCTGGTCATAAAACCATTATATAGTTCAAAAATATTTGAAATTTTATATTACAACTTATTTAGTGTTATGAAACTATTATATATAAAATATTAATTCATAAAAAAACTAGTGTACGATAATAAAAAAAACCCCTAAATAATCTAAACGGTTATCATTAACATTTTATCTAATGAATATTCTTCATATTTAGATAAAAATTATATATAAGACAATTTAATCTTCTTTAATTTCATTAATAAAATATAATTTCAATGTTGGATAACCATTCTAATTTTTTCAAATCTTTCATAAATGTATACAAGTGAACCAATAATGAAAACTAGGGAAACAAACACTCCTGAACGACGAAATTGAATCTTATAACTCCTAAAAAGTCCATAAATGAACTTTATAAAGCATTAAAAAATAAAATAAATGTTGAATAGGTTCTAAATTTAATTATTAATGAATAAAATTTAATTATAAAGGACATTAAGTGCAACTGAAGAACACTTTTGGATATAAGGAATGTGATTCTCCCTGAAAATCCATTTTTTATTCAGGTTACTCTATCTCTCTCTTTACCACAATGTATTTATTAATTATTCCTATTAACTCATATTAAATTATATGTGTGTGTTCCAAACATATGTACCTATCTCAAATATTCTTTAATTGATGGGGAAATACAAGTTCTATAAGGTTTTTTTAATCCCTCCTGATAAGTAAGCCCGATTTAAGGGAACATTTCAATTTGATACCCATTTTCAAGAACAATCCATAATATTTTTTAAAACACTAATATTTTTACAAAATCACTATTTTTATCCTGAAAATGTGTATTATTTCATTTTTGTTTTATGAAAACATGTAATCATTTTTTCCACATTAAATACTCTTTAATATTTTCCCTTAAACCTCACAAAGGAGGTTATTTTCTAATGTTTCTTAAAAACTATTTTTACATGTTTTCACTTCAGTTGGACATCATTTATCATTATATACTCTTATTTTACTTTATGAATGTCCATGTATGATTGAAATCCATTATTTCATAGAAACCATAATGATATTTAGTTTGGTTAGGCCTTATTCACCACTTATTATTTGTGTGTGGTGTATGTACAAGTCCATTTTATTTGTAATCATCATTCATTTAATATTTCATTAAAATTCCTATTTATTTGATATTATTATTATCTTATCTATATAACATTTTTACATATGATGTTTTATTTTAATGTTTTTATTAAATTGAATTTATGTATGAAGAATTTCCTAGACTTGTGGTGATGGGTGGGGCTCAGTTATAGATATCTCATTGATACATTGATAGGTCTCATGAGATAAAACATTTGTAAAAAACCCTTCTTGCTTTTTTCTAAGAATAATAATATGGGTTTTTATCCATATAATTAAATTAATTGGATTTTATATTAGTTCATGTTCCAGATACATAATGTATAAAAATTATAATTTTCTTCATTCGGTATTCAGTTGTTAGTTTATATGAGGTTTTTATTATGACAAAACCAATTGTTTCATTTTTATTCTCAACATACTGTTGGAATATTTTTTATATTATTTACCTTTATATAATTACTTTGCATTATTTAAATATCTTCACTTATTTATATTTCTTATAACCCTCACTATGTGTTTGAGATCACCCTTTATTTGTTTTCCTTCCCCAGGCTGTGAACATGAAATCTTTGTATAAGTAACAAGAAGCAATTTATTTTATTTTTTTATGTTTTATGTTTGATTTCCCATGAAATAATGGAAACACATATTTATCTAGTTCTTAAAAACTACTAAATTGTTCAATCCTTGGTGAAGTGATCTATTGTGTCTATTCTATTATAATAAAATGACCATTAACTATATGTTACTGGGATCAGGTTTGTTACTATTACTTTTATTATCCTATGGTTATTTTTTAAAAATAAATATTTTCTTTTAATTTTTCTCATCTCATGTATTCAAGATACCAAAAATATGTTTTCATGGAAAATTGAATTGATTTATCTCCTCATTCAATAGTTTTTATTCCATGTCCCTATTTTATAAAAATGTTTTAAATTTGGTTTCTTCCATTCTACTATAATCAATTAATGTAATAATTACCCATGTTTGATGTTTATTAAAAAGTGATTTGAAATAATTTTTTACTTTTTCCGAATGAGGTTATTTGTGACTTTTCTAAAAAATGTATGGAAGTCATGATTTTTATCCTATAAGACATGAAGATATATTCCCACTATCTTGTGTGATTTTTTATTTGAAGCTTCCATTAAGAATTTACATGGTTCTTTTCGAAGAAAAATTATTGATTTATGTTTTCATTGTTTTTCATAAGTTCTTTAAAAATGGAAAGGTTATTTTTCTCAAGAAATTTTTAAGGATATTTTAATGGGATTTTTATTCATCAAAGTTAACAACCCTTTATTTCACTTATTCTTTACTTGGGATATGATTCAATGATAAATTAATTATTCTTTATCTAGGTGGTTTATATTTATGGTGACAATATGTTTATGATTGTTATTTCTTTTCCATGGGTTATGTAATGATGAAATGATAAAATGTTTATTAAACCCATTTCTTTTCATGGGTTTTGATATGATGAATGATTTATGATTTTATGACACACATATGTATAGTTTTCATTATGTGATGGGTGGGACCTATATATTCCTCCAAATATTTCTCTAATGATTTATATCTCATGAGATATACAGAACTAGAATGGTTATTAAACCACTTGATTAAGGGACTTTTTTATACTATGGTAGTATTAGGAGTGAACCTTGACTACTATGATTATCTTGAGAGTGAATCCATTCCAATATGATATCCTTGGAAATGTTCCTTCACTACTAAGAAAATTATTTTATATGCTTTTGTGTATGACACAAATCAATATATTATGCATATGTTATGTTTTCATGGTTTATGTTGTTTTATTCCATTATGATTCATGTCTTATAAATTATGAATATTTATTATATGACTTATTATTATGATCTTTGATATTATGGGTATGGATTTGATACATTAATATCTAGTTTTTATAACTTTATACTCATGTTATGAATATGTTAGCACTGATATCTCCCATGTCTACCCTTATTGAGAATCTAAGATCACCATTTTATTATGATTCCTTTCCCTAGGTTATGATGAAAGGTATTAAGTATGACATGTCTAATAAAGATGCTAGTTGTGAATAAATAAGTGGGAGATAATATATATTTTTTATAAAATAGTTATTTATGATTCAAAGTTTATAAAGTCACTAGACCTATATGATTATAGCATGTATTATTAGGTTATGTAAGGTATATTTATTTATTAATATGAAATTTCTAGGTTTTAAATTACTAGTCTATATAGTTGGTATCAAATCAAGGTTTAGTTAACCTTTTGAAACTAGAATGAGAAAATATATTAGGAACCATGGGGATAATTATATGTATAAGATAAAATACCGAAGTTTTAGTAATGATCATGAATGACCTAGGTTAAACCTATGGTTTCATAGAATAAGGGGTCACAATTTGGATATCCTCTAAATTATTTTTTATGATCATGTAGTTTTCCACCATGATTAATATTTACCGAAATAAGATTTTAGGTTTTAGTAAATGGATGGAAATATAAGGAATCATGTTAATGCTAAATGGTATGGAAAATTCATTGATTTTCTACCTAAGAAACCAAATTTTATAGGTTATGAAATGAAAAATCTGGTTGATATTCTCACAAAAATTTATCATGATATGAATCACATTGATCTTCCCAACAAGAAATAAAGGGAGTAGTGTTCTGTTGAGTCCATCATGAGGAAACACCCACCTTGTTTTTATAGGTCCACTAATCCAAAATTCAATGAGCAATTCATTAGTACCAGTATAATGATATTTTACATTCTCTAGTGTTTAAAACATGAGAATGTTATTATAGATATTTATCCTAAAAAGGGTGAAGTAGACTTGTGGTGAAATATTATCATGAACAAAACATAAAAAAGAAGAAGTTGAATTATGGAGTGGGAATAATTTTAAATATTATTTTCCAATAAGTAGTTTCCAAAAATTCTTCATTAGAAAATGGAGACAAAATTCCATGATCTAATGTATAATGATGATGAATCTGTTGGAAATTATGAGGAAATTTTCACAAGACTTGTGAGGTATGATTATAGTATTATCATCCGGCTTGAATGTATGGTTTATAGATTCTTCATTGGCTTAAAACCAACTATAATATAGGTGTTATCCATAAGGGACTTCACTATCTATGAAGAAATTGTTTTGTTCTCTCTCAGTGTGAATATTGATATTAGATTTACCCATCAATATTAGGTTTTTGATAAGAAAAGAAAAATCGAATTGAATAGAAATTATAAAAATCATAGATAGAATAAGATGATCCTTCCTTTATGATCAATGTGTGAAAGTAAAAATGGGATAAATTATCTCAAGGGAACTAATAAGTAGTTCACGTGTGTAAAGGAAGGTAATTGAGAAATCAAATACCAATGTAATGGGATGAAGATAACTAATTGTGTGAATATATAGAAAGCTACCCAAAATAAATCACCCAAACAAAAAAATTTTAAATGTAAGGAATATGGTCATTATTCTAACAAATTCCCAAATTCAAAGGTTAATGATGATTATTGTCATCAATAACCTCTTAATCATAAAGATAAATAGAAATATCAGGTGCTTACTATTTTTGATGAGGGGTACGATAACAAAATGGCGAAAGGTAAACATACCATCTACTCTAGAACTGCTAATGTCTTATTTAATTCTTGATATTCCCAATACATTATATCTAAATATTTTTCTACAAGTATCACTGTAGCGCCTCTAAAATTAAATATTCAGTTATCAGTAAAAATTTATAATTGTATGATGACCACAACCTATGTTTATGATTTTTTTGGCTGATGTTTATGGGAATGTGTTTCTTATAAATCTTATCATTCATTCTCTAGGAGACTTTTAATTTATTTTGGTATTATATTGGATTTATTTACATAAATTCCAAATCAATTGTTGATGAAGGGAAGTTAAATTTGATATTCTAAACCAAACATTGATCAACTATCAGTGTGATGAAAAAATGAACTTCCAATAGAAATTACACCAATCATATTTTTCACGATTCCTATTAAAATAAGGTGTTTATATCAAAAGTTAGGGTGAAACTAAACATCAAATATATTATCATTATGTAGAAGTTTGTTGATTTTTTTCTTAATGTATTTCCAAGTATTCCACTGAATCTGGAAGTTGAGTTTTCAATATAATTCATACATGGTGCTACAAATGTTTCCAATACTCCATATAGAATGTCCTAGATTGAGTTTCAATAATTAATGTAGAAAATAATGGGGAATATTGAGAAGGGATTCATTTGGACAAGTGAATAACCATATGGTGAACATTTTTTGTTTATTAATACGAAAGATAAATCAATTAGACTCAAAATTTATTATTGATAATATAACAATATCACTATCAAGAATATGTATCACTTACCCTGTATTGATGAATTGTTTAATAAATTATAAGTTACTCAAAAAATTTACATGTTTAATCTTATTTATAGAAAACACCAGTAGAGGTTCAATAATGAGGATATACCCAAGTCACCTTTCCGTACAAGTTATGGACACTATGAATTTATAGTTATTCCATTTATTCTTAGAAATATACTTAATAACTTTAGGTATTTAATGGATATAATCTTTTGATATTAGCTCAAAAAGTTTGTGGAAGTATTTATAAATGATATTCTTATTTATTCAATGATGAAGGAAGATCATGAAGATCATTTAATAATTGTACTAAAGACCCTAAGGAAGGATAATCTTTAGGAAAAATTTATAATGTGTGAATTTTGGCTTTAAAACATTTAATTCTTATGTAATATAATCTTAAATGAGGGTATATCAGTAGAACCTTCAAAGATAGATGTTATTGAAAATTTTACTAGACTAACCACTATAAATGATATCCATATTTTTCTTGGTTTGTATGGATATTATATGAACTTTTAGGATAATTTTTTATGGATATCATATCCACTAACCAAGTTAACTCGAATGGGATCCAAGTTCTTTTGGACATATGAATGTGAGGAATATTTATTGGGACTAAAGATAAGACTAGTTAGTACACCTATTTGTACACTACCTTATAGTGGATAAGGGTATGTAATCTGTAGATTTTCATTAAATAAGGGAGTGAGATATATCCTCATGCAGAATGATATAATTATAGTTTATCTTTCATGATAATTGACGGTCCATGATAAATATTACCAAACTTTGGATTTTGAGTTAGATTCTATAATTTTTTATTAAATATATGGAGGAATTATATCTATAGAGAAATTCATGACATATATACTAGTCAAAAAAATTAAATTAAATTATCACTCAAAAACATATGAACATGAACTAAAGAATATGGTTGGAACTGATTAAATATTATTACTACATAATACATTAACACCATGGGAAAGTGAAAATGGTGTAAAATGATCTGAATTGAAAGAATAATGATATATTATCTATAATGAGGATAAAAAATATTCAATTTTCTACACATAAAAATTATGGATCTTGAAATAATAAAGGAATAAGAGAAAATTTATCGTTTTAAAATGAGTGTTCAACCATATATCCAATTGATGGCTAAATATGATTGATGGAAGATTAATAGATATAAAATTAGGTGAGAAATTTTCCATAGTTAAAAATTGATTTTGATGGAATATATAGTACATGAACCGTATATGTGTCTATTCAGTATAATATTTAAAGAAGGAGCTGGGGGATGAAGATTATAGTTATTCATTCATTATTTATTTTGTAAGTATGAAAGTGTATAAATATTTGAAAGAGTATTTTTGGTGGGGTAGAATGGAGAGAGACAATGTAGTGTATATTTATTAGTTCTTGGTATATCAGCATATAAATGATGAGAAACAAAAGTCTAAGGGGTTGTTACAACTATTACCCATACTTGAATGAAAATTGTAAAACATCACTTTGGATTGTGTCCTCTGGCTCCAAAAAAACATCTAAATGGAATTTTTATATTTGGGTTTTAATCAATCACCTTATAAAATAATCACAATTAATTGTACTTAGAGAAGATATATCCCTTGATAATCTTACTCATTTATATATCAAGGAAGTAGTAAGGTTTCATGGTGTACCACAATCAATTGTATCCGATTAGGATCCAAGGTTTACCTCAATGTTTTGGAGAAATTATCAGTAGTCTCTAGATATAATGATAGGTATGAAAACAACTTATCATTCTAATATAGATGGTCATTATGATAGTACCATTGAAAAAATGTAATATATTTATAGAGATTTACTTATCTATTTGAATAGTGGTTGGAATTAACACCTTCTATTAGTGAAATCTCGTTACAATAATAACTTTCACTCTAGTATTTAGATAGATCCTTATGAATACCTCAATGGAGGGAAGTGAATAAATCTAACATGATAGAATACTTTTGGAGAAATAACGCTATTAGGACCTTATCTATTTGAGAAAATGGTAGATAATGTTAGAGACCTTCAATATCATATAATAGCATCATAGAGCCAATGAAAAAGTTATGCTGGCAATCATTAGAAAGATAGAGTTTGAATTAGGTGAAAAGGTATTCCTTGAATATGTGCCTAGAATAGAATGATGAGATTTTGAGAAAAGGGAAATATTATCCCTAGGTATAATTGAACTTTTTAAATTCTAGACTATATTGAGATGGTAGATTCTCAATTGAAGATTCCATATAATCTCTCTCACATATTTAATGTGTTCTATGTATCTTTCATGGGGAAGCACATACCCGATCATTCACATGTACTAAAATTATAGGTGGTACTGGTAGAGGAAGATATTTCTGATGAATAAACAATAATAGATAGTTTATATAATGGATAAAAAGTGCAATGAAATAAGACCACTTTGTGGGGGAAACCACCAATTTGAGGAAGATATGTATGAACTTAAGGATGTGATGAGGAAGAAGTATCCTTATATTTTTTTATTGGAGTGATGAATTTTGAAGGTAAAATTAATTTTAAGGGTATTATAATATAAAACCATTAGTTTTTTATTAAATATTTCTCTTTGAATAATTTTATTTTGTCAATAGCTTGCATTAAATGCAAGAACGAGTTTAGACAGACCGTATAACATTATTAAAATATTATGTGTCCATTATCACCTAGATATAGTATTGAGGGTATGAAAATTAAAAATTAATTATTAAAAATAGATGGTCTATATAATTATAAAATTAATTCATTAGTTATCAAATTATTATAATTTAAAACAAAAAAATATTTGAAAATAAAAGTGATATATTTCTCAAGAATTGTTTTTATGCATGCAATGTATATTATATTAATAAATTAAATTATTATATATTAGTGAAGGATTTTAATGAAATTTATATATTATTTAATTGATCAACAATTTTAACCAGTCAAAAAATATTTATCTAGGCATAGGATAATAATAAATGTAGTTCTGAAGCTTAAAATGTATTGTTTCTAAAAAACGGTTTTTATCGCATTTTTTCAAACATAATTTAAAATTATTTTTTTTTCATTTATAGGTATTGAAATAAATAAAATTAATTACATATTTATATTTAATATATTCAAATTTGTTAAATATTCCACTTTTATATTTGATTAATATGAATTGTAACCATGGAAAAATTTATCACCTTGGTTAAGGGTAAATGGGGATAATATGGATAAAAAATAAGTAATAAGGCCATAATTATACATCCTAATACTTATTGGATTAATGTGATTCAACTATTATTACCTTAGTATTGGAATTGTCTAATTTAATGGACACTTTTCCATGAAAATCATTTATATATTAATTGAATCAATAAAATTTACAAAATGTCACTCTCTTAGTTTTAAATATCCTTTATGTGTTCACATAGGAAACAAAACTAGTTATGAATTAATATTATTTTTTATTTACTGAATAATGAAATTATATCAATGAATTTTATTTTTTCTTATTTTTTTATTTTATTACCTTAAATTCTTTAATAATTCCAAAATAATATTTATTCAATTAATAGAAAAGTAAAATGAATGATTTGGAGAATATTAAAATTAATCAAATTTCAGTAATATATAGTCTTAAAAAAATTTATATGGAAATATGAAATATTTTTTATGTTTAAAAAAATTATATTTGAATTCAAACTTTGCCTTTATGTCTTTAAAGTAAAATTAAATAAATTGCGTCAAAATTGACAGCACTGACATTTTGTCAAAATAATATTACATTAAATTATATAACTATTTAAATAAGAAAAAATGGATAATAAAGTGTCTAAAATTTTATAACATGTCCATTAATGTTCTTATTTTCACATTATGTGTAAAAATTAAAACCCTTTAATATTGAAAAAAGCGATACCTTGTTAAAATTGAAATTTGGTAACAAAGGGTTAAAATGATACCAAAACATGTATAAATTATTTTATTATGGAATTATAATCATATGATATATTATATTCAAATAAATATCCATTTGGTGGTATTTTACTATACAATTAGTTTGTTACAATTTAATCTTTTGATAAATTCCAAAACTTCCGCTCACCTAAATTATAAAAGGGAACCTCCTTCCACACTTATTTACACCACATTGATCCATATATATCAATGAAACAATGGTAAATTTATATTTTAAACTTCCCTATAAATATTCTAGAGGTTATGAGGTTCCAAAAAGTCCAACCCTAGAGCCCATTAGAGGAGATCTAAAGGTGTTGTTCCAAGAATTGGTAATCACCTTAACCAATCATTTTCTTTTCTAATCTTATTTAATTTCTATAAATATATGGTATGTATAATAATTTAATAAATACAGTTTCCTAAATGTTTTAAATTTTATTGTTATTTTTAAAAAATAATTTTAAACCTTATTTACCATCAAATAAGAGGTGAAAGTATCACACATGTGTTTGTAGGGCTTACAGTCACCACAAAGAAATACAATTAATTTTTCACCACCATATTTTATGGATGGGTATTATGATGTGTTTAATGTTTATATATGATATTTATGATATAATTATACATTTTTAATTATAATATCACTCCTACCTCCTTAACATTTAATTATTTGGGAAACAGTAACGTAGTTCGTTCGTACGTGTGGACTACCACCCCATGAAGCAATATGATTCATTTATATTTTTTATTTTACTTGGATGGTAATGAGAAATATTTCAATGGATATATATGATATATATGATACAATAATGATCCTATAAATTTCTATTAATATTTACCTTTATTTCCTTCCATTCACCAAAAATGAAAACAACATTCAAGAGTACGTACAACCTACCTTCTCCATGAATAATGTAAATAATTATTCTCACTATTAATTTTTTAGATGAATATAAATATGTATATAATGAATATATATAATATTTATATCTTGATAAATATTATGGATATTATACAACCAATATAAATAATCAATGAATGGAACTACTGCGCTAAAATACTCATGATAAACGAAAGTGTTAACATCTGAAAATGATGATTTTGATAAGAAATTATTATTTAAAAAGGGTGTTGAAATGCTATAAATGGATAATATATGATATTATAACAATTAAAATGATTTTGGTATATAATTATAATAAATTTAAATTTTTTATAAATGAGTTAAAGGGCTTTTGAATTAATGCGAACATGAGGTAAGGGTTTTATGTCATAATATCATCGTTTCTGAGGATTGATTATGAATATGCCTCTAATGGTAATATCATATGATATACCAATCAAAAAAAATTATTAATTTTATTATAATTTGGTTATTTATTTAAAATAAATTACTTCTTTTCAATTTTCTTATATCATATACTCAAGATACACCCCTCTCTTGATTATCATGGCCATTGTCTAGCACATAATATCCCAACCAGAGATGATGATATTGTTGGACACTATGAGTTGTGTTATACCTATGGAAGGGCATGTCCTCATACTATTAAGATCTTTTTAATAGTAAAAGATTCTATATTTGGCCACTATGAGTTGTTTTTCTGCATATATCAAGAAACGTCCTCAGACTAGAGGTGTGTTTGATGATCAAAATGATGATATTCTCCCAAAAAATGAAGAATGAGACCCTCTATGAAGGAAACCAATGTCTGATTGAGAATAATATGGATCTAAATAACTAATTAGGTTCAATTTTTAATTTTCTATTCAATTTACGAAGGTATGATATTGATCTTGATATCTGCGGTGATGGCGATCATTTTTTTCTAATGAAGGGTGGGTGGGGTGTATAGTTGGAGAATCACTCGTGATGCGTGGCAGGGAGGGTGTGGATGATGGTGGTGGACCTTATCATAGGCTGGTATGGTGATGCGATAATGATTTTGAATCACAGTGGTGTCATTCATCGGTTGGTCTTTTGTCTTGAAAACCATTACGAAGCGATACAATGGGTTGTAGGGTTGTAGTTGAGAATATATCTATGGATGTGGCCAGCCAAGATAACACAAGATGTGAAGATGATTATTATGGGGTGATGCTAGCGAGGACCTAGAATGGAGGGAAAGACAATGAAGTTTTTGTGCATAGGAGCGAAAAAGTATGACTGACAGAAACGATCTAGAATCTGTCGATGATGAACTACAATGACCAGATAGATACAACGACATGGAGTGTTATCTAAGTCCCGTGGAAAACGCGAGAAAGAGATGCAATGAAGTGATGACCATTGTTTGTTTTCTTAGTGGGAAAGGATGGTGGTGATAGCTTGTCGAAAGCATCATGGGGTATGGCTAGGGGAATCCTTGGTAGGTGGATAAGACCTCGAGTTACAGGTTTCTCTTGGGATGCGGGGTTAAGAGAACATTGGGGCACAAATAGGATGGATGGAATGACCTAAAGGCACGAATAGTGAAATGTCGGTTAAGCGGCATGCTCGGTCATCCAATGATGTTTCTACATTACATGAATTCATCATGATGGTTTATGATTAATGGGGATACAGGTTTTTGGAAGGTTTACATGGAATTAATGGCCAGTGATTTTTGGGATTCTTTTTTGTTTTGGTTCCCTTGTTGGAAACTTCTTTGTTTGGGGGTATTTGTTGTAACCAATTTATTTAATTCTAATTTACTTTTTTAATAAAATTTTGAGACCATGAGGTAAGGCTCATGATTTTCATCATCTTGAATAAAAATTTACTTCATTTCTCTCTTCATATTAAAAACCTTTTTCTTACATATCCATATTTTCTAAAAAAACTAAATATGGTTTATAATATTGTCCCCTGATTTTTAAAACTCATTACTACCCTTGTTTGACTTATTTTAAAAAATGGTTTGAAAAGAACTTTTTTTTTCATTTTCAAAGGAGGACCTTTGGGAATTTTCTGATAAATTTTTTGTAGGAATGCTTTTTTAGAATATATAGAATAAATAAATTTTCTACCATCAGGAAAAAAATTTTCTTTAAATATTCCTTTATACGTTTACATGGTTATTTTGATTTAATTTTTTCCTTAATATATGTGTAGTATTTTTAGTTTGTGATTTCAAAATGGAAAGGTTATTTTCTACAAGAATATTTTAATGTTCTTTTAATGGTATTACTCTTCATCCAGGACAAAACAATTGATTTCACTTATTCTTTACCAGAGGTATGATCCAATGATATCGAACTTATTAATTATCTAGATTTTTTTATGTTTATCACTATTAGATGTGTTTGAAACCCATTTCATATCTACAGGTTATGTTATGATGAAGTGATGAAATCATTATGAAGCCCATTTTTTCATGGGTTCTAGTATGATGAATGATTTATGATATTTTAACTCAATATGTATGATTTAATTACATTATTAGTGGGACCAATATATCCCTTTTATGCATTAGGAAATGATTTATATCTCATGATATATTTAGGAATGGAATAGGGAGTGAACCTAGTTCAGTATATGACTTTTTACACAATGATATTCTTCAGAGTGAGACTTAAATACTATTATGGTTTTTTGAGTGAACTCATGACACTATTATATCCTTGTAAATGAACCGTTAATTCTAATAAAATAATTTTTTATGCTAATGTGTATTCTATAAATCAATGTCTTTTGCCTATATTAAGCTTTTTCATTTCATGTTATTTTATTCTTTTAAAAATAATGCATTAATATCTTCCAATATTTATATAATGGCTTAATATTATGATATTTTATATAAAGGATATGTTTGTTAGACATTAATATCATGTTATTACACCCTTATTCTGATGTTATGTTTATGTGATCATTGATATATCCATTGTTTACCCTTACTGAGCATCTGAGCACACCCTTTTATTGTATTTTCTTTCCCATGTTATGAATAAATGTATTAAGTATGATATGACAAAGAAGAATGATAGTTATTAAGAAATAAGTGGGATATTATGTAGGTATTTTATGAACTAGTTTTTATGTTGATAAGTTTCAAAATCCACTAAATTATATTATTCTTACATGAATTGTCTTATTATGTATTGAATATTTATATTTTAAGATGTGATATCTATAAATTAAAATTATGGGTAACTATATTGGAATTAAAATATAATCTTTCAACACAACACTAAAATATAAAACATATCTAGAAAATTTATATAACACTATTAGTTACACAAATTATATAACTTTTAATATGTTCAAAATCATTTATTTTATTTTTCAATTAATTGGATAAAAACTTTTCTAGTGTTGTGTAAGAATTTAAGGTAACTATATAATACCTAAAAATTATAAATAAATTAATATCAGGAATATAATTTCATTATACAAAAAATTACTTTCAAAATTAATTTATAACTACTTTTACCCTTATTTGAACACATAAATGATATCTAAAACTATGAGAGTCACATTTTGTAACTTTATTTGATTTAAATAATATATAAATAATTTATATAGCATAGTTTCCATTAAAATAATTAATTTAAAGGCTAATGGGATAAGTATTGAATTAAATTCATCCAAGAAGAATGAGGATGAATAACTATGGCCTTATGACTTATTTTTATTCTTGATTAACCTCATTTACACTCTACCGAGGTGATAATTTTTACCAGAGTTTCTATTCATATTAACCAAAAATAAAAGGGAACTATTTACCAAATTTTAGCCTCCTGATTCTAAATATGTAATACATTTCATCTAATTAAATAACTATAAATGGAATTAATTAAATTTAATGTTAGTGCGTAATTTTTTTTTCAAAAGTGCATTAAAATCATTTAATCATAAAGTTGAATGTATTATTATCCTATGCATAGAAAAATCGTTTTTGATTTTTTTTAAAATTTTATCAAGTAAATAATGTTTAATTTCAATTATAAAATTTCACTAATTTTGATATTTTGAATTTATTAATATAAAAATATATTGCATGCCAGAAAAAAATTCAAAAAAAAACATCAATTTTATTTTCAAATAATTTTTATTTTTAATTATAATTTTTTTAAAAGGATGGGGTAGAAGCCTCATTTATTATTAAATCAAAGAAAATGATTCTTTAAATAGGGTAGAGGGAGACCCATTACATAGCCCGAAGTCCCAGTGGGCATTTAGCCCATTACATGGCCCGTAGGCCCAATTTTTTGGCTCAAAGCCCATTCTGTGAATACTACTGCTATAGTAACTACCTCCTACATTACCCACCGCTGTTACAGTAACCTCTCGCCACTGCAATTTCCACCGTTTCTACAGTGAATCCACTTCTACATTGCTCTATAGTACTACTATAGTGAATTGCGCCCAATGGGTTTTAAACCGCCATTTTTCATGTGGTATTACGGGGTGCTTAACACTAAGCCAAACCCCATTT
The DNA here is from genome assembly GCA_963277665.1 of Viscum album. NCBI lineage: Eukaryota > Viridiplantae > Streptophyta > Magnoliopsida > Santalales > Viscaceae > Viscum > Viscum album. Next base: position 1,362,310,914 of record OY728143.1, on the reverse strand, counting down.
AATTATAATCATTTAATAACTAATGTATTCATTTTATAAATGTGTATATGGTATATATTTTATAATTTTGTTTTTACTATTCATACCCACCAAACCAATGGCTTTCCGATAATAGACATATAATATAATAATAATGTTATGCGGTTTATTTAAAATCATTATTGTGTGTAACATAGGTTATTGAAGAAATCAAATTATTTATGAGTAATATTTTATAAACATCTCATTGTGTTATGTTCTACCCCCCCATAATATAAATTTATTCCACAAATTTTTTCACTCTTATACAAATAGATAAGGACATTTCTATTTTATCAAATCTCTAATTTCCCACATAGCTTACTCAAATTGGTGGGTTTTCCAAAGAACTTTGACAAGGTGAGTATTATTTTTTATTAAAAATTTGTTTCCTTGACCCATAATCTATAAAAAAAATTATTCGTATGTAAAATTTTGTTGTAATAGTATTACCTATGAGTTCTATACATGAGAAAGATCAGGTATGTACTTTTTTAGGAGAGATACATGGAACACATGATGAACTTGAGAGACATTTAGTGGAAAATCCAATCGATATGATCCCATCCTAATATGATCAATAATTTCTAAAGGAACAATATAAATAGGTATTAACTTTCCCTTCTTTCCAAATCTCATCACCCTCTTTAAGATAGAAATTCATAGGAATACCTTATCACCAACTTTAAAACGTAGATATTTATAATGATTATCAACATAAATATTTTTTCAGTTATGAGCTACTCTTATCTGATGTTGAATAGATCTAACATTCTCTACCATTTACTCATCTATAACAGGTCCCGTTTTCTTTCTTTCTCTAACGTCATTTTCGCATGTTTTATTTTTCCAGTTCTTACCATAGAGGGATTTATAATGATTCATCCGAATGCTAGAGTGGAATTTATTATTGTAAGAAAATTCTGCCAAAGGAAGGTGTTTATCCCAACCACATTTCAAATCCATTGAGAAATAGTTCAAACTATATTCTAGAGGTCGAATAGTCCTATAATAATGACCATCTATCTATGTATGACAAGAAGTATTGAAACACAACTCTCTATCTAGAGATTACTAAAGGCTTCACCAAAACATTGAGGTAAACCTCAGATCCAGTTCAGATACAATTGACAGTGGTACACCATAAAAATCACTAAACACCTGATGTATAGAAATGAAATTTTATTAAGAGAGAAATATTATATAATATAAATGAAGTGTTTTTACATCGTAATTCAATCACCAAAAACCCAAATAGAAATATTCACTTTAGATGTATTGGGGAGATTGAGGAATGAAATCCATTGGGAAATTTTACTATTTCTATTCTAGTATGGGCAATGCTTGTAAAATCCCCTAATATTTTGTTCTATAACCCTTAACTTACTAAAATAAAAATAAATTAGAAATATACTCGGAAATACATCTCCTTACACTTCTGGAATTATTGTTAATTGCGACGGACTATTTGCGATAGGATCCAGTCGCAAATAGGCTTTAGCGACGGGTTTCCATCACAAATAGCCCGTTGCAGAAAATGTTATCGCAAATACAATTTTTTGCAATGGGCCCATCGCAAAAAATATTATTTTCTACGGGAATGTTTCACGTCGCAAATAAGCTTCTCATTATTTGTATTATACATACATAAACGTTTTTTTGATAGGCCCGTCGCAAAAACTATTTGTGACAGGATATTTTCCTGGTGCAAATATATATATATATATATATAACTTTCTTTGATGGGCCCGTCGCAACAAATTATTTGCGACGAGATTACTTACCTGTCGCAAATATGTTTTTAAAAATATTTAGTTAGGCTATTTGCGACGGGGTCCCGTCGCAAATAATAAATTAATTTTTTAAAAAATAAAATTCAATAATATTACCATTGTTGAAAAAATAAAAATATTATTATTAAAACAATAAAAAAATAAAAAATATTAAAATCTCAATATTCACAAAAAAATAAAAAAATAAAAAAATATTAAAAATTAAATTATGTAATATTTACACCAATATAAAAGACAGAAAATGTGACTAATATATATTGCAATTTTAATTCAAATGTTTGTAACAGAAAAAAATCACTAGGGGTCATCTAGAACCGGTGGAGGAGATGAAGGAGCTGGTGGAGGAAACTCTATCCCTAAACTACGAGTCAGACAACGCATGTACCCCATCTACTCCGGATGTTGTTGCTGCCATCGACGGATCTGCTCCTCGTAATGCTGCTCCTACTGCTGCTGCCGCCGACACATCTTTTCTTGTTGCTTCTGCAAAGTCTATATATGCTTAGCCTAAGCTCGCAACTGCTCCTGATATTGTGAAGCAGAATATAATGCCTCTCCATGATCTCCTCTCGAGCTGGACACCGATATATCAGTAGTACCATTATAAGTATCAGGAGTCAAATGAGAGTTGATGCCAACTACTCTGCCCTTCTCAAATCCATACTGAGTCTCCTGCATCCATGCTGCCTAATTATTCCTAATTATTCCAAATTATTCCTAATTATTACTAATTATTCTTAATTATTACTAATTATTCCTAATTATCACTAATTATTACTAATTATTCCTAATTATTCCTAATTATTACTAATTATTTCTAATTATATCTAATTATATCTAAATATATCTAATTATATATAATTATTACTAATTATTACTAACTATTACTAATTATATCTAATTATATCTAATTATATCTAATTATATCTAATTATTCCTCATTATTATTAATTATTCGTAATTATTACTAATTATTCCTAATTATTCCTAATTATTCCTAATTATTACTAATTATTACTAATTATTACTAATAATTACTAATAATTACTAATTATTCCTAATTATTCCTTATTATTCCTAATTATGACTAATTATGACTAATTTTGACTAATTATGACTAATTATGACTAATTATTCCTAATTATTCCTAATTATTCTTAATTATTCCTAATTATTCCTAAATATGCCTAATTATTCCCAATTATTCCCAATTATTCCTAATTATTTCTAATTATTCCAAATTATTCCTAATTATTCGTAATCATACCTAATTATTCTTAATTATACCTAATTATTCCTAATTATTCCTAATTATTCATAATTATACCTAATTATCCCTAATTATCCCAAATTATACCTAATTATCCCTAATTATCCCAAATTATACCTAATTATCCCTAATTATCCCTAATTACCCCTAATTATCCCTAATAATAACTAATTGTCCCTAATTATCCCTAATTATCCCTAATTATCCCTAATTATCCCTAATTATGACTAATTATGACTAATTATTCCTAATTATGACTAATTATTCCTAATTATTCATAATTATTACTAATTATATCTAATTATTACTAATTATAACTAATTATTACTAATTAGTTCTAATTATTACTAATTAGTACTAATTATTACAAATTAGTACTAATTATTACAAATTAGTACTAATTATTACTAATTATTTCTAATTATTACTAATTATTACTAATTATTACTAATTATTACTAATTATTACTAATTATTCATAATTATTCCTAACTATATCTAATTGTTACTAATTATATCTAATTATTACTAATTATTACTAATTATTACTAATTATTTCTAATTATTACTAATTATTACTACTTATTACTAATTTTTCCTAATTATTCCCAATTATTACTAATTATTCCTAATTATTACTAATTATTACTAATTATTACTAATTATTCGTAATTATTCCTAATTATTACTAATTATTCCTAATTATTGATAATTATTCCCAATTATTACTAATTATTCCTAATTATTCCTAATTATTCCTAATTATTCCTAACTATTCATAATTATTCCTAATTATTCCTAATTATTCTTAATTATACCTAATTATTACTAATTATTCCTAATTATTCCTAATTATTCCTAATTATCACTAATTAATCCTAATTATTCCTAATTATTACTAACTATTCCTAATTATTACTAATTATTCTTAATTATTACTAATTATATCTAATTATTACTAATTATATCTAATTATTACTAATTATATCTAATTATTACTAATTATTCCTAATTATAACTATTTATTGCTAATTATATATTTTTATTGCTAATTATATATATTTATTCCTAATTATATCTAATTAATATTAATTATAACTAATTATTTATAATTCTTACTAACAATAACAATTTCTTAGTAAAACTAAAAATAATAAAAATCAATTGAAATCAAATTAAATTATAACTCATAAACAACAATTAAAATTAACATAAAAAATAAAATAAATATAAAAAAATACCTTAAACTTTGATATTCTGAAGATATTGACGCCCTCTAATTGCTCTTTTATAAAAAACTTCAACTAAAAGAAAATTTCTCTTTGAAATTGAAGAATGAAGTGAGAGAGAGAGCAAGATCTGAATGATTTGGGAAAAAACGGATGAGGGTTTATATAAGTTAGATTAGTTGTGATGGGATTATTAGTGACGGGCATCCCATCGCAAATGGTGGTATTTCCTACGAGTCCCGTCGCAATTACCCTCACCCGCATTAATTACAGTCGACAGTTAAAAGGTTATTTGCGACGGGTCTCATCGCAAATAGTGTTTGCCGACAGTCTTTTTATGATGGGACGACATCCCGTCGCAAAAAGTTATTGACTGCCATCGGGTATTTGCGACGGGACCCGTCGCAAATAACCCCGCGCGGTTTGGCACGCAAGCCGCACCACACTATTTGTGACGAGAGACATCTCCCCGTCGCAAATAGTTTTCGCGCGGTTTGGCGTGCAAGATGCACCAAACTATTTGCAACGGGAGACGAAATCCCATCGCAAATAATTGGTTATATGCGACGAGAACTTCTCCCCATCATAAATAGCTTCATGGACTTGTAATTTGCGATGAGATTTATTCCCGTCGCAAATAGTGATTTTTCCCGTAGTGTTATTCCATCCTACAAGAAATAATCTTTCAAATTTCTATACATCTTCATACTTCATGGATGTATTGATAATGAAGTATTATAAGCCTTCTGCAATAATTCATTCTTCAAATCTAGTACCTAAGGGACACATACATAGTTCCACAATATTATTATTCCATCACAATCAAGGTTAACTCAGGTATATTTCAAACCTTCTATTGCAGCTCTACATCATCCTTATATCCCACATTAATCTTCACATGAATATATAGTTTAACACTCATTTTAAAAATATAATATTTCTCCCCTTAAATATTTCAATAGATATAATTTAGATGCCCTGAAATATTGTATCTTTTTTTATCCTCATCGTAGATAAGCTAGAATGATCCTTTCGACTCAGATCATCCACCACCTTGTTCCATTTCCTAGGCATGTAATATATTTAGCATTCATAATATTTTATCAGCACCAGCCATATTATTTGGTACATCTTCAACTATTTTTGAGTGAAAAAAATTACACTTTTTTATCAGTATATGTTTCACACATTTCTCCATAGAGATAATTCCTCTATATTAGTTATGCTAAAAATTACTACAGATAAATCTAAATCATTAATTGGAAAAAATTTCTACTAGCCCTTCAATTGTCATAAGGCATCTGTTATAACCATATAATTCTATATGTGTATACATCCTAGTCTCCTATTTGATGCAACACTATATATTACAAACCCTTACCCACTACAGGTTAATGTAAGTATGAGTTCCCTGATTGGACTTCTCATTAGTTATTTAAAAATATTCCCCACATTCATCCATCCAATTGGGCTTTGTTCCTTTCCAAGATAACTTTTTGAGTGGATTTGATAGCCTTGAAAAAATCACAATAAAGCACCGATAATATACAACCAAACCAAGAAATTTTTTGATCCTAGTCATAGTGGATGGTCTAGGATAATGTTTAATTTCTCTTATCTTTGAAGGGTCTTCTAATATACCCCCACTTGAGATTATATGACCCAAGAATGAAACTTTTTGAAGGAAATATTTATGCTCCAAAAATTTATCATAAAATTCATCATTCATTACGGTCTTTAGTATAATTCTTAAATTATCTTCATGATATTCTTTACACTTTAAATAAATCATAATATCATCTATAAGGAATAAAAAAAATAAATCATAGTAATCTAGAAAGACTCTATTCATTAAACGTATGATGATAGTTGGGAAATTAGTAAGGACCAATGGAATCACTATAAAATCATAGTACCCATACATTATATGAAATATTGACTTGGGTATATCCTCCTTGTTGACCCTAAATTGATAATATCCAAAATAAAGCTAAATCTAGGAAAAGTATCGATCTTCATGCAGTTAGACAAACAAGTCACGAAAATGGGCCTGAGGATACTTGTTCTTGATAGTGATCTTATTAAGTTACATATAATCAATGAAGAGTCACATTGTTACTTATTTATTCAAAACAACCAACACAAATGCACCCTAATTTTATGTACATTTCTAAATAAATACCTTTTCAAGATTCTCCTAGAGTTTCTTCTTCAATTGTCGAACCAAACTAGGGCCATTTTATATAGATTCTTGGAAATAGGTGTAGCACTAGGTATGATTTCTATTGAAAACTCAACTTCACAATTTAGTGGAGACTAGGAAACTCTTATAGAAATACACTAATAAAATCCCACACAATATAAATATCTACTATTTTGAGTTTCTACCAAACCATTTGAGAAAAATGCCCCTTTTTACTAGGAATCATGATCAATACTATGGATTTAATTTCCATCTGATGTTCATTTTTATCATCACATTGATAGGTGATAAAATTTTGGCTTATAATATCAAACAAAATATTCCTTCCTTATCAATTCATGTTTTTTATGTAAATAAATACAATCCATCCCCAAAATAACATCAAATTCAACTAGATGAAGAATGTAAATATTTTCATGAAAAAACTTCCCAAAAAACATTAATAAGAGATGAATAATAGACTTGGGATGTTATCATCATACTATTAGAGGTTTTTATAGCCAACTCAACTTCAAATTTTTGAGGTGGTACTATGATACCCATGGAAAAAATTTTAGATAAAAAGAGTGTATAGATCCAAAATATAATAAGACATTAATAGTTGTACAGTGGAAGATAAGTGTACCATTCACCATGTTGTTGTTATACCCACCAACAGAAGTAGCGATCTTCTGAGATTTATAATTTTCATTGGGATTAAGAGGTTATTTATTTCAATCATCATCATTAAAAAATTTATTTGGTAACGAGTTCACATAATGACTATACCACTTGCATTTAAAACACTAGAGTGTGAATGGTTCATTCTATGGGTATTTCTCTCTGTTCTCATCATTAGCTAATTTCATTCCACCACTTTAGTATTCAATTTCCATATGACCTTCCTTTATACACATGACACATTTATAGGTTCCCTTAAGATAATTTCCCAAATGTTTCCTTCAACACTTTGAACATAAATTAAGTATAATTCTCTTCTCTCTATGGTTTTTATAATTTAAATTGAATTTTGTCTTTATTTTTTTGTCAAATCCATGAAATTGATGGGTAATTAGTATCTTCATTTCCACCATGATAGAAAATCCAACTATTTGTTTTATTTTTAATGAAGTCCTATACGGCTAATTCACTTCATATAGTTGGTTTTAAGACACTGAATAATCGTTCAAGCTTACTTTCAGTTTGGCTAATAATACCAGAAGCATAACTCACAATTATTATAAAATTTTCCTCATAGGTACCAATGGTCGTAATGGCCTGAATGCCTTCATTTTTTATTATTATTTGATAATCCACTTTTAAAGGGGTAAGGTGGAACCCTTACGAGGCCCGAAGGATTATAGACCATTACATTACGTGTAGGTATTAGAGGGAATCACCCAGACAAGACAAATTAGACCTGCTCCGCCCTAGAATATTTCATGATATCAGCATTCCACATTCGCAGGGTTGGTCAGATAGCTTTCCAGTGAAAAGATTCACAAGCCTAGTACTGAGGGAAAATCCATACCCTCACATTATTCCAATTCTAGTTAGCTCTACTCTAGTGAAGGGATTCATCATCCTTATACTATCACTCAAGGAATTACTTACCCATTTTTTTAAAGAAAATTAGGTATGTACTTATTGAGAAATAATATCTTAAATTCATCCACTATGTAGAGTCAATATATTTTTATTCCCACATGTTCTTAATAGTATTCCCACATTGATCTAATTAACCTTATAAATGATAAACAAGAAATAAAAAAAATTTAGTATCTGAACACTATAGATAATTAGATATATTTTTAATGGTACTAATCTATTTCTCAATGACTAGTGGATTAGTGGACCTTCTAAGAAAGGTGGATGTTGCCACATGAAGGACATAGAAGAACAATATTCAATTTTTTCTCACTTCAAAGATTAGAATCATTCATATCTTGATAACTTTGTGTGAGAATAACTATACTATTTTACATTCCATCTCCCATAACATTTTTTTTCTCAGGAGGGTAATAGTTTCATTTTCCATCGCATTCATTATTAAAATGATTCCCTCAGGTTCAAACCATTTAATAAAACCAAAAACAATAGTGCAAGAAATAATAATCATGATTAGAATTAAATTAACCATTAAAAATTATTTATATCATGTCTAAATCATTATACCTTTGTCTATGAAACCTTTGGTTTAACCTCAATCATTCATGATCAGTACAAAAAATTTAGAATTTTATTCAATATATAGAATTATCCCTATGGTTATTAATAATTTTTTATCACCCTTATTTCTAAAGGTTGTATTAACCATTATCTAATACCAATTATAGAAATCAATACTTTTTATACATATATATCAAATCGTAATAGATGAATTTCTATTATATAACATTTAGATCCATGCCAGAATCAATTTGGTCTAGTATATTTGGAAACTTGGAAACACAAACAGTTGGTTCATAACATATCTATATCATATCCCAATTATTTCTTCATAACTATCACTGTTCTTAGAAATATCATACTTAATACCTTTCTTCAAATTGAGGGGAATAAAAATAAGAAAAGGGATATCACAAATGTTTTGTATGTGTAAAAAATGAGGATATCAATGATCACATAAGAATAACTTGAGAATAAGGGTATAAGAAAATGATATCAAAATTTTATAACCATAACCTGTATATTATAGATTATAATCATAAGTCATGTAATAATTATTAGGATTTTATAATACATGAATCATAAGGTATTCAAAGAACATGAGCCATGAGAGAATAATATTGGCATAATACATTGAATAATGGAATATGCATAATTATATAAATTTATTTCCCTAATTTCCAAGGATCAATTACAAGACTATAATAGTGGTTTGGGTTCACTCCCTAAACCATCATATTAGTCAAAATTCACTCACAAGACTATAATAGTGGGAAATAATTCCATACTGAACTTCGTTCACTCACAAATCTAGTACTGTTTATCTCACGAGATATCAATAATCACCTAATGAATTAGAGGGAGATATAGGTCCCACCATTTATATAATTAAAATTATACTTATTTTTTCTACAATATCATAAAACATTTATTGTATGATAACCCATTAAAAGAAATGGTCTTCATAAATATTTTATCATTTCATCGTCGAATAACCCATGGAAAAGTTATAGGTTTAATAAACATCTTATAATAATAAACACAAACTAAATAGAGAAAGAAGAATGATGGAATAACTAGAAAATATCCCCATTAAATAATAAGTGAAATCAAGTTATTTTTTCCTTTATGAGTATAAATTCCATTAAAAGGGCATTAAAACATTTTGTGGAAAATAAACATTCTATTTTTCAAGTCACTTATTTAAAAGAATGGTGTAATTATAACTAATAAAATTTTATTTTAAAATAACCATGTAAACATGAAAAAGACGTTTAAAGGATATTACTAGTCATTTCAGTGGGAAAATTTCTCATGTTCTATGAGTTGAAAAAATATTCATTTCACACTGTTGAAAAAAATTAAAAAGTACCTCATTCAGAATATTTCAAGAATATTAATTTCATTATCTTTTTTAAAATGAAAAACATGGGTAAAAATGAATTAAAAAAAGAGTATAATATTAAAAACCATATTTAAAACATTTTCATAAAAAAATATATGGAATAAAAAGGTTTTTTGATCTAAGAGATAAATGAAGTTGATTTTCCTTTGAAACATATTTCATGTAACTTGAGTACTAAATAAGAGGAAGAAGAAAATAAAAAATTTAATTTAATGAAATAAACATATTATAATAAAATTAATAATATTATTGAGGGTTATATCATAATATTTAATCATTAAAACATACTCATAAACAATCCTGATAAACAATGGGATTGTAACATAAAACTCATTTCCTCCAGTTCACCTTTCTTCAAAAGCACTCTAAACTCTAGTATAATAAATTTAATTTTTTTAAATTTAATAATGTATTTAATTTCATAATTATTATATCATATATTATTCCTTTATAACATTTCAACACCCCCTTTTATTAATAATTCCTTATTAAAATCATCATTTTGGGTGTTTACTATTTCATTTATCATGAGTATTTTAAGTCAATACTTTTGGTCCTTGTAAATTTATCTGGGTTCCATAGTCTCCATAATATTAAGAAATATATAAATATTACTTATATTCACCATATAAATATTTATATTAATCTAAAAAATTTAGATATAGAAAAATGAATTGCACTGTTCATGGAGATGGTAGCCTATATATACGTGTATGATCACTGTTTTCATTTTTTGATGGATAGAACTAAATAAACTTAAATATTAATTTAGATTTATTGGATAATTATTATATCATATATATCATTTATATTAATAAAATTTTTCATCTTTACCAAACATGTATAATATAATTGAAAAATGAATTACATCACATCGTGGAGGTTGTAGTTCACACATACACACGAACAATGTTAACATTTCCAAAAAAATTGGATGGTAAGTAGTTATATGTGATATTTTTATTATAGAAGTATAATAATTTCATAAATATTATATATAAAAAATAAAACCACCATAATAACCTTTCATAAAATATGGTGATGAAGAATTAATTGTAATGTAGTATGGAGATGGTAAGTCGTACATATGCATGAGTGATAATATAACTTCTCATTTGATCAGAAAGATGGAGTATAATAGATTATTAAAAATAATTATATAATCTAATAATATTTATTTCAATTATGTTTTTATTTTATGGAATATAACATATATCTAGAATAGGTAAATAAGTGTATACAATAAAATGATTAGGTGAGATGATTATATCTTCTTTGAAACAACTCCATTAGATCTCCTATAATGAGCTCTAGGGTTGGTCTTATGGGAATAATATAACCTCTAGAATGTGTATATGGAAGTTTAGAATATAAATTGGTAGATTTTTTTGGATATATAAGGCTCAATGTGGTGTAAATAATTGTAGGTAGAGTTGCCTTTTTATAAATGAGGTGCGGGGTACTTTTTGAATTTCTCAAAAGATTAAATTATAATAAATTCATTTTCAAGAAAAAAGCCTCAAAATGGGAAGGTATTAAAATATATTGTAGGATAAGGATGTAATACCATCAACCTATATAATTTAGATAATTTTTTTTTTCATTTTAAACCTTATCATTTATATTAACCCTTAATTAACTAATTATAATTTCAATGACCATAAAAACTTTTTCAATAATAAAGGGTTTTATTTTTTACATATACAATGACAATTGGCCCCTAAATGAAATATTTTGGACATTTGCGACCATATAATATCCACCTTGTATTATTTAAACTATATTTTATTATTTTTAAATAATTTAATAAACTATTATTTTTATAAAATATCATTTTTGTCAATTTTGAAATTATTCATTTAATTTGACTTAAAGAACATAAATAAAAAGATGGTATTCAAATATAATATTTAAGAAAAAAATAATATTTATATTTAAATATAAAAATAGTGTAATAATATAAATTACTCAAATTATTCATCTGTTTCTATTTTTAAAATCATATATTTAATTTCCCGTTAATTTGAAAAATACTATTTTAGTGTTGTGTATGCATTTAAGCTAATTATATAATACCTAAATATTAAAAATAAATAAAAATCAGGAAAATAATATCTTTATTCAGAAAATTAATATTAATATTCATTCATAACTAGTTTCTGTTCCGATGTGAACATGTAAAAGTATATTTTAAACTAAGAGTGTGACATTTTGTTACATTCTTTTTTTAAATAATATATAAATGATTTTCATTTAAAAGTGTGAATTAAAGTAATAAATTTAAAACCTATTTTTATAAGGTTATAATTAAATTCATCCAATAATAATTATGATAATAAATGAAGGCATTATCACTTTTTTTTAATCTAGATTAACATGATTTACCATTTATCATGGTGATAAATTTTTACATAGTTACTATTCGTATTGAAAAAAAATAAAAGGGGCCTATTTTAAAAATTTTAACCACATTATTATAAATATAAAATTAATTTAATATAATTTAATAATTATAAATATCAAAAATTAATTTTAAATTTTGAGCGAAAAACATGACAAAAACTGTTTTTCGAAAAAATACTTTGTAATCATAAAAATGGATTTATTATTATCTTATGCTAAGGAAAATATTAGTTGAATGATTTAAAATTTTAGTCATGTGAATAATATATAAATTTTTATAAAATAAACCACCAATAAAGATTAATTTAATTTATTATTATAAAAATAATTTCCGTGCAAATAACCAATTTTTTAGAAAAAGCATTAGTTTTATTTTCAAATATTTTTTGTTTTTAATTAAAATAATTTGGTAACTAATTAGTTAATTTTATAAATGTTCAGAATATATAATTTTCATAATTTATCCATTACTATTCATACCCTCCAATCCAATGGTTCGGAGATAGTGGGTATATAATATTTTAATAATGTTGTATGGTTCTTCTAAACATGTTGTTTCATATAACATATGATAATATTGAAAAAAAATTATTTAAAGAGAAATATTTCATAAAAAATATGGCATGTTACATAAAAGGAATAAAATGAGATAACTTACAAATATTAAATCCTTTTTATATACTAATTGTTAGATTCCTTCTAAAGCATTACTTACCAAGACCTCAATCATTTTTTGTGGGTGAACCTAACAGTCTGGTGCCCATGAATTGTTTTTTAAGGGAATGAAAGTAATTAAGAGACACTAATGGTTAGGTTACTTATTCCTGAAATCTTATTTAAGTTACACTTAGTTGGAAATCCTTAATGTTTTGGATTCCAAAGGAATAGAGTTGGGTTCATCCACTTGATAGATCAAACAAGGAGATTTTTTCTTAATTATCTAAGAGACATATATGATATAATTAAAAATTTAGTCTACTAGATATAGTTATGGATTATTTACCTAAAAAAACTAGTGTATTTAATGATGAAATATACATCACGGTTCACTAAAGTTATTATGTTTTGAAAAGGGGTTATCATTTTTTCTGGGACCCATTTAGTAAAAATTTGTACTAAATTATAATAAATCATGATTCTTATTCATAAAATATTTGGTTTTTTATAATAACACAGTCATCATCAAACATATCTTTGAAATTAATCCTTATAAATGAGATGCTTAATGTAAGCAATTTCTATGACTTTTAACTTAAGAAAAATATTTCGATCATAAATTCTTTGTGTTCAATAAACAATTTCTAAATTAACCATGTGTTGAAGTTGTTAAACATTTGAATCGAGATTCTTATGAGAACTATAAAATGATTCAATTTGGGGTTCAAGGGAGTTATATGAAAAATAAATTGTGTAATTTTAGTCTCAAATACTCAATATGAATGGGTATGTAAATGGTTCTCAATATGTTTAGGTATACTATTGACCTAGTGAGACTATAGAATTCCTTAGGAATAAATTTTTTAGGAATTAATTATATTTTATTATGTTTAAATTTTTCATCAATATAAATGAGTTTAACAAAACTATTATCTAATATTCTAAATAATTAAGAATAAATGAGCAGGGTATGTGATATCTAGGTTCTCGTGTTGTATAAAAAATACTAGTGGATAAAAGATAATACCATAAGAATGGATATTAGTCAGAGAGTCCAATGAAACTTATTCAAGTAGCCAGTAAAATAAATTAAAACATAAAATTAATATCAAGAAATATTAGTAATGATTTCATAGGATGTAATGTTTTGAGATACCTGAAGCGGTTTTGGAAGATCCATGTCAAATATTATTGTCATAGAAATAAATTCCTCCTTTTGAATGGTAAGTGATACCAAATTCATAATTTACAAATAAGGTAGATAAAAAGGGTGTAAAAATATAGGGGATAATTGATTAATTCTATAGTTTTCATTAAAGTGATGAAGAAATTTCCACATCAAATGATTTAATGTAAAGGGATTTTTCAATTTTAGATAGATTTAATCAAATTTTTTGTGTCTTAATCTCATTTCTATTATAATATTAGAGTATTTTTCTATTAAAAAAGAGTTGTTGGGAATATGATGTGATCATTAAATTAATATAGATGATTTATGATTCATCAAACTTTACAACATACTTGAGAAGAAGATAAGGATATTTTTCTATATTGGATAAATATTTTATCAATAATTTTCTAAAATTTGAGGGAAGAAGTTTATACAGACCATCTATGGTGTGATTTAATTAAGTCTTAATTTTAGAGGAAAATTATTGGTATTAGTGGAAGGATCACTTGGGGGTTAATTGAGCTTGTAATATTAATTTTTATTTATTAAAATTATAAATTTTAAATCCCCACAATCTGAAATATATCATAGTTAAAAAAATATACTAGGTATAGAAAATTTGATACTTTAAAAACATTTCACAACAACATAATCAATACCCAATTAAAATAAAAAAATTAATTCTGATTTTGGAAATTATTCTACTCTTAACAAAAAAATGTGTATATCAATTATAAATGTAAAATATCAATGTTATTTTAAAAAAATTAATTTAAAAAATAATTAGTGAAAATCAAAAGTTTTAAAATAATTTTTGATTGAATTCAAAACAAGTCAATAAAGAGTATATTAAATAATAAGTTGGGCTTAAGAAAAGATGTTCAATTCCTTGATAGCGCCTAATCATTCCCCCCTGACCGCAAACCACTAAAAATAATGATCATTCAAAAGTAAAAATATCTGAAACATATATTAGGTATGATAATATTCTAGGAATATTTGGTAATAGAAACTACCCACAAGGATATCCAAGGTAGACTAAGCCTATTTTATTGTTATCTAAGGGATAATAATTATAAATAAATAAAGATAAATAGTATCCAATTACTCTTATTTAAAAAGTATAAGTTCTACCAAATATGAAAAAAACCCAACCATGAATAATATATTATGAGGAATAGAGATAGAAAAGAGTAAAGAGAACATGTGATAAATCTCAATCTCTAACCACATTTGGTTGATCAGTAGGGTTATACACCTTGAATTATTATCCAGTGAATTTGGTAGTGAGAGTTGTAGTCAGTATTTCTTCTTACTTAATATTTTCAATATCATATTTAATATAGAATGTTATGAAGTCAAAAAATTAAAACTAATTTTTCATTTTTCTCTAGAACTTTGCATTCTCAAGGATTCCTAGTATTTGAATAATACATTTCTGCACGTATCCTTTACTAAGTAATCATATTGGATCTCAACATATTGAAAAATATTTTAAAAATTTATACATACATTAAATACAAAATTATATCCATTAGAATTATGTAATTAGACACTATAAGTTTGAACTCTCATAATTGAAAAGTAGGTAAAAATATTCTTACAGTCGATTACCCTAATGGCCAGTAAAATCTTAAGTAAGTCCTTTTCTCTTTTAAATAATTAAAAACATGCAGTCAATGTATACTACTATCATACAACATCTTCCTAAGGTGGTCATTCCAAGTGTAGCTAACTGGAGAAATGTGTGGTTTGTGATTTTCTTAATATGGTAGGTCCAACACTTATAATATTTTATTTTTTTCTCGCACCATTGATCATTTATATTCATGTGTTATATTTTATAATTTGAGTAATTCATTTATGTAATTCATGAAGTAGATATTCCAAATAATTCAATGTTTCCATAAAGTTATCAAAAGAATAAGAAGAGTATGTAAGGGTATAACCACACCTCACCATGCTATTTAAGCATCAACAGGCAGACTATTATGTCTTTGAGGCACGGTATAAGGGTCTATAGACACTGTGTAAGGGTCATAAGGTTATACATAAGGGTTATCAGAAATTATTTAAATGAGTTCTCTTTTATATAATGTTTTATTAATCAAGAGTAACACATGGACAATCCATAAAAATCATTATTTTTCATAAAAAATATATTTCTTTTGTAAAAATTATAAATCGTAAAAATAATAAGAAACATGATTTGAGAACATTAAAATATGAAGTTTATATACTAATACAACAATATCCACTATATTGATAATCAAAATTCATTATAGGATAATTTTTAAATTTATACAGAGTTACAAGAAACATAAATAAAGTTTTTTTATGTTCAAGGTAAACTATTAATTGTCCGAACCTTAGTATTTTTCTCCCCCATTATGGATTATAAAAAAGTTACAAAATTGTAATAATAATGAATAACTTATATTGAAATAAATTAATAGAAATAAGGAAATTAATCTGAAAAGTAAGAACATGGAATAGATAAATCATTCAAGATAAAAGTTAGAATTTATTTAGGTCAAAAGGTTTAAAACAATTCAAAATAAAAATAACCATATCATGCATATAATTTGGAATAAAATTTATTCTATATAGAGGATTTTTATTTTAATTTTGAAGGTTGAGGTATAGTTTTGGGATTAAATTGGGATTATCCAATTATAATTCCACAAACCATAGGCCTAAGATGCTACACAGACTGAGCAGGTGTGAATCTAGATGGTGGAATAATGAAATCAGTTGATGAAAGAACTAAAGAGGTTGAGGCTAGTGAAACTCTAGGTATTGGAAAGGTTATATGCATAAACAAAAGTGCATGAACACTATACAAATACAACCTCAAGAAGTCTGTAAGGTTCTTCAATTCTCTAGATCTATTTCCCATAACTTCTAAAAATACGGTCTTTTCCTTTATTAATATGTATAAGATAGGTTATATAAAATATATCTAATCTACTTGAGTTTTTTAAAACCTTGGTTACTATAGTAATATTAATTCCACCATCTAATCACTAAAATAAATAATGTAATTCATTCTTTGAAATGATATTTTTTTATAATACATGATGTGGATTTTTATGGTATCTCTATCATTTATATATTTCATGGAATATCTTATGGCTAGATAAATAGTTTTGGTTACATGAGTTTGAAACTAAGAAATCATCATCTCTCTCGTTCCTAAAAACACATCTAGAACCTATTTAATCTCTTTTTAAAAAATATTTCTAATAATATTTTCATCATTTGATACAACTTGCATAAGAAGAGTTAAAGAAGAGGTAAAAGAAAAAGGAGTTGGTTCTTTTTAAGTAGAGGCATGTGAAACTAAAATATGATCCATTTGAGATATATGTTTCTTTATATCCTCAAGATTTTCATGCATGAATCTATCGAGATAATTTATTTATGAAATTTCCATTTCTATATGGAAAAAATGATAAATTTTTTGGGTTTAATGTTTTTAAAAATATAAATAAATTCCAAGGATATGAAATCCTCATTAGTAGAATAAAATATGGTTCCAAACTCATAAAATAAATGCTTTAAATTTTAAATTCACAAAAATTAAACTAATTAAATTCATTACTTGTAACATAAAATGAAGTAGAATAATGATGTGGTGAAGTTTCTTAGTCATGAGGATATGGAACTTCTATTTATGGTGTTGAATATACAACATCGATTTCATCAATATTTAATAAAGAATTCATTTCCATTAATAAATAAGATTCAAACAGTGGTCCTGCCTCAATTTTCAATACATCATATTTCTTAATAGTATTAACTACCCCTAATTCTATATTTGAAACAGGCTTCATAAGTTGATCTAAACACATCATTAAAATATTTTACACTTTTTTCCAAAACTTATTCATCAAGTCTTCCTGATTTAAGACAGTTTTCCTCAATACTTTAATCCACATCAATCCAATCTATTAAGGATCCATAAAAATATTACTTATTTTAGGAGAAATATATTTGGATGGTTAACCATGCCTAGTAATATTCCCTCAACCTGTATCATATTCACATTCATAAAAAATTATGTAATTAATACCCAACATAAAATATATAGGTGATTTATTCCACATAAAATGTGCAATATCAATATTATATTATCCCCTGCCTATACATTGATGGTTTGGTATCATTCTTAATTTCATTTACTGAAGGAATAACTTCCACATGAAACTCATTTTTATCTTATTCATCTTTATCAAACACAGAAGGATATTTAATTATGATCAGTGAAGGAAGGTTAAAACAAAGTTAAATTATTATTAACTTCATTTTATCTTAAAGGAATATACTTAAGAGACTCTGCATGTCCATAATAAAAATTTTGTGATCTGTGACTTCTCAATAGGTGTAGGGAAAGAAGCTTCCATTAGATTGGGAGTATAAATCATTTCTTCCTCAAGATGTCTCGCTACCTATATTATTATTATTATTATTATTATTATTATTATTATTATTATTATTATTATATCCTCACCACTTTGAAAATCCATTTCAATTTCCAATAATGATCTTACCACCTCTTCATGATCAATAAAATGAACATCAATATTTTCTTCATAGGAATATTCAACCACAACATCTGGTTACAAACATGGATCATAATTAAATTTAGGCCTTAATAGATTTTTGAATTGGATGTATTTCTCATAGAGCTTCTCACTATTATCTATCCATAAGCTCTTCCTTGTATTCTAGTCCAATTTCATCCACTTTAATATGATTTTATTTAAAAAAATAGACCCATTATAAGAAACAAAATTATCCTCCCCTAAGAAACAAGTCCCTTGGACTCAATCATGGTTGAGATGAACTTCACCAAGGAAATATAAATGAACCTAAAAGTGGGAATAAAAATATCCCCCATATTCCCCATCAAGATTCTAGGCAAGTTGATTCAAACACCAATTAAAAAAAAATATTTCAAAAACAAATCTAGATGCCTCAAAATACAAAAGTTACTTTATCTTGTAAAAAGTAGTTGATGAATAAACTTAACTAGTAGTGTACATTCTCTATTGAGTTCTATATAATTAGATGTTCCAATGTTTTAGTTTATAGTTTTTTCTTCTATATATTTATCTATCTCAAAATGAACATGGTTTATAGGATAATATCTTTGAAAGTCTTCAAACTCACCTTCTTGTGGAATTTTCAAATATTTATCCCACAGATTATATGAAAACACTAATTCCTACCATTTCACAAAAGTGAAAATTATATTCTTATTTTTACCAGTTTCAAACGTTATATTCATATAAAATTAGTTTACTATCCTTGGATAAAATATGTTACCATTTTTGTTAACAAATCAGTCTATACATGATTTTGTAAAATTTATAAAAAAAATATATGCTTGATTTTAACCACTCTACATCCACTACATTCTCTAGTGTAACAAAAATATTTGAGATATTTAGAATTCATGGATCAATAAACATACTAGAACAAAATTTTTACAATTTATTAGAAGGTTGAATATCAACATTATCAAAATAAAATATTTAACTTATGCACATTATTATTGCATATGGGATCAAGAGGTTTGGGTGAAGGAAATGGTTTAAAAAAGATGTGATATGAAAGGGTCACTAGGTATTATGGTTTATAAAAAAAACATTTTAATCTAATTTGAAATTTTTTATATCATTTAAGACAATAAACCAAAAAACATTGAAAACAAAAATAAATTAGGATAAAAAATAAAAAAAGAGAAAACATGTGAAATTTAAGTTAAACATTCATGTTAGATAGAATAACTATGGTACATGACTTATAGTCACTCAAGAAGGTCATGGTATCTTGATCTACCACATGACCAAGTTCTATGGTAGCTTGGATAGTCACCATAGCTTAACCAACTGCATTAATATCGCTCATTAAAACTTATCCCTTATAGTAACTTTTGATTTTTATGAATAAAATATTATAAATTTAATATTTTCACAAAAATTTCCCATCAAGAATAATTAATCAAACCTAATTATGGATTTATATATCTTAATATCTCAATATTAAATGGCTATATGAAAATATTAGCAAGCTATTGTTCCATGCCAATGAACTCAAGAGTGATATCCCATTTTTGAAAATGATCACTCAAAATGTGATGTATTATACAAATATTTTTTCCCTAGAGCGATACACATGATTATAGAGTTATTATTAACACTTGAATTATTATAGTTTTTAAGAAAATTCAGAATTGATATCCATGGACTAGTAATGTTTATTCCATCAATGAAATATATTCACAATCACTACATATACCTATAAACACAGCTTTTATGATGGACAATAAAACTAAATATAGATTTTTACTATAGCATTATACTAGATACTTTACTAAAAAAAGACATTTTGAAGTGTTATTTTTTCTATCTGACATACAACCACT
This sequence comes from Viscum album, assembly GCA_963277665.1. Taxonomy (NCBI): domain Eukaryota; kingdom Viridiplantae; phylum Streptophyta; class Magnoliopsida; order Santalales; family Viscaceae; genus Viscum; species Viscum album. The sequence continues at coordinate 1,362,290,185 of OY728143.1, read as the reverse complement.
AAAATCAGTAATATAATTACTAAATAAATAAAATTCAAAGCCTCTAGAGTAAAATATTCTATTTTTTTTAATTTTTATGGGGTCTGGAAATCATTTCAATAACAGATAAATGTTATTCACTATTATTTTTATTACAATATGCTCAAATTCACACACAAAACATAATATTATGCTGGAAATATACTATATTTAGTAAACATATAATCCGGAAACTATAAAAAATTTGGTAATCTGGTTTCCTAGTTTCATCTATTTCTAATTTAGATGTTGTATTCATTGGAGTTTCAGTACCTTTAATTCCTTCCAATACAAAACATTTTAGAATATATATTTCTTGGGTATAAGATGTTTTGAGGTTTTTTAAGAAGAAGATATTTTTGAAGAAAGATGGATTATATAAGTGTTATGTTTAATTTCAACAAAAATAACTTAATATTATTGAGGTATAAGGGTGAACAGACTAATGTCACTATACTAATTCCAATGAATTGAGTTTGATGGATCGGGTTAATTAATATCATGTGAATGGATGAAGAATGGCATGAGATTCTTTAACTATGTCATAAAATAGAGATGTTTGTATAAAAAAATTAGGTGATACTTTGTTGTTTTTATATATACCCAAATATCATGATCATTATAATGAAATCCATATTTTTCCCTAATTTGGTTAAAGGAAGGTTGTTTGTTTGAACAATAAAAAAAATAGTTGAGGAAACTATGAACAATTTTGGATCATTTGGAAATGGGCATGGAGTATACCTATGTCGACCAAACAAATAATTTATGTAAATATCATCAGGAAGGAATTTTTTTCGAATATTTTGGATATAATGAAGTTTCATAAACATTCATGATTTCATTACATCTACGTTTCTAATTAAATATCATAAGGAAACCATTTATGAAAATACTATTTTGAAAAATACATTAAACAATGTAACTTGAAGAGATTCAGACATAGGATTCCAAGGTTAGATGATTTCAAATGATGAAATCATATAGAGGATTTCATTGTTGAGGCATCATATAGATGTTTCTTAAATAATTGTATAGATTTCTATGAATAATCAGAAAAAAGGTTTTTGAAGAAGGTCTTCCAAAATAGAAATATTTTCATATATATATATTTTAATCATATGGAAGGGAAATGAACAACATCTTGGAACCCATTGTATAGAGGTAGATCCTTAATAAATACATTCTTGGTTAGATTAGAAAAATTCATTGGAAAAATATGTGTTGGATGAATAATATAATAATGAAGGAGCACCATATGATACAAAAATAGTTGAATATATTCCTATGAATTATTAATAGATAAATATTTTGAATCTTTATAACATTTTTTTAATGATATCAAATGTGACCTTGTTGAGTTGTACATTGAATGATCCAATAATGATGGAGGACGGTTGTGATTATATATCAGTTTTAAAGATTTTTTTAAGAGTTTAATTAAAACCAATAATAAAGAAATGTTCCAAAAATTTAGGATATTTGAAGGCTCTCAGTAATTGAATATTCTAAGAGGGATGTTTGAAATTTCATTAAGAAGTTTAAATTTGAAAGTGCATGCTTAAAAATGAAAATTTAGAAGTTTTTTTCCTATAAAAAGAGGTATTGATCCATATTGTATTTGTAATATTGTTTTTTTTTCAATGTTGGTGTTGGATTATGTATTGAAATATTAAGGTTCCAATGGAGGAATTTAATAAATTCTTCTTATCGAAGCTTTAGACACAATATCACTGAATAGACTGATACCAGATAGAAATATTATTTCTTTTTATATCAAAAAGGAGTGAAGATGTATTATATGAATAGTGTGAATAATTATTGGAAAAGTGGAATGATAGAGTGGTATTGGAGGTAATAGTTATAGGTTGAACACACTAAGTATACAAAATAGATCTTACCATACACTAGTGCAGAAAACATTTTTTACGTCATTTATTTTTCATTTTTTTACGTCTGTTTCTAACCGACGTTAATACGGGTGACGTTATAAATAAAGTTTTTGACGTCGGTTATTTTAAAACCGACGTCAAAAACATAAAATCTCGATGTTTATGACGTTGGTTATTTTAGAACCGACGTGATAAATCAGATGTGAAGGGTTTATCATCTCCGTTATTTAACAATCGACGTGATAAAAGGCCTGGAAAATGGTTTATCACGTCGGTTCTTAAAAAGCCGACGTGATAAAAGGACGGGGGGGGGGGGGGGGGGGGGTTATCACGTCGGTTCTTAAACAACTGACGTGATAAACCGGGGGGCTAAGGGTTTATCACGTCAGTTTTTTAATAACCGACATGATAAACCAGGGGCGGGGGGTTTATCACGTCGGTTATTATATAACGGCCATGATAAACCGGGGTGAGGGGGGTTTATCACGTAAGTTATTATATAACCGCTGTGATAAACCGGGGGGAGGGGGGTTTATCACGTCAGTTATTAAATAACCGACGTGATAAACTGGGGGGAGGGGGTTTATCACGTCAGTTATTAAATAACCGACCTGATAAACCATTTTCCAGACCTTTTATCACGTCGGTTATTAAATAACCGACCTGATAAACCATTTTCCAGCCCTTTTATCACATCGGTTATTAAATAACCGACGTGATAAACCATTTTCCAGGCCTTTTATCACGTCAGTTATTAAATAAACGACGTGATAAACCATTTCCCAGGCCTTTTATCACTTCAGTTATTAAATACCCGACATGATAAACCCATTTTTTTTAAAAAAATTGAATGCAGTCATCTGCTCTCCACCAGAATCAACCAGAAAACAAATCAAGAAATCGTACCACAAAAACATAAGTAGATCAAAATTAATCATGTACATTGATAACATATAAAACATACCCCCTACACAGCCCCACCCTCATGTATACCCCATGGACAACCCTCCCCCACCCCGTTGGAGCCCTCACCCTCATGTATGCCCCTAGAAATCTCTCCCCCACCCCATTGGAGCTCCCACCCTCATGTATACCCCTTGGACAACCCTCCCCCACCCCATTGGAGCCCCCACCACACTCCTGGACTGCCCCCGACCCCCGGACAGCCCCAAACACCCCTTGACAACCCCCCACCCGCCTGATCAGTACCCCTCACCCCCTCAACCCACTTGACAACCCCCACCACACCCCTGTACAAAGCCCCCACCCTCATGTATACCCCCACCCCTGGACAGCACTCCCACACCCCTAGACCACCTTCCCACACCCCTGGACAACCCTTCCACCCCCCTGGACTATCCCCCCCCCCACCGGACAACCCTCCCAGACCGCTGGACACCCCCCAACCCCACTGAACACACCCCCTCACCCTTAGAACCCCTCCCCCACAGACCCAAATCGATACCAGAAAAACCTTCATAAGTAAACCAAAACAAGAAGTAGAGAAAAATTAAACATTCACTTATATAACATTCAAAACATACACCGTCAACTTCAAAAAAAACTAAATCCAACCTAAACAACTACCAAATACACAATTAAAATGACAATATTCAAAATTACATTTTACATTACAAACAACTAAAACTCAATCAAACCTGTAAAATAATTTGACAAGTCCACTTGTAAGTGTTTGATGTCTTCAGCAGTATAGGGTTTAGGGTCATCAAAAAGATACAAATGAAAAATAAAGTAGTTAACATGTATAATGAATAAATCAAATTGAAATATTATGGAAAAGTTTAAGAGGAAATCGTACCAGGTCAAAATTCACAACTGTCCCAGTTGTTATTGTTTCATACATAAATCTTAACATATAATATCCGCATTCTATTAGGCCTTGTTGTTCATGACAATTCTGTTTGAATGAGTGTAAATTCAATATATTATTTTTATGTAATAAATCAAAAGTTACAAATTATAAATGGATATTTACCTTCACATTTACATATTTGATCTTTTCACCTCTTTTCTTTGTGTTTTTTTGAAAGTAGGCCCATGCACTGTTAGAAAATAATACGAATGGGGTAAATTTAAAATTCATTATAATATATAAAACTATTGAGAAATTGAAACTTACTTTTCCAATATATTCTTAATACTATCCCACACATCACCCTGGACAGAGAATATCCAATAAAGGGCTTTCTCCCTTGGGAAAAAAATCCATAACATCCAATGATCATTGATAAAAGGAAATTTGACGTTAGTGGTTTTTTATGTTAAAATATAATTAACTCTTTGAGAGAAATGTGTTTCATACCTCTCAAAAAAAGGCATCATCCAATATTGTGTGATTATATTATTTTCAAATCTTTCAGCAATATAAACCATTCTTTGTTCCTCATTCAATGCACATGCTTCAAGGGAAATCAATTGAGGGTCCATGAATCCATATACTTCTGTCAGCTAATTCCTCTCACAAATTTTATAAATATACCTAATAGAAAACATACATAAGTATACATTTTTAATAAATATAATGCAGGTAAAAGGTGTTAAGACTTACATGGAAAAAATTTTCACCACGTTGATGCCCAACTTATCTCCAGTAACAAGCTCAATGATATCAGTTTTTATAATCCCCACTCTTATTTCACGTCCACAAACATGAGCTTCCATTGGAAACTCATAATAACCCAACAACAAATGTGAATATCTTGACAATCTGTCAAGACCATTTGAATCTGTATCTGATGTCATAGCCATTTGTCTTTGTTGTTGTCTATACAGTATTTCTTTACCTTTGAAGTATTCTTGTAAAAAAATTGAATAATATATTAGTTTTCAAATGATAAAACAACTTTAATAAAAAATAAAATAAAATATATAACATTCATACCTCTATGGTAATTAGTCGAAGAAGTATGGATGGCCAAATTAAAAAATGGCCGATACTCTGTCCAACTATCGCCACCTCATCTGTAGGTATTGGTACCCTATCTGATCTATCTATAATATCTTGTACAGTGACCCTCTGTTTCTCCACCTTTAATTGTTGATGATGAACTGTATCTCCTATACAATATACCAACCCATATGCTACTATATGATGTTGAGAATCATCAACATACAACTCGCAATAAGTAGTAACCTGCGGCAGAGGCGTAGGATATAAAATGGGATCCGTAGGCTGAGGTGGGGGAGTGGGAGCTACTGGCGGAGGTGGCCGATAAATAATTGGGTCTGTAGGGGGAGGTGGAGGAGTGGGAGCTGCAGTCTGAAATTGTCTTTGCATTTCTGCAAACATAGATCGCACCGACTCTCTAATGTTGTCCTCCGTCGTCGCATTAATATTATGAACTTCAACCTCCAAGGATTCTATTTTTTTATAAAACCTATCAATGTTAGAAGTTGAAGAACATGGAAATACTTTTTTTACCAATACACCTGTCGGATATCCTCTTACACCACCAGGATGTTCGGGCCTTCCTAATGCTGCAAATAAAATATATTCCCTCCCAGTAGCTGTAAATGTCCCCTCTGAACTCTGCTCCTCAAGAGAGTCCTGTATTAATTAATTTATTATTTCTGTAATGATTGAAATTATATGAAGAAAATAGTTAACTTAAATAAATAAAATAGATATCCTACAATCCTCTCAGCTACGATTATCGATTATTCCGAAAGATATTTGCCTTTTTTTCCCTTACGATCTCTTTTCCATTTTTCATGTCTATATGGAGGGGATGGAGGGGCCACCTCTCCAGAGCTTGAAGACTCAGCTCTTAGTTGTTGAAATCTTTCCGCCATCATTTGTTCTTCCAATAATGCATACCCCCCCCCCCCCCCGAGATAAACAATGAGGGTATACATTTTTAGATTGGATCTCCTAATGAGCTTTCTTTGTTTTCTGTAATATAAGAATAAGAAATCATTAAAAAAACATTAATAAAATCATTTATATAAGAATGTTTATAAACTTTTACATTTCCCTTACCAGAACTGACTCTTTTATTCTACTTTCAAAAAATTGTCTCCATGTGTCTTCATCTATAAAAGGATATATACGACATGGACAGTCATGACTCCTATGACCATAAATGAAATCAGATGAGAGGTTTGATTTGAAATCCCTCCATCTCCTGGCAGCCAACGATAAGCATTTCTTCCTGACTCCTCCAGTGTCAGGAATATCAAATGTCATCTGATAAAGAAGAGGTTAAACATATTATATATACTAGAAACATTAAAATAATAGTCAAACAATGACAAAATATCTTACCAAAATCTTCTCCCACAACTGAGAGATAATCTCTTTATCCACACTTCTCTAATCATCAAACAAAATGTTTACTTTTCTCTTAGCCTGAGTTGCTACAAAACTCTTAAAATCATTTGTATTCGGACCTCTAGGAATATCATCATCATCAAACTCAACGACAATCCTCTGATCCTGCGTACGGGCAAGTGATAATTTTGGTAAATGTGTGCACCCATGTTTACTAACCTTTGAACTCTTTGTCGTAATATGAGCATGTGGATGTTCATCCCCAGAGGTTTGACCAGTAATATGATCCTCTCCAGAATCATGTGGTTGATCATCTGAATGATCTGTCATTATCCTTCACATCAAAAAAACAAACGTCAGTTCACAAATATACAAATTCAAATATTTTAATACTACTGTAATCAGAAAATAGAAAAGTGTACTAAGTTACATAATAGTAAACATTGGTAATATGTTAAGCATGTTAAACAATGGTAAAGATAGTAAAGATGGTAAAGATGGTAAAGATGGTCAAGATGGTAAACATGGTAAAAATGGTAAACCTGGTAAACATGGTAAAGTAATTGTCCGTGAAAAAAAATAATAGATATATAATTCATGTAATGGTTACAAACATGATAAAGTAAACTAAACAAACTTAAAACTAACAAAAACATATACTTATTTTGTTTTAAAACATGTTTTAATAAATAAAAAAACTTATAATATCTAACATTTATGGAAAAAATAAATGTAAACAAGAAATAAAAATATGTTACCTGTAATTTTAGGAATGTACAAATGGATTGTTTTCCCAAATTCCTTCATCGTGATCGTTCCTTATGGCAAAAACTATGTCTTCAACATGATCATCATTATGTTCTGTTATTCTTTCCACGGAAGTAGGGATCTCACATAAATCAGCATATTCATCAACTTCATCCTCACCAACACATTTTTTCCCATGTATCACAACAACCCACTGCATATCTGATTGATCTACTACATAGAAAATTTGTTTTTCATGTGTTTCCATTATAAAAGAATCAGATGTGTCTTCCAATCTATTCAGATTAACAAGTGTCATTCCAAATTCATCATGTCTGACACTATTTTTACCATTAAACCATTTACAGTTAAAAACATGAACTTTAATTTTAAAGTAATCAACCTCCCATATGTCTTCAATCACTCCATAATATGCACTTGATGCAGAAATTGAGTTTTTGTCTTTAGCACTCGAAAAATGCATTGCTTATCCAAACACCAATACACCACTATTTTGAACTGCACTTCTATTGTCCTGAGCTTTCGTATAAAATGTATAACCATTAATGTCATAACCGGACCATGTTATCACATTTAAACATAGACCACCCACTATCCATTTTAATGTCTCTGATACATCTGATCTACCAAGAAATGTCTTTTTAATCCATGAAAAAAGAGTTTTGTTGTGCTCATTCAAAATCCACATTTCTTTCTTCTTTGGATAACATTGTTTCAACTCATTAATATGCAATGTGATATATGATTGAGCATCAGCTATATTATTCAAGATGTATGATTTTAACTTCTTCTTCTGTTCATCTGACAATGATTTGACTTTCAAGACGCGAATCCCTTTTCCCTCATTATTAACTCGTTCATGGTGAGATAGAGGAAAACCTATGTGTTGTGCCGCAGCCATGTAGCTCGTACAAAACTCTTATACCTCCTCAAAAATATACTTTTCCAAAATGGAGGCTTCAGGTCGATATAGATTTTTAACATACCCCTTTAATATTTTCATATACCTTTCAAAAGGATACATCCAATGAAGATATACAGGTCCATAAAGCTTTATTTCTCAAAACATATGAATCATTAAATGCAACATTATATCAAAAAAAGTTGGAGGAAAATACATTTCCAATTGACAGAGTATAAAAATTTCATCATTTTCCAAAATGTTCAAAGTATTCACATTAATCACCTTGTTACAAATTGAATTGAAAAAATAACACAACTTCATTATAGTCTTTCTGACACGAATGAGCAATATTCCACGCAATTCAACTGGTAGAATTTGTTGCATCATGACGTGACAATAATGTGATTTCATACCTATCAACTTCAAGTCCATCAATGAGACAAAATTTTTTACATTAGAAGAATAACCTTGAGGCACTTTGGAATCATGAAGACACTGAAAGAAGCTAATTTTATCCCTCTTCGATAATGTATGACATGCCGGGGGAAGAAATGTTCATCTTCCTATAGGAGTGGGAGCTAACTCCAAACGTATTCCCATTGATAGTAAGTCTAATCTTGCATTAAACCCATCTTTAGTCCATCCTTTAATATCTAACAATGTTCTAATCAAAGAATAACATATATTCTCCTCCACGTGCATGACATCAATATTATGTTTAACTTCATGATACCTCCAATACGGTAGCTCAAAAAAAATTGACCTTTTCTTCCAATAATGTCTATCATTACCAGATTTCTGTGTCTTTCCCAATGTCACATCAAGGTTTTTCACCCTCTCAAAATACAGATCATGGGATAATGGTTTTGGAGCAATATCAAATTCTTGTGAGCCATTGAATGCCTTTTTTAGTCTTCTATAAGGGTGTTCCATAGGCAAAAACTTTCGATGACCCATGTACACTATTTTCCTCCCATGATGCAGTTGACAATATGAAGTCTGTAGTTCACAAATTGGACATGCTTTATGCCCTTTAACACTGTATCCAGACAAATTCCATACGTTGGGAAGTCATTTATAGTGAACAGAAGCACTGTATGCAGTTGAAAATATTCCATTTTATAAGAATCATACACCCTAATACCATCATCCCATAACAGTTTCAAATAATCAATCAACGGTGACAAGTAAACATCAATATCATTACCGGGTTGCTTTGGACCAGAGATCATTATACTCAACATGACATATTTGTGCTTCATACAAACTTCAAAAGAGAGGCTGTAAATTACCAATAAAAAAGGCCATGAACTATGTGTGCTACTGAGGGTTCGGTATGGATTCATTCCATCTGCGCATAACCCTAGTCTGATATTTCTAATTTCATTTCCAAATATAGAATACTGTGCATCAATTTTCTTCCATTGTGGACAATCAGCTGGATGACATATTTTTCTATCACATACCATCTCTTCAGCATGCCATCTTAACCTTTTTTTCATCATGTGAATTAGCAAATAAACATTTGAAACGATTAATTATAGGAAGATACCAAAATACCTTTTAAGGGAGATTTGTAATCTCTACACCGGCCTGTGATTTTTCTTTCACCTTATACCGTGATGTCCCACATTTAGGACACTCTGACAGAAATTCATATTCCTTCCTATATATAATGCAGTCATTCGGACAGGCATGTATTTTCTTGTATCCCAATCCCATCGGGCATAACATTTTTGTGGCTTTGTAATGTGAATCTGGAAGATCGTTATCTTTTGGAAGAATGTCTTTCATCAATTGTAGCAGCTCTGTAAAACTTTTGTCACTCCATCCATGTTTCACCTTCAGGTTAATCAATCTTAACACCGCCGACAAAACCGTAAAATCTATACAACCAGGATATAATTGTTTTTCAGCATCACCATATAGACGTGAAACTGTCGGTTCTATCTCAATTTTTTCTTCTACAATATCACGAATCATTTCTTCAATTCCATCAGAGTTACCATATTTCGAATCATCATCACCAGTGAAATTATGTCTAGTTTCGCCATGCCAAATCCAAGGGCTGTAACTCGGATTAAAACCATGACAAATCAGATGATCTTTTATCTCTCTACTTTTCAAGTTCTTTATATTCAAACATTTCAGGCATGGACAGAAAAAAATGTCACTACGTGGAACATTTCATTTTGCAAATTCCAAAAAGGCATCAACACCTTCCTCAAATTCATTGCTCATTCGATGTGCCTTAATCAAACTTCGACTCATTATTACCTATAACAAATATCAACAAAAAATATATATTTTTAAGATAAGACAAATATATGTTTATATGAAAAAAATCATAATTTGAATGTTAAACAATTTAAAATATAAAACAAATCTATGGGTATTTAAGAAAATATGCTTGAATATTATTTTTAAAACAAAATATAGTTAGATATAACTGTTTTAAATTTCATTGAATCAAAGAAAACCATACCGCCTACCTAGTTTATAGAAAATTGGAGAAAATGGAGTAAACTTGAGAATCACCCCCACCCCCCAGACAACCCCAAAAACCCTCTGGACAGGCCCCCACCCCCTTGGACAGCCCCCCACTCCCACCGACCCCCTTGGACCACCCCTGGACACCCCCCAACCCTCCGGACAGCCCCCCACCCCTCTAGACAGCACCCCCACCCCTCCTGAACACCACCCCACCCCTACCCCTTCAACACCCCTGGACACCCCCCAACCCTCTGGACAACCCCCACCCCTAACAACCCCCAAAACCCCCTGGACAAGCCCCCACCCCTGTGGACAGCCACTCACACCCACCCACCCCCTTGGACACCCCGCGAACACCACCCGTTTCCACATCTTTGATATAACATATTTTTTTTAAAAAACGTGACATTATTAAAAACGTTTCATGAAATATGATGAAGAGTCCAATCGTATTTCTTATGAAATTTTTCTTACTAGAAAGGGTCTTAGTATTGGATAGAATAATAAATAAAGTGGCATAAAATAGTAATATAATCCTAAAAAAAGCATATAATCCTGCTTAAATATTTGAATAAATATGTTTGTAATCAACTATCAAATCCAAAAGGTGTATGAGAGAACAATTAGAGAAAAACAGGAAATGAGAGATCGTAGTCATTGAGGGGGGATGGTGTCAAAGGAAACACAAAATCAAATGAATCGAGACCACTTTATGAAGTAATCCATGAAAAAGAAAAAACTACATCAAATAAAATCATGAAACATCAAAAAACAAACAAATACCCATTTGAAATAGAATCTAGTATCTTGATTCAGAAACTCTAAAAAATAAATAAATCACAATCTCATTGATTGAATCCTGAATTTCTAAAATAGAACAATACACTGGTTTCAATTTGGTTGGTGGTGCAATTATTTGTTGTATTCGATCATCAATTAGTTTTATGACATAAAATCAAAAAATCATGTGAAATACATATAAGTAACATTAATTATTCAAGTTCACATTCTTTTTTTAAAATTACCCATGTCTATATTATCATTAATAAAAAACATTATCATTATTCTCAACTAAAATCATGAGAATTGTGATATTCCCATTTTTATAAACATATATTAATGATGTTATGATAGAGTTTATCATAACTAATAATATAAAAAATGGTATACTTATCTATAGAAGTGTTTTATAAGACAAAATGGATGCACAATATTTCTGTGACATTTAGATTTTTTAAAGGGATATAATGATGTTTAATACTTCCCAGAAGGGTGAAATTATAAGGGAGTTTAGTGTCTTCTAAAAATAAAAAGTGGGTAAAATTGAATTTGTTTCCATTAAAGAAAACAAATGGTTTATCATAAGTTTATTAGACTCTATGAGGGTGAATGATAAATATTTATTTTATTATGATCCATTATAACTCGTGTAAATATTTATTTTAGTTCAATTAGTGAATGATAAATGGTTTACATTAATGGTTTTTCTTTTCTAAAAAAATGACATCTTCAATATGGATGATTGATTCCTATTCTATGATAAGACACTCAACAAGGATGATTCACTATATATGATGATAATTTCTTTTAATTCTCTGGTCACATAAACATTATTGGTTATCCAACTACAAAATTGTTAGATGAACCTAAGCGTTAAATGAAATATAGGATAAATGGAATGGATGAATCAACCATACCTCAAATTTATTTTTGATAATGAAATTCAAACCGGTCAAATCAGGAAATATTCCAAATCTTTCCTTAATCGCGCCATAGTCCTTCAATAAATAACCCCAAATATGTTTCCAACATAGGATGACTTTGAGTCATTAAATGAAAGGTAATATATCAAAATTGTTTTTATAAATAAATACAAAAACAAGACACTCAGGATAAAAATGAATGTCCAGTGCCAACGATATTCAAAAATATGTAATAGGGTTCGAAATGGAAGAATCTAACCTAGTTTAAACAAAAAAAATCGCAAAACATAAATATAGACTATTCGGGAAAAAAACGAATGAAATAAATTCGTGGAATTCTTACATGAGTGTTGCGAGTTGAGATGATAGATCCGAGAAGACTAAAGATGATAAATGATGAAAGCAAAATGAGTTTAACGCAGGTCGATCGACGAGCTGATTAGGGTTTACTGCGCGAGAGAGACGAGCTGGCGGACTATCGATCAAAAAAACGTAAATGACAGTCCACATGGCTTAAAGTTTTTAAATTTTTTTAACGTCAGTTATTATATAACCGAAGTTATAAAGTATTTTTAAATTTATAATGTCGGTTATTTGAAAACCGAAGTAAAAAACCCCCTGCGCTTTGGTTTTTTACGTCGTTTATTTTAAAACCAACATAAAACACCCCCGCTCTTTGGTTTTTTACGTCGGTTATTTTATAACCGACAAAAAAAGTCGTAGATATCCCATTTTTTACGTCGGTTATCAAATAACCGATGTAAAACCCCCCCCCCCCCCGCGTTTTGGTTTTTTACGTCGGTTATAAACTAACCGATGTAAAAAACCAAAGCACGGGGGTTTTTTTACATCAGTAATACAATAACCAACGTAAAAAACTCGTAGATATCACATTTTTTACTTCGGTTATAAAATAACCGACCTAAAAAACACTTAGATATCTGGTTTTTTATGTCGGTTATCAAATAACCGACGTAAAAAACCCCGTGCTTTGGTTTTTTACGTCGGTTATAAAATAACCGACGTAAAAACCGAACACACGCGATTTGTAACGTTGGTTATTAAAATAACCGACGTTAAAAATCTACGCAACGCATTTGTTACGCCTGTTATTAAATAACCGACGTAAAAAAACACGTTTCACAGATTCTCACATCGGTTATATATGACCGACGTAAAAAATGGTGACGTAAATAACGTTTTTTGCACTAGTGATATACATATAACTACTAGACAGAAGAATGGTCTTGCTCACTTTTTTGAATGAATGGGAAGATGAATAATAAGAACTTACAACTAGTAAAGTGTTAAGAAAGTTTAATCATCACAATTAAAAATATGAAGCTTGTTAGTGAAGGATCCCATTGTTGTTACATAATAATTATATCATATTATCTATGTGAGGAGCACATAAATTGTTGAAGGACTAAAATGTAATGCAAGTGATGGATATTCCCTGCTTATTGTAATAAAAAAGGAATATTTTTATCATTTTTGTGGTCTTTCATTACATCCAAAATATAAATAATACTAGATACTCTTATTGAGTATTGAAAATTTTAAATACATGTGTTACTATGGGGGAGATTCTTTATGTTTTTCAAAAGATTTATTTATCAAAAAATAGGATGTGAACGTTGTTTCTTAAGTAAGAAAACAAAAAAATTTAAGATCACCATTTCCACCCTACACTTCTTAGTGATCACACAAATCCTAATTGGCATTTTCAATTAGTATCATTGGTATGATCCTGCATTAACTATTTTATATATTTTTAATAAAATAAATGTTTCTATGGATGTTCACAACTCTATCAATAGTAATGGGATTCCTATCTTCTATTGATGAATTTTCATATCTTGAAGGATATAATGGCCCATATTTTCATAAAGGTATGACTCATTTCTTTTTGGTTTAATTTCTTTTATAACACCCTTATAATGTTACATAATGTTCCCATGAAGGAAATGATGGTTTCTAGGGTTTTTTCGGACCCCAAAGCCCTAAAATTGGGAGAAACATACCAGGCCACATGGTTAGGAGAAACTATGCCACCCATCTCACACAGTCTCCCTGACAGTGTGGGGAGTTTCGGAGGAGAGCATGTTGTATGTAAAGATCCAACCCTAGTTGTCTAGAGTTAATGAATTATTTTATTACATCGACATATAAATAAATAATATGAATCCTGAAGGAATGATTATTTTAGAATATTTAGAAAAAATATACATATATAAGTTCAAAATTAAAACACGAAAAGAAATAAATCATATATGTTTTATTGGGAATATCCACAACTATAAGTTTATCCTTACATGTCATTAATAATAAACATCTTCATGTCATGAGAAAATGAAAAAAAAAAATAAATGGGTGAGATCAAATGATCAGTAAGATTAATTAATATAGATAAAGATTACATAAACATTAGGCATGTTGATTAATTGAAAACATATGCCTTTAAAAGAAAAATATGAACATGATATGGAAGGAATATGAGCTGAGTAAATATTTCCATAATAAAAAATAATCATAGGAATTATAAAAGTCGAATAACCTCATGAAATTTGAATTTATAGCTTCATGATGAGGGAAATTCATATGCTAGGAATTCGGTAACATACTGTTAAGGCCTTGGCAAGACATATTAAAATGATTAACTCCTCAGCCAAAACCATATCTAAATATGGGAAAGGCCTCGACCAAGTCTATATCTATTTGTATCATTAGAACTACTGATGGATCAATGAGATACATTGTTCCCCACCCATCACATAATAAGTAAAATACATTCATAATTTGATAAGTGATAAACATAAACAACATATACATTCATATTGAAACTAACAAATGAAATCTAAATAACTTTCCCCAAACATTAAGCCTAAACACTAACCATTCGGAGTAAATTGGTGAATGGTTTTAGGATAACACATCCAGAGTCAAAATAATCATAAACCATTCAATTAAATATGGTATATTATTTCATAAAATATTAGTCCAAAAAATACATAATAATCAATAAGTGTCTTGAAACAAATGAAGATACTCTTATAAAATCCTTGAGTAATTATTGAGATAAATACTCTTTTACATTGAAGAGTATAGTTATTTTGGAAAATTATTTGTATAAAATTAAAAGTGAATTAATTTGGTATTTTTATCATAAAATAATTGATTTTATGAAAATAATGGTTTCTAAAAACATATTCTAGATTGCCCTTCAAAATAGGTAAGAATTTGATAAATTCCCTTAAATGGATATTTTATTTTAGGAAGAAATTTTGGAATATTCTTTTAAAATATGTAACTCCCCATAAATAATGGTAAAATTATATTTAGAACATATATATATATATATAATTCACAAAAAAAATAATTATAATTTAATTGAGTTAAGTAGATAATAAAAGTAACCCGAATGAAAATGGAGGTTCGGGTGGAAACCCCTTACATTAAGTCCAATCGTGTTCCTCACTTGATCTTAATGACATGAATAATCAAATTTATGATCACAAAATAATTATTTTAGAACCTCCTATACATTTAATTGATTTATTATAGCTTTATTAGGTTCATTCATGGCCTTTTGATGGGTTAATAGATTCAATTTCATTGTGTGGGAGTGTTTTGTTCCTTGGGTTTCCTGATCCGTTTACTTGTATTCATGTACAGATAAACATATAGAATGTGAATGGTTGTCCAGAATAGAAGTTTTATGTTATTAGTGAAAAATATAAGATTACATGTTCATAAAATTAATTTGTTTATTTTGAGTAAAGATGAATTATTATATAAAATTTTAATGATTTTTTTTGGGTTAACTGGCAGTTTTGGTTCACAACGAACTCATTTTAATTAATAAATTATAATAATGTTTAAAAAAGTATTATAGAACAATAAATAAGTTATAAAACATATAATATAGCATGGTTTTTCTACAAAAATGGTTTCATGAACATAATTTAAGACCATAAAATAAATTAAAAACCTGTCATCCTCGAATGTGATAAATTAACACATCTGAGATGGTGTTTTCTTTTCAAGTATAAAAGAAGGGGAAATGAGAGATAATGAATAATTATTAATTTATCATAAAACAATTATAGTACATGTAAGGTACTAGATTCATCACAACATTTGGATTAAAATAGGTATTAAAATTAATGAAAAGAAAGGAACTTGATATAAAAGAAATGAAAAAAATGAATTTACCTCTTAAAGTAATTTTCCTTAAGAGCATCTTTAGGGGACAAGTTTTTTCCCTTTTATTAGAAAAAGGGCTTCTAGATATGGGGGAGGATCTTAGTATGATATTTGGGTAGTATTTAGATAAGGCACAAAGATTTATAGGAGTGAAGAGAAGAGGAAGTGAGGGGGGGTTATAGTGGAGAGGAGGAGGGTTTTCCCATTATTTTACTCATTATTTAATTATTTTTCCAAAGACAACCAATAATAATGATTCATGTGACAAAAAATAGTAATAAGTGCATTTTATTTCGAACCAATGGTCATTTACATTATCCATGACACAACCATGATGAGGAAATTCATTTATTTAACATATTTTGTAAATCATAAAATTTCACTATTCACTAAAAATTCATGTATTTTAGAAAAATCTAAAAAATTTACCCTAACCATTTTTTGATGCGTAGAATGAAGAAAAGAACTCCATTTTTTAAAAATAATTTTCCAAATATGAATAATTTAATTTTTAAATAAAATCATAATTTTTTTTTGAAAAATAACAATTTTAAAACTATAATTTGTTTTAAATCATATTGAAAAATTAATCAAGGTCATAACCTTAAGACAATAAAATAATAATATGATTTAATATTCATACGGGTCATATTACTATTCATATTAGAATTCATAATGGTACGTTAATATTAAAAAAATTAAGTTTGACTTATCGAACTCAAAATATCTTATTGAATGCACCCGTGTGTGTCAATTTTTTGAAATTAAAATCACATCGATGGAAAAGTTATGTTTATTGGATAGGTTACAAAAAATTGGTAGAGATTCAGTGAATTAAACATTTAATTTATTTTCAAAATCTTCAAGTGTTACATTATCCTCTCCTTACAAAAATTTATTCCTCAAAATTACCATAATGTTACCTCAGAAAAATATTTGGGTAGTTCTTCGTCATAAGATCCTCAGGCTCCCATGTTTCCTCATTGATTTTATGATTTTTTCAAAGTAACTTTACCAGTAAAGTAATTTTATTCCTCAAGACCAGTTCTTTAGTTTCCAAAATCTAGATAGACTTTTCATAGTAATATAGGTAAGGTTCCAATTCTATACCTTCAGAAGTGAGGACATGTGTTGGGTCTAGAATGTATGTTCTCAACAATGAGACCTATAACACATTTTGTACTTTATACAGGAATGGTGGCATAGCCAAACGATATGCAACAGCTCTAATTATACCCATAATTTCAAAAGGGCCTATGTACCTAGGGATCAGTTTCCCTTTCTTCCCAAATCTTATAACACCCTTCCATAGAGATACTTTCAAGAAAACATGATCTCTAACTCAAAATTCCAAATCCTTCCTTTGATTATTAGCATTGATCTTTTTCCTTCTTAAGCTACTTTGATATGAGGTTGAATAGTCTTTACCTTCACTATTTTTCCCCCACAAGTTTTGGGCCCACAAGCTTCCTTTATCTAACTTCATCCAAACAAGTTGGTGTATGACATCTCTTTCCATACAATGCATCATATGGTGCCATTTGAATACTTGAATGGAAACTATTATGGTAGTAAAACTCCACTAATGGTAAATATTGATCCTAAATACCTTGAAAGTCAAGTGAACATGATATCAATATGTCCACTAAGGTTTGGATTATCCTTTTTGATAGCCTGTTAGTTTCTGGGTGATAAGAAGTACAAAATCAAAGATCAGTATCCAAATATTTCTAAAGACTTGTCTCGAATTTTTATGAAAATCATGGATCACGATCAGAAAAAAATGAGAGAGGTTCTCCATGAAGTCTCTCAATTTCATTGATATAGAGTCTTGTTAGGTGCTCTAGTGGAAAATCCTCCCTTATAGTGAGGAAATCAGTAGATTTTTTAAGTTAATCCACAATTAACCCTATTGAATCATTCTTTCATAGTGTTTAGGGTAATAAAGTGAAAAAATCCATGGTTATGTCATCCCATTTCCATGTAGGAATAGTTAGAGGTTTCAGGACCCCCCTAGGATGTTGTCATTCAACCTCCACTTATTGACAGACTAAACATCTTGATATATAATCCACAATTCCCCTATTCATGTTGTCCCACCAGAAATGTTCCTTCAAAGATCTATACATTTTAGTGATAGCAGGGTCTATAGAGAAATTTGAGCTATGAAAATCATCCAATAACTCCCTTTTCAGCTCGATTATAGAGAGAACACATAGCCTCTTCCCAAATTTTATATTTCTATATTCACACATGAACTCAGCCAACTTCCCATATTTTATAGAATTACTTTTCTTTTGATGATTCTCATCATCAGACTATGACGATTTAATTCTTTCCAATAAATATGGTTGGGAAACCATTTGAAAAATTAGTGATGATTTACCTTCTTTGATAATTCCCATATCCATCCTCACTAGATCCATGTACAAAGGACCCTTTTCAATCCTCATTTTGTGGAGAACTCTATGATCCTTCCTACTCAATGCATCAACTACCTTATTTTTCTTTCCTGGGTGGTATTGTATGGAATAAGCATAATACTTGAGTAGTTTGACCCATCCCCTTTTCCTTATGTTGAATTTTTTTCTATAAGAATATATATTTTACACTCTTATTGTCCATATATATCTCACATTTTCACCATAAAGATAATGTATCTATATATTTAGATGAAGTATTACCATTTATAACTCAAGATCATGAGTAGGATAGTTTTGTTCATGAATTTTGAGTAGCCTTGATTCATATACAATAACTCTATTATTCTGCATAAGGACACAACCAAGTCTTTTCTTTGATGCATCACTATAGATCACAAACCCATCATTCCCCGATGGTAGAGTGAGGATCAGAGCATTCACTACTCTCCTTTTCAATTCTACAAAATAGTCCTAAAATTCTTTTTCCATACAAACTTAACCCCTTTACGTATAATATTGGTCATTGGGTTGGCTAAATGGGTGAAGTTATGTACGAAACACCGATAATAACCTGTAAAACAAATAAAACTATGTACTTCAGTTGTTTTTGTTGGAATAGACCATTATTGAACATCCTTTTTCTTCACTGGATCAATAGTTATTCCATTATTAGAGATAATGTGACCATGAAAGGAAACTTATTGAAGCCAAAATTTACACTTGTTAAACATCCAATATAATTCATTTCTTCTATGATTCTTTAGAATAGTGTACAAGTGATTTTCATGATCTTAATAGATTTTGGTGTGTACTAACATATCATCAATAAATACCCCCACAAATTCATCAATATTTTCCTTAAAAACCTTATTCATTATAACCATGAAGATAGAATGTGCATTAGTCAGTCCAGAAGGCATTACTATGAACACATAATGCCCATAATTGGTTCGAAATTTTGTCCTTGGAATATCCTCCTTCCTCACATGTAACTGATGATATCCAGATCAAAGATCAATCTTTGAGAAATACTGGGCTCCATGAGGATGATAAAATAAATCATCAATTCAAGGTAGATGATACTTTTTCTTTATTGTTATAGCAGTGATCTCCCTGTAGTCAATGCACAACCTCATAGATTCATCTTTCTTCTTAACGAAAAGAATAGGGTCTCTCCATGGAGAAACACTAGGGAGAATAAATCTGTTATCACTGAATTTATCTAGTTTTTTCTACAGTTCCACTAATTCTATAGTGTCCATTCTATAAGGGGTATTTGATATGAGCCTTTAGTTAGGAATTAAGTTAATGGAAAACTCAATTTCCCACTCTGGAGGATGTGCAGGTAAATCCTCTGGAAAGAAATAAAAATATTCTTACACAATAGGTATGTACTAAATTTGAACATTTTTTACTCACTCGTAGTTATTGAATTACCTTCATAATAATTTAATTCACTTGAGATACTAGGGGTGGATCTTGATGAGAATTAGAAAATGATGTATCTACCCTAAAGATAAGGGAGTCCACATTATCATCAAAAATTGCAACCTCCTTCTTTATGAAATAAATTTTCACATCATGGTTCAAAAGACAATCCATACCAAGGATTATATCAAATTAAATAATGGATATGACAATAAAATCAGTAGATAAAGAACGTTTATATGCCATAATAGGGAATTCCTAACACCACTTTGTTACAATGATATTTCCCTTAAGAGTATTTACTGATAACTCCCTTATTAAATCAAATTGAAAATATCTAATTTTTATAGAAAACTAGGAAGATATAAATGAATGAGATTTTCTATAATCAAATAAATCATTGTCTACGTTTGAGGAAACAATTAAATTACCTTCCACCACATCATTAGGAACTTCAATATCAGTAGTTCTGACCACATAATCTTGTTCCTGCTCCCTTGGAAATTTCTGAGGCACATTTTCTTGACGCTTTGGAAAATTATTAGCATAGTGTCCCATATCCCAAATATTATAGAAATTAACATTAATAGAATAATCCTTCCCCTTGAAAACACCATCATGATGGCCTTTCTATCTACACTTATAGTACACCCCTTTCTCTTTTAAGTAGACACCAGAGTGTTTCCTTCCACAATTATCACAAGGTTGAAAGTAAACACTTCCATTCTTCCCCATTTCCTTGTTTCCTTTACATAGTTTTCAGAAACCCTCTTCCTTTCTTGATTTCCATTAAATTTATAAGACATAGAAAACTCATTTTTTGTCTCAATAAAACACAAGTTTATATCTTCATATGATGAGAAAGTTTAGCAAACTAGTGATCACTGGAGAATTGGCTTTAGGCCATTAAAAAATCAATCAATCTTTCTCCTTGGATTATTTATATAGTCCACATAATGAATTTCTAACCTTGTGAAGTTAGCTTCATACTTTTTAAAATTCTCATATTACCTTTTACTGAAATTTAGAAAATACCTTTCCATATCTGCTCACTATTCATGAGAAAATTATTTCTCTTAGAAAAGTTCTTTAAATTCACTCCATTCCAAGTTTTATATCCCTTCACAGTCCATTTTGTTTCTGAATTAGTGACCACCATTGATCAGCATCTCCCGATAGATGATGAACTTCCATGACAACTCTCTCACATTCGTTACTTCCCAATCCGAGAAATATCTTCTCTAAGGTACTTATCAACTGCTCTACTACAAATGGGTTTGTAGAACCATTAAATTATGGAGGTTGTTGTCTCATAAATCAGTATAACAAATCTCCTCCATGTTGTGGATTTGGATGGTCCATACAGGTAAGGTTATTATTAATAACCTGAGTCAACTGTCCCAGTATAGTTATAAGCTACTAAACACTAGTCGTAGCTCCAGATCCAACACCATTATCTTGCACAGGAGGAAAATCCATACATGGGATACATGTGTTCATGCAGTTTCCATTCCTTACGCTAAAAACCATTATAAATAATGGAATACACTATATTAGGTTATGAATCACAATGTATAATCATAACTTAGAAAAATACTTAACATAAATTGAAATCCCATGCATGACTAATCCCATAATCAAAAACATGGTTTCTTTGAGGAAAAATTTACATTTAAATACATCATAATGTCTTGTAAAGGAAATGTGAATTATCCTTAGCATATCCTCTAGGAGTTCCAAAACATGCACATAGTAAGGCCTATTTTCATTTACCAGGATACCTCGAGTCAAGCTAGAAACTCCTTGTTGAAGTTTTCCCTCCTAGATACATCTATGCTAGAACCACAACCACTTGTATTCTCTAGACAGGGATGTATTTGCTCGAAATATCCACATAATATATTCTTTACAAAGATTCTAGTATGTTATTGTATATTTATCCTCAAAGACTATATTAGGGTTTTGTTCCCTAATCTAAGATTTCTAAATCTAGTTTCCATGTTTTCTACTAAACTTCCTCTGATACCAACTATAAAGACATGAACCTTGTTTCCCAAAGCCAATGCCTTATTTAGTTACATTAGCATATAGAAAATAAATACACATCTCTAAAGAACTAGTAGTTTAGTAGGTTTGGATACATGATACATACATAATTTCAACATTAAAACATGAAATGAAATTAAACATATAAGTATTATTTCTAACATCCAAAACTATATGTTTATTCTTACAGGTTATTCACAATAAACATCTTCATGTCCTTAAAAAATGAAACATAAGAATGTTATGATCTCAAATTCTCAGTAATATTATGAAATACATTAGAAGATAACATAAACATTAAGAATGATGAATAATTGAAAACACATTCCTTTAAAAGAAAAATGGGAACATGATATGGTTTGAATATGAGCTAAGTAAGTATTTCCATAATAAAAAATAATCATGGGTATTGTAATTGTCAAATAACCACATGAAATTTGAATTTCTAGATTCATTATGAGGGAAATTCATGTTCCAGACATTCTAAAAGATAATGTCAAGGCCTAATCTAAGATATCTAAAAATTATTAAGGCCTCATCTAAAACCATATCTAAAAATGGGCAAGGCCTTGGCCAAGTCCATATCTATTTGTCTCATGAGACCTACTGATGCATCAAGGGGCTATATAAGACCCCTAAAATCACATAATAAATCCAATTCATTCCTAATATGAGTGTGTATACACATAAACAACATATACATTCATATTTAAACTAACATATGAAATGTAAATAACTTTCCCCAAACATTAAGCATAAACAATATCCATTCAGAGTTAATTAGTGAAGAGTTTTAGGATTGCACATCCACAACCAAAATAATAATAAAACATTCAATTAAATATCATAGATTATATCATAAAACATTAATCCCAACAATAAATATGAATCAATAAGGGTTTTTAATCAAATTAAGATACTCTTATAAAATCCTCAAGTAATTATTAAGATAAATACTCTTTTACTTTGGGAAGAAGTGTTCTTTTGGAAAAGTATTTTTACAAAACCAGAAGTGAAGTAAGATATTATTTTCACAATTAAATAATTGATTTTAAAAAACAAAGTTTTCTAAAAAAATTATCAAATAGTTCCCTTGAATATAGTTAAGAATTTGAGAAATTCCATTGAATCAGGATAATATTTCAGGAAGAATATTTGAAAGATCCGTTTAAAAAATATAACTCCCCATAAATAAAGGTATTATTCTGGTTGGAAAAAATATATATAAAATTCAAACAAATATTATTTGGTGATCATATGAATGAATAATAATTTAATTGAGGTAAGTAGATAATAAAAGTAACTGGAATGAAAAATGGAGGTTCGGGTGGAAAACCATTACCTTTAGTCTGAAGGTGTTGTTCACTTGATCTTAATGACCTAAATAATAAAATTTAGGTTTATAAATTAATGATTACATAACCTAATATACATATAATTGATTTATTATATCATTATTGGGTTAATTCATGTCATTTTTATGGGTTAATAGATTTAGTTTCATTGTTTGGGAGTGTTTTGTTCCTTGGTTTTCATGATGAGTTTACTTATATTCATAAATGGATAAACATGGAGAATGAGAATAGTTTTCCATAATTGAATTTGTTTATTATTATTTAACAAATATAATATTACATGTTCATTTAATTTATTTAGTTATTTGTATTGAAGATGAATCATTATATAAAACATTAATGATAATTATTTGGGTTAATTGGCGGTTTTTGTTCACAATGAACTCATTTGATTTATAAATTATTATAATCTGTAAAAAAGGATTAAAAAACAATAAAAAATTTATAATACATATATTATAGTCTATTAAAACCATAAAAATGGTTTAATGACTATAATTGAAGATGATAATAGAAATTGAAAACCCCTTATCGTTGAATGTGATAAATTAACACATCTCATATGGTGTTTTCTTTTCAAGTATAAAAGTACAGGAAAAGAGAGATGATGAATGATTATTCCTTTATCATAAAAAATTACTAGTACATTTAAGGTACTGGATTCATCAAAACATTTGTATTAAAGGAGGTGGGAAAAGAAAAGAAATGAAAGGAACTTGAAATAAAATAAATGAAAAGAGGAATTTACCTCTTGAAATATACTTCTTTGAGAGCCTCATAAGGGGACATGTTTTGGTCTTTATATAAGACCAAGGGCTGATGGAAGTGGTGGAGGATACTTAGAGGATATTTGGGTAGAATTTATACAACACACTTGGCTTGATAAGAGTGAAGAGAAGAGGAAGTGTGGGGGGAGGTTATAGTGGAGGAGAGGAGGGTTTTCCTATTATTTTACTCATTATTTTATTATTTTTCCAAAGATGGCCAAGAGTATTGATTATTGTGACAAAAAAAATTAATAATTTCATGTGAGTTCTAACCAAGGGTCATTTACATCAGCCAAGAGTCAAGAATGATGCAGAAATTTTCTTATTAAACATAATTTGTAAATAATCGAATTCCACAATTCACAAAAATTCAAGTATTTCAGAAAAATAAAAAATTCACCCTAAACATTTCTTTATGTGTAGAATTAAAAAATGAACTCCATTTTTTGAAAATAATTTTCTAAATATGATTAATTTAATTTTTAATTAATATCACAATTTATTTGGAAAAAAACAATTTTAAAACTACAATTCGTTTTATATCACAATGAAAAATTAATCAAGATCATAACCTTAAGACTTTAAAATAATGATATGATTTACTATAAATACGGGTCATATTAATATTAATAAGGGCATATTACTATTCACCAAAAAATATGTTTGTCTAATTAGACTCTAAATATCCTACTAAATGCAACCGTGTATGTCAGTTTTTCAAAATTCAAATCATGGAGGTAAAAAAAATTTCTTAACTAGATAGGTTATAATAAAGTGGTAGAGACTCAATGCATTCAATATTAAATTTATTTTAAAAATCATAGGGTGCTATATTGCAACCCATTTTTATGAAACTATGTGATTTCAAGTTCACACCCGATCGAGTTTTAGAGGGTTTGGAGATATTGGGTCTCGTATGACTTGTGCACAGTTAGATAAAATGTGTTCCTAGCTTATGTGTGGTTCTCCTTGGTCATATCTATGGTGAAGTGTCGGAGTATGTTTTTTCCAATTGTGTGTCCAACCCATAAACCACTGTCAGGAAGGTAGGATGTAACCTTTTTTCCTTAATAAATCTAATAAAACCACCATTCTTTCCTCCTCTCTTTTTACAGTAGTTGAACTCTCCTCTCCTCTCACGTAGCTCCTTATCCCATCTAGTCTAGGGATCACCATTTTTCTTAGATCTAGACTCCAAATCAAGTGTCTTCAAAATAATTAGATAGATCAAGGTAAGATCTCAAATCTTGTTCCATCTGTTCTAATTTTCACTTTGCATTTGTTGTGATATTTAGGTGCAATCTCATATGGCCAAATTTTAGGGTGTTAACCCATTATTTTTTATTATTCCAAACTACTTCAAATATTAAGGCTATATTGGATGAGGAGTCATGTAAAACCCTAAGGTAGGTGTTTTATAAATTTTTCATCAAATTTGTGTTGTTTTCATAGATCCCCCATCATGCCTCAAACCGGACATTGTCGCACATTGCCTTTAAATGAGTTCATTGTTTCTAATTGAGATACGCATGATGTTATACTAAACTTAAGAATTCATAAATATTTATAGGATTACAACCTCAATAACATCCACCCCTTAGGCGTGAAGGATTTATTTTCCCATTTATATTTAATTGATTAAATATTCAGAATTCATTCTATATTTTTGTCTTGGGTTATAAATGCAGTTTCTCACTCATTTAAATAATTTATTATTTTCCAAAGCACCTCATAAGTGCTCGGATTATCATGAAATGAAATTTAAATTCCTTGGTTAATTGAATGGGTCGAATGATCAATTTTATTAGCTTCAATATAGTTATATTTTTCTAAATGAATTTAATGGATGAATTGAATGAATAATAATGGGTGGAAATTCCACACATATTGATGCATGACTTTATATACTGATTTTGTGAACTGTTACACAAATTTATAAATTTTTCTTGATGATTATGAGGAAATACTATAGGTAATTAATATTATTATGATGTCACATTGATATTTGATATTGATGGTGGTTAAAGGACTTGTTGAGAAAGGAGTTTCACTCTCCCTAGCATCAGGTGGTGAGCAAGATGTCTCACACCATTATACTTATATTTGGGAAATGGGAATGAAATTCCATGTTCATTTGTTTCAAGTGGTGGGAATGAAATCTCACCCCACATATTTTAATGTATTATTGTGAAGTATCAAATTCATTATAAGATTCAGGGTGTGTACCCTCTACGGAATCCTATCAGTCATTATACTGGTTATGGATGCTTGAGTTATGCCCTAGGCCCATCCAACACCTGCTATCCAAGTATAAGAATACTTACGTACTCACATAATTAGTTCTTATAGGTGGATATAGTGTATAAATAAAATATATATATATATATATTATTACTATATCTATGTTTACTGATCATACTCTCATTACTGTTTAGGCCAAAGCAAGTGAATTTTGATAGGTGTTCTATAGGAACCTGAGATAACTATTTTTTATTTATTTATATCATTGCTTACTATTAAGTTATATCAATAGACTAATTATTTTTGTACACATTCTTGACTATTTCTAGACACCTTTGGTGGTGGAATACTGGGATTTTATCTCACACCCTACTCGGACCACCTTTTGTACCCGAGTAGATTACTTATATGAAATAATAGATAAGGGAAAGATCCCTACTACATATGATTGATTATTTTTACTTATAATATGTAGAATGGGAGTAGGGTACTGATCATATACTCGATATTCTATTGGATTAGTCTTCTATCAATTTTGTATTTTTTATAGCATATTATATATGTGTGTTTTTAATTCCCTTTATTTTACACCAACATGCCATGAAATTATCATTTATATGAATCGACCTATTGGATTTTGATATTATCCTAGTAGTATGATTATTTACACTTATATAGTTATTATATCTATTTCTATTGTGATATTCTATTATATCATGCTTCTGCTACAACACGTTACATGACCTTTCATTATATTGTCTATTTATATATTCTTTTGTTGTTGCTTGTTTTATATTATCTCCATTATACCACTATGATATGATGGTAAAGTTTCCCCACTATACCTACTAGGACCCTCACTACTAATATTCAGCCTCTGGTGTATGGAGAGGGGCGTTTGAGGCCATGTGACCCCTCGGATCGGGGCACTGGTTCTGTGAATCCTAGGATGGGATATTACAAAGTGGTAACATAGGATCTTTTTTCATTTTGTCTTACTGTTTGTGTGTTACAGAGGAGACTGGGAGGTAATGTAATTTGGTAATGATCCCTTTCTTGGGTGTAACTAACCCCCATACAGGGGAAACCGAAATTACCTTGGATGGGTTGTTGTAGTTATTGATTATGTGTAT
The DNA here is from genome assembly GCA_963277665.1 of Viscum album. Classification (NCBI taxonomy): domain Eukaryota; kingdom Viridiplantae; phylum Streptophyta; class Magnoliopsida; order Santalales; family Viscaceae; genus Viscum; species Viscum album. The sequence goes on along the minus strand of OY728143.1, from coordinate 1,362,262,517 downwards.
TATAATTGATAAAAATTCACCATTGTGTGATGAAAATGTTTTATGATATTATAATAATAATTATTTTTTGCAATGATATTTATTTTACCTATTCTTGAGGAAATGATAGAATGTCATTTCATGCATTATTACTAAACACCTAGACTAATATTCCATGCATTTTTCATGCCACATCCACATTCTAAATGAATTTTCTTATTCCATAAGGTTAGTTCCTAATTATTATATATTAAAATGCGATCACATTTCTTGCTGGAAGAATATAATTTTCCTAATTAAAGTACCAACCTCAACTTAAATGATATTTTCCCATATAATTTTTTGATGAGACCTTAATTATCCAATTATACTATATTGTGGGTTTTGGAATTATTTGTTCCAGACTATGATATTTATTATATATATACAATATTATGAATTCAAATGGAATTAGAACTCTTAACAGTGAAATGATTACCGTAAAATGGGATTCCAATTGTAAAGTAATGGGTGTTTTCCTCAATCCATTGCAATTAACACTCCATATACTAGAAACTATATTATATGAAATGAGACCTAGACCCAAACTTGGCCTTGGTAGAGGGTAGTTGAGGGTGTCTCTTATGTTATTATGTCTTGGTATGGTCTGTTTTATCATTTAGACATGAATTTTGGATCATACATAGAGGTCTGATATTTCTATAGGAAGGATTGTACCTATCATATGTATCTATATCTGGTTTATCTAATTTTTGTTTACTCTTATGAGGCATACATTTGGCATTGTAGAATCATGACACCATGAAATAATCAAGTCATATGCCCTAAAGGTGGTGAAGACCATGCATTAGGGGTGGCGGGCCATGAACTTACAGTGATCCCTTCTATATTTCCATCTATAGAACAACTTTTTGTTCCAAATATGGTCATTAATTCCATGTTTCGAGAAGGTTTTTTCTATATAATGTAAAATAGTGAAGGTGTCGCTCGACCTACCCTGACTTTGGTAGAGTTAACTCAGGAGTTCCGATTGAAAAATCCTACCACATTTTCTGGGTATAGCAGACCTCATATTACCGAGTCACGGATGGAGACCATGATTTGTATCTTTGACCATATAGAGACACCTTCAGACAAGATGGTAAAACTTATTACTTATATGGTACATGATTCTATGAAGCGATGTTGTGATGTTATAACCCTGTTAGATCAATATAATGATTTGAAATAGGCATACTTCTAGAAAATATTATATGATTATTTATTTCCATAGAATATGAGGGATGACTAGACTAGAGAGTTTATGAACCATAAATAGGGATCCATGTTTTTCCAAGGAGTTTTTTCTTGATTTACTCACTTACAATGATTCATGGTAACTCTTGCCGGTGATGAACTTATGATCACAAGGCGATTCGAGGATGGATGAGTATAAAACATCTAATCACTAATAATTATTTTTAGGATGACTGTTATTTCTTAGATATTCAAAAAAATCCCTTATCATAGAGATAAATTTAAGAGGAGAAGACATTTTGAACCAGGGTAGTTCAACACCGATATCTATCAACAGTTCTTCTAGAAGAAAAAAGTGTTTCTTCGAGATTTCCCACGAGGGTAGAAGTAGCTAGGATTCTACTACTGATGGCTTCCTGATATGTCACTAGTGTAGAAAGATGAGACATAAATTCTCTTAGTGGTTTTGTGATCCATTAGAATGCAGAGGCTTCAGTAGGATGAGACATATCTAGTGCTTCATCATGACCTTTTCATCAGTGCCTAGAGAGTATGGATCTAAATATACTCCATGTTCTGGAGAAGGGCTGATAGTATCTCACTAGGATGGTAGATAAAATCCCATTGTCCATTAAGAACAATGTAGTGCTCTAGGTAGAGGTAGTCAAACTCAGGAATCTCAGCACCATCAGAGCGGGCTTGCTCAAGGAAGTTATACTGTGGCTTTGGGCCATGACACTAGATAGTTAGATAGAGTGCAGCCTATTCTAGTGGAGTAGAGTGTTGGACCCTCTACTTTTCAAGGTACTATTCTAGTATCCTCTAATTTAATGTATTCTTTATTTGAAACAAACTCATGAAATTATTTTATATCATAGGAAATCATAGAGAGTTTAGACCTTGAGATTGAACACTTCAGTGTCATGATAATGTTTGACATCTCGTTAGGTATCTAATCTAAGAGATTTCCCCATTTTAAGGACTATCCCCTTGAGATAGCTAGATATATGTTCATATAGAATAATTTCATGCTCAATGTGATGGGTTTTATTGTAATTATTGGGATAGATTTTTTATTTATACTTCAATCCCATATTGACTGCTATTGTCGTAGGGTGACATTTACATCAGCAGATGGTGGTAGACATGTGCACAAGGGAGAATAAGATATTCAATAATTTAGATCAAAACCTCAGAATCAGGGAAAAGAAATGTGAAAGTCCATATTTCAAATATTTTCTTGGTTGACCAGGGGTTACAAACCACTGTTTTCACTCTTATAGATGATTTTTTTCATGGATGTATTCCCAAAAGAATTTTTCTAGCCACCACTATTACAAGAGGTAGAGTTTACTATTGAGCATGTTATAGGAGTGTCACCAGTGTCCATTTATCCTTATAGGATGACACCTATGGAGCTCCTGGAAATCAAGAAATAGTTTGAGGATCTAGGGCCTACATGCTTTATATTCCCTAGAACTTCCCCATGGGATTCATCAGTCTTGATTTCCAAGAAGGTGGATGGTACCCTTAGAATTTTTGTGGATTATATATGGTTGAACCATCTCACGGTAATAAAACGATATCCACAACCTCAAATAGAATAATAATTTTATTAGCTCTGAAGAGAGATAGTGTTTTTAGATATTTATTTGAGGTCAGGATATCATCAGGTGCATGTCAGGTCTCTATAAAAACCATGCACAACTTTCAAGTGTCGGTATGGTCTTTATGAGTTCTTGGTTATGTCGTTCAGTCTCACGAACTCACATGATGACTTCATGGATGTAATTAATCGGGTTTACCACCTATATCTAGATTCATTTTTGGTAGTCATTGTCGAAAAAATATTAGCCTATTGTCACACCAGACAATAAAATGATAACGATCTTGAGGTCATGATGAATACATTAATAGAGAATCATATTTATGCTAATCTCAGAAAAAGAAACCATGGGTGGAAAAAGTCCACTTCCTGGGTTATGTAATCTTAGAGTCCAGAGTGGTAATAAACCCATAGAAAGTGAGAGATATAGTTTCTTGGGAGGAACCTAAGAATGTATTTGATATAATTTTTTCTTGGGGATATCTGGGTATTATATAATCATTAGACATGATTTATCATGTCTAGAAGTTACTCTTATAAGCTTGAATAAAAAGGGATTAAAATTTGTATGGTTAGAATCTTGTGAAATATCCTTTTGGTAGATGAAATAGAAATTGAATTCAGTGCTGACCATGATTATTCTAGATCCAGGAAAGAGTTATACTGTTTACTATGATGCATCTTGTACCGGGCTGGGAGCTATTTTGATGTAAAAAATTTACAACCATTGCCTATTCCTGAGTGGAAATGGGATGATTCTTCTATGTTTTTTGGGACTAGTTCACCCGGCTCACCTCATGGAAATGATACAATGTGGGTATTAATTGATCATTTGAAAAAGGTCTTTTATTTCTCATATTTGCGAGATACATTCTCAGTAGATGAGCATGTCAGGCTATATGTCAAGGAGGTAGTACATCATCATGGATCTACACATTCTATCATATATAATAGGGATTCTTGATTCATGTATTGGATTTGGTAGGGTTTGCAAAAGGCCTTGGGTATACAGGTTCTTTTGAGCATGAACTATCAAACATAGAAAAATAGACAAACACATCATATAATTTAGGTGTTAGAGGACATGATTCATTAATTTTTCCATGAAATCAGTTGTTCTTGGGAGAAAAAGATACCCCTTGATTAGTTCTCTTATAGTAATATGTTTTAGGCTACCATTAATATGGATCCTTACAAGGCCTTATATATTAGGCCTTACCGTTCACCTCTATGATTTTTTGATGTTGGCGAGGCATATATGCTTGGACCATGTCTCATTTAGGAAACTATAGAGAAGTTCCAGCTAATCATAACGTGCATGTTGATAGCTTAGTACAGAAAATAGTAATATTTCATTATATGTCAATGAACTCTAGAGTTTGAGGACGTAGATCGGTTTTTCTTGCGAGTTACACCGAGGTTGGGACATCGATGTATTCCATGGTTGGGTAGGATTTTCACAATGATTTGATACACCCTTTGAGTTTATGAAGTTAATTAGACTAGTGTATTACCATATATAACTTTCTCAGAGATACCCATTTATGTATGATTCCGTTCACAAATATTAGCTTCATTGATATTATCCAGACCCATTACAATTTTTCCAACCTGATGTGGTTGAGTTAAAGATGAATGCTTCTTTGGCAGAGTATCCAGTGAATATTTTTTTATTAGAGTTTGAAGACACTCTGAGGAAGGTCATTTAATTTGGTATGGGGGATGTGGAAGAACAACTGAGTATAAGATGATACCAAGGAGTTGGAGGCTGCCATAAAATCCCAATGACTGAAACCTTTCTATAATAATACCTCTATAACCTCACAAGGCCAACTCGAGGACGAGTTGCTTTAAGTAGGGGAGTTTATGATCACATGTATTATCATGATGGTGTTACAAGTCTATTTTTGGTTTAAATTTCTTAATATGTACGTTATAATGTTACATAACAGATTCAAGTATGTCATGAGGGTATTCGGTCCTTTCTTAGAACCCGAAGTCCTGAAATTGGGAGAAACAGACTAGGACACATGGTAAGGAGAAACCATGCTACCCAACCTAAATATTCTCCCTAAATATGTGGTATATTTCTAAGGAGGGTAAGTGGTCTCACATTTTTTATATAACTATGAAATACTAGGCACACACCCGCAAGAGTTTTAGGGGGTTTGGAGATAATGGGTATCACACATCTTGCACAAGGTTATACAAACCATGCACCTAGCATGTAAGGGGTCCTCCTTGAGAAGTAATATGGTACAAAAATAGCACACAGCTTGGCCCACCATGTTGGTAAACCATGTCCCCCTTTCAAGAAGGGTGAAATTAACCTTTTTCACTTAATTAATCTAATATCTGAACCCTTCTTTAGTCCACTTTTTTTAAGCTAATGAACTCTCTTATCCTCTCTTGTGGCCCCTTCCTCCATCTAGTCTAGGGATCACCATTACTCTTAGATATAAAATCTAAATCATGTTTCATAAGAATCATTAGATAACTTTAGGTGAGCTCTCAAATACACTTTCTTTCATCCTACGTTTCTTTTTATATCAGTTGTGATATTTAGGTGCAATATCATATGCCCTATCTTCAGGGAATTGATCCATTATTTGTTTTTGTTTCAAAATACTTTGAATATAAATCCGATATTGGATGAGAAGTCATATATGGACCTAACGTATTTGATCTTGAATTTATTACTCAATGTTAATTTGTTTTCATAGAACCACTATCATGTCACACGTTGTCTTTTTCCATTCATTTCCTTAAAATGAGTTCTTTGTTTCTAATTCACATATGCATGATATTATACTCACATCAAGCCTTGTTATGTTTTTAGAGGATTAAAACCTCAATCATAGCCACCCTATGGGTGTGAAAACTTGATGTTACCCTTAATATTAAATTGATTATATGAAAAGAAAACATTCTTGGTGTTCCACTTGGTTTGTAAATATTTTTTCCTTCTCCTTTACATAATTTCGTAGTTCCAAAGGACCTCATAAGTTCTTAGCTTATAATGAAATGGAATTTCCGTTTCATGGTTAATGAAATGGATTCATTAATCTAACAAATTATCTTAAATATGGTTTTATTTTCTTAAATGAATTAAATAGATGAATTTAATGAATAATAATGGGTGTAAAGGCCACACCTATTGACACATGCTTTTATATATTGATTATGTGAACTGTAACACCAATTTATACATTGGGCTTGATTATTATGATTATTATGAGGTAATAACTAAATTTATTACTATTATTATGGTATGACATTGATATTGGTTGTTGAAAATGTTTAAGGGACTTTTTGGGCATGGTGTTTCAATCTTCCTTACATCGGGTGTTGAGCAAGACATCTCTCACTATTACAATTCTATTTGAGTAATGGGCATGAAGTTACATATTACTTTTTATTAGTTGTTGGGAATTATGTCTCATTCCCCCTATCTCAAGTAATGATAATGATATCTTACATTAATTTGAAGATTCAGGGCATGTACCCTCTATTAGAGCCTATAGCTCGTTAGACTGGTTATGGACGCTTGAGTTACGTCCTAGGTCCAGGAAGCACCTATTATCCAGGTATATGCCAACTTAAATCCTCACATACTTAGTTCATATAGGTTTATATGTTATATAGATATATCTATATTATTACTATATATATGGTTACCAATCAGACTCTCATTATGGATTATGTCGAAGAAGGTGAAGTCCACCAGGTATCCTATAGGAACTTGAGATGACTATTATTTGTTTATTTACATCATTACTTAATGTTCAGTTGTATATGCACACCAATTAGCTATGTACATAAGAAGAATTATTTCTAGAAACTTTTGGTGGTGTCCTATTGGGATTTTATCTCACACCCTACTCGGGCTGCCATTAATACCTGTATAGATTACTTGCCCATAAGAATGGATAAGGTCCATCGCCCTAAAATAGATACTTGATTATATTTAATTGTAGTATGGATCATGGGAAGAGATAACTGAGAATATGATCAACATTACAGTGGAAAAATATTGTTTCTTTTTATATTCTTTATAGCGTATTGTATATGTATGTTCCATGTTTCCCCTTTTTGTACATCAACATGCCATGAAATTATCATGTTTATGACTTGGAATACTATATTTTGATATTATCAAAATTGTATGGTTATTTAATATTCTATAGTTATTATATTTGTTTTATTTATGATATATTATTATATAATGCCTTCAATATAGAGGGTTACTTGTGATGTCATTATAGTGTTTGTTTATATAGGATTCTTCTGTTGGTTATTGTTTATTATATTCATTGTGCCACTCGAACATTAGGGTAATTATCACTACCATAAAAACTTGGAACCTCATTTCTTTTGAAAAACCTCTGGAATATGTGGATATTTCCTTGAGGCCATGTGACCCACCAACTCAGGGAACCAATTGAGTGGAACTTGGGTCAAGACCTTACAAAGGACAACATGTTTCATTATCTTATATCAATTATAATTGAATTACATATATCTTTGGAATATGTTTTCCATCATCTTATTGAAGTTTTTTACTTAAAAACTACTGATAAAAATAATTTGGATAATCATAGGTGAGATAGGAACTATATATAGTCCTCACTCTCTAAAAGTGAATTTTCAAGAGCGAATGGTATTGGAACAACTAAATGCATTTGGGAAAATATTAAGAACATTTATTAATGAAAAAAGAAATTGAATAAAGAAAACTTATAGATTTATAGATTCAATTATGAATATAGTAAAATAAATGACGATGAATCTTTTTATGACTTATTTATAGGGTTCAATGACATTATAAGCATTGTACGATGTTTTGGTGAGGCATTAGAAGATCCAGATATTGTTAAAAATATTCAAAGAATTCTTATAGATAAATTTTATTCCAAGGAATTATATTTACAATATATAGATCCTTAAACTCTATCATTAGTTTATTTTCATAACATTATCAACACTTATGAAATGAGAAGATAAAAGGACATTAATAATGAAGAAAAGGTTTATCAGTAAATATATTTCAATTTTACAAAGCAAGGAATGTCTATGAATGTTCAAAATGAATATGTTAGTGACTTAAACACTAAATATGTGGTTAGTAAAAAATTTCATGAAATCATGTATTTTTTTTACGAATAGTTGAAAATTTGAACAATAAAGTAAAAATAAATGTAACCATTAAAGTTCTTTGGTTGTAGTTTTATTGGACATTTTGATGAAAATTTTCCAACATTGAAGGATAATGAAGACAATGAAGAGGAAGATATAAATTCAAAAATATCATTAAAAATAAAGTTTAGAAAATCAATTTCCTACAAAAAGGGAAAAGTTAGCAAGTTCACTAAATTCAAAAAGTGATACTTTTTTACTAATTATGAGGAAAATTATTACAAGGAAGAGAAATCTCAAAACTATAGTGGTGATGCTACTAAAAAATTACGTACTTCAAAATTAAATGATGATAACTTTACCAGTGATGAAAAAACAATTTTTAAGAACAGTAATATGAGAATAATATGGATTTTATGCTTAAAAGGAAGTTGAGAGAATATATATATAAAATATTTTTATACTTAAAAAGAAGAAGAATAAGTTATAAAAAAATATGATCATTAAATAAAAATTCTAGAATCAGTTATTGAGTAAAAATACAAGTTTCTAAAAGATATTAAAAATAATAAGAAGTAACTTGAGGAATAGAAAAAAACTCAACCCCAATCTTGAAGAAAATATAAAGGTATAGAATAAATAATTTGATATTTTTGAAGAAAAAAATATTGAAAATGAGTGAGGAATATCAAAATTTGAAAAAATTATTTCATAAATCAGTGATTTTTTAATAAATTTTAATTATAGAAGGATCTACAAAAAAATCCCTAGAGGTTCCTAATAAGTTATTACATGATCATAAGGAAAAAGTAAATAAGACTGTGTATTTAGCTTAAACAAGTAGAGTTAAAAAACATGAAATTAATATGGTTTCAATGTTTAAAAAAATAATTTTCTATTACTAGAGATATTTTTAAGGCTGAGAAGAAATATAAACCGAATAATAAGATTTTAGGAGGCTACCCAAATATTCATGTAAAACAATTTTCCAAGGTGGATGACAAGAAAGTTTACGGAAAACAGGTACACAGTTATAGAAAACATGTAAGTTACAAAGGAAAATATGATTTTCATTGATACTACTGATAATATGGAATAATTAAAAATATAGTGAAAATGTGTTGGATCTATCATCTACACTATAAAAAATAAAGTAGAAACTGGAGGTAGAGTTTGAGGGGGAGTAAACCCACTCAATGAAGGAAACCTGAAAAATATATTTTTAATATTGAAAATAGATTTCAACCTATAAAAACTATTTTTGAAACATTTCATTATCCTATACATATTTCCAAAGGATTTTTTTTTATTTTACCAACTCCAATGAGTTTATATGAAAAATATCAAAAGCCACATGTTAAGGATTTTTTTTGGAAAAATCATTAGTTATTTAAAATGTTTTCAAATCTACAAAAGGAGAATGACCATGTATATTTGATAGTTGGTGTTATTGACATATGATTATAGATTTAATTTTTTTTAAATGTTAATGATTATAAATAATGTGTGATGAAATTTGAAAGTGTTGAGTCCCTAAAAATCAAAGGCATTGGATTTGGTATCACAGGAAAACAAAAGTAAAAATTTAATAGAACCTTATTTTTTGATGGGTTGAAACAATACTTGGTAATTATTTCATGAATCAATGATAAAGGTAACACAATTTTGTTCATAAATTATGATTTTGTTTCTAAATTACTTGAATATATGAATTCTATAATAAGAGTAGAAAACATTATGGGAAACTTGTGTTTAATTGGAGATACAAAGTACACATGTTATCTGAGAATGATGGAAGAAAATTTGTTATAGAATAATACTTTGGGAATATTTTTTAGAGGAACATGAGAAATATGACAAAGAGATAATGTATTCATGATATTCTTGAAAAGATAATGAGAATATATTGGTGTTTCTTGATACCCCAAAATGTGAAGATTAGAAACTATGCTAACAAAGAAGCTGAGATATATTCAACTCTTCCCTTGGAACTTATATATTCTGATGATTATGGTTCCATGGGAAAGAAATAAAAAAATTTAGATAAGTAATTTATTACCTTTATTGAAAAATATACTCACATTATTTGTTTCGTTCTTTTAAAATATAAATAATATGCTCTAAAAATGTTTAAGAGTTTTAAGAGATGTGCAGAAAAGGAATGTGAATATTCTATGAAAAAGATTCAAATAGATAATAGTTTTGATTATCAAAATGGGTATTTTAGAGACTGTTTTTTAAATCATGTAACTCATCATGAATTTAGTGAATCATTCATATAATAAAATATATGTGTTTCTAAAATAAGAAATAAATTTTGTGTTGAAATGGCATGAAATATGATGATTTAATTCAATACTTATAAATTATTTTAGAGAGAAGATATTAGAGAAATAATAATATTTCATTATCACTATTTCATTAATCAAAAAAATTATTTGACTTCTAATAAAAATAATTATAAGGAAAAAATACGTTTTAAATGCCTAATGGTGCTTATAATCCCTTTCAATATCAAAGTCAAGGGTGAGAATCTTAGGAAATTCTATCAAATAGATTTTGATGATATCTTTCTTGTCTAAACTCATATTTCTTGAGGATATATGTTCTATAATAAAGAAACATCAAATAATTTTTAATATATTTATGTGAAATTTATGGAATATTTTAATAGAATGTTTTCATAATCTTCTATTGATATAAGAGAATGAGAAGATGAAGTTGTAATTATTAAAAATCATAACAATGTTTCTAAAAAAAGTGACGATGTACAAAATATTTAAGAAGAATATTTAGACTCTACCATATCAAGTAATGGGGGAAAATCTTGTTTATCTCTTCCTAGGAAAATAAAAAAGGTGGATGACCAAAATATTATTGGTGATAAGGATAATTAGTTCAAAAATAAGTGCATCGAGGTTAGTCACACACACATATTTGTATTCATATATTTAATAGATAAATTTTGAATAATATTGGGATAATCAATAATATATTGATATAAAGAATGAAAATATGGATTTTATTGAGAATAAAAATACATTGTAACTTGTAACCAAACCCAAACATAAGAATCTGATTTGTAAAAAATGCGTTTTCTGAATAAAAAAATTGAATGAAAAAGTTAAAGTGATAATAAACAAAATATGATTGTTTTGTATAAGATAATCTCAAATTGATGTCATTGGTTTCGATGTAAAATTTTTTCTAGAATAAAGGCTTGACATAATCAGAATATTTTATGTTATCACTCCATAATGAATCTATAAGATATTTTAGGTAAATGTGAAGACAAATTTTCTTACTGGATATCTCAATGAATTATTTTATTTTGAGTATGTCCATTTCTTTAGGCTTGGAATATATGAATGTTATGTATGAAATTTGAGAACTTATTTTTATGGGTTGAATAAAGATCTGATGTCATTGTATTCTAAATTATATTCCTTCTTAAAAAATATTAATTTCAATAAAGTAATAGTTGTTAGTAACTTCTATGTAAAATAAAATTAAGAGGTTTCCTTTATCATGATTTTTCATATTGATGATATCATATTCATAAGAAAAAATGAATAAATTTGATAAAAGTTTACTTATTAGATGAAGAAGTTATTTTAAATTTCCTTTCCAGGAAAAATTAAGTACATTCTTGGTTTAAATACTTATCATAAGATGAGATACAATTTCTTATCTCAAAGTAATTACGGTAACCGATAAATAATTTTGGTTTTGAATATTTAAAGGTTTTTTCCATACCCATTTCAGTGGGGAAAATGTTATCATAAGTTGGGAAATGAAATGAGGTTGATCCTGAAGAGTTTAGAAAGTTGATTGGAATCCTATAATATCTAATGGATTGAAGTATAAATATAGTTTATAGTTTTACACATTGTGCTTAATATAAATATTTTGATAAGGAATATCATATTATGGCTGGAAAAACAATTTATTGATATATTACATGAATAACTTATTTAAGGTTGAAATATGATAGCTTAGGAAAGGTTTATCTTTTTGGATCCATAATTGTAGAATGTGTAGGTTTTGTTGAATACAGAAGAACCAAATCTAGGGGAATATTCTTTTTAAGAGAAATATGTGGTACTTGGAATATAAAAAAATAGATTTCATTGACTCTTAGTAATACATAAATGAGTATGTATATACCCCTCTTTTTGACACACAATTTATATGGATGAAGACACAATTAGAAGAATTTTTATCTAATGTTAAGTTGAAATGTATCCAGGGTTGTGATATTCAAATCTATATAAATATCACTATGAATCTAGTAAAACATTTTATCTGTAATCATAATGATATTAAGTATCACTTCATAAAATATAATGTCTAAATAGATGAACTAATGTTGGATTTTAATCCTAAAAAAAGAATTGATATATTCACAAAACAATTGTTGGAGGAACCCTTTAAAATTTTTGGTTAATCATGGGTGTACAACATCACTCTATTTAAGGTTAAGGTATGTGTTTCCGTCCCCTCTCCCGTATTTCATTTGGATAGTGTGGTCAAAGGGGTATAAAATATATAAGATAAATATATGCATTGGTATATGATTTACATTTCAAGGGTGAGAATATATTTATAGGGAGTTTTAAAATAGGGTATGATATGATTTTATCGTTTGAACTATTTTAATAGTTTTTTCAAGTGGTTCTAGTGAAATTTTCTTTCAAATATCAATGACGATGATGTGGGAATATAAGATGCTTAAGAAATTTTTTTTGAACCTCTACTCAAGGAAATCAAGTTATTATTATTTAATGGTTCTTGATTCCTACACTGAGTTTTCTCATGTGGGTTTAGAATAGTTGGATATGTGATCCATTTCTTATGTTTCTAAGTTTTGGTGATTTATGATCCTTGGTTGACCACAAAATCCAAAGGGTAGGATTATTAGGTCCAACATAGTTTGAGGTGTTTTTCTTGAAGAATATGGTTGATAAGAAAGAAGTATTTATTAAGTATTGTATTTTTGTCCATCATAAATCAGTTAACATTGTTGGTAAAAAAATGTGAACAAACCAAGTCCCATTGACCGAGATCACCGAACCGAGTCTAATGGATCATGTTCGATGGAATAATTTGATCAGGCTGAAATAAACTCATGATTAATGGTCCCAAATGTTTTCATCATGTCATCATACAAATATGCTTGTACAAAGAATTAATGAGATAATTTATTATTCTTATAAGTACCCAAATATAATGATTGTTTTAAGGAACTCATGATTTTGGAATATTTTTGTTGGAGGAAGGTTGTATGTATGAACAATGGATAAGGTGTTTTGGAAGATATAAATGATGTTGAATGATATGGAAAATCATATAAAGTCTAACCAATTCCACTAGAAAATGAATTACTATAAATATCATCTTATAGGAAAGTGTTGGGAATGTTCTAGATGGAAGTAATATGCATGAACATTTATGAGTTGATCAAAAAGAAGTTTCTAAATAAATATCATTAGAAAAAAATTTCTAAATGAAGTCATTAGACATATCTATTTGGCAGTGTAACTTGAAGAGATTCAGATAAATTATTCCAGGCTATTGTCTATAGTAATTATAACGATACCATCAGATAGAGGTTTCCAAAACCTAGTTATTAGAAGATTTTTTAAAAAGACCATACATAAGGTTTTTTATGTAGGACATTATATGGAATAATCATTGCAGATCTCTGAGGGTTAATCAAATATACATAATGGAAATACATATAGAGACCTGTCAGAAGAATAAAGTACCTATAAATATACTTATAAAGGTATATCAGACATATTCATTTTAAACATATGTGATAGATAATGTGGATTCTTATGAAGGAGCATTGGATGAATCACCAATAAATAAATATGTTCCTACAAAGATGTAATATAAGAATCTTATGAAACATAATGAACTTATTTAAATGACACCAAATGTGGTTATTTTTAGATGTTCATTAAATATTATTATTATCATAGAGAATGTTGTTGGTTCTTGAATATGCTTAAATAATGTTCGAATAATTTTATTGACACCAAGAATTAAGGAATACTCTTATCTTTTAGTATGTTTTAAGGAAGTCAAGAATAAAATATCTTGAGTAAGATGATCACAATTTGAGCAGGAAGATTGAATTTTAATGTGTGAGATTAACCCTCAAAATTCGCAGGATTGTTTCCTATATAAAGGGTTGTTTATAAATCATTTGGTTTTACTATTTTTGTTCATGATTTTACCTATGGGTGAAGTGTTATGATTTGAAATTTTGATTGAGGAGTTTAAGAAAGTTTTATTATCAACAAATAAAACACAGTATAAATAGATATATTAACACCATAAATGTATTTACTATCATTTTTTATTATATTATAGTGTGAAGAGGAATCTGATGAATATATTGAATAATTTTCAGATGAAGAGGTCTAATAGAGTGGTATCAAAGGTAACAAATAGAGGTTAACTGAACTAAGTACAAATAATGGATCTTACCAGATAGACAAGTACTCAATAGAAGAATTTTCAAGATCGTTGTTGTGAAAGAAAGTGATGAGGATTAAGAATAACACACAACCATGAATGTGTAAAGGAATTTAAAGAATTATAGTGACAAATATGGAGAATATTGGTAAAGGTTCATATTATTATTACAAAAAATGTTTTATTATGTTTTTAGTGAGAGAATAATAAGAACTGTCAAAGGACTATACTTAAACACAAGTGATAAATATTACCTATATGTTCTAACAACCAAAAATATTTTTTTTTGGTTTTTTTGGTATTTTATTATTTCCAAATTATGAAAAGTACTAGCTACTCGTGTTGACCAGTGAACCTAGTAAACACCTATGTTACTATGGGTGTTCCTATTTTTTTTTATCAAATTCATTTCTCACTAACAAGTGGTGAATGTTGTTTCATAAATAAGAAAACATATAAAGATAAGATCACTAATTCAACCTCCCCCTGTTAGTGATCAAACAGATCAAGATTGTTTCCCTTTCAATATTATGTACTTACATTAATTTTAAAAAATTACGTCCTTGTTTTAAAAAATCTAAAAACAAATAAATATTTTCTACTCACCCATTACAATTATATCTAATTAATTTTTTTATATGTTTATAAATTTCAATACACAAGGATTTTTTAGATGAAAAAAATTTTATATCGTTATCATAGATTTATGAAACCAAAACATCATTTAAAATTATTTCTACAAGTAGTGTAAAATAAACTATACCTTTTTAAAAACCTTTTGAAATCAAGAGATATCCAAGCCTATAAAAACAATCTCTAAGAGTATATTTTAAACCATAATAATATTTTGATAGTTTGATAACAATATTTGTTAACTGAGATTTTAAAAAGATAGGGGTTTTTTAGAAAAAAAACCTAAAAATATAACCCTTGAAGAATGAAACCTTAACATCCATTTGTTATATTTTGAAACATCGATGAGATAAATAATCTAGAAATATTCTAATGGCTTCAATTCTAGATACTAGGGAAATTATCTCTTCATAATTAATACAATCACCTTAAATATAACATTGTATAAACAATATATCATTGTTTATAACTATTATTCTAGATTCATAAAACTAGTTTTTATAAACCTATTTATTTCCAATATTATGATAGTATTAGAGTGACTCAACTAATTCCCATACTTTATTTTATTCAAATTGATTTATTTATTCTTGTGTATCTTTTAGCGATTCCTTATTTCTAATTTCTTTAGTAATGTTTTCTTGTTTTAACTGAAACAATTATACTTATTGTTCCACCTTATTTTTAAAATTACCTAATGTTTGAGTAAACATGTTAAAATCATACATAAAAACATATAATAAATGGTACTTATGGGTCTAAATAGTTTATGAAATTTAAAGTGTTGGTTCTTCCAAGTCTTATATAAAGTTATGAATGTTAGATTGGTATCTACATGGACAATATTTAGGTAAATCAAATTCCTGGTTGAATTTCGTAGAGTTATTATTGATATTATGATTTGATATATAATACTCATGTTCTTATAAAGTAATTTTTGGTTCACGTGGATCTTCCACATCAAAAGTGACATTAACATATTCTTCCACAATCATGGTTCATTTTTTTAATACCATTTGATTTCCTAAATATAAAATAGCCTAAAAATATCCCTTATAACTCATTAAGTTAAAAGAGGTCCTATTATAACCCTATTAAATACATTAAAAAATTTATTTATAGCTTATTTACAATGATAAACTGGTAAATCAAATTCACTATGAATATTATGAGAAATCTCATGGAGAGTTCTATTTCTCATTTTAATAACCCCATTTTGTAAAGGTGTTTATGGTACATATAAATTGTGACTATATCCATGTTATGAACATATATTATCAATTTCTTGACTCTAAAATTCATAAACATGATCAATTTTTATGTTTTCAGGGGTAATTTCACTTTGTTTTTCTATATATTTTTCATACCTTTTAAAACAAAAAGAAGATTAACTTTTGTGAGCTTAGAAATATACCTATGTGAATCTTGAAAAGCCATAAAAAAAATAATATATGTTTTTTTCACCTATACAGGAAAGTATATAAAGTTAAAAAAACAATGAGATCTAGTTCTTGTAGTTGAGAGGTAGACACCTCTTTATTTGGTTCAAAATTAATTATGTGTTTATTTCCATTTTGATTGGGATTTCACACTTTTCATTTTGGGAATTAACATTTTGGAAGATAGTTAACTAAAACCTTTCAAAGTAGATTATAAAGTGAGTGTGTATTATAGTGACATCTTATTATATAATGAAACCATGATTCTAAATGAATGGAACTTAAACAAGAAACATTTTGAGAAGACAAAGAATCCAAATTTACTGTATAAAATTATCATTTGTCAATACATCAAAAACTAAATCATTCTTAGAATCATAAATATAACATGAATTATTTACAAATTTAATAAGATAATTAAAATCAAAAACTAATAAATATTATGAATATTATATTTTAAACCATACAAAAACCTTATAAATGAAAATATTTTCATAGTTAATGATTTATCCAAGGATAGTTATTTTTCCTATTTTATTTTTACCGAAAGTGACATGTCCCCCATTGAAACTTACCAGATTATTAAAGCATGATTATACTCCAATACGTTTTCTAGAACATCCATTATCTTGATTCCAAATACTTTTATCAAATCTAGTCATGAATTTTTTATACATAGGAAACCAAAAAAATATTTTTGACCCAAAAATTCTTTGGACAATAATAGTTAACAAACAATGATTTTGGAATCAAAATTTATTTTACATGTTTGTTTATAGGAAAATAAAATATTTTGATAATAATTTCTTCTTAGGTCCAAAACAATGATAGTTTTTTCGTAACCATAAGTTATTTTAACTTTATAAATTACTGTCCTATTTTTATAACTAAGAACAAAATATTTTTTTGTGGAGATTCTTTTACAGTCCAAAAATATATCTTATAAATGTTCCTAATTTAATTAATTTTTGAATTTATAATATTATATGAAAAGTATTCTTTCCATTGGTAAAATAATATAAATATTTTATTATTTATATAATTCTGAATCTCAAATCCTTATGATCCTTTAATAGTTTTAAATTGATTATTTTTCAGCAGAAGTATCACTTTTATCAGTAGAATATAAATCATACCACTTATTTGGGTTCTTATATTTAAGTTTGAGTTAATTTTTAGTATCTTTAATAATTATAAAATTTAAATAATTATTTAATAGAAATTTTATATTCCTATTGGAATTCATTTTTATAGAAATTTGACATGGCAATAGTTACCTTAGATTCAATGGCCATAAAATAGAAATGTTCTTTTTCACATGCGTCACCCATAGAGAAATAAGAATCAATGGATTTTTCCTATAAATCACTTATGGTTTATTTTATTAGTTTCTTGGGTTTATATTATATATCATTATATATATTTTTATACTTTTTCTATGCATAGTATTATTTAATATTAACTTTTTTCTTTTAAACTATTAGCAATTAATTTCTAAATATGAATTTTTCGTTTTCCACATTCCATTTTTTATATTTTCTATTTTAGTTTGATTTTATGAATAAATGTTTATTCATAGAAAATTTATGAAATCACTTATCTGGATCACTTATCTGTCCATCACTTTCAGAGTATGATTCACTTAGACTTGATTTATCTTTGATTACTTCCATTTACTTAGACATATAAATCATGAATGAAATAGTTTTCATCTTTATTTGAACGTATTGATTATATGATATATGTTTTTATCCATACATAATTATTTATAAAATTAGATTTTGGATTTAAAATTTACTAATGTCATAAGATTCTATGATTAATAATTTTTTACTTGTCTATCTTTTAGGTAGAAACTTCAATATTCTTAGTAGTTTATTTTTTTCATCCATAGGTTGTCCAAGTGAAATAATTGTTTCAAGTATATCATTGAATATATAATACTAGTCAAAGATATTTTCATAATGTATTATCCTAAAAAATCATATTATATTATATATGTGTTTATGTACATTTCATTATCATTTTAGGCACCTTTATGAGAAAGTAGACAAATTGTCCCAGATTTCAAAATCAGTAACACATAAAGATTTGTAATTAAATTCATCTATACATAATGTATAAAATAAATAATTCATATATTTTCAATTAAATTTGTACATAGCTTTAGTATCATTTATCCAATATTGTCTAGTAATTTTGGGTTTTTTCAAAAGTATCTTCAATTATTCCCTAAATATCAAATCCCATGATTTAAGGGTAAATTTTCATTTTTATTTTCCATAGAGCTTAGTTTTTTCCATTAAAGAAGGTGGGATAATTATTTATATGAACATCAGTTCTAGATTCCATAATATGAGAGGAATAAATATAGAAAAATTAAGATAATTACCTTAGGACTTGATCAAGGTGAAAAGTATATGAATATGGTAAACAAGTAAAAATATAGATCCTCAATGAATATCCTCTAAAAACAAACGTAGGTCCAACTTAAATGCTCGGGGGTGTGAATTGAACTTTTAATATATTTGTCCAGTTTTTTTGAAAAATATAATTTTAAAAACCCATTATTTTAAAATATGTTTGAGTTAAAAAAATATAAATGATATTTATAATTTGATACATTGAAATAATTTCACTAAGGTATCATCTATATCTATTTAAAATAAATAAAATTACTTTAGATTTTGAAATTATTGTACTTAAAGTAAATAAATTATATATATATATATATCTAATTTATAATTTCAAACTACCAATTTTTATTTTTAAAACATTTTTTTAAAAGAAACCTAGTAGAAATAAATTCATTTGAAATAATTTTTGAGTGAATTTAAAAAAATTAGTAAAATCAAAAAATTAAATTGCTTTGTATAAATTTTAACAATGTTGTTCGGTTCAAATTCAAAACTTAATCCTCACTAATTAAAATTGGTTCATTGCTAAGAATGTTTATTAAAAGTAAAAAACTAATAAATAACCTAGATTAAGTATTTTAATCAATAACTTAGATGAGGTTGCAGCAACCAAAGATAGGGCAATCTAGGAAAGACTAATCCATTACAAAATTATTCATGGGATAATAAATATGTATAAATAAAGAGACATAATATCTAAGGTCTCTTATTTAATAAGTAGGGGAAGTTTTAATAGATAATAAAAAAACACAATAATGACTCAAATGTAAAATTAAATAGAGTGAGTGAAGAGTGAAGATAAAGTGTGAAGTAACTCAATCACAAATCATGTTCAGTTGATCAATATGGTTCTTATCCTCAAATAATTTTCGAGTGAGTTAAATAATGATATTTGTATTCAATATAATGACCCAGTATTTTCATACATGCATATTACATCTCCCTTTAGATTACAATAGTTTGGGAGGGGTGAATAAATTGAAAGTAGGAAATCTAATGCACCTACAAGTACTTAGGGAGACTATAACATAAAACCTCCCACAAGATCTCTCAAAGGCATAACCACCAGGCTACACCAATGGGGGAACTAAATATTCCTTTATATAAATATTCATTAATCTACACAAACAAATTCCCAAGGACCATAATAGCTTAGTGCCTTTGGAAACTTGGAACACAAACTTATATTCTATTGAAAGATCTTCAATGTTTCCCATATTGATCTTCCCCTTTAGTATCCCTACTTAAAACCTTTCTTCATAACCTATGTGAAAGAAACTTAAGGAAATGGTGGTCTTAGACACTCAGTAATGGTAAAAATGGAAGATATCAATTTATTATCTTATGAAATTATAAGATAAGAAATATGGGTATGTGATCATGATTATAACATAAGAATTTCACACCCATCCTTCCAAGGATCATAAACCCGATTCATGTCATAAAACATTAACAATTAAAAGGACATAAATCATAATAATGAAACTTCATTATAACTCAATCATGAACCATTAATTTAATTAAAAATGTTCATGGAATCATCATAAGTGTAGATAAATATTTTATATTTTATTGTTATCTTCCAAGACTCTTAGAATTTTCACCCATTTCTTATAATGGATCAAGCACATCAACTTGTTTCCAATCAAAAACCAAGTTCATTGACTTGTTTTCCATAACAGATTAATCACATTGACTTGATTCCCTGAACTATATCATAATATATAATTCATTACCCAACTCATTTGAGGGAGATATAGGTCCCACACATCACTTAATGAAAAATATATTTGTGTGTTCCACATGATAATAAATCATTTAGCATATAAGAACCTATGTAAAAAAATTGAGTTTCATTAGAACTTCATCACAACATAACTCAAGGAAAAGAAATAAGTTTCATAAATATCATTTCATCGTAAAAATAAACCATTAATATAAAGATTATGAATGATATCCTTGGTTCTTATCCCTATTAAATCATTATTAATAGAAAATAATATCATCATAGATGGAAACATGATTTTTTGAAGGATCACTTGAAATAATATGTGAGAAAAATATCCTTTCCTTTATAAAATAATTTTTTTAATGATCCATGAAATTATAAAGGACAAATTTTTATTTCACAAAAACTTGTAAGATTGTAAAGTAAGATTAAAGTAATTATGGTTTCATGAAAGCAAAAAAGAAATCTGTTCAAATATATTAGTTAAAAAACATTCCTTTCATTTGTTTTCGAGAAAAGTCACAAAGAACCTCGTTTGGAAAATAATGAAATGATTAGTTTTAAACCATTTATTAAAAATTAAAACATGTGTAAAAAACAATAAAAAAATTATATAATAATAGTAACAATATTTTTTAAAACATTTTTAAGAAACAAGGATATAAACGATATATATTCCCAGAAGATTCATACTTATAAACAATCCCAAATAATGATGAGATTGTGACTTTATCACTTACAAATTTATAATCTGTTGAATCATATTGCCCATGAAATAAATAAAATGTTATAGACCTAAAAATACCACAATATTCAGGATAATAATCATAAAATAATTTCATGTTCTGTATATACACCGTACATAAGAAATAAGTAGTATATAAGGCATGTGTCCCAAAAAAATAAATGTGAGAAAAAATACCTTAACTTAAGTCGTGAATTACATCGTATACATTCATACCTCATGTATAATAAATATAATTTTATTATAAATATAAAAAAACAATATTCATATATATAATACTATATATTATTTACTTATGGATTTATATAATTTTCTTATTAAAAATTCTATGTTATGGTTATGTTTTGGGTAATAACCACTTTGTTTTTCATGAATATTTTGACTTCTTTTCCTTGGTCCTATTATATAGATTATTATTTAAGTTGTACATACGCACGAGCGATACTTTCACTTCTTATTCAATGGGAATGGGGATGTATAATGGCGTATTGAATAATCATAATAATGTTTCAGAATATTTAGTATTATTAAGTTATTATTTTATCATATATATCACAGATTTAGAGGAGGTATAGAAAAGTTGAAAAGGAGAGTGATCAGACATAGTGATTACCTCTTATTCGAAATATCTCCTTTAGATATCCTATAAAAGACTCTAGAGTTGGTCCATTTAGAAGAAAAAAACTATTAGATGTGTATAAAAAAGTGGAGAAAATAATTTTTCAGAGTTTTATCTATCAAGTGGACTCAATGTGGTTAAGTGGTATGAGGGATGAAGTTTTTTTTAGTAATGAAGGTTAGGGGCACTATTGGAATTTCTCAGAAGATTATATTTTAATAAATTTAATCTAAATTGAAATACCAAAAAATTTAAATTTATTCAAAGATAATATGGAATAGTGTTGTAATACTATAAGACAATAGATTTTAGACCAGTGTTTTTGTAATTTTAATCCATATATATTTTTATTAACCCTTAGTTAACCTATTTTAATTTTAAATATGTTAACAAAATTTTTAGTATTAAAAGATGGTTAATTTTACTTAGAATGTGTAAATTGAATAATAAATGGTAAATTTATGTTATTTTCGATCATAATTTACCCACTTTGAACTTAGTTTCGATTTTTATGAGTTCTGACTAATTTAATAAAAAATCATTTTCAAACAATATCATTAGTGTCAATTATGACACTATTCATTGAATTGACTCTAAGAAAATCAATATAGAAAGATAAATTTGAAAAAATTAATTTAATAAACCCATATTATGTCATATTAAACTATAAAACTCATAGATAACCTTAGGTAAATATAATTTATTTATTTTAATATATTTAATATCACTTAATTATGTTTTTCATTAGTTGAATAAATACTGCATCATCATTTAGTAATTATTTAAGTCAATTATTTCTCCAACAAAAATTAAACATAATATTTCAAGATGTATAAAAACATTTTATATTTCATAATATTATATTCACTCTATCATATCTTCTATTTAACCAAATATTAAAAATAGTATTCTTTTTAAAATAATTGTGAAAGTTTCTCACTCTCTTTGATTTTAATAATATCCAAGCCATTTTCATGGAAACGTGTCCATTAAATTATTAAAATTTTAAAATTATGTGTAAATGATATATTATATTTATCCAATAACATTTGGGAAAATATTAGGTTAATTTTATAATTTTTATAATATTACGTTTACCCTTAATTAACAAATTTACCCATAACCGTGGTAATAAAAAAATACTAAAGCTAATATTCATATTGTCCAAAAATATAATAAATGTATTTTAAAAAAATAATTTCTTACTAAAATTATTTAAACCATTTTAAAAAATAAAAAAAAATATAAATGGATAGAATTAATTTAAAATTAATCATGTAGATGGGGTGAGAAAAATTGTTTTTAAATTGAAAATGTTCAAAAGATTAAAATGTTTTTATATAAAAATTCAATGTGAAATTTATTTCAAGGACCTAAATGGATTAAATTGTATAAAATTTATCTCTTTATACTTTAATACCAATAAAAATATTATTTAAAACTATTAATTATTTAGAAAAAAATGTTGTGTTTAATTAAAATTTTGTATTGTTCACTATTTATCAAAACGTGAAACTTATTTGAAAAAATACCAAAAATTAAGAAAAGGTAAATTTTTATATCTATATTTCAATGAATAAGTTTATTTTCCAATATATAATTTATAATTTTTTTAAAATTTAATTTTAAAATAAGTGATCCACCGAAAGGTGAAGAATATGCTTTTAGAAAAAATATAGTTTTTATGAAAAAAATTAGATTTATTATGTCTAGAATACACATAGGATAAATGTTAAACATTTAATTGAATATTATATATATATATAATTAATATAATCAAATAATAGAGATGTTTTTTATTTATTGGTACCTTTTATATTCAAAATTGTATTTTTCATATATAATTAATCGATCACAAAATAATTAATTATATATAAATGTGTAAAAAATATTTTCATAATTTAGTTAATACTATTTAAACCTATCATTCTAATAGATAGGTTATAATTTTATTTCTTAAATAATTACAATAATAAAATAATGTTCTGTAGAAACTCATTGTTGCTTGTAATCCAAGCTAAGCCGATCTTTCATGTAGTGCAAGCTTAACATGGTGTATCATGAAACACATGGTATCAAATAAATCAGATTATTTAAAAATAATATTTCATAAAAATATTTGTGTGTTACATTATACCCCCCTTAAATGAATTTCTCCCTTGAAATTTTTCAGGTTCATCAAATATTTGATTCATGGTTATATAAGCCACATCACAAAAAATGAATACTAAAAATTCTTCTAAAAAAGAATGGTGGGAACTTAACAGTTACTCAAAGTAACGCATAACATGGTTTCCACACAATTGGAAATTTTTTAAAAGTAAAAACATGGAAATAGAAGAGAAAACTAATTATCAAGTTATGATGGAGATTGATAAAGAACATGTTCAAAATAAAATTAATGACCTTAAAACCATAATCCAAAGTGTATTTAAAAATGTCATTGATATCATCAAAAATAATTATAGGAGGACAAAATATTATTTAAAGACCTTTTTACTAATATTGAATAATTTTCATGAGAATATATTCTTACATGATTTCAGGACAACCTCATCATTCATCGTTCCTTGATCAAATTCCACTTCATCTATTCTTCCAAGAAAAGATGATATTTAAATTGTAATGCCTAAGGAACAAGTGGATTATAAGATCCATAATGGGATGATAATTAATTCCTTTTGATACAAGTTACCATCACAATAAAATGGTTAGAACATTTTATCCAATACGCCCAAATCTTAATATTATGAAACATTAATCTCTAAAACCTTATTCAAAGGTATGTATAATACTTTTCAAAAATGGTTAACCATTTGACCCTTCCAAAAGATAAAAATACACAATTTTAGAAAAAAATGTCACTAAATTTATAAAAAGCCTCTTATTATTAATCCCTCATATATCATAAATTACCCTTCGAATTTCACATACCAAACATGTGAAAACCTACATCACATATTCTATTAAAACATAGTAATAACCTGAATTATATAAAAACATCAGTGAAAATATGCATTCATTCAAAATATTAACTCTTCCCTCAAACAATAAATCCAAAAAATGTATAAAATCAATCCATGATATCATAAAAAACCTTATCATATTATCATTAAGAATTTCATAAATCATATACCATTTATTTTATCACAATGAAACATATTTGTATATCATTATCCCAACATCTTTTACATATTAAGGGTTATCCTTATCTTAATCCTATAATTTCCAAAAATATCATCTTACCATCTCAAGCACTTTTAATAGTTAACAGCACGATTCTACATATAATCTTAAATCCTTAAGGAAAATATAAAGTGGATCAATACTTATATGTTCCATTATTCTATAATACCATAAATGTAATTCTACAGTATTATTCTTGAATTTAGTTACATAAAAACTCAATAAATCCCCTTCTTCATTAGCATACTCTACATTAAAAATCAAGATCACATTGTATTTCCCTTTTCATTGGGGTTTAAGAGGTTTCTAATATCGATCATCATTTTTATCCCTTCAATTTGGGCACTATTTAGTATAATGTCCATTTTATTTACACTTAAATCACTGAAGTGTGTGAGGTTCATTAGTTTTCATACTCTTTTCCTCTATTTAATTAACCATAATATTCATAAAATTTTGACATTTATGACCATTATATCATTCCTTTACACATTTAATGAACCTCTCATTACAATTCAAACACATCCCTGAATATTTCTTCCCACATGTATGGAATGTAGATGGTTGGAATTTCATTCCACCTTGGATTGTTTTTGAGTTTTCAAGAGACTCAACCTTTATTTTCATATCAAAACCCTGGGAATGGTCAGTATCTCTAATTTCCATTTCTACATTGATTGAACATTGAAAAATTTATTCATAGCTACTTAAGTCTCTTATGGTTAATTTCCTTAATAGACATGGTTTTAAGACACTTAAGTTTTGTTCAACCTTACTTTATGGTTGGTTAATATTGCCAAAATCGTACCCCGCAAGTCTTGTAATGTTTTCTTCATAGGTTCTCATTGATTCATCATAATTTTTCTTTAACTCATAGAATTCATATTCAATTTTCATATAAATAATATAAGGAAAGTACTTATTGATAAATAATTTCTTGAACTCATCAAATTCCATGAAGTCAATTTCATTATGTTTCCTTAAATTCTTCATAATATTCCACCATTAATCAGTTTCACCTTATAGACGATAGACATCCAAAATGACTTTATCATATTTTGAACATTGGAGAACCAAAAATATATTTTCAGTGTTACCATTCTATTACTCAACCACTAGTGGATCAGAAAACCCACTGAATGAAGGTGGATGATACCTTAAGAAGGAGTCAATATAATATTATTCCCTTATTTGATCATTTGGATGTCCATTGTGATTCATATCTTGAGAAATTTATATGATCATTACAAAAATATTTTTCATTCCTACTCCTATAACATTGAATTTATCAGGAGTAAAATCATTACATTTCCTATCACATTCATCATTAATGTTATTCCTTCATGTTCCATCCATTGAATAAAACCAGAATGAATAGTGTGAAAAACACTAATCATAGTAGCATAACAACATAATGAAGAGAAATTACATAAAAAAAATTAATCTAGAAATATTTGGTTTAATCATTGGTTATTCATGATCATTATAAAAACTGTAGGATTATAACCTATACATAGACTTATCCTCAAGAATCTTTCTAAGGATTTATCACCCTAGTTTCCAAAGGTTGACTAAACCATTCCTCTGATACCAACTATAATGAACCCAGATTTTCATACATGGATATTACATCTTATTTTAGATGAATAGTCATTACATTACACAAACACATGCCCAAGGACCATAATAGTTTAGTAAATTTTGAAACATGGAAAGAAAACTTCTGTTCTGGTGAAAGATCTTCATATTTTTCCACAATATTTCCCCTTTAGTAACTTTACTTAAAAACATTCATCCTTCCTCGTGAAAAGGAAACATAAGAAATGGGTGAGATCAGAAGAATAGTAAGGGTAAATATGGAATATATCAATTTATTATTTTATGAAAATATAAGATAAGAAATATGGATATGAGAACATTATTATAACATACAGTGTTTATAACCAACCATTAATGGGTCATTAACACAATTAATGGCATAAAAAAACTGCATTTTAGAAGACACGAATCATAAGAATGAAACTTCATCATAACTCAAATCATGAACCATAATTTCAAGTCATAATTTTTTTTGTAATGTTTATAAGTATAGAAAACCATTTCATATGTCATGTTTAACTACCAAGACTCTCATATTAGGACTTATCACCCACTTACTTTAATATATCAAGAAAATAAACTTGTTTACCATTACAGATCAAGTAGATCAGATTATTTCCCATCATAGATCAATCACATACACTTTTTCCCCTAAATATTTCATGAGATATAATTAATTACCCAATACATTTAAGGGAGATATAGGTCCCACCATTCACTTAATGAAAACTATACATTTGTGTTCCATAAAACCATAAATCATTCACCATATCAGAACCCATGTAAAAAATGAGTTTTATTAATACTTCTTCATAAAATAACTCATGGAAAATAAATAGGTTTTATAAATATCATTTTATCATAAACATAAACATTAATATAGTGAATAAGAATGGTGTCCTTGGTTCATATCAGTGATAAAGCATACGTAATAGAAAATAATTTCATCTTAGATGGAAAAATGATTTTTTTAAAGATAACTTGAAATAATTCTTGAGGATAATATCCTTTCCATTATGAAATAATTTTTTAAGAGCCACAAAATTATACAGGAAAAAAATTTATTTGAGAAGAACCTTGTGATATTGTTATGTATACTTCAAGGGATTAGGGAATCATGAAAGTGAAATAATTTTTTTATGCCATATAAGTTAAAAAAGTATTATTTTCTTGCTTTTTCTAGGAAAAGTCACAAAAAACCTCATTTGGAAAATGAAAAAATGATTCATTTCAAACCAATATATTTCATACAAGTTTTATTAAATTTTAAACCTTATCTTTTTTATTAACTATAATGACCTAGAACCATATCAATGAAATTTCCATTCTTATTATTATTTCATATAGTGTAGATTATATGAAATCATTTATATAACATAATAAAAATATCATAAATGAAAAATTAATGAAATAAGAGGTATTTTTAGAAGTTAAGGAACCTATACTGATGAAATAGTAATATGTACTTCAGAATAGTAATGTGACATTTATGACTAGTAAACCAGCCAATAAAATTGTAACCTCAAAAATAAAATTACAAATAAAATTTGGCCATATTATAAATTAAATTATGATATAAATATATCATAGTGTAAGTAAATTAATATTTTAAAAATTAATATTTAAGTGTTGGTATTTTTTTAAGTCATAAATATTTAATTATAGAATTATAATTAATAAAATTATTTAAAACCAAACTCATTTTAATAAAAATTAGTCATAAAACATTATTTAATAGTCTTGTGATTTAAGGATAATTTAATGTGACCTTAGTTAATTTTTTAAAGGGTTCTAAAATCAGTTATAAATTTAAAACATTATTTTTTGAGTAAATAATAATTTTAATTAAAAATTTAATTTTTCATATTAAAAAAATTATTTTAATAAAATTAAGTTCATTTTTAGAATATACACATTTAAAAATGGTTAGGACTATTTTTTATTTTTCTAAAATACTTGAATTTTTAGTGAATAGTAAAATATGATAATTTACAGTATAAAAACACTATAAGCTAAATACTCTATTTTGTGGGTCATATATGATGTAATAAACCTTGGTTATAACTCAAATTAACTTATTACTATATTTAGTCAAATTAATTAACACTATTTCTTGTCATGAGAAAAATAATAAATTAATGAATAAAATAATGAGAAATCACCTCTCTCCTCTACTATAAATATCACACATCAGCACCACTTCTCCTCACACAAATAAGTCTTAAATCTTGTCAAAATTCTTCCTAAATACTATTCCCTAGTCTCTCCCCACATCCAAAATCTCTTGGTCTTTCCAAATGACCAATAACCCTTTCCTTATGGAGGTTCTCAAGGAAGATAATTCAAGAGGTAAATCCTCTTCCTTTTTATTTTTTAATTTCATTTCAATTTATTTTATTTTATTATACTATTCTCACCTCTTATTTCCAAATTTTAATGATAAATCTAGTATCATATATATATATATT
The DNA here is from genome assembly GCA_963277665.1 of Viscum album. Classification (NCBI taxonomy): domain Eukaryota; kingdom Viridiplantae; phylum Streptophyta; class Magnoliopsida; order Santalales; family Viscaceae; genus Viscum; species Viscum album. Next base: position 1,362,233,239 of record OY728143.1, on the reverse strand, counting down.
CTAATTATATCATTTAACGGGAATATCCATTATCAATTTCAATACTCTCTCTATTTTATTTTAAAAATGATATCATCGTCTGAGAGGTATTTATTTACAACCGTTGTGGATAACGAACTTTAGTTCAATAATTTATCCTTAAAGTCAGGTCATAAAAAAAATTTTACGGTTTAACCAGATTATAAAATATTTATTATATCTTATGTAAGGTTTTGTAACAATTTTATACAAATAATATCAAAAAATTGAACAAAACTACTTCATTGTGATCAAAAACCACTAAAATTAAGCTAAATTATTATCATTAGCATGTTATATAATATTTAATCATCACACATGGAAAAAAATAACAAATAATAACAATTAAAATTTAATTAATGACATTTAATTATAATTCTACGGAGTTATACCCATTTTTCATGAACCACATTATTCATATACAAGTATACCAATCGTGAAAACCAAGGAAAAGAACGCTCCTGAGAAACAAAATTGTATCTTATTACTAATCAAAAAATTCATAAATGAACTTAATAAAATTATAATAAATGAAATAAATGTATACTAGGTTCCTAATTAATAAATTAATGGATTTAATTTAGTTATATAGGATGTTAAGTTCATGTACAGAACACATTCAGACATAAGGTAAGGGATTTCTACCCAAACCTCCAATTTCTTCCGAGTTACTCCTTTTCTATATTAACCTGAATTAAATTATTATTTATTATTTTTTACTCCTCATAAATTATATTTAAATGTTCTATATATATTTACCAATCATAATACTTATTTATTTTATGGGTAGTTACATGTTTTAAAGGATCTTTCTTAAATTCTTCATGATAAACAATCCTGATTCTAGGGAACTTCTCAAATTTTTACCTATTTTCATGTAAAATCTATAATATAATTTAATCCACCATTATTGTCCAAAAATTACACATTTTATTATCAAAAAAAAATATATTACTTCAATTATGGTTCTATACAAGGATTTTTCCAAAAGAACTCTTCTTTGCAAAGTAAAAGAGTATTTCTCTCAAGTATTACTCGATTATTTTATAAGAGTATTTACATCTATTTCAACACTCTTATTTATTATTATGTTTAATTGGGTGTTGACGCTCCTTTCGTCACAGAATCTAAAGATCGGAAAAGGGAATATCTGAGCTCAAAGTGATTAATCCTTTGAAGAAACATCAAAAATCGACAAAGGGATAAAAAAGGAGAACATTGCCCATAGATCGCGCAAGTTCCCTCTTGGTCGCGCAAGTACACTTGCGCGCCGCCTCAATACTTGCGCGACTCCTCATGTTCGTGCAAGGGACTTGCGCGACATATGTGGTAACCGCCTGGTAACCGCCCGGTAACCGCCCGGGGTCTTCTTTTGCCTATAAATAGACCCTGTGGGCCCCCCATTCGAGAGGATCTTTTTCCAGAAACTCAGATTGAAGCTCCTGACGCCCAAGTCTCTTCTCAAAGCTTCCGGCACACTTCTAAGGTAATTTCTTACCTAGAACGGAAGATCTAAAGAGAAAAAGGAAGGCCGAAGTGTTGAAACTTATCAAACACTTGCGCGCCTACTTAATTCCTGCAATATAACTTGCGCGTCCCTCTTCTGGAAGAACCTCAAGAGGATGGTAAAGGGTTTTATAAAGAGTCGCTCAAGCATTTCAATACTGGTTGAAAATCGCGCAAGTACCCCTCATGTCGCGCAAGTATACTTGCGCGACCAATACTTGCGCGCCGCCGCAGGACTTGCGCGCCTTTAAATACTTGCGCGCCCCTAGCTTTTTGGGTGCCCATCTTGCCCATTTTTACCCCTCTTAAGCCATTTCACCCTTCCTATTCAAGATTCAGTCTTCAAGATACTCTTCAAAGCCATTTATGGCATGATTTCTTGATTTGACATTCTTATCTGAAAGGAATTCTGTGAAATATCTCTCAAAACCTAGTGATTTAAACATCTTTATGTCACCAAAGATTGAGAGTTCATTCATTTCAACCTCATCCTTTAAGATGAGAGAATCCTAACCTGGGTCTCCTTTTCAGGAATAAATCCCCAGTGTTTCGCGCGGAATCCGGGGATGACCTCCTGGACGGGAGATTCAAACGTTCCGATCGGTTTCTAACGGGTTTGTTCGTAGAACCGGAAACATCCAATGATTCCACATCCGTTTGGACCTACTTTCCAAAGGCAGGCGCTCATTAGCTTTTGGGCTAATGAGGCTTGGGAATTTTCATTGGTCCAGAGGATGGGAGGTCGGACTCATCACACCTTTTTGAGGGGAATTATTGTCTACTCCGGGACTCTCTTTATAGATTTAAGTTAAGTTCGTGAATCCTTATTACATTACCAAGTATAAAATGAGCTTTCCTTTAGTTTTAACAATCAATGATTAAATATGAAAGAAATTTAGAGAATCTTTTATATGTATTCGAGGTTCTTCATCAATATAGAATCATCTATATTTGTTTAGAGATTCTTGGTCAATGGTTTCCTTCAAAACATTTATATAAAAGTCTCTTGGTCATTTTGATGACCATGCTGGTTTTAAAGCCACTCAGTGGGGCACTTGAAGTTTATCGTCATTCAGAAGGACAGAGATTATTTCAATGTTGGGATCGAACCCATAAATGGGCTACCTACGTATCCTTTGTTTTGAAAAAGGAATCAGAACCCACGTAGTTCAAGGAATGGGATATGATGTTTTATGATTGATGGCTTAAAGATGAATGTCATAATTACTTTTACACTCTAAGCTCACGTGAGTCATGCTCGGTGTGAGAAACAAGAGGTATTGGTAAAATTTAGACAATTGTTCCATAAAAGATGCAATCATAAGAATTTGTTTTGGGGCTTATGTATAGATGACTGCCCAGATAGGCGAAGGTTTAGGATTTACTTTTAGGGAGAAAAGCCAAGAATAGGGTCCACAAAGTTATATGTGCTTCATGGAGATTTGAATACTCTAATCTTGGGGCTTACTCCTGAGGAGGATGCCCAAGTTAGGAGGGGACTTATGATTGGGTTTTATTCCTGAAAAGGAAACCCAAATCAAAGGTAATTTATGACTGGTTAAGAGAAATTTTAAGAGACTTGGGGCTTACTCCTAAGAAGGATGCCCAAGATTTATGACTAAGACTTATTCCTGAGAAGGAAGCCTAGGTTAGGGGACTTGGGGCTTACTCCTGAAAAGGAAGCCCAAGGTTATGACTGAGTCTTATTCCTGAAAAGGAGACCCAGGTTAGGGATTAAGGTTTGGGGCTTACTCCTGAGGAGGATGCCCAATATTAAAGGACTTGATTGGGGCTTATTCTTAAAAAAGATGCCCAAAATTTATGACTAGGACTTATTCTTGAGAAGGAAGCCTAGGTTCGGGAACTTGGGGCTTACTCCTGAAAAGGAATCCCAAGGCTATGACTGAGTCTTATTCCTGAAAAAGGAGACCCAGGTTAGGGATTAAGGTTTGGGGCTTACTCCTGAGGAGGATGCCCAATATTAAAGGACTTGATTGGGGCTTATTCTTAAGAAAGATTCCCATGGCGAAGGTTTTTATAACTGGGGATTTATTCCTGAAAAGGAGACCCAGGTTAGGATTCTCTCATCTTAAAGGATGAGGTTGAAATGAATGAACTCTCAATCTTTGGTGACATAAAGATGTTTAAATCACTAGGTTTTGAGAGATATTTCACAGAATTCCTTTCAGATAAGGATGTCAAATCAAGAAATCATGCCATAAATGGCTTTGAAGAGTATCTTGAAGACTGAATCTTGAATAGGAAGGGTGAAATGGCTTAAGAGGGGTAAAAATGGGCAAGATGGGCACCCAAAAAGCTAGGGGCGCGCAAGTATTTAAAGGCGCGCAAGTCCTGCGGCGGCGCGCAAGTATTGGTCGCGCAAGTATACTTGCGCAACATGAGGGGTACTTGCGCGATTTTCAACCAGTATTGAAATGCTTGAGCGACTCTTTATAAAACCCTTTACCATCCTCTTGAGGTTCTTCCAGAAGAGGGAGTGCAAGTTATATTGCAGTAATTAAGTAGGCGCGCAAGTGTTTGATAAGTTTCAACACTTCGGCCTTCCTTTTTCTCTTTAGATATTCCGTTCTAGGTAAGAAATTACCTTAGAAGTGTTCCGGAAGCTTTGAGAAGAGACTTGGGCGTCGGGAGCTTCAATCCGAGTTTCGGGAAAAAGATCCTCTCGAATGGGGGGCCCACAGGGTCTATTTATAGGCAAAAGAAGACCCCGGGCGGTTACCGGGCGGTTACCAGGCGGTTACCACATATGTCGCGCAAGTCCCATGCACGAACATGAGGAGTCGCGCAAGTATTGAGGCGGCGCGCAAGTGTACTTGTGCGACCAAGAGGGAACTTGCGCGATCTATGGGCAATGTTCTCCTTTTTTATCCCTTTGTCGATTTTTGATGTTTCTTCAAAGGATTAATCACTTTGAGCTCAGATATTCCCTTTTCCGATCTTTAGATTCTGTGACGAAAGGAGCGTCAACAAAAGTCCCCCCTCAGAGTTGGATCCGGAGAGAAAATGAGAATTTGACTATGAGGAAATCGAATCCTTCCAAAGGAAAAGGGAGGCGCGCAAGTTTTCAGTACGCACAGGGCGGCGCGCAAGTGTGCGTCACGCAGGCCTTAATTGCTCTGGGTACGGCGCGCAGGTAGGCTTCCGAGCCTATAAATATACCGCTTCCGGCCGTAGATGGCATCTGAAGTTCCGGATTTCTCGAGCTCTCTCCACGCAAGTCTCTTGTTTTCACTGTTTCTTCGCTTCCGCGCTACTCTCAAGGTAATAGGGCTTGCGCGGTAATACTTGCGCGACAAAAACTTGCGCGGCACATGTATCACTTGCGCGACATCTCCATACTTGCGCGCCTTAATGCCTTAGCCATTTTTTCAAATTCTTTCACAAATTTTATGAAAAATAAAACCCATTTAAGAGTTTAATTTATTCAACTCCTGTGCAGATTCAAATGGCTCTTAGACCTGGATTAATTGATGAACTGGCTAGCAAGCGGATAGATGATATGATGAATATCATTGGCCCTGATTACTATACTATCAAAAACAGCACTCTTCCAGATTTGGCTAAGTATCTGAAGAAATATCATCACGACTTTCCTCACTGCACTTACCTACCTTTGTATGGTCATGGTCATCTGCAAGAAGTCATTATTCCAGAAGTAAAGAAGTATCTTCCATTTTCTTAGTTTCAGAATTATACCAATTTTGCTTCAGCAAATATCTCAGGTGGAGGATCATTTCAAACTGCTGGAACAGTGGAGAAGGCTTATGTGATGCATCATAGCCCTTGCACACCAGATCTGAAAAAACATACACCTGAGCTTCAACCACATTGTCATCCTTCAATCTTCCGAAATGCTCAGATGGATCAATCCAAAGGCTGGAAGAAAAGTTGGGATTTCCGTCCTGGGGGAGGTGTGAAACCAACTTGGATGTGGGTATACTGGGTGCGACAGACTTGCGCAGAGTTTATTGAGGATCTGAAGAGAGCTGCAATATATGAGGCTGTTTGGGTTGGGCAAACATATATTTACAGACATGATATCTTCGTGCCAGAGATACTCAGCCATTGGAGTCCAGCGACTAATTCTTTCCACTTGACTCATGGAGAAGTAGGTATCAGTTTGTGGGATGTCCACAAGATTTCAGGAGCTCCAATCTTGGGCGATATGTATGATGAATTCATTCCTCCCAAGGTGACTTGGAATGATCCAGAGAAGACTCCTGCTTTGGCTCGAGAATTATTCAAAATCTTTCACAAGCTCAAGAGTTCAGAGACCTCATTAACTCATTTCAGAAAAGATATCCATCCGGAATAATGGATGAATGTGTTTCTTACTGAGAAGAAAGGGTTGGAGCCAAAGGAAAAAGGATCCAAGAAAAATAAATCCAAGGATACCCGGCCCAGACGTCCTACCACTTGTCCAAAACCTGAGAAGAGAGGAGCTCCTGGCACATTCTGGCCAACTCTAGAAGCAGGAGAGTTTGAAAAATGGGGCTATGAAGTGAATCAAAGAATTCCAAAGCAAACTCGTCTGGCGGGTTTCTTGGTAATGTGGCTCAGTATTTATCTCTTGCCGGTCAGGGATTCGAAGGGAGGCGTTAGGCCAGGGACCTTCGTCATTGCGGCCAAGTTGGATGAGGGAAAAATGGTTGGGTTAGCTACCCCCATTTTAGCAAAGATTCACAGGAGTTTACTTCACGTCTTCCAGGGTAAATCTCCTTTAAGAATAGTGGGACCATTCCAGGTTTTGTGGGGATGGATCGCTACTCACTTCAGGACTTACAATGTACAGAATGGATTACAAATTCCTGGAAGCTCTTTCAGACCGTCAGTGCATGCATTCTCTGGAATTGCTCCATTAGATGTCAATGGTTATGACATAAAAGTAAGACTAAGCATGTATAAAGAATTAAAATTCTTTCCTTATGGAAGTCCGCCATCTGGGCGGTTTGTTGATGATGGGAAAGCCCCTTTGGATTTGAGGGCATACATGCTAGCTTGCAGGGATGGCGTGTTAGTAGCCAGGATTGATGGAGAAATCATATGCGAGGCCTATGCTCCATATAGATTTGCACGCCAATTCAAATGTTTGCAACAGATTGTTGTATCCCCTCCAGTACATGTCAGGTTAGAGCAACATCTGATGGTTGCTCAACAACTATGGTTGCTGACATCAAGAGAGAAGACTGGGGCAGTATTTGATCTACCAGTTGAAAAAGCGGCACATTATCTGACTACATTTTATGCCGAACACTGGATAGCATCATACCCTAAAGGGATATTGAATCACCCTGTATATAAAGTGGGAAAGAGGAAGAGGACTGTAGAGAAAGAAACTCTTCCTCATGAAGGTGATGCTTCTCCTCCTGAAATAGGTTCAACAGACTCCTCCTCTAGAACTGATTCCTCGGATTATCATGATGGGGATGATGAGGCACAACCGGCAGCAAAGCGGTTTCATGCCCGATATAATCCTCCGGCCAGAGTTAAAAGACCCACTCCATCAGCTCCTGGTGAGTTATTTGATTGTAATAACTTCAATCACTGCTACTTTATAAAGTAATAAGTCTCACTTTCTTATTCTCTATCTGTAGTTGCAGGAGTCGGGAAGAAATTAAAATCAAAAATTGTAGGACCTTCCTCACAGCCTTTATATCTAAGACCAGAGGCTGTTCAGCTATGGCAGAGCTTATACTGTGATACTGAGACCGCCTGGCTGGATTTGTGTGAGGGCCTACAACTTCCTGGGATAGGATATCTTCTAGCTTCTAAAGACCTTCAATACGGAGATAACCCCAATGAAGTGCGAGCTTATATCAGAGAGCTGGAAATTCTCATATATGCCACTGATAATTCGGTTCCTATCACCAGGCGGGTGAAGGAAATGATTGATCGTGGCACCACTGAGGGGGCTGGTGGTTCTGGAGATGAGGAGTGGCAAGAGTACGCGGCTCCTGAAGATGTAAGTTTTCTTTCCTTATTTTCTTTGCAACTTGATTTCAGTTGAAGCTTTGTTACTTAAGGAAGTTATTTTCTTCATCTTGCAGCTTGCAAAGAAAGGGACCGGGGTTCCTTCGCCACAATATAGCCCTGGTGGTACCGCTGTTGGGGCTGCTGCTGATTCTCCTCGCGAACCAGGAGAGATATCTCCAGGCCAGCAGGCCATGAATGAGGCACTGGACATAGCCTTTCATTCGCCAATCCAAGTGCCAATAAAGGAGACAACTGAAACTCCAAAAAAACAAAAGAAGCCAAGGCAACGAAGGAGGAAATCTTTAGCTAAACATTTCATTAGTAGTGGTAAGTCCTTCGAACAATCATGAGTTTATACCCATAATCATATGGTTACTCATATTTCTGAGGATTGCAGGGGCTTCTTCAATTTCCCCCTTGAGGGAAGGGACTGATCCTTCTTCAAAGGTCATGGAGGGTGTTGTAGAACAACCACAGACTCAAGCTAACTTGGTTGCTCCTAGAGAAGAGCTACCATCCATTCCCAGTATCCCTCCCACTACTGAAGATGTTGTCCAGGGTCAGGGGTTGCAGGACATAAGTCAGCAAGAAGACGTAGCAAATGCTCCCACTGGTGAGACTAACCAAGATTCTGAAGTATCATTAGATGAAATGATGAATCAAGGAATGACTTTTGAAGAATTTTATGATCATGCTAGATTGTCATGTGATTTAGAAGACCTTGGGCGTGAGTGTTACCCTTCGCACAAATTTTTCTTTTAAAAACAAAACATATTTCTAATCATGATGTAAAATAATATGCAGTTTCTTCCGTAGAAGCTGCTGAACTGCCAATGCCCGAAGAGGGTGTGGACACTGATGTCAACCCTATCATTGCAGAAACATTAGCTCAAGTAGAGCTAAATCCAATAAACTCTCCTGAGACCCATCTTGAAAATCCTGTTGAAATCGGGAAAGATGGGGAGAAGTCTTCTCATGTTGCTGAACCACCATTGGGTAAGGGATAACAATATTTGTGATTGGACTTTATTTGCAAGACAATCCATTCTTTTTTTATCCTTTAAGATTCAACTAAAATCTTTCAATTGATCATGTAGGGCCATCAACTGTAATGGCTAGATCCGGAGATGAGGCTTCAGCCTCTGCCCCAACGGTAATTGAAAGTGAAGAAGCCCAAGTCAGAGGGGAAAGAGCAGGACGAGGCACTTCCTTAAGCATGTTAATTCTAGATTACATACCCCCTTCTGACAAAGATGTTGAATCAGATCCAGAGATGCTCAAAGCGTTCAGCTTTTCACGACGTAAGGCATGGAACAACATATGGAACATCATATCGGGGGTGCCTTTAGAAGAGCTACCATCAAAAATTTCCCGATTGTCATCCCAATTTGTTATAATGGGACTCGGTGGTTTTGGGTATGAAAAGATCCATGCTGCGGTGAAACAGATTATTTTCAGGAGGGAGCAAATGCAGACAAGTCGCAAAGATTTGACCAGAGTGAAATTGTCAGTCAACATAGGCGAATTTGAGGCTGCGATATCCCAGGCTGAAGCTGATTATGCTGTCAAGATGAAGGATCTGAAGCAAAAAATCAAAGAAAAGGTCGTCCAGCAGGTGCAACTCCAGCAAAAGTTAGATGCTGTTACTGGGGAGCTTGATCAGCTTAATAAATCATTGGATGAAGCTCATATGAATGGCATGAAAGCCATTGCAGATGCTAAGAAGGCACTTCAGCAAGCTGAAAAGAGTGAAGCTGGTCAAGTGCACGAGCTTCAAGTAACTGTTGATAAGGCTCAGGATGCTATACATCAAATGAAGACTTATGTTGACAATCTTCTGTAATTCTTGAAAAAGAGAAGAGATTCCAGTCTGTGGATGTCCTTCTAACTCTTGTGTATCAATGAAAAACACTTTTGTCTTCAATCATTTGTACTTGAATTCTTCAATTACCTGCTTCAAATTTACTTAAGCCAATGGGCTTAGTAAGCATAGTTTTATTTTTACTAGGATTATTACAAATAACCCTACAAACTTTGAACCTTTTAACTGCTCAATATTACCTAAATCATACAAAAAAAATGTATATTTAGTGAGCTGGAACTTGACTTTTATTCAGAGTTCCTTTGTCTTTCGTGTGGGCAGTTTAAAGTCATGCACGCCGGACATAAAGGGGCTAATGTTTAAGGTCGAAATAGCTTTGACCGAAAAATGGATTAAAATGGATTCAATTCCTTGACAATTTATCTGAAAACATATTTACCATACTCAAGTATGAGGGAAAAAAATGTAAACTATGGCTTAAGAATATTTGAATCTGAGGAATGATATGAAAAAGAGCTAAATAACATTAGAAGGCGTAGTTTCCAAGAATGAAGTTACTATTATTTAACAAAACCCGTTAGGGGGTTGAAATATGCAGGGCCACCTATGGGCATTGGCTGTATAGTCAAATAAAATAGCATCTTTTGGCTGACAAGTCTGTTATGTGGACTGTTTATGCAAGGCCACCTATGGGCACGTGCTGCATAGTCAGGCAAAAGAACTCCCAGAAATTTACTTTCCTAGTGCTAAAAGCCAGTGAAAGTTTATGGAGATTCAAATTTTCTAAAGCATAGAGTTTGTTGTATGGAAAGAGGTACTTGAATATGGAGAAGATATTTCCAAACAAGAATATCGAAGAACTGGATGAATATCACTCCTACGAAGGTCTGACCCAAACGTAGGGAAGAAGAATAAACCATAGACTTGAATACTTTCAGATCATGAAAAAGGATATGGGACAAATACGTTAAGGATGGCTATTTTTGCGGATCCCTACATACTGTCGTTTAAGACAAATAAGGACAAAAGAGGCATTCTTCCCAAGAATGAAGTTACTATTATTTAACAAACCCGTTAGGGGGTTGAAAACGTGCAGGGCCACCTATGGGCATTGGCTGCATGGTCAAATAAATAGCATCTCTTGGCTGACAAGTCTGTTATGTGGACTGTTTATGCAAGGCCACCTATGGGCACGTGCTGCATAGTCAGGCAAAAGAATTCTCAGAAGTTTGACATTTTTGTGACTATAAGTCATGAAAAGGGTTATGAAGATCTGAAAATATTTAAGGTTAGGATTATAATACATAAAGATGGGTATTTTCCAATGTATATAGAGATACATAGGTCAATGAAAACCATAATCATGTTGTGGCTGGGTCCTGAATTGAAACTTGGACTTCACTACGTATCTCATAAGAATGAGAATCAAGCCATACGTAGTTCTTGAAATGCAATTTAACGTCATGCAGGACGAATGTATGAGTGATCTTAGTTTAGGGTCATAGAATTCGGACCATAATAATGAATACACAGTGTGTGTTTTCATGAAGACTTTTCAGCCAAGGGACTGAAAGTGAAATTTGGGGTTAGGCCCAAAAGACTTGGGACTGGATTCGAGGGACACTCGAATGTTCCTACGTATCCCATAAGGAAGGGAATAAAGTCCACGTAGTTCTAGAACTACCCTTTGTACAAATTTGGTTCGTACATGTGAAGGGTGAAAAAGGGGACTTTAGTGCAATGATGGTTTTAACCTAAAATAAAAAGTTTAGGCATTACCATGTATGTACGTAGTCTTTTGAAAAATGAAAACCATGATTGAAAAAGAATCAATGTTAATAATGGTTCCTTCTCAAATGAGGAAATCAAAGAATATTGTAGTTTATTGTCGTACCGGACAAAAAGTGTTGTATAGTTTAACGTCATATAACAAGGACGAAAGTGAATCAATGTAAAGATATTGATTCTAGGGGTGGTTTCACAAATCATCATCATATGAGATGGTGGTGAACCAATGTGAAGAGATTGTTTTTGGGCTTGAACCTTTGGGAGGTTGCCTACATACCCAGCCAGGAGGGCAAGGATCAAAGTCAGTGTAGTTCAATTAAAGAATGAATCAATGATCAAGTTGTTCTTGTGGACAATGATCTAATAAAAAAAATATTGTTGGGATTTACACATGGTTATTGGCCCAAAGGGAGTGTTATGGTTGGTGTTCGCTCTAAGCTCACGTGAGTCATACTCGGTGTGAGAAACAAGAGGTAATAACAACCTTAACGATGTACAGTTTAATGTCATGTAGGACATAAAAAAAGGACTTTCTGTACAGTTTAGCGTCATGTAGTTAAGACGATGGGGACAATATAGTTTAACGTCATATTGGACGAAAGGGGGATTGTGCAGTTTTAACGTCATGCTGGACTTTTGATGATTATATAGTTTCACGTTTTTCCGGACGTGAGGGACTTTTATACAGTTTAGCGTCATGTAGTTAGGATGTCACAGTTTAACGTCTTGCTGGACATATTTGCAAATAGTTTATGGTCATATACATGGACCAGGGATGGTGCAGTTTAAAGTCATACGGGACCATTGCTGTATAGTTTAACGTCATATAGCAAGGACGAACTGGTGCTGTACAGTTTAAAGTCATGTAGCTAGGACTAAGGTGAACCAATATGAGGATATCAGTTCTGGGGATTTTTTTACAGTTAAATGTCATGCTGGACGATGAAAGTGCCACACAGTTTAATGTCATGTTGCTAGGACACAATATAGTTTAATGTCATCTCAGACAAAATATAGTTTAATGTCATCTCGGACATATACAGTTTAGTGTCATGTAGGACATATTAGTAACCAATGTGACAGTTTAACGTCATGTTGGACGATAAGGGAACTGACACAGTTTAACATCATGTTGGACGATGAAAGTGCCACACAGTTTAATGTCATGTTGCTAGGACACAATATAGTTTAATGTCATCTCGGAAAAAATATAGGAACTTCTATACAGTTTATTGTCATGTAGGACAAAATCAGGGACTATGCAGTTTAAAGTCTTGCAGTTAGGACTATTGGTGCTGCACAGTTTAGTGTCATGTTGCAGGGACATAAGTGCGAATAATTTAAGGTCATATGCATGGACCGTACAGTTTATCGTCATGCTGGACGTATTATAGTTTAATGTCATCTCGGACAGAAGTGTGACACAGTTTAATGTCATGTTGGACGAAGTTGTAGTTTAAGGTCATACTGGACCATTGCTGTATAGTTTAACGTCATATGCATGGACCGTACAGTTTATCGTCATGCTGGACGTATTATAGTTTAATGTCATCTCGGACAAAGTTGTAGTTTAAGGTCATACTGGACCATTGCTGTATGAACCAAATGTAAGAGTCTTGGTGTAACACCCCAAGCTTCTACGGTACGTTTCCCTTTGAATAATGTGATAGCGTGTGTTGTACGCAACCTCGAGTTCTAACACACACCACAACTAATTAAACTAGCCGTTGTGAATAGTAATACCTAATTTTTGAAATCATATATATTCTATATTTCAAAATGGACTTCATTTTTGGATTCGGAATATCAAAATTATCCTAGGGTGAAATTTTGGTACATTTCGGATAACTTTCATATTTTGATGAATAGTGAAAATTTCTAAATTTTAATTAAAAACAACTTTTTTAATCAAAATAATTAATAGTGATAAATTATGAATTTGAGTGGTTTTAAAGTATATTTAGAATATATTTTTACCATTCAATTTAATGTTTATCATTGGACATAATTTTACAATTAAACCGAACATAAACAAGTGTCAATCTTTTGATAGTTATTATCTCTTAAAAACACGCTTTTTGTTTTAACAGCGGGAATTAATTTTAAATTAATTTCTGCCACTTCTGTGTTTTGAATTTAGGAAAATGGATTCCATATTTGGAATCAGGATGTCCAAATTATGTAAATAGGTAACTTTTATTTTTAGACATTTTGAATAATTACTGCGGTAAATATTTTATTTACCATGGTTAAAGGGTAAATCCGGTAAATAAGGGTTAAAAAAAATAATATTATAATAATAAAAAATTACCCTAAAACGTGTCTTAACCCTATTGGTTGATACATGGTCGACCATGGGCATCTTTGTGTCAATTTTGGGACCCCATGGATCCACTTGTAAGTGATAATGACACTTTATTTTAATTAAGTTAAAATGAATACAAAAATGACACAAGCATATATCTTTTAGAAGAACAATTTTTACATAGGGTTATACATGTTGGATTTTCGATTATAAATATGCATTAGAAAGATAAAAAGATTTCCTACATAATGATATTTTATTTATAATTTTTAGACAATAAATAAGGTATTTTATTTATGACACAATGATGCAGTAATTACTATAATAGTGAAAAATTAAAATAATTGATATTATAAATACCCAAATAAATATAATATGAAACTTTTAATGAATTAAACTAATTTTATAGGCTAATATGATATATTAGGATTGATTTAATGGACTTTTTTCGAAGTAATCAATCTGTTATGAGTTTCACAAAAATCAACTATTGAATAGTGTCAAAATTGACATAAAAGAGTTCTTAAAACAAATATTATATTATTAATTGATATTAAATTCCTAAAAATATAAGGTTCGGCCAAGAGACTTATATTATGATAGGTTAATCATTAATGGACCACTTGGGGGTCGCTTGGATGTATATAGTAAGTTTATTAACCATATTATATAAAAATACAAAGAGACATTGTAAAAGTGAAACTAATTAACTTAGAGTTAATACTTAAAGATAAGGTTAATATAAGTACCCAAACCTGTCTAAATTCTATTGGATGAGTTGTTTTCGACCTATCCCCACCTCATCCTTTGAATAGTCAACTTTGGAGCCTTTAGAAACCGAATATGAATTTATTATAAATTAATATTTCTAGCTTTTCCAAAGGTTCCCCTCACCCCTCTTATAAAAGGGCACTCCTCCTTCTCATTTCTTCACACCTCTAAAGCCTTTTAGTTCGGCCAAACTCTGCCCAAATACTCTCCCAACATCCCTCAATACAACCTAGAGGCCTTAGTTTGATCAGAAAGCCAACCTAAGGAGCCCTTTTGATCAAATCAAAAGGAAGAACCCGAAGAAGAGGTAATGATCTCACCACCCTTTTCTAAGTTCATTTCTTCTTCCACTTCTTCTTCCTTTGTTCTTACCATTCTGAAATAATAACTCCAGTATCTCACATATACTGTGATGTTATTATAAATATGGTACAATCATATTCAGTATTCTATCCACCCTTTGAATAACATGTCACCATACGTGCGTACGTACGGCTTATCGTCTCCACGTCGTGGTGTAATTGTTATTCAATATAATATTATTTGGATGGGTATAATAATGATGTGTAACTCATGTAAATAATAAATATAACATGTTAATGATTCTGTATATATGATATACCATCCATTTATATATTATTTTAATATCAAAAGAATGATATTGTCGCTCGTGCGTACGTACGGACTACCGTCTCCACGAACGCGATGAGATTCATTCTCCATCGTAACCATTAAAGCATAATTATCATTTTATGATTTAAAAATGATGTTTAAGGACTTGATATCATTCTGGATATGAATAATATACAACCTATCCTTTACAAACATGTCTTACGTAACAAAACATATGAAAGAAAACAAGTAAGTTAACACCCGAAACAACGATAATACTAAGATATTATTATCAAATCAATATTAAAAGATCATATATGATATCATATTAATGTATATGATTCTTGTATAATTTAATAACAATTATTTCACCATTATACAGGAGGTTAACCTACCACAACCAAGGAAAAGTACAAGGTAAGGGTTATTTCACAATCTCTTCATTATCCGAGGTTGTATTATACGTAATAATCTACTGGGATCTCTTTATCATCCACATCCATGTTTCTTCGAAATGTATTTCAAAACATTTTTACTATTTACAAGAATATGGGTTAAAGTCATTTATACCCTTGTTTGACTTTTTATAAGAGGTTTATAAAGGAATCTTTCCGTCGTTTTCAAAACAAGGTCCTTTTTAACCTTTTCGACAGAATTGAGGTAAGAATGTTTTTTTTAACTTATACGGCGGGTGCGGTTATTTTCCGCCGTTATAAAATCGTCGAAGTTTTCCATACAAGCTTATAAGAATATTTTCAAAGAAAATGTTTTATTTTATATGGATCTTAAATGATTTCAAAATAAAAGGAGATACTTCTTTAAAAAGAATTTTGATTTCATCTATGTCAACATCCTTTGATGGATTTTAAGATTATTTGAAGTTGATTTATTATGATACAAAACTTCTATATTGTATTGAAGGTTTTGTGATATGTTTGACTGTGGATGTGCTATTTTTATACCATTCATAGTTTATTGTGAAAGTATTGACATTTCGTATGCTAGTTTTAATACGAATGTTTATGTTATGTTTAAACCTTTTCATATGGGAATGCATTGGACTTAATAAGTGACGGGTGGAGCCCGCTATAGCTCCTCGATGCATCGGTAGGTCTCATGAGACAAACTAGTGTCTTGGCACAAGGCCTTGACAAAATCTTATTTGTAGCCTTGGCACGAGGCCTTGGCTATGTGGTTATGATAGTCTGGCATTATGCATTCCAACATTATGAAAGTGGTTATTGATTTTTGCATGTGATTATTCGATTAGTAGAATATCCATGTGAATAAGTAAATGGCATTATTTCATTTTACTTTTTCCATACCATGTTGAAGTTCAATTTTAAAAGGCTTTTGTTTTAGTAATGCATTGCCTTAAATGTTTATTCTTATTTATGAAAGTTTCCGCTATATTGTTATCCTTACTGGGCATTTGAGCTCACCCCTTTTCTATGTTTTATTTTTCCCCAGGATGTGAAGAAGTAAATTATGAATGACCTGCAGGGATATTATGAGGGGATAGTAGTGTGGATTATGGAGACATTATGTTGTTGTAGTAGTTTTTCATTTTATGATGTAATGTAAAACTTATGAATATATCTAGTGTTTCCAAGGCTACTAAACCAATCGGTCTTTCGAGATTTGATCTTTCTTGTGATCATGCCAATGTTATGTAATAATGCACCGACTCTAGGCAACTAGGGTCGGGGCGTTACAGTTGGTATCAGAGGAAGTTTAGTACAAACCTTGGAAGCTAGATTTAGATAAACTCTGATTAGAGCACGTAGACCTAAGATGAACTTTGAGGATTAGTATAGAAGAACTTCCTAGAATTTTGGTATTGTAGAGACTTTGTGAGTTTTCCGAGCAATACATCCCTGTCTGGATACGAGCAGGTAGAGGCGGCTCTGGCACAGATGTACCTAGGGGTAAAACCCGAAAACACCGCTTTGAGCTAGACTCGAACGGGAACTGGTGCACGACAACGGGCCTTGCTGCACTCTTGGTTACGACACTCCCGGGGGATATGCTTAGGATAACTCTCACTTTCTTTACAAATCATTATGAAGGGTTTATGAGTATATACTTCCTCAAAGAAAACATATTTATGATTATGGATTATATCCATAGATAGTTCAATTTATGTTTAGTGTTTTATAAGTATGGGATTATGTATTTTGATTCATAAACTGATCTAGTTTATGACATTGTTTAGAAATGGCGCCTAGTGGAAGAAATGGAAACCGTATCAATGCACGCACTCCATGTAGGGATTGCCCTCCTGCTCAAGATAATTATAGTGGGGCTGGTGATGCAACTGGTGCTGATCAGCTAATCACCGTACTGGGACAACTTACTCAGGTTATGAATAATAACCTTACCCGTATGGAGCACCCTGATCCGCAGCGTGGAGGATCAATGTTAGATCGATTCATGAGACAACAACCACCAACGTTCAATGGGAGTACAAATCCCTTAGTAGCTGAGCAATGGATATTTTCCCTAGAGAAAATATTTCAGGCTTTGGGGAGTAGTGAAAGGGAAAAAGTTACCATGGCAGTTTACCGCCTCACTGGAGATGCTGATCAATGGTGGTCATTGATTCAAAACATGAAGGAAGATGATGAAGTATCAAACATGGAATGGAGGGAGTTCAAAGATCTGTTTTTAGAAAAATACTTTCCTCGCGACCATCGAGCAGATATGGAAAGACAATTTCTGAGTCTGAGACAAAAGGAGGATGAGAATGTCACAAAGTATGAGACTAACTTTACAAGGTTAGCGAGGTACGCTGGTGATTATATTCGCAACCCAAGAAGTAAGATTGATCGTTTCTTTGATGGGTTAAAACCATTTCTCCGTCGAGCATTAGTCTCACAATCCTTTTCATCGTACGAAGACATTGTCTCATGTGCTATCAAGACCGAAAAGGAATTCTCTAAGTCTTATGACTTTAAAGCAAAGCAAGAGAAGAAGAGACCTGCTGATCAATCTGGGAATGGAAATAAGGGGAAGAAGGGAAAGGTTGAATATCCATCTTGTGGTAAATGCGGGAAGAAACACCCCGGTGCTTGCCTGAAGGGAATGGGAGTCTGTTACAAGTGTGGTGAAAAAGGCCACCAAGCTCATGATTGCAAGGGGAAGAAGGAAGCTACCAACGTTCAGTGCTACAATTGCAGGGAGATGGGGCATTATGCAAATGCATGTCCTAAGCGTCAGGAGAACTTACCTCAGAAAAGGCCAAGGGATCAAGGCCAGGCTTATGCTATCACTACTGCTGAGGTAGAAGCTCCGAAAGACGTGGTGGCAGGTAATTTAATGGTTTCCTCAAGTTTAGCAAATGCATTATTTGATTCTGGATCATCGCATTGTTTCATATCTTCCCAGTTTGCTAAGAAAATTAGATATTTCCAATTTGATTTAATAAGGGAGTTGTCAGTTAAAACTCCTAAGGGAAGTATCGTTGCAACAAAGTTTTGTGAATCAGTCCCCATTAGAGCACATAAATTTTCTTTATCTGCTGATTTCATCGTCATACCTATGATTGAGTTTGATATAATCCTCGGTATGGACTGGATTTCGGACTATGATGCGAAGATTTATTGTAAGAAGAAAGAGGTTATGATTCTTGATGATAATGATAAGGAGCACCTTATTTTTAGAGCAGAATCGTCACCACCTAATTCTTATTTAGATCCACCCCCTGTAGCTCAACTTAATTCAATTATCGGGGAGGAAGAGAATGAAATAACTGTCGGTGAGGAAAGAAATGTTCAAATAGAGGATGTACCTATTGTGAAAGAGTTTGTAGATGTATTTCCGGAAGATTTACCTGGACATCCTCCAGAACGAGAAGTAGAGTTTTCCATGATTTAATTCCTGGATCAAGGCCTATATCGAAGACCCCTTATAGAATGGCCACTGTAGAGCTAGTCGAACTAAAGAAACAACTAGAGGAATTGAGTAATAAGGGATTTATTCGCCCTAGTGTTTTCTCCATGGGGAGCCCCTGTTCTTTTTGTTAAAAGAAAGATGGATCTATGAGGTTATGTATCGACTACAGGGAGATCAATGCTATAACGATAAAGAACAAGTATCCCCTACCTCGTATTGATGATTTATTTGACCAACTGCATGGAGCTCAATACTTTTCAAAGATTGACCTTCGATCTGGATACCATCAGTTGTGTGTGAAGAAGGAAGACATTCCGAAGACAGCATTTCGAACCAGGTACGGGCATTACGAGTTTACTGTAATGCCGTTTGGATTGACTAATGCACCCTCTGTATTCATGGATCTGATGAATAGAGTTTTCAAGGAGTATCTCGATGAATTTGTGGTGGTATTTATTGATGATATCTTGGTATACTCCAAAACCTACAAAGATCATGAAAATCACTTGCGCATTATCTTGAAGACTCTGAGGAGGCATGAATTATATGGAAAGTTTAGCAAGTGTGAATTCTGGCTTCAGGAGATTTCTTTCTTGGCCATATTGTCTCTAAAGATGGAATCTCTGTTGATCCTTCTAAGACCAAGGCAATCCAAGAATGGCCAGCACCTACGAATATAACTGAGGTACGTAGTTTTATTGGTTTGGCAGGTTATTATCGACGTTTCGTCCAGAATTTTGCCCGATTGGCTAACCCATTAACGAAGCTCACACGTAAAGGGGTTAAATTTGTTTGGACAAAAGAGTGTGAAGAATGTTTCGAAGAACTGAAGAGAAGATTAGTCAATGCTCCTATATTGACTCTACCATCGGGGAATGATGGGTTCGTTATTTATAGTGATGCATCGAAGAAAGGACTTGGCTGTGTCCTTATGCAGAATGATAGAGTTATTGCCTATGCATCACGACAGTTGAAAATTCATGAACAAAACTATCCTACTCATGATCTTGAGTTAGCAGCTGTGATCTTTGCTTTGAAGATATGGAGGCACTACCTCTATGGTGAAAAATGTGAGATTTATACTGATCACAAGAGTTTGAAGTATATTTTCTCACAAAAAGAACTCAACATGAGGCAAAGGAGATGGCTTGAATTACTCAAGGATTATGATTGTACGATACACTACCACCCGGGGAAGGCAAACAAGGTGGCAGATGCTTTGAGCAGAAAAGACCATGGAGTTCTGAACATGATGAGAATTTAAAGGGATCCAATTTCATGGATCTAGTGAAGATGGACATGGGAATAACCAGGGAAGGTGAAACATCAATGCTTTTTCAAATGGTTGCCAAACCATCTTTACTAGAAAGGATTAAGAGTTCTCAGACCGATGATGAAGAATTTCCGAAGAAGATTAAAGCTGTGAATGATGGGAGATTGATTGAGAGACTTTGCGTATGAAGGTGGAATTTTGAAATTCGGGAAGAGACTTTGTGTTCCCAATATACCTGATCTAAAAAGGGAATTGCTGGATGATGCTCATAGTTCCAATTTCTCTATACACCCTGGGAGCACCAAAATGTATAGAGATTTGAAGGAACATTTTTGGTGGGACAACATGAAGAGGGAGATTGCTGATTTTGTGTCAAGATGTATGGTTTGTCAACAAGTGAAAGCTGGAAGGCAACAGCCTGGAGGAGTCATGCAACCTCTTCCCATACCGGAGTGGAAATGGGACAATATTACGATGGACTTTGTCATGGGGCTACCAAAGACTCCTAGAAGGAACGATGCAATATGAGTTATTGTTGATCGTCTTACCAAGTCAGCACATTTTCTTGCTATAAGAGAAGATCTACCCCTGGAACGTCTAGCAAGACTATATATTAATGAAGTTGTGAGACTTCATGGAGTACCCCTATCGATTGTTTCTGATCGTGATCCCCGTTTTACTTCAAGATTTTGGAAAAGTCTTCAGAAATCCCTGGATACTGAACTTCATTTGAGCACTGCTTACCACCCTCAGACAGACGGACAATCAGAACGGACTATTCAGACCTTAGAAGACATGTTGAGATCTTGCTCACTTGATTTTCAGGGTATGTGGGATCAATATTTACCACTAGTAGAATTTTCCTATAACAATAGCTTCCATTCGAGTATACAGATGGCACCATATGAAGCGTTATACGGAAAGAGATGTCGTACACCAACCTGTTGGGATGACGTTGGTGAAAGAAAACTTGTAGGCCCAAAGCTGGTGGAGGAAACGGTGCAAAAGGTGAAAGTAATCCAAAATCACATTAAAGCAGCTCAAAGTAGGCAGAAGAGCTATGCCGATAATCGAAGGAAGGATTTGGAATTTCAAGTCGGTGATCATGTTTTCCTGAAGGTATCTCCATGGAAGGGAGTCATACGTTTTGGTAAGAAAGGTAAATTGAGTCCCAGGTACATCGGACCTTTCGAAATTCTAGAACGAATTGGGGCTGTAGCTTACCGATTGGCAATGCCGCCAAGTCTCTCCAAAGTTCACGATGTGTTCCACGTATCTCTGTTGAGGAAATACATGCCTGACCCAACGCATGTACTCACCTATGAGGAATTAGAACTGGAACCCGATCTTTCCTATTGTGAAGAGCCCGTCAGGATTCTTGATACAAGAGAACAAGTACTGAGAAACCGGACGACGCGTCTGGTAAAAGTTTTGTGGAGAAATCATAAGATGGAAGAGGCAACGTGGGAACCCGAGGAACTTATGATGAGGAACCACCCGAGTCTTTTTATGCAGTAATACCCTAGAAATTGCGAGGACGCAATTATTTGAAGGAGGGGAGAATGTAACACCCCAAGCTTCTACGGTACGTTTCCCTTTGAATAATGCGATAGCGTGTGTTGTACGCAACCTCGAGTTCTAACACACACCACAACTAATTAAACTAGCCATTGTGAATAGTAATACCTAATTTTTGAAATCATATATATTCTATATTTCAAAATGGACTTCATTTTTGGATTCTGAATATCAAAATTAGCCTAGGGTGAAATTTTGGTACATTTCGGATAACTTTCATATTTTGATGAATAGTGAAAATTTCTAAATTTTAATTAAAAACAACTTTTTTAATCAAAATAATTAATAGTGATAAATTATGAATTTGAGTGGTTTTAAAGTATATTTAGAATATATTTTTACCATTCAATTTAATGTTTATCATTGGACATAATTTTACAATTAAACCGAACATAAACAAGTGTCAATCTTTTGATAGTTATTATCTCTTAAAAACACGCTTTTTGTTTTAACAGCGGGAATTAATTTTAAATTAATTTCTGCCACTTCTGTGTTTTGAATTTAGGAAAATGGATTCCATATTTGGAATCAGGATGTCCAAATTATGTAAATAGGTAACTTTTATTTTTAGACATTTTGAATAATTACTGCGGTAAATATTTTATTTACCATGGTTAAAGGGTAAATCCGGTAAATAAGGGTTAAAAAAAATAATATTATAATAATACAAAATTACCCTAAAACGTGTCTTAACCCTATTGGTTGATACGTGGTCGACCATGGGCATCTTTGTGTCAATTTTGGGACCCCATGGATCCACTTGTAAGTGATAATGACACTTTATTTTAATTAAGTTAAAATGAATACAAAAATGACACAAGCATATATCTTTTAGAAGAACAATTTTTACATAGGGTTATACATGTTGGATTTTCGATTATAAATATTCATTAGAAAGATAAAAAGATTTCCTACATAATGATAGTTTATTTATAATTTTTAGACAATAAATAAGTTATTTTATTTATGACACAATGATGATGCAGTAATTACTATAATAGTGAAAAATTAAAATAATTGATATTATAAATACCCAAATAAATATAATATGAAACTTTTAATGAATTAAACTAATTTTCTAGGCTAATATGATATATTAGGATTGATTTAATGGACTTTTTTCGAAGTAATCAATCTGTTATGAGTTTCACAAAAATCAACTATTGAATAGTGTCAAAATTGACATAAAAGAGTTCTTAAAACAAATATTATATTATTAATTGATATTAAATTCCTAAAAATATAAGGTTCGGCCAAGAGACTTATATTATGATAGGTTAATCATTAATGGACCACTTGGGGGTCGCTTGGATGTATATAGTAAGTTTATTAACCATATTATATAAAAATACAAAGAGACATTGTAAAAGTGAAACTAATTAACTTAGAGTTAATACTTAAAGATAAGGTTAATATAAGTACCCAAACCTGTCTAAATTCTATTGGATGAGTTGTTTTCGACCTATCCCCACCTCATCCTTTGAATAGTCAACTTTGGAGCCTTTAGAAACCGAATATGAATTTATTATAAATTAATATTTCTAGCTTTTCCAAAGGTGCCCCTCACCCCTCTTATAAAAGGGCACTCCTCCTTCTCATTTCTTCACACCTCTAAAGCCTTTTGGTTCGGCCAAACTCTGCCCAAATACTCTCCCAACATCCCTCAATACAACCTAGAGGCCTTAGTTTGATCAGAAAGCCAACCTAAGGAGCCCTTTTGATCAAATCAAAAGGAAGAACCCGAAGAAGAGGTAATGATCTCACCACCCTTTTCTAAGTTCATTTCTTCTTCCACTTCTTCTTCCTTTGTTCTTACCATTCTGAAATAATAACTCCAGTATCTCACATATACTGTGATGTTATTATAAATATGGTACAATCATATTCAGTATTCTATCCACCCTTTGAATAACATGTCACCATACGTGCGTACGTACGGCTTACCGTCTCCACGTCGTGGTGTAATTGTTATTCAATATAATATTATTTGGATGGGTATAATAATGATGTGTAACTCATGTAAATAATAAATATAACATGTTAATGATTCTGTATATATGATATACCATCCATTTATATATTATTTTAATATCAAAAGAATGATATTGTCGCTCGTGCGTACGTACGGACTACCGTCTCCACGAACGCGATGAGATTCATTCTCCATCGTAACCATTAAAGCGTAATTATCATTTTATGATTTAAAAATGATGTTTAAGGACTTGATATCATTCTGGATATGAATAATATACAACCTATCCTTTACAAACATGTCTTACGTAACAAAACATATGAAAGAAAACAAGTAAGTTAACACCCGAAACAACGATAATACTAAGATATTATTATCAAATCAATATTAAAAGATCATATATGATATCATATTAATGTATATGATTCTTGTATAATTTAATAACAATTATTTCTCCATTATACAGGAGGTTAACCTACCACAACCAAGGAAAAGTACAAGGTAAGGGTTATTTCACAATCTCTTCATTATCCGAGGTTGTATTATACGTAATAATCTACTGGGATCTCTTTATCATCCACATCCATGTTTCTTCGAAATGTATTTCAAAACATTTTTACTATTTACAAGAATATGGGTTAAAGTCATTTATACCCTTGTTTGACTTTTTATAAGAGGTTTATAAAGGAATCTTTCCGTCGTTTTCAAAACAAGGTCCTTTTTAACCTTTTCGACAGAATTGAGGTAAGAATGTTTTTTTTAACTTATACGGCGGGTGCGGTTATTTTCCGCCGTTATAAAATCGTCGAAGTTTTCCATACAAGCTTATAAGAATATTTTCAAAGAAAATGTTTTATTTTATATGGATCTTAAATGATTTCAAAATAAAAGGAGATACTTCTTTAAAAAGAATTTTGATTTCATCTATGTCAACATCCTTTGATGGATTTTAAGATTATTTGAAGTTGATTTATTATGATACAAAACTTCTATATTGTATTGAAGGTTTTGTGATATGTTTGACTGTGGATGTGCTATTTTTATACCATTCATAGTTTATTGTGAAAGTATTGACATTTCGTATGCTAGTTTTAATACGAATGTTTATGTTATGTTTAAACCTTTTCATATGGGAATGCATTGGACTTAATAAGTGACGGGTGGAGCCCGCTATAGCTCCTCGATGCATCGGTAGGTCTCATGAGACAAACTAGTGTCTTGGCACAAGGCCTTGACAAAATCTTATTTGTAGCCTTGGCACGAGGCCTTGGCTATGTGGTTATGATAGTCTGGCATTATGCATTCCAACATTATGAAAGTGGTTATTGATTTTTGCATGTGATTATTCGATTAGTAGAATATCCATGTGAATAAGTAAATGGCATTATTTCATTTTACTTTTGCCATACCATGTTGAAGTTCAATTTTAAAGGCTTTTGTTTTAGTAATGCATTGCCTTAAATGTTTATTCTTATTTATGAAAGTTTCCGCTATATTGTTATCCTTACTGGGCATTTGAGCTCACCCCTTTTCTATGTTTTATTTTTCCCCAGGATGTGAAGAAGTAAATTATGAATGACCTGCAGGGATATTATGAGGGGATAGTAGTGTGGATTATGGAGACATTATGTTGTTGTAGTAGTTTTTCATTTTATGATGTAATGTAAAACTTATGAATATATCTAGTGTTTCCAAGGCTACTAAACCAATCGGTCTTTCGAGATTTGATCTTTCTTGTGATCATGCCAATGTTATGTAATAATGCACCGACTCTAGGCAACTAGGGTCGGGGCGTTACACTTGGTTCTGGGAACAATATTTTGTGTTTATACAAAATACTTCTTCAGAAATCTGGCATTAGTTGGAGTCGTGATGTGTTCTCCATCCATTGAAATCAGAGAATACGCTCCATTAGAGTAGACCTTATGTATTGAATAAGGTCCTTCCCATTTTGGTTCAAGCTTGGGAGGCTTCTTTCCTGGTATCATTGGTGTTCTGAGAACCAATACCAATTCTCCCTGAATGAATGAATGAAGACGAACTTTTTTGTTAAAAGCTCGTGCTATTCGATTCTGATAGATTTCCAAGTGGTGCAAAGTGCACAATCTTTTCTCGTCTAACTGTTCCAATTAATTCAACCGCTTTTGGG
Organism: Viscum album; assembly: GCA_963277665.1. NCBI lineage: Eukaryota > Viridiplantae > Streptophyta > Magnoliopsida > Santalales > Viscaceae > Viscum > Viscum album. The sequence continues at coordinate 1,362,207,557 of OY728143.1, read as the reverse complement.
ATTGCTCATCTGTTGATAACCGATCACAAATGGCTATTCTGAGTGAGGGTAATTGAACTTCAATTGGCAAGACTGCTTCTGTTCCATATACCAATGAATATGGAGTAGACCGCGTTGCATTGCGAGTGGTAGTCCGATAAGCCCATAAAGCATGATAGAGTTTATCAGGCCATGACCTCTTATCTTTATCCACCATCTTTTGCAGTATATTTGAAAGAGTCTTGTTGAAGGCCTCTATCTGGCCATTAGCCGCTGCATGATATCGAGATGAATGGTTGGACTTAATGTTGTATTCTTGATACAATTTCTTTACCTCAGAAGAACAGAAGTTGGTGCCGTTTTCTGTCAATATGGTATGAGGGACACCAAATCTAGTAATGATGTTAGACTTGATGAAGCTAACAATGCATTTAGAACTGACTTCTTTGAGAGGTACTGCCTCTGCCCATTTGGAAATGAAATCAGTAGCAGTAAGAATGTACTTAAACTGCTTGGCCGTAGCTGAAGGGTAAGGTCCCACCACATCCATTCCCCATGTGGAAAATGGCCATGAGTATTTAGCTGTATGAAGCAACTCTGGAGGTTGATGAATGAAGTTGGAATATACTTGGCATGAATGACACTTCTTTGTGAAATTAACACAATCTTGTATCATTGAAGGCCAGAAGTATCCAAGCCTTCGAATTTGATCAGACAATCTATGTCCAGACTGGTGGGCACCACATACTCCTGCATGCACTTCTTTTATGACAGCCATTGTCTCTTCACCATCAATACATCTGAAGAGAACTCCATCAAAACCACGTTTGTAGAGAATTTTCTCGAGGTGGTTTGGACCATCATAAAGAGTAACATTGACCACACGTCGCCGAATTTGTTCTCTCTCGGCTCTATCAGGTGGAAGTGTTCCATTTTGAAGGTATTCCCTGATAGGTGACATCCATCCTGTAGTATGACCATATGGTTCAGGAATGGGACTAATTTCATTAATTTCCTCTGTTCTGACTTGAACATAAGGTGAAATTGCACGACGGTGGGCAATACCGATGGTTGTCTCGTCCCGATTTGGATCTGCTAAAGCTGTGGCTATATTAGCCAGTGCATCAGCTTGAGCATTTTGTGATCTTGGGACATAAGAAAATGTCGGTTCTGAATGGAATTCCGACATTAACTCTCTGACGTAATCATACAAAGGGATTAATTCTTCTTTTCTGATGGCATAATCCCCATTGACTTGTTTGATTACCAGGTCTGAATCACCTTTCACCTTTAAGTGATTCACTTGTGCTTGAAGCGCTAACTCCAAGCCTGCAATGAGAGCTTGGTATTCAGCTTCATTATTGGTACAACCTTCCCACAACAAAAAGGAATAAGGTAACACTGCCTTATCTGGAGAAATGAGCACAATTCCTAAACCAACTTTGTTGAATTTAGGATTTTCCATTTTCTTCCCTGTTGGACTTCTAGAAGCACCATCAAAATACATTTCCCATGTTTGAGGACTCTCTTGATTAGAAAAAACTTCCTCATCAGGGAGTTCGATATCTGAATACGTGTCTTCCACTGAAGGGTGTTCAGCCAGGAAATCAGCCAGAGCATGGCCCTTAATTGCCTTTTGAGACACATACTGGATGTCGAACTGCTGTAGAATAACCGCCCACCTTGCCAGACGTCCTGTAAGCATTGGACGACTAAGGATGAATTTGAGTGGATTATTACGAGATACCAATTGGACCTCGTGATGTTGCAGGTAGTGTATCAGTTTCTGAACTACAAAGATTAATGCTAGGCAGCACTTTTCAATACTCGAGTACCGGGTTTCTGCTTCAAGCATAGTTCTACTGAGATAGTAGAGACTATTTTAATTCCCAGCATCATTCTTTTGAGCGAGAAAGGCACCCAATGATCGCTCTAAAGCTGTCACATAGAGGATAAGAGGCCTACACTCAACAGGTGGTATGAGTACTGGTGGACTTAAGAGGTATTTCTTGAGAACATCAAATGCTTCTTGACATTCTTCAGTCTACTGGTAAGTGACTCCTTTCTTCAATAATTTGGTAAAAGGTAAACTTTTGCCTGCCAAATTGGCGATGAAACGCCGAATATAGGCTAATTGTCCTTGAAGTCCTCTTAATTCTTTCAAATTTTGAGGATGTGACATACCAAGGATTGATTTGGTCTTCTCAGGATCGACTTCAATACCACGATGGCGTACAACAAAGCCGAGGAATTTTCCTGAGGTTACCCCAAAAGCACATTTTAAGGGGTTCATCTTCAAATTATGTTGTCGAAGCTTGTGGGATATGATTTCCAAATCAGCCAAGTGATCAAAACGTTGTTTGGATTTAACCACCAAATCATCTACATAGCATTCAACAAATTTCCCTAGAAAAGGTTTGAAGATACGATGCATGGCGCGTTGATATGTTGCACCTGCATTCTTTAAACCAAAGGGCATCACCCGGTAACAAAACACACCTTGAGGAGCTCTGAAGGCTGTATATTCCTCATCTTCTGGGGCCATTCGGATCTGATTATACCCAGAATATCCATCCATGAAAGAAAGTACTTCATAGCCAGCCGTCGCATCAATTAAGAGTTCTGTAATCAGAACTGGAAAATCATCTTTGGGACAATACCGATTAAGATCTCTGAAATCGATGCAAACCCTAATTTGTCCGTTCTTTTTATTTACTGGGACAATATTAGTCAACCACTTGGGATATTGAACTTCTCTGACGAAGTTAGCTTTGATAAGCTTATCCACTTCAGCCTCGATTTTGGAAGCATAGGTTGGGTGTGTTCTTCTCGCGGCTTGCTTGAATCCTCGATGTTCTTTTGGCAAACCCAAATGATGGGTGGCAACATCAGGATCAAGGCCAGGCATCTCTGTATAATTCCAAGCAAAAATATCTTTATTTTGCTTTAGAAAAGAAATATACATCTCTTGTTCTTCAAGGTTCATGGCCGCACTAATTAAAGTGGGGCGTGGATCTTTCTCTGTACCCAGATTTACTTCTTTGAGTTCATCCACAGTGGTAGAGATACCCTCTTCAAATGCTGGTGGAGCATCTCTAAGATCTTCCTCTTCCTCTTCATCATGTGTTATTTCGTCCGTTTCTACTTTCAAAGTAGATGAAAAAACGAAATTCTCATGATCATAAGAGATGTCAAAATTTTCACATTTTGAAGAAGAAGCTTCCATTTCCGACCCTATTGATGAGAAAGGGTCTTCTTTGGGAAATAAAGAGGAGATGATGGATTGAGAATCGACATCAACATTCACCTCTGGTGTTGCTATAACTTCTTCTGGCCTGATTAGCGAAGTATAGACTTGTTGGATTTCAGCAGACGAAATGAAAACGTCACCACTTATGCTTTCATCACTGCTTGGTAAGTTACCAATTTCTCCCATGTTGTCTGGCTCGATTGCCTTAATTGACATTATGGATCTTTCCATAAGAGTATTTTGATTTGGGCCTATTTTGTCAATTTGACTGATAGGTAACACATAATCTGTACTCACATGTGAAAATGGATTTATTGGAATTTTTTCCAAACCATATGGAGCATTAACTTTGGTAATTTCCTTCATTGTAGATTTTTCTCTTCCCTTCATGTGATAAAATTCCGCCTCAATGTATTGAGACTCACATGTTTTGAACGGGGCCTTATCACCATACAATGTTCCAACTTGACCATCGAAACAGTATTTGAGACATTGATGGTATGATGAAGGAATAGCTGCATGCTGATGTAACCAGGGTCTTCCAAGCAAGATATTGAAAGCTGAGTCCTGATCAACAATAATAAAATCCGAATTGGAAACAAGATCTCCAAACTGAGTTCTGAGTGTAACTTCTCCCAGTGGTTCTTGTTCATTTTTATCATATCCTTGCAACATCATGGTAGAAGGAGATAAATCAGATTCCGTGAGGCCCAATCGACGAAGTGTACGAATGGGCATGAGGTTGACTCCTGAACCATTGTCAATAAAATCTCTTCGAACATCTATACCATTGACTTTGCCAGATAGGTACAAAGGTTTTATGTGCCCATGCACAACATCATCTTCATCTTTATCAGTAAAAGATATCACTGCATGGCATTCTGCAGGATTATTCTCTATTTGATAAATTTCAGCTGCAACAATTTCAGCTTCAAACTCCTGAGGACTTGACAAAGCTTCGATGAGTGCTTCCCGAAGATCTTTTGATAGATTCAAAGCATCCAAAATTGATAATTTGGCTGGTACTTGGGCCAAGTGTTTCAACATATCATACTTTTGATCTAGAGGCCTACGTTTCCCAATGGGAATATGCGGTTTAGCAGGTACCTTGGAAGCAGATGCTTTGGAAGCTGATGCATCTTGTATTGAAGTTGGCAACATCCTTGGTTTTGGAAAATTAGACTGATTAGATCCATTTGCTTGATGAGATAAAGAAGATGGAACCTTTAATCGGCCTTCCAAAATAATTGTGCCGAAGCTGAGTTGGCCATTGGCAGAAGAACTTGCTTGTTCATTTCGAGCTCGCTGAAGGGCTCTACCACGAGTTTCTGCTGCATATAAAGTGCTAGCAGGGGTAGAATTAGAGTAGTGGCTTCGGAAAGATCCACGTCTTCCCCTATATCCTGAACCTCTAGAACTTCCTCAGGTTCCTTTATTTGATACAGGGAATTCAGGTTCATCAAGACTGGAATATGAATCTGTTAATTGAATCATATTAACAGAACCAAAGATTAACTCTTCGTATGATAAAGACTCTGCTTGGTTAGCCTGTTTAGGCTGTGCCGTTTGGTGGGACGGTGCCCGTGGCTTTGAATTAGATGGCATGAAATCTGCCAGAGTCAAAGACAATTTAGGCTTTGATACATACTCATCTTCTCCTGATTCCTCTTTCTTCTTTGAATTGCGCTGCCCTTTTGAGGATTTGTCCTTTGATGGAGGCTTTACTGCAGCTTTTGTAGGAGACACAATTGGCTTCTTCAATTGTGTTCGCAAAATGGAATGGGTCCGATTGATTGTCTTTCTGACCATCCACTCATCATATTTTTTTGCAGTTTTGCTTTTGACTTCCTGCCACTCGCCTCCTTCCTCTGGATCTGTAGCGGTAATACACGCTACATGAGCTGAAGAACCCTTCAATTTGACTTGTCCCAAGTCGACCATCTTTTGTAGGAGGTCTTTAAAGACAAAACACTCCTGGATGGGATGTCCCAACATTTGATGAAAGGGACAATAATTGGGACGGTCTTCATCTCCTTCCTTGTTTGGTCTCTTCGGCACTGGTAATTGAACCAAATTATTTTCCAAAGCTGAAATGAAGTAACCAGGAACTTTCTCACTTCGGAAAGAGTATGTTTTACTCTTCATATCCTCAAATTGTTTTCGTCGTTGATCTTTTTGATTATTTGGACGAAACAGCCCTTGTTGTTGGCGTTCAGGAGGTGGAGCCCTTCGAGAAGATGAAGGTTTTGAAGTAGAAATAGGTACAGGTGCCTGTTTAAGCATAACTGTAGCAGTTTCTGCTTTACCCATTCTTCTTCCTGGAGCTGATGGAATTACACGAGATTTAACCTTAGCCTGCATAAGGGAATCTTCAATCTGTTGAGAGATTGAAGTAAGGTCTCGAAACCCTCCTGTGTATTTCACAGGGATCAATGGCGTGCGTAATTCGTCACGCAAATTTGCCACACAGATTGTCAACAATTCCTCCCGAGGGAGTGATAAACTCAAGGAATACGTTAATCCCTTCCAACGAGCAATGAAATCAGAGGCTCTTTCATTCTCCCTTTGCTTGCAGTTTGTAAGATCGAAAACTGTCGTTTTTGGCAAAGTTGAGCTAAACTGAAGGAGGAATTTTTGACGAAGATCCTCCCATCCGATGACTGACCGGGATTGCAAGCTTGTATACCAGACAAAGGCTGGTCCTTGCAAGGTTCGCACGAAGCATCTGAGTTTCACTGCTTCTTGCTGTTCTGGAGTTCCCATCATAGGATCACAACAAGATACGTAATGTGTCAAATGTTGTTCAGGGTCGCCTGATCCATTGAAAGTAGGAAAAATAGGGTTTCCAAAACTGGATGGAGGAGAAATTGAATCTACCCATTCAGGGTAAACTTTCTTTTCAGGTTGAACTTGCGCCCGTTTCCCTTCCATAGTTTCTAACCGAGCTGTTAATGACTCAATAGTAGTTATTAACTTTTGAGAAACGTCAGGTTGAACTTGGTTTTGGGTAGGTGCAATGAATGGAGCTTGGACAGCCGTGGAGGTTGGTGCTGCAACTAATGGTAGTGCTGCCAACCGTTGTTGCGTTTGACCTGTAGGATTAGACCTCTGTGGGTGTACTGATAAAGGAGGATATTCCTGATCCATCTCAGTAGTTACAACAAATTCCTTGGGCTGTCGGACTTCATCATTCTTAAGAAGAAGACTACTCTGAAGTAGTTCTGCATTCAACCTTTTTAATTCTTTCATCTCTTCCTCCTGTTGTGCAAACCTTTGCTCTAATGAGACCGATTGACCTCCTTCAGGGGAAGGGTGAGAAGTAACCTGATTCTTACCTTTCCCCTTATTGGATCCTTTTCAGAGAGGGGGAAGTGGGTTACTTGAAGGAATGCCCAGATTTTGGGTAAGCCTTTGATTACGTGTGCGCACACCTTCTTCATTTAGGTCTGTGTGCGCGACTTCTTGAGCAGGAACCTCTTCGTCTGATCCCTCTGATTGATCCTCATCTGGTGAATCAGCAGTAACGGCAGTGATGACATTAATGGATGCATATTGCATGGAATCCTTTCTATCAGCATTTCTGTGATATTGTCTCCTTCTATGTCCATGATAAGACATGGCATTCCGTTGACTTGATCCCTCAGGAATTTCTTGGAGAACCGTCACTTGGAGAGAATCTCCTGACATCTTGGCTCTTCGTTCCTCTTGAGGCTTATTCCCTAATCGAGAGAATACTAACTTTCTCTGATGGAGGGATTGAAGATTTGAAAAAGTCCCCAGTCCGGTGGACTGGGGGTGTTCCTGTTGCTTCCGCTCAACTCCTCGAATCCCATTCGTTGATTCTGAGGGTTGGGTTAGAGAAGTCCCCAGTCTGGCAAGCTGGGGTGTCTCTTGACATGCTATGTCTGAGATCTTTTTAAAATCTCTCTTGATCTTGCGAATCTTAGTTCGGAAATTAGCTGGATGCATTAACCTGTATCCACTTTTATCACCTGGTTCAACAGACCGTTGGATGATTTCTGAAACTTCTGTCATTTGATGATGTGTTTGCTCCAGACGAGAGGCTTGTGCAATATTCTCGCCTGCTTGATGTAGGAGCAATTCAACAACCTGTTCTCTATATACTTGACTTTGAGAGGAACTAGTTGAAGCTTGATCTCGAGCAAGCTTTTGATTATGAACAAAGCCCATTGACTGTGGCCGGCCATGGGCAATAACATTGCATGAGACCATTTTCGGCGGGCTCTGCTGACCGGAAAGCACTATGAAATGTAGTGCTCCGTGAACACCCCATCCTCTGATATGAACATTAGATGGAGCATTGGAAATTAACTGACGCAATCTTCTTAATGCGCCAAGGCATGAACGTTGAAGGGTTCTCTGTTGCTTTTCAGCCTTCGGATACCGAGAGACCGATAGAGATGCCAAATCAATCTGGCGTTGTAACCCTTCTATTATCTTAAGATGATTTTCATATTCATCGTAAGATAATACCTTCTTCTTTAATTGACAAAGAGTTTTCCATATGTTAAGACGAATATCATGGATTCCATCATCCGTCAACATCTTTGGAATGTCATACTGTGAATCAGCCAAAGGCCAAAACATGACTGGTACTTCACCTTTTGCCAGTTTTTTCCTCATGTTCAGCATTTCCTCTTTATCATTAAATGAAGATTCTTCTACCTGTTTGGACCAGAGTTGGTGTTTCCTTGTTGCTTCATCGGATTCAACAAGATTGGTAGAGGAATCACTATTCATGCTGGAAGATGAATGACCCAGGGAAGGTTCGGAGAATAACCTGAACCCCAAGCTATCTTCTGATGGAGAAAGAGTTTCACCTGCCGATAGTAAAACTTCAGACATGACTGGTTTTACGTTTGCAAGTGCCTCGAGATAGGAGGGCTTTCTCGTCACTACATTGCCTTCTGAAGAATTTTCGAGACAATGTGAATCACTACTGCGGAGAGGACTTTCGCAACGAAGTTCATCACCATGAGGAGGACCTTCATGATGGGTTACAGCAAAAGATGAAATCTCTTGCTCCTTGGCCTTCTGACCACACAGAGGGTTCCTGTGGCTCTCATCTGAAGAAGAAACTTCAAGATTGACCGAATTTTCATGAAGCAAGTCTTCATGAGGAAGTGTCTGTTGAAGACCTTCGGGATTAATGTTCCTGTTATTGGGAAATGAGGGAGTAGAATCTTGAATTTCGACAGATAAATGTCTGAGGGCTTCAAGAACTCCAGCATCGAGCAAGGCCTTGTTGCAGATTGGCCTTTGATCTCCTGACTGTGCTGGGCGGATCTTTTTCTTAGATGCCTTCTTACTCGCTTTAGAAACCACTTGATGATGAAAGTGATTTCTCTGAGCAGGTGTATGTACCTGATCAGGAAAGATGGTCAGGTTAGGCTGACGATCATCGCTCAAATCAGGTGTATGTGCCTGACTTGGTTGTCCATATGATATGGGGGAGTAGGCCCCACAACCCTCTTGGACTGGAACATATGTGTGTGTCTGTTCCGTAGTGAATTGTTGATGTGTCACTCCACTGCTAGGGATAGATTTATGTGTCTGTCCCTGAGATGATGCTGAAGCTGTTATGATATCCTGGCAAGCATCCAGAATATGAGCAGGAATTTGCTTCTGCTCTTTCACCATTGACAAAATATGTTTGGTGACTTCAGCCGCCGGAACAGGGATATACGTCCATTCCGGGCTTGGAGTAGGTGTATGTGCATGCTCCTCTCCTCCTTTTCCTGTCAGTGAATCCTGACAGTACTCAAGTGTGGAGGCAGAGAGTTTAGTCTGCCTCCTGTTTGTCGTCGGGGCTTTCCGACTGACTTCTCCGTGCGCTACCAAGTGAGACTGTTGGTAGGCTTGATTAGTATTAGCAGGTGTATGTGCCTGCTGATTACACTTCTCCAAACGCGGTTGACGAGATCCACCATATGTAGTCAGACGAGCCTGCTGACTAACTGCTGATGTATAAGCAGGTGTATGTTCCTGCCTATGGTACTCCGCCGGAATTGCCTGGCGGGATCGGCTTGATGCTGCCAGACGAGTCTGCTGGACAGCGGGATTAAAACGAACAGGTGTGTATGCCTGCTCATTATTTGCCACCAAGTTAGGTTGGTGGACTTCTCCGGAGATGGCAGGGATGACAACCTTCCTATTGTTAACCGGATTCCGTCTCTGGCGATTCATCTTGCCTGCTCGGGTTCGAGGAACCTGAGCTGAATGCCTGGAGTCGGTACCCTCATCATGTTGAGGGCGCACTACCGCACGAGTCTGGCGGCGATTGTTGATGGGAGCCCTTGAGAAGGACTCCTATTTTTTTGAATTAAGGCCCTGAGGGACCTGCTCATTCACTTCCTCGGAATAAGGGAGTGAATGGAAATTGTGTTCCGGGGATAACGACCCGAAACGGTTGGAGACGGTAGTCAGCACCGCCTGCTTCTTGATTGCTGGTCGCCGTTGTCCGGACGACCAGGTATAATTGTTAACTTGGAGGGCTTGATGAGCGGCCTCCAGAGTTGGGATAGTACCGTTGCGACGGTACTCCTTAACCAGTGCATTAGAAACACAGCGTTGAAGACGCTGAGTTGGTGATGTCATCCTCAGAGCGGATGACGTTCCAGCAGGAGTAGCAGCATTGGTTTTCACAGCAGCAGACCTCACAGTAGAGGTGTTCCCAGCAGCAGTATTCACAGGGGTGAATTTAAGGAAAGCCATTTTTGTAGAAGATCTTGAAAAAAGAGTGCCTGTTCCATGTAACAGACATAATCAAGATGAATCCGGCTACTGCATCTTTTGGATGATCATATGTCAATGATTTCCTTGTTGGCCCAAAGGGCCTAACAGATAAGAAGAACATCACTTTAACTTGGTTAAGGATTCACGTCGGGTTCACCATTTTTGTTTCGCGCGGAATCCGGGGATGACCTCCTGGACGGGAGATTCAAACGTTCCGATCGGTTTCTAACGGGTTTGTTCGTAGAACCGGAAACATCCAATGATTCCATATCCGTTTGGACCTACTTTCCAAAGGCAGGCGCTCATTAGCTTGTGGGCTAATGAGGCTTGGGAATTTGCATTGGTCGAGAGGATGGGAGGTCGGACTCATCACACCTTTTTGAGGGGAATTATTGTCTACTCCGGGACTCTCTTTATAGATTTAAGTTAAGTTCGTGAATCCTTATTACATTACCAAGTATAAAATGAGCTTTCCTTTAGTTTTAACAATCAATGATTAAATATGAAAGAAGTTTAGAGAATCTTTTATATGTATTCGAGGTTCTTCATCAATATAGAATCATCTATATTTGTTTAGAGATTCTTGGTCAATGGTATCCTTCAAAACATTTATATAAAAGTCTCTTGGTCATTTTTATGACCAGGCTGGTTTTAAAGCCACTCAGTGGGGCACTTGAAGTTTATCGTCATTCAGAAGGACAGAGATTATTTCAATGTTGGGATCGAACCCATAAATGGGATACCTACGTATCCTTTGTTTTGAAAAAGGAATCAGAACCCACGTAGTTCGAGGAATGGGATATGATGTTTTATGATTGATGGCTCAAAGATGAATGTCATAATTACTTTTACACTCTAAGCTCACGTGAGTCATGCTCGGTGTGAGAAACAAGAGGTATTGGTAAAATTTAGACAATTGTGCCATAAAAGATGCAATCATAAGAATTTGTTTTGGGGCTTATGTATAGATGACTGCCCAGATAGACGAAGGTTTAGGATTTACTTTTAGGGAGAAAATCCAAGAACAGGGTCCACAAAGTTATATGTGCTTCATGGAGATTTGAATACTCTAATCTTGGGGCTTACTCCTAAGGAGGATGCCCAAGTTAGGAGGGGACTTATGATTGGGTTTTATTCCTGAAAAGGAAACCCAAATCAAAGGTAATTTATGACTGGTTAAGAGAAATTTTAAGAGACTTGGGGCTTACTCCTAAGAAGGATGCCCAAGATTTATGACTAAGACTTATTCCTGAGAAGGAAGCCTAGGTTAGGGGACTTGGGGCTTACTCCTGAAAAGGAAGCCCAAGGTTATGACTGAGTCTTATTCCTGAAAAGGAGACCCAGGTTAGGGATTAAGGTTTGGGGCTTACTCCTGAGGAGGATGCCCAAGATTAAAGGACATGATTGGGGCTTATTCTTAAAAAAGATGCCCAAAATTTATGACTAGGACTTATTCCTGAGAAGGAAGCCTAGGTTCGGGAACTTGGGGCTTACTCCTGAAAAGGAAGCCCAAGGTTATGACTGAGTCTTATTCCTGAAAAAGGAGACCCAGGTTAGGGATTAAGGTTTGGGGCTTACTCCTGAGGGGGATGCCCAAGATTAAAGGACTTGATTGGGGCTTATTCTTAAGAAAGATGCCCATGGAGATGGTTTTTATAACTGCGGATTTATTCCTGAAAAGGAGACCCAGGTTAGGATTCTCTCATCTTAAAGGATGAGGTTGAAATGAATGAACTCTCAATCTTTGGCGACATAAAGATGTTTAAATCACTAGGTTTTGAGAGATATTTCACAGAATTCCTTTCAGATAAGGATGTCAAATCAAGAAATCATGCCATAAATGGCTTTTAAGAGTATCTTGAAGACTGAATCTTGAATAGGAAGGGTGAAATGGCTTAAGAGGGGTAAAAATGGGCAAGATGGGCACCCAAAAAGCTAGGGGCGCGCAAGTATTTAAAGGCGCGCAAGTCCTGCGGCGGCGCGCAAGTATTGGTCGCGCAAGTATACTTGCGCGACATGAGGGGTACTTGCGCGATTTTCAACCAGTATTGAAATTCTTGTGCGACTCTTTATAAAACCCTTTACCATCCTCTTGAGGTTCTTCCAGAAGAGGGACGCGCAAGTTATATTGCAGGAATTAAGTAGGCGTGCAAGTGTTTGATAAGTTTCAACACTTCGGCCTTCCTTTTTCTCTTTAGATCTTCCGTTCTAGGTAAGAAATTACCTTAGAAGTGTTCTGGAAGATTTGAGAAGAGACTTGGGCGTCGGGAGCTTCAATCCGAGTTTCTGGAAAAAGATCCTCTCGAATGGGGGGCCCACAGGGTCTATTTATAGGCAAAAGAAGACCCCGGGCGGTTACCGGGCGGTTACCAGGCGGTTACCACATATGTCGCGCAAGTCCCTTGCACGAACATGAGGAGTCGCGCAAGTATTGAGGCGGCACGCAAGTGTACTTGCGCGACCAAGAGGGAACTTGCGCGATCTATGGGCAATGTTCTCCTTTTTTATCCCTTTGTCGATTTTTGATGTTTCTTCAAAGGATTAATCACTTTGAGCTCAGATATTCCCTTTTCCGATCTTTAGATTCTGTGACGAAAGGAGCGTCAACATTGGGATTAATATTTTATGAAATAATATACCATATTTTGTTTCATTTTTTATGATTAGTTTGACTTTTGATGCATTATCTTTATACCATTCACTATATTACTCCAAATGGTTAGTGTTTATGTTTACTTATTGGGGAAAGTTATTTACATTTATTATGTTAGTTTAAATTTGAATTTATATGTTGATTATGTTTCTACCCTTTAATATAAGGAATAAATTGGAGTTAGTAAGTTATATTTGGGTCCCTCTATAGCCCCTCGATTCATTAGGAGGTCTAATGAGACAAGCTAGCATGTTTTTTTACCCATTATGTATGGTGTTCTGCACAAGGCCTTGAATGTATGATTATGATATATAACATTATGCAGTCCCACATTATGAAGCTAGTAATTATTTGTCCATGTGATTATTCAACTAGTATAATATCCATGGTTAGGTTTTATTATGGTATTATTATTTTTTAATTCTTTGGATTTTATGATCAATTTAACTTTAAATGGCATGTGTACTTTTAGTTATTCATCATGATTTGTATTTTTGATTTCATTTTATTACTTATACTTACTAAGCATATGAGCTCATCTATTTCTTATATTTTATTTTTCCCTAGTATTCGAATATGTATATTAAGAATCACTTGTGAGGATAATCTAGAAGTTTATTATTGTTTCCAATATAGTTACTATAGTGTACTTCATTTCAAGTTTTAATGAAACTATTATATATGTATCTAGTTTTTCAATGATACTAAACTATTAATTCATTTGGGATATGACTTAATTGATTATATGAAAATGTAAAAAAAAAATCACCATTTATGGGTAATTGGGGTAAAGGTCTTCATAGTTGGCATTAGAGGAAGTTTAGTAGAAACCTTTGAAACTAGATTTATAAGACAGAGATTAGGGAAAATAAACCAAAGATCATATTTAAGGATAAGAATAGAAGAAAATCCTGAAATTTTGGTAAAGTAGAGATTGTGTGGATATTCATAGTAATATATCCTTTCCTGGATGCAACATGTGTATGTGGTTTTGGTATAGATGTACTTAGGGGTAACGACTACGACAACGTGTCCCGAGCCTAACTCGGGGTAACCTAGTACATGGAAACGGGCCTTACTATGCACCTAGTTTGACACTCCTAGTGGATATGCTTTAGATAATTTAGATTTTCTTTATAACCCATTATGAAGGATTTAAATGTAAATATGTTCATAAAGAAACTATATATATTATTATGAGATTAGACATGTATAATGTTTAAATTTATGTTAAGTGTTTTTGAATTTGATATTATACATTATGATTCATAACTTAATTTAGTGTATTCCATTATCAAAAAAATGGAACCTAGTGGAAGGAATGGAAACTGCATGAACACCTGTATACCTTGTAGGTATTTCCCTCCAATGAAAGATAATGATGTCGGTGTTGGAGTCATGATTGGTGCTGATAAACTTATAACTATGCTGGGACATCTCACTTAGGTAATGAACAATAACCTTACCCTTATAGAGCATAATGATCCACAACATGGAGGAGAAATGTTATATGACTTTATATGACAACATCCTAGATCAATAATGGGACTAGAAACCTATTTATAGCGGATTACTTGATAATTTCCAGGGAGAATATATTTCTCTCATTGGGAAGTAATTAAAGGGAGTAGGTTATCATGGCAGTTTATCATCTCTCAGGAGATGCAGATTACTGTGTTCTTTAATTCAAAACCCAAAGCTAGAGGATGAAATCTCAAATATGGAGTGGAATGATTTTAAGGAAATTTTCCTAGGAAAATATTTTCATCATGAAAAGTGGGTGTATATAGATAGTAAATTATTGAGTATAAGAAATAAAGATGATGAAAATGTTGCCAATTATGAATCCAAATTTATAATATTATCAAGGCATGATGTGGACTACATACATAATCCAAGGAGCAAGGTCAATCGATTCTTTGATGGTATAAAATCATTCCTCTGATGGGTACTGGTCTCCAAATTTTTCTCATCATATGAAGATATAGTCCCATGTTCTATAAAGGCAAAAAAAACTAATTCACTATGTCTTATGACTTTAATGGAATTCAAGAGAAGAAGAGGGTTGTTGAATAGTTTGAAAAAGGAAATAAGGAAAAGGCTAAGAAGAGAAGAATTAATTTTTTATCCTATGATAATTATGGGGAGAAACACCAAGGTACATTACATAATGGTATGAGTGTTTTTTACATGTGTGGAGGAATAGGCCACCAAGAACATGATTGCAAAAGAAATAAAGAAGCTACCTATGTTCAATTACACAATTGCAAAGAGATGAGACATTATGAAAATTATTTTCCTAAGCATCAAGAAAACATTCCCCAAATAAGGCCAAGAGAGAAAGGTCAAGCTTATGTGGTCACAACTACTGAGGTTGATGTTCATAATGATGTGGTGGTAGGTACTATTATAATTTTCATAATCTTATCCATTTATTTGTTTGATTCTACATAATATCATTCTTTTATATCTTCCCAGTGTTCCAAGAAAATTATCCATTTCCCATTGTATTTAATAATTAGTTGTCATTCAAAACCCCTTCGGGAAGTATCATGTCAATAAAAACGTGTCTATATATCCACTTTATGACACATAAATGTGCTTTAGTTTCTAACCTTATCTTCATACCCATGATTTATTTTGATATAATACTTAGTATTTATTGGATTTCAAATTATAGTGTGAAAATATATTTCAAGAAGAATGACGTTATAATTTTTTAGAATGATGTAAAATGCATTATTTTATAGAATAAATTTCACCATATGATTCTTATCTAAATCTACCCCACTAGATCTACTAAATTAAATTCTTAGGGAGGATGAGAATGTAATATATATGTGTGAGGAAATAAATCATTAAATTGAGTGTTTACCTATTGTGAAATAATATATTGATGTATTTATAGAGGATTTAACCTGAAATCCTCCACAGTATAAAGTTGAGTTCTCTATTGATTTAATTACTGGTTCAAGACCTATAAAAAAGACTCCTTATAGAATGGCCACTATGTAATTAGTAGAAATAACGGGAAAAAATAGATGAATTGAGTGATAAAGGGTTTATTTTCCATAGTTTTTATCTAAGGGGATCTCATGTCCTCTTTGTCAAGAATAAATATAGATCCAGGAGGTTGTTCATTGATTATATAGAAATCAATTTTATTACCATAACAATCAATTTTACCCTACCTTACATTGATTATTTATTTGATCAACTTTATGGAGATCAATAATTTTCGAATATTGAGCATCGATTTGGATATCATCAGTTGTGTGTGAGGAATGAAGATATTCCAAAGACGACATTTCGAACCATGTATGGGAATTATGAGTTTATAATAATGAATTTTGGAATGACTAATGAACCCTATATTTTCATGGATATAATGAATAGTGTTTTTAAGGAATATTCTAATGACTTTTTTGTGGTATTTATTGATGATATCTTAATATACTTCAAAATCTACTAAAATCATGATAATAACTTGAGTATTGTTCTAAAGGCTCTTAGAAGGAACACGTTACATGGGATGTTTAGTAAGTGTGAATTATAGATTCAAACAGTTTCTTTTCATGGAAATATTATCACTAAGGATAAAATATTAGCTGATCCTATGATGAAAAAGGCGGTTCATGAATGGCCTAAACCAAAGAACATAACCTAGGTATATAATTTTAATGGATTAGTAGGCTATTATTGGAATTTCATTCAAAAATTCACCCAACTAGCGAACATGTTAACCAAGATTACTCGAAAAGGGGTTAAGTTCATATATAAAAAATAATGTGAAAATGTTTTGAATAATTAAATAGGATATTGGTGAATACACCAATCTCGACTCTTCCATTTGGAAATGGTGGGTTTTTGATTTATAGTGAAGTTTAAAAGAAAGGACTTGGCTATGTCCTTAATTAGAATTAAGGATTTATTGCCTATGTGTCAAGGCAGTTAAAAACTCATGAACAAAACAATACAACTCATGATATTGAGATAGAAAATGTAATTGTTTCTCAAAAGATATAGAGACACTATATATATATGGTGAGAGATGTGAGATATATATAGATTAAAAGAGATTGAAATATATCCTTTAACTAAAATAAATCAACATGAGGAAAAGGTGATGGATCATGATACTCAAGGATTATGATTTTTCAATACACTACCACCCAGGGGATGGAAATAAGGTAAAAGATGCTTTGAGTGTGAAGGATCATGGAGTTATAATCAAAATAAGGATTGAAAAAGATCTTGTGCACATGGATCTACTAATGATGGATATGTGAATTATCAAGGAAGGTGAAACATCATTATTTTTTCAACTAGTTTCCCAACCATATTTATTTGAAATAATTAAAAGTTCTCAGTGTAATGACAAGAATTCTCAATGGGAAACTAAAGTTGTGAATGATGGGATGTTTCCAGACTTCATATATGAGGATAAAATTATGAAATTTGGGAGGAGGCTATGTATTCCCTATATACCCAAGATAAAAAGGGTGTTATTGGATGATTCACATAGCTCAAATTTCTCTATACACCCTGATTGCACTAAGATGTATAAAGATATTAAGGAGCATTTATGGTGGGATAATATAAACTAGGAAATTACAGATTATGTAGAAAAATGTTGAGTCTATCCACAAGTAAAGGCTGAAAGACAACATCCAAGAGGTGTCACGAAACCACTTCCTATTCATACATTGAAATGGGATGACATTGCTATTTATTTTATCACTTGATTACCAAAAATCCCAAGAAAGAATGATACAATATGGGTGATTGTGGATTGAATTTACAAATATGCACATTTCCTCACTATAAGGGATGATTTCCCACTGGAGATCTTTCACGACTCTATGTTAATGATGTTATAAGACTTCATGTGGAACCTCTCTCAATTTTGTCATATCATGATCCATGATTTACATCAAAATTAAAGAAATGTATCACGAAATTATTGAATATAGAGCTTCATTTGAGTGCTACTTATCACCCTCAATATGAAATGCAATCAGAAAGGAAGATCCAAACATTAGAATCCATGTTATGATCATTCTCACTTTACTTTCAAGGTATATGGGATCATTATTTATCTTTAGTGTAGTTTTCTTACAATAATAGTTTCCATTTAAGTATTCAAATGGTCCAATATGAAGCATTGTATGGAAAGAGATTTCATACACCAACTTATTGGGATGATGCTTGTGAAAGGAAGCTTATATGTCTAGAGAGTGTAGAGGAAAAAATCTAAGTTAAAGGCTATTCAAACCCATATCAATGAATCTAAAAAGACACAAAAGATCTATTTCGATATTTGAAGGAAGGATTTGGAATTTCAAGTGGGAGACCATGTTTTCTTGAATGTATCTCTGTGTAGTTGAGTTATAATATTTGAGAAGAAAAGAAAATGTGGCCCTAGGTACATTGGTACTTTTGGAATTTGGAGTAAATACATGTTTTGGATTATCATTTGGAAATTTTCCCTAGCCTTTCTAATGTACACAATGTGTTCCACATCACTTTTCTAAGGAAGTACAAGCTAGACCCAACACATGTACTCACACCTAAATGAATAAAATTGGAACCTGACTTATCTTACTATTAAGAGCCTATTTGAATTCCATACACTAAGGAACAGGTGTTAAGGAACCTGACAACTTGGCTGGTAAAGGTACTTTGTAAAAATTATAAAATTTAAGAGGTTTCATGGTATCATAAGGAGGCTTATGATGAAGAACTACCTAAGTCTTTTTATGGGGTAAAAATCCAGAAATTTTGAGGATGAAATTTTTGTAGGAGGGGAGAATGTAATGACCCAGAACCCTATCAATGAAATTTCCCTTCTTCGGTACATTTCATATAGTATAGATCATATAAAATCACTTATAGAACATAATACAAATATAAAAAATTAAAAATTAATGAAATAGGTGGTATTTTTAGAAGTTAAGGATCCTATACTGATCAAATAGTAACATGCCCTTAGGAATAGAAATGTTCCTTTTATGAATAGTAAATCAACCAATAGAATAATAACATCACCAATGAAAGAATAAATAATCTTTTTGTATCTTATTAATGAAATTATGGTATAACTATATCATAGTGTAAGTAAATTAATATTTTAAAAATTAATATTTTAGTGTTGAGATTTTTATAAGTCATAAATATTTAATTACAATATTATAATTAATAAATTTATTTAAAAGAAAATTCAATTTCATAAAAATTATTCATAAATCAATATTTGGTTTTGTATTATGGTTTTAGGATAATTTTATGAGACCTCAATTAGTTTTTGACATGGTTATAAATTTAGTTATAAATGTAAAACATTATTTTTCGAGTAAATAATTATTTTAAATAAAAACTAAATCTATCATATTTAGATAACTATTTTAATATAATGTTGTTTATTTTTGAATTTTAAACTTTAAAAAATGTTTAGGGTGATTTTTTGGGAATGTTCTGAAATACATTAATTTTTAGTGAATATTAAAATATGGTAATTTACAACATAAATACATTATAAGATAAATAAACTATTCCATGAGTCATGGATGATGCAATAAACCTTGGTTTAAACTCAATTCACTTATTACTTTATTTTGTAACAATAATTAACACAGTTTCTTTTCATGAGAAAAATAATAAAATAATATATAAAATAATGATAAATCACCCCTCTCTTCCACAATAAATACCACCCCTCACCACCAATTATCTTCACACCTCTAAGCCTTTTATCTTGTAAACATTATACCCAAATAATCTTCCCTAGCCTCTCCCCATGTCCAGTAGCTATTGGTATTTCCATAATACCAAAACCCCTTCCCTTAAAAAGGTTCTCAAGGGGGATAATTGAAGAGGTAAATCCTCTTCCTTTTTCTATTAATTTCATTTCAATTTATTTTCTTTTCTTATCCTCTACTCACCTGATCTCTCCAAATGATCATGATAATAATATTATCATCTATATACTATAATTATATATTTTTAATGGAATTTCCATTATAATTCTCTTTACACTCTCTACTTTACCTTAAAAAGAAAATCATCATCCGGGAGGTGCCGATTTACAACCTTTGTGGATGAAGAACTTCTGATCTTTTATTTCTCTTTCACGGAAGGTCAAGAAACCATTATTATGGTTGAACTAGATTATAAAATATTTATTATATCTTATTAATGAGTTTTGAACCATTTTATATACATAATATTAAATAATAGAACAAAACTAGTTCATTTTGACTGAAACCCGTTAAAGTTAAGAGAAATGATCATCAGTAACATGTTATCTAATTATTCATCATCATATATGAAAAAATAATAATAAATAATACCAATTAAACATTTCTTTTTTCATTAATAACATTTAATTATGATTCTGGAGAATTATACCCATTTTTCATGAACATTATTACTCATATACAAGTATACCAATTGTGAAAGCCAAGGAAATAAACGCTCCCAAGAAATAAAATTATATCTTATAACTCATCAAAAAAGAAATAAAAGAAATAAATAAAATTTTAATAAATCAAATAAATGTATAGTTGGTTCTAAATTAATTAATTAATGGATTTAATTTGATTATCTAGGATGTTAAGGTTAAGTGGTGAACATATTCGGACATTAGGTAAGGGTTTTCTACCCGAACCTCCAATTTATGTTGGGTTACTCTTTTTCTCCCTTTAACCCAATTAAATTATTAATTACTCTTATATAATCCTCAAAGATTATGTGTTAATGTTCTATATATATATACCAATCAAAATCCTTCTTTATTTTATGGGGATTTACATGTTTTAAATGATCATTCTCAAATTATTCCCGATAAACAAGCCTGATTCAAGGGAACTTCTCAAATTATAACCTATTTTAGTGGGAACTATATAATCTATTATAATCCACCATTATTTTTCTAAAATAAATCATTTTATTATGAAAAAACGATACTAGTTCACTTCTGGTTTTATATTTTTTCCTTTAGAACGTCTGTTCTGGTTAAGAATCACAATTTCCTAATAGTTTCCAATATATTTATTTATAGAACTGAAAACACCCAATAGTACCATATCCAAAGGGACCTTCTTTCTAATGGAAGTATTTCATTAGATTTTTTGACCTACAATGCTCAATAACTCACTTTGGTCAAGAGGACGGGGGTTCGGGTTCATCACACACTTTTAGAGGGAATTATTTCTTACTCTAGGACTCTTATATATTTAAGATATGTTAATTCATCCTTATTAATTTACCAAGAATAATATAGGTTTATAATAAAATTTGAAATCAATTATTAGAATATGTAGAATTTAGAATCATTATTATGTATTTTAGGTTCTTCATCAATGGCGATATTTGTATGTACTTGAGGTTCTCCATCAATGGTATCCTATCATATACTACATAGAGATTCATTGGTCATTATTATGAAAATTCTAGTTTTTAAGCCACTCAGTGGGGTAATATGGAATTTATAGTCATCCAAGCAGAGGAAAGTATCCCTAGGTTTTATTGTCATCTAGTGAGATAGAAGTCATTTTTTATGTTGGGGACGATCCCATAGATGGGATACCTATGTATCCATGTGCAAGGAATAAGAACCCTCTTCATCTATTGTCGCTTAATGGGAAAATCATAAATTTTATGGTCATGTGATAAGTACCCAACTGTACAAGTTAATGTCATGTGGTAAGGACATATATGCTGAAGGTTCCTAGTCAAATCTTGGTGTGGGACTTATATCGAAACCACCCAAGGAACATGGAAGGCATAAGTCCTCCCAAGTTGAATTAGACCCTACTAGGCATATAAATAGAAGAGAACATGGTTGATTTGGAATGTTGGATTTAAACCTCAGGGAGGCTTCTTATGTATCCTATTTTAATGGGAATCAAAGCCCACGTAGTTCGATAAGTCTTATAGGAGAGCATGACCCATTATGAGAAATAGGATGTGGCTTACTAGTAAAGATGATTCTCATATAATAGGGTCCATGAGATAATTATTAACTCGTGGATATTTAAATAGTGATTTAATTCAGTTCATACTCTTAATGAGGATTCCTAGATTAAGGAATTAGGGTTAGACTCCTGAGGAGGATCTCTAATGATCTCAGGCCCTCGGTGAAGGCTTCTTACATATCCTGGTCAGGGGGAATCAAAGTTATCATAGTTCATTCCTTTAGTTGGATTATGTGGATGTTGTGATCATTACAGATTCATAATCCCACATGATTCATGATCAGTGTGAGAAAAAATAGGATGTGAATGATTCTACGAACCACACACACATTTCCTCTTTCACTGGTGGAAGAGGATGGGCCTATGGAAAAAGAGGTTGGGGTGACCATGGAAGAGGTCATGGCTATGACACTTCCCTCTCATCACATTACATTAGATGTGGGTCTAATTTAAAGTAGTGAAGGTGAAAGATCAAGAGAGGAGTGATACTGCAACCTACTACATGAAAGGATTGGGGCCTACACCAATATAGCTTCCCTAAAATGGGTCCTGTAGTGGGGAGGGAGACTTTTCATTTGCTAAAATGAAAAGAAGGTGTGAACCCTACCCTCCCAATGAGGTACTGGAAGTTCTGGGTCTCCGAGAAAAGAGTGGGAGGAGAGAGTCCTATTCACAAAATCCAATACTAGGAACTCCTCCACACGGTCCCAAGGTTAAGGGTCTATTTGACCATAGATATCCAAATCCACGGACACCTCATAGACCCTTACCCTCTGGTAGGACAAGTGTGGGAAACCACTAACCATAGATATCCAAATCCAAATGGGAGACACGTAGTTGCAACATTCTCTAAGATTTGGTAAATAAGGAGGTCTTGGTAGAGGTTTCAACATAATCCCATTCAGGCATGAAAGACAATGAATGAGAGGCTCTATCAAGAGTGGCTTTGAAGGAGGATTCATGAAAGGATCGAGCATGCTGAAGGGGTTAGGTGAACCAAGAAAGGGTTATCAACTAAGTGGCACACAGTTATGTGATGAGAAAGTAGTCTTGGGAGAGTTGATGCCACCTTAATATTAAATCAACTTGTATTACTAGACTTGGGATAGACTTGGATCAATCCTTTAAGAGTCTTCACAGGTATTTATTGAAGTGGGGGCATGCAACTTTCTACACGAGGAAGGGTAGTCATGAAAGTGTTCTCAAATTAAGGGGGTTGGGTAATGAGTCACACAAGTGTTGTAAATTTTTAACACTTTTAGAACCTAATTCTCACTATACCCCTTTAATTACCTTTCTTTAGGTGTTATAAAACTACCTTGGAGGTTTCATAGGACTTGGGAGAAGCATTAGGGTGATTAGAGAAACAATCGGTCTTCAGGTAAATTCCTCAATACAAATAATGATTCCATTTGTCTACTTATAGGAAAATATGGCACCCTGAGTGACTATGACTTGATGTGGAAGTGATTAAGTGGTGCACAAGTGGTAGGGTGTGAAATTACTTGCTCGCCGCAGGTTATTTGAGCTACCTTGGATGATCCAATTTTTTTTAGCATTTGTCAATCATGATATTCTCCTCCTTTTTCCAAGGTATTTCCCATTGTCCCATTTTTATCCATGTGATCAAACATAGTTTCAACAAAATACCCCCCTCATGATTGAATCCAAATGATAAGTGGGTCTAATGATGAGGTAAAAGAGGGATGAAAAGGGAAAAGGGTTGCGAAATTTCTATGTTTTCACAAAAGATGGTGGTGTACAGGTAAACTTACTTGTCTATATATAGGAGATTCACTTCAGAGAAAGTCAAAAAGGATTCAAAAAACTCATCTCTCCATGAACAATTCTAATGCACCGATGTTTTTTTGCTGAATATCTTTTTATTTGTGCATGTACATTTGGTATGATACAGTCATGCCCAACCTTGAGCGAAATACTTGCATGTTGTATTTTCACTTGATTTCCTTAATGCCTTGGTCAAATTTTCTTGATTTTAGAATTTTTTTTCAAAATAAACCTACTCAGAAATGAATTTTATAATTATTTGATGGTTTAAATAGCTCCCAAAATAATTGAAACTGCTAATGAATTGGATAGTAAGTGAACTGAAGACATGATAGGGATCATAGGGCATGATTACTACCCTGTCTGTGACACTACTCTTCCTAATCTAGAAAAGTATTTGAAGAAGTATCATCGTGACTTTATGAAGAGTGGTTATCTTCCACTGTATGGTTATGGTCATCTGTGAAAATCCAACATATCAAATCTGATGAAATATGTCCCAATATCTTAGTTTCAAGAATACACGAACTTTTCATCTACCAACAGTTCTTGTGTGGGAACATATATCAATGTCTTAATTAGATCCAAAGCCCATGTTATGCATCATATCCCATGTACTATATATTTGAAAACACACATATTCAATCTAAATCCACCTTACTATTCATCCATCTTCTGATATTCTCAGATAGATCAGTCAATTCCCTCAAAGAAAAGTTGGGACTTTCACCAAGGAGGGGGTGGGAAACTAGCATGGATGTGGGTGTACTGGGTACACAAGACATGTGCATATTTTAAATATGTTTTAAAAGGATACAGAATTTATGAAGTTGTGTGAGTTGGGAAAATCTATATGTACAAGAATGGTGATTTTATGCCAGAGCAACTGAGTTTATGGAGTCCATAGATGAATTCTTTCCACCTAATTCATGGAGAAGTGGGAATCATCTTGTGGGATGTTTATAAGATCTCCAGAGTTCTGGTCCTTTGGGATATGTATGATAAATGCATTCCTAAAGAGGCAACATGGTATGATACAGAAAACAAACCTGTCTTAGAATGTGATCAGCTAAATATATCTCACAAGACCAATACTACAAAGCCCCATGCAAGAGGGTATATTTATCCAATGGAGTGGATGGAAATATTCTTGACGAATAAGATGGAGAAAGATCCAACCTCTATACATCCAAAAAGCTATCCAAAGGTGGAAAAGAGAGGTGTTCTTGGAACCTTATAACAAACACTAGAGAAATGAGAGTTTGAAACATGGGGGTATGAAGTCAACTCCATAATTCATTTCATGATGCATATTACGGGTTTCCTGGAAATGTGGATCAGTGTATACCTATTTCCTGTGTGAGATTCCAAGGGTTGTGTAAGGCATGGTACAATTGTTATAGCAACCATGCTAGTAGAGAGGAATATTGTGGGGTTGGATACCCTTATTCTGGTGAAGATTCATAGGATCTTTTTTCATATCCATGGATGGCTGTCTCCTTTTATAATGGAAGGACCACTCTATGTTTTGTGGGTGGATTGTGACTCACATCAGGACCTATGCAATGCAGAGTGGGATCCAGGATGAATAGAGTTCATTCCAACCATTTTTTTAAGATTTATATGGTATTCTACCATTTTTCTTGTCACCTATTATCAGTAAGACAAGGTTGAGTATGTTCATGGAATTCCACTTATTTCCTTATGGGAATCCTCATACTGGAAGAGTGGATGATGATGGGGCATCCAATTTAAGTCAAGGGTGTATATTATAGCCTATAGGGATGGTGTATTGGCCCCCAGGATTGACGATGAAATCTTATGTGAGGCCTATGATCCTTACATATTTTCACACTAATAAAAATGTCTGCAAAAGATTATAGTATCTCCTTCGGGGCATGTTGGAATAGAACAACATCCAATGGTGGCTTAATAGCCATGGTTTCTGACAACCATGGAGAAGATAGGGGTAGTGTTTAATCTTCTTGCAGTTGATGTAGAGAGTAGGTTCACTATCTAGTATGTTTATTCTTGGATTGAATCATATCCTAAAGGTGTTCTAAACAATGTTGTCCCTCGGGTCGGAGTAAAGAGAGGGAGTAAGAAGGAATCCCCTCATTTATAAGGTGCTTCTTCACCTTCAAGGGTTGATTCCTCAGAGTCGGAGGGTGAGGATGGGGAGGCTCATTTCTTACCAAATTGTCCTCATGCAAGATACAAACTGATCACCAGAATGAATCGAGATACACTGTTATCACTGACAAAAGTTGCACCTAGGTGGTCCAATTTTCATTTCCTAAAAGTGAGTCAATTTTATTTTTATCATCCACCACCGGTGATAGTATGAATTGTGAATCCCATCAAATCTAAAACCATAGTATTGTCTTCACAGTAGGCTATAATTTACTCTGAGTATGTATTATTAGAAGAGGTTCAAGTAAGAAAGAATCTTTATTGTGATTCTGAAACCATATCCGAGATTTTACGTGAGGGGTTTCATATTCTAGGAATTGGAGATCTTCAAGCCTCACCCAATATTCAGTTTGAGAATAATTATGTTGAAGTAAGAATTCATATCCAAGAGATGGAGAAAATTATATATGTAATGAACAATTAAATCTCTTCCACAAAATGAGTTAAGGAAATGATAGGTCATGGCACAACTGATGGGGTTGACCCTTCATCTCTTGAGGAATGGTGTGATTTTTTCAATCTCAAAGATGAAAGTTTTTTTGTTCTATTATTATTTTCTACCTTTCCATTTTAATTTATTCAAATAAGTTTTAGTCAGGGGAATTTCTGTCATAAATTATAGCTATTTAGTGGAAGGTCAACTGAATTTTCATCTCCATTGTATAGCCTTAGTGGGTCAACTATTAGGGTTGTAGAGACACCCTGTGAATCGGGAGAGATATCTCTAGGGTAACAGGACATGGAGGATGAAATGGTGGGAGTTTTGTGTTCTCTGATACCATTTTTTAGAGATGATAGTGGTAGTCCGCCCAAGAAGTAAATGAATCAAAGACACCGAAGAAATAAATGTATGGATAAACACTTTATCAGTAGCGGTAATTCTTCTTGTAAGTATAATTTCTATCCTCATCCATAGAAAATGTTTAAACTTTTTGGAATTTCATGAAATTATTATATTTCTTTCCTTAGGGAACTTACGAATGAGCCTATGGTAATCACAGAGGGGACCTCTGATCAAGTGTAGATTTCGGCCAATGAAGAAGCTCCTTTGACCGAATATGCATCTAGGACAGAGGGAGGCACTACTAATATAACTATTTCTATGAGAGAGGAGGCATATAATATGTAAAAAAGTGCATCATGAGAATCTATATGTAACAATAATTGAATTCTATTTCTTTAATATTTCATGTTTGTCACATGCACCAAAAAATCCTACGATGACTGATATTGACCCGATGGTTGTCATTGAGGAAGCTATTTGGGGTTTAAAGTCATCGAAGGAGGGTCATGAACCAACCGCTCTAAGTGAACCCAGGGGTGATACTAGCATAGGGATTGGGATGTCATTGGAAGCTATGATGAATCTTGGTATGCATTTTGAAGAAGAATTTGAACATGTTAATTTGCATACTCCTCTATAAGAATTTTATGTTCTTTATATAGAACCAAATGTATGTGAGTTCTTATTTTTCATCCAATCAATCTTCTTAATCCTAATATCCTAACCATAATTGGTTGGAATGTGCAACTCTATCTATAGAATATAATACATTGATTGTTATTGGAAGAGACTTTGATATTACTTTCAATACCACTGTTGAGTTGGATCAGGATCTAGTGAACCTTGAAACAGAGAATTTTCTTAAGGATCATCTATAAAATCTTGAGAAGGTTCAAGAAAGTATCCCCCACTAAGGGGTGTAAACCAAAACTACTAAGGCTGAAAGTATTGGGGGAGTCTTCTCAACCTACTAAATAGTGGTTAGGTATACGTTACTGACCATTATTATTATTCCAAGTATTTCAATTCTTTTTAACTAACCATGAATTTGATTTATCATGTAGGATTATCAGATTCTATGACATAGTCTGAAGGAGAAGCTTCTGCATCAGCCTAACCAGCATCAGGAGGCCAAGAAACCACTATTCATAAGGGAGTAGATCAAGGAACTTCTTTAAGTGAATTAATCTTAGAGTAAATCCATTTTTATGACATCCAATCTGAATTAGATCTTGATTTGAAAAAAGTTGTTTTCATTGCACATTGTAAATATTGGCAACATATATGGAATCTTATCTCTAAAAAATCACTTGAGTTTATGCCTTTGTGAATCCCATGGATCTTTGAATTGTTTAAAAAGTTAGGATTTGGAGGTTTCTATTAACATGTAATCCATACTATAGTGAAAGAGACCATTCAGAGGTGGGAGAAAGAGAAAAAATTTCAGAAGGACCTAATAAAAGTCAGGTTGCTTGTTAATGTTGATGATTTTCGAGAAGCATTATCTCAAGCTAAGGCCCGTCATACTGCAAAGTTTGAAACATTTAAGTAGAAATCTAAATAAAATATTGTTCAAGTTTATCATCTACAGTAATATTTAAATACTACTACAAAGGAACTCGAACAACTTCATTACTCAATTATAGAAGCCCAAAAATAATTGGTGAAATCCATAGAAGTTTCTAAAGAAGTGCTTCATTGGGATGAGGATACTGAGGATGGTTGACCGAAAGAACTTTAATAGATAGATTATAGGGCTCAATATTCCAATTAAATAAATTAAAATCTATATCTATAGTCTCTTGTGATTCATAATAGAAATACACCCATTTGAGGATGTTCCTATGGAAAATTTTATTTTCTCATAAATGAAAGTAATTTTGTTTCTAATCATCTATGTATTCATATTTTTTTAATTTTAATATTGATGATAGTATCAACAACATGATATTCTCATATGGGATAATCAAAATTACAATGATAAGGATGGAATGCTCTCTAATTTTTACCCAATCCAATGGGCCTAGTGAGCGCAGTTTTACTGTTGTTGGGATCATATGGACAACCCTAAAAAATTAATTTCTTTTGTGTTACTAACTTAATTTTTTTCCTAAGACTAATATGGAAGGGAATTAGCAGGTGATAATCTGGATTTTTCTTAGGTTTCCCTTTTAATGTTTTTAGACAAAGAAGTTTTTCCTTTTAACTTATTATTTCTCGATATTTCCTAAAGAATAAAAAGTATTGGTCTAGCAAGCTAAGACTCCACTTTTGTTCACATTTATATTTGAGGGTTCTAAGCCTTGTGAGTACTATGTCTCTTTTAATGGTAAATTTAAATTCATTCATGCTGGATTAATAAATCTAGTGTTTTAGGTCTAATAGCATTGACTATGAATCTTGAAATGTGAACTCAAAAAAGGCTTGATGGCTAAGAAGGCTACGATATCTTTTACATTAGATACTTCTAAGGGGAATATTCATTTATGATTTATATGGTCACCAAATTTAAAGTTTTAAATATAATAATAGAGGAGGTTTCTTCCATGAATGAAGTTACCACTATTTGATAATCCCATTATGGGGATGTATTATGTAGGTCCAACTAGGGCGTGTGTTGCATATCTAAATACTGACATCCTTAAGATGAAATGCCTATTATGTGGGAGATATTATGCAAGGCCAATTGGGGGAATGTATTTCATATTAAGGTAAATGTGTGTCAAAAAAATTTTACATTCTATTACTGATAGACATAGGGGTTTAATATTTGGGTGTTTT
Organism: Viscum album; assembly: GCA_963277665.1. NCBI lineage: Eukaryota > Viridiplantae > Streptophyta > Magnoliopsida > Santalales > Viscaceae > Viscum > Viscum album. Next base: position 1,362,178,398 of record OY728143.1, on the reverse strand, counting down.
AAGAAAATAGTGGGTAGCTTTGACAATGAAAGGTGTCTGAAAATAAATGGGGCCATATATTCCAATTTAGGCCATCAATGAGGAACCACTCATATATGAATTTTATGTATGTAAGAGAGAATGTTTTTTAGAAAGCAGTTTTCTAATATTTTTCTATGCAGTTTAATATCATGCAGCAAGGAAATTATGTCATGCATTATTAAGTCATATAGAAATGACATTAAGGGATTTTTGATAATATGCTATGTAGTTTAATGTCATACAACAAGGAAATTGGTAGGATGTGAAGTTTAAATTCAAACATTAAGGACATTATGGGGATTTAATTCAAGTTCTTTAGCTCTGACCAAATATTTGATGGTTTTCCAATTCTAACAAATTTTTCTTGAAATATGCTACCATATTTAGGTATGAAAAGGAAGAATTGTAAGATGTGATTTGGGTATTCCCAAATATGAAGAATGATATGGAAAAAGGGCTAATGGAATTTAGAGAAAGCCTCTTCTAAGAATGAAGTTACTATAATTTGAGAAACCCATAGTGGGGGCTGTATTCTACAGGGACAACTGGGGCATGTGTTGCACATCCAAACAATGAAATAATTTAGATAAAATTCCCATTATGTATGAGAATTTAATGCAAGGATAACTAGGGCACATACTGCATAGTTAGGGGAAGGATATCTCAAGAATTATGAAATTCTATTTTCAAAAATCCGTGGAATGTTTATGGTTGTTTGGATCTTCCCAAGTATATATTATGGTTTAATGGAGAAAAGTACCCAAATAAAAAAGGGGTATTTCCCATCCTGATCTCGAAATAATTGAAGGAATAGGTTCTCTATAAAGGTCAGAACCAAATGTTGGAATTATGGTGTCTGTACTTTTAGGTCATATGGCTAGGGGAGTAAGTGTTAGCCTCCTCATTTGTCAATCATGTTTTAATGATCACAAATCCTATACATATAGTAAAACATATTAATAATGTTTAATCTAAATCAAACCACATGTACATATGGTTGGCTTCTTTATTCTTTAAATAATTATTGTAAACTATTTTTATATTGTGTTACAGTGGATTTCCTTGATAAATGATTGAGTCAAATCCATTCTTTGAGTATCAGTATTTATGTCTGTATACAGATATTTTGGCTATGTCTAAGAAATTGTGAGTCTGCCAATGGTTATGTTTCTCTAGAAATGGTCTTAGACACCATGACCCAGACACCGTGACCCAGACATAGTGATCTAGAAATTGTGCTCCAGAGACCATGACACCGACACCGTGACCCAGAAACTGTGACCCAAACACTGCGAACCAGACACCATGACCAGACACCGATAACCAGAAACCGTGATCCTAACATTGCATCTGTGCTACCGGTTCCTGGTCTCTATAAAACTATGCCATCATAATTGTCTCACCTCTCAAAGACAAATAAGTAGACACCATTTCATGGAGACACTGTTTCCAAGTAACACCATTTCCAGACAGACTGTGACTCTGTTCTTTAATATTTTTTTTAATTATTCAATTTAAATTATAACAGACATATTTTAGGCTTTAAAATAAAATGACATAATTAATGTTTCTTTGTAGACATGTCACATGACAGTACGAGGTACAAGATATAGAATGCATGCATCCTGTTGGCTCTAACACATGCACTCCAAGAATAAAAGAGAATTGTGTCCCAGAAAAAAGTGTGTGCATGATAATGAAGAAACATGAGCACTCTTGAAGAAAAGAACCAACACATGAAACAAGATATATATAAAGAACACAAGAATAATTCTCAATTATGAAAATATAGGATACCATAGATCAGAGTCAAGGACATATTCGCACTATCAACTATACGAAGAGCACGAGCCAGATCATACTGACTTATGATACTCTGTTTTCCACAAGAGGACTTGATTCCTAAATCTATTTCATCATAGAAGTTCAGAGCTGAATAAAGTAACACTCAGTGCACTTTTAACTTTATCTCATCATTTTCATTTCTCTATTGTGTATTGTTTTTAACTTTCGAGCAGTGTGTGTGTGTGTCTGTATAAAAACACACATTTTCTCCTGCATTAAATTAAAGGATACAATATCTCCTTCCTCTCACATATTTTTACAGTTGTTTACTCCCATGGATAAGTGTGAAAGAGGTCCCTATATGACCAGTTAGTTTTTAGCCATGAAGAACTTTGGAAGAGGTCGCATGACCTCGATAGTTCTATGTACTATTTTTTACCCCAATCCAAAGTGTGGATCAATTTTATTAATATAAACTGCTTGGTGGAAGGTGATCACCACGTGGAGTGGATTAGGTCTTGGCTTGATACTGAACCACTTGTTTTATATTTGATCTGCTGTTTGATTTAGTTTTCTCTGTTTTCCTTTATAATTCAAAAATCACTAAACTTGCTTTGATAGTTAATCTTAGAAAGAAGTTGTAATTGCTTTTCCTTATTAGAATATCTTCAAAAGTAATGTTAATAATTGATATTAAGATTTTTGAGAATTAATCAATCTTCTGAGATTTTATTTAAACAGTGAAACTTTCAAAACTATTTTACTTTGATTAACTTAGTTGTATTTATTTGGGGAAGTTTTTAAGAATGCTTTTCAACCATAATTTTTTATAGATACTCAATTCACCCACTCTTGAGTACTCTAATCCAACCAAAATTTGGTATAAGAGGAGATTTTTTATCCTTGTTAAAACTATGTTTTAGACCATATTCAACTATGATTTTAGTCATACATTAAAGATCTATAAATTTCTATTAAATCTAAATTTTTTTCTCTTTTATAGTATTTCTTTATTATGGATAATAGATTGGAAGGTGTTGAAAAAAATACCACCATTCTTCAATGGAACCAATTATGCCAAATTGAAAATTACAATTAAAATACATTTAGAAATTATGAGCATTGAAATCTAGTCTTCAATTAGAGATAAGTATAAGATTCCTGCAACTGATAGAATAACTTCGGAAGACCCTACCAGGAATACCTATAATAACAAGTTCAAATACATGATTTCTTTATATTTCACTTTAGTATATGAGGAATTTAATAGAATTTCTGCATGTAAAACATCCCATGAAATTTGGGATACTTTGTCTGTTTCACATGAAGGAACTTCTAGTGTGAATGAAATGAGACTTAATACTTATAATATTAAATATGATAACTTTAAAATAAAACCTAATGAGATTATTTTTGACATGTATATCAAGTTCAAAAAAATTTCAACACAATGGTTTCTCTTTTATGAGAAGTTACTGCAAAAGAAAAAATTATGAGGATTCTCAGATGCCTACCTGATAGATGGAGAGGAACCTATGTCTCTATTAGAGAGTCATGTGACATCAGTAAGTTACATGTAAAAGAACTCATTGGGAATCTGATGATGTATGAAGAGGTGTTGAAATTCAACAACAAAGAGGAGGATGAACCCAAAAGAAAATCAATTGCATTTAAAACCACCACTTATAAACACAAAGAGAAACAGAAATTGGAAGTTGATATATAATGTTTTAGTAGTGAAAAATCATCACTTGACATTGATGAGGAGATGGCTCAATTTGACCAAAGGTTTAAGAGATTTTACATGAAGAAGAAATTTTTTAGAAATCCCATCTTTAAGGGAATATATGATCAAAAAGATAGTTGGAAGAAAGATTGGAAAATAAGTGAAAAGTTTGATGAGATAGTATGTTATGAATGTAAGCGAGAGGGACATATAAAGTCTGAATGTCCCAAGCTCAAGTAAAAAAATAAGTATGGGGAAAAAGATATAAAATTTAAAAATTCAATGAAATAAACATGGAGTGATTCTGAGTAATGTTTAAGTTACTTAGAATCTTTACATGATGAACATGATAACAAATCCAATATGTGTTTTATGAAAAACACATCTGTGGTAACCTAGGAATCTCTTGTATATAATTCCTGCTATTCTGGTGATGAAAGTGATTCTGAAAATATGTCAAATGAATAATTTTTTAGTACTGTAATATGCTTGAAGATACATGTAATGAACTAAAAGATAAATACAATCTTTTAAAGAAATAGCATTCTCTTACCTAAACTATTAAATATGAACTTACTATAGAAAGAGATAAAAATTCTCAACTACTCAAAGAAAATAATAAAATAAAACTATTTTATGAGTAATTAAAAATAGATATTGAAAGTTTTACTAATGGTAAAGATACTCTAGTACAAATTCTTGGAAAACAGATTGCTCCTAAATATACTACAATTATTTTCTATCAACCTGGTAAAATAAATTTTGGTCGAACTACTTTTGTCTCTAAATCTAGGACATACATCATTACTTCTAGTTCTAGAAAACATTCAGCTAGTTTAAGTTATGATACACTCTACTGTTTCAAGATTTTTTGGTCCAAATCACGTTTATTTTTAAAGTACTTTACATAATTCTTATAGGGAACCTCTGGGGAAAATATGGGTTCCTAAAGCACTAGTCATTAATATTACTGGACCCAATAAGTATGGGTACCAAAATATGTATTTATATGAGAATTCTATAGGAATGTTTCTTAAAGAGATCCTGTAAAAGATTATGGTACTTGGATAGTGGGTGTTCAAGGCACATGATATGATACTATTCATGCATCAAGAATTTAAAAAAATTGATGGTGGACATGTCACCTTTGGTGAGAATGCTAAAAGAGAGATCATTGGCCTTTGCCAAATTGGTAACTCTAACTCAGTTTTAATTTCCAAATTACTTTTTTTAATGGATTGAAATATAATCTCCTTAGTATTTCACAACTATGTGATGATGGATTTCAAGTTAAATTTGAAGATTATTCTTGCAATGTTTTTAATTCTAAAAATGATTTAGTGTTTTCTTCATTAAGAAATTAAAATTTATACTCTGTTACCTTAGTTTATTTAGCCTCTCAGAATGCTTCATGTTTAAGTTTATTTCACAAAGAGTCTTGTCTTTGGCATATGAGACTAGGACACTGTAATATTCACTCCCTTAGAAAGTTATCTAGAAAAGGCTTATTCAAAGACCTACCCAAACATGAGTTTCCAAATGATAAAGTGTGTAATCTTTGTCAAAAAGGAAACCAACACAAAATTCCCTTCAAATGAAAAAAATAAGTGTCAACTTCTCAACCTATCAAATTGGTTAACATGGATTTTTTGGACCATCTATAGTTTCTAGCTTAAATGGGAAGCACTATGGTTATATTCCCGTAGATGAATTTTCAAGATATAATTGGACTTTCTTTTTGGCTCAAAAAAGTGAAGCCTACTCTCATTTTACCAAATATGAAAAAACTGTAGAAAATCTTAGTGGAATTAGAATTAAATCCTTAAGAAGTGATCATGGTCGTGAGTTTGAAAATCAAGATTTAGAATACTTTTGCTCACAAAATTGCTATATTCTTAATGTATGTGCCCCTAGAACACCTCAACGGAATTGAGATGTGGAAAAAAGAAATAGAACTATGCAAGAGATTGATAGAACCATGCTTTTGAATATGACGTACCTAATTATTTTTGGGCTAAAACTATTAATATAGCATGTTATATTATAAATCGAGTGTTAATTAGACCTATTTTTAAAAGAAATCCATATGAGGTAGGGAACAATAGAAAACCCAAAGTAAGTTACTTCAAAGTATTTAATTGAAAATTCTATATCCTTAATAGTAAGTATAATCTTGAAAAAGTTTCATCCAAGAGTTATAAAGGAATATTTTTAGGATATTCCATCTCTAGTAAATCCTATAGAGTGTTTAATAAAATAACTAAATGTGTTGAAGAAACTGTCCATGTCAAATTTGATGAAACAAATCCACATGAACCTAAGACCATTCTAGAGAACCTGGAGGATGATGTATCAAATCTGGACATTAATTCAAAATACTCTAACCATCCTATGAAGGAGTCTGTGAAAACTTCAAGTTCTAAAAATTCTTTAGATTCAAGTCAAAATGACCCTGAACCTGTTGAAGAACCTGAAATCACTAGTCCGTCTTTTTCTAGAGTTGTTAGAAATATTAAGAACCACCCTTCAGATGTTGTTGTAGGATAATTAGATGAAGGAACTAAAACTAGAGCTTCTCTTAGAAATCAGGTTGAACATTAAGTCTTATTGTCACAACTTGAACCTAAAAACATTAATGATGCTATCAATGATGAATTTTAGGTGATGTCTATGAATAAAGAACTTAATCAGTTTTAAAGGAAGAAAGTTTGAAAACATGTTGAAAGACCCAAAGGCACATTTACCATAGGCACTAAGTTGGTGTTTAGAAATAAGGTAGATGAAGCTGGTAACATAGTTAGAAATAAGGCTAGATTGGTTGCAGTAGGCTATAGTAAAGAAGAAATAATTGACTATAAAGAGACTTTTTCACTAGTACCTAGACTTGAATACATCAGAATCCTGCTTTCTTATGATGCACATCTGAATTTTAAACTATATCAAATGGATGTTAAGAGTGCAGTCCTAAATGGGTATAAAGTTGAGGATGTCTTTGTTGAGAAACCCCTTAGTTTTACAAATCCTCATTTTCCAAATCATATTTTTAAATTATTAAAAGTTTTATATGGTTTAAAACAATCTCCAAGAGCCTGGTATGATAGATTAAGTACCTTTCTTAATTCCATAGGTTTTTAAAAAGTTACAGTTGATCCTACCCTTTTTACAAAATGAATTTCCAATGATGTTTTATTAGTTCAAATTTATGTAGATGACATTATCTTTAGATCTTCAAAAAATTCTATATGTACTGAATTCTCTAAAATGATGCAAAATGAATTTGAAATGAGTTTAATGGGTGAACTAAAATTCTTTCTTGGATTTTAAATATTTCAAAAATAATGATGGTATTATTTTAAACCAAGGAAAATATACTAAAGATATTCTAAAACATTTTGGTTTGGATAGAACTAAAAGTAGTGACACTTAAATGAGTACTAATTGTAAGTTGGATCTTGATGAAGATATAAAATCTGTTGATCGAACCACTTACTGGGGAATGATTGTAAGTCTACAATACCTAACTGCTACCTGACCTGACATTATGTTTAGTGTATGTATGTGTGATTGTTTTTAAGAAAAACCTAAGGAATCTCATTTAAATTTTGTTAATATAATTTTCAAATACCTCAACCATACACCCAACCTAGGACTATTCTATCCTAGAGGACTATCATTTGAGTTAGTTAGTTATTCTGATCATGAATTCATTGGTTGTAATTTATATAGAAAAAACACCACTGGAACATGTCACTTTTTAGGCAATTCATTAGTATCATGGTGTAGTAAGAAACAAAACTCTATTGCATTATCTACTGTAGAAGCTGAATACATAGCTGCTGGTAGTTTTTGTTTCACAAATGCTATGGATGAAACACACATTACTAGTTTATGGATATCAATTCAAGTATGTACCTATAAATTATGATAATACAAGTGCTATTAACTTCTCAAAAAATCCTATTTCACACTCTAGGACAAAACATATTGATGTAAGACATCACTTTTTGAGAGATCGTTATCAAAAAGGTGAAATCACTTTGGAATTCATTAGAACTACATATCAGCTAGCTGATATATTCACCAAACCATTAAATTATGAAAGAATAGATTACATTATACATGAATTGGGAATGATGAATCTTAAGTAGTAAGATTACTATTTCAAAACTTATTATTTCACTATTTATGGTCTCACATTTACTATCTCATGGTTAATATCTTGCACATACTATCTCAAACAATAGGGTCACACAGTTTAAAAAGCACACAGTAAACAACTCACCATGAAAACCTCTTATAGTCTCACCGTGAAAACCAGTTACAGTCTCACTGTGAAATTCTATTACGTAATCACCGTAAATAAACTTTATCATTTTATTTACATATTATAACATGTATCATGGTAATTAATTATTTTATTCTTTTATTTTACCATGATTTTGTTTTTGTGACGTTTGATATCTCTAAATGATAAAAACATAAGAAGTTTCGCTCCTTTCTTCACTCGGGATCTCCTCTCTCAAACTATAAGACCTCTCTCAACTCTTAGGTTTACTCTCTCTCTCTATCTCTCTCTAGAACCTTTATTGAATTCCAAGGATGAAACTACCATCCTCGTCAACTCCTGAGAAGCGAAGATCAAATAATAAGATAAAAATTGCACTGAATTTAGCACCAAAAGGTGCTTTGAATCCCAACCTGGTGCACAGAATAGTGGCACCTGAAAAATAAAATCTGTCCCAAATGGATGTGGTCAAGTAAGTCTTTAGTATTGAAAGTGTTAATAGATAAATTATGGTTGGATTAGTTCACAAAGTAAGATAGACTGATTTAACTGAAGCTTGATTCACGGATTTATTAGTTCATTCATTTTTCTTTTGAAAAGGAAGATGATTTTGTTGTGAGAAGCTAGATCAATGGCCAAAGATGTACCTTTTATTCATGGTTATGGGATAAATTCCAAGGGATAATTTATGAGGGTATATTTGACAACAACCAGAGAGGTCCTACTCATTTAAGTGAGTTCATTTTTTTGAATAAGCATTGGGAAGCTTAACTAGAAATGAATCAAAGAGAATAACTACAGCTGTTGAGTTAGATGGTTAAAACAGACTTCTGTTTAAATTTGTTCAAAATCTAATATGACCCAGAAAATGTTATTTTTCTACACTCAAGAATCAGGATGTATTTTGATACATCTGATGAAGAATAGACACAAGATTAACCTATGTAAGTATGTTATACATTATATGTGTGAGTTGATCAAAACAACCTCCAAGTCATCCTCCCTATTCTACTCAAGTTTTATCTCAACTATGCTTCATAAAAAAGGGTTGGTTGGACCAGATGAAGAATCCATTAAAGACTATAAATTTCATCTTTCAAATGTTATAGTAAAATGAATGAAAATAAGTTGGAATCCATAGGGAAAAATTATTGGTAGAGGATAATGATAGGGTTTATGAAAAGTTCAATCTGGTGGAGCACTCTTCTAGACCTAAAGACATTTCAGATCCTTGTTTGGAACCATATGAAATTGTTGAATATTCTAATAAGGGAGAAGTAGAAGTGGTTGTTTCCCTTATATAAAAAACTATCATGGATGAGAAAGACAATGAACCTTTCTCCAAGACATAACTGAGAAAGAAATACTTTTTCCTGAAGAAGTTGCTAATCTAGAAGAACAACTTTCTTCTAAAGAAGAATTTTTTTCTATGGAAAGTGAAAAGGTAGTTCTGGAAGAGCATATAGAAGAAGATATTTATCTTGTGAAAAATTCTACTTATAAGGAACATGTGGAGAAATAAGTAGTTCCGAAAATTATCCCATCTGCTGAAGAGAGAATGGATCATGCCTTTTAGTTGGATAGAAAGTAAATGGGTAAGGATATGAGGGGTGAAATTATGTAAATAGATTAAGGATCTAGATATCTCAGTCCTAAGAAATATGCACCTGTTGAGGGGGAGTAGTCCCCCAGTCTGGAAAGTATTGAATTCCCAAATCTAGTTGATCCAAGATCAGTAGATACATGGTATAAATTCCCGAGTTATTTTGATGTGAATGATTCCCATAAAGTCTCAATTAAAGGTATTGGCATCTCTACTATGTTTCAATTCAAATCAGTCACTGGTCTTGTCTCTACAAAGAAACCTAAGCCTATCTCATCTCCTATTCTCAAACCTTCTACATTGGTAGTAAGGATAAATTGAAATATTTTGGAGCTACCCTATTGGCTGGAGGTGAAAAGCTCATGAATACCCAACTAGCTCCTATAACCAATTTGAGTGAAAGAGACATCGCCCTGTTGTTAGAAAAGATCCTTTGGAAGATTCAACCCAAGATACTTTACGAAAATCAAGAGACCAGAATTGAGAACAAACAGGTAAGTGATGAAGTGAATTCGCGCAGAGGTATGGTTGAAGATATGAAGAGTGTGCTGAAATCAATACCAAAACCTGTTTCTCATCCTATTTAGGATATTAGTAGTCAGATTACTCTGGAATTTTCCTCCCTGGTTAAACCTAATCTAACCTCCTTGGATGATAAGGTAGCTGAAATAAAGAAGAAATTTTTTCAAAAGATGTGTGATCTTGTTATTGGTCTTAACAAGTTGATTGATGAGTACAAGGGTTGTCTCTAGAAAGTTCTAAATCAACTGAAGTCCCTTAATTCACCTGTTTCAGCTTCTACTACTTCTGGATAGTCATCTCAACCCTTTTTGGACAGTGATCTACACAGAATAGTTTTTAAAGAAGAACTCAAATCTATGCTCAGTGGCTTTGACAAAGATTCTCTATCTGAGGTTGTCATGAACAGTGACAAAGTACTTGATTTGGTGATAATTCATTCCAAAATAACAAGTGATTCTAAATAATATATTTCTAATAATGTGGAATTCTACTTCAATAAGATCTTCTCGAAGCATGACATGTCCAAGAATTTCAAGTACCTTGTCGAGAATCTTCAAATACCTCCTCTCACTCAAGCTTTCAAAACTCAAGTTCAGAAGCTCAAAGATTTCACTCCTTTATTGTACAAGTTCATGGAGAACAAATATGACTTTGAGTAATACATGCAGTATGGTGGTGAGATTATGGCTGAATTCATCAAGTTTTTTAGGCCTTATCTTCATGTACAGAGTACTGCTATTGTGGCTCCTGTAGCTTCACCCTTGATACATAGTTTTCCTACCTTATCATCCTATGTCCTTGCCTCAACCTCTATGTCTTTCTCTCAGGCTCTGAGTCCGATCAGACCTGTTATCCTTGATCAACATTTGTTGCAGTCTTCCACTATACCTACCTTGGCCCCTTCTATTTTTGAAGGACTCCCTTTACCTTCTCAATAAATTGGTACACTTCCTTCTTCAACTTCCACATCTGCTCCTATGGCTTCTAATGATGCTGCTGCCAAGAGAAAAGAGAAGACAACCAGTGCTGAAGAAAAATGACTACTATCTTTTGACAGGGCTCTTTTTAAATTTTCTTTGATGCCAATTGTTTGTAATAACACGTTTTTTTCTATCTAATGCCTTGTGAACTCTTCTTATCTACTCTCTTAATTATTTACTTTTGTATTCTTTTTTATAATCCCGAAAGGGGGAGAGATATGCACACTAAGAGATATGAACACTAGAGAAAAGGAAGAGACACATTCAGTAAGAATAGATCTCTCACTCACATGATTTGTGATCATCAAAAAGGGGGATATTGTTAGCCTCCTCATGTGTTAATCATGTTTTAATGATCACAAATCCTATACATCTTGTAAAATGTGTTAATCCCATTTAATCTATCTCAAATCATGTGTACTTGTGGTTGTATTTTTATGCTTTAAATAATTACTGTAAAATAATTTTAGTTTGTGTTATAAGTAATTTCCTTGGTAAATGATTGAGTCTAATATATTCTATGAGTATCACTATTTAACTCTGTATACAAATATTTGGCTAAGTTTGAGAAACCGTGAGTCTGCCCTCAGTAATGTTTTTCTGGAAAAGGACCCAGACGTTGTGAACCAGACACTGTGACCCAGAGACCATGACCCAGAAACCGTGACCCAGACACCGTGACTTAGACACCATGACCCATAAACCATGACCCAGACACCGTGAACCCAACACTATGACCAGACACCGTGAACAGACACCAAAACTAGACACCGTGATCCTAACACCACATCTATGCTACCAGTTCCTAATCTCTATACAACTATACCATCATAACTATATCACCTCTGAAAGAAAAAGAATGAGAAATTGTTCCATAGAGACACCATTTCCAAGTGACACCATTTCCAAATAAAATGTGACACCTTTCTTTAATATATTTTGTTATTTTTCAATTTAGTTTCTCACGGTCATATTTGAGTTTTTTAAATGAAGTGACATAATTAATGTTTCTTTGTAGACATTTCACCTGACAGTATGAGGTACGAGGTGTAGAATACATGCATCATGTCGGCTCTAACACATGAACTCCAAAAATAAAAGAGAAGTGCATCCTAGAAACAAGTGTGTGCGCGGTAACAAAGAAACACGAGCACTCTTGAAGAAAAGAACCGAAACATGAAAAAATATACATCTGAATAACACACAAAGCATTATTGAATCCAAAAAGTTGGGATACCATTGATCAGAGTCCAGGAAATCTTCTCACTATCAACTCCATGAAGAGCATGAGCGACATCTAATTGACTTGTGATACTCTGTTTTTGACAAGAGGACTCAATTTTTGAATCAGCTTCATCATAGATGTCCGAAGCAGAATAAACTAACACTCATATCACTTATAAACTCATATCATCATTTTATTTTCTTTGTTGTGTATTGTTTTTAGCTTTTTGAGCAGTGTGTGTGTCTTTATAAAAACACACACAGTCTCCTATATTAAATTGGTGAATAAAATATATCCTTCCTCTCACATCTTTTTACACTTGTTTACTCCCATAAATAAGTGTGTAAGAGGTCCATGAGTGATATGTTTGTTTTTACCCATGACGAAATGTGGAAGAGGTCGTGTGACTTGGAAATTAATGTATACTTTTGTTTACCCTGATCCAGGGCATGGATCTAATTTATTAATATATACTAATTAGTGGCAGGTGATCACCAAGTGGAGTGGATTAGGTCTCATCTTGAGACTGAACCACTTGTTTTATATTTTTTATGTTGTTTTATTTAGTTTTCTTTGTTTTACTGTATAATTCAGAAATCACTAATCTTTATTTGGTAATTAATCTTAGAAAGAAGTTATAATTGATTTTCCTTATTAGAATATATTGAAAAGTAATGTTAATAAATTATATTTAGATTACTAAGAATTAATAAATCTTATGAAAAGTTATTTAAATAGTAGGACTTTTATAACTATATTACTTTGATTAACTAGGCTGTATTTATTTAGGGAACTTTTTAAGAATACTTTTCAAACAGAAATTTTTATAGATACTCAATTCACCCCCCCCCCCCTTTAAATTTATAAGAATACTTTTCAAATAGAATTTTTTATAGATACTTAATTCACCCCCTCTTGAGTACTCTACTCCAACCAGTAGTAATATTATGTAAATAATGGATGATATGTGTTCAAATATACCAAGGTCATTCCCATATGATTTGAACATATGGAGATGGAAAATGTAAACCATGCTTTTAGATACATTCATTTTAGGATAAAGAATATGATACAATTACACAAAGGATGACCACTTTAGATTTTGGGGCTCCTGTATACCGTCATTAATGTTTAAAGTAACAAAAGAGGCTTCTCCCAAGAAGGAAGTTACCACTATTTGAAAAACCTGTTACGGGGTCTGTATTATGCAGGGACAACTAGGGCATGTTTTGTATATCCATGATGTGGTATACTTAAGCTGAAATCCCTATTATGTAGATGATTTTTATGCAAGGGCAACTAGGTAACTTAGTGCATAGTTAGGAAAAAAGAGATATCAGGAATCATACATTCCATTACCAGAAACTGAAGAAAGAATATGAGGATTTGAAATTATTTCAATATTAGGAGTATAAAATGAAAAATGGGTATAGTACAATGCATAAAGGAAGTGTTCGGACTGATACTGGCCATGAATTTAGAGTCCCTTACATATATCTAACTCATAAATATAAAAGGGGACATCTCTTGTTTCCTTGATGGGTTCTATGAAGAGAGGGGCCAAAATAAAAGATCCTGTATATATTTTGAATGTATATATGAGTGAAGGAATTTTCATTTATCTTATGGCTTGGACTAGGATATGAGTCCTAGTTTTCATTACGTATCTCAAATGGGATGAGAATCAATCCATACATAGTTCTATGAATACTATGCATTTTAATGCCATGTGGTGAGGACTTTATCAATGAAATTTAATGTCTTGTGGTGAGGATGATGAATTACCCGACATAAAAAAAGATGGTGAATTGTGGATCCATGCAGTTTTATTACACGAGGTAAATACATGAGGTGTCTTAACATAAATTCTCAAAATAAAATGTTATTAAACTAGGGTATAGGTTCAAATCCTTACTACATACCTTGTCAGAGAAAGAATCAGGCCGTGCAAAGTTCTAACTTATATGATTTCATGGGTAATGTGATAACTCATATTGGACTTCCCCGTGTAGATATGAATCGTACATAGAAGAGTAGATACTTTTGGATGTTACAATGCATATGGGACCAAGTTTAAAAATTGGTATGTCACTATGTATCTCACAGGGGTAAAAATCCATCCACAATTTATTCTTGAATGAAGTTCTATGTAGTTTATTATCATGCGACAATGACATATAGTGTGGATTTTAAGGTCTTAAGTACACGACCATTGATAACCCCAATAGGAATTGAGACACCATATTTACATAGAGAAGATTTTTAAAAAATTACTAAGCCCACATGAGCTATGCTCAATGTGAGAAACAAGGAATGAGATAGGATTATTATGTAACATAAGGGTGACACAAGTGAAGGATATAGGTATGGTGATTAATTGGTTGTTGAGACATGGTATAGGACTTAGGAATCAATACGTATCTTGCTAGATAAATAATCAAGCCACATGTAGTTCTTGAAATTTTTCCACATATCCCTCAAAATTCGATGTTGGGAAGATGTATTTTTTATAATTACCAGGATAATGGCTGAGCCTAAAGAAAGAAGTATATCCATCACAATTTATCTCATCATAATAAGAATCAACTCACACGCCTTATAAAAGATCACTATGTAGATCTGACTCATGCATGGGGAAATGGAAGGGGGTTTTCTCTTCCAAAAAATCATGGATGGGCTCAGGTTTGGATATCCAAGCATCACTACGTATCTCATTATGATGAGAATCAAGTCACACGTAGTTCTTGACATGTTCCCTATGATGTTTTGATTTATACACATAGGGAAAGGGAATTTTATTTCATTTATGGATGAACCTGAGATAGAATATCTGGGTGTCACTACATATATCATTGAAATATGAATCGATCCATACATGGTTATTTCCATACAGTTTATCATCATGAGGAAAATACATGGATAACATGATGTGGAAGAAACATTGTGGCTGGACTATAGGATAATACCTAGGCATCACTATGTATCTTTCTAGGGGAAAAAATCAAGCCACACATAGTTTTTAATTGGTTCCCTATTTGTATATAATTCATACACAATCAGTAAAGGGACTCATTGATTAATCATGGATGATCCCAGGATTAGAGATCCGGGCATAACTACGTATCTTGCTGTGTAAAGAATCAAGCCACATGTAGTTCCTAAAGTTGATCCCTAGGCAGGTTTGATTCATACGCATAGGGGTGAAGGTACTTTTTTAACATTGTGGATGGACCCGATTTAGGAGATTTGGGTGCCACTACATATCTTGTAGGGGTAAGAATCAAGACACACATAGTTATTAAAGATGATTCCCCAAACCAAAAATATTTTTATGTGAGGAATGGGTTTTTTTATTCATGGATGGGTCCGAGATTAGAGAACTAGATATCTCTATGTATCTCATTAAATTGAGATTCAATCCATATGTAGTTCTTTCCATACTGTTGATCATCATGTGGCAAGGGCCTAAGTGACCAAAAATGAAAGAAATATTGTGGATATACTAAGGGATAAGACCCATTTGTCAGTACATATATTTAAAATGAATGAATCAATCCACACATTGTTCTTGAAATGATTTATATAGTTTAATTTCATGAGGTATGGACGAAGATGAACCAACATGAAAAGACTGAAATATTGCAGCTATACCAGAGGATATGACCTAGGTGTCACTATATATCTTGTTGGGGAATAAATAAATCCACACATACTTCTTGAGGATGGTTCCTCACACCAAATGAATGTTTATTTGAGAAACAAGGGCTTTAATAATTTCCATAACAATGGTCCACCCCCAAAATACTAGATGGTATGAAAATCAAGCCATATTTTCAAGAATGGTCCAAGTATAGAATTAAATCATATAAAAGGAAAGGGGGAATTGTTTATTTTATTTTTGTGGATGGGCCCAAGATAGGAGATCTGAGTGTCACTATGTATCTTATTGAAATGAGAATCAATCAACATGTAGTTCTTGAAAACATGTCGCTTGGTAGATCTAATTCAACTAGGGAAGATGAGGTTCATGTTCCACTTGAGAGTGGAAATGATGTGAGAAATTGTTAAATATGAAGGATATTAATCTTTCAAGGGGCCACAAAGAGTTTCAATTTTTGGTATCTTGGAAGATTTATTAATGTCAAATGAAGGGTATGTTAACCGTATAGTTTAGTGTCATGTGGTGAGGAAAAATGGTGTTTTGTAGTTTCAGGTCATGTGACTAGGACCTCATGTCATGCAGTTTAATATCGTGTAGTAGGGAATAAGATTCTACATAGTTTAACATCATATAACACTGATATATATGGTGCTATGAGGTTAAGGTTATAAAACTGGGATGATGGATGTTACTTAGTTTATTGTCATACAAATTGGATAAACTTTGTGATATTACACAAAATAATTCCTGAACCTTCCATTGGTTGGAGTTTCAGTGAGTTCTCTATCCATTGATATTAATAAATAAGCTCTATTAAAGTAGTCCTTATGTATGGAGTAAGGACCTTACCACTTTGGCACAAGTTTTAGAGGCTTCTTTCTTGGTATCATTGGAGTCCTAAGGACCAATACCAATTATCCTTTGCAGAATGAAAGGAGGAAAACTTTAATGTTTAATTCTCATTATATTCAGTTATAATAGACTTCCAAGTGATGCAAGGTATGGAATCTCTTTTCATCCAATTTCTCCAGCTCATCTAGTCACATCTGAGACTGATCATCTATAGATAATTGATCACAAATAGCAACTCAGAGTGAAGTCCATTGAACTTCAATGCGTAAGAATTATTCTTTTTTTATACCAATGAGTATAGAGTTGATCATGTGGAAGTACAGGTAATTTTATGATAATATCAAAAGGCATGAAATAGTTTATTAGGACAATACCATTTATCTTTATCCACCATTTTCTAGAGTACGTTGGACATAAATTTTTTGAAAGCCTATATCTGTCCATTTTTTGCTTCATGATAGTGGGATGGATGGTTGGATTTGATATTGTAATCCCAATATAACATCCCTAACTTAGATGAATTAAAATTGGTGCTATTTTCTATTTATATGGTATGAGGGACACCAAATCTAGTAATGGTATTAGCTTTGACAAAGCTAACAATTCTTTTTTCTCCAAATTATTTAAGAGGTATTGCCTTAGCCCATTTAGAGAAGAAATAGATAGTTGTAAGGATGTAATTGAACTAGTTGATTTTAACTAGAGGATAGGGTCCTACTACAACCATTTCCTATCTTGGAAATGGCCAGGTTTATTTGGATGTGTGTAGTAACTTTGGGGGTTGATGAATGAAGTTGGCATGAACCTGGAAAGGATGAAACATCATAGTGAAATCTATGTAATCCTGTATCATTAAATTCCAAAAATATCCCAGCCTTTAGATTTGATCCGAAATTCTATACCCAGATTTGTGGGAAACAAAGGCTCCTGTGTGTAATTCTTTCATGAAAGTTATAGTTTCATCTCCATCAATGCATCTGAGGAGAATTCCATCGAAGGCTCATCTGTAGATAATTTTATGGTAATTTGGTCCATCATAAAGAGTGAAATTAACTAATCATCACCATAATTTCTCTTTTCCATCTCTATCTAGTGGAAGTACTCCATCTTGGATATACTCCATTATGGGTGTCATCCATCCCATGATATGGCTATATGGCTTGGAAATGGGACTAATTTTACTGATTTCCACTGTCCTGATTTGAATTAAAGGTAAAACCCCATGATGATGAGTAGTGTTGATGATTGTCTCATCCATGTTTGGATCTTCCAGGGATGTGGATACAATTTTCAATGCCTTAGTATCGGTTTTTTTACTATCGCAGGACATAAGAAAATGTGGGATCAAAGGGAAAATCTACAATTAACCCTCCGATATAATCACAGAGGGGGAGTAGTTCTTATTTTCTGTTTGTGTAATCCCTATTGATCTATTTTAATACCAATTCTAAACTACCCTTTACCTTTAAGTGATCCACTGATACTTGGAGTGACAATTACATACCAACAATGAGAGCCTAATCTTCTACCTCATTGTTGGTACCACATTTTCATAATAAGAAATATTATAAAAACAAAACCTTTTCTAGGGAGATAAGCACAATTACCAACCAATAAATATTGAGTTTAGGATCATCCATTTTTATACCTTTCATACTTTTGGAAACACCATCAAAGTACATTACCCATATTCGGGTACTAGCTTGTGTAGGGAAGATTTCTTTATCAGTAAGTTCAGTATTACATGATGTTTCTTTCACATATGGGTGTTTAACAAAGATGTATGCCAAGGCTTGTCTCTTTCCTACTTTTTTAGGAACGAACTATAAATCAAACTGTTGTAGAATAACTACCCACCATTCCAGATATCCTGTCAACATAGGACGAATGAGGACAAATCTGATCATGTTATTGTGAGAGACCAAATATACCTCGTGATGTTTTAGGTAGTGAATCAACTTCTGAACTTCAAATATTACTGCTAGGAATATCTTCTCAATATCTTAATATTGAGTATCTACATCAAGCATGGTTCAAATGATATAATAAGGACCATTTTATTTTCCCACATTATTCTTCTGCATGAGGAAGGTGTCCAGTGATCGCTCCAAGGTTTTCACATAAAGGATGAGAATTTTTCCTTCAATAGGTGGAATCAATACTGGTGGACTCAAGTGGAATTTCTTGAGGGTATCAAATGCCTCTTGGTAGTCATTGGTCCATTGATATGTAACCCCCTTTTTCATCAATTTGGTGAAGGGTAAACACTTTCCAACCAAATTGGTTATAAAGCATTCGATGTAGGCCAAGTTTCATTGAAGTCTTCTCAACTCTTTCAAGTTTCTAGGAGGTGAAATTCTAAGGATAGATTTAGTTTTCTCAGGATCAACTTCGATACTGAAATGGAATATAGAAAAACTGATAAATTTTATAAAGGTTACCCCAAAATCACATTTAAAGTGGTTTGTATTAATATTATACTGTCGAAGCTTGATGAATATATTCTCTAAGTCAGTCAGGTGATTAGAACATTGTATGGATTTGACCACTAAATAATCAATATAGAATTAAATAAATTTTCCCAAGATAGGTTTAAAGATGTGGTGCATTTCATGTTGATGTGTGGAACCAACATTATTTAATCCAAAGGTAATTACCCAATAAAAATATAGACCTTGAGGGGCTCTAAATATTATAGATTCCTCATATTATAGGTCCATCTATATTTGGTTATAACCAATTATCCCTACATGAAGGTGAGAGATTCATAACTAGTGGTTGCATCAATCAAGAGCTAGGTGATTGGAACCGGGAATTCATATTTGGGACAATGCTGGTTGAGATCTCTGAAATCAATGTAAACTCTTATTTTACACTTCTTCCTTTTCACTGGGAAAATATTGGCTAATCACATTGGATATTTCACCTCTCGGATAAAGTCATATTTCCTAATCTTATCAAATTCAACCTCAATTTTGGATGCCTGATTCGAGTGTGTTCTTCTTTTTGCATGCTTTTATCAATGGCGATCTTCTGGAAATACCAAATGATGGGTGGCCACTTTTGGGAGAAGACTTGGGATTTCTGTAAAATTCCAAGAAAATACATCATGATTCTTCTTCAAAAATGAATTATACACCTCTTTCTCTTATTGAGTCATGGCTGCACTAATCAGAGTGGGGTAATAGGTCTCCCTTTGTACCCATATATATTTATCTATGTTCATCTACATTGGTGGAGATGACTTCCTCAAATGATGGAGGGGTGTCCCTAAGATCTTCCTCTTCTTATTTTTTTATATGTTGTTTTTTATGCCTCTTTTTAAGGGTAGTTTCTGATGAAATACTTTTAGAGCTACGGGAGGAGCTGGTATTTAGACATCCTGAAGAGGAGTCAACCATCTCTAACCCAAATGATGATGAATGGAATTCTTAATGCTCTGAAGGGAAAATAATGAGACAAGAATCGACATCCCTATCTTTTTTCCGGAGAGAAACAACTTCTTCTATCCTACATGATGAAGCATAGACATGATAAATTTTGGTGGATGGAATAAATAAATATCTATTTAGTATTTCATCACTATTTAATGAATCAATGATTTCTCCTATGCTGTCAGGCTCAGTTGCCAAAAGTCAAATTATCGAAGCCACTAAATAGTTCTTGGATTTGGGCTAACACTTTAAATTTTATTAATGGGATGCAAAAAATCTACACTAAGATTCTTGAATGGGTTAGCTGTGATCTTTTCTAGTCCATTCAGAGCACTAATTCTAGTAATATCCTTTGACATGGATAGTTTTTCCTTTGGGGGATAGAAATATACATCAATGTACAAAGATTCACATGTTTTTAATAGGGACATATCACCATGAAATTTCCCAATTTTACCATTGACACGATATTTGATACACTGGTGGTATGATGAAGGAATGGACACATGTTGATGTTGCTAGGGTCTCCCCAACAGAATTCTGAAAGATGTGTCCTACTAGACAACCATGCATTCTAAATCAGATATGAGATCCCTAAACTAATTTTTTGAGCGTAATCTCTCCAAGAGGATCTTGATATTTTTTTTGTAACACTATAACATTAAGGTGGATAAAGACAAGTGGTATTCAGTGAGGCCCAATCAGCAAAGTGTTCGAATGGGAATGAGGTTGACACCTGAGACATTATCAATGAAGTCTCATCGAATATAGATTTCATTGAACTTTCTGGATAGATACAAGGGTTTGATATGTCCATATATGATGACATCCTCATCTTGGTCAATGAAAGATATGATTACATGGAATTCCACTAGGTTATTCTCTATAGGGTAAACATATTTGGTATAAAACTTAGTTTTAAATTCATAAGGGATTGAAAATGCCTCAATAAGTGCTTCTCAGAGATCTTTTGACGGATTTAGAGCATCCATGACTGATAGTTTGGCTAGTACTTGGGCCAGTTGTATGGAAACATCATACTTTTGATCCAAAGGTCTGCATTTTCCAGTATAGAGATGCTATTTTTTATATGTGTATTGACCATTTCTTGGGTGTAGAATCTAGAAATACTTATCCTCTTAGTGGATTAGATTGTCAAGGCCTTCCCATTCACCAAGAAGGTGGGTGTGTAGCCTCTAATCGATCTTCCAAGATGATCGTGTTTGGTAAGGCCCTTTCATTCATGGGATAATTCCCTTGTTCTTTCTGAGCCCACTAGGGGGCTCTCCCATGAGTTTCTTCTGCCTAAACAGTTTGAGAATGGGTGTGGTTGGAGTAGTGGATTTTAGCATACCCACATCTTTCCCTATATCCTCGACCTTGATGACCTCTTCCCCTAGTTCCCCATCTTTTTATGGGAAACTTAGGTTCATAATCAAAATCATCATTTTCATATGTATCCATTAATTGAATAATGTTAGTGGAACAAAATATAAACTCCCAATTTGAGGAATATTCTTTTAAAATGTTGGATTCTTGTTGTTTCATTTGGAGGGGCAGTGCCTGTGCTTTTGAGATGGCTGGTATAAAATCTGCTAAGGTCAAGGAAAACTTTTTCCTTGACACAAACTCATCTTCTTCCACTTCCTCATTATTCTGGCCATGCTGCTTCTTTGATGAATTTACATTAGAAGACAGGGATTTTGATAATGATGGTTTTGCTGTAACGAAAGTGGTAGGAGACACAGTTGGTTGTTTCAATTATGTTCATAGAATGGAATGAGTTCAATTTATTGTTTTCCTGACCATCCAATCATTGAATTTCTGAGCATTTTTACTTTTGACTTCCTGCCATTCTGTTTCCTCTTCAAGATTGGTAGCAGTAACACATGCTACCTGGGTTGGTGAATTTTTCCACTTCACATGCCTAGACTCCACCATCGTTTTTAACAGGTCTTTAAAAACAAAACACTTCTGGATAGGGTGCCCCAACATTTGATGGAAGGATAAATAGTTTGGGAGGTCCTCATATCTTTCTTTGTTATGTTTCCTTGGCCTTGGGAACTGAACTAAGTCATGTTCCAAAATTGAGATGAAGTAGCCAGGGACATGGTCATTATGAAAAGAATTTAACTTATTTTTCAAATCCTCAAATTGTCTCCACCTTTGATCTTTTTGATCATCTTAATGAATTGGTTGTTTCTTCTTTTGTTGGGGAGGTGGATCCCCATGGTATGATGAGGTCTTTAAAGTAGTAGTGGGTACAAGGGCCATCTTAAGTGTGACTGTAGCAACCTTTTCTTTTCCTACTCTTCTTCTTAGAGTTGGGGGAATTACTTAGGATTTTTCTATCATCTCTGTTATGGCATTTTTCACCTATTAAGGAATCAAGGGAATATCCCAAAACCCTTATGTGTATTTCATATGGATTAATGGTGTGGACAACTCATCACAAAGTTTTTCTATAAAAATGGTAAATAATTATTCTTGAGTGAGTGTTATATTCAAGGAGTATGTTAATCATTTCTACCAAGAAATGGAATAGGAAACTATTTCATTATCCCTTTTCTTTCTGTTCTTTAGATCAAAGACTGTGGTCTTCTAAAGCATTAAAATGAACTAGAAAATTTATTTCTAATAGATAACCTTCCATCCAGTAATCGATCAATACGTCAAGCTTGTATACCAAATAAAGGCTTACCTTTGTAGTGATTGCACAAAACATATGAGTTTTACTGCCTCTAGTTGCTCAGGGGTCCCCATCATAGGACCATAATGAGAGAACAAAAATTAAATGAAACTCTAGATCTCATGATCCATTGAAGATTGGAAATGTGGGATTCCCAATGTTTGGTGGAGGAGGGGTCAGATAATCTCATTTGGGATAAACCTTGTTTTCTGGCTGTATTGGTGCACACCGTCCTTCTATAGCTTCCAATTGATTCATCAATGACCCAGTGGTATTCATAAGCATTTGAGGAATATTAAGATGATTCAGGGCCTGTACAAGTACAACAGCTAGAGTATGAACTTGTGCAATGACTGGAAAGACCACTCGGGGTGGTGCTACTGGTATTTTACATGGATAAACCATAGAAAATATCCTATAAGGATGTGCTTGACCCTGTCCTAGCTATGTACCCAATAGAGGGAATTCATTATCCAAATTATTAGTTGAAAAAACACTCTTTTCTTCGGTTCTCCTACTGGATGTTGAATATGAAGATCTTCTTATGGAGCATGTTTGGCAGTAACGGTGTTTCAGAGTAACTATGAATTGAGTCATCTCAACTCTTTTATCTCCTCTTCAAGATGAGAAAATCTTTCTTCAAGTGAAAGGGATTGACCTTCTCTAGGGAAAAGGTGATATATGTTATAACCTTTACCTTTTCCCTTATTAGGTTCCTTTTGAAGAGGTGTATGTTTATTATTCATGGTAATACCTAATTTTTGGGTAAGACTCTGATTTTTTTGTAGAAAAACCTCCTTCATTTACGTCAGTGTGGACTGAATTATGAACATGAACTTTATCATATGACTCCCCGGAACTAAACTCATTTTCTAGAGGATATTCCATGATGACATTGATGAAATTCACTGATGCATAATGAATTACTGGAATTCTGTTAGTATTTAGGTTAGATCTCCTTCTTCTTCATCCTCCGTGAGATTTTTTTCCTGTTTTCTAGTTCCACAGGAACTATTTGGCTGATAGTAACCTGGATGGAATCCTTAGATACTTTAATCATGTATTAATTTTGTGGCTTCCTCCCTAATCAAGATAAAATTGACTTCCATTAAGGAATGGATTGTGAATGAATTGAATGCTCATTGGACCAACTATTTCTTTTTGTGGGTTTTGGACATATAATGATTCATTTTTTTCTAGATGCATTATCTAGAAAAGGAATGTTGTGTATTGAATATTGGTTAAAGTGATTCTGGAAAAAGGAAAGTAGAGACTGAATGGGTATAAAAGTATTAATTTCATATTTAATACATAATCAGGAATAAATAATGGAATTATTTTTTAATGGATGAATTGAGAACATATATTTCATCTCAAATGATTCATGGGACTAATAATCCCTACAGTGGGGATTTTTTTAATGACCCATGTTTTTAAGAGTTAGTGGATTTGAGAGGGATTTGGATTTTTATCGAACCAGGAGAAGGGAGAGTTTTGAATTTGTGGTCTGAATTTTCTTCTTGATGATTATTTCTAAAATTGATGATATTTTGTTAATAATTTGAGAGTTTTTGGGTGTTGGAGGGTATGATAGAGCATGGTAAGGGCGTCCCTAGAACTGAAATTATATATTATACCCATTTTAGTGTCACTAGTTATATACTAACTAATGAAAGGATATTGAACCCATAGATTCCAAATGACCAATGGCTATGATTATAAAATATTGTTAGTGATTCACTAGGTTCCTGGTATAGGAAAATTGGGGTCCCAATAATAAAAAAACATTTATCTAAATAGAGATGGTGAAACCAAAATTTTTGTAGAGTGGCCACTTTATCCTTAAACTCACGGGGGTTTGGGACAACTCTATTTATCTATATCTCACAGATCTCATTTCTTATCTTTATCCACTTTTCATGGGTGATTCTAGAGGATCTACTATATTGATATGAGGTAGGTTTATTCCCCAATATCTTTTTATTCTTCAGATTCCTGGTCCCCCTCTAATTTTATTAATTCCAGGACTTGGATTTGTATAATATTTCAATATATAATGATGAAATCCATCAAGGATGATGGATATTCTAGGTTTGGTTTCTTGAGGATATCATTAGAGGATTAATGTATTCTATTCCCATTTCGATAATGGAAATTCGCTAATTTCTATTTTATAATGGTTTCTCAAAATTGGGTTTGAATTGGTGATTATATGGGTATAAATTAATTAAACCTTTTCTATAAGGGATGCCAAATAAATGGATTGTACCTTCTATAAACCAGTGGTCACAGTTTTCATGTAGTGACATTAAATATGAGTTTTGGGGACTACACCTATTGTGAGTAAATGGAAACTTTTATTATAAATGGTTATAAATAAATAAATAATTAATATGGTGTAGATAAGGATCTCATAAGAATAAATATGGTTGGTATGAGTCTAAAAATGTTAGCACTCACATTTAAAGTAGAATTAACTTCATTTTCTACCCATGTGTTCCCATTAATACTTAGTTGTATGTGTCTATAAATGTACTTTTTTTTGAAATTTTAGGGGGTTTGGTTTGGGATGTCGAATATAGTATATGTTTTTTAAATTAAGGGTTTTCTAGGTAGAGATTTTTAGGTGATGATATGGTATTCCACATATAGTTTAGGAATGAAAAAATTACAAAGTGACTATGTATCAAAGGAATCATTGTGGAAAATTTTGAATGAAAAAAAACCTTGAATGTATTGTCTATCATAAAAACCATAAATGGATTGAGGTGAGCCTGCATTTAATGGTTAAGGGACTCCCATGTTTGAAATTACTTGCTTAAAATTTTCATTTAGTTTCCAACCATTGATGATTTTAGGATGGGATTTGTTAGTAAGACCTTGGGATCGTGGGATCAATATAGAAGGGGATGTATTGATGGGATAAGGTGTACTGGAACCTATTTTTCTTATATAATTTAGTGTATTTAAATCATTTGGTTTTGCAGAGTTCATTGAGGATGTGACCACTCCTTGAAGGAGTTCTTAATAGAAGTATGAGAAAGAAGTAGAAATATGGTTCCCATTTTTTATTATTCTCTCTTTGAAGGACTAAGAGTGATATATTGTGATTCAATATTCAGTGGGACGAAATGTGTACCATGGTTATTGTGTATAAATATTCTACCTCAAAGTAGGTGAGATGATTGATTATGGATGGGTTTTACACACATGTAGTAATCAAATATGAGAATCACCATAGATTAAAATCAATTGGTTTGGTATTTGAGGAGAATAATTAGTAAGTCCATTTCGAACAGTATGATAGTACCTTTATAGTACTAGTATAGTTGATTGATACAACCTAGTGTGATAGGTGGTTTAGGGTGGGTAGTTTTATCATATCCTAAGGGATTGTAAAATTATCAGAGCTGATGGTTATAACTTAATGCCACAAGTAAGATTCGGTTTCAGGTGGGATGACTCTTAATATGAAGGATTTATGATATCCACTGGTTGATATATGGGGTTGTATTAGTTAATAGATGAGTTATAGGATACTAAGATATGTTTTCATGATTATTTTATTCATCCTATATATCTTGGTGGAGTGTGTATATAAAATTCAATACCAATAAAGTGATAGAAACATTATCCCCTAGGACATGGGGTATAGAGTAACACCACCCAAGTTGTCATCTTTTGTAGAGTCACATGAGAACCAAAATATAATGGGATGACTCTCAAATGATAAAACATATGCTTCTAACAATTTTATGAATTTATTTAATCTATTTTCTATTTACCACTAATGGGTATGCCAATTGTTACACTGGAACACCATATGGAATTTTAGAGTGATTATAATATATATATATAAACAGTGAATACGGAACACCATAATGTATCTTTTGAGGATAATAGATTGATGGATAGGTTGTGAGACTATAATTTCATATGGAATATTTTGATTATCGTCAATGGATTAATGAAGAGTGAATCCAAGATGCAATCTGGTATTTCTATTTTATCACTAGTAGATAAACTATTAGTGAATATAGGATGTTGTTGTGCATATTATATATATCCCCCATTGATATAATAACTAAATCATTAGGTAACCACGTGGTTTGAATATTCCTATTATGGTATGGAATATGTGATACACCAATTTTTGTTGAATCAGACGGGGTCTTGTGTCATGGTGGATGGGTTAGTACATGATGACTTGATATGATTGATTACATGTTATATGTTATATCTTTATTTTATTTTTTATTTTTACATATCAAGATATTGTGCCATATGAGGTAAAAAATGTTTTCTATTGACCTACTAAGTTTCATACTATCACTTAAGATGAGTAATTTCATACACGTGAAGAATTCAATGATTCATTACAAACTCCCACCACTAGTCTACACTACCAGTAAGGTGATTATAATATTCATCCCATATAATTAAGGTGTATACTTACCCTTCCCATGTTTTCATCTCCAATTTAGTCCTATTAGAACCGCATTATTATGGGACAACTCCCAAATGCTCAATAATGTGTTTCTAGATATGTTATATATTTCCCTAATGTGTTTTCTATTTACCCCTGACGGATAGGAAAGTTGTTATACAATAAAACTATATGCAATATTTTAATTATTCTTAAACAATATTCTAATAATGATTACCTGAATCTATAAGAAATATTATGATAATCATCGATTGATTAATTTATAGTGAGACCATAATTCAATTCGACATATTCTGAGTATCATTGATGGATAGATTGACATTATGTCCAAGATGCTATATAAAATTACCCATTTATTGTTAGAATATTAACCAATTGGGACATTAGGGATCCATTTTGAATCTTCAAGGTAAGTCCTAGGGATAAATTAAATACTTTCCTAGGGAGCCATGTGGATCAAATTATCCTACTATGGGATAGAATACGAGATAAATTATAATTGTTCTTAGAGGATTACATTATGTATCATGGTGGTCAGGTCAACACATGGTGACTTAACAAGAATTATTTCATTTTATATGCTAAATATTTTTTTATTTTCTATATATGAATATATGGATATTAGAGTGTATATAAAATATTATGTTTTTGGTTCCCTACTGAGTATCATACTAACCACCTGGATGAGGAACTCCAGGCATTTGAAAACTTTGATGTTTAGTTATAGAATCTATCCACTAGTTGAAAAGAAATGATGTATGAGGAGGAATTACTAATACCTAATGGAAGAACCATTCCATGAACCATTTAGGAAGACCAATGTCAAGGAATTAAAAAATCATATCACCATGTTTTTTGTTGTATTACTATTTGGGGACTTGGTGGATAGATATGAGAGTGCTTGGATCTTGGGATGTATGACTACCTTTTATATCATGAACACTATCATGATGTATACCAAAGTAACTATAGGTATATAAATTTTATTTTATATTTTTCTCATTACGATTGAAATATCTAAAAAAATATATTATGTAATTATGCGGTTTTTTTTTTGTTTATTTTACTATTGGTAGCAGACAGTAAGAGGACATGAGTCCATGTATCATAACCGGCATATAGGGATACATCACATGTGAATGTAAGAATATGAGTGTGAAATTGTTTTGGGAAATGGTTTTCTTAAAATAATTTTTGGAATATTTTCAGAAGTAGGTTTTGATTAATTGAAATATTTTCAATAATTTATTTAGAATTTTCCAAAATACCCTATAGGGGAGCATTAATTAATTGAAACCACTATGGTTAATTTTGTACGTTTTTTTGTATAAATTATTTTTATAGTCATAATCAAGGTAAATGATAAACTGCGTATGTTTGGGTATGAGGTGGCATAAGTATGGTTTTGGGTGTAGATGTGGATCTCAAGTATCGATGGAGTGACACCCCAAATATTTTTAATAATGCAACTATTTTATGGATATTCAATAAACTGAATTTATATATTTACTTTAATCATGTACATATGTTTATATCTTTAATAAATTGATATTATATAATCTATTAGCTTTCAATTACAAATTTATAATTTTAATCCTCAATTCATGACATAAAATATGTTTTATCTAAAAGATAAATATATTTCCTTAATAGGATTTTTATTTTTGAATATCTAAAGAATTATTAAATTTACATATATTTCTCTTTAATTTTTAATTATATTTATTATTATATATAATTTTATCAAATTATTAAACTAGAATATAGTTTTTAATTCGAGAAAAGAATAGTATAAATTTTAAATAAATTGTTTTTATATATTCTATACAGTTTTATTTAAGAGTTATACATCAAAATATTAAAATTTTAATTTTCTAAATTGGAATAATGTTTTTATATCAACAGGTAAACATTATATTGGGGGGAAAGTTTTGATATTTTTATATGAAACTATATTTTTTAGTGAGTAGTAAATACTAGTTTTTTATGAAGGCTGTATCTTTTATGACATAATTATGATATAAATATGAAATAATGATTTATGAATCTTAGAGAATGTATATTAAATGATTATACACTATAATAATATATAAATATTATTAAATCAATTTAAATTAATTTTAATACTGAGATAAATATGAAATCTTTTATTAGTGCAGACCTAGTTCCTCTACAACACTGGAAAAGTAAAAATTGGTGTCTTTGAAAAAAAATTAAATTGGGATAAGGTTATGATATACATAAATAATAATATTTATGATAAATAAGTTATTTTATTTATATTAATTAATTTTTTAACTAATAATCTAATGAATTATCAATATTCTTAGTAATGCATATGAAAGGTAAAAAAAGTCAAAATTTTTATAATACAAATGTTATCAATATATAAATAAGAATAAATATTATTATGAATATTTTAATATGATATGAATAATTAATAATAAATTATATTTATTTTAGAAATTTATTTTTAAATTTAAAGGGAAAAATTGTCCAAACAGTGGCACATTTTCAACACAACCCTTGTACAGGTAGAAGGAAAGTCAAATAGATGGGATTAAAAAACATTTAATGTTATAATGTTTTTTAGAATTTGGGAATTTGAAAAAATTTATAGATAATTATTAATAAAAACTAATATTACAAAAATTAATTATTTAATTTTAAAATCATTTAGAAAATTTTAATATAAAAATATAAGAATAATTGTGATAATGAATTTAAAGGGTCTTTAATATTTGAAATAAGCTCCAAATTAATAATTGAATGATTAAATTATATATTAATCCATGTGTTTATGGGTAATTATTTATCATATCATATATTTACGGAAAAAAATACATTTTGAAATTATATGTTTGACCCTTAAAGAATGAACATTTTTTAAAACAATATTGAAGCATGCTCATAAAACAAAACAATTTTTTACCTCTAAAATAGTATCTATTTTTTTGTTCAATATGAATGTAATACCCTAATACTTCTCAAAAAATATCCTTATACATCTATAGGGGTTTTTTCAAAACAAAATTCCTTTTCTATGTAGGCTTTAGAGTCAATCTAAATGAGGTGATTCAAATAGTAAGGTGAGGGTTTCCAAACCTCTTTCTATCTTCCAAATCCAGAATCTTTTTCTTGAAACTCATTAAACCTACACCTATTTTTCTTATATTATTTAATTATTATCTAATTAGAGTCTTTTTTCTATAAATATTTATATAAATCCAATTACCTCTTAGCAGACTATCTTCAAAAACAATTACAACTTCAAAACAAGGGTTTGTTAAAAATTATGTTTTCTATTCAATTATACTCTTACTATTTTCAGTAACATGAGTAATCATAAAATTTAACCCTTAAAATTATATTAGTTTTATTATCATTATTTTCTTAAAATCAAATATCAAATGGATTTTCCATTATTATAATATCTTTTTAAAAACACTACTCACCATTGTGATCTTATACTCCATAACTAAATGGTGATATTTTCAAAATATTATTTCCTCAATGTATAATATTTAAAAAAATCATGATCATATATAACATTAATATTCAATTAATTTCATTAAAATGATTCTATAATTGAAAAATATACAAAATAGAAAGGAAATTAAAATTAAACAATCGTAGTTTCTTTAAGCATAAAAATAGGCTTATCATGGGAGATTCTCTAAATGGTTACTATTTAATGATCTATAAAACATCCATACTTATTGAACTATTTTATACTATACCTTAAATATTTTTTATATTATGGAACCATTTTACATTGATTTTTCACAATTAAAATCATACCATAATATTTTTGAAGATTATGAACAAAACGAACTCAAAATGGTCAACATGAACTATTACAATTTGATAAATGAATGAAAAATGATATAAAATAATTTAAAAGGGTTAATAAAAAGGAAAATAACATGAAATTTATTCTAAATAAAGTAAATAAATATTTTTTATTATTTTTAATAATATTATAGGATGTACAAGCTGAGTCAGTACTTGAGGTAAGAGGATTCATAACTGAATTTCCATTCATTGAGTTATATCCTTTCATCTCTGATTATGTTATTATAATATTATGTGAAATGTAACCTATGATTATTTTTTTATTTCCTAATTTTATGTGTGTATTTTTATTTATTTTAAATAATCTATTTTTGAATATATTCATACCACATTTTTATGATCTTTTTATGTTTTTATTTTCAAATCTCCATTTGCAATCAAGATTTCTTATCTTTAATTTCCATCAAGGGAAATGTTTTGAGCTTTCTTTTTAAATAAACATATATTTTATTATTCTATGTTTATTATTTTAGGTTTACATGTGTTCTTACCATTTAAATTTTCATTGGTTGAAAATTCAACAAAAAATATGTGTTTAAGTGGAATGACCATGACTATCATATTTTGACTATAATATTTATCTTATATGTTTATAAACTATTATTTGTTTTATAAATTTCCTACTATAATAATATATGATTTATTTTTGCCAATTAATATTCT
Organism: Viscum album; assembly: GCA_963277665.1. Taxonomy (NCBI): domain Eukaryota; kingdom Viridiplantae; phylum Streptophyta; class Magnoliopsida; order Santalales; family Viscaceae; genus Viscum; species Viscum album. Next base: position 1,362,146,650 of record OY728143.1, on the reverse strand, counting down.
CCTTGAGATTATTAACAAATAATAAAAGTAATTATACTTAATCATTTTCCATATAAGACATTCTAGATTGTCCTTTACCTTCTTTACAAAGGTGTGGAAAGGATATTATTCTTAATATCTATTGAATGATCACATTTTTCTGCTGTCTTTATATGTCTTATTTAAGAATATTCAATTCTATATTTTCATGGATTTCCAATTTTATTTATATTCCTTTTTTTATAAAAAACATACTTTGAAATAAATGTTATTAATAATGTAAAGGGTATTTCATTTATTTTCCAAATTAATTTTCTAATGTTATTATAAAATATATTTATTTATTTAAACATATTTTATCTTTATTATTCTTAAATGAAGATATTATCTCATGATACCATTGTAACACCCCATTCTTCCATTTTACGCTTCTCTTTGAATAATACAGTAGCATGTGTTGTACGCAACTTCGAGTTCTAACACACACCACAACCAATCAAACTAGCCGTTATGAATATTAATACCCACTTTTTACAATTTTATAAATTTTATCTTTCAAAATGGACTTCATTTTTGGATTTTTAATATTGAAATTAGCTTAGGGTGAGGTTTTTGTATTTTTATGAAAACATTCAATTTTTGATAAATAGTGAAAAAACACTTAGTTATAGTTTAAAACCAACTTTTTATTTAAATAATTATTTGTTTTATTTAAATTTAATTAAGGTCAAAATAGATACATAATACGTATATAAGTTCATTGTAATTCATTGCAGTTAGTTTAGAATAATTTTAGATGTATAAAAATTGTATTGAACTTTTCAGCGTCTTTTACCCATCTCCTAGGAGAATATGCAAATTCACATAAAACATAATTTTACCGCATCTATGAGTGGAATTTAGATTCTTCAAGAGACACAATTAATATCAAGGAGTGAAATGTGGTTCAATAAGATAAAAATAAATTTTTTTGAATAGTAACTTTTTGCTTTTATTTACCGCGGTTAAAAGTAAATAGGGTAATTAAGGGTAAAAATGATATTAATATTACCCTAAAACATGTCCTAATTCTATTGGACAAGTTTATATCGACCCAAAACAACCTTAGGATTAAAATATTATCATTTAGGTCTACTTGGATTAGATTAAGACATTTATTATTATTTAATTCAAAGAAGAGTTCAAAGAGTTAAAATCAAAGTTTAATAACTAAAACATTTTTAATATAGGGTTATACATAATATAAATTATATTATAAATAATAATTAGAAAGATAAAATTATTTCATACATAATCGTATTTTATTTATAAATTTTAGACATTAAATAATTAAATTTTATAATGACACAATGATGATGTAGTAATAACCTTATTAATGAAAGAATCAAATAAATGGTATTATAAATATTAAAATAAATATAATTTCAATATTTTTATGACATCCACGAATTTCATAGGTGAATATGACATGTTAGGATTGATTCAATTTATTTTTCTGAAGTAATAATGCTGTTATTATTTTAACAAAAAACAAATACCAAATAGTGTCCAAATTGACATAAAATAGTTTTTAAAACCAATATTATATTATTAATTGATATAATGGTCCTAAAACTATAAGGTTCGGAAAAAAGACTTATATAATAATATATATGACATTAATGACCCAATTGTGGTTCTATTGGTAGTATATAGTATGTTTAATTACCATATAGTGTAAGAATACAAGAAGACACGGTAAAAGTTAAATTATTTAACTTAGAGTTAAATCTAAATGATAAGGTTAAAATGGTAAAATAAACTTTTCTAAAACCTATGTGTTTAGTGTTTTTCGACCCATACCCACCTTAGACTTTAAATAATACATTTTGGAGCCATTATAAGTTGAATATGATTTTTTTATAAAATAATATTTTAAGTTTTTCCAAAGGTACCCCTCACCCCTCTTATAAAAGGGCACTTCCCTTTCTCTCAAATTCACACCTCCAAAGCCATTTGGCTTGGCCAAACTCTGTAAAACTACACTATCAAATATCCTAAATTCATCTTAGAGGCCCTACATTAGTCATAAATCCAACTTTAAGATCTCTTTTGATCAAATCAAAAAGAAGAACCCGAAGAAGAGGTAATAATTTCACCACCCTTATTCAAGTTTTTTCTTCTTCCACTTCTTCTTTATTTGTTATTTCCATTATAAAATAATAAATCCAGTATCTTCTATATACTGTGATGTTATTATAAATATTGAAAAACTTTATTCATTATTATATCCATCTTATTAATGGTAATGTCACCATACGTGCGTACGTACAGCTTACCGTCTCCACGTCATGGTGTAATTTGTTATTAAAAACTATGTTATTTGGATGGATATAATGATGAGTAATATGTATATAAATAATGAAAATAACATGATAATGTCTCTGTAAAATTAATATACCATCCAATTCCATACCTTTAAGTAAATGATATTGTCGCTCGTGCATACGTACGGATTACCGTCTCCACGACGCGATGAGATTTATTTCCACGTTCACAATTCATCGACAATTATAAAAATATATATTTTACTAATAAGTATGTAATATATGAAATAATAATTATACTAGAGATATATATAGTTATATAAATATATATTTAATTACATATATCTTATTCACTTAGTTCCATTTAACATGATATGAAAATGGAAACAGCGTTTATGCGCACGTACGGACTACCGTCTCCATAAACGACGTTTTTCATTTCGTATATATGTATATTATACATAATTATATTATAAATATAGATGATATATAAATCATGTTTTATATTCTGGAAGTATTTAAATCTTGGTCTAAGTGATACAATCAATATTAACAAGTTAAAACACGTACGATAAAGAAAGTGATTATTACCTGAAATGTTAATTTAACATGGAAATTATTATTAAATGGGTAGTATAAAGTAATAAATGAATCATTTATGATATCACAAATATTAATATGGTTCTGGTATAATTTAATAACATACTATGATCTTCATATAGTAGGTTAAACGTTCTCTCGACTAAAGGAATGTGCAAGGTAAGGGGTTTTCATCTCACTCCTTATTCCCGTGAGATTCATGCCATATTGCCACTATTACCTTTTGTGTGGTGTATGTACTTCCCATAATTGTATTCATTCTATAATACACATTAATTTATGTGTATTTACATATTCATTTTATGATAGTTCTTTCATGGGGTGTATGTTTCGTAAGTTACCAAATTGGTAAGGGTTAATTCTTCAATCTCATTATTATCTGAGATTGTTTATGTGTAAGTATTTACTGGGAAATTTTTATCATCCATGTTCTATTTTTCATAAAAATGATTTCAAAATGAATATTTTAAGGATTTTTGAAAGGTACTCTTTATCAAGATCAGAATATTAAATGTTTTAAAGATTTATCTTTCTAAATATTTTTAATTAATGCCCAAGTTTTCAAAATGATTTTAAGGATTTATTTATATAGACATGAATGTTTTGAAATGATAATTCTTTTCAAAAGTTTCAAAGTGTTATGGGACACTTTGATTCAAAAATATATATTAAATTAATTCCTTTATAAATATGTGACTTTTAAATGATTTTACAAAAAGGATATTTCTCTCAAAATGTTTTACTCATCATTTTCAACTATGTCAGCATCCTTTACTGGATATTATTTTTGATTGAGGTTAATTTATTATAATACAATATTCCATATTGTATTGAATTAGTTATGATATGTTTGAATTTGGGTGTTCTATTTTTATACCATTCAGGGTTTATGGTTAATGTATTTACATTTCGTATTCTAGTTTTAATACGGATGTTTATATTATGTTTCAAATTTTTCATATGAGGAATGCAGTGGACTTAGTAAGTGATGGGTGGATCCCACTATAGCTCCTCGATGCATCGGTAGGTCTCATGATACAAACTAGTTTCTTGGCACAAGGCCTTGAAAAAAAATTATTTGTAGTCTTGGCATGAGGCCTTGACTATGTGGTAATGATGTCCAGTATTAGGCATTCCCTCATTGTGAAATTAGTTATTAAATGTGAGTATTCGACTAGTAGAATATCCATGTGTATGTTTATATGGTATGGTTTCATTTATTTTTACCATATTATGTTCAAGTTTATGTTTAAAAGGCTGTTGTTTTTATTACACATCTTTCCTTAAAAGTTTATAGCTTCTGCTAAATTATTTACCCTTACTGAGCATCTGAGCTCACCCCTTTCTTATGTTTTATTTTCCCAGGATTCTAAGAAGTGTATTATGATTGATATAAAGGGAAAAGATAAAGGGAAAAATGGAATTCTCAAAGAACTATCTATTCTATGTTTTATGCTTCAAATTGTAATGAAAAGTTAATGTATGTAATCTTTTTTCCAAGACTACTAAACTGATCAGTCCTTTATGACTTTATTCCTTGTAATCATGCCAGTATATTAAAATAATGCACCGGATCTGGGTAACTGGGGTCAGGGAATTACAACCATAAACATTATTTCTCTGGTTGGAAGAGAATTTCTACAGTTACTGTTGTAGTACTATAGCTGCTGATGATACATGAAGGTCATGACGTAGGCATGACACATGACGCAGATAGGCAATGACACTGGCAGGATGATGACCTGGTGACATAGGTATTATGAGGTAGACACGATGCTGCATTGGGCCTTTAATCCATTTAGTGGTCCTTTAGGCAGTACAATGGGCTTTATTCCCTTTGGGTCTTTGGGCCATGTACTGAATAAATATGGCTTGATGGGTGGGATATCCCAGGGGGGCTATAGAATTTCTTTCCAGCTAGTGTGTGAGGGGTGTGTGTTTAATGTAATTATACCCCAAAACATTTAATATATGTATATATATAATTAATCTATAATAATAATTTTAATGTTTTCATTTTTATATGGGAAAAAATGTTATGGGTTTTAGAACTTATCAGAAAAGTTCGGGCAGACCCCTCTTATTAAAAGAAAAAAAAGAGTACGGAAAGGAGAAGGATGGGGTCATACAAGCATCATGCCCTCATTCCAAGATATCAAACATCATAATCAAACTCATATGAATCATCATAATCATCATACCAGTCGAAGTCATCTAAGGGAGCATGAGACCTGGTGACCATAGATGGTTGTAGATAAGAATAGTCTTTCCTACATCTGACTTTCCTGGGAGGAATATATTGAAAAATTTCATCATCCACAATAACATTTTTTCCTTTATATAGAACCTGACTATATATTGATTTTTTCGGGGAATCATCCTCAATATCATCCCACCTTCCATGGATGCCCTGGGATTCCCTTAATTTATTAATTTACTCTCGAATCCTTGTTATATTCCCTTTATCTTCTAGATTTTCATTCCCCTCAATTGTAGGAGCAGATTCTTACAGATCCATGGGACCACCCTCATCATCTTTATCACTTTTTCTTTGTCCGGGCAGTAACTTCTCTGACTCATTATTCTCTGGTGCCAAATCCCTAGACTGCACTTGGTCAGAAATGTGTTGTTTGTCATGAGGTGAACCTACATTGTTTTGTGAATTCTGCTTCCTCACTTTATTTCTAAAAGAAGGTTAAATTATGTCCTTTTTCAAAACAAAAATATCATACTCATTTATTTATAATTTCTTGGTTGAGGCCTTTATTTGTTGTATTTGATTCCGTAAATTATCCATTGTATCTCTACGAAATCATATATTAATGTGCATGTGATTATATATATTGGTATATTATCCATAGATATATTTCACACACATGTGTTTATTTTAATAGAATTACTTAATTATTATTTATTTCTACCATATTATACATTCCTTTATTTATTATGTGATATTTTCTAATATATGATACCCCTTAACAAGCATTTGATCTCACCCCTTTGTATTGTTTTCCTTTTACCCAAGGAACTAAGAAGAGTAATAAGACTGATTTCAAAGATAAACAGGGTGGAAAAATATTATATCCATAAATGATGTATTTTTATCCTTATGAGATATTTTTTAAGTGGAGAAATGTTTATTTCATAGAAAGTATGATTTTTTTACAAAAGTTTTTTCCATATTCTCTCAAACCCTACACCTAAAAAGTATTGGGTATTTAAGTGATAAAATATTTTCAATAAATCCTATAATTATGGGATAATTAAGAATATGTTATTACATTTGGTATCGAATCAATTTTTAGATAAATTTATAGGTTATTTTGTTACCATTTGAGGATAATTTTAGAGTTACAGATACCATAATCACTTAATGGATTAATGATTAATCATAATTCAATGTTCAAAAATTCTGTTATGGTCTTATGTAAATTGATTTTATGGTGATAAATGATATTTTTGGATATTTTTATTATGTTTTTAGAATAATTCATAATGACGGTATAGAATTCCATTGGGTTTAGTATGCGATTTTATTGTCATTTAAATATGGTAATTTAAGAGAAAATTATTTTTATTTGAGTATATAAGTTGAGTAGTATAGATACCACTGGGAATAAAAAATTTATTTAGTGGAAATGAGAATATAGTTATATTAGAGGAAGTTCAAAATATTTTTATGAATATTACATGATTATGATTTATATAGAGATAGAATGTTATTTAGTTACTATGTGATTCAATATCATGTTTTTTATAATATTTGAGGGAAAAAAAGTGAGTTAATTTTTAAAGGAATATTTTTTTCTGTATGGTTGTTTAATGTTATTTGGTTTCATAAAATGATAAAGATCATTTTTATATAATTTATGCCAATTGTTTTTGGTAAATAATTTATGTTGATAATTTTTGGGAAAATAGGTTTTATGGTTTTCCAGAATTTTTAGGTTCTTTAAAATTCTCCCTTATTTTCAAGTATTATTCTTCTATTTCAAGTATAATTCTTCTATTTTCAATTCTATTTCAATGGAATAAAATTTTTTCAGATAATTTTATCATAAAATGAGTCATATTTTATAAATTATAATGTTTTTAAGGGTTTATTTAGATCAGTTAGTGTTATTCAAGTCATGTTTAATATTAATGACCAATTCAATTTGACATTGTCTAATTATTACAACATTACTATTTATTATCATAATTTATATATGATTCAATAAATTTATAATTTTAGTTTAGTTTTTCTATTTAAGGGGATTTTTATTCTTGAATTATAGAATTCATAATGGATTTTCTAGAATCAATCTATTTTCTATTAGTCATATTCTTTCTTCAATGACCATTTTATTTAATAAATGATATATTCTTACAATCCAAATATAAAATGGTATATTCTCCTTTTCTATTAGGAAATTACATTTTTATGTTCTTCTTTGATGAATTTCTTATTTCACAAAAAATTATATTATTACAAATAATTACATTCCTCATTGTTGATTTTTTTCTCATATATATGAATCTTATTTTATACATAAAATGATTTATTTTATTAAATTTTTTTAAAAATGTTTCCAATTTAGATTAATTCAAATTTTACATTATATATATTCAAATAGAAATTTTACATTTCTTTTATATATGTTTTATTCTATAAAATGGTGTAAAAATCCTAAAAGTTACTTTTTACACTTTTATATATTTATTTTATCTTCCACTCCATTTTTTTACATTTATTTCCTTTTATGGTTTCTATATTTTTGATTTCATTTAAATTTATGGTTTTAAAGTTATTTTTTCACTAATTTTATTGAATTTTGAAAAGGTTTTAATGTATTTAAATACTTCACAATCCCGTATTCATCAAGACATACTCTATAATGGCAATTGGAAATTTTTGGTAATGATATTAGGTTTTTTCATAAAAGTTATCTTATTTTATGATTTTGAAACTAATTTTAAAACCCGATTGATATAATATTATACTTAATTATATGAAGAAAGTATTATGAAAAAAATAAACAGAAGACTTATTAAATCATAAAGGAGTTATATTCTTAAATAGTATGATGTAATTATATTTATAATTGTTTTTCTGGGAGATAAAATTTTGAGTACATAATTTATTTACGAGGGAATGTGATAACCCATGTATTTTTCAAAATAAACCACTTTTATGGTATGTTAATATTAAAAAAATTCACTTTATATATTTATATTAAACAATTGTATATGTTTATATAATATCTCAAAATATTTTATATGATTGATTAGACACCAATTATATAATTAAAATTATGATGTTTATCTCATGATATAAAAATACATTTAAAGGTAATATATATTTTCTTAACATGGTTTTTATTTTTATCTATAAAAATATATACTTTTTTGTATTTTTTGATATTTAATATAAATATATACTAATTTTTATTATTATAAATAAATTTATGAAGTTATGAAACAAGAATATGGGTTTTTTTAAGTGAATAATTTTTATTTTAAATAAATTGTTTTTCCATATACTATATAGTTTTTTTAAATGGTGTATTTCTAAATTTTAGAATTTTAATTTAATAAAATGTGTTAAATTTTTTATCAATGTTTGAAAAATATTTTAGGGTGGATTTTGAGTATTTTTCTAAAAAAGATAATTTTTTAGTGAAGAGTAAAATATACAATTTTTTATGAATACCACACCTTTTATAAAATAATAATGAAAAAAATTGGAATAAAGTTTTATGAAATATATGGAACCTATATTACATGATTTCAGACTCAAAATATAATAGAAATATAATTCAATTATTATAGTAATTATTTTCATGTAAAGAAAAATGTTAAATAAATTATTTGTGCTAACACAATGTTTATACAATAATGGGAAAGTAAAAAAAATTGGTCTTTGAGATCATATTTAAGTGGTATTTATTTTAGAGTTAAAATATAAAATTATGACTAATAATTTATTTTTTAGTTACACTTATGAATTTTATAACTACATAAATATTAAATTACCCAAATTCTTTCCCCCCACTTGCATATGGTGATAAAAGTCAAAATCCATATCTTAAAATTTTATCATGATATAAATGAGAATAAATTTTATTATGAGTTGTTTAATATAATAGGAATAATGAATAATAATTTTTTGTTATAATTTTATTTTAAATTTAAATAAAATATTAGTTATTCAAATGCTTGCATAATGTCAACACATCACTTGTCCAATAAGAAGAAAAGTAAAATAAATGGTTGAAAAAAAATTAATGTTACGGTCATTTGGTGAATGAGGATGTTTCATGTATTTTTTATATTATTATGAGTGTTGTGTAATTAAATAAATATTAATACATGAATTTTACAATCATTTTGACAATTGTAATATCAAATTACAAGAATTGCTTTGAAAATGACTTAAAATGTTATTTAATGATTAAAATGACATAAGAATTAATTAAAAATTTTTATAAATCCATATATAATGTAAGGTGGGGATGGTTAATGGATAATAATATCATCTATTTATTAACCACTATCCATTTTAAAATTGCATTCTTGACCTTTAATTTTTGAATATTTGTGTAAATGACATCAAATCTTGTCTATAAAAGGGGAATGATTCTAACATTTACAAAAAACATATAATGTTGGGTTTTCTATACATATTATTTAAAAATTATTCACCAAAAAATATATAAACATTAATAAGGCTTTATCCTTAGAAATTATCCTTTAAATGGAGGCCTTGGACTCGATTTTAAGGGGGATATTTAAATATCAAGGTAAGGGTTTTTGACCTTCTTTCTATTTTCATTGTTGTTAGTATTTTTATTAAAACAATTTAAGCATAAAATTATTTTTCTAAAATTATTTAATTATTATTGTATTATAATTCTTTTAATACTTCAGTGATGATATATTTCCCATTACTACCCATCAAACTCTATAAAAAATAGTTAATACATAAATATAGTTTTTTACAAAAATGATTTTTTTCAATTCACCACTTACACATTTAATTTAAATATATAACATTTAAAATTATACCTATAAAGTATCTTAGCTTTATGATTATTTTTTATAAAAATGAAATATTTATATGTTTTTACATTGTTTTAATCCCTTTCTGAGGAATATCTTTCATTGTAGTAGTTTTACATTTCTTAAGTAACGATGATGTTTTAATAAGCTTCGGTCTTCCATGGATTTTATTGAAAATCTATATCATGATGGTATATAATTTATAATATTCAATTAATGTATTTATTTTTATTCTATAGTGGTAAAATATATTTCATATCAATTATATTAAAAATTAAACAATCATAGTCAATTTTAACAATAAAAACTGAATTAATAAGGAAGATTCCATGAATAGTAACTATTTGAGGACCTACTGACCTTACCTTCCTATTCAGTTATTTTTATATACTATAACATGAATCTTTTGAATTTTATTGAATTATAAGTCAATTAATTTTTATCTTTCAATTTATACCACAATAGTTTAGATATTAAGAACTAAAAAAACTCATAAAGAATAAAATGAATAATAATAAATTGGTAAAAGAATGAAACATTATAATAAATGAAATAAAAGGAATAAAAATAAGTAAATTAATTGGAAATATGTTTCGAATCAAGAAAATAATTAATGTAATTTTATTATTTATGAGGGTAAAGGACATATATGGAAAGTCAGAAATCAAGGTAAGCAGATTCATAACTCAACCTCCTTCCATTGAGTAATATATTTTCTTCTTTGAGTGTATTATTAAAATTATTTGTGCACCATAACATATGATTTTCAATGATATATTTTTTCATTTTATATATTCATTTACATTTATTTCACATTAATTATTCCTTGGTATATTCTTTACTCACATTGAATAAGCATTATAAGGGTTTGTTTTTCAATCCCACTTTGAAATCATGGTTATTTATTTCAAATGTCCATGTAGATTTTTTTTATTTCTATATAAACTCCATAAATTTTATTTTCCTATAGTCATTTTAAATGTTTAACACTTTTATTACAATTTCACTTTCCTCTAGTTGAAAATTCTACCAAAACGATGCCTGTAAGTAGATCTTTCCTTACATCTTTTTTTTGAATAGAATAATTCTACTCCATATTTATATTCATTAATTTCTTTCATAAAAATAACTATATAAACATATATAATTTTATAAGGTAATTTAAAATAATCCTTGAGTTTATTTACAAATAATTAAATGAATTTTATCTATTTTTTTTCGGGGTCATTTTTTGTTGTATTTATACTTCATTACCAAGGTGTGAAATTAATATTATTTTAAATTCCTTTTCCATTAAGAAATATTCATACAATATTTCTTGGTGTTTAGGAATATTTAATTGTACATTTTCAAGCTTTTATAATGTAATTTCAATTCATCTTCTTTAACAAAATATTTCCTTCTAAATAAATGTTTTTTAAAACATAAAGTGTATTTCTTCTATTTTTCAATGAAAACTTTAATGCTCTAATTAAATATTTTAATCTATACTAGAATCCTTTATCATTTTATATTCTTTACAAGGGATTTTATCTGAAATGCAAAGTCAGAGTCAATATTCCTCATGAATCACATTGCTTCAGAGGACCTCGCTTCGTGAGGAACCCATTCTTCAAAGGGCTTTGCTTCGCGAATTCCCTTCCACATTGCGAAGCACCTCTTGTATTCACCTATTCCCAATGACTTGTTGGATCGAAATAATGATGTATATGCTCAGTATACAAGAGGGGGGTGAATTGTAAACTTTAAAAAATTTCCTTAAACAAGGAAAGATATAAGTTTAACAAAGTTAAACTAAGAAAATTCACAACACCTCTAACACTAATTGATAGATTGGGACAAAGTATGAAGTTACAAACTTCTATCTCTACAAACATGTTTAAATATACAAAGTGATTCTGAAAAACCGGTTCCGGAAATATGGATCCATAAAATGAAACTTAACCAAAGTTTACAATAGGAGATTCTACCTTAAAGCGTATAGAATCTAACTGAATCAGAGTACACAAGTATAAAGAAGTATAAGATGTTTATACTTTCTTAAACATACAAAATACAGCGGGAAAACTTATAACAAAAACAAGTAACAAAATATAAATCTTTTAACCCAAAGAGAGGGGTATCTAACAACCTTGGATAAAGGTCCCTTGATTTATACTTTCAAGAAAGTCTGTCTTACCCACACCCAGGTAAGCCCCGATACGAAGATCGGAGTCCCTATCTTGCTATCCCCGCAAGCCTTCAACTTCAAGGTAGTTGTAACCTCTGTCTTCCTTAGCAAGGAAGCCCTCAAACTTCAAGGTAGTCGGAACATATGTCTTCCTATCCCCAGAAGCCCTCAAATGTAATCACCAAAATTCAGAGTCGCATGAAGCAATCTGAATGAGAAGTTCAGTATGCACAAGGCATGAAATGCTTCTCTCTATAGAAATCACCTTGACAGCATGTGGTCTCTAGAGTGATCAACTTCTTGTTGATCTCTTTCAAATGAGCTTTTATTTATAGGCTCGATAGCAACGATCGGCTCCCTCCTCTAATGGTTATATTTTCCTTAAATTTCAGAGGGACCTGTACACGTTTCACTAAAACAACGGTTAGTCAATAACTGAATACACGACATTTTTTTGCAACGAAACAAGTGTAAGAATAAGAAAAACTGACGTTTTTAATGTAAGAAAAATAAATTTTGTAGTCTAACCAAAAAGTTATTCAGAATCTATAATAAAGAGATGTTCAGATTCTGTTTTTCTATGAAATTCATAATGATAATTCTTAATCAGAATTCATAATCATAATTCATAATGAGAATTTCTTAATAGAATTTGTAATGAGAATTATGCACTAGAATTAGTAATAAGAATTCATAATTAGAATTAGTAATGAGAATTTGTTATCATAATTACTAATGAGAATTCATAATCATAATTTGTAATGAGAATTCATCATCAGAATTCGTAATCAGAATTCATAATGAGAATTAATCATCAGAATTTTTAATGAGAATTCATCACTGGAATTCATAATGAAAAATAGAATATGTTACATCTAATTATTTATATGATTCCGAGGTTTTGGACTTCAATCCGAAATCTATACTCAGAAAAATTTATGATATGAATATGAAAATCTAGGTAAGGGTAAATTTCCTTAAAGAAAGATATTTTCCTTACAGAAGTAAAATATGGATTTGCTTAAGTATAAGGTGTTTGTGATTTTCAAAACAAGAATGAATGGAAAAGTCATAAGGAAAACCTTACTGACTCAACAATCTCCCCCTTTTTGGAAAGCACAAACAACTTTAAGAAAAAGAATATAAGGACTTAGAAAAATTTATTTATTATTTTAAATTAAAACTTATCTACCTTTGTTTATGGATGATGGTGAATACAACTAACTCCCCCTTATTCTTAGGAACACTAAGGATTGTATTCTGGATTTCCGGAATGGAGTTTTCATTATCATGGGAATGAAAACCTTCGTAATGAGAAAATACCCCTTGGATAAGCTCCCCTTTACGTAGGGATAGTTATTACTTAGAGATGTTTCCTTCTCCCCCTTTTTAGTGCTTCTTTTTCCCTCTCCCCCTTTGTGATTTTCAAAAACAATTGAGGGAATGGAAAAATAATAAAGTACCTGAAACATTAGTACATAATAACACCAGATTCAAACAACTAGATATTTCATTAGAGTTGGAAGAATTTTTACATGGGAAATAAAATGCAACAAAAGATCGGATTGAGTTCATTTGTCTTCCTTCGTCTTTGGAATTAACTTATTTAAGAGAGTTTTCAGCTTCTTTAAATCTTTCTGATCCTCCTCAGCTTTCTTCTCCAAAGCTGTGATCCTTTCTTGTTGAGGTTTGAGCACCTCTGCTTGAGCCTTCGTGGCCTCTTCCTGTATCTTCAGCAACTCATCTTGCTTTTGCAGCTTTTCTTGAAACTCAATACGTAAATCTCTTTCCCCTTTCTAGTTTTGAGCAACTATGTTAAGATTCTCATTCAGATCTATGACCTGTTGATTCCGAGAATTTTTCTCAATGGTTAGCTTTTCCTGAAGATTCTTGATTTTCTCATCCTCAGTGTCAAAATCATTTTGTACATCATTCTGAAAATGATCAAACTCAGCCAAATCCTCACCAACTTTCTTTGACCACAGAGTGACTTTGCTACATGATTTCATGTGCACATCATAATTGTAATGGAAATTTTTATGTTCAGACTCAATCTTCACACACTTATCCATCACCATAGATAAGGATTCTGACTTCTGATTCATGCTATGTTGAAGCATCTGGCATCTGGATTTTATAGCGGGAAAGATCGGAATGGTGTACACCAAATTTTTCAAAGACTCGACAATAAAGTCATGACCTAGTGATGATGATTCCGAATCAGTCACTTTGCTTGGGGATTGTTCTTCTTCAATTTTCACCAGCTTCCTTTCAGAAGAACCACCAAACATTTTCTTTCTTGTAAAATCATTTGTTAGGGTATCCATAAGAACTTTCTTCCCTTTGTCATCTTTCATAATGGGTTTTTCCTCAAGATAATCTTCTTCTCTTTCAGATACTTGAACAATTTTATCTTCATCTGGTGTTTCCTTCTCTGTTCCTTCTTCAAGGAAATGCTTCTCCTAACTCTCTTCCTCAGAAAACTCATTCGCTTTGTCTTCCTCCTTATTATCATCTTTGTTTCCTTCTTTCTGAGCTACCTTTTCCGGAGTGATAAACTTTGAGGATTCGGCCTTTTCTTGATAATCCTTAACTTGTTTAATCAAGGCATCTAGATCCTCACTTCCTTCTCCCACTTCTTATTATTCTTCAATTTCTTCAACAACTTCTTCCTCTACTTCTTCACCAGCTTGATTCTCTACTTCTTCAACAACTTGTTCCCCTTTAAACTTTTCCAGAGTGAAATACTTCTTCCCAGGGGTCTCTAGTAATGGTTGGACATAAAAAGTTTCTAAAATGGGGATCTTCTCAGAGGCTACTTCAGTATCTCTCAACATAGATTGTATAACCTCATCTTAAGACATCTTTTTCTTAATATTCTTCTCTTTTTCTTGCCTCTCTAACTCATCAGATTATTTCTCTTTTAAGGCCTTAGCCTCAATAGTGTCTAATTCGAACTGGGGTTGACCTTCTTTTCTCTTCTCCTTGGTCTCTCTCAACTTAGCTACCACTTCATCCGGGAATGCTTTTTGTTTCTTTGGCTTGGGTGGTGCAGATTGGGTTTCCTTAGACTTGGGATTTTTTCCTTCATCTTGCACTTCCTTCAGCTTCCTCTTCTTCCCTATCTTCTTAGATGGTTTAGCTTTCTCTACATTTTCTGTACTGGCTTCTGCCTCCTCCTGTGGAAGATCGTAGAACTCTCCTGACTCTTCTGAAAAAACTAATTTTCATTCTCTTTAAGGTGTCTTCACTTATTAACTTTACCTTACAATTCCCGATCTTTGAGGTTAAAGAAACCTTGAATGAATCAAGACATAGAATAATAAGCTTGGATAGGAGATCTGAATACATAATAATTTGGGCTTTCAGAGTTCCATTCTTTATATTTTGAATTGTAATAAGAATGTGCCTCATCAGGTTGATCTTCTTTAGATTTACCAAGAAATCTGAGATGTAAATATCACACTTCTTAATATTTTCCTTATCACCTCTCCTCAGTATGAAAAATACCTGAACCCACAACTGCAACATCCGATTGTTGGTGGGGAAATGAGCAATCTTTGCTGTTTTATCATCTTTGAGGCCAAGGCATTTCAATTCCTTCACTTTTTTGAAACTTCCCGGATCATATGACAGTTTGTGTGAACAAAATTCAGCCACTCCATCATAAGATAAGCCCATGAAGCTCGCAGCCTTGGTATAAGAAAGATTGTAAGTCTTTCCATAAGACTTAAAATAAATCCCTTCTCTGCTATCTTCCTCATATAAGGAAACAGACACATAGAATTCTATAAGAAAATATGTGTAGACAACATCTTGGTCCCCTATCTTTGATATGCAAAAAATCTTCCCAACCATTGAGTTTGATATTCTTAGAGATAAGAGAATCATACTTTTTTTAATAAATTCAGGTAGACTAACCTTTCTTTGTAAACTAAACAAGCTGAGATTTGTTTGATGGAAGACATTTCTTGAGAGGTGTCTTCTATAGACATTTGGAATAGAGAATTGAAAAGTTTGTAATGGGCTTCAAGAACTAAGGCAAGGCTTCAGCACGCAAGAGATTTGAAATTGATGTGGGACAAAAATAGGGGTACCCTTTATATAGGCGATGGAGGTGACCTTTGAACTTCCAAAAACCATCTAACAGTTGAAAAACCCTTTGATCTGATATAACGGTTGAAATCATACCCGTTGGGAACTCTTGAATCTGATATTTTGAGGTTTAATAAAAATTTTCAAATTTAAGGAAACTTGAGTGTGAGAATTTTAAAAGAAAAGAAAACAACCGGCAAGTAGAATTTGTTACAAAAACTTAAGAAAGAAATTCATACCTTTTGGATTGGCTAAAAAGTTTAATCGTAATAGGTGATATTTTTCTTGGAGAAAAATTTAACTACGAAAAAATTTACTATGAAAAACTCACTACGAGAAACTTAATATTGAAAAGACTTTGAGTACCAAAACTCTAGTATGAAATGTATGAGTACGAATATTATGAGTACAAAAAATTATGAGTACGAAAAATTATGAGTATGAAAAATTATGAGTAAGAAAAATTATGAGTACGAAAAATTATGAGTATGAAAAATTATGACTACGAAAAATTATGAGTACGAAAAATTATGAGTACGAAAAAATTATGAGTATGAAAAATTATTATTACGAAATTTCTGAGTATGGAAAATTTCAATTACGAAAACTCTGGGTACGGAAAATTTCCATTACGAAAACTCCGAGTATGGAAAGTTTCCATTACAAAAACTCAGAGTACGGAAATTTTCCATTAGAAAAACTATGATTATGGAATGTTTCCATTACGAAAGCTTAAGTCTGAAGAACTCCATTAGGAAAACTTCAGTTCTAAAACTTCATTACAAAAATTTTCTCTTCAAAAACTTCATTACGAATAATTTTGGTTACTAAAGTTTTTTTTTAAAAACTACCTAGAAAAAATTTGATTATACTAACAAGAAAATGTTCCCCCCTATGAAAAAGGAGTTTATTACTGTAAGGAGATTTTTTTAAGAAAAAGTTAATGAAGGAATATTACCTCACAGTTATCATTCCTAACTTCTGTTTAATGTATTCAAATCTATCAGAAGGTAATGATTTTGTGAAAATATCAGCAAGTTGATATTGTGTTCTGATAAACTGAAGAATGATATCCATTTTTTGTGTGTGATCCCTAAGAAAGTGATGCCTAATATCTATGTGCTTTTCACGTGAGTGATGTGTATGGTTTTTACTAAGGGCAATGGTAGTTTTGTTATCAAACAAAATTTGAGTCTTAGTAAAACTCAAGCCATAATCTTTGAGTGTGTATTGCATCCACAACACTTGAGCACAATAACTTCCAACTGCTACATATTCAGCTTCAGCAGTGGAGAGTGATACTGAGTGTTGCTTCCTGCATGACCAAGTAACTAACGAATATCCTACGAAATGATATGTTCCGGATGTACTCTTTCTATCCATTCTACATCCACCAAAGTCATCATCTGAAAAGATTTTTAAAACATTTCGAGAAGTATAAAAGAGTCCTAGATCCATGGTTCCCTTTAAGTAGCGAAAAATTCTTTTCACTGCCTTTAAATGAGATTCCTTAGGACTGGATTGATATCTTGCACATAAGCATATTAAAAACATCATGTCTGGTCGACTAGTTTTCATGTAAATTATACTTCCTATCATACCTCTAAAAGATGTTTGATCTACTGGTTTCCCAGCTTCATCAAGAAGTGTGTTTGAGGTACCAATAGAAGTACTTATACTCTTAGTGTTTTCATACCCATACTTTTTAAGAATATCTTTAATATACTTATGTTGGGATATATAGATTCATTCTGGTTTTTGAGAAATTTGAAAACCAAGGAAAAAAGATAACTCACCCATCATACTCATTTCAAACTCAGATTTCATTAGATCCGCAAAGGAATCAGTTAAAGATTGCTGAGTTGACCCAAATATAATGTCATCAACATAAATTTTAACAATAAAAACATTTTTCTTATCTTTCTTTATAAAAAGGGTTGGATATGCATTTCCCTTAACATAGTTATTTTGAAGCAAAAATCCTGTAAGTCTATCATACCAAGCTCGTGGGGCTTGTTTAAGGCCATACAAAGCTTTGGTAAGTCTAAAAACATGATCAGGATGTTTTGTATCTTCAAAACCAGGAGGTTGTTCAACAAATACTTCCTCTTGAACATAACCATTAAAGAAAGAACATTTTACATCCATTTAAAAACATTTGAAATCGAAGAATGATGCAAAGGCAAGTAGAATATGAATAGATTCAATTCTAACTACTAGAGAATAGGTTTCTTCGTAGTCTATTCCCTCTTGTTGATTATAGCCTTTAGAAACTAATCTATCTTTATTTCTAATGATGACTCCATTTTCATCACATTTATTTCTGAAGACCCATTTTACTCCAATAATAGAAGTTTCCTTAGGTCTTTCAACCAAGGTATAGACTTTATTCCTTTCGAATTCATTTAGTTCATATTGCATGGATTTAATCCAATCATCATCACCTAAAGCTTCATCAGTGCTTTTTGGTTCCAATTGGGAAAGAAATTCTAGATTCTCTACTTCATTTCTTAAGGAACTTCTAATACTTATAGGTTGATTCACATCACCAATGATACTATCACTGGGATGATTCTTTAGAAATGACTGGTTTGGGTTTTTTAAAACATATTCATCAACATATGGTAAGAAATCTTCAGGGGTAAATGTTTCAGAAGTATCTTCTTGAACATTTTTCTTATCAGAAGGATTGTCTATCAAGGAATGAAAATCAGTTTTTGAAAACACATCCGAGGATATAGGTTGGGGTTGTTTGAAAACAAAAGGATCAGTTTCATCAAATTTGACATGTACTGTCTCTTCAACAGTACAAGGGTTTTTGTTAAAAACTCTATAAGCCTTAAGAGTTGTGGAGTAGCCTAAGAAAATTCCTTCATCAGATTTTGGTGCAAATTTGTGTAAGTTATCTTTAGTATTCAAAATGAATACTTTACAACCAAAAACCTTAAAGTAGGATAGTCTGGGTTTTCTACCATTCCATAACTCATAAAGAGTTTTATTAAGAAAAGGTCTAATCAAAACTCGATTTATAGTATAACAAGCAGTACATACAGATTCAACCCAAAAATGTTTGGCAACAGAATACTCACTCAACATGGTTCTAGTTATTTATTGAATAATTCTATTTCTTCTTTCAACAACACCATTTTGTTGAGGTTTTCTAGGTGATGAAAAGTTGGGAGTAATATCTTTTCTACTACAAAAAGTTTCAAAATCAGAATTTTGAAATTCTCCTCCATGATCACATTGAATAGTTTTCAATGGAATGTTTTTATCATTTTTAACTTGGGCTCTAAAACATTTGAAAGTAGAAAAATCTGCATACTTCTTTTCTAGAAAATAGACCCATGTAAATCTTGTGTAATCATCAACCAAAACAAATACATAGTACTTGCCTCCAATGCTTCCAGTTTTTGTTGGACCAAAAAGATCCATTTGCACCAACTGTAGTGCATCAGTTGTTGAGACTTTACCAATTGATTTAAAACTTGATTTATGTTTCTTTTCATATTGACAAGGGTCACAAAATTTTGAAGAATCAAATCTAAGATCCGGTAAATCCTTAACTAAACCTTTCTTAGAAAGTTTGCATAAGTTCCTAAGGTTACAGTGTCCAAACCTTCTATGCCACAACCAAGAATGATCTTCCATTGCACTAAGGCAAGGTAAGTCTTGGCTCCTAAGGTCTTCTAAGTTCAAATTGTATACATTCTATTGCCTATGGGCAGAAAGAATAAATTATTCCTTGGAATTGTGTACTAAGAACTTATCATTCCTAAAATTCACAAGGTATTCTTCATCACATAAATGACTTATGCTGATGAGGTTGTTCTTAAGACATTTAACAAACAAAACATTTGAAATCATGGTTTTTCCAAGAAGGACAATGATACCTATACCAAAAATTTCTCCCAGAGCTTTATCTCTGAAAGTTACTTTTCCTCCTTTCATCTTGATAATATTTTAGAAATATCTTTTGTTACCAGTCATATTCCAGGAACATCCACTATCCATGTACCAAGTATTGTTGTTGGTACTTTCCTTATTTTCCTAAAAACAAGAAACAAGTTATGTTTTCAGAATCCCGGCTTTCATGGATCCGAAATTTTCAGAAAACAAAATTTTGGGTATCCACATTTGTTTAGAAAAATATGCATTATGAAACCCAAGATATTGAACTCTATTCAAGGAATATTTTGTCTTCCAATTCCCACCACTTTGACACTTAGTGTGAAAAGGATCTCTAGAAGGAACAAAATAATTGTTTTTGAAAACTGGTTTTTTGTGAGTATAACCTAATCCAGTAGTGTTTCCTTTAGGTTTAATTTGAGAATACATCTTGTCAAAATTTTCCGTCCCAGAGGTAAATTTTTCAAGGAGCTTCTTAAGAGAAAATATTTCATATTTTAGTCTAATGACTAAATTCCTATCCTCAGGAATCATTTCCTTATAGTTAGATTTTTCCTCAAAAACTTTCATCTTTAAAATAGCATGCTTAAGATCTTTAGAAAGTTCTTCCTTATTAGAATTTTCTTTCTAAAGGTCTTTATAATGTTTTTCAAAAAACTCTTTTTTATCTCTAAGATTTTGAGTAAGATCTAAAATCTCTTTTGTAAGAATTTCTTCCATAGTATTTTCGTTGTCTAATTTCTTAGAAATTTTACAATTTTTTTCTTCAAGTAACTTGGAAAATCTAGATACTTCTTCATATGAAGGTTCTTAATTTTCTGAGGATGAAGTATCTTCATTAGAAGCACTATTTTCAGAATAGTAATTTTTATCAAGATATAAATTTGGTAATGCCTCGGTAGAGCGTACCTTGGCTATAATACATGTATGTGGAAAAGAATTATTAGAAATGAATTCCACATTTTTCTGAGCTGATGAATCATATTCCGAAGATTCAATTTCGGAAGAGTCTCCACAGCTAGCACTCCAAGTAGTATTAGATTTTAGACTTTTTTATCTTTAGCTTTGTAAAAATTCTTCCTGTTCCTTTCAGAATGACTCTCTTTTCTTTCTTTCTTTTTAAGCATTGGGCAATCAGGTATTATGTGTCAACTTCTCTTGCATTCATATCATGTGACCTCTAAATCATTCTTATCTTTCCTTTCCTTCTTCTTATACTTGGATTAAAAATTTCTTTGACTAGCTATCTTGTTCATTCATCGAGCAAGATTAGCTAACTAATTTTTTGAGACTTCACTCTCAATAGATTCAGATTGGATAGTAACCTTATTAGACTTGGATCTAGTTACTCTCTCAAGAGTCTTAGTTTTCATGTGATTTGAAGTTGTAGTAAAAGCAACAATACCATTCTCATTCTTCTTTTTGATGTTGTCAGCATCTCTCTTCATTCTAGTTTAATGTTGAAAAAGAGTTCCAAACAACTCATCTAAGGAAATTTGAGTGACCTTCCTGATCTCATCAATAGATGTCCTCTTTGATTCCCACTCATTGGGTATAATATCAATGATCTTGTCACCAAGAGATTCATCATCCAGAAAATTCTCTCCCATTAATTGTAAGATATTTACGATAGTCATAAATCTTTGTTGCACCTTACAAATGGGTTCTCCACAAGGAAAGTTAAAACCATGTTACTCAGCTCTCAACATATCTCTTCTTGTCTCTATGACTTTTTATGTACCAAAATGAGTAAATTCAAGTTTCTTCCATATACAGTTAGCTGTTTCATAAGAAGAAATTTGGCTATATATGTTCCTAGTCATTGAACATAGTATAGTATTGCGTACCTTATAGTTTAATTGATAATCACGCTTCTCTTGGTTTGTGAAAGCATTTACTTCCTTATCCGTAATTTGATAACCTCCAGTAAGAATAAAAAACTTTTCTAATCCAGTATTGATAATGAAATTTTTCATTCGATCTCTCCAGTACTCATAATCATTGCCATAAAAAATTGGTGGTCTTGTAGGATTTAGGTTGCCGATGGAACCAACATTGATTCCTGCCATCTCAAAAAAATATTTGGCACACAAAATCATATTAAAAACAAAATTTCTTATTCAAGGAACTAAGAAATAAAAATATAGAACAAAGTTAAACTAATCATGAAAAACTTATATTTGAGTGTATGTTTTTCAGAGACTCCCTCTGATACCAATTTTAAGATCAAAATAATGATGCAGATGCTCAATATACAAGAGGGGGGGGGGTGAACTGTACACTTTAAAAAATTTTCTTAAACAAGGAAATATATAAGTTTAACAAAGTTAAACTAAGAATGTTCAAAACACCTCTAACACCAATTGAACGATTGGGACAAAGTATGAAGCTACAAACTTATAGCTCTACACACTTGCTTAAATCTGGAATGTGATTCTGAAAAACCAGTTCCGAAAATATGGATCCGGAAAATGAAACTTAACCAAAGTTTACAATATGAGATTCTACCTTAAAGCGTATAGAATCTGACATAATCAGAGTACAGAAGTGTAAGGAAGTATAAGATGTTTATACTTTCTTAAACATACAAAATGAAGCGGGAAAACTTTTAACAAAAACAAGTAACAAAATATAAATCTTTTAACCCAAAGAAAAGGGTATCCAACAACCTTGGATAAAGGTACCTTGATTTTTTACTTTCAAGAAAGTATGTCTTACCCACACCCGGGTAAGCCCTCGATATGAAGATCAGAGTCTCTATCATTCTAACACCGTAAGCCCTCAACTTCAAGGTAGTTGGAACCTCTGTCTTCCTCAGCAAGGAAGCCCTCGAAATTCAAGGTAGTCGACACCTTTGTCTTCCTATCCCCGGAAGCCCTCAAATGTAATCACAAACATTCAGAGTCACACAAAGCAATATGAACGAGTAGTTTAGTATGCACAAGGCATGAAAATATTCTCTCTCTAGAAATCACCTTGACAATGTGTGGTCTCTAGAGTGATCAACTTCTTTTTGAGATCTATCAAATGAGATCCAATTTATAAGCTTGGTAGCAACGACCGCCTCCCTCCTCCAACGGTCATATTTTCCTTAAATTTCGGAGGGACCTATACACGTGTAACTAAAACAACCGTTAGTCAATAACTAAATACACGACATTGTTTTGCAATGAAACACGTTTAAGAATAAGAAAAACTGAAGTTTGTAATGTAAGAAAAATAAAGTTCATAGTCAAACCAAAAATTTATTCAGAGTCTATAATAAAGAGATGTTTGGATTTTGTTTTTCTAAGAAATTCATAATGAGAATTCATGATCAGAATTCGTAATCAGAATTAGTAATGAGAATTCCTTAACGGAATTTGTAATGAGAATTCTGCACTAGAATTCGTATTGAGAATTTGTAATCAGGATTCGTAATGAGAATTCGTCATCAGAATTCGTAATGAGAATTCGTAATAAGAATTCGTAATGAGAATTCAGCATCAGAACTCGTAATCAGAATTCGTAATGAGAATTCATCATCATAATTCGTAATGAGAATTCATCATTGGAATTCGTAATGAAAAATAGAATACCTTACATCTAAGTATTTATATGATTCTGAGGTTTTGGACTTCAATCCGAAATTTATACTTAGACCAATTTATGAAATGAGTACGAAAATCTAGGTAAGGGTAAATTTCATAAAAGAAAAAAAAATTCCTTATAGAAGTAAAATATGGATTTGCTTAAGTATAAGGTGTTTGTGATTTTCAAAACAAGAATGAATGGAAAAGTCATAAGGAAAACCTCACTGACTCAACACGCCTAGGCTAGGCCACTCCACTTCATGAAGCACCTGTTGTATGCACCAATGCCCTATGCCTAGGCTAGGGAACTTCACTTCATGAAGCCCACACCTTCCTGAAGCCCACACCTTCATGAAGCCCATCCATTGCATGGATCACCAGAGCTCTATGAGGACTCTAATCATAAACCCCTTTTCTCTGCAAATCCCTCTTCCATGAAACCTCCTAGGTTCGCACGAAGCAATTTCAAAGTCCCTTGGACGACACTACCTGCTACGTTGCTTCACCTAAAGCTTCTTCTCATATGCATGCTAACAGATTTTTCTTCTTTTAATAGCCACACTAACGTGGACCCCCCCCCCCAATGGTACGCTCTATGACACCCCCCAATCACAGCATAGCCGGTGCATTCCTTTCACCAAAGTGCAGAGGGTACCAGTTATGTAAGTCCTAGGGGTGTGAAGTGAACCCTCCCTCGTATGAGCTGCAGGATGTTAAACTGCCAAGCACCGTCATCCTCAGCACATGATGTTAAACTATGACTTCCCCCCATGAATCCTATATGGGGAAAGGGAAACCACCATAGTGTAATCCCCTATATTTTCTTGTAGGAGGCAGCATCCCTGACCCTCCTTTCTTCTATGCCAAAACCCTCTCATGCTAGGCTTTGTCACCATCGATCCTCCATTCTGGAGTACATCTCAACTTCTTCAGGATTCTAACCACTCATAAGCCCATGTTTCCTCTTTGGGCTGTGATCACGTTTAAGCCCCACTCCATTTCCCACGATTGCACCTTTCGCGATGTGATCGTCAGGTCTTTGCTGTCTCTTGTTTCTCACACCAAGCATGACTTGTGGGGGATTAGAGCAAGCATCAACCAGGACATACTCTCTGGAAATCCTAGAGTGTAATCTGCATTCCACCTGAACTATGAGGTGTTTGATCCTTTCTAAGGCAAGGTATATAGAAATCCTCTACAAGGATCAAGCCCTCCACCCATTGGTGGATCTGACCCCCTTCACGCCGGTTCACTAACACCCTGGGAATCCAAGAGTGTAAGCCCAAATCCATCATGAACTACATGGTCTTTGATCCTTTCCAAGGAAGGGTACATAGGAAGCCTCCCTGAGGTTCAATCCAACCTCTAATTGGTCTCTCCAACCCCCTTCATGTCACTTACCACATCATGAACTACGTGGTCTTTGATCCTTGCCAAGGAAAGGTACGTAGGAAGCCTTCCTGAGATTCAAGCCCAACACCTAGTCATTACGACCATCTTCACATCAGTTCACCAAAACCTCGAGTAGCCTTGAGTGTAAGACCAAATCCTACCTGAACTACGTGGTCTTTGATCCTATGTAAGGCAAGGTACGTAGGAAGCCTCCACGAGTTTCAATCCCACCACCCATTGGTCGCTCCGACCCCCTTCATGTCGATTCTACAACACCTTGGGCCACCTCAGAGCATAACCCCTAAATTCCCTTATAACCTGAACTACGATGTCTTTGATCCTTGCTAAGGCATGGTACGTAGGAAGCCTCCATGAGGTTCAAGCCCACCATCCACTCGGTCGCTCTGACTACCTTCAAGTCGGTTCGACCCCGTCCTGCATGATGTTAAACTGTGGACCCTAATCAGTAGTAAGACATTTTTTCCCCAATCAGCAGTAAGCCATTGCACCCTATTTCCACCCTAATTTGTGTGGTATTTTATTCTTTTCAAGTTAGGGGATGTAGGAATCCTCTCGGAGTTTCAAGCCCACAATCTATCGGTCATCCCGACCATCTTCATGTCGGTTCGACCCCATCCAGCAGTAATCTATTGGGACCTCAATAAGTGGTAAGCCATTGTGATCCTACTCAGTGATAAGGCATTGATATTATTATCGAGCTGTAAGCCATTGCTCCCCCATCTATTGGTAAGCCATTTAAAACGCTAATTGGAAGTAAGCCATCATTAGATGAACTACGTGGACTTTGATTCCCTGCCACGGGGATTCGTAGGAAGCCTCTTCGAGGCTGAAGCCCAAAACCATCATCATCCTCATGATGGTTCCATCCCATTCACCATCCACTTCATTCAACTGATCCATCATCCATCCTGATTCTTATCTAGGCTCACACATCCAAGTGAAATCATGCCATCTAATTCCCCATTCTCCTCAATGGTAACTGGGAAGTTAACCACACGTTGGCCCCAACATCAGTGTTCCCTCCAAGGGTTGCACCCATCTGATCCACTCTACTAAGTGTTCTGATCAGTCCAATCTATCTCCATTGGATATTAAACTTGTGGCATACCCTGGGCTAAACATGAGAAGTTGAGGAAAACCTTAGAAACATTCCTATGGTATAAACTTCCTCGCATTCGACGTGAGAGGACTCGAGCTACCACACCCTCGAGAAGCACTATAATAAGGGGAAGAAACTCAAATGTGCTAATGTCCCAGTGTCCAGACATGCTAGTGATGTCCAATGTGACTACTCTTTTAACTGAAGGATGTTTCCCTAACTAGACCCCATGGAATGTCCTGACAGAAGTAGTGTAATAAACTAGTGCTCATGAAGAGATGGCACCAGGATGAGTTTCATGAACAACATCTGCAATCTATAAGGGAGACCCACACTAGGAGAAAATATCGGAGGAGGAATCCAAGGAAGGAAGTACCGACATCCCATCATCCCATTTTGATCAAGGAGAAAACGTCCCTGAACAAGGAGAATTTGTCGACCGCCTTTGTAAAGCTGAAATGAGGCGCAACAAAACCGCACCTTTCATCCCCTTAGACGGATGCACACGCCCTAGCGAAAGTGTCTAAAAAAGAAATGGTGAACCTGATGTGAAGTTATTCTCCTCAATATGTAGATTAGTATAGTTTGAGGCATCAATGGATTAGCATGTCACTAGATCCAGTTATTTGGAACCGGGTCCTGCCAGGAAAATAGTGTTTCAGGTGTGAAACTCCCCAAAAGTTGGGGTATTAGAATGTTGTACATCCCGTTCTGCAATTTTGTCAGTGTGGATCACTCTTACCAGTCATGGAAGATGGAATGGATCTGGGGCATTGGTTGTCGATTCATTTTTCTTTCAACACTAATGATTTAATCTCCCGGATCCTCAAGAATCAAGTTGTTGCACCTAGAATGTGATCATTGCCTACACACCGACATAGGGGAAGGATTAGTGCCAACACGACAGTCCCACATGTTTTTTTCTCTTTTGTGATGGCCTCTACACCCGCAACCATGGGGCGCTCATGACTCATCTCTCAGTCTGAGGCCATCCAAGAATGGGTCATCAATGACCTCGTGCATCATTACGAGGATGAATGCATAATCCCGAATCAGGATATGGCCCACCTAGACCTCGAGGCATCTGTGCCTCATCATCAACGCCTACCCCGAGGGCCACGCAGGGAGCCACTACTGCCCACGCCGACATATAATCATTTATGGAGCCTCTCCCCAGAACGCTTTGATGACTCCTTGCCTTACGCTAACGAGGTAGGTGATGTCTGGCCCAGCCCAGTCAGAGTCCCATTCTAAGGGCTCCCAGCAAGGGCTCCCACCCGGCTTCATCACCACCGCCACTCGGTCTTGCTGGATGAGGAGAAGGTAATCCACGTACCTACACCACCGGCTCCAGTTCGCCTGACCCGACCCTAGTGTCGAGTGAAAATTGAGGACGCCCGCCAGGGAGCGTCAATGTCGGCGGCTACTATGGCCCGAGCCACCACCGACATATATCAACAGTTCCCTGATTACACTGATCATGGGAACTTATATGCCCAACCAGGATCGAGGCCCCAACTACCCCACGGGTAGGCTGGGTCGACTCTCTTTGTTGTTGGCACAAGCAGTGCCCACCGCAAACTAACCGGCAGTAATGCCACCTAGTACGGAGGTCCTCCCCGTACCACTACCACAGAGAACGCAGGCCTTCCCCGCTTCGAGGCTCAGCATTGAGGTTCACCCCGTTCCACCTTCAATCCAATTGAGGGTATTCCCCATGGCAATGACACTTGGTTCGGAAGTCTCTCTTGTACCCATTACACTAGGTATGGAGTCATTCCTCCTGCCTCGACCTCTGGTGTGGGGACATTTCCCATCTGGCCTCTATTAAACGCGAGGATCCTCCCAGTGTCCTCTTATCAGAAGGTGAAGGTCCTCCTCACCTCGATAACCAGAGGGGTAAAGGCCATCCTCGCCTCACTAGCACCCAACACGGAGGTCCTACCCATATTCAGCTACATCGGTTCAAGGATCCTCCCCATACTAAGGAAACCAGTGTAAACAAGCATGGAGGTCCTCCCCATACTCCTTCCAGTTCTAGAGGAGGTCACGACTTCTCCAGTGCTATCCATGGTGGTCCTCTCCTGTCCCCTTTGACATTTTTTCTGGTGCTCCCTGCACCCCAGCTTACTCAGGTGGAAACCCTCTCCACCTCACCACCAGTGCAGTCGAAAGACCTCGTGTCAGAAATGAGCCCTGTCCCAAGGAGCCACCCAGGGACAGGAAGGTGGGTCATCACCACCATAAGAATAATTCTAGGAAGGTCTGGACAGAGATCAAGCCAGTCTAATTCTTAGACTCTGAGGAAGAGTACAACTCAACACAGGAACACTCCTCTCGCTCATCTGAGTCATGGGATGGGGCAAGAGTGAGGCACATCAACCTAGTACTTCTAGAATGTGAGGTCCATAGTATTCCCACCTCCCTCCAACATTATATATAGGAGGATAAAAATCTATCAACCCCACATGTCACAGTCATGCAATTACTACCGTCATCACCATAAGTGCTCTGTACCTCGACAAGAGATCACAGAGAGCTATTTTGGGGGGCAATGGCGGGCAAGCATCATCATGGCCTATCGCTAGTAGCCCTATCCCTTGATCTAGGAATTTAATCCATCATCCCATCTTATTATGACATAGCATCTAGCTCACTACACTCTTCGGAGGACTGCCCAAGATTCGGCGGCCGGTCAGTTCGCTCGCCGTACTCTCCACCAGTCAGCCTATCGTCCCAATGGTCTCCCTCAGCACTGCTACCAGTTTTCATCCACCCCCATTTGATGAATGATGAAATCAAGGGCCAGACCTTGAATCTAATCCAAGGAGCTTTTATAACTTCCTTGTAGTGTACCACTTCCCTGAGATGTTTTGGCCCATGGCAGCGCCGAATTTTCGCGCGCCAGAATTCCTCACCCCAGAGAAGGTGGAATGTTTCTTCCAAACCCTATTGGTGATACACTTTCTCCTTCATCATCATTGAGTGGTGTATCTCAAGATCCAAGAGCATCTTGCAGACACTGGCGAGCAATGTTTTCAATTCAATCTAGTTGTGCACTCTGTGGACTAGCGCCCAGAGTCACCATGTCGTCGTAAGGTCCTCTAAGAGAAATGCATTCATAGTTTCAATATACTCCGCAGGATCATAAATGAGGCTTCCCCCCCACGTGAAAATCTATGGATGGGGGTATTATGAGGCCATCCTCTTCATTCCTACCCAATGAAAGCTCTACTTGTGAGGTGATATCAAGGAAATGCCCCCAGGAAGGGTCACGGTCAACATTGCTGACATAGTGGACGAGGAGGATGAGTTGGAGCTTCTTTATGAGGACTTACCCCCCAAGGCCCTGCCACCACTATTGGACCCATCGGGGAGGGTTACTCATTAGCAGAGGAACCTACTAGGTCTCCATGTGCCCACCAAGGCATTAGTACTTAGCCGGAATGCCGGTAAGGGTAAAGAGCACATCAGAGCTGCCAAGCACTCCGACCCATCCACCTGAGTGCAGAAGATAGAGAAAGACCCTACGAAGGACACATTGTGCCAAAAACTTTCCGAGCAGAATAATTTGGTTGAAAACCTCATGGTTGAACATGCTACAGAGTGATGACCGGACTACGGTGACCCTAGGCCAGGGCAGTAGGGGCAGGAACAACTTCCCCTCAGCAAGCTTCCTCCAGGGAACCCTGACCGTCCTGCCCCCACAGACAAGTTTGAGGCCCGAACCTATGGAAATAGGGTTCATTATGTCTTGACAAACCCTCTCGAATGGTGAGACAATCCAAGGGAGCCTGCTCGGGCTCCCCCAGCCGCCCTGAGGGGCGTGCCGCCAGCCGCTCCATGAGCCACTGGGCTTGCTTACCGGGTTGAAGAACCTGCCAACGCACTTGTGGTTAGGGATCCCCAACGAGATAGGGACCCCCGCCCAGATGATCCAATGGTGGTACTCATTTCCCGCCTAGAGGAGTTTGAGACTTTATAGGTGGCAATCCCACCTGATGGAAAGCCATACCCATCATGGGTGGATGATATGTAGGCACCTCCGGGTTTTAGGAATCCAATCTTCTTGCCCATTAACAAGACGGGGGTCCCGCTGCCACACCTAGCCCACATCAGCTCACAGTGTGGGACCATGTTAGGAACTCCAGTATATTAGGAGGCTACCAAGCCCTGTTGTTTTGTTCAAACATTGGAGGGGCCTGCATTCGTCTGGTACAACCAGCTTTCTGTTGGATCTGAAACCCGCTAGGAGGACCTTCGCAGGAAATTCCTCTACCAGTTCATCTCCAACACATGTAAAACGAGCATTGCAGACCTCTTCAAGTGCAAAAAAGGCCAGATGAGCGTGCCACAGACTTTATCGCCTGATGGAAAGGTCTTACATATTCCCTTGACATGCAACTGACTCATGAGAAATTAATGACGATGTGTGTAGGAAATGTCAAGACGGAACTGGTTCCCTCTCTAATAACCCATAACTACCTCGGGGGAATTCAAGACTTCTCTGACAAGGCCCAACGCCTGGAAGAATCCCTGCAACAGGTTAACCAGACACATTCATTGCCTCCCACAATTCCAACGAGAAGGGATGGCAGAGCTGAGCCTGCCAAGGTGGGACAAATAGAGGCCCCCCAAAAAGCTGTAATTATTACCGTTAGGGATCTTCCCCAGCCTCACAGAGGCCTGGTACCATAGGCACAACCTCTATCTCAGCAGCGGCTTCCTTAGAATCAGCAGGTGCCCCTGCGAAATGCGTCGCCACCGCCTACGCGGGTCAACCAGGCTCTGCCTTCTCGACAGGTCCCTCCACCTCCTTGTCAAGGCTAGGCTCTAATTCACCCCCTTTTGGATAGAATAAATAGAACCTATTCATTCAACAAGAATCAGATCCCCGTCTATTTCCAAAGTTTCTTTGAATAAGGGATTGTGTGTTTTCTTGAGTGCATAAGGCCAGAAGAGGCGAACCTCACTGATCGCCCCAACTACTATCCCTATCATCGGATCCTAGGGCACACCCTCAATCTGTTCTATTTTTTTCAATACTGGATCCAAGACCAGGTCGATAAAAACATAGTCAGGCAGGGCCCAGCCCCGGCACAAGTGGTATGTGTCATCGTAAGGCCAGATAGTAGCAGCGACAACGACAGCGAGTGGCGGCCCGTTTCTTACCACGAGTCCCAGAAGTAGGAAGACCGGATGGCTCAAGAAATGGTTTCTTGTGATCATTTCATCTTTCATACATGCCTAAATCAGTTGGAGCCTTTATAATCTACAACCACTACTTATGCATTGTCATCTTAGTCGGCCTCTTCCCAGAAGAACAAGAATCAATGGCGCAAGGGAAAGCAACACGCCCTCCCAATGCCACCATCGTCCCACACTCTCAGCAACTTTATTCCTATAGAGATGGATATTCCTCCCGGAATCTTCCGAGTCATGGATGAATCTTAAAGTGATAGTCAAGGGTATGTTTTGGTTAATACTGTGGAGTTGGTAAATCCCTATATGACTCCTAACGACGAGGTGCATCAGGCGAACCTCCCTAACATCCCCAGCCAACACCAATTTCAGTGGAGCCATGACCATATGGTTCATTGAGGCACATCATTTGGACCCTCCAACCAGGCCGTGCATGCCACTAAGACCAGATAGCAGGCCCAGCGCAGAGTTTAGCATGCACATCCTCTCCATCCGGTGTCCTCAGGCCTGTCTCCACCACCGTTTGTGTTGTTGGATCAGGCAGAGCCGCTTCGACCATGACACGAACAGCCTCTCCCCACTATACACCAGTATTATTAATCCGGCCCTCATCCGGTAGCTACTCTTTGGGATTCGACTATTGAGAAACTGGATATGCCCAGCACCAGTCAGCCGTCAGCCTAGCTGGCAGGGCCCACCATGCCTCCTGTCACAGAGCGGCCCCCTGCAAGCAGAAGTTCATGCCTGGAATGGAAGTATGATGTTCTAAAGAAGCTTGCTAGCATCTTAGTAGGTCTCTCTATCTTCTAGGTCCTTCACATGTTGCAATATATGTGTGAGGCCCTCGCTGAGGCTTTAAGAAGACCCCCCCAGTTTGAGACGGAGGTAGCAGCTACAGAAGCCTTTCACGATGAAGCGGTCAAGAACGCTGAATGTCAGGCCATCATTTATTACACTGGAGAAGATTAAGACTCTCCCATACAGGGGAAGATCTTCCCACTGTACATCACCGTCCAGTTTAACGACGTGGAGGTTCGATGTTGTCTTGTTGACACCGGCTCCGAGATTATCCTTATCCTGACACGAACACTACGGAAGCTGGGGTTATCCGAAGGTAACATGACTCCCTATAATTTAATAATCTAGGGATATTATAGGACAGATCATACCCCAGTCGTTAAGATTCATTTGATGGCCCTGTTCGGTGGCCTAGTTTCCAGCACCGAGTTTATAGTTGTCTCCCAATACACTGCGTACAATACATTGATGGGTAGACCATGGTTAGACCTGAACGCGGTGGTCCCCTCATCGTATCACCAATGAGTCAAGTACTCCCTCAATGGTCGATTAAGTGTACTTCAAGGTGATGCATCTCCTTTCACCTCTTTTGAATCCCGCTATCTTGATGTTGAAAATTACATGAGCAAGGATAAACAGATTCAAGCAAGTGAGGTTGAGCCCGTCACTGTCGCAACCGACCCTCGGGAAGGGATGGATGATGCCTACATCTTCTTGATCCATCGATTGGAGGCGAAGACCCCTGATATGGGGAAATGTTTTTTTGTCTACCATATTAGGGGAAAGAATATTCCCTAGTCTATGTGATGGCATAAGATAACCTCGTATTCTTACACAAATCAGGCTCAGGTGATCTCGGAGCCTCCTACACCTGTAAGGTATCGAGATGTCCGCTCCATGGCAATGGAAGTACATCATACATGTCTGTTTCACCAGGATGGAATTAACTAGCTCAATAGGACGCAAAACTACTGGTTTAATATAATCAAGCGTGGACCCTTGGGCCGAAGACCAGATAGGATCGGGTCGACAGCCTTCATCGCTATGGTTTTGGAAGTAATAGAATCTTCTGATGCGTTGACCACTGTTGCTCTGGCTGGTACCAGTCTCCCATCAGAATCTGCTGACCTAGAGGAAGCTCCTCCCACTGGGGATCCCTATTTCACAATTGAGGAAGAGGATCTGTAGGATGCCCCCCCTTTCTTTGAAGAGGGCATCTCTTCCACATTCGATGAACTGGTACAGGTGAACCTCGATAGCATGGTGGACCCGATACCCACAATGATCAGTGCCTCCTTACCCCCCGAGGAGCAACAGTGGTACGTGGAATTCCTTATACAGCATCATGACGTGTTTTTCTGGAGTTACGATGAGATTCTAGGACTAGATCCTCGAGTAGTCATCCGCTGTCTCGGTATTCCGACAAATCATCGTGGGTTCAAACAACCTGCCAGAAAGATGCACCCTTATCACGATGCCATGGTTGAGGCCTAAGTTGACAAGATCATCAGGGATAACTTCATTAAGGAGGTATATTACCCAAAATGGATAGCCTACATTGTGCCAGTCAGGAAGAATAACGGACAAATCATAGTATGCATCGACTTTCGCGATCTCAACCGTCCATGTCCAAAAGATGATTTTCCCCTTCATGTGATGGAATTGTTGATCGATTCTATGGTTGGGTTCCAAGCCCTCTCCTTCATTGACGGTTACTCTGGATACAACCAGATCCAAATGGCCCCTAAGGACAAGGATTCCATAGCTTTTAGGGCACCGCAAGGTACGTTTTTTACCAGGTCATGCCCTTCGGCTTAATTAATGCAGGTGCCACCTATCAGCTGGTCATGCATCGCATATTCAAGCCAATCCTCATGACCTTGGTGGAATTCTATGTGGATGATCTGGTGGTCAAATCTCCCCAGTGCCAGGACCATCTCAAGTACCTCGAGAGAGTGTTCGGCTTCCTTTGTTCCCGCCACCTGAAGATGAACCCATAGAAATGTGCCTTTAGGGTCACCTATGCGAAGTTCCTTGGCTTTGTTGTCAGGTACCGGGGCATCGAGATCAACCCAGAGAAGATCAAGGCCATCAGTCAGATGCCTCCCCTGAGAAATATTCACGAGCTTTGAGTCTTCTAAGGACACTTATCCTACACACACCAATTCATTGAGAATCTGGTCAGCAAGTATATGCCCTTTTCTAGGCTCATGAAGAAAGGCTCCACCTATGAGTGGGAAGAGGAGTGTCAGACCATGTTCGAGGAAATAAAGCAGCATCTGCTCTAGCCTCCGGTCTTGATGCCACATGTCTCTGGAAAACCATTGATCATTTATATGAATACCCTAGAATGATATCTTGGCACCCTTCTCATCCATAAGAATAATGAGGGAACTGAAAACAGCCTCTACTACCTCAGCTGTATGCTCCTCCATACAGAGACCAGATACTCCCCATTGAGAGAAGCTGCCTTGTAGTCATATTTGTCATGAAGAAGTTGCGACATTACCTACAGCACCACGAGGTATAGTTGGTGTCTCGGGTAGACCCATTGAAGTACATTATGAATCTCCCCATGTTGACCGGCCATCTAGCACAGTGGGTAGTGATTCTTCAGCAGTTAGACATCAGGTCCGTGCCTCAGAAGGATATCAAGGGACAAGTATTGGCATATTTTTTTACTTCCCATCCCACTCCCACTGACTAGTCCTTGGATCTCAATTTTCTTGATGAGGCAATCCTCTCAGTAGATCATGTCATCCCGTGTTGGCAAATGCACTTCGATGGCACCTCCTGAAGCCCCACTGATAGGAGGCTCAATGATCCCAGACTCAATAGGGTTGGAATGGGCATTGTCTTTATTACCTCGATGTAATCCATCCTATGATACTCATTCCTATTGTCAAAAGGTTTCACCAACAATGAAATAGAGTATCAGGCTCTTATCACTAGCCTCGAGATGGCCCTCGAGATCGATATTCCCCATTTGCGTGTGAAATGGGATTTAGAACTAGTCATCAAGAAAATCAACGGTGACTCTATCGTCAGGAAGTCAGAGATAATTCCAATATTGGAACACACTCTCCATCTAATGGACCAGTTCCCATATCGGCTAGAAGTTACTCATGTCCCTCGATCTTAGAACGGTCGAGCAGATGCTATGGTCTGCCCGGCTGTATCAGTTGCAGAACCCGAGCAGGATGATCTGATTATACACATAGAACATCACAGAGTCATTGCTCCAGTCACCCCATAGGATGACGACAGTTAGTGGGTAATCCATCTTACCACTAGGGCCTCCACATCAGGACCCCCAGGTTCCTCAGATGTAGTGATTGAAGATACCCCTAACTAGAGAGTCCCCTTTGTCGAGTATCTCCAAAATGGTTACCTCCCGGCTGATCGGGCTGAGTGTGAGCAAATATGATGTCGCGCACTATAGTTTACCCTCCAGAGTGGTCCCAATCTTGAGAAGATCCTCTACAAGCACAGGTTCAATGTTTTTCTACTCTGTTGCATCCAAGGAGTTGATATTTCTCATGTCATGCAGGAGGTTCATGCCAGTTCATGTGGTGCCCA
Source organism: Viscum album (assembly GCA_963277665.1). Taxonomy (NCBI): domain Eukaryota; kingdom Viridiplantae; phylum Streptophyta; class Magnoliopsida; order Santalales; family Viscaceae; genus Viscum; species Viscum album. The sequence continues at coordinate 1,362,110,887 of OY728143.1, read as the reverse complement.
CCAGATTAGGCTGAAGCTATCCCACCAGATCTAGAGACTGGGGTACTTTTGGCCCTCCATGATCCATGATTGCATCGAGTTCACCAAGAGATGTCGGGCGTGCCAAATTCATTCTAACTTCATGCATCGGTCGCCAGAACTTCTCCACTCCACCATGTACTCTTGGACGTTTGCGGTATTGGAACTTGATGTTGTGGGACCATATCCACCAGCGACAGCTCACCAGTGCAGGTTTATCCTGACCACTACAGATTTCTTTTCCAATTCGGTAGAGGCAGTTTCACTCAAGGAGGTCAAGGCCCATTCTATCATTGATTTCGTGAACTCTGATATCATCTACTAGTTTGGATCCCCTCACGCCATCCTCGCCGATAATGGAACCAACTTCTGAGCAGTCGAGATGAAGAAATTGTATACCAAGTACAACATCTGTTCGAACCATAAATCCTGCTACCACACAAAGGAAAATGGACAGATCGAGAAATTCAACAAAACAATCTCTAACATTTTGCACAAAATGGTTGGTCAGAATAAGAAGAGTTGGCCAGACTAGCTCCCCAATGCTCTTTGGGCTTATCGGACAACGGCTCTTAATTGCACCCAGGTGACCCCATATTCCCTGGTTTACAGAGCTCAGGCCATCCTACCCATCAAGATCTAGCTTCCTTCATTACACACAGTGGTCTATGACTATAAGGCACCATATAAGGTAGCTGAAATTCGTTTGGATGAATTGGAAGCACTTGATGAGAATAGGCTTCGTGCCCTGCACAATCGGGAAAGGAATCAGAACAAGATAGCTAGAGCCTTCAACAAGAAGGTTCCCCTCCACTATTTCATAGAAGGAGACTTGGTATTGGCCCTTCAGACACCAATGATCCCCAGCAGAAAACCACCCAAGTTAGAGCCCAAATGAGAAAGACCTTACATAATTTACAGGGTTCACCCCAATGGTGAATACTCCCTGGTGACCATGGATGGTGAGCGTATAACTCCTCCCACCAATGCCAATTTCCTCAAGTAATATTTTTCCTGAGCCTACTAGTCATACATGACCTTAAACTGGACGGTCTGTATGACCCTAAACTGCATGATGGTCCCGCATGACCCTAAACTTCATGACGGTCACGCGTGACCCTAACTGCATGATGGTCCTGCATCACCCTAAACTGCATGACAGTCTCGCACGACGCTAAACTACATGATGGTCCAGCATGACCCTAAACTATTCGGTCCAACATAACCCTAAATTTTTCAGTCCTGCATGACCCTAAACTCCTTCGTCTTGCATGAAATTAAATTGTATTTTGTCCTACAAGACGTTAAAATTCAACCTTAGAACTATGTGTGTCTTGATTCTGATTCCATGGGATACGTAAAAACGCTCAAACATTTCGTCTTGAGCCCAGACCCAAACTATATACTTTGAATATTCCCTCTGGATATAGTTCTATCGGAGGATCCTTTCCTGGTATAGTGTAAGCTTTTTAGCCCCACTCATGTTAGGATTACAATAGTCCCACCATGTTCCCACTCCCCATTCTTTTATCCTCCCATGTCCTCATCGCATGATGTTAAATTGCATGGCCTTAAAGAACTACGTACGACTTGATTTCCATCCCCATGGGATACGTAATAATTCCTGTACATTTCGTCTGTTGGCCCAGCCCAAATGCCTGAATCTCCCCTTGGGTCAATACATATGGTGTGGTGCTGATTTTTGACTCAATACATGTCGAGCTCATCTCGATTCCACTATACATCACACTCCCTTGAGGTGTCCGCCTCTTTCACCACCCAACTTGACTTTAAAATGTATGGGTACAACTATGATTCACCCATTACTTTGATTGGGAATCCATCATCCTTTTCATCCAGAGGGGCCCACGAACAGTAGGGATTCTAGGCCCAAGGGCTATCCTACCACTTTGGGCCAACGTCCTCGAGGATGTTGATCAACAAGTTGATACAAGTCCCGCGCTGAGAATATGTTCATCAATCGATTCTCACTTATTGTTCCCATTGCAAGACACTATAAAGAAACTATTTTCAGAACATGGTCAACAGCTATCCTCTGTCATTAGAGCCACCCCAAGATGTACCAAACATTGAGTTCAGCGGTTCATTCTGCCCCGTTGTATCTCCAAGAGACGAACTCCCTTCAGGCGATGCCAACTATCTAACCCTTATATGAAAGGTAAAGCCAATACATCTCCTTGTTTCCCACATTGAGCACTGCTCATGTGGGATTAGGAGTTGTGATGAGGCGGTAACTGCATAAGAGGTCACATGGCTACAATTAGCCGGGATGCCCAACCTCAGGCCCCTTGTTTTTTTCTGGACGCTTGGCCTTTTATAGCCCCTGGCACTAGTTCTAATTTAGGGCTGTGTGGTGTGGTATGGGATTATGTCCTCATTCATGTTCGGATATTTCTCCATTCCATACATATCCCCTTGAGACATCCCTCCCATCATTTATCATCCATATTGTGAGCACATTTCTTGCTGCACTTCGCGTGCCCAATCTCGGGCCCCCGGCCCAAGTCTTAACTCTTACATGATTTTTTAGTATGGTACAAAATTATGTCCTTATTCACATCGAGTTACTCACTGCACCATACACCTCCCTTGTTTGGGGTATCTTACCCCTTTCTTCATCTTCACTACAAGACGCTAAACTACAAACTGGCCAAGCCTTTCCGTCTGAGGCCCAGCCTCAGGACCCTTAGGCTTTTCTTGCCCCTGGCCCAAGTTCTCATTTAGGGTTGTGTGGGGTGGTATGGGATTATGTCCTCATTCACGTCAGTCTATTTCTCCATGCCACACATATCCCCTTGATACATCCCTCCCATTATTTATTTTCCATACCATGAGCGCAGACCCTACCGCACTTCGTTTGCCCAATCCCGGGCCCCCGGCCCAAGTCTTAACACTTACGGGATTGTACGGTGTGGAACGTGATTATTTCCTCATTCACGTCAGGTTACACGTTGCACTGTACACCTCCCTTTTGGGGTATCTAACCCCTTTCTTTGTCCTCACTGCAAGATGTTAAACTGAAAATTGGTTGGGCCTTTCCGTCTGAGGCCCAACCTCAAGACCCTTGGACTTTTCAGGCCCCCGGGCCAGGTTCTCACTTAGGTTAGTAAGGTGTGGTATGAGATTATGTCCCCATTCACATCGGGTTACTCTCCATGTCGTACAATTCCTATGCCTAGGGTATATTACCCATTTGCGTCCTTACTGGAAGACGATAAACTGCACATTACTCCCTTCAAGAATGATGTGTGGCTTGATTCCCATCCTCATGAGATACATAGGACCGCCTGAATGTCTAGACTTCAGGTATAACCCCATCTCTTTGAAATATCCCTATCATCTTGGCCCCTTGGCCTGAATTCCCCTAGAGAGAGGAATATATGGTGTGGTCTGGGATTATGTTCTCACTCACATCTGATGATGTTACGACCACACCCTATACCTACTTCTCCTAAGATTTCTCCATACCCTTGTTTCATAATTATCATTTTATAATAATCCACCATCTAGTTGACCCCCTGACCCTCTTCAGCGATTCACCAATGTCCCCGAGAGTACTCTGGTTCAGCACTTAGAGTGTCAGGTTCTTCTCGGACATGATTTCAACCATTTTTTTCAGACTTTGTGTTCCCATTTTTTAGGGCTTCCATCACCTTTCACACCTGAAAGGACCCCCAGATGGCATGGATGCTCGGCCCAAGGCCCCCCCTACTATTACGGGCCAACGTCTTCAAGGGTTTTGAGAAATAAATTGATACAAGTCCCGTGTTGCAAATTTGGTTAGTGGTCAACGCTCGTTTGTTGTTCCCACCTCAGGTCATACGATATGGATGTGGTGTTTTGAACACGGTCAAAATTTATCCTCCATCATCATGATAACCCCATTAATCCCAAAATTTCGGTTACATGAATCGCATCCTTCTCCACCTTATCATGTCCGAGTATAATTTCGAGACTCTTGGTAATATTCCTCAGTGTGCATACACATGTTAGGAGGAAAAAAAGATGAGATAAGGAAATCATTTGGGGATCCACCAATTTCCCACCTTTTCATGTATTTAACGTATTTCAAATACCTTATCCTCCCTTGTTTACTACACCGAGTTCAACTCATGTAGGCTTAGGGATCGGATTAAGGTCCGCACTTACTTAGAATCATCCCGCTTTTCCATGGTCCAAGTTCTAAGACCTTAAACTAAGATCTTTTCGTATTTACACTTTGTATAACTACGTACAAATTGATTCCTATTCCATGGGATATGTAGGAACACTCGGACACCTTTTCTATGGGTCTAGCTTAATTGGGATCCAATCTTCCCTAATTCCTACCCTCTTACCTCTTTTTGGCCCCTTGGCCCGAGGTTTCATTCTCAAAATCAAGAACAGTGTGGTGTGGACCTTGTCCTCATTCACATAGGGTATTCTTTATTGAACCATTAAAATTCCCCCTTTAGCCTCATCTCTACTACTTCTATTCCACATGACATTAAAATACATGGATAGTCCCATCACATGACCCTAAACTGTGAAATTATTGTCCTGGCAGCACGATGAAAAACGACACTGCATTGTGGTGCCCTTGCTCAAGAGTCATCATGTTTGGTATCAGTCAAACACCATACCAATTTTCAATTCCTTCATTTTTCTTGATTCCTATTGCAATGCCTGGATTTTCTATTCTAGGCCCATCGCCTAAAAAAACACATCCATTCACCCTAAAGGAAAAACAAGACCTATCAAATGTAGGTTCTTTTGGTGCAAGGGCCAGACCCGAACGCCCTTTTATCCCCAACACTGGTACCTTACCATGACACCTCTCAGAACTAAGTATGGCTTGATTCCAATTCTCATGGTTTACGTAGGAACACCCAGGCATTTTTTGTCTCTGGGTCCATCCCCATGAATCTAAAAATCATGTCCCTTCTTTTTCAGCCCCTTGGCCTGAACTCATCTTGGAATATGTGGGGTGGTGAGTACCTATTAGGTTCTCGTTCATGTTGGGTATTTCAATACCCTCACCATGTGCTTCCCATATCTTTTCCCAGCCTGTTAAGAGTTCTATAACCCAAAACTAAAATATCCATATGGGAACTGTGTGTCACCTTTGGTTGTTTTTCTACCCTGCGCACAATCCATTAAATCAAGCCCCCCTTAAAGGTCCACCCTAAGACCTTAGGCTGAAATCATGTGACCCTGGGAAACTTTCCTTGGGAAGGGACTTGACTCCCACTATCTAATATGTCTTATAGTCGTATTCAGATGTGTTTTGACAAAGAGCCCAAAGTGTGGAATTTTCACAGGGACATTCCCCTCGTTCCATGTCCAAGCATCATGAGCATGTTATTTGGATCCTCATCCTCTTCCACATCTGAAGGGGCCCCCTTCACAGAATGGTCTCATGCTGCCTCGGCTCACCTACCGTTTCGGGCCAACTTCCCTAAAGACCCCGGATGGCATTTGTGACAGGTCATGTGTTTCGAACACGGTCAACAATCGACCCTCATTTTTATGTCTCCATTCCAGGATAAAATGATATAAATGATCTGTTTCAAACATGGTCAACAACTATCCCCTATTTTCACACCACCATCATTGTGGTCGATATTTTGAGCATCATGATTCACATGTTTCTACTCCCTTATGTTCATGTGGACTTCCAAAATACTCGTCTTTACACTTCAGTGCATCTAGGTGCGTTATATAGGTGGGTCAGAATCAGTGGGAAAATAGTCATCTAATTCCCCATCATCCCTAATGTGTGCCTCCCTGTTCTAGGAAAGTCCCATCACTACTTCTTGTTTCCCACAATGAGAACGACTCACGTGGGCTTAGTAGTTCTGGTAGGACGTGTACTCACGCAACCATTGCCACACATGCCTTTCCTCATCCCGCATGACATTAAAATGCACTATCAGAACTACGTATGGCTTGATTCCCATCCTCATGGGGTATATAGGAACGCCCAACCACTTTGCTTCGGGCCCATCCTATTTCTCACTTTTGGTCCCTTGACCAGAAAAGTTTCCTCTGGGGATAGGTGGGGCGATTTGGACTCCAAGTCCTCATTCACATCGGATTTATAGCTACCGTGCCACATACTCCCTTCGAGGGATCTTCCCTTTCACTCCATATCCTATCATATGAAGTTAAACTACATGAGTTTATATTTCCTCAATGGATGACTCTAAATTGTGGTTCTACCCTGAACAATTTGGGATTCCCTATGTTAATCATGGGATGCTTCAGTTTCATCTCCAGAGAGAAGTCTCCTTACAAGTGCTGGTATCTGACCACACTGTGCCCCAAGAACTACGCTTGGATTTATTCCCATTCTCATGGGATACGTAGGAACCCCCAGACATCCTGTCTCCGGGTCCAGCCCCAGGAATCATAATTCTTGTTTCCCCCTCTTTTTTAAGTCCCTTGACCTAAGTTCATTTGGGGAACCATGAAATTGCAGCTTTACCCTGAACAAGTTCGGGGTTCCCCACGATATATGTTGGGTGGCGATATTTTCCTTTTCAAAGAGGTCCTTTTCAAAATTATGTTTGATACCTGATCAGGCCTGTGTATCCACCGAATTCATTTCCACCACGGTGGCGTAATTTCAAGAGTGTTGGACTCTAGTCAAACAACCCATCACTTCACTCTCTATGCTTGGCGTGCCCTTTAGTCGGACCCTCGTACTCTCTCATGTTTAAAGGAACCCCCTAACAGTATGGATGCTCAGCCTATGGCTCACCTACTATCCTGGGCCAACGTTCCAGAAGGCTAATCGATTACAATTTGTGTTAGGCCCCGTGTTTCGAACATGGTCAGCGGTTAGCCCTTGTTTTTCATCCCCATTTTAGGATAACACAATATAGATGTTGTGTTTCGAATGCAGTCAATAGTTATCTTTTATTATCATGCCATCCCCATAGTGTTTCGAATATGGGGTATTTTAATTCACACATTCAATTACCTTATGTTCAGATTGGATTCCAATTCCCCAGGCATTACCCCACTCATGCACTAGAGCACATTGGAAACACGGCACGTCGATCATTATGAGGTCCTCATCCTCTGATCGGGCCTCTCCTTTCTCTTCTCGAAAATCTGGATTGGTTGTTCAAGCCCCTGGATGCCTGGGTCATGGTCTATACTCCCACATTTTAACAGAAAAATAAGGTGGTCATCCCTTGTTTCTCACATCAGGCCTAACCCACGTGAGCTTAGGGATTGACCACTGGACACTCCACGAATGTCACATGAATGCAATTAAACAACACAAATAATGGAGTTCATGCATTCAGTTGGAATAAAATGATTAAAGAAAGAAAGTACGTTCAAAGGTTACTGGAATCACAACACCCTAGGATCGACCCCTCCCATGGACGGGTTGACATCATCAAAAGAGTGTATCAGCTCCGACACTCTTTGGCTGGTGGAATCCAGGATTTGCTACCAGCTGTTCAGTTCATGCTCCTCCTCGGTATCAATGGGGCGCAATTCATCAGCCGCAATCTGGACCCGCCCCATGCCAGTCCAGATGATGATCATTTCGTCAGAGGCTCGCTTCATTCCCTCTTCTACCTTTTCCAACTAGGCCTTTAATCACAATATTAGCACATATTTCACATTGAGGGAGGCCGAGTGCTCATCCACCTGATTCTGCAGCCACTGGACCTCATCTTCAGCCTCCTGAAGCCTCTTAATGTTCACCGCTTTCCTCCGTTTCCAACCCACACTGAGGCCACAGTCATGCTCCCGAATCTTATCCTCCATAATATCTCAGACAAGCATGTGAAGACGTTGGGCATCCACTCCCCCAGCACACAGTTTGCGCAGTAGAGAGTGAAGTCTGTCCATATCATCCACCCATAGTGCTTGGGGGTGTCATCAATGAAGTGCTTGATCTGCTTCCATGATCGGCAATGGACTATTCTACTTTCCTCTTCATCGGAGGCCGTCTCGTCCTAGTCAGCGCGGTTGGAAGGCTCAGATACAGGGAATTCCCCCAGAAACTCTTCAGTCGGGTCCGCATCTGGTGTTTGATTAGGCATGGAGGGACTTGGTCTATCCGATCGATTCTCATCATTGAACCCCACCTCGATGATCTCAGGCTCAGCCTCCCTGATGGTCCCACTAGTGATTGGGAGTACCACAATTTGATCAATCCGGGCCTACACCTCCATAGTCACCGGCATTCCCCAAGGAAGGACACTACCAGGGGTACTGAATGACCTCTCCAAGGAAACCCACACCATTTGGAGGACTGTGTGTTCCAAAAAGGGATCATGCATGTAATTTAACATGGTCGATGGATGACAATCATTAATTTGGTAGAGGAGACTTACTGAGATCAAATTCTCAGTCTCATTCTTGGGTTGATGCCATCGGTACCCTGAAGCATGGCCCTCCATATATTGCTGGAAGGTCTGATGATTCGGGAACCACTTCGGGTATTTCTCCCCCACCATACATGTTGATCTCCCTAGTAGAAGGTCTGGACATCAAAGGTCCTACGTCCTTATCTCTTGAAGGTCAATAATGAGCTCTGTGCACAAGGCCCTTCTACACAATTCAGATGTTAGGAAGGTGTCTAGAATGACCTAAAAGTAGGCCCTGAATAAGGGGTTTGGAATATTTACCTCAAGGTCCTTGGCAAACTCTTCATGATCTGAGTCTTGATCCCGGACTTCACCCTCCTCCAATGGGATCCCTCTCCCGGCCTCATCTCCCTAGGAGGATTCATTTGATTCTTCTAACATAGGGAACCGTTCCCTTAAGTCAGTAACCGACAACTGTGGGAGAGTGGTGCGATCAAGAAACACCTTGAATCTATTTTCCATCAGACGTGGGGTATCCCGGGAGTGCACAAAGTCCTCCAGATCTATCAGGTATTGAGCCACGTCTGCCTTAGATACAACAAAGCTGGCCCTGATAGGGCCAATCCCTGGTAAATCCATCCCAAAATGGTTCATATGTTGCCACATCTCTGACGGGTCGAGGAATTTCCAGTTAACTTTGCTAATTTCCTAGGCCTCTAGGAAGACATCATTCTCAGGCATATCAATGTGGCACAACCTCTTCCTTGGGGCCTGAGTAGATATTCTACGAAACCCTCTAGGTGGCATCCCCATAGGATGGATCTAATCTTCCGGGACCACCGGGTCTGTTGCCACCACTGCCTCTCCCTCAACTGGTGTGGGCCTCACTGCTACGGCAGCCTTGCCAACGCGAGATTCCCCCTGACACCTTCCAACCTCAACCCCGAGGTTTGAGAGGCACACCATCATCAACTCAAATGGTTGGTTTCTTCAGAATTTCCCCCGGGTAGTCTGCCTCCCAACTCTGGGCATATTCTTTCACTAACCAGATGACAATGGTCGGCGGAGGTAGCTGGTTCCGCATCTTCTCATCTTCCCATGTGAACATAAGCCACATCTGCATCATCACACATGAGTGTTCCACATAGTGCACCCCTAGATAGACATGCGGGGTTAGTCGCTACATGCACCAGAATTGTCAAGCAAATTTTTCCGGGGTGTATGGCTTGCAGAGAGGCACACGATCCACAATTGCCACGAAAACACCACCTCTAAAGGCCATGATATAGGCATGGTTATCCTCTATCCCCTAGCCATCATCATTGAATACCCCCATCCGCAATAGAAACAGGTGGAAATTGAACTCCTCCACCTTCCACACTCGGTTCAGAACCGATGGAGTGGTCAGCATAAATGGAAAGTTCCCATAAGCATTCAGGATGGAGGGGTGAATGTCCAATTCTGGAGGGGAAATGGGGTTCGGGTATTTGTAAACCACCAAGAAATTTGTCAATATCCACCCATACAGGAGGTGGAATGGCCCGCATATTCTCTGTGGCCTCTTTCCCTCACTGATATGCCACAACATCTTATATATCTTGGTGAGCATCAGGATCCCAAGTTTGACCTGCCCTCCTTTCTCCAACACCAATGCCATAATAAATGTTCTTGGTGACACTCCCATGTTGGTGTCCCTCACTAGCAGGATCCAACCATAGATGAGAGCTACGATGAACGCTGCCAGCCTGAATATCGGTTGTTGTTGGGTGATGACACTAAATCCCCACTTCTTCCACTGGCTAACCTAAAAAATTCACCAGTATGAGTGATCTTTACTCCTGGCCCCCTTCAGGAAAGTATGAGGCCTTGCTGGAAACTGTCTGTTCTCCGAGAAGTTCAGGAACTATTTGATCCACTGCTTGAAATGTACGTCCCTCACTGCATCCTTGTCCTCTCCCGACACAAGCTCCATCAAAGTCATCGCCAGTGGTGAAAGTTTCTCTGGATCCTCCCACGCACACATGACGGGGAGGAATTCGTCATACATATCCCTCAGTATAGAGACCCCCAAGATCTGGTGGACATCCCACAAGATGATGTCGACTTCCCCATGGTGAAAATGGAATTTGTTGGTCCTCGATGACCACCTTCTCAACAGCTCTGGCATTAGCTGCTTCGGCTGGTAGATGTGAAACTAAGAGGCCCAAGCAGCCTCATACTGGCCCACTCTTCTCATCTCTACCCCAAATTCCTCTCACGAGGCTCCTACCTAGTAGGCCTAGTACCAATCGTCTATGAAGTTACCACCCTGGGACAGATCCCACTCCTCAGACCACCCCTTCTCCAGGTTCCCCAGAGCTTCCTTCAATATCATCCAATGCATGGGGGGAGACTTCTCTGGTTGTAACTCCTTCCTATCAACATTATGCAAGTAGTTGTATAAGAATTCAGAAATTATGGGTGTGAAGTCCTCCCGAGCATGGCCATCAGCCACCCTAAACCATCGGCGTTGGCACGACGTGCACCTGAACCAGTAAGCTGGTTCCTCCCGACTTCTTTCTGGGATTAAGACGTCATCCCTCAGCCCGAAGCCATAAAAATGAAACCTCCTGCATAACAGGTAGTTCCTCTGGTTCTCTGATAGGATCTCCACCAATGAACCATGGTCATAGTGGCTCTGAATTAGCTCTCCAAAACCCAGACTGTTCGCCATATCATCCCTTCAGGCAGCATCCACAAGGACCCCCAGGGCAGCTTCTTGACGAGACATTCAGTCTTTTAGGTCAGGGAAAATTTTGGGTTTGTTCGTAAAGCTCATTTGCGGAGTACATTCACGTAGTTTGTTCGTGGAGCCCTGCCTCGACCTCTGAACATGGAGTCACGAAGTGCATAGACTTGAAGTCAAAGACTCTCTATTCGCCAAAAAGATGAAAGACCGATTCACATAGATCAATCGTAGAGTACGCAGAGCATCATGAATCGAGAGTAATAAAATCCAAAATCATGATGGAGACAATGCAAAAAAGATAAATCAGCCCCTCTATTTATAGGAGACGACCCTCACAGCTTCGTAGTGCATCTCGATAGTGATGAGCATCACGGTGTGCCCAACCAACCCATCTCTTTCCTGCTCAGCAATCCTCCTTTGTGAGCCAGCTTCGCGAACGGCTAAGGAATTTTGGCAATTGACCCTCAGACTTTGACCCTTGATTTCTCCTCGGCTCCAAGTCTAAGGGAGGGCATTGGTTGGCACCAAAAATAGGAAGGGATAAGGATAATAAAAAAGTCTCTAAAGCTGCCTCATGAAGACCTTTTGTAGAGTGCCATGGCCCCATGAGCCCACCACGAAGCAAGGAGGCGGGATTCTCCACGAGACGATTTGACGTTCACGAGCCCGCCACGAAGCCAGGAGGCGGGGTTCTCCGTGAGCCCCTTTGAAGTTCGCGATCCCGCCACAATTCTAGGAGGCAGGCTACTCCACGAGCCCCTTTGGTGTTTGAAAACCCGCCACAAATCCAGAAGGAAGGCTGCTCTACGAGCCCCTTTGACATTCATGAGACCACCACAAAGCCAGGAGGCGGGATGCTCCGTGAGGCCCTTTGACGTTCATGAGCCCACTGCGGAGTGGAATCCATCTTTGCACCGAGTGATCTCTACTTCGTGGTGACTCTTGCCTATAAATACCGGCCTCCCCTCAGCCCAAAATACAGATTATCTGACATTTCCCCTTCATAGCTCTCAAATCGCGAAGAACTTTCTGCTCTACAATCCATGAGATGCTCAAGGTACTTTTGCTCTACGAAGTGCCTCCCCTTTTCCTTGTTTTCATCCCCTCTTTTGAGATGGATGACTTTCATGAATCTCATGGGCATTCGTGAAGGAAATAGATCCTCATGGGCACTCGAGTCATCATGAAGTGTTTATGCTTCGCGAAGCACCCCCCAAGCACATGTGACTTAAATGATAAGGCAGAGTCACTATGCCTCACCAAGAGCATTGCTTCATAAGGCCTCACTTTGTGAGGCACCCATGCTTTTAAGGGCTTTGCTTTGCGAATTTCCTTCCACTTCGCAAAGCACCTCTTGTATGCACCTATCCTCTAGGCCTAGGATCGACCACCCCACTTCGAGAACTACCTCTTTTATGCACCTATGCCCTATGATTATGTTAGGCCACTTCACTTTGTGAAGCCCACACCTTCACAAAGATCTTCCATTTCATGGAGCACCAGATCTCTATGAGGCCTCTACTCATAAATCCCTTTTCTGTACAACTCCCTCTCTTGTGGAACCTCCTGGGTTCGCACGATACAATTTCAAAGTCCCTTGGATGACACTACCTGTTGCGTTGCTTCGCCTCATTATTCTTCACATATGTACACTAACAGCTATGGATTCTTCTCATAGCCATGCTAACATGGACCCCCCAATAGTTCTCTCCATGACACCCCCCAATCACAGCATTACCGGTGCATTCCCTTTATCAAGGTCCAGAGGGTACCAGTTATGTAAGTCCTAGGGGTGCGTAGAGAACCCTCCCTCATCCGATATACAGGACGTTAAACTTCCAAGCACCATCTTCCTCAGCACATGACATTAAACCGTGACTTCCCCTCATGCATCTTACGCAGGGAAAGGGAGAACACCCTGTTGTAAGCCCCTAGATTTTCTTGCAGGATGTAGCATCCCTGCCCCACCTTTCTTCTATGCCAAATCCCTCTCCCGTTGGGCTTTGTCGCCATCGAGCCTCCATATTGGAGTAAGTCCCAACCTCTTCGGGCTTCTAACCATGCATAATCCCATGTTTCCTCTTTTGGTTGTGATCACGTGTAAGCCCCACTCCATTTCTAACAGATGCACCTTTCATGATGTGATCATCAGGTCTTTAATGTCTCTTGTTTCTCACACCGAGCATGACTCACGTGGGCATAGAGCAAGCATCGACCATGACATCCTCTCTAGGAATCCTAGAGTGTAATCCCAATGCCACCTGAACTACAAGGTCTTTGATCCTTGCTAAGGCAAGGTACGTAGGAAGTCTCTATGAGGATCAAGCCCACCACCCATTGGTCACTCCGACCCCCTTCACGTCAGTTCTCCAACACCCTGGGCAGCCTAGAGTGTAAGCCCCATGCCATCCTAAACTATGTGGTCTTTGATCCTTTCCAAGGAAGGATACGTAGGAAGTCATCCTGACGTTCAAGCCCACCTCCCATTGGTCGCTCTAACCCCATTCACGTCGATTCCCACATCCTAAACGACATGTTCTTTGATCCTTTCCAAGGCAAGGTATATAGGAAGCCTCCCTAAGGTTCAATACCAACACCCGGTCGTTCCGACCATCTTCACGTCGGTTCACCAACACCTTGGGAAACCTAGATTGCAATCCCCAATCCTAACTGAACTATGTGGTCTTTGATCCTTGCTAAGGAAAGGTACATGGGAAGAATCCAAGAGGTTCAAGCCCACCACCCATTGGTCACTCTGACCCCCTTCACGTCGGTTCACGAACACCTTGGGCCGCCTCAGAGCGTAACCCCCAAATTCCCCTATAACCTGAACTACACGGTCTTTGATCCTTACTAAGGCATGGTACTTAAGAAGCCTCCACGAGGTTCAAGCCCACCATCCACTCGGTCGCTTCGAGTACCTTCACATCGGTTCTCACCCGTCCTGCATGACGTTAAACTGTGGACCCAAATCAAAGATAAGTCATTGATTCCTCAATCAGTGGTAAGACGTTGCAACCTAAATCCACCTTGATCTACATGGTATTTGATCCTTTCCAAGTAATGGTACATAGTAAGCCTCCCAGAGGTTCAATCCCACTATCCACCGATAGTCCCGACCTTCTTCACGTCGGTTCGACCCTATCCTGCTGTAAGCAGTTGGGACCTCAATCAGTGGTAAGACGTTGTGATCATATTCAGTAGTAATCCGTTGACATTCTTATCTAGTGGTAAGACGTTGCACCCCCATCCAGTAGTAAGTCATTGAAAACCCCAATTGGCAGTAATTCGTCATCAGATGAACTACGTGGACTTTGATTCCATTCCAGAGGGATGTGTAGGAAGCCTCTTCGAGGATCATGCCCAAAACTAGCATCATCCTCATGACAGTTCCATTCCATTCACCATCCATTTCATTCAACCGCTCCATCATCCATCCTGATTCTTATCTGGGCCACCACATCCCAATGAAATCATGCCATATCATTCCCCATTCTCCTCAACGGTAACTGGGAGGTAAACCACACATTGGCCCCAACATCAGTGTTCCCTCTAGGGGTTGCACCAATCTGATCTACTCTACTCAGTGTTATGATCAATCTGATCTGTCTCAGCTGGATGTTAAACTTGCGGCATACCATGTGCTAAACATGGGAAGCTGAGGAAAACCTCAGAAACTTGCCTATGGCATATAATTCCTCTCATTAAACATGGGATTCCTTGGGCTTCTTTTCCCTCGAGAATCCCTATAATAAGGGGACAAAACCCAAACATGCTAATGTCTCAACTTCCAAACACGCCAGTGATGTACAACGCGACTAATCCCCTGACCCAAGGTTGCTTCCCAGACCGGACCCCTTGAAATGTCCTCGCAGAGGCAGTGTAATAAACCGGTGTCCACGAAGAGATGGCACCAGGAAGAGTTTCATGAACAACGTCTTAAATCTATAAGGGAGGCCCGGACTAGGTGACGAGTTCCGAGGAGAAATCCGAGGAAGGAAGAACCGACATCCCCTCATCTTATTTCGATCAAGGAGAAAAATTCCCTAAACAAGGAGTGGATGTCGCCTACCTTTGGAAAGTGGGAATGCGGGGTAACAAAACCACACCTTTTCCCCCACAGACAGACGCACACGCCCTGACCAAAGCATCGGAAACATTAATCATTCTTTAATGTTCTAATTTTACTTGGGGATCATTACCCAAAAAGAATAAAATTTTCTAATCCATATAGTTCATTTTTTAACATTAAACTAAACTGAAGTAATTGGGTGAAAAAGATGTAAGAATGGTATATCTTGAATTATCATGGTGTGCACTTCATATTTACATGTAATCAGTGTATAATCATCCATTCATATCTCACTTCACCTTCTTCTCATTATCTTTTCAGAGATGAAACAACTTGTGTAATCATCCTTATCCCAATTTAGTAACCAAAAATAAGAAAGAACTTTAATGATAACATTATGACATGACCATAAAATCCTTTATACATGATTCTCCTATATGAATCTTTTACAACCTCTCTTTGTGAGGTGGATTAATAGGTATAGGGATGCCAACACCAAGAATTTTTTATATAATTATACTGTGCACAAGTGTTTGTACTACAGTAGGAAATTTTTCTAGATTGAACTTTTAATTTTTCTAAAATTTAATACAGTTTATATTGTAGTATTACTTTCATTTTCTACAAAAAAATAAAATATACCATATTGTACTTTTATGCTGATTAATGATTTAGACATTACTAATTAATTTAATCATTAAATGTATATAGTTATTTTATCAAATTATAGAAACCCTTTATACGAGAATAAGAAAACCTGATCAGTTGAGTATTCTAGTGGGAAGGATCCTTGAACTTACCCTCATAGTCTACAAGCATTTCATATGCCAATACTCAGAGAGTTAGAGTTAGGTGTTTGAAAATCCAACCACATTAACTCATGGTTACTTGATCTATTGACTAAAATCCTTGCTTCAATATAATAAAATTGATTTTCTAAAAACAATCTTATAAAGTTAAAACAAGCTAGATTTGTCTACTTATTTCCTGAAACTTTAGTTAAGTCAACTCTTCACTATCGTAAGAACTCCCTGGTGGTAAGATGAACCATCTTCATTGGTTGAGGAGCACTGTGAACACCTAGTTTTATTCAAATTTGAATGATGGAAGGTTTCTAACGACATAATATTTATTTGAAAAATTTTGCTATTTTCCAATAAAAATATATTTCATTTATATTAATATTGTTCAATATATTTTGGCACGTTCAAAACTGAACATTAATTGAAAAAACATTCATCACTTCTTTATGAATTTTATATTTTATTATTTTACTATTTTCCACTATCATAAAAATGAATAATATAATAAATAAATTCATAAAGGAAATCAACTACCTGGATGGTCTTGAGCATATAAAGATGGATGATCCATTTAAACTCAATGGATCAACCACAACCTATAGGTATCAAACATGAGTCACAACTTAACTCTTGGTGTAGCTCGTCCCCCATCTAAAAAGTCCACTACTCGTCTAGATTTTTCCTGGACGTGGTGTTGTCTGTGTCTTACAATGTCTTCATCATATCATATTGCCTAGTCTCAGTAGAGACCATGTCATACATTGTCTTCTTCAATATACAAGTATACTCATGTTCATGCAAGGGGGACTAGGGGGACAGTGTACAAAAAAAATTGGACACGTAGAACCATATACATATTAACTGGAAAATGAATAATGATTTTCAAATTGTCTAAATTAATCAAAATCATCACAAAATAATAAAAAATAATTAATTAAATAAATTAGACATTAATAGGTCATTCAATTGATCAAAACCAGTAAGCGGGTAAAATTAAAGCATTATAAAAAATTAAATTTCAATAAATAAAGTATGATGGAACTAATTGAATTAAATAAATTAATTAATTCAGATAAATTAATTATTCTCATTCAACAATTAATTTAAATTTAATTATAAAACATAAATTAATTAATTAATTTAATTCTAAATTAAATTAATCCTTTTCAGGTATTAAAATTATATATTTTAAACCAAAATTAATATATTAATTAATTTAATTTTGTTCCAAAATATAATTAATTAAATTAATCGATTTTTATTAATATAAAAAAATTGAATGAACCTAGAAAATTTTCCTTGGCCCATTAAGGGTCACACCAAACCCGCACAGACTCATAACGGGCCCTGAAAAGAATGTGAAGGTCTATTCCAGGTCAGGCAAACCAGCCTAGACCCATTTCAAGTTGGAAAGATCTGATCGAGCCCAATATGAGAAAAATGTATTCTGCAGAAAATGGAAGGGGAAAAAGTGCACCTCATGGAAAGGGAGGTGGTGGAAAAAGGTGACATCAAAGGCGAGGTAGTCAGGATAGTCCTCACTAGTATGGGTGGAGGTGCACATGATTGGATATGGGAGGGTGTCATGACTCTACAATAAGGAGGGATGTCAGTGGCTATCACTGTGGCGGCATCTACTAAGAGGCAGGATCTGACAGTCGGTTGGAAGAAGGTCTTACTCTGGAAGATAACTACTCCAGAAGAGAACTTCACACATGCTAGTGACTCCTTTTCTAAGGGACATTTTCTTGGATCTGGCTACAACTTTGGAGGAAAAAGATGCCTGAATGGAGACTGCTACGTGGACGGGTCACCAAAGGAGGGTAGACCATCGAGATTGGTGCCGAAAGATGATGTGAGGAGGGAGAAAGGCTATATGGTCCATGATATGTGTCTTCGGTGTGGTCCTTTGAGGGTAGAAGTTGGGTGCAATGTGTTTTTTGGTATGAAGGAATATGAAGGAGGCCAGATGGATCGAGTCGGACCGAAGGGTGGTGCACCAGCTTGTTCGAGATGAGGCATCGTAGATCTGGTCGAGGATTCTTCATGTGCCCTTAGTTCCAGTTGGTATGGGGGGGGGGAGGATGAGTTGTCTCACATGAAGGAGAAGACCCCAAGTATTCTTCATTTTTTTAATAAAAAATAGTACTTTTCCCATGTGATGCACAAAACTATAAAATAATTCTTATTATTAACTATAGATTACTATTTGTAAAACATAATAGTTTATATTAATATTCAATATATTTGAAAAGAAAATGACATACATAATGAGGAATAAAAGTTACATAAATTGAGGAACACAATTTAGATACTGAGCAGAATTCTGTATAAAATTAACAACGAAGAAACCAAAGGTGAAATAGAATGAAAATTAATAAATAATATATTGAAATTATAAATTTATTCATAGAAACAAAGTATGAAAATATAATTTTTGGAAACTTGAAATAGGTCAACAGTGAAACAGAATCATGGTAAGAGAACATCAATAAAGTTTCACCTTTGACATATAACTATGGAATGTAATTTAACAGTGATAAGAGAACATCAATACTATTTCAGTAGCTGATACATGTTTGACAACATAAACAGGAACCGTGATTTTCAACAATAGCAGGTGTGCAGATCAGATTACAATTCATGTCATAAAAATGTGCATTCAAAATCCTCCCAGTACCACCATGCATCATTGATGTAGAGTAGCAGTTTGTCAAGTTTTTTGACAGTTATATTGATCCCTGCAATCTATAATTAGAAATTAATTTGAGTAAATGAAACATACTATTATGAAAAAATAACTTGTTAATCCAGTGAAGTAAAAAAAATCATGTCATAATCAAATGGCCTATTTGTTTATTAATTTGTAATCAGATTGTATTGGTACATATTAATGGAATAGAAGGTGAAAAATCATGATAAACCAAAATAAAATTTGAACATAGAATGTCTATTTAATGTGTAATAATTATTTTTTATTAATAGTAGAAAAACAATATAATGCATACAGAAAAAACTTTATATGGAAAAAGTAAAAAACTAATTACATGTATGTGCTTTTATACAATAGTTAAAGAAATCAATGTACTGGAATATGTAGATCAAACATTTAGAAAAGTACAAAGTGATAATAAAAAAATGTTTATACATCTGAAGAAGGATGCATTGAGCAGCGCTTCAGTTGAGTGGTTGTCTCCATAACATACTTGATTGTGGTGTTTGAAAAGATATATCCCATAGAAGCAGTCAATGATCAGCGCTGCACCAAAACGATGCACTACTATCAGTGACGTGCTGGTGTGGTTGATTTTCTACTACCTCAAAATATCAAAATGGTAGTCCTATAGTAAAGATCAACTTTCTAATGTATCAGCACTAAAATAGAACAATATGTCAATCGGTTAAAATAAATCCAACCCAAATTCGTTGTCATTCACCTTGTAGGTTCTCAAAAAAATTCCACTAACTCGTTTTTTAATAGGGTCATAGGGAATGTGATACTAAATACAAATAAATAATGTTGAAAAATAATCCAAAAAACCTTTGTTACATAATCATTTTATCACACTGCATCAAAATACATCCTCATTATTTGGAAAACAAACCTCCATAAAAGAAAAATACATTTCCACTAATAATTAATAAAAAATAATGTATATCAAAAGCTGTAAATCGATCAATATTTCACCATTATGGTTGGGCTTCAGGATTCATAGATTATTCATAATGTTCCTAGCAATCAGGGTCATGTAGGTTTTGTTTGAACATTGGGAAAGAGGGTTTTTTATTTCGGTGATCTTCATTTTCCATAGGGCGATGTGGCCTAAAATAATGCCTCTTGTCAAAGACCACCTTGCATATCGGCTTCTTTTACTATCCATTCCTACCCAATGCCACTATAGGCAGCTCACACACATGTACAATCTAAAACATGAACCTGGAGAAAAAAAATTAAGTAAAGTAAACAACCAATAAAAATGATACTTCTACTTAAAAAAATAAACTTCAATTATCAGAATTTGAATACGCACATTTAAAAAAAAGACCCACTATTATCCAAATATTTAACTTCCTGGATGTAAGAACATATGACCCTTTTTGAGATCTCATAGGAATGAATCCTCAAGGATCATTTTAAATCATCTCCTTTAGATGCACCAGAAGTCACATGACCTGAAATATTAACAGGAGGGCATGAAATTCCCATTAACATATCCTCACCCCGGGCATTCATGGGATGTAGAACACCCCATGGATAGATGTCATCCTCAAGCTCCATCAGGAATTTTATTCCATCAGTTTGGGGATCATAGAATCCAACCATTGAATTTCCCATCATGGTGAGACATATTCCATCTATAAAAAGATATTTCCACACTATTCTAATCATGGAGAGCTACTGATAGAGACTCTATGTCTCTTTGGGATTGGGTAAGATGATGTTGTTGTCATTATAAGGTTATATTTTGTTGCATGCACCAAGTTTTCATATAATTACCTGTAAAGATAAAAAACAATTAAGTGATATATTGTTGAATAATCTACCTATATGATGGAAAATGACAACAAACACACCCATACAGTTTATCTACAACAAAAAAACACTATATTTTAACTGAAAGTTTACCTATATTTTCCATTCACTTCCTTTTATAACATTGGGGTGTGTTTGTTAACATAAGGTTCTATTTTTTTTTTAGGAACCATTTTTGCATAGAAGTACCTATACAGAAAAAAAATTAACTGAATTTGTTTTAAAAAATATTCCTATATGCTGGGAAATTATAACAAAAACTACCATACAGGTAATCTAAAACAAAAAAACTCTATTTTAATGGCCAATTTACCTATATATTTCATTGATTGGATTTGATTACATTGGGGTGAGTTTGTTATCATAAGGATCTATTTGATTGCATGTGATATGTTTGCACTGAAATGCCTATAAAAAAAAAGTGAAGTGATGTTGTAAAATATGCCTATATGATGCAAAATGATAACAGACACACCCATATAACTAATCTACAACATAGAACACTATATTTTAATAGCAATTTTACCTATATTTATCATTAATTAGCTTTGATAACATTGGGGTGTGTTTGTTATCATAATGTTCTGTTTGTTTTCATGTACCATGTTTTCAAAAGAAGTACATATACATAATAAAACATAATTAAGTGAAATGGTGTCGGGAAAACTGCCTACATGCTCTAAAATGATAACAAACACACCCACCCATATAGGTAAACTGGTCTTTCCATATATGTGAATTGGAAATGATTTTTTTGTATAGGTTAGATTTGAAATCCAATTCATGAAACATGATAAAATAATAAAAACTAACCCAATTTCAGTACTTCATCTAATTTGTAAAGATCCACAACACTAAAATGCGTCAGTACTGCCCTTTCCATGATAGGGAATTAAAATTTATTATATTTAATATATTGAATTCATAAATTAGTGGTAAAGAATGTAGAAATAAAGGTAGATTAAATATAGAGAAAATTAAATTATTAGAAAACAAAATGAATAATCACATTATACCTTTCAACTAAATCATCAACTTCATGATCTTCCGAAATAGTCAATAATATATGTACATTAAAGAAGGGATACATGTAGACCTTATTCTCTATGTATATCATTTCAACCTTGGAATATCCCTGAATACATTGAACTGCTATATCAAGAAGAGATAAAGTCAAAAATTCAAGGGGGGAAGAATACATCCAAGAACTTCATTGACATGATTTATAGAACAACATAGAAAGTTTAGTGGGGATGGAGATGTATCCAAGAAAGTAGGTTCCCCTAAAAGACATTCCTTGACAATATATTTTCTAGGAGAAGATTCTTATTTTCCAGTACATTATAGTTTGTAACCCCATAATGCGCTGAAGAGACACATTTATCTAATGAACATAAATTTTTTGTTTCGAATAATATATTATGTACCAACATCCTCAACCAATAATTAATCACTTCTTCAATTTACATCAACATGTATATAATCCCAACTCAAAATGAATTGAGTTGGGATTAAAATCTGACAGTTTATAATGTTTTTAATAGAACTAGTGTACCCTTATGATTCAGATTTTCTGCATCATAGTGTGTAAGTTATTTCATCCCGATAGTTGTTTTATTCATTCTTGAATTGGACCTAGATGGTTGGATGTTGGTTGAGAGTAATATGGTTTCTTGAAGCACTTATGTAAGGTGTAGATAATAGTAAATGTAAAATCAGTTCACTTTACATTATATTCTTAAGAAAACTACATATGAAAATAGTGGGAAGAAGAGTATAAGGAATAAAAAAGATTTATAGGGAGTTGAAAATAACCCATATATAAGAATACCTATTGCTAATCAGTGGCCATTTATTCTATCTTAATAGAGAATTTTGTAAATAAATGTTTCAAGACAAAATGTAGCAGTTCCTTTATTAATGAATCAGGAAAGAAGGTGGATTGCAAAAGGATTGTAAAACATTATGTGAAATTCATATGAATAGAGTCAAATTAAATGATGAATAGTGTAGACATTTTTTACAGAGTATATAGGAAGATGAAATTACTGTATGCGTGATGTGTTTGGTAATCAGTTGAAGCTACACAATGGGGAAATCTTGACATGTATTTGTGAGTTTCTAATGAACATAAATTTGTAGTTTCAAATAATATAGAAAGTACCAACATACATAAACCATAATAAACCGCTACTTGAATCTACATCAACATGTTTCTAATCCCAACTCGAAAGAATTGAAAAACAACAAATACTTAACTACCAACTCTTGTAGTCTCAAAATAGAAGCAATGTTCAAAATCTACCTCATTATCTCCAAAGATCTCTAAAACACATCTTCCCACTATTCTCAAACTTCATGAATGTAGTATTAAGCATAAAATATATATGAATAGGAATTAAAATTTATTCTCAATAAATTGAAATAGTAAACATGAAGTAACAGACATTTAAAATAAGAAAAGGTAATAAAATAAATAAACGATTCAACTTGAAATAGCCATTGTAACACATTAGATTATGTTTTGAAAACATGTAAACAGAAATGAATGTTTTCACATATGGGTACCAGGTCTAATAAAATAAAAAAAAATTTAAACTGTATAATAAAATACGACCACATAAATACATATCAAGATTTAACCTACAAGGCTGTCGTTCAGAGGAAGTATTTGATTAAAATATTTATAAGACACATAGCCACCAATAATCGATTCAACTTTTTCATGGACCACAATAACTTGAAACAAAGATATGAATCCCCTCTAAAAAAATAGACACATTCGAATCATTATGACAGTAGAAGAAATTCTAAAAATAGAGATTATGACATGTTCACCAATGATCTTAAAATACATGGAAATATAGTAAACTATATGATATAAAATGAAAATTGAAAAATAATGGATTGAATAAAAATCATGACCATAAATATTAAATAATTGTATCATTATAAAATAATTGAGAAATATTAAAAATTTTCTTTTATGAATGATTGAGTCCAGACTACAGTGTAAACCATGGAATATGAATACTGTTAATCCCTCTAATACTGAAATATGAAAGCCTAAAGGTAATTGTAGTCATAATTAAAAGGAATAGATGAATATTGATAATTTATTTTCCTATTTATATTATTCTAAATGAAGAAAACCTAATTAATTTTAATTTAAATTCATGATAATAAATATAAAAATGAAACTGAACATTCAGCATGCATGAAAACCTGAACTGAGCCTTTGAAGAAGCTCAAATGTGTTGTGTTGTTGGTTTTAAATCTCTCCTGAATAGAGACATGTAATGGGGAAGTAGACGGGCTGCTTGGTTTTTTATGACTAACTGTAGACATTAACCCATGCCATGAACCTTCAACATAGAGCTTTCAACCACTTCAGAAGACCTGAGAACATGAAATTGAATTAAAAAATACATTTGAAGAAAAATTGAATATTTTTGTAGTGTGATAATCAACATCACCATTCAATTCTAATTTTAAGACAAATAAATAGTAAGTACATATATAATATGAAAAGAAACATAAGTGCATGCATTTTGAAAAATTCAATATTTTCCTTACTATATGAATGCAATCATCACAACTTGGGTTTGATGGGTGATCTTCATTGTTCAGCCCATGAAATGTAATTAATTGTTCAAACCAAGCGAGTAGATGATATAAAGTATAAAATTCAACATAAAAACTGAATGTGATGGAAAATAAGTTCATGCCAACTATGAAAAGAAAATTTAGTGAATAATATACAGTTGAATTTCATGCATTTAAGAAGAGAATAAAAGAACCAATAACAGTATCATAAATAGTTGTAGTGTTTGGAATATTTAATATTGTTAGCACTAAAAAATACATATGAAACATAGTTAAATTAAGAGAAACAAAACTATAGGAAATTAATAGAAAACTGACCATAGTATTCTCATCACCTGTATGATAAAAGTATGTCTATTTAGTGATAGAAAAACAATATAAAATAAGAAATTTATGGTATTTGTTAGTACTATAAGACAAGTGCTAAAGAAAGTTACGATGATACTACATGAATAGAATAAAGAGTTATAGGGATTAATAATATCAACAGTTGAGAGGTGATATGGAGGAGGTCAACACCTGATAGGTGATATGGAGGAGGTCAACACCTAAACAACATTGGTGAACCCGGGAAAGATCATTGATAGGAAGTCTTGTATAGGAGGTTTGCACATAAAAATAGGGAGAGGTCACAGGTTTATGACCACAAATATGTACAAATAATTAAAAGCATCAGACAATAATTATGTACAAAAAATTCTGATCATCCAAAACATTTACAATTTAAAAATTTAATCCCAAAAGAAATTTTGAAATGTTTCCAAAACATTAAAAAATCTGCTTCTACATACTAATATTAAAAAATTGTAGTAAAACCTAAATCAACATTCCACTTAACTGGTTTTATCTTTTTTTTTGTCTACCTAAAGTTTCAAAACCACATCAAGATAGGGCATTAAGGAATTAAAGAAAGGAAA
The DNA here is from genome assembly GCA_963277665.1 of Viscum album. Lineage (NCBI taxonomy): Eukaryota > Viridiplantae > Streptophyta > Magnoliopsida > Santalales > Viscaceae > Viscum > Viscum album. Next base: position 1,362,085,876 of record OY728143.1, on the reverse strand, counting down.
TATCCAAACCACAGATAAGTTACACAAATAATATTGAAACATTAATATGTATAAACCTAAAATTATTATGAACCTACAAATTTCAATTATGAAATAAAAATGAACTCGCATATTTCAATTCTGAACCTACATATTTCAATTTTGAATTAAATATTAACATGAATATTTCAATTGTGGATACATATAAGTTACCCAAATAATATAAAAACATTAATATGTATAAAACTGATACATATAAGATAAAAAATAATATTAAATTTTTTGTTTATGTGCATGAAAACACATATGTATCCTACAAAAATAGTACATGCAAGAACCACAAATCAAATCTTTCTTGGGATAAAAATGTTTTTTTTTGAAAAGCTGAACTATTATAAATTAGTGCTTCCATAATTTCATCACTTGTTGCAATATATCATCATGAAACTGTAAATGGTTAATGGAAGAAATAATGTGATACAATGATATCAAGAACAACAATTGAGTAATATAGAATTATTCTCACTTCTCAGTTATTAGAATTGAAACCATAAAACTATGAATAAATTTAAATTTTATGTTTGGAAAATTACATGGAAACAAAAAAATATGTTATGTTCACTCTGATCAAAACCAATAACTGAGAAGTGATGTTCACATAGATTCCCATTACCTTGAATGGATGTTCCTGCTTGCTTGTGGGTGGCATGTCAATGTGCCTGCATTAGAACCAACAATAACCACATCGACCTATGGTAGAAACTGTAAATGCCCTTCCATTGATTTTACCAATCAACACATTCACTTGGTTAAAGGCTATGAATTTCTCCAACCCTATCTATTGAGTAATCATGCTTCTAAAAGGTGAAGGATGATATAAATATTAAACATCCCATTTAATAAAAATAAATAATAAACACAAAAAATAAATCAAATCATTTTCCCTCAATAAAAAAAATTCATTTCACAATACACAATACAAATGATTAATTAGATATTTGAATCAATTTTTTACAATAATGATTTTTTTATCTAATTCCAAACAAAACATATAGTTAAGATATTAAAAACAAAAAAAATGAAAATAGAATGGAAAACATAAGATCATGATATCAAAAAATGATGACCATATCTATTTTTCATGTATTTAAATAAAATTCATATGGAACATATTTAGAGTCATGGAACATAAATTTAAAAACTTATTTACTCTTCCATGCTGCATATATTTAAAAACAGAGCATATATATTTATAAAAATAATGGATATTTAATAAAAAAATCAAATAAAAAAAAGTAACAAACATATGAAAATAGGAAGAACAACATACTTTGAATGAAAGAGAAGCGAAGCTGGTGAGTAAAAATTCACATGGAATCAATTTTAAGTAGGATATAAAGGGACTGATGCAATGGGTTAATGAAATGTTAGAAAATTTTGATAATGAAAATGGATGAGAAATGAAAAAATATAATAATTCATAGCCAAATGAAAAATCAAAATAAAGAAAAAATAGAGAAACAGTGAGATAAGAAATTAATAAAAGCAAAACACACACGGTGGAAATAAAAGGTTGACTTGAAGGATATGAACTAAAGAAATCATACCAGATGACTTAAATCAAAGGGAGACTGAACAAAAAGATTCATCATAGTTAAAATGGTGGAATGTGCAACTTCTTAGACATAAAGTTATGAATAAGAGGTGGCCACCTGGAAGAAAATAAAATCACAGGTTTATAACCGTAAATATTCACATAAGACTAATATCATCATAGAAAAGATTTGGTTTCATATCTTGATATCAAAAATATAATATTAATAAAAAAACATGAATAAAATAAAATGATAGGTGAAGAAGACAACAAAGGACTATATTTTAAAAATTTGTGATACAAATCTAGAAGGAGAACCAATGAACACAAAAAATGGATAAAAAATGGAAGAATTATACTAATATAACCTCTATTGGATAGCTTAGTACCACAACCTGCATATGTTCCACCTCTGTATAGACTCACATGCTTCCGCCAATCTATTATAATCATCTGGGCATTGAAAAAACACCAAATCTGTCAAAAATATTTTCCCATGGTGAACTAGTTGACTATCATACTATAGCCAGATGAAAAATCAAAATAAAGGAAAATTAGAGAAATAGTGAGATAAGAAATTAATAAAAACAAAACACAGATGATGTAAATAAAAGGTTTACTTGAAGGGTATGAACTAAAGAAATCATACTAGATGACTTAAATCAAAGGGATGCTGAACAAAATGATTCATCATAGTTCAAATGGTGGAATGTGCAACTTCTTGGACATGAAGACGTGAATAAGAGGTGGCCACCTAAAATCAAATTAAATTACAGTTTTATAACCTTAAATATTCAAAAAAACTAATATCATCATAGAAAATATTGGGTTTCATATCTTGACATCAAAAATATAATTGTAATCAAAAACCATAAAGAAAATAACATGATAGGTGAAGAAGACAACACAGACTATATTTTAAAAATTGTGATACAAATCTAGAATGAGAGTCAATGAAAACAAGAAATGGATAAATAATGGAAGAATTATTATAATATAACCTCTATTGGATAGCCTAGTACCACAACCTGCATATGTTCCACCTCTTAATAGACTCACATGATTCAGCCTATCTATTACAAACATCTGGGCACTGAAAAAACACCAAATTTGTCAAAAATATTTTCCCATGGTGAACCAGTTGACTATTATACTATAGCCAAATAAAAATCTATAATGAGATTCAATGAAAAAAACAAATGGATAAATAATGGAAGAATTATGATAATATAACTTCTATTTGATGGACTACTACCAAAACCTGCATAAGTTCCACCTCTGTATAGACTAACATGCTTCAGTCGATCTATTAAAAACATATGGGCACTAAAATAACACTAAATCAGTCAAAAGTATTCTACCATGGTGAAACAATTGACTATCATAATATATCTAGGAAATATATGTTGTCGAAGAAAAAAATGGAGGTACCATATATGGTGAAGATAATCTAGAACTGTAGAGGGGTGAGTGGAACGGCAGTGGGATGTCAGTTATGGAGGAAGAGAAGACGACTGGAGATGCCGAAGAAGATAGATGGTGAAGAAAATGTTGAATGGATTGCACGATGAGGAGGATGTATAACTAAAAATGTAGCGGGAACCCAATAACAGCTGATGAAAATTGCTGGCAGGAGATGAGGGGTATTGTAAGCATTAACCCATGGATTAGAGGAGCAGAATCGTGAGGAAAACGACATTGGTTTGTGGGTACCATCGATTAAGGGGGAGGGGAATCGCAGTAGGAAGTGGGAGGCGGTGTTGAGAGAGGTCGAGAGGGGTTGAGGATGGAGTTGAGGGTGGGAGTCGAGGATGGGAGGTGGTGAGGGAGGCGACGTTGAGAGGGTATTTGACGATTGAGGGTTTCGTTATCAAAGCTTCACAATAGATGCATGAAACCCTAAGAGGGAGGGAACAGTTGATGAAGCACAACGGAAATGGTAACGCATTCAAGGGAAGCCCATAATTGGAAACAGGTTAACATATAATTAGGTGACGTGGTCACATATGGAGGTGACACGTATGCTGGAGGAAGCGAGCTTTAGTATAGATAATAGATAATAGATTTCTTGTTCCAAAACTTCAAAGTCACCCTTAATTTAAAAGTTTGTTTGTTTGCTGACTCGCATCCCATTTTAAAAAGAATTTTTTTATTCAAAAATAAAAACATTATAATAATTATAATATGATAATAATATTGAAAATCATAATTATCATAATATTATAATAACCACAAAAGCATTATTACATCTAGTGAATAGAAACTAGTTGGAACTTGGTCGAATATTTAGGGTTCACCAGAAAAAGTACAAACATATATAGATTGTTCATAATTTTAATTCATATTAAATGATAGATTTTGATCCCTAATTTTTTTCCTAGATGGTTGTAACTTATTCATCCAACCTCGGATAAAATTGTGGTCAGACCCATTGGGACTAAAATTAAAACATCTACTTAAATTTAAATCAACTTAATTTTTTAGGGATCAAAATAATTACACAATCATTATAATACCATATGAAAGTACCATAGTCATATAATAAGTCAGTGGGAATGGTATTTGAAAACAATTCATCATTTTTACAATGATAAATGTTGTTTCCAACAATCTGAGACCTGGTACGGTTTGAGGATCTCATGTAAATTAAAAAAACACAAAAAATGTCAACTGAAAACTTACCTTTATTGATATGAAGTTGTTCTTGACATATTCTTGTTGGTAGTGATATATGCATAAAAGAACCAAATAAGGAACCCTATAGATCATCCACACATACTCCAAAAATATATAGGAGCATTAAACAATGAATTTTTTGTGCTAGTGCGGATATCCGACGAAGCCTACAATGTCTCGATGATCACTACATTGATGTACCTTCAATGCATGGAGATAAAATCGATCTAATTACCTGGATCAAGTTCTTATCTCTTTATAAAATGTGATAGTTTAGAGAGGCTATAGAAATCACATAGTGAATAGTCATTGTGTAAGAGTATCCCTCCTCTATTTATAGTGGATGTTCAAAATACAACAAAGGGTTCCCTAAACCCCATTTATTTAACATCCACTAAATAAATAATTCTGATGAATTGAACTACTTTATTAATATTATTTATATTTTATCACATACCTTTAATATATATTAAATATATTACATGAAAAAACCGAGTCATTAACTCAGCTCATAATTCCTAAATAATATTAAATGAACCTGGAATATTAAAATATTATTCATTTGATATATATTTTTCACCATATTTACTTAACTTATAAATATTTTTAATAAATAATTCAACAAAATTTCTCTTTACTTGTATAATAAAAAAAATTATTTATATATTGGTGATCGATGACTTGGACAACAGTTATACTCCATGGTGAGACCCACCATATCTAATATATATATATATATATATATATATATATTTGGTGCTTGGGGGTACAATTACATTGAAAATACACACACATCACACACACATTCCAGAAATGAAGGCCATAGCTCCTCAAAGGGATTTCCCACCCATCATGATTTAGTTATTCAGTATATAGCCCAAAGGCCCAATGGGCCTGAAGCCTATTACACAGACCAAAGGCCCACAAACTAAACTGAAGGTCAAATGAAACATCATTCCAATAACATACTGTCTGTGTCATTCCTGCATCACCACCAACCTTTGGAAATTCTCTCCAACCCAGATTTCAACCAGGGTCTAACGTAGGATTACAAGGAGCCTTGATAACATAGGGAAGCCCCCAACTACACCATTTCTTATATGCATATTCAAAAAAATAGGTATAATTTTTTAATATTCTATTATGTGTGAAACTTTAGGACGTTATCGTGATTGTGGTGAATAGTGTCTATGACCAAGAGTGGAGTCTAGAAACCCATCAACGCCCTTAAAAAGATAAATATTTACATATCACTAACAAAAAACCTACGAACACACAATGTTTACTATAATAACCATGTGTTTAGAAATATCATAAAAGAGGATTCACACTTGTGTCATCGCCCTTATATTTCATTATTATTTTTTGATCTAACTTGATGAATTCACCCTCAACTTCATGGGCCTTGGACTTATGAAGGTACTACCATCCTGATCAAAAAGGCCTGAGATATATTACTTCCTCAACCTAGAATTTAAAAACTTTTATTGACCATTAAACCAATGTCATAACACCAATGACACAGCCAACACAAGCTACCTCACCATGATTTCATTATCAGGGTTATTTCATTGCATCAAAGTACGCGATCAAATAGAACACACTAATAATGCTCTCACATTAGGTGACCCAAACACATTTCCATAGATAGGAACATCCAATGAAACCCAAAAAATGTGGTGTTCCTATTAGTGGTCATATCCTCCTGATCTCACTAATATAGATTAATAAGTATGAAAGTCATGTGAAGAAGTATCAATGCTTATGATTTTCCTTCACCTGATAGTCATACATCAACTATATCTAGTCATTATGATGTATCTAGACCATAAGACATTTTTTTAATATTAATGTCATAGTACCTTGAAGTTCTTATTATATCCTAGGATATGCTATCACTTTTCGATACGATAACGAATCTATGTACAATACTATTAAATAATGGATAAATTAATATATACACTATAATAGAAAGTAAACATCATATATAATTAAATGTATACATGAAATGGTAATCCAAAAGTACTATATTACTGGGTCTAGGGAATCCACTATTATAATATGTGTGAAGTAGGTTGTTGATATATGGATATAGTATGATAAATAAAAACATGTTCTAAAACTATAGTAGATTTTTTTATTCATATATAATAGCTGCTTTAGTTAATTCATTTAGATACTAACAAAGAGTACGATCTGATGATCAGTTTGAGAGTAGATATTTTTTTAGTGTTATTGTGCAGAGTCATTATAGTTCTATCAAATAATATAGGATTGTTGTGAGTATTCTAGAGATATATGTGATATAATTAGGTGACGGGGTGTCTAAATTTATATTTTCATATGTTTTTTTATATGGATAGATGAGTTTGGAATCATATGTATCTTTCAGAAAAGTAAAATTGTGTGTTGATTATTAGATAAAGAGTTTATGGTAAAAATATATTTTTTATTAGTTGGATGTTGTATAAGTAAGACCTTTTTCAGTAAATAATCATGAAAAAGTAGTGTGATTATATTATTATATACGAATTGTTAATAAATAAGTCATTATAGTCATTTCTTAGGGATACGAACTAATTTGGTGGGGAGTTTATAATGAACCACATTATTACCATTGGGTGGGTTTAGGGTGAATTTAAATTTCTATTTAATCGATAGTCAATTATTTTTTAATTGATGTTTTGGATTGAGTTTCTATGAATAATATTTTAAATTTAAGATATTTTTTCTAATGAATTATTTTGGGGTTTGGAAGGTAAATATAGCATGATCGGGTGGTCCTGCTGTAGAAATTATATTGTAGGAATCATCAGGTACCCAGTATAGGGTAAATGGGTACCCAATGACTGATTCAGGTGTGTAGAGTCCAAGGATTCCCATTAGTAAGTTGGAGGGTGTATACTAGTTACCCAGTGTTACACTAGGTACCCAATATAGGTCATGTTAGTACCCAGTAGGATAAGAAATGTTTTTCAAAAGGTGGGAAAGGACAAAAAAATTACTACCACACCCTCTGATATTAATTATGAGATGCCTCAAAAGAGATCCACATGGATATATCTGTTCACTCTTATTTCATATCGAATAACCCCTTGGTAAAGGTTGATTCTAAATGATCATTTATAGGGATTTTTAGGAGGTTATTGGTATAATGTCTCTACATTCATCATCCTCACGATTCCCCTATAATTTTAGGTTTTCTATGTTAATTATTTATAATGTATTTCTCTTAGGAATGGTGAAATTTGTCTTGAATGATATAGATTATTAGTATGATAGATTGGGGATATTAGAAGATAATGAACATATCCCATTGATAAATATTACAAAATAGATAAGTTTCCCATGGATTTTTTCAATTTATTTTACCAATTTATGTTCAATTTTTTTATTAAAGTTGTATCAATTCATGTATATATTTCTACCAAGGAAGCTAGAGGTAGGGTGTGGAACTTATTCACTCCATTGGTCATAGTTTTGGTTTATTATATGTTCTTTATCATTTTTATAAGAATTATTCCTATGTGGATAAAAATTGGAATATGATTATAGATGGTTATAGTTAATAAATTGAGAATTATACAATAAGTCAAGATCTAGGGAGCCTAGATATTATTGGTATGGTATTGTACATGTTTCAAATAGCTATTAGTGGAGTTTTGAATATAATATCAGGGTAGGTTATCCTATTAAAACTTGTTCATATGTGAGTATTCATGAGATCATGTATAAATTCTTCGGGGCTTAGGTTTGAGATGTACTATAGACTCTGAGTTTTTTTGGATTGTAAGGGAAATAGGGTATGTCCTTGGAGAGAATAGGGTATTCTATGTATGGTCTTGGGTATAAAGAGGTAATTAGATAATATATCACCATGGAGGTGTTGTGCCTAATTGTGTTTGATGAATATTTAGAGGATTTTGGTTCATTTAATGAACCTTGGGGGCTTTGATATGATTTTAATTAGCATAGTTAAGGGATTCCCATGCGGGCGCATCCTTGTATAATATTTACAGTTAGTTCCTAACCTTTGAAGTGTTTAATAAGGGATTTTTGAGTATGGACTTGGGTCCATGGAATCGACATAGAATGAGATTCAATGATGGGAAATGGTGTAATTGAACTTGATTAGCCTGGATGACATAATTTATTTAAATTTTTATGTTTCTTAGAGTGAACTGAGGTTTTTCCCACTATTGTTTGGTGTGACTAATGGTACTAAGAGTAATAAGTGGGAATATGGTCTCCCTATGGTATTTTGCACTCCTTGAGAGGCAAATTGGGATATGTTGATCATGGATCATTAAAATGAATTTGTGTCTATGTTGGTTGGTATAAATGAATATTCCACCAATGACCAGTTGGGATTTTAGGTTATAGATGGGTTTTACAGACATTATTAAGGATGTTTTGGGTGGAAAAGTAGTGATCTAAAGTGAGAATAAATATGGAGTGGAATGAATAATTTAAGTAATAAAGGAGAAGCATGAGAATTTCTCTTTAGATCAATTCGACATTCTATATGAGACATGTCTAGTTGATTGATTTATTTAAGTGTGATAGGAAGATCAGAGAGGATAGTTGAGTCACAACCTAAGGGCTTGGGAAATTGTTAGAGGTTATGGATAAATCTATAGGTAATGTGTGGTGGTAGTTTGGGGATATATGAGTAATTGTTGATGTGTTTTTTGATGTCCTATAGTGAATAATTAAGTATTGATTTGTTTCTAAATGAGGTCTAGGATAGGGAGATATGTTTCCCATTCTTGTTTGGTATACTTTGTTTATATTGTTGTAATATATATATATGGACAAGACTAGTAATGGTTGGTGGTGACTTGTGGCCCTATGAGTCTAGGATAAGAGTTACACCTCCCATGTTCTCATAGCTTATGTAGTTAGGAAAGGACCATAGGTTAATAAGGTAACTCCAATATTCTCACCTATGTGTGTCTAGATATATTATTCCTTTACATGATGTATTTCCAATATATGAATGATAGATAGATCATTAGTGAGACCAAGACAACATATGGAATCTTAGAACTATTTCCGAGTGATAGACCTTTAGTGAATTTAGAATTACAAATGGAATATTTTGAGAATCACTAATAGATGGACCAATAAATTGAATAACATTCCATTTGGAATATTTTAAGTATCATTGATGAGTAGAACAATAGGGAGTTTGGGATCACATATATATTTTTCTATTTATCATTGATCAATATACCGAAAGTGAGACCATGATTCTATATGACGTACTCTGATTACTACTAATGGATATACCAATAACATGGATAATATTCGATGTAGTCTACATTATTCTATTGAGGGATGCAATATGATAGACACCGATATTGGTCGATGCAGGTGGTGTCTGGTGTCATGGTGGAATGTTTTAAAAACGACATGATTGGCTGCATGAGGTTTATTAGAATATATATTTTTTTTCATAAATACACATATATTTTGGCATATATATAGGACCCCATTGGTGGTTCCCTAAATAGTTTTTTATCCAACTTTACACAAGCACTTCGATACACATTCATAATTTTATGTTCTATTTTTACTTAACATGTTATACATGAAATCTAGATGGAGTAGTTGGATGCATTTTAGAGATAGGTTCAAGGAAGGACTCATGATTTTTGTTAAGAATCCTTCTATAATATTATTTATTTTTAGTTTTATAATTGATTATCATGGTGGGTAATCCTTGATATATGTATATAAATTTAGCATGGGTGTAACACCTAGATATTTTAAAATAGGAACATAATATTCGATAATGTATATTAAATGAAACAAAATGATAATATGAGAATTTAACACCCCAAGAATTTATGATATACTTCTTTTTAAATAAATTCAATTAATTTTCCAGCTTTCATTACATAAAACATTGGGTTTAAATGCAACCCAATACTATATTAAAATATTATTATTTAATCATGCCCATTAAGCCCAGAAGTTGAATTCAAGGGTATGAATAATACTATATAAATTATAAAAATTATTTGGTAACATATGAATAAAAGAAATCAAATGGATATATATTTATTATAAATAAAATAATATAATTTTAAATTAAAACAATTTTTTTCTAAATAACTGTTTTTTCAAAGAAAATCATTTCATTAATTCTTATGAACTTATTTTAAAATTAATTTTGAAACTTTCAAAATAATTATTTTAAAAAATAAACCTCATTTTTTTATATTGTAATATTAAAATTATCTTAGGGTGAAATGTTGAGATTTTTCTGAAAATTTCATTTTTTTATGAATAATGAAAAATATAGTTTTTTATTGAAAACTTCCTTTTTGTTTAAATTAATTAAAAAGATAAATTATATTTTAAATTATATTTAAAGTAACCATGGGTAAAATATATTACAATAAAATACTTCATATCACTCTAATCAATTAAATATTGAATTTTGATATTGAAACCTTTTATTCTTTTATATATTTGTTACTTTGGAAACCTGTTTTTTGGTCACGTCTATGGGTATAAATTCGAATTGAATTGTGTAAAATATATGAATTTAATATATAAAAAAGGATTCCATATTTATAATTATGATATTTAATATTATATAATAATTTCAACTTAATTTTTGACCAAAATAAATAATGAAAATAGTTTAAACAAATTACTGTGATTAAGGTAAAAACTATTTTATCGTGGGGTTAAACTAATAAGAAAATTGATAAAATTACCAATAATATTATAAAAATATTATTTACTATACATATTTCTACCTTCTAATATCTGAAAATCTAACTTTAGTTTATTTTTAATATTTCATCATGCGAATTACTTTATAATTTTGGATTCTTTTTGAAAATTTCCATGTAATTTCCGAGAAGGTTTCCTTTCACCAAATGTAAAAGGACTCTCCCTCCCCTCCATTATTCACACACCTAAAGAAATATGGATCAAAAAAACCCTTCCAAAATCTCTACCTAGAATAATTTAACATATTCTAGATATATTGGTCCTCCTAAAAGATCATCCCTATTTTCCTTAAGAGGAGATCCAAGGGAGGTTTCTCTTAGACAAGGTAGTTATCTTAATAAACATCTTTCATTTTATTTATTACTTTTCATCATTAAATTATGTATTTACAATTAAAATATAACAAAACAAATATCTATAATATACATATATGTAATTATGTTTATGTAATAATATTTATTCACCTCCACTTCCATCAAATGAGAAACAAAACCATCGATCATGTGTATGGTGGGCGACCACCTCAAGAACCAATGTCATTCATTTTCCATAACCACCTTTCAAGGATAGTTATAATGATGTATTTTACACATGTATAAGATAATTATGATATTATTATACTTATTTAATTTTAATATCACATATTCCTTTTTTCATTCCATCTCATTTTAAATACGATAACATTGCTTATGCGTACGGGGGATTATCGCCTGACGAAGTGATGCGATTCATTTTCCACTTATGTTTTACCTGAAATGTAATAAGGATAAAATTAATGAAAATATGTGATTTATATTATATGATAATTATTCTGTAAAATGAATATATCACCCACTTTCTTACCCTTTCACTCGTTAGGGAAATGATATCGCTGCTCGTGCCTACGTACGACCTGCCATCTCCACGAAGCGATGCAATTCATTTTCCACGTCTAAATTTCATAAATGGATATAAAAATGTATATAATGAGAAAATATTATGTTTATAATATTATTATAATTCGGTGTATGATATATATATTCAATTCAAAATAACTATAAATTGCATGACAAAACACGCATGAGAAAAAAAGGTAATTAACACCCTAAATAATGAAAAAATGAAATAATATTAACAAAATGGTGATGAAATGTTATAAGTGGATTATATATCATATTATAAATATTATTATGGTTCTATTATATATTAATAACATTCTAAAAACCATTATATAGGAGTTTTGGGCATGTACAAAAGAAATCAAACATGAGGTAAGGGCTTCTCACCTCACTTTTACTTCTGTGATATATATACCATATTCACCATATATTTATTTTTTGTAGGGTATATACCACCAATTTTATATGTTATATTATTAATATATTTATATTAATGGAATATAATGTTTTTTTTATTTCATGTCTCTTATGGGGATCACGATTCTGAAGTACTAAAGTGGTAATGGTGTATTTCACAATATCATTGTTATTCCATATTGTTTTTATATAAGTATACATTGGTGGAATTATGTTACATTTATATATTAAAATAAAAATATTTTTTATGATATAGTTATTCCAGATATATTTCAAGTATTATTACCATTTTTACACTCTTTGGTAATTAAAATTATTGAGAAAATATTTTTAATAAAATTAGACTTTATTTCTCTCTTCGGTGAGATATACATTTTCATAAAAATAGACGTTTTATAAAAATATTTTCTAAAAATTTTATTAACATTTTAAAAATGATTTATTAAAGAAAACATTAACCATTTTTTCTTTTTATAAATTTTTTTAAAATAAATATTCATGTCATTTTTAAAACAGTGTCTGTTTAACTTTTATTAAAATTGTGAAAAGAGTATTTGTTTTAATGTGTACGACATGAATGAGATTTTCTACCATCATGATCAATCAATATTTTAAAACTCATTTTACAAGATTTAAAGGTTATTTTCAAAGAATATAATTTTCAAAAAAAAAATTGCGTACATTAAAAAAAGTTATTTTCAAAAGGCAAAGGTTATTTTCCTCAAAAATGTTTTTAAGAATCTTTTTATGGTATATATATTCATCCAAAAAATAATCCCTTTATTGTATTTATGATTTATTGGGGATTTTTTATAATTTTACCATCCTTATTATTTATCTATAGGGTTTATGATTATTTTGACAAAGGATGTACCAATTTGATACCATTAAGAGTACTCTGGATGGTTTATGATTATATTTATTAATGGGGAAAATTCTTAAAATTTATTGTGGTATATTATCAATATAAATATTTATATTGATTATGATTCAATTTTTTCATATGAGTAATGCATTGGAATTAGTAAGTGATGGTTGGGGTCTAGTTATAGATTTCCCCTCGATGAATTGGTAGGTATCACGAGACAAACTTTATTGGGTTTTGACCGAGGCTTTACCCATTTATTTAGATGTCTTGGAACTAGGCCTTGATGGTATATTTTACATGTACGAAATTATAAATTCCATCATTATGAATTTATTTATTTACATTAATTGTGATTATTTAATTAGTTATAATATCTACAGTTATGTATTGAAGCTTATGTGATTATTTATATGGAATTATTTGATTAACATTTATACTTTCCATATTATGCTCATGTTTCTGATTAAGTGGAATGTGTTTAAGTAAATAAAATTTGTATATTGATTATCACTTATTTATTCATAGATTTCATTGCACACTTACACATTATAAGAATCTAATATCATCCATTTCTTATTTTTTATTTCCCAAGGTTACAAGTATTTGTTTTGTGATAGATATATAGGTATATTCTATAAGGATAATAGAATTATAAAAAAAATACTATGAGTATTTAATGTTTTCAAATGTAATTATAGGTTAATGTTTGTATCTAGTTTACCAAGACTAGTAAACTATTTGATACTTCTAGATGTAACTTCTTATATATTATTCTGATGTAATTAAGTAGGCACCAGATTTGGGATAATGAGGTTAGAGTATATAAAGTTGGTATCAAAAGAAGTTTATTAGAAATATTGGTAACTAAATTTAGGAAAAAATAGATTATAGAACATAACCATATGATAGACTTTGAGGATAAGTATATAAGAAATTTTTAATGTTGTTTAAGGAAGAGATTATTTGTATTTTTAAAGAAAGTTTTCCCTATCTAGATACTATAAGTGAATGTGTTTATAGTTTACATGTACCTAGGGGAAATAAATTTGAAAATGGATCATTATTCTTTACCCAATCATCATCTAGTGCATGAAAAAAGCCTTACCATACACATGGTTTTCCACATATGGGTGATATACCTAGGTAATTTACATTTTATTTACCAACTATTATGAAGGATTTGAAAATAAGATATCCCTAAAGAAACCATATTTATGATAATGATATTAGGTATGTATAAATTTTTCATATTATATTATGTGTTTCACTAGTTTTGGGATAATAAATTATGATTCATAATATTAGGATCTAATCTAGTGTATGAAATTGTTTAAAAATGACACATAGTGGAAGGAATGGGAACAATATAAATTCACATAATTGAAATAGTAATAATGATAATTTCATTAATGGGATCAAGATAATAATTCAGATGTTTCTATTCTCAAAACATTCACATCATATGAGAACATAGTATCATATTATATCATGTTAGAGAACGAATTATCTAACTATTATGGATTCTTAGTAAATAAAGAGAATAAGAGTTTGTTGGAGAAAACGATAGATAAGGTGAACAAGGAAAAGAAGGATTTTACTATATGTGATAATTGTGGGAATAATCACCCTAGTACATTATTGAAGAGAATGGGATTTCGATACATGTATAAAGAGAAAATCCTCCATGATTTTGATTCTAAGGGAAAGAAAGAAATTTCCATTGTCAATGATTTAACTTTAATGCGATGGTGTACTATGAAAATTAATTCCACAAGAATCAAGGGAATATTTTTCAAAATAAAATAATGTATCATGGCCAATATATTAATATTACCACATAAAAAGTTGAATGATTAATTTTCTTCTTTATCTCATCTTTATTGGAGTTCACCGTATCTCTTTATTTATGGAATATATTCGAAAACCTGTGATTTTTTATATGAAAAAATACATATTTTCATTGAGATTTTATGGTTACAAAAGCATTAAAATATTTGTAATGTAAAATTAAGAGACACTCTATATTTTCTAGGGAATGTAATGTTGATTTAGCGACCATCCTTCAATTTTTTTAGAATTTTAATTTATGTGAAAAAATTATGGATGAGTCTTCAAATTAACTATATTGAGAATGGATTGAGTTGAAAATTGGCTATTAATTGTTAACTTATGATAAAAATTTTGGTATTGGAAAATATCCAAATATAAGAGGAATTAATTTTTATTCTTTTATTGAATTAATGATTTTTTAATTGTTAATTTTAGTGATTCAAGCATAAAAATTCCTATTCCATATTCTTTTCTTGGAGTAATCGAAAAATTAGAAATTTATTAAACCAAATCCAAAGGAAGAAATTTTTCCTATAGAAAGAAATCATGTCACTATATTTTCTTATGTTCTAAATCTGTATGGTAAAGTAATTCCTTAACTTAAAGTAAAGGATATTGAAAAAAAATGTTATCCCAATACCTTCATTTTTAAAAAATTAAATAGTCCTTTAACTCATCACATATTTATATTTTTATGGACATTAAACTTCTATGGGTCACCGAATTTCTTGTGATTGATGATATATATCACTCTCTTTTAATACTTTGGCATTAGTATTCTCTAATATGTCCATGTTTTCATTTCCCGCTAATGTTATTTTATATATAGACCTAATAATGTGTTATCCATGATGCAATTCATACATACCTTTCTATCTTACAAATATGATGTTTTATTAACCCTTTTTATGATGTGGGTAATGAAAAGGTTATTTTCAATTGTAAAACCCTATATTAATGAGTTCAAGATTTAATTGTGAGGATGGAATTTATTTAATGGGGTTAGAATGTAAAATCCTAGGGTTTCAAAAAAGAAACATTATATTCGATTCTATATATGACATGAAACACTAAGATTATATGATAATTAAACACCCAAATACATTACTATGTAGTTATTTTTATATAAATTCCATTCATTTGACACCATTCATAACACGCAACATTGGGTTTAAATACAACCTGATACTCTATTAAAATATTATTATTTAAATATGACCATTAAACCAATCTGTTAAATTGGTGGTTAATAAAAACAATAAATAAATTATTAAAATTATATAGTTTACAAATTTATAAATAAATTAAATAGATATCAATTTATTATAAATAAAATAAGAATCATTTTAAAGTAAAAGAAATGTTTTCTAAAAAACTATATTTTTCAAAAAAATGGTTTCTTCGCTTCTTGGACACTAAAGTTATAATTAATTTTTGACACTTTTATAAAAGTTATTTTACAAAATTAACATCTTTTTTTAATTTCCATATCGAAATTTTATTAGGTATTATTTCTGAGAAGTTTAATTTTTTATGAATAGTGAAAATACTGATTTTTAGTGAAACCTACCTTTTAGTTTAAATTATTTACAATGTTTTATTATATTTAAAATTGGTTTTAAAGTAAAATTAGTAAAATTATATTAAAATTTAACAATTTTAGTTAATTGAAATCAATTTAATGTGAAATTTTTATAATAGAACCTTATATACATTTGAGAATTTTCTCTTCGATGACCAAATTATTCATTTTGTCAATGAGTGTACTTTTAATCACAATTATGCCACTTCTGTGAATTTAATTCTTAAAAATAGATTAAAAATTTGGATTAATCATAATTTATATTATATAATAGGGTAAATTTATTTCTTAAACAAAATGAATAGTGAACATAGTAAAAATTAATTGCCACAATTATGGGGAAATGGGTCTATCATAAGATTAAGCTATTAAAATAAGGGTTAAAATAACCTACTAACTTATAAGAATATTATTTTCTTGAAATATTTCAATATTATGCTATCAAAAATTCCAACCAAGGGTTATTTTCAGGATTTTGTAATGTGATTAACTTTATCATTTTGGATTATTTTGGGAAATTTCTATGTAATTTTTAAGAGGGTTCCCTTTCCCCACTCATAATAGGGAAGTCCCTACCCTTACTTATTCACACCACTAAAGTCATTTGGATTGAAAATAATATTCTAAAATCACTCTCCAAATATCCCTAGAAAAATTTTATAGTTGTTGGTCCACCTAAAATATCATCCCCAGGGTCCTTAAGAAGATATCTAAATATGTATCACTCAGAGAAGGTAGTTATCATAACAAATATCTTTCATTTTATTTCTTATTTTTCCTACTTCAATTATTTATTAAAATTTACAATATAATAACAACATTATATAACATATAATTATATGTTATTATGTCCATGTAATAATATTGGTCCATCTCCACTTCCATCAAATGGGAAATGAAATCATCAATTGTGTGTGTGACAAACAATTGCCTTGTGAACCGATGTAGTTTGGTTTCCATCACCACCTTTAAAGGAAGAATATAATGATGTATTTAATGAATTGAAAATATATTTATGATATTATTATAGTTTTTTATAATTTAAATATCACATATACCATTTTACATTACATTCCACTTCAAATATGATAAAATAACTTGTGTGTACGACAAACTACACCTCACAGAGCGATGTGATTCATTTTCACTTACGATTTACATGAAATATAATAAGTATAGAGTTAAATCATATATGTATTATATATGATATGATATTTATTATTGATAGTTAATGTATCACCCAATTCCTTATCCTTTCACTCATTAAGGTAATTAAATCATTGGTCGTGCGTACGTAAGACCTACCATCTCTAGAAGGCGATTCGATTCATTTTTCATGTCCTACATTAATAAAAGGTTATATAAATATATATAACTTATAAATATTATATTTATAATATAATTATCATTATGTAAATAGTATATATATATATATATTATATGCATAAAAATATAAATTTCATGAAAAACCACACAAGAGAAAACAAAAAAATTAACACCCGAAACAATGAAAATAATGAAATATTATTAACAAATGGCTGGTAAAATGTTATAATAGGATCTTATATGATATTATAAATATCATTAGGGTTATGGTATAAATTAATAACATTATTAAAACAATTATACAAGTGTTAAGTACAAATACAAAGGAAATGATACCCGAGGTAAGGGTTTCTTGTCTCACTTTTACTTCATTGAGACATATGCCATATTCAAAAATTAATTTTTTTGTAGTGTATATAATACCCTTTTGATATGTTATATAATTATACTCTTTATCTTCAATTTATTTAATGATTAATTTTATGTTATTTTACTAATGGGGATTATGATTTAGAAGGTACTAATGTGGTAAGGGCGTATTTCACAATCTATTCATTATTCACGATTGTTTTTGTATAGGTATCCCTTTGGGGAATTATTTGATATTTATATCTTAAAATCAATATATTTTGTTTTTATTTGATAATTAATTAATTTTTTCACTTAATAGTACCATTTTTTATCTTTTTTTACTTAAAATGTTTTCTAAAATCTTTTCATGAAAATATGGAATTATATTTCTCTTCATTTAGAAATCCTTTTTCATCAAAACTATTTTTTTTCTAAATATTTTTTCGTAAAATGTTTTTGACCCTTTAAAAATGACTTGTTAAAGAAATTTTCGTTAATTTTAAATTTTTTAAAATGTTTTATAAAACAATCATCATGTCATTTTCAAAAAAATGCCCATTTGGATTTTTCCAAAAAAGTGGAAGGATTTTTTGTTTTAAAGTGTACAACTTGATAAAAATTTTCCAACATCACAAACACTCAATGTTTTAAAAATAATTTTACATTATATAATGGTTATTATAAAATAAATTTATATTCAAATTGTTTTGTGAGTATTTTTTTAATGGATATTTTCAAAATTAAAATTTCATTTTCCTCGAAAATATTTCTAAGGATATTTTATACTATTTATTTTCATCAACGACATCAAAAATTTGTTTTAATTATTCTCCATTTGGGATATTTTGTAATGAAACAATTATTATTATTTCTCTAGAGGTTATATGATCAGTGTGATTGGGGATATAACAGTTTAATTCCAATTATATTACCCATGATAGTTTATGATTATATTTATCAATTAGGGGTAATTGTTGACATTTCACATGCTGGTTTTTAAATAATAATTTTTATTATGATTATGTTTCACAACCTTTAAATTATGAATTTATTGGATATAGTATGTGATGGGTGGGTCCCTATTATAGATATCCCCTTAATGCATCAGTAGGTCTCATGAGAAAAAATATATTGGGTTTTGAATGAGGCCTTACCCATTCATTTAGATGTATTGGTACAAGAACTCAATAATATATTTTATATGTCCAAAATTATAAATTCAATCATTATAAATTTAGTTATTGACATTCTATATGATTATTTGATTAGTTAGAGTACCCATGGTTATTTTCACCATGATCATGTGATTATTTATAGGGAATTATTTGATCATTATTTATTCCAACAATATTTTTCTCATGTTACTGATAAATGCTATGTGTTATTTTTATTTACCTTTACATATTGATTAAGTCTTAATTATTCATAGATTCTATAATATTATTAGCCTTACTGAGCATCTGATCCCACCCCTTTGTTATGTTTTATATTCCCCATGATTCCTAGAAGTGTTTTTTGATTGATATGTAGAGATAAGCTATGAGGAATAATGTCCTTATCAAAGAAAATATTTTCTATATTTTATGTTGTCAATTGTAATAATAATTTAAAGTTTGTATATATTTTACCAATACTAAAAACTATTCATTCCTTCAAGATGCAATTCCTTCTATATTATTCCAATGTAATAATATAGACACCGGCTTTAGACTACTAGGGTCGTGGCTATTATAATGGATCCCATTATTTCCATAATATATTGTAATTTAGGTATTATTCATTATAACCACTTAAAAATAATTACTTATGATCACTATGATGTTTTAAGATGATTTTATTATTTACATATTGTTTTATATCATTATATTGAGAGTATAGTCTCCCTAATGTTTGTTATTGACTATCACTACTAGTTGGTAACCTCTAGCATAAGGAGAGGCATGACTGGGGAATTATAACTCCATAAGTTTGGTAATCATTTAAGTGGACCCAGGTCAAGGCATTACAAAGATATAGATCCTTTTCTATACAATGGATTTATAGTATAGATCATTGCATTAGGGTTTTTAGACAAAGATTATTGTTATAAATTAAATATTCTACTTTTTTAATTGTTAAATAATAAATACTAATATCTAAATATTAATTATTTAAGATATTTTATTTATTTATTTACCATTTATTATTTAATTAATTTTTACTTTTTAAAATTTTATTGTGTATAACACAACAACTTCCCTTGTGATCACCCATCATTACACAATTTCTATAGAATCACAAATAATCATCTATGTAGTAACCACTCCATAAATTTAATTCACATGTAATAATATGTCAATAAATTTTATTTTACCTATTAGAAAAATAAATTATATTATATACATAACTAATGAAGAAAATTATAAATTTATAATTATTTATTAATTATTAAGACTTATCAATTATTAATGATTATTAAATACTTGTTATAAATTTCTACTTTGTAACTGTTGATTTCTAATTATTAATTATTCTTGATTAAAATTTTAACATCATTTATTACATAGTAATAAATATTTAATAATAATTATTATAAAATTCTTGAGTAATAAATAATAATTTCTACTTAATAGTTAAGACATATATTTTTTATTTCGTAACAAATAATAATTGATAGTAGATATTTAGTAATTAATTTTTAATTTTTATTATTTATAAATAATTAATTAATAATTAATAATTAAAAAAATTTATATAAACTAAAAAATGTTTATAAAAATAAAATACCAAAAATAATATTTTTTATAATTATTCGATAATTTTCAATTTTTAATGACACGATGATAATTAACAACTATTAATTTACAAATTCGTAAAAATTCATTAATAATTTGTAATTATTAATTAAAAAAGAATTAAAAAATATAAATATAAGAGAATACATAAAATTAACCATTGATAATCCTCAATTAACAATTATTAAATAATAATTTGTTATATTCATTTTTATTTTTTAATTAATAATAACTGATAATTAACATTTAATTAATTGTTAATAATTAATATTTTTAATTAAATATATATTTATAATTTAAATAAAATATTAATTATTTAGTATTAATTAGTAATTAATATTAATAATTAACATTAATAATTAATAATTTGGTATATTTCATGATATTTAAGAAATAATAATAGTTACTAAAGAAATAATTAATAACTGATTAATATATGTAATTATTAATGAAACATTTTATCATAATTTGTAATTAGTAATTTTTATTCATTAATATTTAAAAAATGACAAAATTGTAGAAAACCTAATTGAATTCCTTAAACCAAAGAGACCCATATGAAATGGTTCATGAGCGATAAAAAATACAAGCCCAACAATAAATAACAACAAACATTGGCATCAATTGAAACCATCATGTCCAGAAATGGAAGACAAGTAGCATATCCCATTAAAAGTTGAAGAAATATCTAAGTTACACACCACTAATATTTTCTAAAGTGCACTATCCATGATGTAGTATCAAAGACCAACCTACTACTACCAATATACTAACTCATCCCTCATTTCAAAACAATAAAAAAATAACAGTCAGAGACCAACAAAATAAATAAACATCAAACCATATTGACCACACTTTGTCCATACCAAATAAGCCACAAAGATAAAATTTAGATGATTCCTATTCTCTAACAATACCAAAATAAAATCCTCTCCACGGATTCTAGATATGAATATTGAATAAAGGAGGTTTAAAAGGCAACATCACTTGGCCAGGTTCAATTAAAGTGATTATCCCTCTTTTTAGTAACATTATCTAACTTCATTTTAAAATAATAAAATGATGTTCAACATACAAACTATAAACATCAAGGTGTCCTTTTTATAAAAATTGATATTATTCCTTTCCTTACAAACCTAGTATGATACAACCCTAATTTGAATCCTATATAATTTTTAGAGTATCCATGATGATTGATAATAAATTCAAATAAATAATCTCAACCATATGGAATTAGAGAAATATGAAAAATATCATTATTATTATATACCATTTTATAGGGAATATTAAAATCAATAAAAAATTAACACATTGTCCCTATTTTATGGAAAAAATTACAAAAAATTACAGATTAGAATTAATATTTTAAAAATTGTAACATCTTACCTATATAAATGACCTATCCTGAACCATACTGTATATTAGAAAACCATTATTTTCTATAAAAATAAGTTATAGCACACCAAAGTCCATTTTGGATTATGACCCAGCTAAATATTGGATATGGTATCTTTCATATTGGTTTTTGTTTGTGGGTCACCATTACCTTTCAAACTAATGAAATAAAAAAAACTACAAAATAATATTTTTCTTCTCAATTTGACAATCCCTTTAAAAATCACATAATAAGAAGGTTTAATAAGTTCATTTAAAAATTAATAATTGTGAATATAATAAAAATAAACCCATGAAACCCAAACTGATTTTATTAACCACACAAACTTCCAAATGTGTTGAAGAATAATCAATGTGTTGGATTTAATAGTTAACATATAATAATTATTATTTAATAATATTTCCTCATATTTCACAAGTTTGTGAAAACCATGTATGTAGGTCCACCAATTATCATAGTCATCCAAACCATGGAATTAGGTGGAACATATTTCCATATTTATGATGAACTATATCAATAGGTGTGTTTGTAAGTAATTATTTCGATAATTAATTCTAAGCACATAAATAGGTGTAACATATTGCAACAATTTAGATGAATATAGAAATATGGGGACATACTATCATGGTTTTGACTGAAATTAAAAAAAATAAAATCCTAGTAGCTCCAATTTCTAATAGTGAAATAAGAAAAATGTTATAAAATAACTATCTCATCATCCATATTGTAAAATTAATATCCATAGAACCCCACATGAATATAATAATTTTTTTGATGATAAAATTAATCTACAAAAGGGATAGATGTTATTTTAATCGAAGAAGTAGAAAACCTATGTGTATTGCAATAAAACTTTTAGGGAAAAAATATCCCCATGTACACATTACCTAACTAAATTAGGTTACCATTCAATAAAAAATACAAATAGAATTAAAGAGGAAAAAATAAATAAAATACTTTTATGGATTTGTTAGTGAATCCTATTCATAATTAAATCTTTGTGGATACTATTGAGTATCCCAAACCTTCCCATGTTATATGGATTAATCATAAATAAAATTATTTTTCCCCATGGATGTGATCCAAAAACCAAAATGAATTAGTTGGGCCTCTATAAGGAAGGCTGAGGCTTGGGGAATAAGAAATCTAACAGTATAACTTTATGAAATTGGATATAGATTTTTGTTGGGTTCATTTTTTATTTTTATTTAATAATTATTGTGTTGTACTATATCTATTTTGAGCTCCACACTTATGGGGGGCTGAAATGTTTTTGTAAGTATGAGTAGAAAGCTAGTTTGTGTTCCTATGTATAGGTTAATAATATTTCCATAATTTGTTTTTTTATTTTTTACATGTATTATTCATTATTATATGTGGTGGTGGGTATATTATAGTGGTCCTTCATAGCTCATTAAATTTTCATATATCTATATTATTTTTTTCATTCATGTTTTTCCTTTATAATATGTTTAGAATATGAGTGGTGAAATGGGTATTTATAGAGTAGCCCGTGATATCTCATATGTGAGTAAAGTTACACTTTAATGGAAATATTTTTTGATGTAAACCTATCCACACTAGATTTTTAGATTAAAGTTTTATTAAAAAAATAAAATTACATTTCTATATAATTGTGAAAAATACTACATCAATAAGGTTCCATTGAAGATAAATAAATTAGAAATATCAGTTGATAACTATAAAATAATGGAACTGGTCTGATCCTAAATACCAAGCCATAAATTATTCTTAACATCATTTTCATTTCCATTCCATGTAATTTTATGTTTCCTATATAAATTAAAAATGATAACAATTATATTTATTTATTTTAGTATAATAAGAACAAATATATATATATATATATATATATATATAATAAAGTGATAAGAGGATTATATGCATGTTGTAACCTTCGTGAGAGTAGACCCTGAGGTCTTCCACTATGTTTCATTCTTAAAATTATATAAAACTTTAGTTATAGTGTAGTACCTTTGAGAAGCTTAATCACTTTCCTGCATTGAATTTTTATTTTAAATGGGAAATTTCATCCACTTATGTGTAATTGTAAACCCTTAGTGCAAGTCAACAACATGTATCATATTAAAGGAGTTTATAAAAGATTATGATCAATATAACTTCTTCCTCAATATTTTCCCAAATAGGTATGGTCATGATAGATAAAGAATAAAACTCAATGACACCGTATAGAAGTTTGGAACTCATGGGAGAAATATATGTACTTAACAACTAAATTGTAAAAAATTAAATTTTAAGAGTGAATTTATCCAAAAATTGTTCATCAATATCAGTGAACAAAGTGGTTATTTCCTAACCATTTTATCCTTTTTTGATGACTAATAAGAATGGTATGTGATTACCGTATTGTATGCAGACATTTTAGATTATTTTAATGAATCGACTTCTATATTTAAATGATTAATCTTTCTAATTGTTGGACTATTGGACTTATTTAATGTTTTAGGGAATGATACAATACGTATTTGTAAAAGGCATGAAAATAGATGAATATAAGAGCTAAAAGATAATTGTCACTGTGTGATAATAAAATTGGTGTGACAATATATTTTTTAAACCAAATTCGAACATTATATAAAGGAGGATCATGCTGCACAACTAGAATTGTTTTTTCACGACATATAAAAATTACACGATGTGAAGTCGTTGAGAGAGATGACATAACTGCCACCATTAAATGTAATGAAGTGATTTACACAGTGGTAATCCATTAAATTCCATATATTTTATACATGACATGAGAAGTTCAGGACATAATATATTGGGATAAGCCACTACCATCACTTCTTACACATAATGTAAATTATACACACTGTGAAAATATTAGAAACCTAAAACATTAATTCCATATTGTTGAGGGTTTGACACAAAAACCTTATTTATGAATTCCTTCAAACACCAATATATCTAGGATCTTATAATGATATAGATGGATAGATGATGTCCATAGACACGCACACCACCATGGATCCTTGCTTCATCACAGTTCCTCAACTCCTTTCTTCTCTGAGTATCCATGCCGCTCGTTCTCATCATGCCTTCCATGAGAGAGTAGCTTTATTTGTTTCAGATGATGTGATCACAAGGTGAAGTGATGTTAGGGATTATTTATATTTTCTTTTCATGTATTGGATTACTGAAACTTTGTTTATCAATTCCATTATCTCTCTTTGCGTATTTAATTACCATTATCTACATTCATAGAAGTATTATTTTTGTCATCAATTAATTTCCCATGTTATTGTATGACCATTATGCATATTAGGTCAATTATGATTGAATTGGTTTGTTGGTTTCCTAGTTTTAAAATTTCACAAAGTAAATGACCATTCAAAAATTATAATTACTGGATTGGTCTAGGGTACCTAGAACAAGGATCCCTACTGACCCTATTCTGACACCAAACATGAGTGAATCAAAAATAATTTGATTCCCTAGAACACGAATATAAAAAAAATGAACCTATAATTCCTCTTATATTGATATATAACCTCATATTTTCTGTATTTTTTCCCTTTCTCCAATCAATCAATAAATTTCTTTTAATTCCATTAATTAATTCAGGGCATAGAGATCATCTTTGTGGGTTCAAAACTTGAAATTATCATGTACTACGTTTTTAGTTTGTTTTTCCATGTTTTATATTTTGTTAAATTTTTATAGACAATTAGGAATTTAATGATTCCCTTTGGGCTATCAATGTTTTGGAATCATTAATGGGGAATGTTTCCTCTATGTTTAAATTAATTAGGAATCTTGATAATTGTTTTTTATTTTAATTATTTGTTTTACACTTGGTCATGCCATGTTGTTTTTCTAGTAATAATCCATTTCATGACTACTCCACTCATGGGAAAGAAAATTTGGGAAATATTTTTTACGATATAGATGTAGATAGAACCTCATGACATCAACAAAATGAAAAAGAATTAGGTACGTAAGAAAAATAATGAAAAAGAAAGGCTGGAGAAGTTCCAAGGATACCACTGAATATGAACACCCATATAGATTACAAAATTATCTTAGGGATGGGTAATCATCATTATATTATGGTTCCTATAGTTATCAAACAACATTTTTAGATAAATCTGGATTTCATCCAAATAATATTAAATTCAATTCAATTTTATGGACTACCACATAAGGATCTGAACAAGCACATAGGGAGTTTTTTGAACTCAGTGTCACTTTTAAATTTTGTAATTATAAACATATTTAGTTAATATTTGGTTATTTATATTCTAATAGAAAGAAAAGTATAGAAAATGGATTCAAATCCTCTCTTATCATTTCATCACTACATGGGAGGAGTTGGCAATAATATTTCTAACCTTAATTTTTCCTCCTTCTAAATTAATGAACATTTGCATTGAAATTTTAAATTTTAATCAATATGATGATGAATCTATATATAAAGATTGGTAAATATTTAGATACATAACAAAAATATTTCACCATCATGTTTTTCAACTATGGATGATGATTCAGACATTTTATAAAAGGCTCTTCACAAAAAATAAGTCAATTACTAACGCTACATTTTGAGGATCATTGATGAGAAAGTCACACGGTGAGAGAAATAATCTATTGGATGATATGGAAAGTAATATATTCCATTGGTAGTCAAAAACCACATAGAGATTATGGGTTAACATGGAATGAAAAAAACGGGATGGCTGTTCAAATGGATTCTATAACTAAGAAAATGGATGCAATGATGGATTCTCACAATCCCCATGGAACATATGCTGAGGAAAAAAATTATATTTTTCAAAATAAAAATAAAATGGTAAGGGTACATATAGAAATATCCTAAGGTCCAAAGGTATAAAAAAGGACCAAAAATATATCAACAACAAGCACCATAGGGTCCCTCACTATTAAGCCACATCCCTTCCTTGGAGGAAACATTGGATTCATTCATGACCAATATCAGGGATTCACTCAATGAAATAAAATAAGAATCAATGAACCAAAAGGATAGATTATAGAATATGGAGAAGAAAGTTTTCTAGATTATTGAAAAGAATAGATTAAGAATTGGAATTTACTTCAAAGATTCCCATACCGACATCCCCATGCAGACTAGAATGCTATACTGATTAGAAGTGGGAAGAATTCACAAGGAAGATCTATATAATTCAGAAGAATAATAAAGAATAACTAGTTGGAGAATGTAGATAAAGGAATAGATAATCTAAATAATATAAAGTATTATAATTACCACCAACCGGAAAACCATGTCCACCATTACCTAAGATAATGAATCAGGGCACACTGGATTGGAAAAGAGGTAAATTTATTGGACTATTTTTAAAATTAAAAATTAATAATCCTTTTATAGAATCCATTTCCAATATATTGATGTACTAAAATTTCATGGAATATCCGATTATAAAGAGAAACAATAGGAAAGATATCATAACAATAACACTCTTAAGAGAATGATCTTATATGGTATCAACAAATTCACCAATGAAGAAACAAAATATGTTTTGTTTTTCAATCCATATTTTTATTGAAGATAATAAATGAAGAAAAAAATTGTATGATTTAGGTTTGAGAGTCAATATCATTTCACACACCTCCTATAAGAGCTTTGGAATAGAAAAACTAAAGCCTATGGGAGTAATTCTTCAATTATCAAACTCAGTAGTGAAATCCCCAAGAGGATTGATCTAAGATATTCTAATCAAATATGAAAAGTTAATCTTTCCCATAGACTATTTATTTCAAGATATATAAGATGGGAGGTCACAAATTCTTGTTGGGAGATAATTTTTATCAACTCTAATAGATCTTTTCAATGTAAAAAGTGGTGAGTTATGTTTGAGAGTAGGGGAAAAAACAAGTAAGTTTCAACATCTATTGTGCAATGAAGAACTATGATGTGAGAGAGGATTATGAGTTTATAGAAAACAAATACCCAAAGTTGATGGTATAAATGAATTTGAATAACTAAAAGAGGTATATTTTATTGTGAAAGTGGAAATTTAAATTAAAAATAATGGGAAAAAGAAATAAAATCTTAGAGGATATACCTCTTAAGTGGGAAGTAAAATTAATTCCACCTAGTTTGAAAAATGAAAACCAGTATTAATGGTGTAAGACCACCCATTTATTTCATCTCTATTAAAGAAGAAATGGTAGATCGGGCTGATATAAATCAAGAATGTTCTTCCATATAGAATAGTTAATATATTTAGAGAGAAATGGAAGGGACCAAACTATGTGGGTAGGACATAACTGAGACAATTCATGGACCCTGACCATGAACTATTTTTCAATCATATACTACATTAACTGAAGATGAAAGATGTAAATGCACATAAACAACATTAATCAAAAGTTATTATAGGGGGAAACTTATTTTTTATAATTTTGAAATATATATTTTTTGTTTTTATGATCAATCATTCAGTGAAGTATTTTATAATTACCACTGATATAGCCTATACTTTCACTTTTACATTTTTATTTTTATTGGACCATAAAACTGTGCACCAAGAAGTAGGAGGCAGGAAATGAAGCCACATGACCACTACATGTTTTGAATCTCATTTACACAATGAAATAAAGAAAAAATGTCATAAGAGCTATTCACGTCATGAATCTGGTTCTAGTAGAACTTATATAGATGAGTTCTAAGAAACATTCAAAAGGGGAGTAAGTGTTTAAATTCCATATTTTTATATTTTATTCATCACATTTATATTTTTTAGTGATGTAATTTTAAATTGCATAACCCCACTAAATTCTTACTTTTCTCAACTGAAAAAGGATATATTAACCACCTAGAATAATTTATATTCCATGAATTTGAGTTTCTTTGCCAATAAATTTCATTGAAAAAAATGAGGGAAGGAATTTTTTAAGATAACCATATAGATCAGGATTTAGGAATTCATGATTTTTGGAAACATGTTGATTTTGGTAAATGAACATTTTCTAAGATTTGACTATGTTTTGAATTTTGAGCATTTGAATTCATTTATTTTATTGTTCATATGAATTTCTCTAAGAAGTTTTCCCCAACTATTTTTCTCATTTTCAAGACACCCTATGAACCTAAAATTTCCAATTATTTATACAATGTATTTATTTTAAAACATAAGAATCTTCTCTTCTATAAATTTATTTGCATCTTATCAAATATATGGTAAAACATAAACACTTTTAAAATTATTGATGCATTATTTTTTTATTATCCCTTTATCCTTCAACCCACCTTGTATTAATCATTTTTAATTATATAGAATCCATGAATAGCCTTGTTCAGAAATTATAAATTTTACAAACCTATTCTACCCATTCCCACCTTCTTATAAATGAATTTCATGGTATTTAAATGAATATGTGTGGATGAGGGATTTGTCAAGGTGTACAAGGATATAATTCATTGAGGATATTTTTATGGTTTTCATTATGATTTGGGGAGAGGCCATGTATTTTTTATTGTATATTATTATACACATATCTTGCTAAAAAATAATAAAAAAATAAAATGAAAAATTAAAATAATGTGTTGTGTATTTGGAGGATCAAAAATCACCATTACTAGATGGATGATCCTTTCATAGTATGTGGTCAAGTGGTGTATGTGAGATTTTTCTTAATAATATCTTTCTAAAAAATAGAAAAAAATATTAATAGGAAAAATGAAATGGATGTTGATTCCTTTATTGTGCTTACTTGTATCCTGATCCCACTTTGATATTTTTTTATAAAAGAGAGGGATGAAATGTAGAAAGGGTGATCATCATGAGAATTATCTTTGTATATGATGCATTAATCGTCATATTCAAACATCCTTGTTTGATATTTCATTTTAATATAATTTACCTACATATCCAAAATCCTCATATTATTTTGATTCTAAATGATGATCCCTTATGATTAACTGTGATTTTGGTCTTTACATGGTAGAGATGTTAGATTCCCTGGAATCCTATCATAAGTTACCTATTGTTAAGGTATGTGATGATTTCCATTTACAATTATACATTGATACTGATTGTAAAAATTCAAAGTGAGGTAAATTGAAATTGGCATGCATATTATTGAAGAAATAAAAAAATAAAAATAGATGATTGAAAAGGCTTGGTCATTTCAAAGGAGAAAAGTAAAATTCCTGGTTGATCTGTTTTATTTGAAAAGTGATGCATTGATGAAGTTTCTAATGTAATTATTGAACATTTAATTTTGTAGTTGATCAGTATTTTTTTAATGAAAATTTATTTTAAAGCATGGTAGGGTGAGCATCCTCTATAGTATGTTAATATTCCATCCTTGGGGACAAGCCTAAATTCAAGTGTGGGGGTACTCAATAAGTGAATTGTATGCATACATTATAGGGTGTTTTAATGAATTTATTTATAAATTAAAATGATAAAAATTTATAATTCATGGGATTTTTGACTTGTTATATGTTTTGTGGAAGGATTGAATAGGTATTTGGAAATTTACAGAAAGGATGTTTGTATATGATGTAAAAGATAGTTCGTCCAAGGATAAAATTGAAGAATTGTGACATAGGATTTTTAAAGATAAATGATAACATTACATATAGGTGGAACATGCTATAGAACTTGAAAAGTATTTTCTTCATGGAATGTAAAAATTACATGACATGAAGTCATTAAGAGAGAAGCCATCACCACCTCAATTTCAATTCAAGAAGTAATTCATGTTCTGAGAATACATTACATGTTCTTTATTATATACACGATGTGAAACGTTCGGGACATATGATATTGGGAGAAGCTTATACCTCCACAACATACACACAATGTAATTTATACACGTCATGAACATATCAAAAAACTGAAAATTTAATTTGTTGGCACTGAGGGTCTAATGAAAAAAACCTATTTATACATGCCTTCATATACCATTGGAACTAGGATCTTAAAAAAACACTAATGGAAGGATTAATACTATATTCACACATGCCTCCTTAGATCCCTACTTCACCACCATTCTTTATCACCTTTCTTCTACAAGTATCCATGCAACTCGTTATCATCATGTATAACATGATCAAGTAGTTTTCATTGTGGTGGGTGATGTGATTGTAGGGGTATGTGCTGTTAAGGATTATTTATATTTTCTTTTCTAGTTTTGGATTGATATAACTCTGTCTATCAATTCCATTCTCTCTCTTTACATATTTCCTGACCACTGTTATAATTTTTAAGAATATTATTTTATAGCATCAATTAATTGACATAGTTTTTGTATGAAATTTATGAAAATTAAGTCAATTATGTTTAAATAGGGTTTGGGTTTCCTAGTCATGATATTTCACCTAGTATATGACCATTATAATGGAACAATTAAAGGATTATTGTAGGGTTCCTAGAACAAGGATCCCTACTGACCCAATTCTGACACCAAACATGAGTGAATCTAAAATAAATTGAATCCCTAGTGAACGAATAAGAAATCACTGAACATGGAATTAATCATATCTCAATATTAAACCATATCCTTTCTACATTATTTATCTTTCTATAATTATGAAATCAATTTATTTATATTTATTTACTTAATTTATGGCATATAGATTGTCCTTATGGGGTTGAAAATTGGACTTTCCAAGTAGTACATTTTTAGTTAGTTTTATAAGTTTTATATATTATTAAATTTATTAATCTTCATAAGAAGTAAAGGATTCTCTATAGGCTATCAGTATACCATCCCTAATCCCAAATAATTAGTTATGAAAAAAGTGTCTTATCATATTATAATATGTTAAATTAAAAAAAATTAGTCCTTTTAATTTAAGTGATAAACAAAGGGTGAATGACTCTGTTTGTAAAATATGAAGGGTAGAAATAAATTCACTCACTACCATAGGAACCCTTTATATTTATTTTATATTTTTTTAGTAAATTATAAATAAAAATTTATTATTTTGTTAATATTTATTTTAATGTTTTATTAACATTATATATATATAAATTAAATATTTCGTTAATATTTAACATTAAAAATACCCTATTAAATATTCTATTAATGTTTACACATATAGTGTTCAATTTTTTAATGATCTATGTTCATATAACATTATAGAACATTTTTTTGGTATATATCATAATTCTAACACATTGACCTAGAGAACTGAATCCCAAGACCCAAATCAGTATTCCACATAGACTAATGTGTGGCCAACAATTTCGTGAGGATAAAAACTAATTTATAAGGTTAAAATACACTATTAAGGAATTAATTTACCCAAAAATAAATAAACCCATGGATAAAAATATACATGGATAAAAAAATGATTTTATTAAAATTCACTAAAAAATATTTAAGAACAAAATAAATTTCACAAGAACGAACATCAAGGGGTAAGTTCAATTGATGAAAAAAATAGAATTGGATTATTTTTAATCCACATACTCCTCAAATTACATCTCCATGTATGATCTATATCTCTTTAGTGTCAAAATATAATAATTTCTCTTTCATTTTATCCTAATAAATCAGGTATATAAACCTATTGAAGTGTAATTGTATTGGTGAGTATGAACTTAGTAGTATTTCCATAATAACTATAAAATTATCCACGAATAATAAAATATAATAAATCCGATGAAAATCAGCCACCATATTTAAAAAATATATCTAAATCATTTAATTACAAAAAACATGTTAAAACAATTAAATCAAAACCATTCATTAAAAAACGCATTTAAAAGAAATCCAAAATTATATTTTCCTCTAATAAATATAGTTTATAAACCATATTTTATCCTATAAATATTCATTTTAAATACTCATAGTTTTCTCAAATTTAATGAAAACTTTATATTTCCCCAAAATCACCGAAAAAATATTATTTCATGAAAATAAACTCATGATCGAGAATTATAGAGAATAATTAAATTATTTTAGTTCCATACTAGCTGATTTAATATGTGTTAAAAAATCATCATAATTTTAGACTTTTAACCCTAATCCTTAATAAAACCATAAAATTGAGTGAGGTGTTGCCTTTCCTCCCTTGTCATTCTGATTGTTTCTTACCTTAAGACACACTCTCTATGTCCCCACTTTATCATAAAAGAGACTTATAGGTATCCAAATATTTCTCACTGAAAACCCTATTCCTAATCACACACGTTATATTAAATAATTTTTAATTAACCATTTTTTTAACATTTAATAATATATAATCCTTCCCTAGTATATTTTAATATTAATTTTATCAAAATTATACATTTTATAAATAAATAATCATTCATAAAAAACTATATAATAAAGTCATTATATAATCATAATTAATCAAAAAAGAAAAATAGTTTAGACAAACTCATAGAAAGAATAAATACCACCTAACTAGATGATATTTCTCAAAGTCTATAAATATTTAAGTCGATGATCCTTTCAAAGTAAATGAAAAAGTACTATAACCCAAATTATCCATAAATAAAAATTCTAAATTAAAAGTAGTCAAACATAAATTTAGAGAAATTTTGTATATGATATTCCCATTTAGTAATGTTTCATGTTAAATCTCTTAAAACTACCACACTTGCCTCTCATTCATGAAAACATCAAAACTACGGATTTTGAAGAATTTTCATAGCTCTAAATGACTTTAATAATTAACATAAAGTAAATATGTAATAAAATACTCTTTTGATCTCAATGATTCAACTGATTCCTAACCATTGATCACTTCTAGAATAATATTCTAACTAAAATATTGATTTCCAATAATGATGAATATAGATAGGGATCAAATAAGAGAACAAGTTAATTTATTCTCAATATATATACTAATAAATCTAATTATATTATAATTCCTCTATTGAAAATATATTTAATGATTTAATATCTCAATATAATCCTTAAGTTTCTCTTTTCAACCTCACCCCTAATTATTCTATATTAATTTATTTGAATTAATATCATTTTATACAATTTTATATAATTCCTACCATTTATAAAAACACATATAATTTTTGGTTTCTATAATGACTTG
Organism: Viscum album; assembly: GCA_963277665.1. Taxonomy (NCBI): domain Eukaryota; kingdom Viridiplantae; phylum Streptophyta; class Magnoliopsida; order Santalales; family Viscaceae; genus Viscum; species Viscum album. The sequence goes on along the minus strand of OY728143.1, from coordinate 1,362,051,421 downwards.
GATTTTCCTGATTTTTATTTTTAGAAATTATTTGGGAAAATTACGAGGCCAAGTACTAAGACGATTTGTGATTCTGAGGCTTGGTGTTCTTGGAACAATTTAATGAAAGATGTTATGTTTTTAATATCACGAGATCATATATTTTCTTAGAAAGTGAAATGGCTTTTAAGTGGTTTCCCAGATCAAAAATAGGAGGTCATCATTGACCTCAGAATGGTGACTTTACCCTAGGAGTGACCTAACATTTGTTGTTGTGTGTCATATTTATAAAAATACATGAGGGACATAACCATAAATAAAAAAATTAAATTAAATTATATTAATTTAAAATCCTAAAAACACATATATTGTAACGACCCAATGTTTCATTAATGGAAATCCCTCTTGGTCTAATTAAACGTCTCTTTAGGTTTATATAAAAGGTCAACTTCATTGGTTTTATGTTAAGAATTTTTACCGTTGCTAATATAGCCCTTGAATAGTGATCCAAATATTAATATAAATATAGGACTTTAACAAATCCAATTTACTCAGACAAAAGAAGCGATGGCATCATCCAGTATAATTTCTCCTTACAAATCCCATTTTTCGAAGCTCAGAAAAAAGGTATAATCCTTGGGCATCGCTCTTGACCAAGCCCAAGCCGAGCTTCATAATTTAAAGCTCGAACGGGACCTTCTACGTGAAAAGTGAAAGTTGATAGAGATTACCACTCGAGCGATGTTGTCCAAGCCACCCCAAGAGTCTGTTACCATCGCACACCTTACCCTTAGGTCTTATGCAGCTGTTTTAAGGGGTTATGTAACAAATCTATAGTACTATGTTCATGTACATTATTTTTTTGTATATAATAATGTATATACTTTCTTGTCATTATGGATACATTGTAAAAAAATTAAAGTACAAATAGTGTTTTTAGTTATTATTTAATTAAAAATTCTATTTTTTTTAATTAAGGAATTTTTTAATTAAATAATATTTTAATAAAATATTATTATTATTAAATTAATTTTTATTAAATATAAATGATCTTATAATTTTATGAATGCAATTATAATTTTTATTAAGGTTTGAAATCCATTTCTATCAAAACCCGTGAATTTTCGATAAATGTCAGTTTTTATTTTAAAAGTGAAAATTAACATATTTAGAAAATTATTTAGATAAAATAAATGTTATTTCTAGAATCAGTACATCGAAATTTTCCAACGGCGAATTTTTCATAATTTTCTGAGACAGTCAAATTTTTGGGTAACAATTAAATACCGTTTAAATATATAATGTGTTGTATGACATCATAATGACCCAATAGTGATGTAATAAAATACTATAATCTTTATGTTCGTCCAATATATGTTTTAAAATTAAAATAATGTGATTTTGGGTTTGTTTGACTTACTTTTCAAATCATTAATGGACCCCACAAGACTTATTAAACACCTTATCTTTTTAAATTGTTTTCCATGGGAGTGTGACTCACCTCCACATAAGAAACCCTATTATTTTAAGAATTTAGGAATTTGGCCTTATAATATATTTTTTTTCCTCTTCCCTTTTCCAAAAAACATTGGCAAAAACCATGGGATGGTTTGTGGTTTGGATTAATTTAATATAAGGGGTCCCAAACCTAAATAATAAAGAATTCCCTCACCTTTCCTATATAAACCCACCCAATCTCCCACTTCCTCCTCACTCAAAGCCCTTATTGTTCATCAAACCTCTGACATACTCTCTCTTGAATCCTTCCAAGGTGCTCCAATCTCCTAAGAAGCCTCTCACAAGCCTCTCTCTAGCCTTTGGAAGCACACATCTAAGTAAGGGTTTTTTCTTCCTTTCTCATTATTGTGAATTTTCATTAAGTTGTATTGCCCTTTTAATTTCAATTATGAATGTTGGGGTATGGTTTTTCACCTCCCCCATATTTCCCTCTTATTGTTTGAATTATGGGAGACCCCTTTCTCTCTCATTAAATGCCTCCTATGTACACCCGTTACTATGCCGAAATTCCGAAAGGAACTTCTCTCTCTTCTTTTACATTCAAGAAATAATTTCGTATCATGAATCTAAATTCCATTAAAATTGTTGGGACATGTATCTATATGACCTCCTTACTGTCAATTACATTTAAATATTATGAGGAACCCCATTCTCTCTCATCAACCATTTTTATGAATTCTTATGTCACGCTGTTACGCTGCCGAAATCACACTGATTTTCTAAGCCAATGCCATTGTGTAGTGGATACCATGCCCATTTATCCATCAAGGGTATTCACATTTATGAACCTTTACTTATTGACTATAAATATTCATTTATTAATTCCACATTCTTTTATCATGTAATAAATGATTATGTTTTATGAATCCATGTTTTATGATCCATGTGGCACACTTATGCATGAAATGAAATGTTTAAGAAGGGTGCGCCCTTATAGCGCTCCAATGCATTAGGTAAAGTATAGTATAATGATACGCCATGTTAAATGAGTGTTGACTCATGCTAATTCAAGTGCAACGACGGTTTACTTGTGCTTTATGTGCAATGAGGATTTACTCATGCTCCATGTGCAATGAGCCTTGGCTCATGCTAATTCCATGATAAGTGTTGTTGCCACATTTCCATGTTATGATTAACATGCGTTATCATGCCTTTATGTTCATGTTTCTTTTATGCTCTAATGATATACATATTGTCTAACATGTATTTTAATCCTCATTTTATTCCATGTGTACTCCCTTACTGGGCTTTATAGCTCACCCTTTTCTTATGCATGTCCTTAGGTTATCCCATGCAATGCTAAGTACGAGAGAATGTAGTGGTCATGTAAAGGAGGTTTTCAATAAAGATGTTGTATTTCATGTTTCAAGTTTTTATATAATGATCCTAAGCCACAAATACACTAAAACCCTTGATATTATTTGTTGTATCAAGTGAAGTTTTATGTAATAAAATCATGTTTAAGTTTGTAATAAAAGTAGGGTTGACATAGTTGGTATCAGAGGATAGGTTTAGTTATTTTTGGGATTAGGAAACCCTAGTAAAGACTTAAATACAAGACTAAGTATAATAAAAACATCCTTACGTTTTGGTAAGTACTGAGTAAGTGGTTTATCAAACAAATACATCCCAGTCTGGATACGAGAAGGTAGAGGCGGCTCTGGCACAGATGTGTCCTAGGGGTAAAACCTGAAAACACCGCTTTGAGCTAGACTCGAACGGGAACAGGTGTTCGACAACGGGCCTTGCTGCACTCTTGGTTACGACACTCCCGGGGGATACGTTTTGATAAATTCAAAAGCTTAGTATGAACCCTTACTAAGGGAATTAAGAAAAATGGCCCGACGAATATATGTTAGAAAGTAGATCATGAAAAGCCTATATTGAAGCCTATAGACTCATGAGTAAGGAAATAAAAGTCTATTTATAAGTCATCAACTTTTATCTTTGTATTACCCTTTGTGTGTTACACCTAACTTTCCTTTTATTCCAGCCAATGGCCGGTAATAGGAGGACTCGGGCTAACAACTGTTGTAAAGATCAGTGTGATGACTGTACTAATGAGATGCCCAATCTAATGGGAGTGGGAATCACGAACTTTGTCATGCTTCTCTCTCAGATAACTCAAGTTTTGAATAGAAACACGGGTCAAGAGGAAGGTTCAACCCCCCCCCCCCCAAGAATGAAAAAGTCTCTATCGAGAGATTAATGAGACAAAGGCCTCCTACTTTTAGTGGATCATCTGATCACACGATCTCTGAACAATAGATCAACTCCATTGAAATGATCTTCTCCATCCTTTAATGTTCTGAACAAGAAAAGGTTCTCCTGGAGTCTTATCATATGGAGGGTGAAGCTAATCAATGGTGGACGTTGATAAAAAATACGAAGCCTGAGGAGGAGATCGAGGTGTTGGAATGGAAGGATTTACAGAAGTTGTTTTTTGATAAATATTTTTCGCGCACCCTCAGGCTTAAGATGGAAAGGGACTTCATTTCCATCATGAAAAAAGATGAAGAATCTGTTGGATCATATGAGGAAAACTTCACAAGGCTTGCACGATATGCTTCTGGTTTTGTCGTTACCCCCAAATGTAAGGTTGACTGCTTCTTTGGTGGGCTGAAGCCTAGCCTACGGAAAGCATTAGCGATTCGTGACTTCAAAAGCTATGAGGAAATTTTCTGATGTGCCCTCAAGGTAGAAATGGAGATTGGAGAATCACAGGGGTATCATGGAGAAAAGAAGAATAAGGTGGACTTCAATGATGGTGGTCCGATAGAAAAATCCAATGGTGTTAAGAAGATCCAGCACCCCACTTGCCAAAAGAGTGGAAAGAAGCACCCGAGAAATTGCCTTAAGGGGACAAGGAAATGCTTCAGGTGTGGAATAGAAGGGAACCTAGATATTAACTATCGGCAATAAAGACCCGCAGCTGCGAAAGAGGATAGTAACACTCCGTTCGAACCTCAACTCGTTGTTCAATGCTACAAATGCAATGAACCAGGGCATTTTTCAAATCAGTTCCCTAATCCAAGGGCATTCGAAGGAAACCAACAACCTCCAAGGCAGAAAGGAAGAGCTTTTTCCATAACTTCTACCGAAGTGAACCCCGACAATGAAGTGGTGATAGGTACACTAGTTATTCATTCAATAATAGTGAATGTACTTCTTGATTCAGGTTCTACGCATTCTTTTATATCTCGAAAGTTTAGTAGAACAATCCCATAACCACCACAAATCATGGAAGTAAAGATGTCGGTGAGTACGGAAAATGGGGCAATCATTGCATCCCATGAATATAAGTCCTCCCCTATTATAGTCTGTGGATTGAATTTACCGGGGAACCTCATCATACTCCCTCTGGTGGAATTTGATGCAATTCTTAGCATGGATTGGCTTTCCTTATATAGAGCCACATAAATTGTCGGGAGAGGGAAATCACACTCCATATGGAGAATCGACCCTTGATTCTTTACAAGTGTAAGGAGGAAGATGAATCTCCTTTAGCTCCATCATCTCAAGCATGGATATTAATAACTTATGAGAACGCATATCTGGCTCAGATGATTGAGTCCAAGGAAGAAACCATCCTTGAAGAAATGCCTATAATGAAAGAATTTGCGGAAGTGTTTCCCGAGGAACTACCTGGCCTTCCTCCTAGAAGAGATGTTGAGTTCCCAATTGAACTGATACCTGGGGCATTACCAATATCCAAGACTCCATATAGAATGGATGTTGTAGAGCTTGAAGAGCTGAAGAAACAACTATAGGAGAATCTGTATAAAGGGTTTATACACCCAAGTGCTTCACCATGGGGTGCACCAGTCCTCTCCATCAAGAAGAAGGATGGGTCAATGCGCCTTTACATCGATTATCGTGAGCTCAAAAAAATAATGATAAAGAAAAAGCATCCTCTCCCACGAATCGATGACTTGTTTGATTAGCTGCGTGGAGCACAATACTTCTCCAAGGTAGACTTACAGTTGGGATATTATCAAGTAAGGGTGAAGAAGGAAGATATCCCCAAGACTGCTTTTCGTACAAGATACGAGCACTATGAATTCATAGTAATGCCTTTAGGACTCACCAATGCTTAATAAATCTTCATGGACTTAATGAATAGAGTCTTTAGAGATTACCTCGAAAAATTTGTGGTAGTCTTTATAGATGACATTCTAATATACTCCAAAACCAAGAAGGATTATGAGGAGAATTTAAGAACTGTAATAGAGACTTTGTGCAAGGAGAAGCTCCATGAAAAGTATAGAAAGTGTGAGTTTTGGTTAAAGGAGGTCTCATTCTTGGGCCATATCATCACAAGCAATGGGATATCTGTGGATCCCTCCAAAACAGATGCAATAAAAGGATGGCCGAGGCCAACATCGGTAACGGATATCCGTAGCTTCTTGGGGTTAGCTGGATATTATCGACGATTTGTGAGAAATATCTCACGATTTTCCAACCCTCTTACCAAGCTAACTCGAAAGGGAGTAATGTTTTCTTGGAGTGATGAATGTGAAGAAAGCTTCAAGGAGTTGAAAAAGAGGCTTATCACTGCACCCGTGCTCACTTTACCCACAAGTGGGGAACTTTTTGTTGTTTTCAATGATGCTTCAAAGAAGGTCTTAGGATGTGTGCTGATGTAGAATGATAAAGTTATATTCTATGCCTCAAGGTAGTTGAAAATCCATGAGCGAAACTATCCAACGCATGATCTGGATTTGGTGGCGGTGATCTATTCCATGAAAATTTGACGGCATTATCTTTATGGAGAGAAATGTGAGATATATACTGACCACAAGAGTCTTAAATATATATTCACATAGAAAGAGCTTAATATGCACCATATAATATGGATAGATCTCATCAAGGATTATGAATGTTCAATACATTACAACCTTGGGAAAGCGAACAAGGTGGCAGATGCCCTATGTAGAAATGACCCAGAAATTCTATCAATGATGAGAATTGAGAAGGATACAATATTCTTAGACTTGATGAAGATGGACATGGGAATCATAAAGAAGGGAAATTCATCAATCCTTTCACAAATGATTGATCAACCATCTCTTTTGGAAAGGTTAAAGGATGCTCAAAAGGATGATGTGGGAATTCAGGAAAAAGTGGAAGACATCGAAAACGGGAAATCCACGATGTTTAATGTTACTAAAAAAATAATTGTGCAGTTTGGGAAAAGACTATGTGTTCCATCAAGTCCAGAGCTGAAGAAGGAACTTTTGGATGATGCACATAGTTCAAATTTCTCTATTCACCCAGGGAGCACAAAGATGTATCGAGATATCTGAGAAACCTTTTGGTGGGATAATATGAAGAAGGAGATCGCTGAATATACATCAAAGTGCCTAGTGTGTCAGCAAGTGAAGGAAGAGAGGCAGAAGTCTAAGGGGATGATGCAACCATTGCCCATACCAGAATGAAAATGGGGGAACATCACCATGGACTTTGTCACCGGACTTCCAAGGACATCCAAAGGCAACAATTCAATCTGGGTTGTTGTGGATCATCTTACAAAGACTACACACTTCATTACTATTTGGGAGGGTTTCTCTTTAGATCAAATGGCACAGATATATATTTGGGATGTTGTAAGGTTCCATGGAGTACCACTACTTATTGTGTCTGACCGATATCCAAGATTCACCTCTAAGTTTTGGAAGAGTCTTCAACATGCTCTGAATACTAAACTAAACTTCAGTACGGCCTATCATCCTCAAACTGATGGCCAATCCGAACGGACTATCCAAACACTTGAGTACATGTTGAGAGCATGCTCAATGGACTTTAAAGGAGGATGGGATCAAAATCTTCCTCTGGTTGAGTTCTCTTATAATAACAGTTTACACTCAAGCATCCAAATGGAACCATATGAATAACTGTATGGGAAAAGGTGCAGAACACCGGGTTGTTAGGATGAGGTCGGTGAACGTAAGCTGCTTGGACCAGAAATGGTCGAGGAAATGGTGGAGAAGGTGAAAACCATTCAGTAGCATATCAAGGCAGCCCAGAGTTGACAGAAGAGTTATGCAAATAATCATCAACGAGACCTTGGGTTTAATGTTGGAGACATGGTTTTTCTACGCATATCTCCGTGGAGGAAGGTCATGAGGTTTGGAAAGAAAGGGAAGTTAAGTCCAAGGTACATCGGCCCCTTCGAGATTCTTGATCGTGTCGGGGCTGTGGCCTATCGACTAGAACTTCCACCTACCATGGACAAATTGCATAATGTATTTCATGTATCCCTCTTAAGGAAGTACATACCAGACCCTTCACATGTACTCTCTTCTGAGGTGGTACAATTGGAAGATGATCTTTCTTATGAGGAGCAACCTGTGATGATCTTAGATCATAGAGAAAAAGTTCTACGAAATATGACAATGCCCCTCATAAAGGTGTTGTGGAGAAACCACAAGTTTGAAGAAGCGACTTGGGAATCAGAGGAAATGATGAAGCTGAGTTACCCACATCTATTTTAGTGAGGGAAAAGGAAAATTTTGATGGTGAAATTTCTTAAGGGGGGAATATTGTAACGACCCAAAGTTTCATTGATGGAAATCCCTCTTGATCTAATTAAATTTATCTTTATGTTTATATAAAATTTCAAATTCATTGGTTTTATGTTAATAATTTTGACCATTGCTAATATAGTCGTTGAACAGTGATCACATGATTAGTATAAATATAGGACTTTAACAAATCCAATTTACTCAGAAAAAAGAAGAGATGGCCTCATCCAGTATAATTGCTCCTTACGAAGCCCATTTTTCAGAGCTCATAAAAGAGGAGAATCCTTGGGCTTCACTCTTGACGAAGCCCAAGCTGAGCTTCATCATGTCATGCTTGAACGGGACCATCTACATAAAAATTGGAAGTTGATAGAGATTACCACTCGAGCGATGTTGTCCGAGCCACCCCAAGAGTCTGTTACCATCGCACACCTTACCCTTAGGTCTTATGCAGCTGTTTTAAGGGGTTATGTAACAAATCGATAGTACTATGTTCATGTACGTTATTTTTTTTATATAACAATGTATATACTTTCTTTTCATTAGGGATACATTGTAAATAGTTTTTAAAGTACAAATAGTGTTTTTAGTTATTATTTAATTAAGAATTCTACTTTTTTTAAATTAAGGGATTTTTAAATTAAATAATATTTTAATAAAATATTATTATTAATAAATTAATTTTTATTAAATATAAATGATCTTATAATTTTATGAATGCAATTATAATTTTTATTAAGGTTTGAAATCCATTTCTGTCAAAACCTGTGAATTTTCGATAAATGTCGGTTTTTATTTTAAAAGTGAAAATTAACATATTTATAAAATTATTTAGATAAAATAAATGTTATTTCTGGAATCATGACATCAAAATTATCCAACGGTGAATTTTTCATAATTTTCTGAGAGAGTCCAATTTTTGGGTAAAAATTAAATACCGTTTAAATATATAATGTGTTTTATGACATCATAATGACCCAATAGTGATATAATAAAATACTATAATCTTTATGTTCGGCCAATATATGTTTTACCATTAATGTAATGTGATTTTGGGTTTGTTTTACTTACTTTTCAAAGCATTAATAGAGCCCTCAAGACTTATTAAACACCTTATCTTTTTAAATTGTTTTCCAAGGGAGTGTGACTCACCTCCACATAAGCAACCCTAATATTTTAAGAAGTTCGGACTTCGACCTTATAAAATATTTTTTTCCTCTTCCCTTTTTTAAAAAACCATGGGAAAAAACCAAGGTATGGTTTGTGTTTTGGATTAATTTAATATAAGGGCTCCCAAACCTAAATAATAAAGAATTCCCTCACCTTTTCTATATAAACCCACCCAAGCTCCCACTTCCTCCCCACTCAAAGCCCTTAGAGTTTGTCCAACCACTGAACTAATATCTCTATAATCCTCCCAAGGTTCCCCATTCTCCCAAGAATCCTCTCAGAAGCCTCTCTCTAGCGTTTGGAAGCACACTTCCAAGTAAGGGTTTTTCTTCCTTTCTCATTTTTGTCAATTTTCTTTAAGTTGTATTGCCCTTTTAATTTCAATTATGAATTTTGGTGTATGGTTTAGCACCTCCCCCATATTTCCCTCTTATTTTTTGAATGATGGGAGACCCCTTTCTCTCTCATTAAATTCCTCCCATGTACACCCGTTACTATGCCGAAATTCTGAAAGGAACTTCTCTCCCTTCTTTTGCATTCAATCAATAATTTTGAATCATGAATCTAAATTACATTTCAATTGTTGGGAAATGTATATATATGACCTCTTTACTGTCCATTACATGTAAATATGATGAGGAACCACTTTCTATCTCATCAACCATTTTTATGAATTCTTATGTCATGCCGTTACGCTGCCGAAATCGCACCGATTTTCTAAGCCAATGCCATCGTGTAGTGGATACCATGCCCATTTTTCCATCAAGGGTATTCACCTTTATGCATCTTTAATTATTGATTTCAAAGTTTCATTTATAAATTCCACATTCTTTTATCATGGAATAAATGATTATGTTTTATGAATCCATGTTTTATGATCCATGTGGCACACTTATGCACGAAATGAAATGTTTAAGAAGGGTGTGCCCTTATAGCGCTCCAATGTATTGGGTAAAGTATAGTATCATGATACGTAATGTGCAATGAGTGTTGAATCATGCTAATTCAAGTGCAACGAGGGTTTACTCATTCTTTATGTGCAATGAGGATTTACTCATGCTCCATTTGCAATGAGCCTTGGCTCATGCTAATTCCATGATAAGTGTTGTTGCCACATTTCCATATTATGATTATCATGTTTTATCATGACTTTATGTTAATGTTTATTTTATTCTCTATTGATATTCCTATTGTCTAACATGTATTGTAATCCTCATGTTATTCCATGTGTACTCCCTCACTGGGCTTTATAGATCACCCTTTTCTTATGCATGTCCTCAGGTTATCCCATGCAATGCTAAGTATGGGGGAATGTAGTGGTCATGTAAAGGAAGTTTTCAATAAAGATGTTGTATTTCATGTTTCAAGTTTTTATGTAATGATCCTAATCCCCAAAGACACTAAACCTCTCAATCTTCTTTGTTGTATCAAGTGATGTTTTATGTAATAAATCATGTTTAAGTTTGTAGTAAAAGCAGGGTTGTCATATATATGGTAACTCAGATTGGAAATATAAGACCACCGTTTTGTTCATAAGGGGATGTTTTTCTTAGGTGGGGCCTAACATTGGCTGATGTGTGCCAACTGTGAAAGATTGTTTTTTGACTTAAATTTCATTTAAATAATTTAATAAAATATATTTTTGAGGCAATATTGGTTTTCTTTTAAAATTACCTATTATTAGGAATATAGGGTTACAATATAACCTTGTAAATCTTATGAGGGAAGGAGATGAATCTCCCTCTAACAGATACTGAAATATTGGTGAATCAAGAATAGAAAACCTCAAATTTGAAAGATCTTGACCATAATAATGGCACAATGACAATTCATCATCAGCGATCGAACCGAATCGAGGTAGGGAATTTTGTTTTTTATTATTTTTTTCCCAAATTTTGAAAATCAATGATGATTATGGATCAACCAAAAAATTAGTTATCGCACGGATCTTTCATTCATGCAGGATGGGCATAATTGCGGGGTTTTATTCTCAGGGTTTATTTTAATAAAAAAAATTATGATTTTGTGATCATTCTTATTGAATTGAATAATATTGGAATGAACAATATATGAGGTTCGATCCATGGGTTGTTCCATGTTCCTTTCTTCTCCAATGATCTTCGCATTCATTGCTTTCTTTATAGTTTATGAACAGATGGTCATTGTGGCTCTATTTCTTGGCGCAACAATTCGAATTTGAGGATCCAATTTCAGTATGACCTACCGGAGGTGCAACGATGATGATGACAGATGGATCAATGCGATTCAGTAGATATTATCTTTTGAGTGGTTTTCATTAGGATGAATTTTGACATTGATATGATCACATGGTGATGAATAAAATGACCTGAGAATCATAGACAATCCTCAGTTTTGAAAAACGGAGCATTAGAGGAGAACTGGTGGCCCATGGAAGGGGCCACCAGCACACCGGAAATGACGGGGGCTACAGGGAAGGCAGTCGTCTGTGTTGAACACAGCATCACCACATTGACGAGGGGCATGCGGTATAACATACTGTGTGATGGGTGGCCCACGCGCATGGTATGAATCTGTGTGGACGGACTGTTCTAGTGTCCTAGTATGCTGGGTCCAGTGGGATGTAGCCCATCGGTCCATCAGGCAGGACTGGACCGGGTCGGGTCAGCCGGACTGGGATGGGTTAGCTAGTATGTTGGGTCAGACCCTTTTTCAGTAAAACAACTGTAACTTTCAATCAGAGTGTATGTTTGATAAGAATTTTATGGCATTGTTTCCCTTGAAATAGGTAGGTCCATTTGAGATTTTTTTGATGGTTTTTAGTTGTACCATAATAATTTGGTAGTCTTTTATTTGTCTATTCCTATTTGTGTTCAATGCAGGATCTTGTTCCCATCATAGAGGATGACATCAATGATTGAGAATAAACCCTTGGTCTTTTAATATGAGGGTTTGATGTAGGATCTCATTCCCATCATAGATAATGACCCATGTTATTAAGTTATATGTCTTATCCTGGCCTCGATAGTTGACTCAATGGGTTAGAGCATGTATTGTTCCGAGAGGCCCGGTCGGTCCTCACTTTTATTCGTGTTACCTTAGATAGGGTTTGTGGATAAAGTGTGACCAATATCTAAGTGGTAAGAACTACCCTATATAGGATGATGTTTCCATTAGGTCCAAGAGTCCCCCAGTGTTCCTTAGGTGCATTGGACCCCATATCTGTGTATCGAGATTAGATTATTTCCATTCTACATGACTAAACCTGAAAAGTGTGCTTCGGGAAGTTTTCAGTGGTTAATGTTTGGATGTGATGTATCAATACTTAGTGTATTAGGGAGACTGAATGTATCATGGAACTACATGACTTATCAAGACTATGTTTCTTTTTGGTTTCTTTTGGTAGATTTTTTCTACATGCTTCTATCAGATAGCTTGAGGAGTGCGATCTCCTAAGACGAGCGTACTATGAGCTTAACTGTGTAACTAGTAGTGGATGATAATTTTAGGCTTGGAATACTTTATGAGTATACCTATATGTTCTTATAATATGGTTTTTTGACACATACCTATGTTGATATGACAACATCTTTTTAGTGGTGTTTTCTTTATGGTGTTTACTTTGTGTGTTCGGGGTGTCCTACTGAGTATTATTTTACTCACACCTACACAGGCTTTGCCCGCACCTATCGTGTATTGTGAAGAAGATTGACACTTTTACATAGTCCTAGGTTTACCAGGACTAGGTGGTTCTTTGAGAGACGAAACATTATGTGTGTGATCCTATGGCTTCAGTCTACTAACTGATACCATTCCCTTCCGGTAGGGTTTTTTGCGGATGAGTGTTAGGAACTTGTTCATTCACTTTTTCAAACTCTTTCTTTTGGTAGGCTTTTATTCTAGCCCAGTTTTACTTTACTACACTTTACATTCCTATTGTACTATGTGGTCGGTATCTTAGTGCATGTGTGCATTGTTTAGTTAGTGTTTTTACATTTCATTATTTTGGGATTGGAGATGTGTGTGTGTGTACATGCACTTAGGAAAATGCATCCCATTTGTGGGATATGTCTACTCGATGCTAGTCACCATCCCCTAGCCTATTCGAGGTGTGCTTGGGGTAGTCATGGCACGGGACCCTCTGGGATGGGTCATGCCAGTTTCATTTTAAAATAAAAATATTTTGGACCACCACACTAAATTTACTATAACCCAAAGTAAATTTCTTTATTTTCTTATAATTACATCCACGATTGACTATCATTCAAAAAAATCCCTATATATATATAATAAAAACAGAGTTGATCTTATTAATTTTAAATTATTTATTTTAATATAAAACTCTTGATAATTATTTCCGTATTGGATATCCATAAGAAAAAAACTCAATTAATTCCCATAAATTATTCCAATGATCACATGACATCAAATACAACTCAAAAAAATTAAAAATTAAAATTTAATCAAATTTCCTTATAAAAAACTCTTAAATAAATAAATTGATTTCCTGATCCACATCATCAAATAATCTAAAAATAATTTAGGTTATAAATATCCCCATTATAGGTTTTTTATCAATGAAAAGTCTACATAATGAATTCATTACTTAAAAAATTTATCCACTCTTTCCTTATGATATCATCTCTTACCCATATTTTTAGTAGAATTGATTCATGGTTTCATAAAACTTTCAGAAAATGAATTCTTTAACATCTAAAAATATTTTCTATACCATACACAATTTGAATTGGTCCTTAAACCTTAGAGTTATTATTTTCCTATTCAAACACTTCCCAATACCAAACATGATCATAATATTATAAATACCATTAAATTGAGAAATATAAAAAAATATGAATTATAAAATAATTTTATTTCAATACCAACCAATAATACATTTCACTAATTCACTTTATGATTTAAAAGAGATCTGTATACCATGGGATTAATTTTCCCTAACAATTTAACCATTGGTGACATAAAATCAAACCCATATTAAAAAAATGATACCCAATATCAGACTTTAATGTAAATCTTCGATGATCATTATAAGACTTTTTTCAGAAAATAATCCAAAATAATATGCTTCAAAATTAATTTAGCTCAATTTATCATCTCTTACCAGAGAAGGCCAGACAGAAGCGAAGCTTATGACCATTTATAAAAAAAAATAAAAAGTACAATAGAGAGGTGAATGGGGTCAAACAAACAGAAATGCCCACAAACACCAAGAACAGGTCTAAAGATCATAGTACGAAATCTCATTTCCATAATCAGAGTCACCATCAGACTCCCACTCAGATTGAGACTTATCCCGAATTAAAATTTTCAAAATATTTGATTTCACTACCTTAGAAGACGATCTGGTTGAGACGGTTCTGGGAACATTAGAATGATCCTTACATGGTATCCTCTTTGGGGGGAAGGATATGAATCATTATCTATCAGTAATCTTCTTCACACCAATTATGATGGAATCCTTGTAATATGTGTGCACACCACTACATGAGACTCTAATCAGGGTACACACCTTATCTTGTTTATCATCAGAAACATTTCCCCATTTCTCAGGTAATTCAGATACCTGAAAAAGTTTTTGAATTTCTTGTTGGCAATCAATATGTTGTTGGGAATCATTCTGATTAGAGGAATCAACCTGAGAAGTATCAGGGGTCACCAATCCTGGAGTCTGTGTGAGGGTGTCCTTATCTGGAGTAACCTCTTTAACCATGTCAGACTGAGTATTATAGGGGCCACTATGAGCCTTCCTTGGAGATACATCAACTAGAAACCTTTTGCTAGTGTCAATCCAACATAATTTGTATTCATACAATCAACCACATGAAACATCAATGGATCCCTTATGAATAAATAATTGATAACAATTATTATAATAAACTCCAGTGGTAAATGATCTTCTAATGATTTACTAAGTCAAGAATTTTTGCAAAGGGAATATTTACAAGAATTTAAATACCTCACTTTATTTATTTGTATCTATGAGGTTGGTATGTCCCAATCGTCCTTAACAATACCCCCAATACATTTTAATGTCCCTTCTATAATATATATGTAAAATTTATATCTCAATATAGGATAATTAACAATGGGACTTTGTAAATTCTATCAACTTATTTCAAATAAATCATACCATGATCCTTAAGGAAATATATACCTTGAATATGATATAAATGTGTTCATTTCATGAGTTTATCCACAACTACAAAAGAACAATCATGATTTTCTTATAATATTGACATCCCGATCAAATAATATGTGGAAATGACTTCCCTTTTCCATGTCTAAATAAGAAATGTCTATAACTACCTTTTTTGTATCCAATTCTCTACCTTAACTTGTAGATAAGTTAAAACTATGAAACAAATATAGCAATGGAATTCATTATTTTATAAAATACTAATTAGTGTCTAATATATGAATACATCATTGTATCTATGGGATTGACTGCCTAACATGAATGGATATTTTTTAAATATTTATTCTAAAATTTCAAGGGAAACTTATTTAATATTTTGAAATAAATCATTGAATCCAATGCAATAATCTAGTTATTAGTTTTCTCACATCTAAATATTGTATTCATTAATGTCTTACATTCATCATATAATAACTATATTCCATTTATATAATCCATCATCATAGATGTCATGTAAATAGTATTGAGGACTGAAATATCTTTGGATTCCTCCACTAATTTCTTAAATTCAATAAATAATCACATTAGCTACCACTATTTTTATTTTCTTGAACCATCTAGGAATAAATATTTATACTTAAAGAATTTTCCACCTGATTTCCTTTTCCTGGTACATATATAATCTCAAAATCCAAATTTCAAATATACCATATCCACTTATGATGTTTCAATTTGAGATCAAACTATAAGGAAATATATTTTAATCTATTATAATCTATAAAAAATATCTGAAGAGAACTAGAATTCCCCCAATTCCTCATAAATAAAAATATATCACTCTAGATTATATGAAGTATAATTCTTTTTATAAGGTCTTAATTAAAAATAACCATATTAAATTACTTTAATCCCATTCATGCGAACACATCCTAAGACCAAAAAAGATGCATCATAATACATCCCATAACCAACACATGATTTTATAAGAATCAAAATGAGCATTGAAGTAAGTATATTTTTTAAATAGTTAAATGACTCTTGTTAATCGTCCCTCTTTTCTAGGATTGGTTTTTCATAGGAGAATAAATTTTTTAGAATTCATGAATGGTCCTATGATAATATCTAGCTAAATCTAGAAATTTTATTATATTAGACAAATATTTGGATCTTTACCAATACATATTTACATTAAACTTATCAAGTTCAACTATGATTCCATATTTAGAAAAAAATCCAAGAAATTTACCCATTTTATCCAGAACTGAAATTTTAAGAACCTTTTATAAAAATTAGGATCATGTAAATTTCCAAAACAATTTTTAGGTTATTACTATGATCTAAAACTATTCATGAGTATTTCATACTATTTTTCACCAATAGTACTACAAAGGTACCCAAATAAGTTATATAAGACCTAATAATTTATACCATAAAAACAATATGTTAATTTGTAAATCTAAAATGAATGAAAAAAGTAACTTCCATATCAATATCAAAATTTCATTTTTTAAATATCCTTACTCATTAAACTTAAGAAATTATTTTTAAGCAGAATATTGACCTTAGGAAACCAATGAGTTCCCTTCATCTAGTCGAAAGGATCATCAACTCGAGGTAAAATTTACTTATTCTTTACTATCACTTAGTTTATTTTTTATAGTAAATGTATAAACACATAATAATTTTAGATTTTTTAGAAAATAGAATAGTAGTTTCCCTAGGAGAAACACCATGTCAAATGAATCAATTCTTCTCCAACTCATCCAATTTCACATTCAACTCTCTTATCTCATCTGGTTCCAATCATTATGAGGGTAAATAAATATATCTCATTTTATAATCTAGTTAAATGGAAAATTTCATATCCTTTATTCGTGGTAATGAAACAAATTATCAATGAAAACATCCTAATATTGACCCATGACAACCATAAGTGGAGGGAATTTATATCTCTCCATTGATCTAAGTATTAAATTGATCAAATAATAATATATATATCCAAAATCACTTTTCATTATAACCACCCTACTAGTATAAACACCCAAAATTCCCATGAAAGTTTCAATTACCCATATAGTTTAATAAAAACAACTCATTTAATATAGAAGTCTAATTAATCACTAAATCTACTCATCCAATACTTCTCAATAATATTGTTATTTAATTTTATGTCATGAACTAAACATACCCATGAGAGTTATATATTACAAATAAATACTAACTAGGATGGGAAATTAACCCTTTTCTTAGTCCTTTCACCTTGTAGAGTTTCATTATTCATTAAATATGATATCAACTCCTGCCACAACTCCATGCGATCAACCAGTAATGTAGATATAAATGAATAAGATTATATAGAACCAAAAAATATAGAGGTATTTTTAGAATTTACCAAAATTATTCATCACACCATGAAATGTTTTGTATCTAAATTTTCCTCTTATGATACCTACTCAGTTATAAATATTTTGACCTGACACTTTTGAGGCACTAACATCTCTTACTGATAGGGCCAGCCAAATCAACCATGATTCTTTGAGTTTTCCCACTTAAGTCCATCAACCAACATACTTAATCAGTATACATGAGTGGCCACTCACCCAAATACATTCCTAGAAACATATACCATAATATTTATTTATATGACCCACTTTTCCATACTAGAAACATGAATGGGGAAGGATCCAGCACTTTGAATTCTAATTTTCCACTACACCACACTACAACTGTCATAACGAACTGTTAACATCGATGAAGTGAGAAGTTGAATTAATATGACTTCTTTAAAACTCATTACTCTTAGGATTTTATCCAGGAAAACCATTTCTTACCATAACTTTCCAAGGAAGAAAATTACTCACCTTATGAATATATAAAATATCTTCTTTTTTTATAACTATTATAGTAACAACCTTTGTATTAGTATGTAGCCTTAAAAATATAACACTCAATCTGGTTTTTGTAATATTTTCAGAATTATCACTTTTATATAGTTAATTGAGAAGTAGTATAAACAATATGTAATAAACCAAATAAAACACAAAACCAATTTAAATGTCAAAATTAAATCTTTATATACAAACATCACACTAAAGATAAATTAAAATTTTCAAAACCCTATGTCACCAGACCACCTAGAAATGTATTCCTGGAGGGGACATGTTTCCTTGGGAATAGTTAAGTCATCATTATCAATTTCTTTCATCACTGAAGCATTCTCATAGAATTTACATACTTTTAGGTCCACCTTGAATTAAATGATCAGTGAAAACTTTGTCAATCACCACAATGAGAATACAAACCACTATCCAGAAGATCCAATATAGAAGAAAACCAGTAACTTTGCCATGAACTGAATGAACCAAACATTAAGAACCCATCAATAGAAATAACCATATCCAGAATCTCAAAATATATATTCGTCATCTAGTAGTTACACTAAAAAACAGTAAATAAATATAGTTGATAGTTAAATGCTTACTTAGGGAATAATCCACCTCACTCAAGACCTCATCAAATGAAAACTAAACCAACTGAGAGAATCTCTACGAAAATTATACCACACCACAACTACTCAAACAACCACATTAACATTCCAAAATGAAGAAACCAACACACCTATCTAATATGGGGTTATTCATGTTGGACCAATCTTGCAGAGATTGGGTGAAAGAGAGGGGGAAGAAGCCCCTCTTTAGATTTGGAACCAAACATACCTAAAGGGAAGTATCCATTGAAAAAGGGAGATACTACCACTGTAATAATCCATAGGATTGATCCCAATGTTTTGATTCACTATTATGTCTGACTAGATGGGTCTCTCATGATGGTTAAAGAGAAATATTATAGGAAGGAAGAAAATAGATTTGGAATAAAGAAAATTGTGAAAACCTAGAAAGATGATGTAATGAGAAGAAAACATTAGGGGAGGGGGAAAATGGAATCCATTGATGGTAGGGTCTTAATCCACTAAAATATCAATCTCATTGAACCATTGATGGGATCTAGTTAGATGAGTCAAATTGAATGGGTTTCTGACATCGTGAACAATTTCGTCGACCTCGAGTGGGGTAGGAGACATGGGAGATGATGTTGCATGGTGATGTCGAAATAAAGGAACACTGTCACCGCCAAAGGGGACCAAGAAATCCTAGGAATGTGTGAGGGAGAAGGTGAGATAATTGTTGCCACCATCTATAATGAATTTCATAAAATAGATTTAAACTTTGATTCATATTCTTTTACCATAATATTGCTTTACTCAAACTCTAGAAACTCCAGGACCATTACAAAACTCATCTCTACATGAATATATAGGCCATTTAATATCTTCTAGAAATACTTAAAATTTAAAAACTTATGAATTGAGGTTTCCTTAATCATATACCATTATTTATAAATCATTACATCCAATAATTATGATGTAAAAATATCCTTTAATGTCTCTAAACTTCTTGAAAACATGAATATTTGTTTAATATTATCAAACCATTCTTATCTTATCTCTAGTATAACATCATCTACAAATTATGTTGGATTTCACATTTAAAACACCAATTCACAATGCATATCCTTCTACCCATCTCAGTTATAAACATTATAAATACCTAAAATAGTCTTAAAAATATTTCTATAAAACTATGGTACTATAATAGAATATCCCACCACTTATTATCCTCATCCTGAAGAAACTATTCTATGTGGAACAATTCTATAGGATATATAATAATCCAACCAAAATCAGATGATTTCAAAATCGATCATAATTTCTAGAATTATGTTATATTCAACTTTTATGTAGATTCTTAACTATTTAATTTTAGCTATCCCCATTTCCCAATAAAAGTTTATTAAAATTTATTAAAATCATTAAAACTACCATTTTAAAATTTCTTTTTTAAAAGTAAAAATCACTAAATCATTCCAAAATAACCATTATACATGAAAATAACTTCTTAAAGAACTATAGTATTTTGGTTAAACTCCATCATAATTTACCCCCTAGTGTATGAATTGTTTCCATTTTTGACTCATTATGATATGACATGGAACAAATAATATCATCCTTTTTCATCATTAACTTTTAATTTACCCTATAATTTCTATTAAATTAAATTTTATTTTATAATGGATTAATAAATATATTTATTGGAATATTTCAAGTTCAAAACATTCTTTTCTCTATGCCTACTAGACTTCCTAGGAGGAAAATTAAAAATATTAACTAAAATAATTTGAAATCACCTTGAACTAGGTTCCTAAATCCCACAAACTAAATTAGTGTTTTGATTAGACTAAAGTGTGTTATAATGACTTAAAAAGGCTAGAAAATAGTTCCCATAGATGAAAAAATAAAAATAGAATGATTTTTTATTTAAATATATAAACAAAATGATTAATTTCATCCCTAAGAACTAGCTCCCTGGGATAAAATAAATTAATTTTTCTTTGAAAATATATTTTTCTATAAACAATTCCCATTTTTAACTCAATAGATTGACACCAAATAAATATACATGGCTTATATATAATCCATCGACTCCTCCTATCATGTAATAAACTAACCTAAGTTGACCTGATCTATCACTTGATCTAGCTCCCAACAAGGCCCTAATAATTTTCTTGATCTCCACAGGCTATGGAAAAACACTTAGATTTCAAAAAAACAATCAGGGATGATTTGACCATCAAAATCTAATAAACTATATTTATTATTCTACTTGGAATCCTGGTATGACACATTCATTACTTGGGTGCCCATCTACATCGATAAACAATTTTAATGATAAAAAATGAAAAATATAATATAATGAAATAACTTAATAATAAAAAAATCATCAATTTAATAACTAAAAGGAAAAGAGATAAACCTATATCTTTAAATCCCAAAATAAATTCAAGACTACTGAGGTCAATATAAAACCAAAATCCAACTACAACACAGAAAGAACCCAAAAATTCTCTAACCAAGCCTGCTATGTGTGACCCATCACTAAGGAAAAATAGGCCTTTAACAGCCCTAAAACTAGACATTATCATTGCTATAAAATAGGTGACTATTGGAGAGAGATTATAATCCCTAGTCTTTTATCATATCTAAAAAAGTGCTGATAAAGGGGTCCTTTATCAGTGCTTTTAGAATATAAGATAAAGGGAAACATTTATCAGTTCTTTCATTCAAAGAAAATAAGGTTGACCTTTATTGGAACTTATTAAATAACTAATAAATGGAACCCTTATAAACATTTTTAAAAGCACTGATAAAGGGTCTATTATCAGTTCATTCAAAATTTCAGATAAAGGAAGCATTTATCAGCACTTTGAAAAGAACTAATAAAGGGCATACATCTATGTGTTATAACACCACACTATAGTACCAATGAAATGTTTTGTAACAATACACCACAACTCCATAATCACCACCATATGTCAAAAAAATAAAGTACCAATATATAATTTAAATGAAATGAAATTTAAAACACAAATAAACAAAAAAAACTATATTATAGAAATTTCATTCATTATTTTGTACAATTTCATAAGTAAAAATTATTAAATATATTCAAAAACATAAATGTTCTTTTGTCTTTTGATCCTGATCCCAAATCATGCTATTTCTGAACAAACCACCCCTAATCAAGAAAAATATCACACCAGTATAAGAAAACAATTCTTCTATTAGTAAATATGTACATAATTTAATTAATAGAAAGTGTTAATTTTAAACTATAGTTTGAGTCATACCAAGAACATTGTGTATTGGATTGAGTTGTTATTGTTTCCTACAAGGCACACCATTTATTATTTATATTCAAGCATTTATATGTGAAAATTATTTAAATATGTATAAGATAAATCCCAATGGGTAATGCCTAGTGGTTGTATCTTATGGTGGGTTTTGGGAAGTTTAAGTTTCAAGCCTCCTTATGCACATTTAGGTAGGTTTTTGTTTGTTTATTCCCTCTCACCTAACTGATATAATATAAACAAATATAAGATAAATATAGTAAGTAAATAAATTATGTAATAGTATATTTAATATTGATTAAACAATCTATGCTGGTTTTCTTGGTATTGGTGATGTGATGCACATTTTAAACAAAAAAGAGACTTATATATTAAAAATATGCACATTGAGTCATATCGATCACACCGTGTATCCGGTTAAGGTTTGTATGATTTATATAAATCTCAAATGACTTATGGATCATTTTCCTAATTTATTAAAACAATATGAATGTGATTTCTTGGTTTGGATAATGTCATTTGGATTTCTTAATAAAATGTTAGTTTCACTAGGAAACACACAGTTGGACTCATATGGGTCAAATCATGTGTTGGTTTGACATGATAATTATTCTTACACATCCGAAATGACTTTTGAATTATTTTCTTGAACTATCAAAACAATCTGAAAGCATTTTCTCAGTTTTGAGTAGCTTAGTTGTCCTTTTAACTAAAATTGATGTCAATTTAAAATAAAAAAAACATAGAGTCATACCAGTCACAAATATAATCATATTTAGGTGAATATGATTACTAAACTTCTCAAATGAATTATGGATTATTTTAATAATGGATCAAAAATAGTCTGAATGTGTTTTCTCGGTTTTGAGTATGTTACTTTTTTTTACTAAAATGTCATTTGAAATTGGAAACACGTAATTTGACTCATACTGATCTCATAGTGTATCAGTTTGTGGAGAGACTAATTCATAAATATAAAAATTTATTTATTAATAAATTTCCAAAATTATCATGAAAATATGATCCCATTTTCTTGGTTTTTAGTGAGTGACACTTTTTGAACTGAAATTTCAATTTTAAACTGATAACATGCACTTTGATTCATACCGGGCACATCATGTATTAGATTAATATGAGTATAATTCATACATGAAAAAAATGACTTATGGATCACTTTCCTATTGTATAGAAACAATATGAATGTGTCTCCTCAGTTTTGATGAGGTCATTTGTCCTTTTTACTAAAATTGATGTCAATTTTAAATAAAAAGACACACTTAGAGTCATACCGGTCACAATATATGTCATAATAAGGTGTGGATGACTAAAACATGTCTGAAATGACTAATAGATAATTTTTATAATGTATAAAAACAATCAAAATTCATTTTTATAGTTTCGAGAATGACACTTGTCCTTTTTTATAAAATATCATTTTAAGTTGAAAACATGCACTTTGACTCATACTGATTACATCGTGTATAAATTTGGAATGAGACCAATTTCTATATTTAAAAATTAATTATGAGTTGTTTTACTAAATTATCAAGAAAATATGAGTGCATTTTATCAGTTTTTAGTGAGTTTCACTTTTTGAACTAAAATATCAATTTTAAATTGATAACGTGCACATTGATTCATAATGAGAACATCAAGTATTATATTGAACTGAAATAAATTCATAGAGATAAAAAATGAATTTTGGATCATTTTATTAAAGTATCATAATGAAAAAAATTCCTTTTCTTGGTTTTGAGTTGGTCATTTTTTCTTTTTACTAAAATTTATGACAACTTTATATAAAGAGTTTCACTTTGAGTGATACCGGTCACACCACATGCATTTGATCGAGGTGAACCTAATTCCTACACTTCTAAAATGAGTTATTGATGTTTTTCCTAAAGTTTCAAAATAATTCAAATTTTTTTCTTTGTTTTGAGTATGTCGCTTTCCTTTTTTACTAAAAATTCAATTAATATAGGAAACATGAACTTTGATTCATACCGCTCACATGTTGTGCTTTTTTGATATGAGACCAATTCATATACATCAAAAAATGATTTATGAATCTATTTAATAAATTATTAAGAAAATAAAAGTTCATTTTATTGGTTTTAATTGAGTGACATTTTTTTAACTAAAATGTCAATTTTAAACTAATAATAGGCACTTTGAGTCATACTGGGAACGTCATGTATCAAATTGAGGTTATAATAATTAATACCCCCCAAAAATGACTTGCATATCAATTTCATAATGTATCAAAACAATATGAATGAATTTTATCTTTTTTGAGTAGGTAAGTTAACCTTTTTAATAAAATCAATGTAATTTTTAAATAAAAATATGCACATAGTGTCATATCTGTCATACCATGAGTCAAGTTGAGGTGAGAGAAATTAATACACATCCCAAATGACTTATGAATCGTTGTACTAATGTATGAAAACAAGATGAATGTTTTTCTCAGTTTTGAGTTAATCAATAGTATTTTATACTAAAATTTCATTTTAAACTTAAAACACATACTTTGACTCATACAGACCACATTGTGTATTAGTTTGACATTAAACCAATTCCTACAAATCACACATCATTTAGGAATCAATTTCAAAAAATTATCAAGAAAATATGAGTTTGTTTTATTAGTTTTCAATGATTAACACTTTTTGGACTAAAATATCGACTTTAAACTTATAAGGAACACTTTGAATCATACCGAGCACATAATGCATCAGATTGAGGTGAAGTT
This sequence comes from Viscum album, assembly GCA_963277665.1. NCBI lineage: Eukaryota > Viridiplantae > Streptophyta > Magnoliopsida > Santalales > Viscaceae > Viscum > Viscum album. The sequence goes on along the minus strand of OY728143.1, from coordinate 1,362,026,595 downwards.
AATTCCTACACATCAAAAATGACATAAAAATTGTTGTCTTAAAGTATGAAAACAATATTAATATGTTTTATTGGTTTTGAGTATGTAAATTGTATTTTTTACTAAAATTATTGTCAATTATAAATAAAAAGAACAACTTGGATTCATACCGATCACACCGTGTGTAATATTGAGATGCAGAAGATTCCTACACATCCTAAAGTCTCAAAAAATCCTAACTACTAATGTTACCATGATTTATATTTCCTTTATTTATTGAACTTCCAACACATCATATTGACTAGATGTTCTTAGGAGAAATTTTTTTCTCATTTTTAATATCCATAAGATTATAGAAATATCATTATCCATTATATAATGATATTTCACCACAATGGGCACATGATCCTCCTCAAATCTTGTGTATTTAAACAATGATTAAGGTTTTTCAGCTAATAACATCGACTCAAAATATATTTAGTGTATTTAGTTCAACAAATATTGGCCATGGAAAGTGTCGTAACATTAGAAAAAGGAATCTTTTATCTCTTTTGTGTGTTGTTGTAGATAGTTATAAGAAAAATTTGACCTCCTAACAGATCTGTGAAAAAAAAATAATTATTAGATAAAAATGATAAGGAAATTAACTTACAAGAAGTGGATAAAATGATGAAATTTTTTATTAAATAATTATTATAAATTCACCTTTTCAGGATGGTTGTTTGCATTTTTGATTAATTTACTTATTGTAATTATCTTAGTTATAGGCTCGGTTACAATCCCTCATGAGCATGAGAAATTTTACAAAAACCAACCCAACTCGAACAGAATAATCCACCTCTATAATAAAAAAAATATTATATGGGTAGTACTAAAAAAATTAAACATAAATATGAAATTATACATTAATTTTATAGACAACAATTTTACTATGAAAACCTCAAGATTACCTCTATGATTGAGCATTGGGGGGAAATTGTACGATATTGATAAATTCTAATACTGTAGGGGTGAAAATGTTTTAAGGGAGAAGAAGTATGTTGTTGTTTTGGTGTAGAAAGAAATAGAAGATGAACATACTACCCCAACTCAGATAAACGAATCCACCAGAATAAGAAAAAAAATCTTATATGTATAATACTAAAAAATAAATAAATTAAACATAAATATAAAATAAGAAATTAATTCAATGGAAAAATTTTTTACTTTAAAATATTGAGAATACCTTTGTGATTGAGCAGAGGCAGCATTGTTGCTCTTCTTACAAAGGTAGTGGAGGGAAATTGAAGGAAAGTGATAAATGCAACACTAAATGGGTGAAAAGGTTTTGAGGGAGAATAAGTCTGAAGATATTTTGGTGTATAAAGTCATGAAATATGGATTTAAATTCTCTAATATAAATTAACTCTTCATGTAATAATGAAAATTATGTCAATGTTTCGTTATATAAATATTTGGTGAAATAGAGAAAGTATACTGTAACATTACTTTAATATAATCTCAAAGTGTTTCCATTGTTGTCATCTATCATTATAAGGGATTTGTGACATCATCATGTGAAGAATACATTTTCTGAAGGAGTAGTCAAACATTAAATTTATATTATGTTAATGTGGTAGAGAAAATATAATATTTTGAGAAATACATAGTAAATTAAAAAACACTTTTAACTACTCATTGAACTCTATTTATTTTTTAATGTTTTTAATGATTTCGTTCCTCTATTGAGAATCCAAATCCCCTATTTTTGGTCCCCTCTATGATAAAATACATTGTAAACATTGGAAATTACATAAATTGATTGTGATATCCCAATGAAAGGTTCATCCTAGATTGAATTTTTATCTTACCCGACATTTGTTTTAATTTCCAATAAGAAAATCAACCAATTCTTTATTCCTAGATCCGAGACATAAAATAATTGCACTACTTGAGATTCCATTATGAATGGATCATATTTTTCCCCTACCATGCAAAAAATTCACCTTCACAAAGCCCATTTCATTAGCTTTCACTGCACTCATATTTTCAATCCATTAGAAAAGGAAAATTAGAACTTGAAATGTCGTATAATCCAACTCATATATCTATTTGTTAATTCAAAAATATGACATATTTTCATAAATTTTACTTCTATCCTTGGAAGCAGGTATCTAAATCACTTCCACCATAAGCGTAACACAACTTTCTTAATCCTACAATATTCATAATATTCCTTTGTATATAATGTATAACCATTGATTACAAAACTAGTTTAATATATAACATTTTCATTTAGTCCCCTGGCTAGCCATTGAAGTCATTTGGTAATTGAATATAGATTTTCAAATAACATCTTATAAATTTCATCTCATAACCATCATATAAACTATTGATTATGTATATTGGATATCCATCCTTTATCCCTTTATGGATTTATATCATTAATAATTTCTTTTTCAGATTCAATGTATGGATAAAAAACATCACTATTATGTAAAATATAAAGGATCACTTGCTTCCGCTCTATCATGTTAATTGTAACAAATTCTATTTAGAAAATCCCTTCACCCATAAGGAATCCACTACGATGAGACTTTGTGAGACTGATGCTTTCAATATCTGATAGGAAATCAATACAGAATTCAATAGCTTCTTCAGCAATATATCATTCTGCAATACAACCTTCTAGATATCTTTTATTGTTGACATACCATTTCAAATCTTCATATACTTTTCAATGGGGTATATCCATCTATAATGTACAGGACCACATAGTTGAACCTCTCTAACCAAGTGAACAATCTGGTGGACCATTATATCAAAGAATTATGGTGAGGATAACATATCTAATACACATAATATTACAGCAACCACCTTATTCATGATTATAAATTTCATAGGATCAATAACTTTACTAAATATGGCTTTGAAAATGAATCAAAGTTTGGTAAATGTTTGTGATACATTTTGAGGTAGAATGCAATGGAAAGAAACATCCATCAAAACTTGCATCAAAACATGACATTTGTTTTATTTTAGTCATTATAACATAAATTTAGTCATTAAAATGAAATTATTTATATTTGATGAATACCCATCTGTAACTTTTACACTATTATGGAAAATAAAAAAAATTGAATTTTTTTCTTATTTGGATAGAGTTTATGCTGTTGGAGGAAGAAAATTCAGACGATTACAATTCACTGATGCTAACTATTCCCTTATCCCCATGTCAATCATTTCAAACTATCCTTGATGAATTTTTTTCCAAGAACATTTAGTAAAATGCCAATAACAATATCAAATTCTTTTTTAATATATTAATGACATCAAGAAAATTTCTAACATACCAAAAATTCAAATACATAATTCAATGAAATTTTTTCTCTTCTTACAAAATGATTTTAAGGTTTTTCAAAAACAGTTTATTGAAAAAAGTGTCAAAATATTTTAATTTATCAAACATTTGATCCCCAATTATTAGATATGGTGTTGTACCTTTTTTGATATTCGCATCAAATTTTTTCGTCTATGATTTATATTTATTTCATCGAGGTAAAAATTTCAAATGTCCTAAAAACATAGTCTTTGAGGAATGTTTCAACCAAACTAAGTGTGTGCTTTTTTCACAAATGGGACACCCCAATATTCCATTAATTCTATATCCTGATAGATTTCCATAATTGGGGAAGTCATTTATCATCCCATACAATATTGAACCCAATGTGAAATCTTTACTACTATGAGCATCATACATTGTAACACCTATATCCCATAAAAATTTCAAATATTCGATCAATGGGGAAAAATAGACATCAATATCATTACTGGGTTTCTTTGGTCTAGATATTAGTAGAGACATCATAATGTATTTTAACTTCACGCATAACCGTGGAAAAAAGTTATAATTTACCAACATGATGGGCCGTGAACTATGAGTACTAATCTATACAAAAAAATAATTTATTCAATTTGTAACTAACATAATATGTATGTTTCTTGTCTTATTTCCAAATTTTGGATAATCATAATGAATTTTATTCCACTGAGGGGAACCTCCTAGATGATGTAGGTTCCCATATTTAATTCTTGTGTCTTTATGCCATGTAAATTGTTACATGGTTTCCAAAAGTCTATATAGTATTTTATACCATGTAATGATATCAATATATCATATAGATTTATAAGAACACCATTCATTTTTCATATATCAATCCATGTCACACTTAGGGTACTTTATTAGTGATTCATAGTCCTTGTGAAATAATATGCAATCATTTGGAAAAGGATTTATTTTTTAGAGATAATTCCAATTGAATATAGTATTTTTTTTAGCATTATATGTTTGACATGGTCATTCATTTTCTTCTAAGAGCATATCATTTAAGAGACAAAGTATTTTTGTAAAGCTGGTGTCACTCTATACTCTACCAGATTTCAAATTATATAACTTCAATAATGATGAAAATGTTGGGTATATAGAACAATTGGTCTACAATGGTCCCTTAGAGAAGCTTTTTAACTTTTGAAACAACATTGTACAATCACTAAGGTCATATTCAATTACCATTTTTATTTATTTCATGTGATCTATATGATCATTTGTGCTAGCATTAATATCAAATCATCCATAAACCATAGTATCATCCCAACCATTGTAAACATATAGATTTTTCCTATGTTTAGTCAAAAAGTTATCACTCTAATCTATTATGTGAAAAATAAAATTTTCTTCCAACTCATCCTAACTAATTTTTATTGAATAAAAATAACATAAAAACAGAAAAAGTATTTAAAAAGGTTTGTAAGCATGATCTATTGTAGACTTGATGAACTCTATAACTCCATCTTCATACTATTCTTTTGAAATATTATCATACATCCATTTTAAATTCATATCCATCCTATTAGGTACATAAAATATTAATTTTTTATAATAAATAAATAAATACAAATAAGATATTTTTTTATCAAAAGTGAAAGTTATAGATAATTCAAATAAAGAAAATGCCCTATTTTATTATTTCAAATGATTTTAGTATGATTTTAAGAAAATGGTTAATTTAATTTAAGAAAAATAATTACTCAACTATGATAGGTGTTATCCTCTAAATTAGTTCCAAGGTTAAATAGACAACTATCATCCTCATCATCTCATCTCTTGAACATTTATCATTTTATTTTATTGTTTTAAATCCATATCTTGCGAAAATGCATCTTTGTTTCTTGAAATAAACTAAGAAGTAGTCATCCATTGAATTATTAATGTTAAAATTAGTATAAGCAATATAAAAGAGATGGGGGTGAGACTGAAGCCCAAATTACAATAATCACTATTAGATAGATGAATCTAATGTGGATGATGGTTGTAATGCATTGTGTTATCTAAATGGGGTAATGCCTCCCATTTGTGAGAATTAAACCATTGGAAATAGTTATTAACTCATGTCCTATTGGAGTTCATATTAGGGGGTATAAACATTATATTATGTGATTCAAGGGGTCTCTATGGGGACATGTTATGATATGTGAATCTTTGGGGCCTCCTTGAATTATATATTTCTAGGAGAAATTCTACTTTTAATAATTTTAATCCTCTAACTAAGACTAGTTATTCCTCTATTAAAATGATCTATAAAGTATTTCTTAAATCCTTTAAACAAATAAAAATATATTTTATGAAATTAAAGAGTAATAGGAAGCCTAAATATGATAATCAATAATAATAAACTATCATTTGATCAACTAGAAGATTTAAAAATGAATTGATAAAACATTTCAATAAATAAAGAGTTATTTTATATACATGGATGGTAATAATAGATTCATAGGGGTGGACTCGATATATGTAGACCAAAAAGGGTGAATACCTAAAAATAATTTTTTATAATTATTCCAACATATATAGAATTTGATAACCTCAATTATATTTTTTGGAACAAGTGATGTAACAACCTAAGGATATAATACATATAATATTAATGGTAAATCAAATATGTGAAAACATATAAAAATTATAATTTCAATTAAATATCGATAAGGAGTGTAAAAAATAAATTTAGGAAATGAATATAACTAATAATGATAATTGTTTTAAACATTAAAAAATTATTATTTCATAAATTAACTTAATAATTATATCTATAATGGTTGAAAACAAGAATTATTTTTAAGAAGATGAAGAGTAGGATTTATAATAAAATTTCATTTTCATGGAAATTATCTGTTCTATAGTGATTTTGTTCACATAGTATAAAATTTAAGTTATAATGAAATAAATAATAGTAATTATTGATGATATAGATTTTTTATGTTAAATCAGAGATGATCCACTCTATCTTAAAATAGTTTTGTAGTGAGACGATTCTTCATACGTAAAATTTGATGATGAATTTCATCCCTTTAATGAACTCTATTGAACATGTGAAAAATTAAACTATTGTTGGAAGTATTGTAAAAATTTTATAAAAACCTAGATTAATGTTAATAAATAATTATAAATGTATTATACAATGAAATAAAATTAATTTAAGAGGAATTTATAATTGATGTCACACTAATGGATTTAAAAAAGAAATATCCTTTCATATTAGATATTTGTTTTTCATATCACATGATAGGTAAATTTATTGTATTAATTATTTTTCACAAGTTCCAAGGGTACTTATTATTTTATAAATGGTGGATATCATAAGTTAAAATGTATTCTTTTAAAATATGTTTGAAATAAAATAAAATGTTAAAGAATGATCTTTTTTTAGATGGATTAAAGTAAAACACACATTGTGCTTATTAGATATGTGATGAAGGAAATGAATTTATTTTTAATAATTATTAATGAGTGGGTTATCATTTCAAATATGGATATTTTTTTACAAATTTCTAGAAAACTTGATGAACCAAATTATAATTTGGGGTTAGTAAGAATTTATGTAAATTAGGTTTGTTAGGGGAATTTTATTTTTGGGAGTATAAAATTGATCATATTAGATACTGATACATTTAAATACTAACTTAAAAGAGTGGGTTAATATTTTTTTACGATGAAAAGATAAAATTGCTATATAATTCTTACTAATAAGAATGAGGAGATTATTGATAATTTAAAAAAGTAAATGTCTGATTTAAATGAAAAAACCCTTGGGGTGTCCCTAGAGATTATTCCTCTTGGATATGCTCTATTAGGTGGATATGTAAATTTTATGAAATTAACAATATTCAAATGTGTGTTTCCTCTAAACTTACTCGCTTTTTTTAATTAGAATATCTACATGAGATATTGAAATGTTTGAAGGGATACAAGCCTTACCTAAAGTGGTATTTCCATTCTATATTTTCATTTCATTTAGCTTAGACCATTTTCTCACATAATCTTTGGCTAGGATATTCATGCATAAAGGATTCATATTTCACCTTAATGGATGTTTAAATCTTGAGGGTGTTAAATATCCTCTCAATTTTTTCCCTCAATCCTATATCTCTTTTGGATTAAATTCCATAAGAAATATGGAGGCTTATGGTGAAGAAATTATTGATCGGGATCCTTGTATCCCTAAAATTTTCAATTATATCAAAATAAATTGGATATAAAAATTCATTTCACTCTATAAATATAGTGAATGTGCTCAGTATATGTCCTAACTCAAATGGATGGATAAAATAATCAGAAATTAAAATATTTTTCCCAACATCACTTGGAAACTCAATATAGGAGGATAAGAGTTTGTGATAGAAACTCATTCACACATATTTCTCAAGCTATAAAAACCCTATATCCTTTCAAATAAATATCCCCAATAAAAAAATTTGACAGTAGGGATATTCTGACGGTAAATAAAGGATGATGATACCAAAATAAAAATATACATCATCAAAAAAGAAATCAACGAGTGAGGTGGAGGAGAAGAAAATAAGATACCTTGGATTGATTCTTTGAATCATCCAAGATAATGTATAGATATAGAAAACCTGAACAATGTTCAATCCATGGATTCATTCATCCCTTTAATTGTTCGAGCATTGGATTTGAGCCTTGTAATTGTTCAGACATAGATTCGAGCCTAGATTCGTACTTTGATTCATCGAGGAGGATTGCCGATAGAGGGTGGCTTACACGGAAAGCTTCAGATATCACAATGATATCATGACTGGTTAGGGTTATTTAAATAGATTATGACACTTTAATCCGCACTTCCAAAAAATAACTGATATAGATACCTTTTATTAGTACTAAATTAATTAGCACCCATAAAGGTCCATCTTTATCAACACTAAAAAACACGGATAAATATTACTTTTATGAGTGCTTATTACTTAAGCACTGATAAAGGATTTATATTTATAATTATAAATAATTCTTTGGTAAATATATTTATATAAATATATATATTTAACAAATATATATAAATATGAATATAGAAAATATATTTTTCATTTAAATATATTTATTATAATTTTTTAATTTTTTAAATATATAATTATTTATTTATAATTATATAATAACTTTTTTTAAAAATAATATTTATATAATTCAATATATTTATGTAATTATATATTTACATATATTAAATATATATAAAAATAAATACAGAAAATATTTTCATTATATAAATAAATTTGTTATAATTTTATAATTATTTAAATATATATATATTTTTGTTTATAATCATAAATATATTTTTTAATGAATTATATTTATTTATTTTTAATTATAAATATATAAATGGATAATTATAGTAATATACATTTAAAAATACTTTTATTTATAAATAATTTTTTAAAAAATATATTTTAATATTATTAATGAATATAATTTATGTGCATACATGTTAAAAATAAGTGAAATTGAATAATTAAAAATGAGTACACATTAAATATATTGAAAAAATGCATAAGTTTTATTAATTAACTACAAATTATTAAACAGATATGAATATATATTGAAAAAAAGTTGAATATATATTGAAAATATTAAAACATAGTAAATAAATAAATAAATATATATATATATAATAAATAATACAAACTGATTAAATTACAAAAAAATAGAAAAAACATATTAAAAATGAATTAATACTTAACTATAATAAAATTAAAAATAAATAAATTAAATTTACCACAATTAAAGACACAATATATTAAATGCATCATGTTATAATGAAATTATAAAATGAATACAAAAATTTGACTAAATTATTTATATATTTGGTGTATGTGTTTCTATATAAGATTTAACTAATTGCATAAATATTTGTATGTGTGTGTGTGTTGTATATAAAAAAGCATTAATTATGCATATGTGAAATTAATATAACACATGTTTGATCTATGTTAAATTAAAAAATCAAAAGATATTCAATTATGTCCACTACTCAATGCAATTAGTCAGTATTTTTAATTCATAATAATTTTTAATTATAAACCATTATTCACTATAAATATTACTATTTAATGTAGAGTATAAAAATTTTGTATTATATAAATCATATATATATAAATTCACATATATATATACTTAATATATACAATTTATTAATATTATCAACAATTATTTAATTAATAAAATGTTTAAAAATTATCCCACTTTACTTTTTTAAATTTTTATTTATTCAATTTTCATTTTGCATATATCTATATATTATATATAAAAAATTTATTATTATTTAGAATTTATATATAATATAATAAATTTATATATTTTTATCAATAATTATTTTATTAATAAAATCATTTTGATTTTTTATTTAATTATTTCATTTTATTTGGACCTTTATCATTGTTGTTAATGTAATGATAAAGTATCCCTTTATGGGTGCTAAAAATAAAGTGCTCATAAAGGGTACCCATTATCAGTACTAAAAAGGCATTGATAAAGGCAAGTGCTGTTGAAGGTTTGTTTTGTAGTAGTGCGTGGCCACCACCAGTCCCATGCCATGAAGGAAGATGAATACATGAACTAGAACTACCATAAGATGAAGATCATTCCCTTTATCTTCTATTATCCATAATCAAATCTATATATGCCTAAATTAATATATAGTGTATGGGGAAAAATGATAGTAGTATACTATAATGAATCTATATAATATCCATCTCAATGAAAACCAAGAGTTGTAGTTAAAAAAAACTTTACAAAGCCCTTTTTTTTATAAATAGAGCTGTAAAAAAGTGGAGGAATAGGTTTCAAAATCAATTGGGGAACTAAGGTATGTAAAAATTATAAGAATATGGGTAGATAACATTGAAACCCAACCTCCCCTAAATTTTGTGCAATGTACCTCCACTGAGAAATGTCCACTATGCCTAAGTCACATCATAGAATGAGATCTACTATCACAGTGTGATAATATTCCATAGAAAAAGTAATCCACTTCAATGGTAGTTTTTTTATGCATGAGTATTTGTTATAGATCCCCGGTCAAAATTTTATTTACCTAAGCACACAATACAGGGAACACCCAGGGTCGGTCTCGAGTAGATATACCACAAAACACTGATTTTCTCTTATTACTATTTATATTATAACTAATATGAAACTAAATAATATAAAGAAGTGGATTTAACATTCGATAATTTAAATTAAATCCAACCAAGATAAATAAAAGTAAACATGAAATATAGAATGAAAATAGAATGATTGATGTTAGATAGAGAGGAGATCCTCCAAGCAGAATACCAGGAGTGAAGCTTCATTGTATCATCATTAGTTTCAAATTAGTTTAATGAACATGATACATCATATACATGAAAATAATATTCTTCATATGGTTGTTAATATATGGTGCACTCAATGATCATCGAGGGAACACACATTCACCTCCCTGATTGAGGGCGAATATTACAGAAGTTAAATCTATACCTCGGGTAGAATGTAGAGACACAAAGGCAAATTCCTACCAAGATCCCACTCATTATAACTTAAAAAAATAAGATATAGTAAAAATGATAGCTAAAAAATATGGGTCCAATACTGGATTTCTCCTTTAGGAACTTCTTCAGGATAGTTATTCATGATCATGAGTATTAGATATCACATTGAAGAAGAGAATGAGGTGGAAACACAAAATATAAAAATAAGAAAATGTCAGGAAGAAGAATAATTGTAGAGACCCGAAGCTTGACATACATGAAAATTTCATTACTTTTGCGGAATACTTAGTACATAACAAAAACACACACACAAGGACCGTAATAGTTTAGTGTCTTTGGAAACTCAGAATATAATCTTCTAATCGTGGTGAAAGATCTTCAACAACTCCCATAAAGATCTTATTGTTTTTTTACCTATAACCTTTCTTTATATCCTGGGGAATAGAAAACATAAAAGGGTGAGCTCAAATGCTCAGTAAGGGTAAACAAAAGAAATATCAATCACATCATATACATAAAAACATAACTTTTGGAAATATTAACCTGCAAATGAAATCATAATTTCATAACATGGGATAAATCATAGTAGTGAAATGTAATCAGAATAATCACAACATAAAACATGAAACTTTGTGGCATACACACATAATCATAGAGAATCATTTCTTATTAGTCAAGACTCATTTCCAAGACTATCTTAGTGGACAAAGTCCCTTTCTGAACCGAGTTCACTCCTCGTTTCAGTCTTGTTTCACTGAACTGGTATAACCTACCGTTCCAGCCATGTCTATATCATGAGATATAAAATCTTTACCCAATGCATTGGAGGTAGATATATGTCCCACCTATCTCATAATGATACCATTCTTATGTGTGCCACAAAATCATAAACCATACATAGTAGCATGACCCATGTAATAAAAATGTGAATCTTAAACATCATGACATCATAAAATAATTCATATAAAATAAAGTAATTCATAAAAATATTTTCATCACAACATAATCAAATCCTTGTAATAATACGGATAGAAACAGAACCCTATGATATCTTAGATGGAAAATAATTTTTATAAAACTCTTGAACTCCATTCTTGAGGAAAATATCCTTTCTACTTCAAAAACACTTTTACTTTCTTAACATGTCATAAAATTATAAACTAAAAAAATTTGATTAAAAATAAACTTGAAAACTTTTAAAGGAATCTTCTTAGAAATAATGTTTTAAAAATCCATTCATGCCGTATAAGTTAAAAAAACATTCTTCTCGTACTTTTGTTGGAAAAGTCCAAAAGTACCTCGTACGAAAAACGATAAAAGATTCCTTTCATATCTTTTACTAAAAACTCACTGAAGGGTAAAATTGGATATAAACTATTGTATAAGGATATAAATATTACATATTGAGGAAACATGGATGTGGATGATAAAATACACCCCAGTAAATTCCAAAGTATAAACAATCTCAGATAAAAATGAGATTGTGATATTTCCCATACCTTAGGTCTGATTTTCTTCGTAAGTGTCCGAACCTCCTGTATAATGATTTAAATAATGTTATTAAATTATTCCAGAATCATACTTATTGTTATGATATCATATATGGTCATATTCTTAGCTTCTTAGTAATATTTCATTACTACTTATTATTCGGGTGTTTATTACTTTTTTCTCTTATGCATGTTTTGTCTAATAAATTCTTCTTCTTCTCTTTAGGTTATAGATACCTCATTTCCAGAATGGTATTAGTGTAATTTATATCATATTCAATCATTAAATTCATTTATATAATCATTATTAAATGAATATCATGTTGAACGAGTCGCATCACATCGTGGAGACGGTATTCCGTACGTACGCATGAGTGATGATATCGTTCCTATGATCGTGGAATTTATTGGAGTGTATTTATACAATTTCAGAATCAATATCACTTTATAATAGTCATATATCGTCATTATTTACACCATTATACCCATTCAAGTAAGGTGGTGGTGGAAAATAGATTACACCACGGCGTGGAGACGGTATTCTGTACGTACGCACGCGCGGTGATTTATGTTTCCGTAGGATGGATAGATGGTGAAATAGGGTTGTTTCATAATTATAATACAATATAAGTATATTACTGATACTGTTGTTATTACTTCATAATGAAACAACTAAATAATAATAAGTGGAAGAAGAAATAAAGATGAATGAATCGGTAACGGACATTACCTCTGCTTTGAAGTGCTTCTTTGAGACCTCCCTTTAGGGCACTAAAATAGGTCTTTGAAGAAGACCAGAACCTCTAGGATGATATTAGGGAAGTGGATAGGAGAAATTGGCAGGGGTTGGCCTAGCATGAAGGCTAAAAGTGGTGTGAGGAAGAGGGGGAGGAGGTGCCCTATTATAAGGGAGGAGAGGGGCACCTTTGGAATAACTAAAAATTTTATTTTATTATAAAGTCAAATTCGGTTTTTAATAGCTACAAATTGATAAATTTCGAAGATAAGGTGGGTAGGGGTCGAAATACTCTCATCCAAAAGAATTCAGACAAGTTTAGGTATCAATTTTAACCTTATCATTTAGATTTAACTTTAAGTTAGATAATTTAACTTTTACCGTGTATTCTTGTTTTCCTACAGTATAAGGTTAATAAACTTACTATATCAAGACAAACGAACCCCAAGTTGTTTATTATTAAAATATAAAACCTTATCTAAGTCATTTGGCCGAAACATATATTTTTAGGAATAAAATAACAAGTAATAATATAATATTTGTTTTAAAAACTATTTTATGTCAATTTTGACACTATTGGGTAACAGATTTTTGTGAAAATCATAACAGAATGATTAGTTCGAAACAAGTTACTCAAATCAATAATAACATGTCATATTAACCTAGAAAATTAGTGTAATTCATAAAATGTCTCAAATTACTTTTATTTGGGTATTTATAACATCAATTATGTCAATATTTCATTAATAAGATAATTACTGCATCATCATTGTGTCATACATAAATTAAATTATTTAATGTCTAAAAATTACAAATAAAATACCATTATGTAGTAAATCGTTTTACCTTTCTAATGAATATTTATAGTCTAATTTATCTTATATATATCCCCATATTAAAAATTATTTACTAATTAAACTTTGATTTTAACTATTTTAACCCTTCTTTAAATAAATTAATAATAAATGTCCTAATCTAATCCAAGTGAGACTAAATGGTAATATTTTATTCCTAAGTTTGTTTTTGGTCGAATTAAACTTGTGCAATAGAATTAGTACATGTGTTAGGGTAATAATAATATCATTTTTACCCTCAATTACCCTATTTACTTTTAACCGTGGTAAATAAAAGTAAAAAGTTACTATTCACCAAAAATTATTTTCATCTCATTGAACCACATTTTACTTACTGAAATCAACCGTTTGTCTTGGATTTTTGAAATTCCACTCACAGAAACGGTAAAATTACATTTTATGAAAAATTCAGTTTTTTTTAACTACCACTTAGTGGTTTCACTATTCATCAAAAAGTGAAAGTTTTCAAAAAAATACCAAAAATTAGGCGTAAGCTATATTAGATATTATGAACTCAAAAATGATGTCTATTTTACCAAATTCAAAACATATCAGTTTCATTAATTAATTTAAAAATTAATTCCTGTCGTCAAAACAAATAGCGTGTTTTTAAAAGATAATAACTATCAAAAGATTGACACTTGTTTATGTCTGGTTTAAATGTGAAATTACATCCAATGAACAACATAGTATTAAATTGTAAAAATATATTCTAAATATACTTTAAAACCTCTCAAATTAATAATTTATCACTATTAATTATTTCGATTGAAAAATTTGTTTTTAATTACAATTTAGTAATTTTCACTATTCATCAAAATATGAAAGTTATCTGAAAATTACCAAAATTTCACCCTAAGCTAATTTTGATATTCCGAATCCAAAAATGAAATCCATTTTGAAAAATAAAATTTAAAAAATTTCAAAAAGTGGTTATTTCTAATCATAAAGGATAGTTTTAATAATATTTTAATAGCATATCGTTGTTTAGCGAAACTTGGTGTTGCGTACAACACACGGTATCATGGAAGGTCGCGATTGCGTGTAATTCAAGACAGGCCAGAGATGCATGTTGTGAAAGCTCCTTTTGGTGTAGCGTATAACACAAGACATTAATGAAATTAAAAATAATATTTTTTGTAAAATCTTGGGGTGTTACATTCTACCCCCCTTAAAATGAATTTCGCCCTCAAAATTCGTTGGGGTTATAAATGGTTTACTATTCAAAAGTTTCTTTAATAGAAACTCACATCGTAAAAATGAATACCAAAACCAATCTTTAAAAACAAAAGTATGAAACGTAACGGTTACCCAAATAAACTAATCACTGGGTTTCCACATAGGTTAAAATATGGATATGGAAGAGAAATCTAACTATCATGTTCTGATGGGGAGTGGTAGAGAACATGGCTATGGAAAAGCCAACAATCACAAAGCCATAAATTTTTGATGATCTAGGGTACCATCTGATTCAGAGGATATTAGGGCACTAGGAAAACATATTTTTTTTGGTTTTCAAGATCATTTCCCTAAAGTTGATGAATTAAAAGAAATACTTACAAGATTTTGGTAAAATCTCACTATTGTTTGTGAATTGAACAATTTCCACTTCACCCCTTAAAGAAATGAAATTGAATTTGTTATTCGTGATGTGTTAGCAGATCATGTGATAGAATGATGGGTCATTCCATCTCTTTCAAACAAAAGGTTAGCAAAAGTTATAAGTCCATCTTATGGTTAGATTAATCGTATATGGTTCCAAAAATGGACTTATACTTCATATATCATACCGGTTAATAAAATAAAACTAGTTTCTACTAACCAGGGACATCCTTTAGGCCAGTGGTAGGCGATAAAGGCCAGTCGCATTTCAGTTGTGGGTTCGATTCCCACAGCCTTGTCTGATGCGATGGGCTGTCGCCCGTCCTGCAGGTTGTCCTTTTTCTAAAACTATATTACTATAACATTCCATCAATAATATCGAAAAAAAATTCTATCCTTAAACAATACTAACTAATGTCCAACATAATCCAATCAAATCTTTAGGCTTATCCATAATACTGAAATCCACTCTCATAATATAGTGAAAATTATTACCAGATATTTAATACCATCATTGATCCCCATATATCATAAGATATGTCTTGTTGGTCAAATTACAAAAATGTGAATACCTTAATAATGAATTCTCTTGAAGAATGAATACCCATTGAACCTTAGTGAAAACATGAATGCAGTCAAAAGATAACTCTTTCCACATACCAAAATCCAAAAATTCTATATACTCAAACCATGATATAACCTTCTCCTTATATCAGTCATGAGCTCATGAATACGGTCAAACATTTTATTTTCTCGTTTTCCTTTCATTATGCGCATATCATCTTTTTTTCCAAAAATATCTCAATCACATTCCATGGTTACCGGTACCATTGAAAACCACAATATACCAATACATAAATATTCCAATATTCCACGATACTATATACTACATTATTTTGGAATACCATTACATAAACACTTAATCATTCCACCACATTGTTGTCATATTCAACATCGCCAATAGTGATCGCATGTGACTTCCCTTTGTCCTTTTCCTTAAGTGGTTGCTCATGCCGATCATCACTAACCCTTGGATTAGGGAATTTATTAGCATAATGCCCCATTTCCTTACACATGAAGCATTGAAGTGTTGATGGTGCGTTCTCTGTAGTCTTTTCATTATTCCCATCATTAGAAACCCTTTCCCCATTACATCGACACTTAGCTGCTCGATGACCTTCTTTTCCACACTTAAAACATTTTCTAGTCCCTTTAAGACAATCTCCACCATGTTTCTTTCCACACTTTAAGCATAAGGAAACATTCATCTTCTTTTCACCATTATTCAGAGATTTCTCCATGAACTCCATCTTTCGTTTCTTGTCAAAACTATGAGATGGATAATTAACACAAACTTCCATTTCTACCTTGATATCACAACTCACAATTTCTTCATAGCTACTGAAGTCTCTAATAGCTAATTCCCTTAGAAGATTTGGTTTTAAGCCACTGAAGAATCGATCAACTTTACTTTCAGGTAGGATGATAAATCCAGATGCATACCTGGCAAGCCTTGTAAAATTCGCTTCGTATATACCAACAGATTCATCATCCTTTTGCTTTAGTTCAAGAAACTCCTTCTCCATCTTTTTTTGAAGAATACGAGGGAAGTACTTATTGAAAAATAAGTTCTTCAACTCGTCACATTCCATGGACTCAATTTCATCTCCTGGCCTTGTATTCTTGATAAGATTCCACCATTGATCAGCTTCACCTTCCAAACGATATACTGCAAAGATGACTTTATCATGTTCAGAACATTGAATAACTAAAAATATCTTTTCAGTAGTACTGATACATTGTTCAACAACAAGTGGATCATAAGACCCACTGAAAGAAGGTGGACATTGCCTCATGAAGGAC
Organism: Viscum album; assembly: GCA_963277665.1. NCBI lineage: Eukaryota > Viridiplantae > Streptophyta > Magnoliopsida > Santalales > Viscaceae > Viscum > Viscum album. Next base: position 1,362,009,220 of record OY728143.1, on the reverse strand, counting down.
TCAATAGAATATTGTTCCCCTATCTTCTCATTTTGAAGTCCAGAATGATTCATAGCTTGTGTAAGTATAGCAATAAGATTTTGAACTCCATCTCCCATAACATTTGTTTGTTCAGGAGGACAATCATTGCATTGTCCATTACATTGATCAACACGGTTCCTTCGGGTTCCAGCCATCGTCTAAAACCCAAAAAGAATAGTGTGAGAGGAAAAAATCATTCTAGGGAAAACAACATAATAAAGGGGGAGTATCCTCAATATCTAACATCTTAGGTTAAATTATATGATCGTTACCGTAGTTCTAGGACTGTATCCTTTACGTATACTTATCCTTAGGGACATCCCTAGATATACCTTAGAAATATCTCTAGGGATCTCACTAACGTTTTCGCATCCTAGTTTCCAAAGGTTGACTAAACCTTTCCTCTGATACCAACCGTAGAGACCCGAAACCTGACGTACATGAAAATTTCATTACTTTTGCGGAATACTTAGTGCATAACAAAAACGCACACACAAGGATCGTAATAGTTTAGTGTCTTTGGAAACTCGGAATATAATCTTCTAATTGTGGTGAAAGATCTTCAACATCTCCCATAATGATCTTTTTTTACCTAAAACCTTTCTTTATATCATGGGGAATAGAAAACATAAAAGGGTGAGCTCAAATGCTCAGTAAGGGTAAACAAAATAAATATCAATCACATCATATACATAATAACATAACTTTTGGAAATATTAACCTGCAAAAGAAATCATAATTTCATAACATGGGATAAATCATAGTAGTGAAATGTAATCCCAATAATCATAACTTAAAACATGAAACTTTGTGGCATACACAAATAATCATAGATAATAATTTCTTATTAGTCAAGACTCATTGCCAAGACTATCTTAGTGGACAAAGTCTCTTTCTGAACCGAGTTCACTCCTCGTTTCAGTCCTGTTTCACTGAACCGGTATAACCTACCGTTCCAGCCATGTCTATCTCATGAGATATAAAATCTTTACCCAATGCATTGGAGGGAGATGTAGGTCCCACCCATCTCATAATGACACCATTCTAATGTGTGCCACAAAATCATAAACCATACATCGTAGCATAACCCACGTAATAAAAATGGGAATCTTAAACATCATGACATCATAAAAAAATTCATATAAAATAAAGGAATTCATAAAAATATTTTAATCACAACATAATCAAATCCATGTAATAATTGGGATAGAAACAGAACCCTATGTTATCTTAGATGGAAAATAATTTTGATAAAACTCTTGAACTCCATTCTTGAGGAAAATATCCTTTCTACTTCAAAAACACTTTTCCTTTCTTAACATGTCATAAAATTCTAAAATAAAAGAAGTTGATTAAAAATTAACTTGAAAACTTTTAAAGGAATCTTCTTAGAAATAATTTTTTAAAAATCCATTCATGCCGTATATGTTAAAAAAACATTCTTCTCGTACTTTTGTCGGAAAAGTCAAAAAGTACCTCGTACGAAAAATGATAAAAGATTCCTTTCATATCTTTTACTAAAAACTCACTGAAGGGTAAAATTGCATATAAACTATTTTAGAAGGATATAAATATTACATATTGAGAAAACATGGATGTGGATGATAAAATACACCCTAGTACATTCCAAAGTCTAAACAATCTCGGATAAAAATGAGATTGTGATATTTCCCTTACCTTAGGTCCGATTTGCATCGTAAGTGTCTGAAACTCCTGTATAATGATTTAAATAATGTTATTGAATTATTCCAGAATCATACTTATTGTTATGATATCATATATGGTCATATTCTTAGCTTCTTAGTAATATTTCATTACTACTTGTTATTCGTGTGTTTATTACTCTTTGTTCTTATGCGTGTTTTGTCTAATAAATTCTTATTCTTCTCTTTAGGTTATAGATACCTCATTTCCAGAATTTTATTAGTGTAATATATATCATATTCATTCATTCAATTCATTTATATAATCATTATTAAATGAATATCATGTAGAACGAGTCGCATCACATCGTGGAGATGGTATTCCGTACGTACGCACGAGTGATGATATCGTTCCTATGATCGTGGAGACGGTATTCCGTACGTACGCACGAGTGATGATATCGTTCCTATGATCGTGGAATTGTATTGGAGTGTATGTATACAATTTCAGAATCAATATCACTTTATAATAGTCATATATAGTCATTATTTACACCATTATACCCATTCAAGTAAGGTGGTGGTGGAAAATAGATTACACCACGGCGTGGAGACGGTATTCCGTACGTACGCACGCGCGGTGATTTCTTTTTCCGTAGGATGGATAGATGGTGAAATAGGGTTGTTTCATAATTATAATAACATATCAGTATATGAGTGATACTTATGTTATTACTTCATAATGAAACAACTAAAGAAGAAGAAGTGGAAGATGAAAAATAAAGATGAAAGAATTGGTAACAGACATTACCTCTTCTTTGAAGTGCTTCTTTGAGACCTCCTTTTAGGGCACTAAAATAGGTCTTTGAAGAAGACCAGAACCTCTAGGATGTTTCTAGGTAAGTGGAGAGGAGAAATTTGCAGGTGTTGGCGGATCTTTAAGGCTCAAAGTGGTGTGAGGAAGAGGGGGAGGAGGTGCCCTTTTATAAGGGAGGAGAGGGGCACCTTTGGAATAACTAAAAATATTATTTTATTATAATGTAAAACTCGGTTTTTAATAGCTCCAAATTGATAAATTTATAAGATATGGTGGGTAGGGGTCGAAATAATCTCATCCAATAGAATTTAGACAAGTTTAGGTATCAATTTTAACCTTATCATTTAGATTTATCTTTAAGTTAGATAATTTAACTTTTACCGTGTCTTCTTGTTTTCTTACACTATAAAGCTAATAAACTTACTATATCAAGCCAAACGAACCCCAAGTTGTTTATTATTAAAATATATAACCTTATCTAAGTCATTTGGGCGAACCTTATATTTTTAGGAATAAAATAACAAGTAATAATATAATATTTGTTTTAAAAAATATTTTAAGTCAATTTTGACACTATTTAGTAATTGATTTTTGTGAAAATCATAACAGAATGATTATTTCGAACCAAGTTACTTAAATAAATACTAACAAGTCATATTAACCTATAAACTTAGTGTAATTCATAAAAATTCTCAAATTAAATTTATTTGGGTATTTATAACGTCAATTATGTCAGTATTTCATTAATAAGATAATTACTGCATCATCATTGTGTCATAAATAAATTAAATTATTTAATGTCTAAAAATTAAAAATAAAATACCATTATGTAGGAAATCTGTTTAGATTTCTAATGAATATTTATAGTCGAATGTATCTTATGTATAACCCCATATTAAAAATGATTTACTTATTAAACGTTGATTTTAACTATTTTAACCATTCTTTAAATAAATTAATAATAAATGTTCTAATTTAATCCAAGTGGGACTAAATGGTCATATTTTAATCCTAAGGTTGTTTTTGGTCGAATTACACTTGTCTAATAGAATTAGGACATGTGTTATGGTAATAATAATATAATTTTTAACCTTAATTACCGTATTTACTTTTAATCGTGGTAAATAAAAGTAAAAAGTTACTATTCACCAAAAATTATTTTCATCTCATTGAACCAAATCTAACTTACGGACATCAACCGTGTCTCTCATATTTTTGAAATTCCACTCACAGAAACGGTAAAATTATGTTTTATGAAAAATTCAGTTTTTTTTAACTACCACTTAGTGGTTTCACTATTCATCAAAAATTGAAAGTTTTCAGAAAAATACCAAAAATTAGGCCTAAGCTATATTTGATATTATGAACTCAAAAATTATGTCTATTTTACCAAATTCAAAACATATCATTTGCATTAATTAATTTTAAAATTAATTACCGTCGTCAAAACAAATAGCGTGTTTTTAAAAGATAATAACTATCAAAAGATTGACACTTGTTTATGTCTGGTTTAAATGTGAAATTACATCCAATGAAAAACATTGTATTAAATTGTAAAAATATATTCTAAATATAATTTAAAACCACTCAAATTAATAATTTATCACTATTAATTATTTCGATTGAATATTTTGTTTTTAATTAAAATTTAGTAATTTTCACTATTCATCAAAATATGAATGTTATCCGAAAATTGCCAAAATTTAACCCTAAGATAATTTAGATATTCCGAATCCAAAAATGAAGTCCATTTTGAAAAATAAAATTTACAAAATTTCAAAAAGTGGTTATTACTAATCATAACAGCTAGTTTTAATAATATTTTAATAGCATATCGTTGTTTAGCGAAACATGGTGTTGCGTACAACACACGGTATCGTGGAAGGACGCGATTGCATGTAATTCAAGCCAGGTCAGAGATGCGTGTTGTGAAAGCTCCTTTTGGTGTAGCGTATAACACAAGACATTAATGAAATTAAAAAGAATATTTTTTGTAAAATCTTGGGGTGTTACATTCTACCCCCCTTAAAATGAATTTCGCCCTCGAAATTCGTTAGGGTTATAAATGGTTTACTATTCGAAAGTTTCTTTAATATAAACCCACATCATAAAAATGAATACCAAAACCAATCTTTAAAAACAAAATTATGAAACGTTACGGTTACCCAAATAAACTAATCACTGGGTTTCCACATAGGTTAAAATATGGATATGCAAGAGAAATCTAACCATCATGTTCTGATAGAGAGTGGTAGAGAACATGGCTATGGAAAAGCTAGCAATCACAAAGCCATAAATTTGTGATGATCTAGGGTACCATCTGATTCATCGGATATTAGGGCACTAGGACATTTTTTTTGGTTTTCAAGATCATTTACCTAAAGTTGATGAATTAAAAGAAATACTTACATGATTTTTGTACAATCTCACTGTTGTTTGTGAATTGAACAATTTCCACTTCATCCCTTAAAGTAATGAAGTTGAATTTGTTATTCGTGATGTGTTAGCAGATCATGTGATAGAATGATGGGTCATTCCATATCTTTCAAACAAAAGGTTAGGAAAAGTTATAAGTCCATCTTATGGTTAGATTAATCGTATATTGTTCCAAAAATGAACTTATACTTCGTATATCATACCGATTAATAAAATAAAACTAGTATCTACTAACCAGGGACTTCCTATAGGCCAGTGGTAGGCGATAAAGGCCAGTTGCATTTCAGTTGTGGGTTCGATTCCCACAGCCTTGTCTGACGCGATTGGCTGTCGCCCGTCCTGCATGTTGTCCTTTTTCTAAAACTATATTACTATAACATCCCATCAATAATATCGAAAAAAATTCTATCCTTAAACAATACTAACTTATGTCCAACATAATCCATTCCAATCTTTAGGCTTATCCATAATACTGCAGTCCACTCACATAATATAGTGAAAATGATTACCAGATATTTAATACCATCATTGATCCCCATATATCATAAGATATGTCTTGTTGGTCAAATTACAAACATGTGAATACCTTAATCATGTATTCTCTTGAAGAATGAATACCCATTGAACTTTAGTGAGAACATGAATGCAGTCAAAAGTTAACTCTTTCCACATACCAAAATCCAAAAATTCTATATACTCAAACCATGAAATAACCTTCTCTTTATATCAGTCATGAGCTCATGAATACGGTCAAACATTTTAATTTCTCGTTTTCCTTTCATTATGCGCATATCATTTTCTTCGAAAAATATCTCAATCACATTACATGGTTACCGGTACCATTGAAAACCACAATATACCAATACATAAATATTCCAATATTACAAGATACTATATACAACATTATTTTGGAATCCCATTACATAAACACTTAATCATTCCACCACATTGTTTTCATATTCAACATCGCCAATAGTGATCGCATGTGACTTCCCTTTGTCCTTTTCCTTACGTGGTTTCTCATGTCGATCATCACTAACCCTTGGATTAGGGCATTTATTAGCATAATTCCCTATTTCCTTGTACTTGAAGCATTGAAGTGTTGGTGGTGCATTCTCTGTAGTATTTTCTTTATTCCCATCATTAGAAACCCTTTCCCCATTACTTCGACACTCAACCGCTAATGACCTTCTTTTCCACACTTAAAACATTTTCTAGTCCCTTTAAGACAATCTCCACCATGTTTCTTTCCACACTCTGAGCATAAGGAAACATTCATCTTCTTTTCACCATTATTTTGAGATTTCTCCTTGAACTCCATCTTTCGTTTCTTGTCAAAACTATGAGATGGATAAGTAACACCAACTTCCATTTCTACCTTGATAGCACAACGCACAATTTCATCATAGCTACTGAAGTCTCTTATAGATAATGTTGTTCGAAGATTTGGTTTTAATCCACTGAAGAATCGATCAACTTTACTTTCAGGTTGGATGATAAATCCAGATGCATACCTGGAAAGCCTTGTAAAATTCGCTTCGTATATACCAACAGATTCATCATCCTTTTTCTTTAGTTCAAGAAACTCCTTCTCCATCTTTGTTCGAAGAATACGAGGGAAGTACTTATTGAAAAATAATTTCTTGAACTCGTCCCATTCCATGGACTCAATTTCATCTATTGGCCTTGTATTCTTGATAATATTCCACCATTGATCAGCTTCACCTTCCAAACGATATACTGCTAAGATGAATTTATCGTGTTCAGAACATCGAAGAACTGAAAATATCTTTTCAGTAGTACTGATCCATTGTTCAGCAACAAGTGGATCAGAAGACCCACTGAAAGAAGGTGGACGTTGCCTCATGAAGGACTCAATAGAATATTGTTCCCTTCTCTGCTCATTTGGAAGTCCATAATGATTCATAGCTTGTGTAAGTATAGAAATAAGATTTTACACTCCATCTCCCATAACATTTGTTTGTTTAGGAGGACAATCATTGCATTGTCCACTACATTGATCAACACGGTTCCTTCGGGTTCCAGCCATCGTCTAAAACCCAAAAAGAATAGTGTGAGAGGAAAAAATCATGCTAGGGAAAACAAAATAATAAAGGGGGAGTATCCTCAATATCTAACATCTTAGGTTAAATTCTATGATCGTTACCGTATTTCTAGGACTGTATCCTATACGTATACTTATCCTTAGGGACATCCCTAGACATACCTTAGAAATATCTCTAGGGATCTCACTAACGTTTTTACATCTTAGTTTCCAAAGGTTGACTAAACCTTTCCTCTGATACCAACTATAGAGACCCGAAGCTTGACGTACATGAAAATTTCATTACTTTTGCGGAATACTTAGTACATAACAAAAACACACACACAAGGACCGTAATAGTTTAGTGTCTTTGGAAAATCGGAATATAATCTTCTAATCGTGGTGAAAGATCTTCAACATCTCCCATAAAAATCTTCTTTTTTTACCTAAAACCTCTCTTAATATCCTGGGGAATAGAAAACATAAAAGGGTGAGCTCAAATGCTCAGTAAGGGTAAACAAAATAAATATCAATCACATCATATACATAATAACATAACTTTTAGAAATATTAACCTGCAAAAGAAATCATAATTTGATAACATGGGATAAATCATAGTAGTGAAATGTAATCCTAATAATCATAACTTAAAACATGAAACTTTGTGGCATACACACATAATCATAGATAGTCATTTCTTATTAGTCAAGTCTCATTGCTAAGACTATCTTAGTGGAAAAAGTCCCTTTCTAAACCGAGTTCACTCCTCGTTTCAGTCCTGTTTCACTGAACCGGTATAACCTACCATTCCAGCAATGTCTATCTAATGAGATATAAAATCTTTACCCAATGAATTGGAGGGAGATATAGGTCCCACCCATCTCATAATGAAACCATTATTATGTGTTCCACAAAATCATAAACCATACATCGTAGCATAACCCATGTAATAAAAATGGGAATCTTAAACATCATGACATCATAAAACAATTCATATAAAATAAAGGAATTCATAAAAATATTTTCATCACAACATAATCAAATCCATGTAATAATAGGGATAGAAACAGAACCCTCTGTTATCTTAGATGGAAAATAATTTTGATAAAACTCTTGAACTCCATTCTTGATGAAAATATCCTTTCTACTTCAAAAACACTTTTCCTTTCTTAACATGTCATAAAATTATAAAATAAAAGAAGTTGATTAAAATTAAACTTGACAACTTTTAAAGGAAGCTTCTTAGAAATAATTTTTTAAAAATTCATTCATGCCGTATAAGTTAAAAAAACATTCTTCTCGTACTTTTGTCGGAAAAATCAAAAAGTACCTCGTACGAAAAACGATAAAAGATTCCTTTCATATCTTGTACTAAAAACTCACTGAAGGGTAAAATTGGATATAAACTATTGTAGAAGGATATAAATATTACATATTGAGGAAACATGGATGTGGATGATAAAATACACCCCAGTAAATTCCAAAGTATAAACAATCTCAGATAAAAATGAGATTGTGATATTTCCCTTACCTTAGGTCCGATTTGCTTCGTAAGTGTCCGAACCTCCTGTATAATGATTTAAATAATGTTATTGAATTATTCCAGAATCATACTTATTTTTATGATATCATATATGGTCATATTCTTAGCTTCTTAGTAATATTTCATTACTACTTGTTATTCAGGTGTTTATTACTTTTTGTTCTTATGCATGTTTTGTCTAATAAATTCTTATTATTCTCTTTAGGTTATAGATACCTCATTTCCAGAATGGTATTAGTGTAATATATACCATATTAATTCATTCAATTCATTTATATAATCATTATGAAATGAATATAATGTAGAACGAGTCGCATCACATCGTGGAGACGGTATTCCGTACGTACGCACGAGTGATGATATCGTTCCTATGATCGTGGAATTGTATTGGACTGTATGTATACAATTTCAGAATCAATATAACTTTATAATAGTCATATACAATCCTTATTTACACCATTATACCCATTCATGTAAGGTGGTGGTGGAAAATATATTACACCACGGCGTGGAGACGGTATTCCGTACGTACGCACGCACGGTGATTTCTTTTTCCGTAGGATGGATAGATGGTGAAATAGGGTTGTTTCATACTTATAATAATATATCAGTATATTAGTGATACTGATGTTATTACTTCATAATGAAACAACTAATGAAGATGAAGTGGAAGAAGAAATAAAGATGAAAGAATCAGTAACGGACATTACCTCTTCTTTGAAGTGCTTCTTTGAGACCTCCTTTTAGGGCACTAAAATAGGTCTTTGAAGAAGACCAGAACCTCTAGGATGTTTCTAGGGATTTGGAGAGGAGAACATGGCAGGGTTTGGCCGAGCTTGAAGGCTCATAGTGGTGTGAGGAAGAGGGGGAGGAGGTGCCCTTTTATAAGGGAGGAGAGGGGCACCTTTGGAATAACTAAAAATATTATTTTATTATAAAGTCAAATTCGGTTTTTAATAGATACAAATTAATACATTTCAAAGATAAGGTGTGTAGGGGTCTAAATCCTCTCATCCAATAGAATTTATACAAGTTTAGTTATCAAGTTTAACCTTATCATTTAGATTTAACTTTAAGTTAGATAATTTAACATTCACTGTGTCTTCTTGTTTTCTTACACTATAAGGTTAATAAACATACTATATCAAGCCAAAAGAACCCCAAGTTGTTTATTATTAAAATATATAACCTTATATAAGTAATTTTGCTGAACCTTAGATTTTTAGAAATAAAATAACAAGTAATAATATAATATTTGGTTTAAAAACTATTTTAAGTCAATTTTGACACTATTAAGTAATTGATTTTTGTGAAAATCATAACAGAATGATTAGTTCAAACCAAGTAACTTTAATCAATAATAACGTATCATATTAACCTATAAAATTTTTGTAATTCATAAAAAGTCTCAAATTACATTTATTTGGGTATTTATAACATCAATTATGTCAATATTTCATTAATAAGATAATTACTGCATCATCATTGTTTCATAAATAAATTAAATTATTTAATGTCTAAAAATTACAAATAAAATACCATTATGTAGGAAATCTTTTTATATTTCTAATTAATATTTATAGTTGAATTCATCTTATGTATAATACCATATTAAAAATGATTTACTTATAAAACTTTGATTTTAACTATTTTAACCCTTCTTTAAATAAATTAATAATAAATGTCCTAATCTAATCCAAGTGGGACTAAATGGTCATATTTTATTCCTAAGGTTGTTTTAGGTCGAATTACACTTGTCCAATAGAATGAGGACATGTGTTAGGGTAATAAAAATATCATTTTTACCCTTAATTACCCAATTTACTTTTAACCGTGGTAAATAAAAGTAAAAAATTACTATTCACCAAAAATTATTTTCATCTCATTAAACCACATTTTACCTACTGAAATCAACCGTGTTTCTCAGATTTTTGAAATTCCACTCACAGAAACGGTAAAATTAAGTTTTATGAAAAATTCAGTTTTTTTAACTATCACTTAGTGGTTTCACTATTCATCAAAAATTGAAAGTTTTCAGAAAAATACCAAAAATTAGGCCTAAGCTATATTTGATATTATGAACTCAAAAATGATGTCTATTTTACCAAATTCAAAACATATCAGTTTCATTAATTAATTTAAAAATTAATTCCCGTCGTCAAAACAAATAGCGTGTTTTTAAAAGATAATAACTATCAAAAGATTGACACTTGTTTATGTCAGGTTTAAATGAGAAATTACATCCAATGAACAAAATTTTATTAAATTGTAAAAATATATTCTAAATATACTTTAAAAACACTCAAATTAATAACTTATCACTATTAATTATTTCGATTTAAAAATTTGTTTTTAATTAAAATTTAGTAATTTTCACTATTCATCAAAATATGAATGTTATCTGAAAATTACCAAAATTTCACCCTAAGCTAATTTCGATATTCCGAATCCAAAAATGAAGTCCATTTTGAAAAATAAAATTTCCAAAATTTCAAAAAGTGGTTATTAGTAATCAAAATGACTAGTTTTAATAATATTTTAATAGCATATCGTTGTTTAGCGAAACATGGCGTTGCGTACAACACACGGTATCGTGGAAGGTCACGATTGCGTGTAATTAAATCCAGTCAGAGATGTGTGTTCTGAAAGCTCCTTTTGGTGTAGCGTATAACACAAGACATTAATGAAATTAAAAAGAATATTTTTTGTAAAATCTTTGGGTGTTACAATAATACCATATAATAAAAAGGTATAATATTATTATAAAAAAATGAAGCAAAAAAATATATTTAAAATTTATATATAGGGAACCAAACACTTTAAAATGAGAAAACACATTTTTTATAGGGGTGGTGAGAAATTCACTCCAAACAGATCCTCCCAAATTTTTCACATAGTGTCCCCATTAAGTGAATGAATTATAAAATGTTGTATTCTATAAATTTTTCCACTACATTATCCCCATGTTGCCTAAACTTTCAACTTGATCGGTCACCAGATATAGGAGTTATGGTTGTTTAACTATAGAAATTTAATATTTCCATGTGAATATTTATATTCCAATACTTCTCTTTACTCTATAATAATTACTTTGAAGCGGGCAAAATCGGGTGGTAAAAATGTTATCAAGGTTTTTTACCCTCTCATTTTTATATATTCATATTGAAATTTATCTTATTTGGGTGGTACCACTTCGAAATATAAGATTGTATTTAAAATTATCCCAATCTCTGCATAGTTTTCTAGGACTATCTTGTGAGAAATTTTTGGGCCTACAAATGATGGATTTATCATTGAGTTCATAAGAATTAAATGAATACCAACATGTATGTAATTCTAAAAAAATATTTTCACAATTTAAATTACTATAGAAAATATTATGCTCAAAATATAGAAATAAATTAAATACTTTAAATACAAAATTAGGTTATATTTTCAATTAAGCTAAAGTGGCCACTAAAACCATAAAATGTGACAATTACAATTTAAAATAACACTTTTTTGGGATTAAAAACATTTAAATTAAAATTAAAACAATTGAAAATATTTTCTCTATCAATTCCCCCACATTTAAACATTGAAATCCGATGGAATATTCTAATACTAATGTCAAAATGAATTTCCCAAAGCATAAATGAAAACACAAATCACTTATCATATAAAAAAATATGATGCATACTATATGGATTAAAATTCCTTAACTACTATAAAATCATAATAATCCATTCAATCTCAAGTTAATCCTAGTTTTCATGTCATACCTACCTCCATTAAAAAATATTTCTCTCTTCACTTAAGTGTTTTTTGAGGATTTTTTATCATTGTCAGGAACATGTGGGATATACATAGGCTTACTATCTTCATAGTATCTCCACTTAAAAGATTCATAAATGTGTCATTCATGAGGTATTTTTCATGGTTTGTTCTATGGCTGAGGATTGTAGGATTTTAAATGTAAAAATATCTAAGGTAGAATGAGGAGGGTTAAGATCTAAAGTGAATTGAATGCATGAAAATGGGTTTTCTAGGAAATGGCATTCTAATCAATTAGATTGGAAATGAATCTCCAAAAAAACTCTTACTATCATTGTAAATTTCAGACTTGTAATATTCATCATCAATGATAAATTTCATTCCTATTTTTCCCTATTTATAGCACTGTTTCATCTTGAATTCAAATATGGATTTCTCTTCAGAATAATATTTTTTATGAAAAGGGAGGAATATTTTGATCTTAAAATAATGGTGAACATAGGGACCATATTTTTAATGATTTTTTGAAACCCTTCTATATTTACATCATGAAATTTCTTCCACCAAATCGTTCATTAATATGACCACACTTCTATTTCACCTCAAACATATTTTCAAGGAATGCAAAATATATCTCATCTTCTCCCTCCCTCATACTTGAGTTCCAGAATAGTGATTAATAAAACTTATTGATAATGTTTTTTAATAGATAAATGTATTGTAATGTGACTGCATAACAAGTTATTTCATGGATACTAGTGTCTTAATAAAGGTTATATGAAAGGGTATTCCAAAAATAAGACTTCAATGTAAAATGGTCTTTCAAAGTAGTGCCTCAACCATCCTTGAAATTTTCCATGAACTCTAATAGCATTGACAATGATTTTTTTTGTACCACATAAAATGCCTTCTAACTCTAAAGAAAAATATAAATGTAAAGAATATGTCAAAAAGGTGTATAAAACTCTTGGGGTGGGAAGATTTTCAATTTGGATAGTACTTATTCACATGAATTTCAAAATCAATCAAACTTCATTAAATTAAAAGATTTGAAATCAAGAAACAGAATCCAATTAGAAATCATTTAAATCATAAAACATTAAAATCAAGAAATGTTATAAAGAAACCAATATGGTTTAAATTTTCGAAAGTATTTTATTTAGCTTGATAATTCTAAAAAATCAAAAAAGGAAAAAGGATATCATAAAAAAATAAAAAATGACACAAACAATTAAATGGAAGAAAAACAATATTCCTAAGAACAGGTTGAAATCAATACCCCACACATATTAAATTTAATAGCATCTTTCTAGTTAAAAATACATCAAGAATTATTTTTATACAGAATTTTAATTGGGCATAAATTAAAATAAAGGAAATAAAAAATCATATTTATTTTTTAGTGAAAACATTGAGTTAATCGTCTAGCTACTACCATTTTAAAACTATAAGAAATAAATAAACAAAAGATAATAAAAATAAATAAAAATAAAGAGAAATGGGAAATAAAAGGTATAATTTATGGTTTATAACCCCAAGCAGGTTGTAGGTTTTTACTTCCCCAAGCTAAGCAGTTGTAGTTGATTATCCCCAAAAAGATAGTGGGTATTGTTTTTTTCATATGAACTATCACATGTGACTTTTCTGAGATTGGATCAATAGAAAAAATTATTAGAGAACCCAATAATAATAATAAAATTCTCAACCCTAATAAATAATAATTAAATAATTTGAGGCTTAGAGTGGGAGGGAAAATAAAATAGGGGTACTTCCTAGTGACTTATGGGGTGTCCTCCTACATAAGATATGAAAGTTGTTGTAGAGGAGGTTGTTGAATCACCACATTTGTCTTCATCTCTTCTTCTACAACCACTAATTTTGTGTCATCTTCCTTAATTTCCAAGGCCAGATCGATTTGTGATATGTCAAAAAATTTGGAAAATGAGAAGTCACAAAACAATTCAACTTGAATATGATTAAAACATGACGAATAAATAATGAAATATTCCCTTTTAATGAATTTATATTGGAAATTTATGTCTTATATACAGACCATTGACAACTCAATATTAGAAGTTTAAACATCATCATCATATTTAAAATAAAGTGATAGTTACAAAGGTGATGTTTTTTCATTGTCAGAGATGGGAAGATCCGGTTTCAAGTTCTCTTCAACAAATCAATTCCTATATTCTTCCAAAAAATTGTTCATCTCACATTAATGAATCATCTTGAATGTGTTAATCAGGGACCTCATTAAGAAATGATTGAGTGTGGGATTATGTTATTAATTCCATTATTATCACCTTCTCAACCACCTTGTGTTATTTTACATAAAAAATGATTATTGAAATACATTCCACCACATGTTCTATTTTTAGTTCTGGTTTAGGTTCAGATTGTAGTTCATGGGATGCATGTACATCTTCAATTATCCATTATATTTGTCTCTATAGGGATTTCAATACATCTCTAATATTTGAAACTGAATATCAATATCATTTAAAAATATTTCTTGCACCTGATATTTGTTAGTCCATACCAAATAATTTTAATTGAAATATATCATAAAGACATATATTTTTTTTAATTTTTTTGAAATATATATATATATATATAAAATGTTTTGTGAAAGTGTTGTAGCTCCCTAAAAATGGTTCCAAATTTTTAGGTGGGTATTTTTCAGGGATCTATGACTAATAGTTTATTTTCATATGAATGTAATATAGTGTACACTCAAGGCCAGTCTCAAGGAGGCATCTCACATAACACCAAATTTCTATTTTCAAAATTTATATTATAAATAATATAAAAAAATAATATAAAGAAGTGGGTTTGAAATTTTTAAATTAATATTAAATCAAGTAAAGTTAAATAAAAGTAATCAGGCAATGAATAATGTAGATAGAATGATTTTTGTTAGATTGAATGGAGATACTCCATGGAGAAAAACCAAAGTGAACCTTTATCATCTCATTATTAGTTTGAAATTAATTAAATAAACATTATATATCATATTAATAAACATTATGTAATTCCTACGGTTTTGAATATATGGTTCACTCAATGATCACCAAGAGACCACACATCCACCTCCTCAATAAACAAACAATATTGCAGAAGAAGAAGCTAAACCTCAGTTGGAATGTGAAGACAAAAAAGGAACCTTTATCAGTATGATCTCCCTTAGCCCAAATCTAAGAAAATAATAAAAATTAATAATTATAGCTAAAAAACATGTATTAAACACTATATTTCTTCTCCATAAACTTCATCGGGATATTTACTCATGATCATGAGTTTTAGAGATCACGGTGCATAAGATAACATGGTGGAAACAAAAGAGATAAAAATAAGATAATGTGAGGAAGAAGAATACTAAATTATACTAAAAATTCATAATAGTAATCCAGAAAAAAAATTAAAATGGAAACCTAGGGTTCCATACCATTGAAAAGGATAAAAAACACATTTTTATAGGGAGAGGGGCTGAGAAATTGTTTCCAAAAAGAACCTGAAAATTTTGGTGCATATTATCCCCATAAAATTGATGAATTGGAAAGATTTATATTCTTGAATGATGTCCCAATTTTTTATTCATATGCACCCTTAATATTTTTTCATTATAGGTCAATGTATGTTGGAGTATTTTGTGTTGTTATCCAAAAATTTAATCTTGTTAGGTGACTATTCATACTCTAATTATCCATTTTCTATGCATTAATGAACTTTAAGAATCCCAAGTCAGGCGGTGAAAAAGATATGAATGTTTTTCCCATATAATTCTCTATATCATTTTCAAATTTCAGCTTTTTTGGGCCTAACCCCTTCTATATATAATATCGTATTAAAAGGTATCCAGATCTATGCATTGTTTTCTAGTCTCGTCTTTTGAGGTGGTTTTGGGCCTCCAAATGATGGATTGTGATTTGTGTTCGAATTAACTGAATCCCAAAATTTATGCAATCCTTAAAAATTGAATTTTGAAATTTAAATTAGTATAGAAAAATATATTCCCATAATTTAGAAATAATTTAAAATGGTTAAATTCCAAAAATAGAAAAAAAAATAGTTAATCTCAAATAGAAACTAAAAAAATAAAATGTGATAATTTACATGCAAATTTCACTTTGTTGGGATTAAAAAAATTAAATTAAAAGAAAATTAATTGAAATTATTTTCTCTATTATTTGTTTATTGTCTTCCCATGGTGACATTGTGACACAAATTTAATCCATTACATTAGTTGACCCAAATTAAATAAATACATAAAACAATGGAAAGCATGAAAAAAATAAACAGGAGAATTTCATACTCTGAAATACCACAATGGATGTCACAATTATATGAAACATGGAACCTTTTTCCTTGGAATATTCTATGTGATTATCTTTTTCAAAATTTAAGTTCATTTATCCTATATCAAGGCTTAACTATCAAATTCATTGTGTCTATCTCAGCCACTATACCGTAACATATTGATTCAAAAAATAAATTTACCTCACATCACTCTTTCTTGATGATCCATGACCTAAATAATATACTCAACCATGATAGTGTTTGGTTCCAAATTCAAATCCCCCAACTCAAACATGTGACACTAGCTCAGATGATATTTCTTCAATTGGGACACATAAAATACATCATGAAAGAATATAATCTAAGACACTAAGGATACACTATATGAAACTTTCATTACACTCTCAGCAATATAAAATCGATCAATAGAAAATGATATAAATTTACCTTGTATTCCTAATCAGTGATTTCCTAGAATTTAAAAAACACTAATCAACACTTGATATATATTTAAAAACAAAAATAGATGATAAAAATGATCAAAATAATATTTTAGGAAACGTTAATCTATTACATACCTTTTCTCAATTTGATAAATCATATCAGTCATCTCTAATATGATGTTCATTCCCAATAATGAATGATCACCAAATTCTGACTAAGATATAGGAGACCAGCAAGAGAATATATACCGGAATTTTAATGGATATATCTTTTTTTAGTATTTAGAACAATTATTATATGATAAATTAGTCAATGATAAATGTTCCTCTTATAAACAACTAAAATCAAGCACACAATATCATATAATTTCCACAAGAATCTAAATAAATCACCCCATATTCCTGTTTGATTGGGGATGATAGGTCAAAATCAAATTTATGTAAGATAAAATCACTACATAAAGACCCTTCCAGAAATATACAGTAATGATTGTGTCTCGATAAAATAAAATTTTGAATGAAAAAACATGAAGGTTCATAATTTCATGGAGATATAGGAATAAAATCCCTTCAACCTTTTGACTCTTTAATAAGAAGAAAATTGGCAAGTTTCATCAACCAGTCAATAATCACCCATATAGAGTTCCTCCCACTAGGATAGAAAGGCAATCCAATCATGAAGTCCATAGATATATCTTCCAACATCTATATGAGAATAAAAATAGGCAATAATACATCTATTGGATTTTGATTGTTATCTGCAATCCTTTAAAACATTAGGTATCAATATACAAAATCAAAAATCAATTTCTTCATCTGGAGACACTAGTAAATTCATTTCAAATCATATAGAATCTTGGTATCCCTGGTGAGAACCATCCAACAAGGAAGGTTACCACCCTCCATAAATTTCTTTCTTAATGTCAATGTAACCATCAATCACCTCTAGAAATAAATGGTACCATTGATATACCGATATAAATCCCTTTATTTCAACCTATCATTTAAAATTCCACTAATCTACTAAAATTGATGAATTAATGAGAATTAAAACTGAATTTTATCATTCAAAGAGGGTGTGACATGAAAATTATTCAATATATCTGTATTATTCTCCTCTTCAACCTCCATATGCATCTTAGTGAATACAATCTTCAAATTACACATCATTTTGAATTTTTCCACTGTATGAGTGAAAAACATCTAGCTCAAGGAATCAATTAGTACATTTAATTTACTAAGGTTTTTGGATAATTCAAAATTAGAATAATAGAGATATTTAAAACCATTTCTCCATCCTAAGTTTTAGATACATCTAGGAGAATATATACTTTAAACGTTTATGAATAGTAATGATGGTAAAAATTATCAATGATGATATAAAAACACCTAATTTTCTAGGTATGACTTACTATCACCAACTAATGGTCATTGGTGAGATAGTTAATATCATGAGGGTTCAATTTTCATGATCCATAATCCATATTATGATCACTCTACATCGAAACACACACCGACCTTGTACATGAATAATAAAAAACATATCATAACGTTCTCCATTATCTAAATGAGTTATGATAGTATTTGATTCCAATATCGATTTGAAATCATCGAAGGGTATATGAAATTTCTCATCTGACTCAAATATCACCCTATTTTAGGTCAAATCCATCGGGGGATAAACTATCTTGGAGAAATACCACACAAACAACATGTAATATCCCACCAGCCCAAAGAATATTTTTATATTTAAAACATTCCATTATCTCTATCTGGGTATTACTACTCAAATATTCTCAAGTTATAACGAGAAGCCTCTTTTTGACACTAGATAGCCCACAAAATTAATTTCATGGATCTAAATATATCATTTATATAGATTAGAATATAATCATTGACCCCTTAAGGTTCCCAAAAGGACATTCAAATGATCCCCATGTTCCTACATCAACTTAAAATATCCAAAAATATCATCAACAAATAATACAATAATTTTTTTGGATACCAGTGAAATATTGAGTTCATTAAGTCTATTAAAATAGTATGGTCATTATTAATGAAAAATAGAATCAATAAATACTTCAAATTCTTATACTTATTCCAAAAAATAAGTTTTGGGGATCTTTTCTTCTTTTACCATCAGCTAATGGTTTCCCAACCTATGGTCAATATTAGAAAACCATATATCTACATTGATCTGCTCAAATAAATAACCAATCCATGGAAATTAGTTTTCATTATTAACTATCAAAGTATTGATTATTCGATAAATTATATAATGTTTGTGGTTTCCCTCTACATTTATTGCTAAGAAAGATGGTGATTCCCATGGTGATATGTTATGATGAATAAAACACTTACTCTCAAGATCGTTTAATTGTAACTTAAATTCTTCCAACATGATATTATCCATTTAATTATATGGCTTGGATATATGGATCATCTGTGGGAGTATATCAATAGAGAACTATAACTCCCTCCTGGGCAGAATCCCAAAAAAATAATTAGGGAAAAGTTTGGAATACATTATAACTTCCTAGTCAAGATTACCACATTAACTCTATTAAACTGTATAAAATATCAATCTAGATATTTAGTAAGTTATTGAGATAATATTTAGAATTACAGGGCATAATGTTCCTTAACATGGCTCTATTAACCATGGAATATGTGAGTATTCACATCTGGAGAAAGGAACAATTTTTTTTAACGATAACAATAAATATAAAATTTAGAATAAATCACATAGTCCATACACAAAATCTGATTGATGATATATAGATCAAGCAACATTAAATCCTAAATTATTTCAATGTAAAAAATATCCCACAACACTAGAGGAAAATGAAACCCATATACTCCCATTTTCCCAATGGATAAGAAATACACATTCTCTAGGGAATTAGCATACATTATAATAAAAAATATCAATCAAATTATATGAAACTAGGGAATGGGATGCACCTATAAAAAACTAATATAATGCTATAGATGTTGAAATATTCATTGTACCTTTCACAGTTGTATTTTTAACATCAGAATCCTCTGTCAAAAGATCCATTATATATAGGCACCCAAATTTTGTCCCACTGTGACATTTTTTGTTAGAATAAAAATCTCATTTAATGTGTGTAAGATAAACTTCTATCATAGATGAACATATTTACAGCTTAGTGCCTATTTTATAAGAATACCCTGCCATACTTCATAGAGGGTTACAGAAAAAGCATTAGAGATACCTCAAGCACCCACACTAGTGGAAAGTCAATTTAGTTTCCATGCAAAATAACTTAGTGAGACCTTACATCCAACAATGAGAGTATACCATTGGTTTATTCCCTAAGGGAATTATAGGATAGGAATCAAATATATGATATACACTCCCACTATTACCTTATAATGAATCATCATGCTTCATCTTCTAAGCATAAGAGGAAGTTTTACTTAACCCTTTAATAGTAAGATACCTACCAAACCAGTCATCCCAACCATATCCTCCTAATGAATTTTTACTTTATTGAATACCTCTATATAGGTTAGAAGTAAGATAAGAATTATTATTTTTTTAATATCATGCTTCTATCCCATTTAAAAATTCTGACCTTTTAGGTAATCATTTTCTACGAACTTGATGAAAAGGAAAACCAACTCATAAAACTTCATGGAATGCAACATCATAAAATTTTACACTTGATCCAACTTCAAAAAATCCATAACCTTACCCACCCTCAAAGTCTCTATATATAATTTCTAATTAAATATCTATTTTAATATAGTCTAAGTCAAATACTTATGAATATTGGGTAACATGATATGCTCCTAAAACATCCAACTAAGATTATCTGATATATAGGTTGAAGAAGTAATGTTGCATGTACCAAGGTTTTGAAAAAAATGAAATACTCTTTCAATCATACACATCAACACTTTGGTTTCAAAAATTCCTCATTATTTATAGAAAAATGGTGGCTTCTACTCAGAAAACTATTTTTAATGATCCACCCAAAGATCTTTCCCTTGAGCACTTCCCTAACCAAGATAATTGATGGTCTTGATAACTGAATCAATAAGTATGGGATCTATAGGAGGGTCATACTTTGGTGTATTCTCTACATATCTATATCTATGAATCATTGAAGTACTTTTGGATGGAATAACCTATAACACCTAAAAAAGAAAACTAATTCAATACACATTTCAACTCTAATTTTTATTGGAAAATTTGATTCTTTTCGATGAAGGGAAATAGACTTTTATTGATAAATAATAAATTACATGAGATAAAAAATGATTTTTATATTGATCTCTTGAAAAAATACCCTTTATTTTTTAAGTGGAAAAACACTAGACCAAATAATGGAATTACAAGACACACCATTGTTGGGAAGACCATCTGCAAGAATATCGGCCTCATGGTATGTGTCTATGATGATGAAATCACTGGTGGTAAAAATGTTGAAAAATTCAATCCATCTAGTCATTATCTTCCAAGATATATTCAAGGATATATTTCTAATGGTTTGGATAGTGGTGGTGGGTCACACTCTTACACAAGGTTAGGCTAAAGACATTCTATATCATTCTTAATTGAATTAATTATAATTAAAATACAATTTATAAATTGATATAGAATAAAAATACACCTAATATATTATAAAATAATATAAATTGTGAATCATCTCATGAATCATCAAAATACATAATAATAAATCTCATATCCAATAAAAAAATCTCAACCACCAATAGTAACCTAAGATTAAACATGAAGAATAATAGGCCATACACCCCCACTCATTAAATCCTTAATGATACCATATTTATAATACTATACATCACCAATTGTAAGGAGTAACTATAACACTAATTTATAAACAATCATATAGGGCCAACCTAACCCATCACCCAAACAAGTTCACTATAAGGCTTAAAGCATGTTCCCAGTCACATTGTGTTAGATACAAGCACTAGGGCATCAAAATTAATTAATAAGAAATGATTTCTTAGTACAATAGAATAAGTTTTCCACCAGTAATACCCCCATGGACTATCCATAACCTAGACATCCATGGGAAATGATAAATATTTTAAATATTAATAAATATAAAAATAGAATAAAATGAAATTTTATTATAATTAACATCATGAAATTACGTTAATAACTAAAAGGAAGAGTTCTAAATCATCATCAATATATAAATAAATAAAATAAATAAATTCATGGTTAGTGAGGTTGATACATAACCAAAACCCAAATAAAACATTATAAGATCCCTAAAATTCACAAAAAGAGCCAACTCCATGTGACCTAGGGTCAGCACCTATTCCATACAATATTTTATGATATATTCCCGAAGAGGAACCAATATAAGACATGTCACCTTTCTCGTTTCTTGAATCAAAAATAATCATGCATGTGTGAACCCATTAGAATATTATCTCTATGAGGAAAAAGTATAGTAGGATACCACCATGATTCTATATAATATCCATCTTAATGAAAATAAACCTTTCCAATTAAACACAATTCTTTAAAAAACCATTTTGTTTTATAAAAATAGTAAAGTAAAACCATTTCAAAATTCTTTGGTTTTTTAATGAGAATCCAAATTCTAATGCAACATGAATAAGAAAAAAATTAGATATAACCATAAGAAACATGGAATAAAAATCATTTTTACATCAAAATCAATAAGTAAAAAAATATCTATCTTATCCTAAAAATACATTTCACATAAAACATGGGATTTATCCTATAATAAAAAACTGCCAAGATACAGCAATTAGAACCATCTTAGGGAACACTATCTAGACTATGGGATCTTTAAAAATCAATCTAATAATAGTTTCTCTCTTGATCTCAATGTAAATGATCCCAATATAGTACACTAAATATAGAATAAGAGAACCAATCTATGTTACCCATGCTTATACCAATCGTTTTCCATGTTTAATATAAAAAACAATTATCATAATAGATTTAGTGTCACCAACCTTGTAACACAATCCTTTGCATAAATATAATAAATAAAAATGTGGAAAATATTAATCAAAATCAAGAACCTTCCAAAACCCCCTTTGAAACCCCATTTCAAATAAAAATTTTCTTTAAAACATTTATAAAACACATATTGTGCACTAAAAAATGTTTTAAAGGAAAAACAGCTTGAAAAACAATAAAAATACATCGTTCTTTGTACTAATTCAATAACTTAAAAATATGAATATAAATTAATCATCTATCACCAATTTTAACCAAAATATAATCAATAAAAATAAAATAAATTTAATCACTAAATTTCAGATAAAGGTAAAATAAATTATCTAGAGACACATACCTTAAATCCAAATAAAACATTTCAACTTCATTAAACAAAAGATAATTTGGAAAGTTGGATCCTCATTAAAGTAGAAACTAATATATTAAACACTTAAAACTAAACCTATCTATATACTAGACCAACATGCTCAGCTAGGTCAAAAGCACATGAAATAAGAAGAATAATAAGAAGCAAGAAGAATAGATGAGAAGAAATACATAATAAATAAAGGTTTTAAATGAATAAAATACATAATAATTTATAGAAATTTATATGGGATCATGTATAAGGAATAATCCATTGATGTGAGGATCAAGGTCGCATGAATAAGAAGAAAAGTGGGAATAACATCATTTAAAATATATAATTTCACCAAGGTAATATCAAAATTTTAATAATCTAGGAAGATCCCATAATGATGCATCCTACCCTCGTCATGGAATGACATATGTACCCCAAAAAATAAAAACATTACTTGGGTTGTGTCATGATGTGACCCCTCTTTTTCAGCATGATTTACCTTCCAAAAAAAGAATCCACTACTTATGTTTTGTCATGACATGATCGCTCATTTCATGACAAGAATCACCTCACTAGTAGAATGACTCTACTGGCCCGAAATTATAATGTTGTGACCTCCCTTGTTCATATTTAATGATAACAGAGCATGGATTACATATATATTACATTATTTTATATGAATGCTCAATAAATATCACAATTTCAAACAATATAGAACCATAAGGGATTATAGTATTTAGATACTAGATGAATAATAACATTATTTCATTTATTATTTTTACCATATCCCATAAAGTTATTATCTAAGTGTTCCCTTTATACACATATCCTACTTTATTCCATTTTTCATAACTTAAAAAAATTAAAACATAATAAAGGGGGGGCTCAGATGATCTATATAGGTAAACATGAAAGATAATAATAAAATATCAAAAGTTAAATTAATATAATAATAAATGTATGAGAAAATAATAATAATATATGACAACATGACAAAAAATTCTATGACCATAAATGATGATTCATGAGATAAATATTTGTCAAAATAAAATACATGAGTTGTAGGATTGTGGAAATATCATTAATCAATCATGTTCCATTAAATAATATCATAATCCCAAGACATATGTTTTAAGGTATAAAAATAAATATATAAAATTACTTCCTTACTCAAGCATAACATTCAATACCATCATAACATAGTTTACAGAGTCCCATGTTGGATTGGGTTTACTCCCATGTCTCTTTTAAACCTTTGTAGAAAGAGACTCATAGTAAATTGGGTTCACTCAAAATTACCTTACATATTATTTCATGATATTTAAAGATTATCTAAATTCATTTTAGGTCTATGACCTTCCAAGATGATCCATAACATAATTAAAAGTATATATATGTGTTCTATAAGTTTATAAAAATATTTATTATTCTTTCATAGCATAATTAACCCATTTTAATGAAACATGTTTCATAAAACATTATTAAAATATAATTAGAAGACGTATATAGAATGCTGGTGTATGGTATCATTAGATCATTTCCCTTAATAAACATATGTAATAGATAAATTATATTTACAGATATGAAAAATACTTTTTTTACAGCATTTTCAATATTATTTAAAAAATGGGAATAAATATAATTTTCTTTTGATAAAATTTAAAAAAGAAAACTAAAAATTCACAGAATAATGAAAATTTTATTTTCCACTTGAAACTATGGAATATTGTAAATTAATCATTGTAACAAATAACATATATGATAAAATTAAAATTCATTAATTCGATAAATTTTATCAAAATTATTTTCACACATTTATAAAAATTCAAATATAACATGTATAGAAAACATTTAAAAATTTCCATTTTACACCATTATAATGAAAGTAAAATATATTGGAAAATAAAATTAAATAGTAATTATAATATAAAAAATAATATTCTGTAAACATTTTAATGAACATAAATATAGAGGATAAAAATTCTTAACATAAAAGTAGTAATGAGGACATGTTTTCTTAAAAAAAATATTTTGGACTTTTTTGTATCAAATATGTGGAAAATAGAAGTTATGATTGAAAAAATATAAAATTAATATGGAATAAATAATTTATGATGTTTTTGAGGTAAATTAAATATAATTTTGTGCAATGTAAATTGAATCATAAACAATCATAATAAAAAAAGTGAGATTGTAAAACAAACCCTTACCTTGAGTGCCGAAATTCCTTGCACACACACTATCCTATTTTATAATAAATATATATTAATTAAAAACCTATAATATAAATGTAACACCCCAAACCCATAATCCACTAAATTGATGCTCTGTGCAAAGTCATAACATGACATCAATCACACCTCCCTATATGCCATAGGTTTTCAACTAGCATCGAGGGTATAATAAGCCACATTGGGAGACAATACCCTCTTTACCAGAGTAAGACACAACAGATCAAAATAAAAATAATATAAATAGTATGAAATAACCGATAAAATTCATAATAAAATGCTTCTTAGCATGGTATAAACACCAATCAAATACAAAAATGTCATTCCTTACTAGTAGTGAAGGTGAAAGAAACCCAATATAAAACAAACAGGCAAAACTCCCAATGGGTCCTGTCTCTAAGTCTAGATCATTCTCAATGCATATACGGAGCCCAACTCAACATCTTAGTTTAGGGCATCATCCCTTTTCCAGACCTTCAACCGAGAGATCAGCTCAGGTACCCAACGGCGGCACGAGCAGGGTGTGACTACAAAACTAAGTAGGCCATCATCAATAGTGTCTACAAAATATCCAATCCAACAGATAGTGCATGAAAGTGAAAAATAACAGGTATGTAAAGAAGATAATTTTTGGTTTCCCTAATTTTACAAAGTTCATTTAATTTATTCCTAGTATTTATCCCCATTTCATTTCAGATACCATTTTTATTACAAAATCCATATTGATCACATGTTCCATGGGTTAGGCATAATTATCATCTACACAAGGGTATAATAAAATCAATCACAATGAGTAGGGGAAAAATTCATGTCTCTCTCTCCATAGAGATCCACATATCGCATCAACACATTCTCCTCACCTCGAAGCCTCAGTCTGGGAGGAATGCAACTATAACAACCCTGCTCTTTATTACACTCTAAAACATGATTTATTACATAAAAATCATTTGATACAACATAGAATATTGAGAGGTCTATTGTATTTTAGTATTAGGAACATTACATAATAACTTAGAACAAAAAACACAAAACATATTTATTTAATAGTTCCTTTACATGATCACTACATTTCCTCGTACATATCATTACATGGGATAACCCGAGGACATGCATTAGAAAAGGGTGATCTATAAAGCCTAGCAAGGGAATAATCATGGAATAAAATTAGGAATACAATACATGTTATAAAATAGGAATATCAATGGAGCACAACAAAAACATGAACATAAAGGCATGATAGAGCATGATAATCATAACATGGAAACGTGGTAACAACACTTAACATGGAATTAGCACGAGCCCAGGCTCAATGTACATAGAGCATGAGTAAGCCCTCATTGCCCATGATGCATGAGTAAAAACCTATTTAACTTGAATTATCATGAGTCAAAACTCATTTCACATGATTTTTCATGATATTATACTTTACCCAATGTATTGGAGTGCTATCAGGGCACACGCTTCTTAAACATTTCATTTCATGCAAAAGTGTGCCACATGGATCGTATAACATGGAATCAATAAACATCATAATTTATTCCATGATGAATTAATGTGGAATAAATACCTAAAAGTACTATTCAATATGTATATGTTCATACATGTGAATACCCTTGATAGAGACATGGGTATGGTATTCGCTATACAATGATCTTGGCTTGGAAAAACACTATGCAATCTCGGCAGCATAACGGCGTGACATTAGGATTCATGAAAATGATTTATGGGAGAAAAATGGTGTCTCATCATATTTACATTAAATAGACATTAAGGGGGTAATATAGATACATGTACCACTACACATAATGGAATTTAGATTCATAATAAAAAATAATTACTTGGATGTAAATGAGGAGCGAGAAATCCCTCACGAAATTTCGGCATGGTAAAGGGTGGACATGGGGGGAATTAATGAGAGAGAAAGTGGTATCCCATAATCCAAACATAAATAGGGTCATATGGGGAAGGTGTGAAATCATACCTTAATATTTTTAATTGAAAAAAGGGCATAACAACTTAAAGAAAATTGGACAATATGAGAAGGGAAGAAATACCTTACTTGGAAGTGTGATCCCAAAAGCTTGGGAGAGGCCTGATAGAGGATTATTGGGATACTGGGGCACCTTGTGATGATTTTAGAGAAAGGAGGGTAGGTTTTGGTTGAACTCCAAAGGCTTTGAGTGAAGAGGAAGCGGGAGCTTGGGTGGGTTTATATAGGAAAGGAGAGGGAATTATTTATTATTTAGGTTTGGGACACATCACATTAAACTAATCCAAACCACACACCAGACCATAGTTTTTTCCCATGGTTTTTTACAAACGGGAGTGAAAAACAATATTTTATAATGCCAATGGTCGAATTTCTTAAAATAATAGGGTTTCTTATGTGGAGGTGAGTCACACTCTCAAGGAAAACAATTTAAAAAGACAAAATGTTTTATAAGATTTGAAGGGTCCACTAAAGATTTGTAAAAAAAATAAAAAATCCCAAAATAACATTATTTTAATGATAAAACATATACTAGCCGAACATAATGTTTATAGTATTTTATTGAATCACTATTGTGTCATTATGATGTCATAAAACACATTATATATTTAAATGGTATTTAATTTTTACCCAAAAATTTGATTGTCAGAAAATTTTGAAAAATTCACGATTGGTTA
The DNA here is from genome assembly GCA_963277665.1 of Viscum album. Taxonomy (NCBI): domain Eukaryota; kingdom Viridiplantae; phylum Streptophyta; class Magnoliopsida; order Santalales; family Viscaceae; genus Viscum; species Viscum album. The sequence continues at coordinate 1,361,980,985 of OY728143.1, read as the reverse complement.
ATTTTGGCATCCTGTTTCCAAAAACAATATTCATTTTATCTAAATAAGTTTCTAAATATGTGAATATTTACTTTTAAAATAAAAACCGACATTTATCAAAAATTCATGGGTTTTTTCAAAAACAGCTTTCAAACCTTAATAAAAATTACAATTGCATTCATAAAAGTATATGATCATTTATATTTAATAAAAATTAATTTAATAATAATAATATTTTAATAAAATATTATTTAATTTAAAAATACATTAATTTAACAAAATAGATTTCTTAGTTTAATATTAAATAAAAAAATACTATTTGTGCTTTATAAACTATTTACAAAGTAACAATAATAAAATGAATGCACATTCTTTATACAAAAATGATGTATATACACTACTGGAATGGGAGGTTTTCCCCATGCTTCTTTAGCAACGGTTTTCTTAAACTGTTGGTGAAGAAGGGCCCAGACACCCTTTACCAATGCTTCACTAGAACCGTTGGTAAAGGGTGGGTTTGACACCCATTTACCAACGGTTTTTAAAAACCGTTGGTAAAGTTTTACCCCAAATACACTCGGCTTCTCCTCTCCCCCATTCGCAAGACAGAACCCTAAATCTGCAGTGCCCCTCTCTCTACTTCCCCCATCCGAACCGCTGAAACTCCATCCCATTCATCTCAAATCAGGTATTTTCTTCTTTATATACATAAAATATTTAAGTGCTACCTTGTTTTTATTGTTATTCATCTAATATTTTAGTTTTAAGTTTTGATTTTGATGTGTATTTCTTTTTTTATGTTTTGATTTAACCTAGACTTTGTTAATTCCAATCCATTTAATTAATTAAATACTTAACCCTCTATCGAAGATGAAACATCTCAAATTCATTGCGGTTGGATTCCAGATTTTCTAAGTATGTGTTTTTATGCTTTTTCGTCATCTTTTAATTAATTGTTACTTGGAAATTTATGTATATGCATTTATTAATTTTTAGCAAAGTATCTATGACTGTTTTCCTTGAAATTCCTTGAAACATATTATTTAAGTCTATTCTCATTGAATTGAACAAGTCCTGAATTTGATGACTATAATTTTGACATCTTTCAAGTATGTATGAATTATTCAATTCCATGACTATTTAGATTTATTTTCAAAGAATATTTAAAGAATGAATTGTTGAAATTGAGTCTTTGTCTCGAGTTTTTAATTCAAAGAATGAAATAAATTGATTTTCATGAAATGTGTTGACATGTTTAATGTTTTCTAAGTAGTTTCAAATGATTTAATTTTTGAAATGACAATGAACCCTCTTGAAATGATTTTTTTTGAAATGAGATTTCTTTGGTAATTTTAATTTTGATATTTATTCATGTGGAAATAGGCTGTAATCCCATGTTTTGAACTAATATTGAGAATTTTTAATTGTAAAACATCCTTTAATGACTTTGGGATGTTTTGAAATAAAAGATTTTTTAAAGGCATATTTAGAATTACATGTTAGTTTTCGGAAGGAAGTTGGTATAGATAACCATTCTAAATATTGAATTAAATAAGGGGTTTTGAATTGAATTGAAGATTTTTACCACTTAGTTGGAACTTTATGAAGATCCTCAATTGTAATAATTCATTAATGCAACTTTCTCAATTCTTGTAATTACAATTGATGAATGCTGAAAATGGGATTATTCACATCGATGGAGATTTGGGTGAGATTAAGATATGATTTGAGGTTTGAATAATATGATTGATATTGGTAAGGATCCTCATTGTGATCCTCATAACTTCATTATCTTACTCACCTCTTTTGACTATTCATGGTGACTTAGATAGTTAGATGGAAAAATCTAGATTTATGATTCACCAGTGGACTCATACCTCATGTAGTGGAATCCTCTACTGGAAATCTGGGTTTTCCCAACGCTCTTATACCAACTGTTCATCAAGGATGCCTTTACCAACGGTTTTATAAAACCGTTCGTAAAGGCGGACATAGGTGATTTAAAATGGATTTCAAAAGATATTTTAGAAATGATTTAATCTTGAGGAAAGTGTTTTATGAAAATGAGAATTTTTTTAATAAGGATTATGTAATGTAATTTGTTATAGTACACTTTTTATGTAACTATGATTAGTATTTAGTAACACATGAGATAACTGGTGTGTGAGAATGTGTTGTGAAAGAGATTCCATGGTTGGTTTGAGATTATATTTACGTTTTGAGCCTATTAATGAGTTTTTTTAAAGATATTTTGAGATATTTACCTTATAGTTATTAGTGAAAACTAGGAGCTGTAGAGTTGGTTCATGATTAAGACATATAATTGCTGCTAAACATTTGGATAAACCTTGCATAGTAGTGAATTCTTGAAATGTTTGATGTTTTTAGTCCTTTTTTATTGAATGTTTCTTTTGATGCTGATGTTTATTATTGATACCTATGATGGGAATTTATTTTAGTTTCTAAATCGGTTGAGACTCCCCCACCATGCACAGTGTATGCAACATCTACCCTTATTTAATCATTCTATTTACACAACCTATGAAACCTATACCCACATTTAATCAGTCAAATCAAGTCATTAATTCAAGCCTTCATTCTCACTAGAATGTAAGAAATTGAATGTTGTATACCCATCTTCACATGATTTCTTTCCTTAGATAGTGTCCAACATATGGAATATGAGATTTTGAATTCATCAGTTAACCAGGATCATATATTCCATTTCCCCCAAGATGACTATGCTAATATAACATTAGGGTCAATCAAATATTGTTATCATTGTATGTTGTATATTATGTGTCATTCTTGTACAATACTCACTTTTATGAGTAATACCATGCCTTAGGTGTGGCCGACACCAATCAAAATGTCTCAAGTTTATTTGAAATAGAAAACATTTTAAGTGAAAATAACAACTGGCATATGGAAAACCAAACAAACGCATTTGTATTGTGTTGATACTTTAGGAAAATGATCCATGGGTCATTTGTGATGTGTAAAAGTCTACCCCATCAAAATATAAGGCGTGGTGTGGCCGGTAGCACTCTAACTATCTCTCATTGGTTTAATATGGATGGGATTTTAAGTGAAAAGAACAATTGGCATATGGAAGACCAACCAAACGCATTCAGATTATGTTGATACTTTATCACAATGATCCATGGGTCATATTTGACGTGTATGAGTCAACCCCAGATCAATCTCAGGTGTGGTGTGGCTGGCACCACTCAAAGTGTCTCAGGTTTATTTGAAATGGATAACATTTTAAATGAAAACAACAACTGACATACAGAAAACCGAATAAATGCATTAGGATTCTGTTGAAACATTAGGACAACGATCCATGGGTCATATGTGACGTGTACGTGTCAACCCATCCTCAATCTGAGGTGCAGAGTGGCCGACACCACTTGAAGTGTCTCTCTATAGTTTAAAATGGACTTCATTTTAATTGAAAACAACAACTGACATTCGGTAAAACGACCAAACACATTCGGATTCTGTTGAAACATTAGTAAAACGATTAATGGGTCATATGTGACGTTTTTGAGTCAACCGCGCCTCAATATGAGTCGCAGTGTTCCCGGGATCACTCTATGTGTCTCTCTTTTGTTTAAAATGGACAACATTTTAAGTACATATGGAAAACCAACCAAACAGATTCTTATTGTGTTGAAACTTTATCACAATGATCCATGGGTCATATGTGATGTGTAAGAGTCATCCATGCCTCAATATGAGGCGTGGTGTGGCCGGTACCATTCAAAGTGTCTCACTTTTGTTTGAAATGGATAACATTTTAAGTGAAAAGTACAACTGACATACGTAAAACCAAAAAAAACGCATTTTGATTGTATTTATACTTTAGTAAAATGATACTTGGGTCATTTGTGATGTTTATGAGTCAACCTCGCTTCAATCCGAGTCTAGGTGTGGTCGGCACCACCCAAATGGTCTTAGGTTTATTTTAAATGGACAACATTTTAAGTGAAAATAACAACTAGCATACGGAAAACCGACCAAACACATTTGGATTGTGTTTATACTTTATCACAATGATACATGGGTCATATGTGACATGTACGAGTCAACCCCACCTCAATCTGAGGCATGGTGTTTCCGGAACCACTCAATGTCTCTTTCATTTGTTTAAAATGGACATCATTTTAAGTGAAAACAACAACTGACATACGGAAAACTGACCAAATGCATTCGGAATGTGTTGTTTCTTTAGGAAAATGTTAGATGAGTCATTTTTCATGTTTAAAAGTCATCCCCGTCTCAATCTAAGATGTGTTGTGGCCGGAACCACTCAAAGTGTCTCTCTTTAGTTTAAAATGGACTTCATGTTAAGTGAGAACAATAACTGACATATGGAAAACCGACCAAACACATTCAGATTCTATTGAATCTTTAGGAAAACATTCCATGAGTGATTTGTGATGTGTATTAGTCAACTCTTCCTCAATCCAAGGCCCAGTGTGGCCGTCACCACTCAAAGTGTCTTAGGTTTATTTGAAATGGACAACATTTTAAGTGAAAATAACAACTAGCATATGGAAAACCGACCAAAAGAATTCTTATTGTGTTGATACTTTAGAAAAACGATCCATGGGTCATATGTGATGTGTAAAAGTCAACCCTACCTCAATCCAAGGCACAATGTTGCCAGAACCACTCAAAGTGTCTTTTTTTGTTTAAAATGGACATCATTTTAAGTGAAAACAACAACTGACATATGGAAAACTAACCAAATGCATTTTTAATGTGTTGATGCTTTAGGAAAACGATGCATGAGTCATATGTGATGTGTAAGAGTCAACCCCATCTCAATCCAAGACGCGGTGTTGCCGAAACCACTCAAAGTGTCTCTCTTTAGTTTAAAATGGACTTCATGTTAAGTGAAAACAAAAAATGACATACGGAAAACCGACCAAACACATTCAGATTATGTTAAAACTTTAGGAAAACAATCCATGGGTCATATGTGATGTTTAAGAGTCAACATCTCTTTAATCCGAGTCGCAGTGTGTTCAGAACCACCCAAAGTGTCTCTTATGTTTAAAATGGACAACATTTTAAGTACATACAGAAAAGCGACCAAACTGATTCTGATTGTGTTCATACTTTAGAAAAATGATACATGGGTCATATATGACGTGAAAGAGTCAACCCCACCTCAATTCGAGGTGTGGTGTGGCCAGCACCGCTCAAAGTGTCTCTCTTTAGTTTAAAGTGGACTTCATTTTAAGTGAAAACAACAACTGACATACAGAAAAATGACCAAACGCATTCAGATTATATTGAACCTTTAGTACAACGATACATGGGTAATTTGTGACATGTACGAGTCAACCCTGCCTTAATCCGAGACCCGGTGTGGCCGGCACCACTAATAGTGTCTCTCTTTTGTTTCAAAAGGACATCATTTTAAGTGAAAAGAACAACTGCCATACGAAAAATCGACCAAACGCAGTTGGATTCCATTGAAACTTTAGAGAAATGATCCATGAGTCATATGTGATGTGTATGATTCAACCCATCTTCAATATAAGGTGCGGTGTGGCCAACACCACTTGAACTATCTGTCTATAGTTTAAAATGGACAACATTTTAAGTGAAAACAACAACTGACATACGAAAAACGGACCAAACGCATTCAGATTATGTTGAAACTTTAGGAAAATGTTACATGACTCAGTTGAGATGTTTACGAGTAAACCCTGCCTTAATTTGAGGCTCGGTGTGTCCGACATCACTCAAAGTGTCCCAGGTTTATTTGAAATGGACAACATTTTAAGTGAAAACAAAAACTGACATACAGAAAATTAAACAAATGCTTTAGGATTATATTGAAACATTAGTACAACCATCCATGGGTCATTTTTGACATTTATGTGTCATCCTATCCTTAATCCAAGGCACGGAGTGGCCAACACCACTCGAAGTGCCTCTCTATAGTTTAAAATGGACTTCATTTTAATTGAAAACAACAACTGACATACATTAAACCGACCAAACGCATTCGAATTCTGTTGAACCTTTAGTAAAACGATAAATGGGTCATATTTGACAAGTATGAGTCAAATGCGCCTCAATCCAAGTCGCAGTGTGGCTGGGATCACTCTATGTGTCTCTCTTTTATTTATAATAGAGAACATTTTAAGTACATACGGAAAACTGATCAAACGGATTCTGATTGTGTTGATACTTTAGAAAAACGATCCATGGGTCTTATATGACGTGCATGAGTCAACCTCGCCTCATTTCGAGGTGCGGTGTGGCCGGAACCACTCAAAGTGTCTCTCTTTTGTTTAAAATTTATAGGATTTTAAGTGAAAACAACAACTGACATACGGAAAACCGACCAAAAGAATTCGGTTTCTATTGAAACTTTAGGAAAATGATCCATGGGTCATATGTGTCGTGTACGAGTCAAAACCGCCTCAATATGAGGCACGGTTTGGCTGGAACCACTCAAAGTGTCTCTTTTTTGTTTCAAAAGGTCATCATTTTAAGTGAAAACAACAACAGACGTACGGAAAACTGACCTAAGGCATTCAGATTCTGTTGAAACATTAGTAAAACGATCCATGGGTCATATTTGATGTGTAAGATTCAACCCCTCCTCAATACGTGGCGTGGAGTGGCTGGCTCCACTCGAAGTGTCTCACTTTTATTTGAAATGGATAACATTTAATGTGAAAAGTACAACTGACATAGGGAAAACTGACCAAACGTACTCGTATTTTGTTGATAGTTTATCAAAATTATTCATGGGTCATCTGTGACGTGTAAGAGTCAACCTCAGCTCAATCTGAGGCTCAATGTGGCCGGAACCACTCAAAGTTCCACATTTATTTGAAATGGACAACATTTTAATTAAAAACTTCTGGTCTACGGAAAACTAACCAAACACATTAGGAATGTGTTGAAACTTTATCACAACGATCAATGCGTCATGTGTGAAGGGTACAAGTCAACCCTACCTTAATCTGAGTCATGGTGTGGCCGGAACCACTCAAAGTGTATCATTTGTTTTTTAAATGAACAACATTTTAAGTGACAATAAATTACATACGAAAATTCGAACAAATTATTTTGGAATACGTTGATAATTTAGGAAAATGATCCATGGGTCATTTGTGACCTGTACGAGTCAAACTCACCACAATCTGAGGCTTGGTGCGGTTGGTATCACTCCAAGTCTATGTATTCTGTTTAAAATGGACATCATTTCCAGAAAAAACACATTTAAATGTGTATGTTTAAATGAATTATGAATGTTTATAATTAAGTTATGAATTATGATTTAATTATTGATGTGTATAGTTCCAGATGTATTATATGTTAAATGTGTATGAATTTGTTCTCTATATATATGTGTTTTTTTCTTATTGCAGGTACATTAATCGGAGAAGAGATTGGAGAATTACCTAAATGGATGGGTGAATGGATGGACACCCTGCCAGTGCTGTGCAAATTGCAGGTTGCTGTGCAATTTCCACAGCATAGCCTATGCCAATGGTTTAAAGCCATTGGCATAGGGTTCATTGAAAGTTTCTACCAACAGTTCAAAGGGAACCGTTGGTAAAAATACATTCCCAATGGTTATAGAAACCATTGGAAACCATGGGAAAATGTTGGTTTCCCCAACGGTTTAGGGGAAACCGTTGGGAAAAACTTTCCCCAATGGTTCCCAAAACCGTTGGGATAGGCTAATTTTTCTAACCTATCCCAACGGTTCTATGTAAAACGTTGGGAAAATCTATCCCAATGGCTTACTTACCAACGGTTATGTGGCCTTTCCCAATGGTTCATAACTGTTGGTAAATCCTCCTTTTCCAGTAGTGATAGTCATAGTGCTATGCTCTCATTATAGAACCCTTTATAACACCCACATAAGACCGAAGGGTAAGGTGTGAAATGGTGACAGACTCTTGGGGTGGCTCAGATAACATCGCTCGGGTGGTAATCTCTATTAACTTCCACACCTCCCATAGTCGGTTCTGCTCAAGCTTAAAGTGTTCAAGATCGGATTGGGATTGGTCAATAGAGAATCCCAATGACTCCAACTCCTTTATAAGCTCTGAAAAATAGGCTACGTATGGGGAAAGTATACTGGATGAGGCCATCGCTTCCTTTGTCTCAGTAAATTAGATTTGTAAAAGCTCTTTATTTATACTAATCATGTGATCAATGTTCAACAGCTATATTAGCAATGGTCAAATTTCATAATGGTATTTTAAAATCCAAAAACATAAAACCAATGATTTTTACATTTTATATAAATTCTTTACATAATGTGACATCTAATTAGATCAAGAGAAATTTTCATTAATGAAAGTTTGGGTCATTACAATCATCCCCCCTTAAGAAATTTTTTCCTTGAAATTTACTTTTCCCACTCTAAAAATAATGTTGGTAACTTTGATTTATCACTTCCTCTGATTCCCATGTCACTTCTTCAAACTTATGGTTTTTTCACAACACCTTTATGAGGGGAATTATCTTATTTTATAGAACTTTTTCTCTACGGTCTATGATCTTCACTAGTTACTCCTCGTAAGAAAGATCATCATCAAGTTGTACTACCTCTGAAGAGAGTACACATGAAGGATCTGGTATGTACTTATTTAATAGGTATACATGAAATACATAATATACTTTGGCCATGGTAGGTGGAAGTGCTAGTCGATAGGCCACAACCCCAACACGATCAAGAATCTCGAAGGGGTCGATGTACCTAGGACTTAACTTCCCTTTCTTTCAAAACCTCATGGCCTTCTTACACGGAGATATGCATAGAAATACCATGTCTCCAACTTTAAACTAAGGTCTCATTGATGATTATCTTTATAACTCTTCTTTCGACTCTGGGCTGCCTTGATATGCTGCTGAATGGTTTTCACCTTTTCCACCATTTCTTTGACCATTAATGGTCCTAGAAGCTGACACTCACCGACTTCATCCCAATATTTTGGTGTTCTGAACCTCTTCCCATACAAGGCTTCATAAGGTGACATTCAGTTGCTCGATTAGAAACTGTTATTGTAGGATAATTCAACCAGTGGAAGATGTTTATCCCACCCTCCTTTGAAGTCCATAGAACATGATCTTAGTATATCCTCTAGTGTCTAAATAGTTTGCTCAGATTGGCCATCAGTATGAGGATGATAGGTCGTACTGAAGTTAAGTTCAATATCCTGAGCATGTTGAAGAATCTGCTAAAACATATAGGTGAATCTTGGATCTCAATTGGATATAATATATAGTGGTACTCCATGCAACCTTACCACTTCCCTGATATATATTAGTGCCATTTGATCCAATTAAAAGTCTTCCCGAATTGAAAAAAAGTGTGTAGACTTTGTAAGATGATCCACAACAACCCATATTCCATTGTTTCCTTTGGATGTCTTTGAAATTCTAGTGACAAAGTCCATGGTGATGTTCTCCCATTTCCATTCTGGTATGGGCAATGGTTGCATCATCCCCTTATACTTCTGCCTCTCTGCCTTCACTTACTAACACACCAGGAACTTTGATGTATACTCAGTGATCTTCTTATTCATATTATCCCACCAATAATTCTATTAGAGATCACGATACATCTTTATGTTCCCTGGGTGAATAGAGAAATTTGAACTATGTGAATCATCCAAAAGTTCCTTATTCATCTCCGGACTTGATGGAACACATAGTCTTTTCCCAAATCTCACAATTCCTTCTTCATTAACATTAAACTCCTAGGATTTCCATTTTATGATAGCTTCCACTTTCTTTTGAATTCCCACATCATCCTTTTAAGCATCCTTTAACATTTCCCAAAGAGAAGGTTGAGAAATCATTTGTGAAAGGATTGATTATGTTCACTTCTTTATGATTCCCATGTCCATCTTCATCAAGTCTAAGAAGATTGGATCCTTCTAAATTATCATCAATGATAAAATTGTTGGGTCCTTTCTACTGAGAGCATTTTCCACCTTGTTTTCATTCCTAGTGTGGTAATGGATTGAGTAGTCATAGTATTTGATTATCTCTAACCATATTCATTGGTTCATGTTCAAATCTTTCTATGTGAATATATACTTGAGGCTTTTGTGGTCCTTATATATTTCACTCTTCTCCCCAAAGAGATAATGCCACCAAAATTTTAAAGTGAAGATCACCGCAGCCAAATCCAAATCATGTGTTGGATAATTTTGCTCAAGAATATTCAATTTCCTTGAAGCATAGTCAATGACTTTGTCATTTTGCATCAACACACAGCCCAATCCCTTCTTCAAAGCATCACTGAATACCACAAAAAGTTCTCCACTTGTGGGAAAAGTGAGCACAAGAGCAGTGATGAGCCTTCTTTTTAACTCCTTGAAGATTTCTTCACATTCATCACTCCATGAAAACTTTACTCTCTTCTGAGTTATCTTGGTAAGAGGGTTGGACAATCGTTATAAATTTCACACAAATCATCGATAATATCCAGCTAACCCCAAGAATCTACAGATATCTATTTTCGATGTCGGTCACATACATCCCTCAATTGCTTCTATTTTGTAGGGATTCACAGATATACCATTGCTTGTGATGATATGGCCCAATAATGAGACCTCCATCAACCAGAACTCACAATTGATTAACATTCCATAGATCTTATCTTTTCTCAATGTTTCTAGTACAGTTCTTAGATGCTCCTCATGATCCTCCTTGGTTTTGATGTATATCAGAATATCATCTATAAAAACTACCATTTTTTGAGGTAATCCCTAAAGACTCTATTAATCAAGTCCATGAAGATTTCTAGAGAATTAGTGAGTCTTAAAGGCATTACTATGAATTCATAGTGCCCGTATCTTGTACGGAAAGCAGTCTTGGATATATCTTTCTTATTCACCCTTACTTTATAATATCCCGACCAAAAATCTACCTTAGAGAAGTATTGTGCTCCATGAAATTGATTGAACAAGTCATCAATTCGTGGGATAGGATACATGTTCTTTATCGTGATTTTGTTAAGCTCGCGATAATCTATGCCAAGGCGCATAGAACCATCCTTCTTCTTGATGAAGAGGACTGGTACACCCCATGGTGAAGCACTTGGGCATATAAAACCTTTATCTAGATTCTTCTATAGTTATTTCTTCAGCTCCTCAAGCTCTACAATATCCATTCTATACAGATTCTTGGATATTAGCAACACCCCAGGTATTAGATCAATTGATAATTCAATATATCTTCTAGGAGGAAGACCAAGAAATTCCTTGGGAAACACTTCAGTGAATTCCCTCACAATATGAATGTCTTCAAGGATGGTTTCCTCCTTAGACTCAATCATCTGATCCAGATATGCATGCTCATAGGGCAGTAATATCCATGTTTGAGATGATGGAGCTAAAGTAGATTCATCCTCCTCCTTGAACTTGTTCAGAATTGGGGGTTGATTCTCCACATGGAGAGGTATTTCCCTCTCATGGCAATTTATGATGGCTCTCTATAGGGAAAGATAATCCATTCCAAGAATTGCATCAAATTCCACAAGAGGGAGTATAACGAGGTTCGCCAGGAAGTTGAATCCACCAATTAAGACAGAGGAGGAGTTATATTCATGGGATGCAATGATTTCCCCATTTTCCATACTCACAAACATATTTAATTCCATGATTTGTGGTGGTGTTGGGATTGTTCTACTAAAAGTTCAGCATATAAAAGAATGCATAGAATCTGAATCAAAAAGTACGTTCTCTATTTTTGAATGAATAACTAGCATACCTGTCTCCACTTTGTTTTTGGGTTTCACTTCGGCAGTAGTGATGGAAAAAGCTCTCCCTTACTACCTTTGAGGTTGTTGGTTGCCTCTAAAAACCCTTGGCTCAGGGAAATGATTTTCAATATTCCCTATTTCTTTGCAGTTATAGCAATGAACAACACGTTGAGGTTCTAATGGATTGTTACTCTCCTCTGTTGCAGCGGTGGGTTTTTCTTATCAACAGTTAATAGCTAGGTGCCTTTTTCTTCCACACCTAAAGCAATTCCTCATCCCCTTCAGGAAACTTTTGGGGTACTTCTTTCTTCACCTTTGGCAATAGGGGTTCTGGATCTTCTTAGAACCATTGGATTTATCCATTGGACCACCAGCATTAAATTCCACCTTATGCTTCTTATCCCCATGATACCCATGAGATTCTCAGATCTTCATTTCGACATTGAGGGCACATCAGACAATTTCCTCATAGCTGTAGTAGTCACGGATCACCAGCTGTTTCCGTAGGCTAGGTTTCATCCCACCCAAGAAGCGGTCAACCTTGCATTTGGGGGTAATGACAAAGACGGAGGCATATCGTGCAAGCCTTGTGAATTTTTCCTTGTATGCTCCGACAGACACAAGTACAAAAACCATTTTTTACGTCACACTTTTTCACGTCAATTTTTGAGAACCGAGGTCAAAATATCTGAAAATCGATTTTTTACGTCGGTTATTATATAACCGACGTAAAAAAACATTTTCACAGAGTTTTGACGTCAGTTCTTATATAACCGATGTGAAAAATCCATTTAATATGATTTTTCACGTCAGTTATATAATAACTGACGTGAAAAATCAATGTACATCACTTTTCCATGTCGTTTATTTAATAAAAGAAGTAAAAAATACATTTCCATGAAAATATATTAAAATTTTTGCTTAATTTTCACGTCGGTTATTATAAAACCGACGTCAAAAATCGATTTTCATGACTTTTTCACGTTGGTTATTTAATAACGGACGTTAAAATGTATTTTTCACGTTAGTTATTTAATAACTGACTTGAAAAATGTTTATAAAAATTTATTGCATTTTCTAGGACTTAATTTGACAGGTCAAGAAGCTCAAACAGAGTTACGGATTAAAAGTTATGGCCTTCAGAAGTTGGCCTTCCCTAAGACAATGTTTAGAGATAATCAACTTATGAAGGACATAACTTTTAATCCGTAACTCCGTTTGAGCTCTGTGACCTGTCAAATTAAATATTAGAAAATGAAATACATTCTTATAAACTTTTTTCACATCGGTTATTAAATAACCGACATGAAAAATACATTTTAATGTCGGTTATTAAATAACCGATGTGAAAAAAGTCAGGAAAATCAATTTTTTTACATTGATTTTATAATAACCGTCGTGAAAAAATTATGAAGATTGATTTTTCACGTCGGTTTTATAATCACCGACATGAAAAATAAGTGAAAATTTTAATATCTTTTCCTGTCGGTTATCATAAAACCGACATGAATGATAATTTTAATATCCTGTGAACGCAAAATTTCAATTTTTTTACATCGCGACTTCCAAATTTTGAATTGCCACCTAAAATTTTTAATACCGCCTTTTATCTTAGCATATCAATTATATGTTTCCATTATACACATATCATAATTTAATGATCATTTATTTCAACCATTATCGTTCCCCCAAATCGACTCTTTTGATCTTCAACGTAAATTGATTATTTCTTCTTTCTGCGATCTTGTCAACGTATGTTTAATCATATATCCATGATTTAGGGTTTTTATGATATTTTTTCTTAATTGATATACCATTTTACGATCATTTCATTCAACCATCATCGTTCCACCGAATCGACTTGTTTGATCTTCCACTTGAATCAACAATTTCTTATTTTCGCGACCTCATCAGGGTATTTGTAATTATTTTCCCATGATTTATATTTTCTATGAATAATTTTCTTAATTGATATACCATTTAACGATTATTAATTTATTATAATGATGGATGATTCCTTATATCATGGAAAAACTATGAATCCCCCTACGGATTGAAAAAGTCTTTCTAAGATGAAGCTACGGTTGGCTCGGTCAATCTTTCCCCGAAAAAAATATCAGGCTCTTGATGGTCATAACTTTTGATCCGTAACTTCGTTTCAGCTCTATGACCTGTCAAATGAAATCTTAAGAAATTTTATACAAGATGTTAAGAATTTTTTACGTTGTTTATTTCATAACCTATATTAAAAATAACTTTTAACTTCAGTTATTAAATAACTGACGTAAAATATGGATTCATAACGCCATTTCTACAACTTATTTCATGTCTTTTTTTTTAAAAACCGAAGTTAAAAACTACAATACCTCATTTTGTACGTCGTTTATTAAATAACTGACGTAAAAATTAATATTTTTAACATTGCTCGCAATAAAGTCGCCTAAAAACTGACGTTAAAAAGAAAAAAACCAATGTAAAAAAACGTTTTTGTACTTGTGAGATTCGTTGTCTTTTTTTTAAGGGAACGGAAGTCCCTTTCAATATTAAGTTGGAGGGTGCACGGAAAATATTTATCAAAAAATATCTTTCGGGAATCCTTCCATTCAAACGCCTTGATCTCCTCCTCAGGCTTTTTATTTTTTATCAATGCCCACCATTGATTAGCTTCACCCTCTATATGATAAGAAGGAAAGAGAACCTTCTCTTGTTCAGAAAATTGAAGGATGGAGAAGATCTTTTCAATGAAGTTGATCCATTGTTCAGAAATTGAGGGATCATATGATCCATTAAAAGTAGGAGGCCTTTTTCTCATGAAACTCTCGATAGAGACTTGTTCTTTCTTAGGGGGGGGTTGAACATTCCTCTTTACCCATGTTTCTATTAAACTCTTGAGTTAACTAAGAGAGTATCACGACAAAGTTCATGATTCTCAGTCCCATCAGATTAGGAATTTCATTAGAACAGTCATGACATTGGTCTTCACATCGGTTGTTAGCCCGAGTCCTCCTATTACGCACCATTGGATAGAATAAAAGGACAGTTAGTGGAAACACATAAAGGGTAATCAAATGACAAAACTGATGACATATAAATAACTTTTATTTCCTTAACTTATGAATCCATAGGCTTTAATCTATTCTATTCATGATCTACTTTCTAACATATAATCCTAGGGGAATTTTTTTAATTCTCTTAATAAGGTTTCATAGTAAGCTTGTGAATTTACCAAAGGATATCCCTTGGGAGATTCATAACCAAGATTGTATCAAGCCCCATTGTCGTGCACCAGTTCCCATTCAATTCTAGCTTAAAGCGGTGTTTTTGGGTTTTACCCCTAGGATACATCTGTGCCAGAGCCGCCTCTACATGCTCGTATCCAGACAGGGATGTATTTTCTTGATAAAACACTTACTCAATACTCAAAAATACTTAGGGATGTTTTTATTATACTTATTCTTATCTCTAAGTATTCACTAGGGTTTATTTATCCTAATCCCAAAAATAACTAAACTTATCCTTTGATACCAACTATAACAACCCTACTCTTTATTACACACTAAAACATGATTTATTACATAAACATCATTTGAGAAAACATAGAAGACTGATAGGTCTAGTGTGTTTGGGGATTAGGAATATTACATAATAGCTTATAAAAAAACAAAAAACATCTTTATTGAAAACATCCTTTACATGACCACTACATTCCCTCGCACTTAGCATTGCATGGGATAGCCTCAGGACATGCATAAGAAAAGGGTGAGCTATAAAGTCCAGTAAAGGAATAAACATGGAATAACATAAGGAATACAATAAATTTTCGAAAATAGGAATACCAATGGATAACAAGAGAAACATGAACATAAAGGCATTATAAATCATGATAATCATAACATGGAAATGTGGAAACAACACTTAACCTGGAATTAGCATGATCCAAGGATCATTGAACATGAAGCATCAGTAAACCCTCATTGCACAGAAATCATGAGTAAAACCTCTTTTCACTTGAATTAGCATGAGTAAAAACTCATTTCACATGACGTATCATGATACTATACTTTACCCAATGCATTGGAGTGCTATTAGGGTGCACCCTTCTTAAACATTTCATTACATGCATAAGTGTGCCACATGGATCATAAAACATGGAATCAATCAACATCATAAGTTATTCTATTATTAAGTTAAGTGGAAGAAATAGATGAAATCAACATTAAATATGTAGATGTGCATAAATCTTAATACCCTTGATAGAGACATGGGTATGGTATTCGCTACACAATGATCCTGGATTGAAAAAATGCGGTGCAATTTCGGTAGCATAACGGCGTGACATAAGGATTTATGAAAATGATTGATGAGATACAAAAGGGTGTCTCATACTATGTACATGAAATGGATAGTAATGGGGTCATATAGATACATGTCCCAAAAAATGTAAAGGAATTTAGATGCATAATACAAAATAATTACTTGGATGTAAATAAAGAGAGAGAAATCCCTCATGGAATTTCAGCATGGTAACGGGTGTACATGGGAGGAATTAATGAGAGAGAAATATGTATACCTTAATCAAAAAATAAATAGGGTAGTATGAGTATGGTTTGAAATCATACCCCAACATTTTTATTGAAAACAAAAGGGCATAACAACTTAATGAAAATTGGATAAAATTAGAAAGGAAGAAATCCCTTACTTGGAAGTGTGATCCCAAAAGCTTGGAAGATGCATAATAGAGGCTTCTTGGGAGATTGGAGCACCTTGGTAGGATTATATAGAAAGGAGTTCAGGGTTTGGTTGAACTCCAAAGGCTTTGAGTGAAGAGGAAGTGGGAGCTTGGGTGGGTTTATATAGGAAAAGAGAGGGAATTTTTTATTTTTTAGGTTTGGGACACCTCACATTAAACTAATCAAAACCACAAACCAACCCATGGATTTTTCCCATGGTTTTTTCAAAATGGGAGTGGAAAAAAATATTTTATAAGTCAAATGGTCTAACTTCTTAAAATAATAGGGTTTCATATGTGGAGGTGAGTCACACTCTCAAGGAAAACAACTTAAAAAGACAAAATGTTTTATAAGCCTTGAAGGGTCCACTAAAGCTTTGTAAAATAAATCAAAAAAAACCCAAAATCACATTATTTTAATGGTAAAAAATATATTTTCCGAAAATAATGTTTATAGTATTTTATTATGTCACTATTTCTTCATTATGATGTCATAAAACACATTATATATTTAAACGATATTTAATTTTTACCCAAAAATTCGACTCTTTCAGAAAATTATGAAAAATTCACCGTCGGATAATTTTGATGTCCTGATTCCAAAAATAATATTTATTTTATCTAAATAATTTTCTAAATATGTGATTTTTTACTTTTAAAATAAATAATGACATTTATCAAAAATTCATGTGTTTTGATAAAAACAGATTTCAAACCTTAATAAATATTACAATTGCATTCATTAAATTATAAGATCATTTATATTTAATAAAAATTAATTTAATAATAATAATATTTTATTAAAATATTATTTAATTCAAAAATCCATTAATTTATCAAAATAAATATCTTAGTTGAATATTAACTAAAAAATACTATTTGTGCTTTAAAAACTATTTACAATGTAACAATAATAAAATGAATGTACATTCTTTATACAAAAATAATGTACATAGTAATAGTGTTAGGGTCTTGTAACATAACCCCTTATAACTCCCATATAATACTGAAGGGAAAGGTGGGTGGTGGTGACAGACTCTTGGGGTGGCTCAGATAATATCGCTCGGATGGTAATCTCTATTAACTTCCACTTCTCTAGTAGTCGTTTTTTCTCAAGATCAACGTGGTCAAGCTCGGCTTGTGATTGGTCAAGAGTGAAGCTCAATGATGCCACCTCCTTTCTGAGCTCTGACAAATGGGATTTGTATGGGGAAATTCTACTGGATGAGGCCATCGCTTCATTTTTTTTGAGTAAATTGGATTTGTTAAAGCCCTACATTTATACTAATCATGTGATCACTGTTCAACGACAATATTAGGAATGGTCACAATTCTTAATGATATTTTAAAATCCAAAAACATAAAAAAATGAAGTTTAAATTTTATATAAACATTTTACATAATGAGACATTTAATTATATCAAGAAAAAATTTCATTAATGAAAGTTTGGGTCATTGTAGCAACTGTTAGGGGAATAGAGCATATGTCCCCTTCCTTAACCGGTGCATTTTGGGGTGGAGTTTAGAGTCTCAGTCTAACTCAACCCATGCACGTAGAACCTCAAGTCAATACCCCCACTCTACCAAGCCTTGTTAACATGCTTATTTATCAACTCATCACAACCATACCATAAAATAACCAAGCATATTAAATGCCATTGGATATCACAATTCACAAAAACAACATTGGAATTAATACGATGACATAACCCATTATTAGATTTACCATTTACAATTAATATTCATTTATCCAAATTATCATTCTCATGACTTAACCCATTAGGTATATTAAACAATCCCCTATGCCTTATCCAAATCCATCATGGACCATTCATTAACCCATTTTTCCATTTATCATTTCACAATAATTTTTTCATTTATGCATTTCAAGTATATTTCTCATATCACATAACACAATCCCTTTATCACATTCAATCATTTAGGTGTAACACCTAATTCTCATGTATTAACACATTCCACAATTTCAAACAGTCCCTTATTAAAACCCATTAACATATTCCTCATTTCCTATTCCATTACCCATTGAAAGTTCTCCATTTAACATTCCCTAATCTCCTTAAGAATTTCTATCCAAATTTATGAACAATCAACCTCATCTCTTTTAACCAAATTACCCATTTTCATGTCATTAAAACAACACCTTATGACTTTATCTCCCTTGGCATATTTATCATCATTCCATTTATAAGTTAATCAATCATTAAGACACATTCTACATGGGTTTTACATTCTTATTCTAAAACCCACCACTTAACCCTACCTCACCCTCAGTCTGGGTTTACGTGCGCACCCCATGGGTGGCCCTAAAATGTTCAAGTAATCATCAATGCATCCCAAATGGATCATGAGGGTTTAAATTGGTTACTTAGACACCCATTTTTATCAAAAACTTCAACAGAACCAAGAACACAAAAATGGTGAAACAAGAACACCAACTTCCATGCAAAAATACAAAATAAAATTGTGGGATAATACTTGTAGTCCACCAACCTCTAATCCAATGATGAATGCACTTTCAAACATGACCATAGATCTAGATTCAAACACTATTTGAATCCCCAACCTAGTTTCTACTAGAAAAATGGGGTTTTTAGGGTTTTGGAAGAAGATGGAACAAATCAAAAACCATAATCTGAAAAAGAGAAGGAAGGATAGTATTAGACTTACTTGGGGCTTTGATCCACAACTAATGGTGCACCAAATGGCTAGAAATATAAGTATAACCACCTTTGGGAGTCTTGGTTCATCCAATATCATCACTATGGATATAGTGGGTGAGATGGAGTAGAAACCAGAGTTGGGGTTTAAAATCTCAGAGCATAAATTTTGTAAATTTTCCATCTTTTTTGGGCAGCACGGTTTACCCGTTGGGTTTTCCAAATTGTCTGCAAACTGTGTGGAAGATACTCCCCAAAATAAGACACTTTTTCATGGTTTAATTTAAATTCCACACAGTTTTCCAAACCATGTGCAAACCATGCATAAGCCTCTATCCATGGCTACAAGGTCACCCGATATGCTCCACATGGTTTTCCCTAACCGTGCGTAAACCGTGCAACATGCCTATGAACTCCCACTTCTTCCTCTTTCATGTCCCGAACCCATAGAATACCCATGGATTTTTGCATGAACATGTAGAAACACTCATCTAGCCAAAATAAGAGGCCGAACAAAAACTTAAACAAAAACATACCTTAAGAAGATTCAAGATCTTACAACCTCCCCACCTTATAATGGATCATCCTTGATCTTCTCTTCCAAGCATCACTAAAATTCAGGAAATAAAGGTCTTTCCACTATTCCTATCAATCCATTCCCATACCCCATATTTATAGTTTCACATCACAAATCCCCTCAAAAACATAATAAGGGCATGGAATTTCCCTGCAATCCTTCTTCACTACAACCACAACACGAGCTGAAAACTCTTCAAGGATGCATCCACTTCAACCATTCCCACCATGAGAACTCCATGGGGTAAATATTAGGTGTCAAAACATAACTCACAACACATGGAGACCTAACACAAAACGTCCCATCATCATGGAGGAACCAATCAGTACCCCATAGGCACAATCCTCTATACAACTCATGACCCAATTCACTTGACATCATTTTGCTCTGTTTTCCAAACTCTAACGGTGACAATCCTAGTATCACCCTTAGGAGAAAACATGATCATTCCAACAACGTATCCCGAAGATTTCATTCCAAAACTATAAAACCAAACTCCACACAAAACTCTCAGTTACATAACCAAATAAACTCATGCCAACGCTCTCTACCCAAGCCAACTCACACGAATGGTGACCACTCGAGTCCTTCTAACCCAAAACTATGATCATGTCATAAACTAACCATTTATCTAGTATGTTTCTGTCCACCATGTTCTATTAATTGGTACCTACTCTATCAACAAAGGACCACCATATCTCAACCCAAATTTCCTATCTCCTAACATGTTCCAACTCACCGTCCACATGCATCCATAGGAGCATTACCCTGCCTTGGCATCCATATGAGTATTACTCAGGTGAAACATCATTTTCAAAGGCACTTTACACCACAACATAAACCCAGAGGTGGGTCACCCTCACCTCACTCATTAAAGTTTATCATCTCAGGTTGGAACACCTTCGACTGGATTTCCCCAAAACACCCACCTTCTACTGATGGTACGCTACCCCTTTCTCATAATTCGAAGGTTCTTACTAACTTGAAGTCTATCATTATCATTTCATGCACCCACTGAGTTCATTTCCTAAATTCTAGTAGAATTACATCATCATGACACTAACTCCCTCTATAACATCATCAGATTCACCCTTGGCATGTCACCACATTATGTGGCCAAGGTTCACTCAACTTCACATCGTTCCAAAAATACACAAGGGAAAATTACTTGATTCTAACCCCAATATTCGTTGGAGTTATAGGACCCCAAACTTATCTTGTCACGGCCTATTGTCATATCCAACCACACCCTCCTACGACTCAGTACAGACATCATAGGCTTCACTTGGAACCACCCTGAGCTCAAGACAACACTAGGCTCATTAGACACCACGTCTAAGGCCCACATGCCTCTCTGAGGAACCTCACATGCACCTCACAGGTTCCTCATTGGCACTCTGGTGCCACTACGTCGACTCGATGTCCTCTTGTCCACATCCAGGACTAATTTATCACTCCTTGTCGTAGGAGTGTTGTTACCACTACTCTCAAGAGTTATTTCAACCACCACATCTTTAACTCTATCACAAGACGAACCCCAAACTTAGACATGGACTTCTAGATTTTCTGAACATAAGAAAATGAATGTCACCCAGTGCCCATTCCTAGCTTCTATGAATGGAACCCATGCCATTTTTCAACATTTTCTCCATCCTAGGGACCTCAACCAAAACCATAGAGGGTGTTCATTACATCATCAAGATCCATATATACCATTACCATGGGCGTAAACTCAATGATTTCCATCATCCAACCAGACACCTTCATGTTTCTTGGAATGAGATAGAGCTTTTCAATATACCTAGGACGATGTCAAGATGTTGGTAATGTTCTTCACTAGCTAAGGTACTCTAAGAAGTTGTTCAAGAATACCACCACCAACTTATCCATTTCTGATGTCAAGCTATGGGGCACCATGAACTACCAGGGATATCGTGCTTCCCTACCGAACGTGTCACATCAACACTTAACCATCACCACTCGGGTGTGATTTCCAACCAGGTTCAACCATCGCTCCATAACCAAACCATCCATACAAACAAGTTCCACCACATGACCACCCTTACCTTAGGTGTCACCATTGAGTGAAAGCATATAACCACATTCCATCCCTCTTCGTCTCTTCCACTCAAAAACAACCTCAATCCTCTATTAATCATCATCAAAATGGGTGAGTTTGAAATCCATACGATACAACCCTTTGAAAAAAACCCTTATATACTATTATGAGCACTCGGGGGCCCTTACAAAAGAACTATGTATAACTATACCATTTAATAAAACTTGGTGGTGCTCAATATGAATTAACACCACTTCTGAAGCATCATCCACGATTCATATTCTGAGGTACTTGCATCACTAGGATAACCTTCCACATGGTCACCCTTGATTTGTTGTAACTGTCAGTGCATAACCATAACTCGAGTAGAACCACCATCCCTCAACCTTCCCACTTATCCCTCTAGGAAAAATCCACACCATACAACACCATGAGTTCTACTATTAAAATCCCAAACATCTATATGTGCGACACACACCCAAAAGCACTTAAAGCCCTGTCTGACCTCTCTCATAGGTCACCTTGAAGGTTTAATGATACCAACTCCCTAAACAAGAGTCATAAATAAGAGAATCCATTGATCCTCTCTCCAAACCATGCTTATCATGACACGAACAAAGTGATGCTCGTGGATGGAACTCTCACTACCATTTCGATGCACACTATGACTAGCACACCAACAACCGTCTACAATAGGTTCCCTATGAATGGTGTACACATTAATTGGAATTACAAGAAAAACATCCTCTTATGGGTTCAAGACACAAGTCGTAAGGTCTCTACTCACAAGGTCCCCAAGACCTAGGCACTATCCTTAGGGTCCAGTATGTACTATATATGGTCACAAACCATGAGAGTTCTCTCACTCACATTATCGAACAATGTCTTACAACCCAAAGGCCACAACCCTATGAGGTTTCAATAAACACACAACTTAGGCCACATGATGACCGGTAAGGCCTCACAAATAAAATCCAAAGTCTCCACTAGGGCACTCTCACAGCCCAACTTACGCGTACAAGGGTCAAACTAGCCACACAAGGGGTACCCATTATTGAACTCAATCATTATCATTTTAAACTTACCATTCACCTGATGCTTTGAAGAATGACCAACAGGACTTAACCACATATGGAAAAGGTCTCACGCTAGCAACCATAATTTAAATAATTCCACATACTATACACCAACGGTCATCATCACACTTAGAACACTACCCACTACCATGTCTATCACAGGTCATGGTCATCATGGAGTAACCAATTCACTTAATCACAAGTCCTTTTTCATAAATTCTTCAAAACAATTATTCATTTACAACACAATTACTTCCCTCTTAGGCACATTTACCAATTGAAACGTTATTACAATCATCATATTTACACATTTAAACAATTCAATACACAAAATTCATTAACAATTTTATCATCATTATAAAACCCTTTATCTTTTTTTTACCGAGTCAACATATTACAGTTTCTCATAACCCAAAATTTTAACCCATCTGTAAAATTTATTTCTACACATTATTTCTTAATTATTCATTTGTATTCCTTTCATTCACCCCCTTTATTTACCATTATTAGGTATCATTTTCTTCATATTTATCAAAAAAATAAAATGAATTATACTATCTATGCCCCGACACCCATCCTGTGTGTGTGCCTACAATGGTGCATGCCACATATATCCTCATGAGCCTAAAATGATGCAAGAATTCACAACCCCATGCCTTTCAGGAAATGATAAAAATATCATAAATCAGTAAAATCAGACAACATGTGCATCACCCAATGGTGAAGTATCATTCAACTGTAACAATACACACCAAAAACAACAATTCATAGCAAGGGTGACTTGGGTTTTCCCTCATACATGGGTTAACTACTCTCAAGAACGAGCTCATTCTCAAGGCCTAACACATCCTAATCTCTTGTCTACCATACCAAAATAGTAAGAAAGAGAAAAGAACTCCTTTGGTACCACTTTGTAATGTCCCGGACCCATAATACACTAAACTAGTTCTCCGTGTTGAGTCATCACATGAACTCAAGAATACCTCCCCATATGACATAGGTTTCCAACTGGTAGGGAGGGTCTAATAAGAACCATGGGGAGACTATGCCCTCTTTACCTGAGTAAGACACAACATATCACAATAAAAATAATGGAAATAATATGAAACAACCAATAAACATGAATAACAAAACATTTCTAGTAGGGTAAAAACATCAATCAAATACAACAATGTCATTACATACTAGTAGTACAAGTGAAAGAAACCCAAAATAAAACAAATGGACAAAACTCCAAATGGGTCCCAACTCTGAGTCCAGATCCTTCTCCATAAATGTCCTGATGCTAATTCAACATCTTAGTGTAGGGCCTAATCCATTGTCCAGACCTTCAACTAAGAGATCTTCTTAGGTACCCAATAGCACCCCGAGCAGGGTGTGAGTACAAAACTAAGTAGGTAACCACCAATGGTGTCTACAAAATATCCAGTCTGACAGATAATGCATGCAAGTACAAAATAAAAGGAAATTAAAGAAGATACATTTCAGGTTCCATGTGTTTATAATGTTCATTTAATTTATTCATAGTATTTATCCCCATTTATTTTATGATACCATATTCATTAAATAAGCTATATTGATCACATGTTTCATGGGTTAGGCATAATTATCATCTACACAAGGGTATAAGGAAATCGATCATAATGGATAGGGGAAAAAATCAAATCCCTATCTCACTAGGGATCCACATATCACATAAACACATTATCCTTACCTCAGTGCCTCAGTCTGGGTGGAATTCAACTGTTAGGGGAATAGAGCCTCTTTCCCCTTCCCAAACCCACAAATTTTGGGGTGGAGTTTAGATCCTCATCATAACTTGACCCATGGGTGTAGAACCTCAATTCAATACCCCACTCTACCAAGACATGTGCACATTATTATTTATCAAGTCATCACAACCATACCTTAACATAACCAAGCATATTAAATGCCATTGGATATCACAATTCACAACAACAACCTAGGAATTAATACTATTCCATAACCTATTATTACATTTACCATTTACAATTCTTATTCATTTAGCTAAATTACTATTCCTATTCCTTAACCCATTAGGTATATTCAACAATCCCCTATGACTTAACCAAATCCATCATGGAACATTCATTAACCCTTGCAGCCCATTTATCATTTCACAAGCACTTTCCCACTTATTCATTTCATGTTCATTTCTCATGTCACATAACACAATCCCTTTATGATATTCAATCATTTACGTGTACCACCAAATTATCATTTATTAAACCATTCCATAATTTCATCCATTCCCTTATTAAAACCCATTAACACATTCCCCATTTCCCATTCCATTACTCAATTTCAAGTTCATCATTTAACATTTCATAATCCCCTTAAGAATTCTTAACCAAATTCATGAACAATTGACATAATCCCTTTCAAACAAATTACCCATTTTCATGTCAATCTAAAAAAACCTTATGCCTTTATCACCCTAGGATTATTTATCTTTATTATATTTATAATTTTATCAATCATTAAGGCACATTTTACATGATCTTGACATTATTATTTGGAAACCCATCACTTAACCCTACCACAATCTCGGTCCAGGTTTGTCGGAGCACCCCATGGGTGGCCCTAAAATGGTCAAGTCATCCTCAACCATCCCACAGGGATCATGATGGTTTCAATTGGTCACTTAGACACCCATTTTTATCAAACATGTCAACGGAACCAAGAACACAAAAAGGGGAAAACAAGAACGCCAACTTCCATTCACAAATCCCAAATAAAACTATGGGATAATAATTGTAGAACACCTACCTCGAATATGATGATTAACACACTCTCAAAGATGGCCTTAGATCAAGATTCAAACACCCCTTGAAGCTCTGACCTAGGTTCGACTAGGAAAAGGGGGGGTTTAGGGTTTCAGAAGAAGATAGAAGAAATCACAAACCCTAATCCAAAAAAAGAGAAGGAAGGAGAGGATTAGACTTACCTGGTACTTTGATCTGTAACCAAAGGTGCTCTAAATGACCAATAATCAAAGGAGAACCCCCTTGGGGAAGCTTGGTTCATCCATGCTCATCACTAGGGCTATAGGGGGTGATATGGACAAGAAACCCGAGTTGGGGTTCAAAATCCCAGAGTGGAAATTTTGTAAATTTTCCAACTTTTCTGGGCCACAATGATTACCCACACAGTTTTCCAATCCTTGAACAAACCATGCGGAAGCTACTACCCAAAATCACCCCCTTTCTCATGGTTTCCAAAAACTTTGGCATGGTTTTTCATACCGTGCGTAAGCCTATGTCCATGGCTACACAGTCGCTTAGGATGCTCAGCGCGATTTTCATTAACTATTGAGAAACCATGATACATGCCTATGAAATCCCTTTTCTTCATCTTTCATTTCCCGAACCCCCAGAACACCCTAGGATTTTCACATGATCATGGGGAAACACTCATCTATCCAAAAGAAGAGGCCAAACCAAAACTTAAACAAAAACATACCTTAAGAAGATCTGTGATTTTACAATAAACATATCCATACTTATATTACTATATATTATTTCATTATAATTTCAAATTACCCAAATTTAAAATATTTTTAAGTAAAATCAATATTCGGGTTTCAACTGTTCCAATTTTCATGCATGTTTTGGTTTGATGATTCTGGTTCTTGTGACTTTTTTATGGTTAAAGAATCATAAACATTCCATTAATATATTTTTATGTATTATATACACTTTTATAACTAGAAATATATTTAAGTGATGAAAAATGGGATACATTATTCAAGGACGTGATAGTCTTCATGCACATAGGATTGATGATTCCATTTTCTGACTAATAGGAGGGAAGGAAATTATGAAATAAATTATATTTACAAAATAATAATTACTTAATATATATAATATTTATTAAACAAATTAATACTTTTAACCATCCATGTTAGGTGATAATAAAAATGAAATACATTGCTTCATGAAAGCGGTAGTCGACACATATCCATGAGCGATTCATTAATTATCCATTGGATTGATGAGAAGTACATAATGGTTATTCTATAAAAATAATAATATTTTGGTAAATTTATGAATTTAATATAATAATATTTTTATGGATATGATGGATTATTATTAATATGAATAATAAATAAACTTGAAATAACTTGATTAAGATAATTATCATTTCTTTGGGTATCCTTCATTTTCTTACAGATTTAGCCTTCATAATTTGGTATTTTCTATAGACTAGGACATCTAAGACCTAGGGAAGATATTTTGGAAGTTATTTGGGTATATATTACTCAATAAAATTTTCTCAATGTGTGAGAATATGTGTAGATAAGAGATACCCTTTTATATGTGAGAGGAATGGCAGACCTACAAATACCTTTAACTTTAAAATAATATGAATTTATTTTCATGGGAAAGTGGAAACAATAATCCCAATATAATATATAATGAAATGGATATATAAATATAGTAAAAAAATATTGATATGATTTAGTTATATTTTTAATCCAAATACCTTTATTTTCTCCCTTTTAACCAATCGTAACCTTTACTGAGGTGAAAAACATTATACCAAAGTAACTTATTTTTTATGACAAAAAAAAGACCTTATAACCAAATTTTTATATTATGGTTAAAATTATAAATTCCATTTTAAATTATTTAATTTATATAGGTGGTAAAAATTAATTTTAATATTACTACACAAAATACAAAAACAAAAACATTTTTTAGTAAAAGAAATTTTGGGAAAAAATAAAGTTACACCAAAATAATGAATAAAATTGTAGCCCAATAAAATTTAATAGAGTATGGATAAAAAATAAGATTGAAATATTTTCCAATCAATCTAAAATATTATGAATCATTGTAAATTCTTAATTAAATAAAATGTACTAAGATAGATTTTAATTAGAATAAAATATAATTTGGCTTCCAAAAAATCAGGAATGTGATTTAAAATTCAAAACAATAGTTTTAAATGATTTATTTTTCTCATTAAATACATATTTTTTCAAACCAATGGTTTAATATATTTTCAAGACATTATTATATCATAATTATTTCCCAAAAGTTAACATATTTTAAAAAAACAACAATGTTCTGCATTTACTTTAAAATAAACCATTTTATAAAAATCTTAAAAATTTACCCTAAGATAATTTCATCATGAGAAATACAAAAAATAAGTTCCTTTTATAATAATAAATTTATAAATTTAATAAATTTAATAAATTTAAATTTTAAATGAAAGATATGTAATCGATAATAAAAAAATGATTAATTTTTTTTCTTTAGGAAAGAATTATTAATTTAACATTCCTCATTGTTTATTAATTATTATATAGATATTATTAATTTATTTTAACAATAGTTCTTCCATTTTTATAAATAAATTTTATTGATATAATTTAATCAAAAGTATTAAATTTATCACAAATACGTAATTCATCAAAAATATTTCTCTAAAAGTATTGGTATTTTGTAAAGTAAAATAGATCTCCTCATAATTATAAAAAAATCATTTAATTTTAAAATTATATTCCATTTAACAATTTGTAAATGTATTTCCATTTTTATTTTAATAAATTATTATTCACATAATTTTTGTTTTTTATGAATTAAAATCCACTGAATGCATCTACATTATTTTAAAGAAAAAATATATTCCAAAATCACAAGGTGTCATATTATACCTCCCTTTAAAGATTTTCTCACTCAAAATTCTAATATTTTAATGAAAAAATGAGGATAAATATGATTTATTACATCCTTGTATCCCCATATAGCTTCCTCAGACATATGGTTCCACCAAAAAACCATAACCAAGTTGGTGGTTTTGTTCTACAACACTTTATCTCTTCGATTAAAAATTTATACAAGTTGTTCCTCATATGAAAGATCATTCTCTAGTAGTATAAAATATGAGTTTATAATATGTTAATGAATATGTATGTAATTCCTCTTAATAGATACATGTAATACATCATGAACTTGTGAGAGGTTTGGGGGAGGCACCAAGCGATAAAATACCATCCAAATATAATCAAAAATCTTGAATAGGCTGATATATCTAGGGATTAATGTCCCCTTATTTAAAAATCTCATAACATTACTCAAAGGAATTGTTTCATTTAATATCTTATTACCAACTTCAAACATTTTAACTCACTGATGATTTTCAGAAAAATGTTTTTTACACTAAGTTTCCATGATATATTGTTAAATGAAACCATCCTTCTCTTTATTCTAATTATCTAGCTCAAATTCCAATATTTTTCATTCTCCAACTACATCCAAACATTATAGAATTATTAAATTATATTCTATATGGTGCTTCATAAGGATCCATTTTAATACTTTAGTGAAATATATATTTTAATGAAATTTATCCAAAGGAATGTGTTAATGCCAAGCGAATTTTAAATCCATATATAATTATCTCAATATATATATTTTAGGGTTTTAGTGGTCCTATAATTATAACCATCTATTTAATATTGATATGAAATTATAAAATAAAACTATGTATTCAATACTTACTAAATTATTCTCAACAACATGGTCGTTTAATTTAAATCATGATCATATATGATATAGAGTGGTTTT
The DNA here is from genome assembly GCA_963277665.1 of Viscum album. NCBI lineage: Eukaryota > Viridiplantae > Streptophyta > Magnoliopsida > Santalales > Viscaceae > Viscum > Viscum album. The sequence goes on along the minus strand of OY728143.1, from coordinate 1,361,951,524 downwards.
CTATATATTCTTAACTCATATTTAGTACATGTCCTAGAAAATTGGTATGGTGAGAAATATTATCTGATAGTAATAAAATAAATTTAATTTGTAAGGTGATTGATTTTAAACCAAATAGTGTAATGACCTTTTTATGTATTGGGTAGTCCTATAATGAAATATATGGATACTGTTTCTAATTTATGTATAATTATATCTAATGGTTGTATTATACCCTTAAAATAATAATATTTAACCTTAATGTTTTGACATTCTAGACATCATGATACATAGTTAGAAATATACCTTTTTTGTCCCATTATAAATGCTCCTTGAGATCTCTTTACACCTTTTTGCTTCTAAAATGGATACGAAATGACTAATAAATATTCCATTTTTTTGTATTAACCAAATAACCCCTGTTTAAATGGATTGAGAGGGAACCTACTCAGAACCTCTATTTTTGAATTGTGTATGGAAGGAACCTACATACACCCCCATTTTGATAGAGAATGATTTGATATATGATCCATACAATAGTTCTTTCCTCAATTTTGGTATTTAAGGGAAAACGTTCTGGATCCTAAATCTTATCATTTCATCATGGTAAATGTTGAAAATTAGAAAAATACTTTCCTTCCTTTTAAATTACAAATTCTTCTTATTCACATCTTTAATATTCACATGGATAGATAGTTTAATATTTATTTTAGAAAAAAAAGGTTTATCCTTATCCCTTATTATTTCATGGTTCATCCATTGTAATTACATAATTATTATATCTCTTTCAATCCTCATAATCGATAATCTAGAATGATCCTTCAAACTCAATGAATTATCTACCTTTTTCACTATCCCAATTTCATAATGTACTGAGAATTCATTGACATTAATAATCTAAAACCATCTCATTTTTCACATATTCAATTCTATCAATGTTAATATATATTTCAATGTTTTGATTAGTATATAAACGACACAATTCCCTATAATGATAATGCATCCATATTTTAAATAAAAAAATTACTTATACTTTCTAAAAATCCTGAGTAGGGTAATTTTTCTCATTAATCATAAAATAGAATGAGGCATATTCAACTAATATGTAATTTTTCATTAGAACACATCCAATACCATTTTGTTATTTGTCACATTATATATAAAATCCTTCTATAATACAAGGTAGTGTAAGAAAATGTTTACTAACCAACCATTTCATTATTACCTTGATATTTTTTTAACATTCATCTATACAAAGGAAATTGGTTCTTTTTTAGGTCAACTAGGTTAGTAGATTTTATATCCCTGATAAATCCTAAAACAAATTGATAGTGTCTAAAAAATATAAGAAAAATACATATCTCAGTCACTATGTTTAGTTTGGTACATTATTCAATAACCTTTATCTTTTAAGGATCCATATATATAACCTCACTTGTATTTACATAACCCCAAAATAATACTTTTTTGTGGAATTAATTCACATTTTATAATTTTTTCATACGTATTATACATTCTGAAGGACTTTATCATAATCCTAAAATAATATTCATGGTCATTCTTGATATTGTAAAATATGATAATATCATATTTAGACACTATAAAAAACTAATTATGGTAATATCTAAACACTATATTCATTATATCCATGAAGATTATAGGGGAAATGGTATGTACAAATTACATAACCATAAATTATTAGTTTCCACCCCACATATAAGGACCTGATCATAAAACATTACAAACCCCAGAGTATTAAAATAATAATAAAATTCCTACATTTCATACTACCTTCTTAGGTTTAGGTTTTTAGAGAATTAAGTCATAATTATTACGTAATAAAAAATTATATTAATACTTGGAAAATTCAACTCAGTATATATTTTTTGACAATAAAGTTATTATAAAATGAAACATGTTTTATTTTCATTACAAATCTTTATGATTTTTAAATTGGCTACATCATTATTCCAAATCATCCTTAAAACCAATTAATAAATATTTGAAAATATGGGATGATCACAAAAAAGTCATCAGGGGACATAAAAAAAGGGACATTTTAGTAAATTTTAAAACCTTGATATCATATAAGAGAGTCTTCCTTGAACATAATAAACATTGAGATCAAATAATTATTTATATACATATGAAATCAGATATATTACCCAATGTTTTTTGCAAAATAATTGATTAAAAAATAAATATAAAATCATCATCACAAGAGTTTACTAAGAAATAGGAGAGCCCATAATTTTTTATCTTAAAATAAAAAATTTACCCATATATACTGTAATAATTAAAAAATATAATTCTATTACATTATGAAACCAAAATATTTCTACAAAAATTCAATACAAATGTGACATCCTAGGATTTTAAAAGACGGAACATCATATTAGATAGTGTATATGATATAAAATACCAAGATTAGAATAGAATATAACACCACAAGAATTTAGAATATATTTATTTATTTTTAAAATTCAATAAATTCGATAGCTTTCAATTTATGAAATATCGGTTTTGAATAAAACATGATACTCTATTAAGATTTTATTATTTAAACATGAAAATTATAACCTAGAAATATAGTTGGAGAGTATGAATAGTAGTAAATAAATTATGAAAATTACATGGTCTAAACATGTATTAAATAAATTCAATAGTTATATATTTAGTAGAAATAAAATAAGAATCATTTGAAAGTAAAAGAAATGTTTTATGAAAAACTATATTTTTCTAAAAGGTGGTTTAGTCGTGCTTTGCACACTTAATTTATAAATAACTTTTATAAAATATATAAAATTTATTTAAAAAAATAAACTATATTTTTGAAATTATTATATCAAAATTATCTTAGGGTGAATTTTGGGGATTTTTCTGAAATGTTCCACTTTATGATGAATAGTGAAAAATATAATTTTTTACTAAAAACTTCATTTTCATTTAAATTATTTAGTAAGTTAAATTTTATTTTAAGTAGATTTTAATGTTAATTTAGTTCAATTATATTAATATTTAAATAATTTAGTTCATATTAATTAATTTAATATTTAATTTTGATATAAAAATATTCATAAACCTTTGAACATTTTTTCTTTGAATACACACTTTTTCATCACGTTTACAGGTATAATTTTAAACCGAATTCTACCAATTTTAGGAATTGAATTTGAAAAAATGGATTAAATATTTTTAATTATAATAAATTATATTATCTTCTAAGTTCAACATATATTTTTATCAAAATGTATAGTGAAAATAGTTAAAATTAATTACTATAGTTAACTTAAAATGGGTTTAACATGGGGTTGAACTAAGAAGATAAGGGTTAAAAGGACCTAAAAATTGTAAAAATATTATTTTATGTCCTTATTTACACCTTATACTGTCCCAAAATCTAACATAAAGTTATTTTTAATCTTTTTTTATGTGATTGAATTTATCATTTTGGATTATTTGTGGAAATTTCTAAGTCATTTCCCTGACAGTTCCCTTTCCCCGCTTATAAATGGGAACACACTACCCTCCCTTATTTAAATCCATAAATCCATTTTAATGATCCAAATCCTGAATAAATATCTATCAGCATTCCTTATAAATATTTTAGAGATTATATTCCTCTCAAAATACAATCCCTATGTTCCTTAAGAGGAGATCTGAAGGAGGTTTCTCTTAGAGAATGTAATTATCTTAACAAATCTCTCTCATTTTATTTAATATTTTTCCAAAAAAAATATTTATTGAAAATTAAAATATTTTAAGAATATATATCCTATATACTAAAATTTTATTAGTTTTTATGAAATATTATTTATCCCCCTCCACTTTCATCAAATGGGAAACAAAATCATCGATCGTGTTTACGGTGGACCGACGGATTGCAAACCGATGTTGTTTATTTTCCATCATTGAATTTAATGACTAGATATAATGATTTATTTAACACATGTATAAGGTATTTATGATAATATTATACTTTATTAATATTAATATCACATAAACATTTTTAGGTTTCATTCCGTCTCAAATATTATAACGTCGCTCGTGTGTACGACGGACCATTGCATTGTGAAAGTGATGTGGTTAATTTTTCTATTATGTTTTAACATACATATATTTTATATATACAAGATGATATTTATTATATAAAATTAATATAATACCAACTTCCTTGCCCTTTCACCCATTAATGTAATTATATCATCGTTCGTGTGTACATACAACATACCGTCTCCACGAAGTGATATGATTCATTTTCTATTACCAACATTCATAAATAGTTATAAAAATGTTTATAATGAGTAAATATTATATTAATAACATTATTATAACTCTATATATGATATATATATATATATCATATTCATAAGAACTGTAACTTTCATGACCAAACACGCATTAGAAAATAAGGCAATTAACACACAAAATAATGAAAATAATGAAATATTATTAGAAAATGGGTGGTAAAATGTTATAAGTGGATAATATAAGATATTATAAATATGGTTAAGGATATATAGTAAAATAATAACAAGATTATATCCCTTTTAATGGAGGTATAGACACATAAAAAATTAATTAGACATGAGGTAAGGGTTTTTTATGTCACTTTTACTTCTGTGAGACATTTTTCAAATTCACTACTTATTTCATTTATATGGTATATATAATCTCCAGTTGATATGTTATAGAATGAATATATTTATATTCATGGTATTTAATTTTTCATTTTATTTCATTTCTTTTATGCGGAGTTTAATTCAGATGTTACCAAAGTGGTAAGGGTTTATTTCATAATCTCATTATTATTCAGAATTGTTTATGTTTACATACACCATGGGGGAATTATTTTATATTTATATATTAAAATAGTATATTCTCTTAACTTATGTTTATTCATGAACTTTTTTAAATAATATTTAATTTTTTTTACTTGTTGATACTTAAAAAGATTGAGAAATGTTTTTAATAAAAACCAAATTTATTTTTCTCAGTCAGAAATCCTTTTTCATCAAAACCCATGTTTTATGGAAATGTTTTAAAAAATTCTTTTAAAACATTAAAAATGATATTTAAATGAATTTTTATACATTTTAAATTTTTTTTACATCAATATTCATTTGTTTATTTTAAACAATGTTCGTCTGAATTTTACTAAAAATGTCAAAGAAATATTTGTTTTAACATGTACGACATGAAAAAAAATTCTACCGTCAAGAGAAATAAATGTTTTAATTCTTATTTTTCATGTTATAAAAATTATTTTCAATGAAAAGTATTTTAAAAATGTTTTGAGAACTTTTTTTCTTAAAATTTTATTTTTCAATATGAAAAGTTTATTTTTCTCATTTTGTTTTCACGGATCATTTCAAAGTATTTCTATTCATAAATGCCCTAAACCCCTATTTTAATTATGATACATTGAGTATATGTTTTATTGATACAATCATTATTTTTTATCTCGATGATTAATGATCATCTTTACTAGGGATGTATAATTTTATTACCATTCAGTATTTTACTATGGAGGGTATATTATTATGTATATTGATTGGGGATAAGTATTAAAATTTTATATGTTAGTTTTAAAATTAATATTTTTATGTTGATAAGGTTTCACCCCTTTCATTTGAGAAATTCAATGGACTTAGAATGTGATGGTAGGAGCACTCTATATCCCCTCGATAAATTGGTAGGTCTTATGAGATAATCCATATTATGTTTTAGCAAAGGCCTTAACCATTTATTTAAATGTCTTAGAACAAGGCCTCAATGGTATGTTATACATGTCCACAATTATACATTAAATCATTATGAATTTGTTTATTGATATTCCATGTGATGATTCAGTTATTTATAATATTCATGGTTTAGTTTTCAATCTCATGTGATTATTTATATGGAATTATTTGATCATAATTTATCCATTCCATACTATGACCAAGTTATTAATTAAATGGAATGTTTTTCAGTTATTTACCTTTCCATATTAATTATTCAAAATCTATTCATAGATTTTTCTATACTCATACCCTTACCGAGCATCTAAGATCGCCTCTTTATTTTGATTTATTTTCCCGAGGATACTAAGAAATGTTTTATGATTGATATCCTGGGATACACTGTGAGGAATAATGGAATTCTCAATGTAAATACTTTTTTTATGTTTTCAATTTTAATATGAATTTCAAGTATGTATTTATTTTATAAATATGAGTAAACTATTCAGTCCTCAAGGAAGTAATTACTTGTATCTTATTCCAATTTAATAAATTAGACATCAGATTCTAGATACTGGGGTTGGGGTCTCTATAGTTGGTATCAGAGGAATCCAAGTATAAAAAATTAGAATAAGATATAGGAAATAATAGATTAGGAAACATAAACCTATGATAGATATTCTATATATGTATATAATAACATTCAAATATTTTGGTAATGAATATATTATGTGCTTTTTCTTAGAGAATACATCCCTATATGGATATTAAAAGTGAACGTGGTTTTGTAATAAATGCACCTTGGAGTAATAAATATGAAAAGGGTGCATTGGGATTGACCTGATCATCACCAAGATCATGAAAATGATCCTTACAATTCACATGGTTTGACAAACTATGATGATATTGTTAGGATAAATCAAATTTCTATTACAAACCATTATTAAGGAGTGGAAATAAAGATATCCACAAAGAAACCATGTTTATTATTATGAGATTATATATGAATAAAAATTTCAATTTATGTTAAGTGTTTCACTTGTTTTGGGATTATAAATTTTATTTAATAATGTTATGATATAATATAGTGTATTCCATTATTTAGTAATGTCACCCAGTTGACAGAATGGAATCTATATCAATGCACATAATCTAAAGAGTAATAATTATTGTTTCTTTAATGGAATTAGGATAATATTTCTATAGGAACTAGTCTCTAAAAATTATCATCATACAAAGACATATTATCATATTCAATAAATAAATAGAATTAATTCTCTAAGTATTATGGATTCTGTTTCGCTCCCAGCATGGCGCACGACCAGGGGTTGTGCGGGAGAGGCGTGCGCTACCCGACGGTTGATTAAATAAGGATGAGGTCTGCTTAATCACTAATACCGAGTGCACCGTTTGCACCTCGAAACACCCAACGGTTCCATATCCTATAGTGCATGGACCTGCTTTTGAAAGGCAGGAATTCGCTGGATGGTTTGGCCAGCGAAGCTTAAGAACTAACATTGGTCGAGAGGATGGGATGTCGGCTCATCACACCCTTTTTATGGGAATTATTTCCTGTTCCGGGACTCTCTTATAGATTTAAGATGTATTCATATGTTTTAGAATATTTGGTTTATACCCAAACATAGTATCCATGGAATTAACCCTGGTGGGCAATGGTCAACTGGACGCAGGGGTTCAGAATCCTTTATGTCTGAGGTTTACCATCCCTTATTGGATTAATGACCCCGTGGAGTCGGGACTCATTGAGAGGGCGCTGGGATTGGCACGGTGAACCGACGTGAAGATATTCGGATCGAACGGTTGTTGGGCTTGAACCTCATGGAGGCCTCCTACATACCCTGCCTAGGAGACAGGGATCAAAGTCCACGTAGTTTGAATGGGAGCGTCGGAGAACTGACGTGAAGGTGGAACCTGGGGTCCGCTGGTGACCGGGCTTGAACCTTACAGTGGCTTCCTACGTATCCCTATGTTAGGGAATCAAAGTCATCGTAGTTTGCATTGGAATGGGACTTACGCTCTGAAGTAGCACATAATTGGATGTCATGGTCGATGCTTACTCTAAGCCCATGTGAGTCATGCTCGGTGTGAGAAACAAGAGGCAGCAGGGACCAGAGAATCACATTGCAAAAGGTGCGTCTGTGAGAAGTGGAGTGGGGCTTATGCATGAGGGTGGCCCATAAAGTCGGGGCTTACTCTTAGATGGAAGCCCATAGTGTCTTACTCATGTCTGGCCATGAGGGTTTCCCAACCCATTGGTGGTTTGATAAATGTACCTATGTGATGGTGCACAAGCAGGATAACGCCAAAGGCATTGGAATCAGTCTGAACAAAGGGAGATGAAAAGTGTGAATTACATACCCGACATTCAGAACAAAATGAGGGTGGCATGGTGATAGAGAATAATTGTTGACCATGTTTGAAACACAGCATTCATATCACGTTAGCCTGAAATAGGGACGAACAAATGAGGGTCGACTGCTAACCATGTTCGAAACACAGGACCTATCTCGAAGTGTTTTCTAAAGTCTTCTGGGGCGTTTTCCCAGGATAGTAGGTGAGCCGATGCGGCATGAGGCCAGACCGTTAGGGGGTCCCTTCAGACATTCAAGGCAATGAAGATCTGAATTAAGGATGTGCAAATCATGAGGTGGAGGGATGGAATGTCTGAATGGATTCTAGCACTATTGAAGTTATGCCACTATAAGCATAGCATAAGGCATCTCTTGCATGGAGCAAGAGACATCCAATTATTGAATGATAGTAAATTCTACAGTTTATAGTCATGTAAAGAGGACTGTTTCCATATAGTTTAACGTCATATGGATAGGACGATAGACATACAGTTTAATGTCATGTGGTCAGGATGAGGGCCATACAGTGTAACGTCATGTGGTCAGGATGAGGGATGTACATTTTAACGTCATTTGGTCAAGACGATAGTCGTACAGTTTAACGTCATGTGGTCAGGAAGAGGGCCATACATTTTAACGTCATGTGGTCAGGACGACTAGGTAGGAGAGACCTAGCAATGGTTGGTGTGGGACTTACGCAAGGGCGGCCCATTCTGGATAAACCTAGCAAAAGAAGGTAGGAAATGGGGGTATAGGAGAGTCATGAGGAGTAGCTCGACTCATGGAATATATAGGAAGGATTTTGGGGGGTGGCACAATGGTGCAATGGAAAATCCTGACCTCCCGGCCCGAAAAGTTCGCGGTGCGACTGTCCATTTTTCATGGGGGTCAGTGATGGTAGTGAAGGGACTGGGTCGGAAACGTAGCCCGGCACTGATCTCGAGCGGCGGTGAGGTGGTGCATCCCCAGCGGTATGGACCAGCAAGTGCATAGGGTTTTCTGCATGTGTCGGGCCACGTAGGAGCTGGACGTGAGGGGCTGGCTGTGGCAGCGTTGGCCGCATAGGAGACGGTTGCGAAGGAGGCTGTCTGTGAAGGAGTTGTCCACTGAGGAGCTGTCAGCGGAGGAGCTGGTCGTGAGGGAGCAGGCCGTGAAGTACTAGGCCGCGAAGGAGGCTGTCTGCGAAGGAAATGAACACGAAGGAGCTGGTCATGAGGGAGCAGGCCTTGAAGGACTAGGCCGTGAAGGATGGTCGTCCGCGAAGGGTGTTTTCCGTGAAGGATGGTCGTCCATGAAGGGTGTTTTCCACGAAGGATGGCCGTCCGCGAAGGGTGTCCGCAAAGGGGTTGGCGCCCATCCTACTTTGTGCCCACGGAGGGGTTTTCGCCTCCATTTCATGAATGACACTGGTCCGCGGAGGAGATGACTATTTACAAAGGAGATGACCGTACGCGAAGGAGATGATCGTCCGTGAAGGAGATGATCGTCTGTGAAGGAGATGGCCGCATGTGGTTTGCGGTTTGGTTTCTCCTCTATGCGCTCCGCGAACGATATGGGGTCTGCAGATTGTCGCCGAACATTACCGCTGTGAGCGATTTCTCCAACGTCTCTCCAGGGGTTTTCACCCATCCTTCCCTTTTTTTTGGTGCCCCTCAGTGAATATTTATAGAGTCACGAAGGGGATATGGAACACGACACTTTTTTATGGAATCCCATGAAATAATCCCCACCTGCAGATGACTCGGTCAATTGGGGATTTTAGGAACTGAGATCTGCGGAATTGCTTCATGACTGGGAACCACTCTACCTCTATTCTGCGGACGATAGTGGTCCACGGCCACATAGGCGCTCCGCATCCATTTCACGAATAATGGCACGCGCGACATGGTCCGATTGGCGTGGTTTGCGGTGGTGGACCATCATGGCTTCACCGGTGGTCTTCCTGGTTCACGCCCGCGTTGGGGATTTAGCCTCCGTTTCGCAGACGACGTTGGTCCACAGAATTGCAGTTCGTCGAACCGGCCGCATACTGTTGCTGGGAGCCGGTACGTGGACCGGTTCGGTCCTTTCCCAAGTCTTGGGGTAATTGGATTTCTTCCTTGTAGAATTTTCGAGACCCTACAGATTCGAAGGGTAGTCATTGGAGAAGATGGTTGTAGAGTAAATAATATAAAAGGGTAATAAGGGAAAAAATATTTTACCACATGTAATAATTTTGGAAAGAAACACTCTAGTACTTTATTGAAGTGAATGAGTTTTTTCTAAAATTGTGGAGAGAAAGGCCCATATGACCATGTTTTAATGGTAAAGAAATAAATTTAAAATTTCCAATACTTTAAATATAAAGAGACATGAACTATGAAAATGAATTCCCCAAGCATCAATGGAATATACCTAAAAGAAGTTAAGGGATCAATGTAAAGTTTATGATATTGAAACAAGCGATCATGAATGATTAAAATTATTGTGTATTTGTATTTAATAAATATTTTGTAAAGTTATTTTCTCAATGAAATTCTTGTTATAATAATCATGAATTCCATAATAATTGTTTTATAGTACTATTTCTTAAATGATTTGGGATCATATGCTGAATTGTATCAAAGAAAAAGAAGAGTGATGTAGTGACATGTTGAACTTATTGGAAAAAACATGATTATAGTAATATAACTTTTAATATGTTATATATATTGAGATAATAATGATATAGATATATTTATGGGATAATATTGGTGACCATGAAATTGGTTAGTGTTTTGATGGTTTATATTATTTTTAAGGGAGTTTACTGAATGTTTTGATCTATGGAATATATTTGATAATGTGAGACTTTTTTTAGAAACATGTATTTTTCATTATGTTTTTATGGTGAATAATTTTTTCACATTTTTTTAATGTGACATTAAGAGACAATTTCTATTTGTTGGGGAATATAATGTTTGTTTTAGTGACCCTCCTTCAAAAGTTTATCACATTGATTTTGGAAATAACTATATTGGATGAGTCATAAAGCTAAATGAATATGTAATGGATTATGTTTAACTTTGTGTTTTTTTAGATAAATTGTAAAAACCATTTTGGTTTTAGAAAAATTTTTGAGAGAGGAGGAATGACTTTTCTATCGAATGATCTGTTAAATGTTAAATAAAAATAATATTCATTTTGGATATCCATTCCTTGGGTATGAAATGAAGTGGGAATTGATTGAAGCACAAAGAAAGGATGAAATTTTTCTTATGAAATATAAATATATCAAGTAAGTATATTTCATTATATTAATAGATAGTAAAATAATTCCTCTACTCTAGGAAAAGGATCTTGAAACAAAAAATCCATTATAATAACCTCATCTATGATGAATAGGTGGCCTTTTCACAATTTATAGATTTATGATTATTTATTCAATAACCTTATATGGATATCCCACATTTTTATGATCAATGATATCCAACTATCTCTATAATTATTTATATTTTTCCTTTATGTTCATATATTCACTTCCCATATATGTTATCCTACTTGGAAACCTAGTTTTGTAATTATTCTAGATAAACTTAGTATTTCACTTTCTCTCTTATAAAGTGGATGTTTTATTATCCTTTATAAGGATGTGGTATTTTAGGAAATGTATTTTCAAATTTCAAACCCTTGATTATAGATATTAAGAATAAATTGTGAGGACATAATTTATTTAAGGGGTAAAATGTAACACCTTGAGATTTTAAAAGAGGAACATCATATTTAATAGAGTATATGACATGCACCAACAAGAATATAAGAGAATGGGACACCCCAAAAATTTATGATATGTTTATATTTAAATAAATTCAATATCTTTAATTTCATTCAATGCTTGGAACACTGGGTTTGAATGAAACATGATAATCTATTAAAATATTATTATTTAATCATGACCACTATAATCAAGATGTAATGTTTGTTGTTATTAATAGTACTAACTAAATTATCAAACTTTTATGATTTACACATGTATAAATTAAATTAAATGGTGACCTATTTATTAAAATAAAAAAATACTTTGAAAGTAAAAGAAATATTTTTTGAAAAAAATGTATTTTTATAAAAGTTTCATCATGATTTTTGAAAAAAAAAATATAATTATTTTTACCAATTTTTTAAAATTTATTTTAAAAAATAAAAATAATTTTTAATTATTATATCAAATTTTCATAGGGTTAGCTTTTTTATTTTTCTTAAATGTTTCCCTTTTTGATGAATAGTTAAATTACTTATTTTTTTTTAAAAACACTACTGTAAAATACCCTATACCAACGGTTTGGAACCATTGGTAGAGGCCTCCAAACCGTTGGTATAGCCTATACCAATGGTTTGGAGGACTCTTTCCAAGTAAGTCGTGAGGATAGGTCTATACCAAATGTTTTGGGAAAACCGTTGGTATATGTAATATGAAAATCTATACCAACAGTTCCATAAAACCGTTGTTATATATAATTCAAAAAATAATCATTCTCTTGATTGTGATCCCAGCACCTCCCGTTTGTGATTGAACGACCTAACCACTAACCTAACTTACTTTTTTGAACATAATTTCATAAATATATATATGTATTATCATAAGTATTTTAAATTTTGATTTATTTAATGTCCTCTATAAGAATATTCCATTAAAAATACATGTACCTATACCAATGGTTCTAAAAAACGTTGGTATAGGTTCATTGATTTTGGGACCTATACCAATGGTTTTGGACAAACCATTGGTATAGGGTGAACCTATACCAATGGTTTGGCCTAACCGTTGGTATAGGGTCTCTATAATGGACCTATAGGCCCCCCCTATACTAACGGTTTGTCCAAAACCGTTGGTATTTGTCCATATAAGTGACCTATACAAATGGTTTTGGCCAAACCATTGGTATAGGTCCAAATTAGTGACCTATACAAATGAGTTTCCCAAAACCGTTGGTATAGCTCATATTTACAGTAGTGAAAAATCATTTATATTTAAATTATTTAAAAAGATAAATTATATTTTAATATGTATTAAAGTAACTATAGTAAACTTATATTAAAATTTAACTAGTATATGTCATTTTAATCATTTTAATGTTATTGTTTTATATAAAAACATTATAAACTTTTGAAATGTTTCCCTTTGAAAACCTCTATTCTCTCCACGCCTGCTGGTATAATTTTAAATTGAATTCTATCACATCTATAAATTGAATTTATAAAATTCGATTCCATTTTTGGAATTATAATAATTTTTTTATCTAATAATTTCAACTTATTTTTTGACCAAAATTAATATTAGAAATAGTAAAAATCAGTTACCATTGTTAAGGTGACATTGGGTTTAGTGTGAGATTAAACTATGAAGATAAGGGTGAAAATAACTTATCAAAATGTAAAAATATTATTTTATTGAAATATTTCCACCTTATCCTATCAGAAAATTTAACCAAAGTTTATTTTTATGTTTTTTTCTTGTGAATTAATTTTTCATTTTGGATACTTTTGGAAAATTTCCATGTAATTTCCAAGAAGGTTCCCTTTCCTCTCTTATAAAAGGGAACTCCCTAACTTCACTTATTCACACCCATAAATACATTTGGCCCAAAAAACTCATAATACAATATCTCCCAAAAATAATTAAAAATATTATAGAGATATTTTTCCTCCAAAAATTCCATCCATGGGGTCCATAAGAGGAGATCCAAATGAGGTTTCTCTTAGAGAAGTTAATTATATTAAAAATATCTTTCTTCTCTTTCTTATTTTACACCGTAAAATATGAATTAAAAATCATAATATAGTAAAAATATTATATACCATGTACTTATATTTTATTATGTCTATGGAATAATATTTATCTATTACCACATCCATAAAATGGAAAACAAATTCATCTATCATGTGTACGACGGACTACCGCCATATGAACAGATATAGTCTGTTTTTAACAACCACCTTTAAAGGATTTATATAAAGATTTTTTAAAAAACTTTATAATATATTTATGATATTTTTATACTTATATTATTTTAATTTAATATATACATTTTTATGTTCTATTCCATTTCAAATATGATAACATCTCTCATGTGTACGATAGACTACAGCCTTACAAAGTGATGCGATTCATTTTTCACTTATGATTTATATGGAATGTAATAAGGATAAAATTAACAATTATATATGATATATATGATATTATATTTATTATATAAAATTAATATATCCCCCACTAGCTTACCCTTTCACTTATTAGGGGAATGATATTGTATCTTATGAGTATGTACGACTTGTCGTCTCCAAGAAGCAATGAGATTCATTTTTCATGTCCAACATTCTCACAGGGTTATAAAAATGTATCTACCAAGTAAATATTATTTTTAAAAAATAATTATCCTTTTTAGGTTATATATATATATATATCCTAGTCTTAAGAACCTAAACGTTAATGAGAAAATTTGCATGAGAAAACAAGGAAATTAACACCCAAAACAATGAAAACAATGAAATATTATTAAGAAAATGGTGGTAAAATGTTATAGTAGGATTATATATGATATTATAAATATGATATTTCTTTTTATAAATTAATTAAATGCTTAAATCCATCATATATGAGGTACATACACATACAAAGGAAATCAGATCTGAGGTAAGGGTATCTCATCTCATGTTTACATTCATGAGACATATGCCATATTCACCAATTATTTTGATTGTTTGGTGTATATAATTCCAATTTGATATATTATACCATTAATATATTTATCATAATGGTATTTAATGTTTCATTTTGTGTCCTTTATTTTATGGGGCTTGTGATTTATAAGTTACTAATGTGGAAATGGTTTATTTTACAATCTTATCATTATTCAGGAATGTTTACATTTATGTATCCCATGGGAGGATTATTATATATTTATGTATTAAAATGAATCTATTTTGTTCACTTATGGTTATTCATTAACTTTTTATAGTAATAATACCATTTTCCCACTCTTTGGAACTTAAAATGATTGAGAAATTGTTTTTAATAAAATCTAACATTATTTCTCTTTCGGTTGAAAATCATCTTTCATCAAAATCCATATTTTCTAAAACTGCTTCCAAAATTAATGTTAAAATTTTTTAAACGATTTATTAAAGAAAACTTAACACATTTTTTATTTTTTAAAAAAAGGTTTTTAATTTAATATTCATGTCGTTTTCAAAATAATATATGTTAGTATTTTATTAAAAATTTAATGGAGTCTTTGTTTTAATGTGTACGACAAGAACATAATTTTCCACGATCATAAAAAATCAATGTTTTATTGTTTATTTTACAAATATTAAAAAGTAATTTTAAATTGAATGTATTTTCAATTTTTTTTGAATTTTTTTAATGGTAATTTTTAAAATTGAAAGGCTATTTTTCTCAAAAACGGTTTTAGGGATATTTTCAGGGTATATTTATTCATAATGACATCAAAACTATATTTTACGTAAGATATAGAGAGGATATGGTGTATTGATACCATCCTTATTAATTTTCCTAATGGTTTATGATTATTTTTATTGGGGATGTTTAATTTTATTACCATTCACCATTTTACTTTGGATAATTTGTGATTATGTGTATTTATTGTGATAAGAATTAACATTTCATTTGTTAGTTTCTCAAAAATAATTTTTATAAAAATTATATATCATTATTATTGTGAATTAATTGGACTTAGTATGTGATTTTTTGGAACCTCTATAGCCCCTCGATGCATCGATAGGTCTCATGAGATAAACTAGATTGGGATTTGGATGAGGAATTTCTTATTTATTTATATGTATTTGTAAAAGGCCTTAAATTTATGTTCTATATGTCTAGAATTAGGTATTATATCATTTTTAATTTAGTTATTAATATTAAATTCAATTATTAGATTAATTAGAATATCAATAGTTTAGTTTTCAAGCTCATGTGATTATTTATATGGAATTATTTGGTCATTATATATTCCCACCAATTTATGATCAAGTTATTGATTAAATGGAATGTTTTTTAGTTAATTACCTTGTCATATTTATTATTCCATTTCTATTAATATATTCTATTGTAGGCTTACCGTTACTAATCATCAGATCTCACCCCTTTCTTCTCTTTTATTTTCCCAGGACACCAATAAGTGTTTTTTGATTGATATACATGGATAAATCATGAAGAATAATGGAGTTCTCAAATAAAATACTTGATGTATTTTATATTTTAATTTGTAATATGAATTTCATGTTTTTATCCATTTTAGAAAGAATTAGGAACTATTTCATCATTTAGGATGTGATTCCTTATATATTCTGCCAATGAAATAAAGTAGACACTAGCTACATGCTATAGGGGTCGAGATCAGAATAAGAAATCATATACAAGTCATATTGGTTCCTTGGTACACCATATTCATAGAACACATATAATAAACCTTAAAAATGGAATAAAACACTTTTTATATTCAATCATAATTATCTAATGAAAATAATCCATACCTAATGAATTGGGGAGCTATATCAAGATCAACTATAATCAATTCATTAACTATAAGAAGATAGGTCACTACACAAATAAATTCCCCTTGCATTAAGGGAATATAACCAGAATAATTCAAGGGTTCATAATCAAGATTAGGATATTGATAAAGGAAAATTTTAATGATTAATGTTCTTGTGTATTTGGATCCCATAAATATATTGTAAAAGTATTTTATCGATGATATTATAGTTATAAGAATCATGAAAAATATAAGTATTATACTATAGTACTATTTCGTAAATGATTTGAGATCATATAATGAAGGGCATCAAGAAAAAAGAAAAGTGACTTAGTGATATTTTTAATCTCTCTAAAAGAACGTGATTTTAAAAATATAACCCTTAATATGTTCTATATATTTTGATAATAATGACAAATATATTTTAATGGGATGATATTGGTGAATATGAAATTGGTTAGACATTTGATAGATTATGTTATCCTTAATGGAGTTTACTATATGTTCGGATATATGGATTATATTTGGAAATATGAGTATTTATGTTTTGAAGCATTCATGTTTTCATTATGGTTCTATGGTGAATAAGGTATTCACATATTGGGAATGTAATAATAAGGTCAACTTTCTATTTTTTGGGGAATATAATTTTGATTTAGTGACCCACCTTCAAAAATTTTGGACAATGAATTTGGAAACAAAAATTGGATGAGTTTTAAGGTTAACAATTTATATAATGGATTAAGAATATCTTTGGGTTTTATTGGATAAATTTGGATGACCATTTTGGTTTTGAAAAATATCTAGTGGTAGGATGAATGATATATAATTCTAATGATCTGTTAAATGTGCTTTAGTCATAAGAATTCATTTTGGACATTAATTTATTAGATAAATAAATTATGTGATAATTGATCAAATCATAACCAAATGATGAAATTGTGGATATGAAATAGAAATATATCAAGTAATTGTATTACCCTATATTCATATATATTAAAATAACTCCACTACTCTAGGAATGGATCTTTAAAAAAAATTCTATCCTAATACCCTCATTTATTATGAACCAATAGTCTTTTCACACTTTATAGATTTATATTTTTTTGGTTTTTAAACTTCTCTATATCACCCTTTTTTTTATCATTTATCTCAAAAAATATCTATAATTATTTACACTTTTCCTCCTTGTTCATATAATCACTTCCCACATATGTTCCTTTTCATGGAAATATAGTTATGTAATTATTCAAGATGGACTTCATACTTCCCTTTCTATCTTATAAATAAGATGTTTTTTATCCCTTATTAAGATATGGGATTTCAGGAAACATTTTCTAAATGTAAAACTAATGATTATAGAGATCAATATTAAATTGTGGGGACATAATTTATTTAAGGGGTAGTGAATATAACACCTAGAGATTTTAAAATACAAAAATCATATTCTATAGAGTATATAACCCAAAACACAAAGAATAAAAGATAATGTAACTCCCCAATAATTTATGATATATTCATTTTTAAATAAATTATATCTCCTTGATATATTTTAATGCATGAAACAATAGTTTCGAATGAAACATGATACTTTATTAAAATATTATTATTTAAAAATGACCATTATAACCTATCTCTTATGTTTGAGAGTATGAATAATACCAACTAAATTATAAAATTATATGGTTTAAATACGTATAAAATAAATTAAATGGTTATCTATTTATTATAAATAAAATAAGAATCATTTTGATGTAAATAAATGTTTTCTGAAAAACATTATATTTCTAAAAGGATGTTTAGTCATGCTTTGTGAACATAATTTAAATTTATTCATACAAATTTTAGAAACTTTACATCAAAAAATAAAATTAATCTATTTTATCATCCTATCAAAATTTTAATAGGGTTAATTTGGGTACTTTTCTGAAATGTTTCATTTTTTGATGAATAGTGAAAATAACATTTTTTTTAATAAAAATTGCTTATTAATTTAAATTATTTAGAATGTTAAATTATATTTTTAATTGGCTTTAAATTAAAATTAGTTTAATTATATTAAAATTTATATAACTACCATTATTTTTATTACACACTTAAACATGAATTATTTCATAAACTCTTCACTTGATACAACATGGAAGATCGAGAGGTCTAGAGTCTTTGGTGCTTAAAAAAATTACATAATGACTTCAAACATGAAATACAACATCATTTTTGAAAACTTCCTTTACCTGACCACTACATTCCCTCATACATAGCATTGCATCAGATAACATCAGGACATGCATAAGAAAAGGGTGAGCTATAAAGCCCAGTAAGGGAGTAGACAAGGCATAACATAAACAATACAATACATGTTAGGAAATATACATATCAATGGAACATAAAAGAGACATGAACATAAAGGCATGATATAGGATGATTATCATAACATGAAAATGTAGCAACAACACTTAACATGGTATTAGCATGATCCAAGGCTCATTGCACATGGAGAATGAGTAAACCCTCGTTGCACTTGAATTAGCATGAGTAAACCCTTATTGAAATTGAATTAACATGAGTAAATCCTCATTGCACATGAATTATCATGATACTAATCTTTAACCAATGCATTGGAGTGTTATCAGGGCACACCCTTCTTAAACATTTCATTTCATACAGAAGTGTGCCACATGGATCATACAATATGGAATCATTAAAGATCATCAATTATTCCACAATAAAGGAACGTTGAATTCATACATGAAACTCGATAATCAATAATTAAATGTGCATAAAGGTTAATAAACTTCATAGATAAATGGGCATGGTACTCATGACACATTGACTTTGGCTTGGAAAATTGTGGTGCAATTTCAGCAGCATAACGATGTGACATAAGTATTCTTAAGAAATGGTTGATGAGATATAAAGGGTTTTATCATCATATTTCCATGAAATTTACAATAATGGGGTCATATATATATATTTCCCAACAAATGTAATGGAGTTTTAGATTCATAATACAAAAGAATTGCTTGAATGTAATTAAGGAAAGAGAAATTCCTTACAGAATTTTGGCAGTGTAACAGGTGTACATGGGAGGCATTAATGAGAGATAAAGGGTTATCTCATCATTAAAACATAAATAGAGAAGTATGGGGGAGGTTTGAAACCATACCCCAACATTTAAAATTGAAAATAAAAGGGCATAACATTATTAAGAAACTTGGATAAAATGAAAATGGAAAGAATCCCTTACTTGGAAGTGTGGTCCCCAAGGCGTAGGAGGGGCTTGAGAGAGGCTTCTTGAGAGATTTGGGAGAATTTTGATGATTCTAGAGAGATGAGGTCAGAGTTTGGTCAAGTTACAAAGGCTTTGAGTGAAGAGGAAGTGGGAGCTTGGGTGGGTTTATATAGGAAAGGAAAGAGAGTCCTTTATTATTTAGGTTTGGGTCACCGCACATTAAACTAATCCAACCCACAATCCAGCCCATGGTTTTTGCCCATGTTTTTTGAATAAATAGAGTGGAAAACAATATTTTATAAGGAAAATGTCCGAATTTCTTAAAATATTAGGCTTTCTTATGTTGTGGTGAGTCACACTCTCAATGAAATAATTTTAAAAAGATAAAATGTTTTATAAGTCTTGGAGGGTCCACCAAGGCTTTGTAAAATAAATCAAACAAAACTAAAATCACATTATTTTAAGGGTAAAACATATATTGGCTGAACGTAATTTTTACAGTTTTTTATTACATCACTATTGGGTTATTATGATGTCATAAAACACATTATATATTTAAACGGTATTTAATTTTTACCCAAAAATTCACCTATCTCATAAAATTATAAAAAATTCACCATTGGATAATTTTGAAATACTAATTCCAAAAATACTATTTATTTTATCTAAATAATTTTCTAAATATGGGAGTCTTTACTTTTAAAATAAAAACTGACATTTATCGAAAATTCATGGGTTTTTATAAAAACAACTTTCAAGACATAATAAAAATCATTATTTTATTCATAAAAATTATATGATCATTTGTATTTAATAAAAACTAATTTATTAATAATAGTTTATTAAAATGTTATTTTATTCAAAAAAATCCATTAATTCATCAAAATATATTTCTTAATTGAATATTAACTATAAATGATATTTTTTCTTTACAAACTATTACAATGTAAAAATAATAAAATAAATGTATATTATCTATAAAAAATGTACATAATAATAGTTCTAGGGTCTTGTTACATAACCCCTTATTACACCTTCATAAGAACTAATGGTATGGTGTGCGATGGTGACAGACTCTTAGGGTGGCTCAGATAACATTTATCAGGTGGTAATCTCTATCAATTTACACTTCTCCCATTGGATGTTCCGTTCGCGCTTAACATGTTGAAGCTTGGCTTGGGATTGTCAATAGAAAAGTCCAATGATGTCACCTACCTTTCATGTTCCAACAAATGGGATTTGTACGGGGCAAGTATACTGGATGAGGTCATCGCTTCCTTTGTCTGATTAAATTGGGTTTGTTAAAGCCCTATATTTTTTATAATCATGTGACCACTGTTCAACAACTATATTAGCAATGGTCAAAATTTTTAATGGTATTCTAAAATCCCAAAACATAAGACCAAGGAAGTGTATATGTTTTGCATAACCATTCTGCATAATAATACATTTAATTAGATCAAGAGGAATTTTCATTGATAGAAGTTTGGGTCATGACAATCTTCCCCCCTTATGAAATTTCACCCTCAAAATTTCATTTTACATTCTAAGCTACAAACAGGTGCAGGTAGTTTTCCTTCATTGCCTCCTCTAGTTCCCATTTTGCCTCTTCGTACTTATGGTTTCTCCATAGTACCTTAACCAGGTGGGTAGTCCTGTTACATAGAACATTATCTCTACTATCCAAGATCTTAACTGGATTTTCTTCATAAGAAATCTCATCCTCTAACTGTACTACTTCTAAAGAGAGTTCATGTGAAGGGTATTTTATGTACTTTTTGAAGAGGGATACATTAATAAATCATGTACTTTGGCCATGGTAGGTGGAAGTGCAATTCGATAGGCCCCAGACCTGACACGATCAAGAATCTTGAAGGGGATGATGTTCCTAGGACTTAACGTCCCTTTCTATCAAAACCTCATGACCTTCTTCCATAGAGATATGCATAGAAATATCATGTATCAAACTTTGAACTCAAGGTATCATCTACGGTTATCTATATAACTCTTATGTCGACTTTGGGCTTCCTTGATATGATTTTGAATGGTTTTCACCTTCTCCACCATTTCTTCGACAATTTAATGTCCTAGTAGCTTACGATCACTAAGTTCATCCCAACACGTTGGTGTTCTTCACATTTTCCCATAAATGGATTCATATGGTGCCATTCGGATGCTCGAGTGGAAACTTTTATTGTAAGAGAATTCAAATAGTGGAAGAAGTTAGTCCCATCCTCCTTTGAAGTCCATATAACATGATTTCCAATGTCTGAATAGTTCACTTAGATTGGCCATCAGTTTGAGGATGATATGTTGTACTGAAGTTTAGTTCAGTGCTTATATCATGTTGGAGACTTTTCTAGAACATCGAGGTGAATCTCAGATCACGATCAGATACAATAGATAGAGGTAATCCATGAAGCATTACCACTTCTTTGATGTAAATATGTTCAAGTTGATCCAATGAAAACTCCTCTTGAATCTCGATAAAGTTAGTTGTCATCATAAGATGATCCCCAACGAACCATATGGAATTGTTTTCTCTGGATGTCCTTGGAAGTCTAGTGACAAAGTCCTTGGTAATGTTATCCCACTTCCATGTTGGTATGGGTAGTGGTTGCATCATCCCCTTAGACTTTTGCCTCTCAGCCTTCACTTGCTGATATACCAGGCACTTTGATGTATATTCAGCAATCTCCCTTTTCATGTTTTTATAGAAAAAGTTTTCTAAGAGATCCCAATACATTTTTGTGATCCCTCGGTGAATAGAGAAGGTTGAGCTATGTGTTTCATTAAGAAGATCATTTTTTATCTATGGATCAGATTGTACATATAATCGTGACCTAAATCACACAATTACATCCTTGTCAACCACAAACTCTGAGGATTTACTATTTCTAATAGCTTCCACCCTTTTCAGAATTTCCACATCCTTTCTTTAAGAATCCTTTATTTTCTCCATGAGGGATGGTTAAGCAATCATTTAAGAAATGATTGATAATGTTCCTCCCTTAAATACTCCTAGGTTCATCCTCTTCAAATATAAGAAGATTATATCCTTTTCAATTCTCATCATTGATAAAGATGTCAGATCCTTTCTACTTAGAACCTCTGCCACCTTGTTTACCTTACCGAGAGGGTAGTGGATTGACCATTCATAATCCTTGATGAGCTTTATCCATCTTTGTTGGTTTTTGTTAATCTCTTTTTGTTTGAATATATATTTTAGGCTCTTATGATTAGTATATATAACACACATCTCTCCATATAGAAAATGCCACCATATTTTTAATGAAAAGATCACAGTTGCCAACTCCAGATCATGCGTGGGATAGTTTTGCACATGGATTTTTAGCTGCCTTGAGGTGTAGGCTATCACTTTATCATTTTTCATTATCACCAAACCTAAACCCATCTTTGAATCATCCCTGTACACCACAAATAGTTCTCTACTTATTGGGAGTGTGATCATTGGTGCAGTGATAATCCTCCTTTTTAACTCCTTGAATCTCTCTTCACATTCATCACTCCAAGAAAACATTACTGCCTTCAAAGTTAACTTTGTAAGAGGGTTGGAAAATTGTGAGAAATTCCTCTCAAATCGACAATAATATCTAGCTAACCCTAAGAAGCTACAGATGTTTGTTATCGATGTTGGCCTCTGTCATCCCTCGATTGCAGCTGTCTTGGAGGGATCCATAGGTATCCTATTGCTTGTGATGATATGGCTTAAGAATGAGACCTCCTTCAACAAGAACTCACACTTGTTTTACTTTGCATAAATATTATCCTTTCTCAAGGTCTCTAGTACAGTGCTTTTATTCTCATCATTCTCCTCCTCAGTTTTGAAGTATATAAGAATATCATCTATAAATATTACCACAAATTTGTCAAGGTAATCTCTAAAGACTATATTCATCATGTCCATAATGATTGGTAGAGAATTGGTGAGTCCAAAAGGCAATAATATGAATTCATAGTGCTTTTACCTTTTACTAAAAGCAGTCTTGGGTATATACTCATTTTTCACCCTTACTTAGTAATATCCCGAGCACAAATGCACCTTGGAGAAGTATTGTGCTCCACGTAACTGATTGAAAAATTCATCAATTCATGGAATAGGATACTTGTTCTTTATTGTTATTTTTATAAGATCACAATATTCAATGTAAAGGTGCATTGACCCATCATTCTTCTTGATAAAGAGGACTGGTTCACCCCATAGTGAAGCACTTGGGTATATAAACCCTTTATCTAGATTCTTCTGTATTTGTTTGTTTAGATCCTCAAGCTCCACAATAGCCACTATATACAGAGTCTTGGATAGTGGAAACATCCCAGGTATAAGGTCAATTAAGAATTCAACATCTTTTCTTGGAGGAAGACCAGGAAATTCCTTAGGAAACACTTCAGCGAATTCCCTCACAATAGGCATGTCTTCAAGGATGGTTACTTCCTTAGACTCAATCATCTGATCCAAATACATGTTTTCATAGGGCCATAATATCCATTCCTGAAATGGTGGTGCTAAAAAAGATTCATATTCTTCCTTGCAATTATATATAACTATTAATTTTATCCTTATTTAATTTCATGTGTACGACAAACTACAACCTCACGAAGCGATGTGATTCATTTTTTAATTATCTTTTACATGGAATATAATAAGGATAAAATTAATAATTATACATGATATATATTATATGATAATTATTCTATAAAATCAATATACCACTAATTCCTTACCCTTTCACTCATTAACGGAATGAAATCATAGATCATACATATGTATGGCCCACCATCTCCACGAAGCGATGAGATTAATTTTCCATGTCCAATATTCATAAATAGTTCTAAAAATGTATATAATGAGTAAATATGATATTAATAAAGTTATTATAATTATATATGATATATATATATATATCATATGAATAAGAACCTGAACTTTAATGACAAAATGAGCATGAGTAAACAAGGAAATTAACACCTGAAATAATGAAAATAATGTAATTTTGCTGACAAGAGGGTGGTAAAATGTTATAAGAGGATCATATATGATATTAAAAATAATATTGTGTTTTTTTTATAAATTAATACCATGATTAAAACCATTACGAAGGAGGTATATACACATACGACGAAGATCAGATATGAGGTAAGGTGTTCTCATCTCACTTTTACTTCCATAAGAGATATGTCACATTGAACACTTATTTTATTTTTGTGGTTTATATACTACCCTTTTATATGTTATATCGTGAATATATTTATCTTTATGTTATTCAACCTATTTTTATGTCATTTATTTATGGGGGTTTATAATTCAGATGTTATAATAATGGTAAGGGTTTATTTTACATCTTATCATTACTCAGGTTTGTTTATATTTATGTCTACCTTGGGGAATTATTTGATATTAATATTGTGAAATTAATATAATTTACTATACTATGGCTATTAATGAATATTTTCAAATAATAGTACAATTTTCTCACACTTTTTCAATTAAAATGATTGAGAACTTGTTTTTAAGAAAATATGACTTTAATTATCTCTTCGGGTGGAAATAACTTTACATAAAAACCCATGTTTTATATAGAGGTTTTGAAAAATTACTTTAAAAATTTCAAAATAATTTTTTGATTAAAATTTTATCCATGTTTCCATTTTTTAATTTTTTTTGAAAAGAATCTTCATATTTTTTTTCAAAACAATGGTTGTTTGGATTTTAACAAAAATGTGAATGGAATATTTGTTATAACATGTATGACATGAACATAGTTTTTCACCATCATAACCAATAAATGTTTTAATTGTTATTTTTAATGTTTTAAAATATTATTTTTAGTGAAAAATAAATTCAAAATGTTTTTTGAACTTTTTGTTTTCAAAAATTAAGGGTTATTTTTTTTAATTTTTTCTAAGGATCCTTCCATGGTATTTGTATTAAAAATAACATAAAAACTATATTTTAATTATGATATAGTGAGGATATTTTGTATAGATACCATCTTTATTATTTTTCGAGATGGATTATGATCAATTTGAATTGGGATATACAATTTTATTACCATTCCCCATTTTACTCTGGATGGTTTATGACTATGTTTACTGATTGGGGAAGGAATAACAATTTGATTTTTTAGTTTTTCAATATGAATGTTTATGTGGATTATTCTTCAAATCTTTCACATGAGGAATTAAATGTACATATAAAGTGATATATGGGAACCACTATAGCCCCTATATGAATTAATAGGTCTCATGAGATATACTATATTGGGTTTTGGATGAGGCCTTACCCATTTATTTGGATTTATTGGAAAAGTTATCGATGACATGTTTTAGATGTATGGAATTATTAATTATATAATTATTAATTTAGTTATCTATTTTCCAAGCGATTAGTTTATTAGTTATTATATCCATGGTTATGTTTTCAAGCTCATGTGATTATTTATTTGGAACTATTTGATCATCATTTATCCCTTCAATATTATTCTCAAGTTATTGATTAAATGGAAAGTGTTTTAGTTATTTATCTTACCATATTTATTATTCCTTTTCTATTCATAGATTCTACTATATGCTTGCCTTTACTGATCATCTAATCCCACCCCATTCATATGTTTACTTTCCCCAGGATACCAAGAAGTTTTTTGAGATTGATATAAATGGATATGCTCTGAAAAATAATAAAATTATCAAAAAAAATACTTTATCTATTTTATGGTTTCATTTTTAATATGAGTTTCAAGTATGTATCTAGTTTACCAAGAATACTAAACTATTCAGCCCTTCAAAAACTGATTCCTTTAAAATTATTCTAATAAAATAAAATAAACACTAACTCTAGGCTACTGGGGTTTAGGTTGCATGAAGAAATTAGAAAAGTCATATAGGTTCCTTGGTACATTATATTCATAAAAACCAAACAAAAACCCTTATAAGTTGAATAACCTACTTGGTTAATTCAAACATAATTCTCTAAAAAACATAATCCATACTGAATGAATTAGAGTGATGTATTGACAAGACCTATCTATATAAGAAAAAAACATCTATTAAATTAATTAAACACATAATAGAAATAATTTCAATCATAAAATCATAAAAATATTTTTTTAACCCATAAGAAAATCATTTTCAAAAACTAATATTTTCATTTTCTTTAAAACCCTATTTTCAAATTTAAATACAAAAAAAGTGTAGGAGGGTTTTGATTTGTTGAATGAAAGGAATATTATAAAAGAATACAAGCATAAAATAGTGTCTTTAGTGGTAGGATAGTTAATGGGCATCATATGTGTTAAAATGTATCATTTCATCAGAATTTTGTAAAGAATGTCAAAACATTCTGTATAAATTAAGTAAAAAATATTCAATTTAAAAAATATTTAAAGTGAAAAGGGAGAAAAAAATTACTTATTATTTATTATTTAAATATAAATATATCCATAAAATTATTTTATGAATATAAACATTAGGAAAAATATATACAAATTATATCATTAGAACATTTAAAACAAGATTTTAAGTTAATGTGTCCCTTAACTCAATATTGACTTAAAACATACATTATTTACCATCTTGAATAAAATATTTATGTTATTTTTTTTAATTTCATAATAAAATTTTGAGGTTTTTTATTCTATTTATTTCACTTATATCCATGCTATAATTAATTATTTAACCAATAAAGTTCATGATAGTGTTTTTGAGAACATTTAGCTTATATATTCAAAATTACATCGGTAAGATTACTATGGTCAAATAGTTCATGATAATATCATTTAAATAAAATTAATCATGATTTAATTATCATATTTATATATTAATTATAATTTTATAAACAACCATGTGATTTAGTTATTAAAAATGAACAACATTACAAGGTAAGGATGATAGTCTGTACATACACATGAGTAACATTTCAATTTTACAACAAGCATTAGGGAAATAAGGTAAGTATCATTTTATCATTAAATAATTAATATTTTATCATAAATATCATATTATCTATTTTAATACACTTATATATGTTGGATTTTTTTATAGGAAAAATTTCTTGTACTTTCATTACATGTATAATTGTTGTACTGAATATTAATAAAAGTTCTTATTATGTATTTTTCTTTATTCTACATGACTATAACAAAATATTATACTAGAGTATACATCACATTGATATATTCATATCAGTTCTCTATTATGATGAGAACCATGAATTTATATGATTATATTCTTAAATAATGTTTTTTAGTTGGATAACATATGATGATGGGACATCTAGTACATAGACTACCAAGTGTGACTACTCATAAGCATATGAGACTTCTTCTAAAGAGGATTTCACTTGGTAATCTCTAAGATAAGAAATTATGAGGATCGACCCACCAGTAGAAATTAAACATATTTTTTTCATCCAATATTCATATATGTGAGCATGTGTAATGGTCTATAGAATTTAATATTATCATTAGTTTATGTCATGACCCAGAAACTTATATTTGATGATAAAAACCATGATGAGATATGTTTGTGGTGATGTAGGGTATATTGGGTGAATCATGATTCACATGTCATTAATGGATAAGTTGAGGAAGGATTTTTACCTTCCATCTCTACCAAATTTGATATCTTAGACATTATATTGGAATATAATCATTGCCTTTAATTTCATGGACATGGTTTAAATATATATTTATTTTAGACATTACAAGAAATACTCATCAAACACATAGGTTGGTGGCACATATGTGAAACCTATGTGACTAGATATTTTGATAGAGGAATTATATTACACATTGAGCATTTATATGTGGTTGTCATCATGGGAACATTAATTTTGTTATATTGAGTTAGTTGACACATTACTGGGCAGTAATCTTAGAATTTTGGCAAGCCTAACTAATACCAATGAGAAAGAATCCGGGAGGTTCAAACCATATGGGATTATGATGATCTTGATTAAATTCTATGGAAATTTAATTAATTGAGTAATTATTACTTTCAAGAATGTGGGATAATATTATTTATGTTTTGTTGATCATAAATATTTATTGATGAATGAAATATTAAAATTAAATATTTATTCAAGTTTTCAATAAAAGCTTGAGGAGTTAGAAAAGACCAAGACTGTGACCATTGAGAAATATTAAATAACAAGACGGTTAAATATTATTTCCTATTTCACATGTTGGCATGAAAAACAAAATTATAATAATAATATAATTATTTCATGGCATCCAGTTTATTAAATGTTAATATATTATTTATAGGAAGATATATAATTAAATAATTATTTTAGCATAAACCTTGGCTATATAAATAGCTGGTTTTTTTCAATTGGGTTGGGTTTGCAATAATAGATCCATGCTATCAAAATAGAGAATTGTCGCACACAAAGAATTATCTATCTAATCCTCCTTCTATCACCTTCTCACGAATTTGAAACATAAGAGATATTCCTTCAAGACTGAAGGAATAATGACAAAAAAAACAATAAAAGAAAATTGATTCTTTTTTCTAGAACCATAGGATCGATTGGCGTTACATGGAGATCTAAAGAGTACATATGAATCACCGAGAGAGGGATCTATCCATGGATCCTCACAACATAATCAAGGAACTCCTAAAGGGTCTTTTCATATGATCAATTTTCACATAGAAAAAATATTATAATCCTAGGTATTCATTTATTCTGACGTTAAATAATGTAATTATAAATTTTATATGCAAGATCCTCACTTTTGATTTTGGAAATAGAATTATTAAAAGAAATTTTAATATATCACCCACCACCGCAGACTTATACTATGCCTGAAACCAAAAATTGGTATCAAAGTGGTTGTGTTTAAATTTTTAATTATTTATTTTATTGTCGATCCACACACAATAATGGTCAAATTTTCATTTCATATTATTTTTTCCTTTATTTTATTCTAATTTACATGTTATTGACATATTAACCATGTTCATTCAATGTTTAATTTTCTTAAAGGACTAATAATATATGAAAAATCACTAGATAATCTTTTGGGAACCATGTGATACTAATAGACTGGAGCATTTATGATATACATGACTTGTATGTGGTGAAAAAAAAATCCTTTAGTTAATCAATTTTTATGTCTAAGATAAACTCCAAGTTATGTAGACACATGAAATTAGAGATACATGGTGTGTTTCTGGAGTGTACATGTCATGTAGTATCTCTCTTGAGAATACACTAAGTATTTTAGTGTGTTTCACAAGAACATGAAATTTGAATCACATTGCATTTAGATAGCCAATACACATTGTGTAATCAACCATGATACATGCCGAAGACCCAAGAGAGTTTCTCATGAACATGAAAATTAGATACACGATGTGTAGATAGCATGTACACTCCATGTAGTCCAGCCAAGTCAACATACTAAATCCCAAGGGTTGTGACCCGGATACATGTAATCTTAGGTACACGACGTGTAGCTTGATTTCACACACATAGTACAATCCCAATTAAAGGATAAATTAAGATGCATTAAATTGAGAATTGAATCATGAAAACCTTATTTATTTAATTGGAAAATTTAGTGTTTGAAAATATAATAGGGGTTTAAATTAGAACATTTAGTCATCACTCACCTCCTTAGGGGTTTTAATCTATTTTAAGGGTTCCCCCTCATCCCTTGAAAGGGGGACATTCAATTTTTATTACATGTTATTGATGAGGTGTACATTCAATTTTTATTACATTCATCTAGTTCTAGTGAACTCATAATGTATCATGAAAACATGGATGTTTATAGAATTCTTGAGCACATCTGTAGTCTTTATAAAGAGGGATATAGTTTGATATTTCCTAGGTGATCTTTCATATCATGATTAGAGAGGGTTCTCTAGATGGGCCTCACATGGTTAATATCGTTGGATATATTAAGCACCTTGATGTTGTAGGGTTAAAACTTCCCAAAGAATTGGGTTTTAATCTCATTCTGGAATCAATACCTTAAAGATTATCTAGATTTTTTTTAAGTTTAATATGAAAAAAATTAAGAAGCCTATTGAAAATATTCTTAATCTTCATCACCAAGTTAGATAAGGATACGAAGCATGAAAATATTTCCATCCTTACACTGAATAAAAAGAAAGTAAAAGAGAAGAGATGTAAACCTAAATTTTCTTCACACCCTTTCATGAAGAGGATGTTCAAGTGAAAAAAAAGTAAATTTAATGTTATATATTTCACATGTTGCAAGAAGGTCCACCGGAATAAAAATTTCACCCATCCAAAGAACCAAGGGGAATATTCAGGTGTTTTTATTATCGATTGTAATTTATCCATTTATACAAACTGGGTATTTCATGTAGATTTTTGTGATAACATATGTATTAAAATAAAAGAACCAAATAGATATAGAAAGACTGACTGAGGGGGTGATGAAGCTAGAGGTCTTCGAGACCATCAAGATATTATTTATAAACATACACTACCACAGAGATGTAGGGTTGAACCCAAGAGTAGTTAGGTGAATAATTATAATGTTTTATTGAAAGAAAACTTCACTATTGTCAGTAGTGGAGGAGATGAAAAAAATAATAATTTTTTTATGATTTTCTTTAGATAACAAAAATGAGAAAACAAGATCTTTACAAAGAGACTAAATCATACATTACAATGCTGAAAAACTAAAGAATTACAGTGCACTAATATATAATAGAAAAAAAAGGAGAAAAAGATCAAGTAGGACACTCAAG
The DNA here is from genome assembly GCA_963277665.1 of Viscum album. Taxonomy (NCBI): domain Eukaryota; kingdom Viridiplantae; phylum Streptophyta; class Magnoliopsida; order Santalales; family Viscaceae; genus Viscum; species Viscum album. The sequence goes on along the minus strand of OY728143.1, from coordinate 1,361,919,957 downwards.
AATTCTAATCTACCATTTTAAAGAATGTGTCCTCCACAACTCTTTATTGAATCACATCTCAAATATAAGGGTAAAGAATCTCCCTCGGTATGAAATTCAACACACATAAGACTGGACCAAGGAGTTCTCCACTAAAAAATCAATCTAACTACTTGACTGTTTGATAAGGTAAACATTTGGAATAAAATTCACTATAAAACTCCAACTGTTGATGATGTTAAGGCTCTGATAAAATAATTGATGATCAACCTCTCTAAATGATCTTGAAATTTTGTATTTGAAAGAAATATTTTTGAGGTGAAACAATTAAAAATAGAATCCTAATCAACCTTTCCAAATGATTTTGATTCTTAAAAAATAATGAAATAGCATAAAGAAATTTAAAAAAATAAAGCATTAGGTTTCAAATTCCCTTGGTAATAAAGTATTATACTAAGATCATTTTTGATTTAAAACAATGAAAAAAATCCAAAATCCTAGTAAAACATTAAGGATAGAGGGAGGAAGAACTCCCCTAGTGTTTCTATTCTCTCGGGCTACTTGACCTTCAAGCTGTCTCGAGTCTACTGGATCTACACTGCTTCTCTCCAAGGATCTCCTAGGAGTTTCTGATCATAAAAAGTGTGATCCTGGAATTGTCGAATGAGAGTCTCCCCCCCCCCACTTCTCTTTTTTCTACCTTTTAAACTTCCTATCATCTACTACACGTCACCCCTATTTTCCACTGACTTCCATTGTTCTTCATCTTCACACGATACATGTGCGTTTTTTCATAAACTACACATCACTTTAGTTTTTCTCTCATAACTAAATTTGGACCAGTTCGTTGGAGTGAACCTGGTCGGGATTCTGTATATGCTTAGAACATACATAGAAAAACAAAATAAAAATAATAGTTAAAACATTATTAAATCAAAATAAACGTAATTAATGAGTTAGATAATTTGTTAAATTATTTGAAGTTATTTATTATTAATTTATCTATTACTAAAGTTTGTATATTTCAAAGATTATAACTATTATTATTTTTAGATTAAAATTTTATAATTTTATTAAGTTAATAATTTTAATATTATTATTTACGTTTTTTAGTTAATTTATTAGGTTTATAATTTAAAGTCAGATTAATATTTTTTAATTGATTGTTAAATTAATACTATTATATCTTAATTATATTTAAATATTAAATAAGATAAATTAATTATTTTATTTTATTTTATTTTGTTATTATTTAGTTAATATTTATTTTTTTTATTAAAATTAATCCCCCCCAATCATGTTGTGCAGGGGGGTTGTTGTAGCTTCTCCAGTAAACCCAGAGGCGGTTCGAACAGGTCAGGGGGTCATGCGGGACGACGGCTGGCTGGGATCGGCGACTCCTCTCCTTGCGGCGACACTGCATCCCCGACTTTAGCACATCACCACAACCGTGGTGTGGGGTGTGCACAAAGGAGAACTGGTGAAACCATCGGCGTAGGTAGCAGGGAAGGAGGGTGACACCAACAGGGTGGAAATAAGGCTTCGTCGGTGTTGGTCTACGACGCGAGTGTCGGTATCACGATATGCTACCGATAGTTAATGAAAATGGGTGTGATGTCGGTGGAAAAACACGTCAGTGGTAGGGATTTGTGAAAGCAGCATCGGCGTGAGGCTATGGAACCAACACCGACGCAAGGATTGGAGTAGTGAATCAATAAAAAAACTACAAAACAAAAACATGAATTAAATTAATCTAAGGAATCAAAAACCAACACTTAACTTAGTTAAGGTAATTAATTGATTAATGAATTAAATTCACAAAACTATAATATACTTAAACTAAAACTAAAATAAGTTAACTAATAAAAAAATTCTATTATTGAACAAATTAAAATTATGCATTATAATTTCAAAGTTAAATTATTAATTAAAACACTTAAATTAATAAACTCAATTAAAATGAAATAATATTGATCAAAGATTAAAGGTAATTTTTTTAAATAACTTGATTAAAGATACACCAGTGAGTGAAAAATAACTACATCAGTGTCTAAATGAGTCACTAACAATAGGAAGACCATGGGGTGCATCGGTTTCCTGTGCTACCGACAGTTAGTGTGAGCGCTTCGCTGTGACCAACAGACTAAAAAAACATTGACTTAAACATTTTACTACATTCATGAAATTAAAAAATTAAAGTTTTAACAATCTAAATTAATTAATCAAATAAATAAATGAACACTTAAAATTAAAGGAACGTTATTTTATTAAATTAAAACTTAAATTGTTAGCTTATATCAAAACTAACAGAATAATTAAACATAAATAAATAAATTAAGTTATTTTATTTTAATCAGTCTAAATTTAAATTTAAAATATCTTCTTTAAAACTAAGTTAATTAATATGAAAATAAAAAAATGGTCAATTGATTAATTAATAAACATGTCATATAACAGATTTTAAACAACACAACCATTTTTTTATTAAATTAGAAAAGTAAGTGAGAATAAATTAATTATTTTTAAGACAAAAATTACATAATTATTTATAAAAATCGATTAATTTATAAATTTAATTATAAAAATACTAAAGTACATTTATTTAGAAAAAAATGAAAAATATTATAATAAATTCATTAAAAATTAATTAAATTGATGTGGTAAACTGTGTAAAAATAATGCCACATCAAATTCCCCCACAATTAAACGTTGTCTGTCCTCAAACAATCCCATGTTTTTTCATCATTGAAAAAATTAAGATTTTAATGATTAAGCTCAAATAGTTGCATGTCTATCATTTCAAGATAGAAGACTGAAAAACTAAGTTTAGTCTTAAGAAATAAAATTCTAAAAAGATTCCTTTCCTAGAACAATAACTCAAATGGTTATCAAGATATAAAAAATCATCTACCAGAGAAGGTGTCTTGCCTCAAATATGACTCTCCTTACTGACCCATTTCAATCCGAACTTAAGTTCTAAGTTCAAGAGTGACAATAGGTTAAATAAATGTGGAATTTTATGCTTAAAAAAAGGAACTTTGTTCTTTGACATCACCTAGGTTCCAAAAATAAATAAAAATGTTTTTTTGAATCACCAAATTGATACACCATAAATAACCCCCATATAAACCAATTTTCACCTTCTTCATTTGGCATTCGTCATTCCCCTGACCTTAATGAACCCATTTTTGACCCTAAACACTTTATTCTATTTTCCCAAGCCATGTAACATATGTTAAGCACTGTGTAATGCACTTATTCAAAGTGTACAGAGGGATTATAGCTAACAAAAACACACTCAGTATCTAGGGTCCCAGAGATTCAATGTGGGATCCCCAATTCCCTAATTACTCTAGTTTCAAAATATTTATATAATAAAATTTAAATTGTCTTACTAATGAGATTAATTTAAAAAATTAAAATAATGGTGAGTCTTATAGAATGAAGTTCAAACTTTTATTTCCTAAGGCTATGATCTCAACTCCACAAACAGGTAACCCATATCACTCTCAAAAGTAGTTCCTAAACCAAAATTTTCTTTAAATCACTAAGTAAATTCACTCAATAATCATCCACCCATATTAATTTTATATTCAAATCAAGTCTTAACTGCCAACAAGATACTGTCCTTAGGCAAGAACCATTTGAGAAATAGTTTGAATCCTAAAAAATAAAAAAAAAGAATTTCAAAAAAATGTACCCATTTTTTTTAAACAATCAAGTTGGGAATTGTTGGGATTTTATTTAATTGTAGATTAACTCAGTCAAGAATTGACCCCCGCACCCACACTTAAAACCCAAATTTGTCCCCAAAGTTGAATTACAAATGGAGAAGAACAATTAATCAGTTAAAATTTAAAACATATTTTCAATTTAGTAGATTTATGACATGTTAGGGGTCTCATTGAAGTACAAAAAGTGTGTTTTCGACAATAAATAACTTAGCAGTAGGTCCACATGATATATCCAATGTAAAGACCCGTAAAATTGAAGGGAAATTTTTTCTTAATTTTCTTTAGAATTTTACAAGAGCGCGGTTTCAGACGGCACCTGATTCCGAGGCCCAGAGTGCCCGGAATTAATTTCCGAAGTTTGGCTCGGGTACGTTCAGTGAACGAACGAGCGGGAATTCCTAACTTTTGATCCGGTGCTCGGAATTGAAATCCAAGGGCACCGATGAACTCACAGCGCCGATAATCGCTTAAAGAGACCTTTTCGGGAGTTGCGTTTGTTGCGGGTTGAAAGTTAATTTTGGGGATTTTAGTTTGAGTTAAATAAAATTTGTGTAGAACAAATTTTATTATAACTTGATAAAACCTACCAAAGGGGGTTGGAAGTGGGACCCACACCCACTTAACCTCCCTTGGGAGGATTAAGTGTGGTGGGGCCCACACGAACCCCTAATCCTTTCAAATTCTCCCAACTCCCTTAACGCCTCATTTGTTGACTTGAGTTACTTATTTAATTATGGGAGTTAATCGTTTTGAATTTCAAACTTTTGAAATTCTATTGTGTTATGTAATAATAAAATAAGTTGTTGTCTTATTTTATTTTGGGTTATTTGTTTGTCTTCTTGAGAGGTGGAGAGCTCTTCTTTTTCTTCAACTCTGACGATGAACTCGAAGAACGTTCATCTTGACGAAGAACGCTCAAGCTCCGACGAAGAACGCCACACCTCCATTCTTCGTTTACCGTGTCAACGAAGGGGACGCCACTTCTTCCTCGGACAACCTTCGTCGGCGTACAAGTTTCGCCAACGACCTGTCTCTTCGAACGCATCCCTTCGTCATCGGATTTGACGAACGGCTACCGCGACGCCCGACCTCCGCGACGTCGTCTTCCGCGGAATGTTCACAATCTTCGAACCTTATACCCGAGGTAGGGGTTGTTGATTTCATTTTGGTTTCCTTATTTTTTATTCTTGATCGTGAATAGCAAGTCTAACTTGTGGCTTGAATTATTTAAGTTGCGTTATTATTTTAACGTGAGGGGGCCGGACCGCACGAACACGGCCGAACCCCCCTCCATCGTTCTTGTTTATTCTTGCGGGTGGAAGTAAGTGGCGTGGTGCCGTCGCACCACGCGGATAAACGTGCTTTTATTTTACGCGGCGCCGTCGCGCTACACCGAGGTAGAATCTTCAAGAACGCGACGCCGTCGCGCCGCATTGAAAGGAATCAAGGCACGGCGAAAGGGGCGCGGTGCCGTCGCACCGCGCCGGACGACGAACACCGCGGCCGGTTCCGGGCCGCGGCGGGACGAGGAGACCGCGGCCGGTTCCGGGCCGCGGCGGAAGAGAAGACCGGCGGCCGGGCCGCCGGTGTCGGAAGCCGAAGGGGGGACCGGAATTTCCGGTCCCGTTGGAGAAAACCGGCCGGCCAGCTGGCCGGCCAGAAGGCATTAAACCGGGGGAATTAATCCCTCGTCCAGCATGTAAAACCCCCCTCTTTAAGAGGGGGGCGGTTCCATGAAAGGGGGGCAGCAGCCCCCCGGTTCTCTTTTTTAAACCGGCCCCCACGTGGGGGCCGTTTGTTGCAAAGGCGCGGCACAAAGGCCGCGCCGCTTCAATCAGCGGGGGCTTAGCCCCCGCGTGCGGCCCCTCGCGGCGCCAGGCCGCCGCGGCCCGCCGCGCCGCCTGCCGCCGCCGCCGGCCACCGCGCCGCCCCAGGGGGGGGGGGGGGGGTCGGGCCGGGTCGGCCCGGACCCGGACCCCCCCGTTTCGAACTAGAATCAGTTTTTGGGCCATATCTTGAGCCTCGGACCTCCGAATGACGAACCGTCTACGGCAACGCGATCCTTGGATCGAGATGGTCGTTTCGGTATATCGCACTCAAGGTTTCGGTTTACTTTGAGTTCGGCCGGGTTGGTTTGTTCACGAAACCAACCGGGCCTTCGGAGCGGAAACGCTCATATCTTGAGCTACGGACGTCCGATTGATGTGCCGTCAGTCGCGTTGTGTTCCTATTAGTGAGACGGATCTTTTGGAATACTCCGCCCGAGGTTTGGACGCAGGTGGAGTACGGTCGGGTTGGTTTAGCCTTAAAAACCAACCGGGCCCCGGAGAGGAAAATTCCAATTACTCTCAGACCGGGCGTCCGATCGACGCGCCGTCTGTTGCGTTGAGTTCCTGTTGACGATACGGAACTTTTGGATACATCAACTCTGGTCTTTGTGACAGTTGATGTATCAGCCTCTCGGCTCGTGGAGCGGACCCTCCGAACGAGCTTGCTGTGTGCGGGAACCCTAGTGCTGGCTGCGACTGCTACAACTGCTACTACTGCTACGACTGCTACTGTGACTTCGACGACGACAGTACAGAGATCCTGTGTGGATTCGACGACGACGACTACAGCACTCAGCGATCCTACGTGGATCAGTGCTACAGGTCCTGTGTGGGCCCGATCCTGTGTGGGTCCTTGCGCTCAGCGGTTCTGTGTGAGCCAGCGCCTACAGGTCCTGTGTGGGCCCGATCCTGTGTGGGTCTTTGTGGGGGTTAGTTACCTATCGATCCTTCGTGGGTCCGACGACTTAGATGGATCAGTGATCATCTTTATCGTCCTTGAAAAAGTATACATGTGTGAGCTGAATCCTATTGCTTTCCTGTGTGGATTGTGTTGTGCAATCCTGTGTGGTTTACGTTTTGCTTTCCTGTGTGGAATACGTTTACTATCCTGTGTGGACAGAGTTGTACTTGGGCTCGGAGGTTGGAGCGTATTTGAATTGATGACTTAGGTATATGTATGGGCATATACCTAAGCAGTGTCGGTTGTTACTTCGTGATTGTACTTTTTCTTCGTGGTTTATCCTTTGTGGATTTTGAGAGACCTTCAGGGGTCTCGGGGTCCCTACTGAGTAGCTTATACTCACCCCTGCACGGGCTTTGCCCGCACTACGTTGTGTTGGTTGCAGACGACGGACAGCGTTGACCTTAGCTGAGGCTTGCACAGCGGGACGGTACCCGGAGGTGGACCACTGGGCGGGACGTGCTCGGAGCGGACGGCGGGACCCGTGGAGCAGAGGAGCTATATGTACCCACCCTTCAGGTGGGATTTCCTGTGGACAGCTCGGAGTAGCGGCTTTTACTTTTCAGTTGCTGTTTTCCCTTTCGAGTTGTACTATACTTTCAGTTTGGGTTTGTATACTGGCCCATTTACTTTTCCGCACTTTCAGTAGTACTCTGCTTTTGTTAAGTGTTTACTTTCTGCTTGCTTACTCTGTGGTGTTTTTATTACTTTTCAAAGGCAATGCCTTCCCTTTTTACTGGGATTTACGCCTTGGTGCTAGTCGCCAGCCCCTGGCCTATGGAAGGCGGGCTTGGGGTAGTCACGGCACGGACCCCGAGGGCGGGTCGTGACAAATTGGTATCAGAGGAGTTCGGTTCTACCGTGAACTCTGATCTTTTCTATGTGAAGCAATAATGTTTAGCGTATTGAGTGTGGTTATCAGTCCAGGGAGTCCAGTGTTGGTGCGGCGGCCGACGTATCCGTACACCAGGACCCTGACTTCTGATTTCCGACTTAATGCACGAAAACATTGATTGTGTGTGTGTTTTAAAGTTTTCTTTGTGATTACTTATATCAGCTCACCAGGTATACTGTTCTAACTGTGGCGCACCTGTTTCCTTTTCAGGATGGCCCCACGACGACAGCCAGCTAGGGTTCCGAGAGTCGAGCGAGACGACAGCCCACCGAGCGACGAGGCCTCGGTGCAGGGCCCTTTTCCAGTAGTGGCACTGGCGGTAGCTTTACCCGCCGAGCCCCCGATGCTTCCAGCAGCAGCCGCTGACGATGCACGTCGCCTCAGCACACTGCATGAGTTTCAGCGCCAGCGACCGCCCAGGTTTCGCGGGGAGACGGATCCCCAGGCAGCAGAGGACTGGCTGGAGGCAGTGGTTCGAGTGTTTAGGCTAGTGAGGACACCAGCAGACCTCATGGTGATCCTCGCTGCGAGCCTACTACACGCAGCAGCAGGACGATGGTGGAGCTTGATGCTCCAGGTGCACGATGAGGCATCTCTACTTTGGACGGACTTTGAGAGCCTTTTCCGCTCGGAGTTCGTCCCAGCCACCCTTCGTGTGGTGCGTATCCAGGAGCTTCTACAGCTGCGGTAGGGCAGCATGACGGTCGCTCAGTACTCGGCGAGATTTACCGATCTCTCGCGCTACTCGACCGACATGGTACGGGACCCATTCTTCCGGGCCCGGACCTTCGAGCAGGGTTTGAGACACGAGATCAGGGCATCGCTGATCTCCCTCAGCATACCAACTCAGACATGAGTACTGGAGCGGGCCCTTCTGATCGAGAGCTTCCTTGCTGAGTCTACACCAGCACAGCGACCCGCCGCAGGGCGGCACGTGGCAGAGTCATCTGCAGCAGGCAGTCGACGGATGACTCAGGGGTCCAGACAGACCAGACCTTCAGGCAGATGATCTCAGGGCACTGGCTCAGCAGTGCGGGGCACACAGCGCGGAGCCAGTCTTACGAGAGGCAGACAGTGCTACTCATGCGACGGGCAGGGCCACATGGCTCGCGACTGACCGACCCGCCGTGCCGAGGAGCAGCAGTCAGTTGATGGACCACCGAGGCAGAGGCAGAGGGTCGACCGTGGCGGTCCGCAGGGAGGAGGCGGACGAGGCAGATGAGCTGGACGAGCAGCCGGTGGTGGGCGACGCTTTGAGGCTCTGCCACCACCACCACCAGGAGGTCCACCCCGACCACATGGAGCTGGCGGGCAGCGACAGGCACAGCTCCAGGCAGCAGAGGCCTATGACCACGGCGCACCCGAGATGATTCGAGGTACTATCTGTGTCTATTCCACCCTTGCTGCAGTTCTTATAGACACAGGAGTGAGTCACTCTTTCATAGCCGCTGCCCTTGTTCGGAGCTCGGAGATTCCGACAGAGCCGTTGGCTCGATCCTTACGGCTAGAGACTCCTACGGGAGCAGACTCGACGATTACGCACTGGTGCCGGCAGTGTGAGCTTACTCTAGGAGGCGAGAGCTTCGGCTGGGATCTTCTTGTAGAAGCGTCTAGGCCTTTCGACGTCATCTTGGGCATGGATTGGCTATCTACGGTCCATGCATAGATTGACTGTTTTAGGCGCAAGGTGCGATGTGTACGCACCGATGGGAGCAGGTTCACCTTCACCGGCGAGAAGGGAGCCTTAGCAGCACAGGATGGACTTCCGCGGAGGAGAGGACAGCCCATCACTCATCAGTTGGCTAGCCTTATCCTTGGAGCAGTTGACGTGCGGAGTCCTGGTTTTCTTGCAGTGGTGGATCAGTTTGCGGACGTTTTTCCCGACGACATTCCAGGGCTACCTCCTCGCAGAGAGGTAGACTTTTATATTGACTTGTACCCCGGGACAGCCCCGATATCCACTCCAGCATATCGGATGGCCCCCGCCGAGCTTCGAGAGCTACGGGTACAGTTGGAGGACTTGCAGGGCAAGGGGTTCATCCGACCCAGTGTTTCACCCTGGCTTCCCCGATATTGTTCGCCAAGAAGGCGGACGGGAGCTTGCGACTTTGTGTTGACTATCGTCGCCTGAACCAGGTGACAGTGAGGAACAAGTATCCGCTACCGAGGATTGATGACCTCTTTGATCAGCTCAAGGGAGCACGGTGGTTCTCGAAGATAGACCTCAGGTTAGGCTATCATCAGCTCAGAGTCAGAGACGAGGATGTGCAGAAGACAGCCTTCAGATGTCGGTATGGCCACTATGAGTTCTTGGTTATGCCTTTAGGTGTAACCAATGCTCCAGCAGTATTCATGGCCCTCATGAACAGGATATTTCAGCCATACCTCGATCGGTTTGTCGTGGTCTTCATCGACGACATTCTGATTTACTCTACGACAGAGGAGGAGCATGCCTATCACTTGCGAGTTGTTCTTGACTCACTCTGAGAGCACCAGCTTTATGGTAAGCTCTCGAAGTGCCAGTTCTGGATACGTGAGGTCAACTTTTTGGGACACGTTATCTCTGAGGCGGGAGTTGCAGTGGATCCCGCGAAGATTGAGGCTGTGTTAGCTTGGGAGCCACCCAGGAGCATGACTGAGGTTCGGAGTTTCTTGGGACTAGCTGGATACTATCGGAGATTCGTTCCAGACTTCTCTAGAGTTGCAGCATCACTCAAAGCTTTGACGAAGAAGGGGAAACCCTTCGTGTGGTCAGACAGATGTCATCAGAGCTTCCAGGAGCTGAGACAGAGATTGACTAGCGCACCTATCTTGAGGTTGCCTGAGGAGGGAGTAGGGTACGTAGTCTACTGCGATGCATCAGGGACCGGACTCGGATGTGTTCTAATGTAGGAGCGGGCCGTGATCGCCTATGGATCACGTCAGTTGAGGCCGCATGAGCATAACTACGCTACCCATGACCTGGAGTTAGCAGCAGTGGTCTTCGCTCTGAAGACATGGCGACACTATCTGATGTGCGAGCGCTTTACAGTCTTTTCCGATCATCAGAGTCTCAGGTATATCTTCTCGCAGAAGGACCTGAACCTGAGACAGCGACGATGGCTCGAGTTCCTCCAGGACTATGACTTTGAGATAGTCTATAATCCTGGGAAGGGGAACGTAGTAGCCGATTCCCTCAGCAGGAGGACGGGCATTCAGCTACTTGAGGAGGCGACGGAGCAGCTAGCCTCTTTGCAGATATCCTTCGTGAATAGAGATGGAGCAGCCTTTCTTCAGTCTCTCACAGTCACTCCTCCACTACTACAGCAAGTCAGGGAGGCACAGCGCGGGGACGCTGACTGTGAGACACGGCGTGCACAGATATCCTCGGGACAGGCACCTGATGGTTTCTCCCTTGGAGCAGAGCACGACATCCTTTTCAGAGGACGTACCATGGTACCTGTCGCTTTGCGAGAGGAAGTACTGAGAGAGTTTCACACTTCTCCTTTAGCGGTACATCCTGGAGTGACGAAGATGAACCAGGACCTCAGACGACAGCATTGGTGGCCGGGTATGAAGAAGGCTGTAGCAGAGTTCGTTTCTCGATGCCTCACCTGTCAGCAGGTGAAGGCAGAGCATCAGGTACCAGCAGGCTTGGTACAGCCCTTGGAGGTTCTGGAGTGGAAGTGGGACGACATATCGATGGACTTCGTGACTGGACTTCCACGCACTTCCAGAGGTCACGACTCCATCTGGGTGATTGTTGACCGACTCACCAAGTTGGCACACTTCTTACCCATCAGAGAGCAGGGCTCAGTAGAGAGCTTGGGACGTCTCTACGTTCAGGAGATTGTGCGGCTCCACGGCGTGCCATCATCTATCGTCTCCGATCGAGATGCCCGCTTTACTTCCCGGCTTTGTAAGGGGTTGCAGGAGGCGTTCGGGACACAGCTACGTCTTAGCACAGCTTTTCACCCTCAGACGGATGGTCAGACGGAGAGGACCATTCAGACACTTGAGGACATGCTCCGCGCATGTGTCCTCGACTTTGGTCGTAGCTGGGAGGACCACCTACCCTTGGTGGAGTTTGCGTACAACAACAGCTACCACTCCACCATCGGGATGGCACCGTATGAGGCGTTGTACGGTCGACCTTGTAGATCTCCTTTGTGCTGGACAGACCCTGGAGAGTCAGCACTCGTGGGACCAAAGATGGTCCAGGCCACGACAGAGAAGGTCCAGGTCATCCAGGAGCGGATGAGGACAGCTCAGAGCCGGCATAAGTCATATGCTGACAGGAGGCGGAGGCCACTAGAGTTCGAGGATGGCGACCACGTCTTCTTGCGGGTCTCACCTCGACGTGGTATTCGGAGATTTGGTCGAGGCGGCAAGTTATCTCCGCGCTTCATCGGACCCTTCCAGGTCCTCAACAGGGTTGGCGAGGTGGCTTATCGTCTGGCTCTACCACCTCAGTTGCACCGGGTGCACGACGTCTTCCACGTATCTCAGCTGAGGAGATACGTGCACGAACCGACGCACATCATTGACCATTGGGAGCTTGGCGTTGACGATGGGGCGACTTTTAAGGAGGTCCCGGTGGAGATAGAGGATCGACAGGAGCGGGTCCTGCGTGGGCGATCGATTCCTCTTGTGCGCATCAGATGGCAGAATGGGAATCTCCAGGAGATCACATGGGAGCGGGAGGCTCAGATGCGTGCTCAGTACCCTCATTTGTTTCCCTAGTTTTTGATGTAACTTTACGGGGACGTAAAGCCCTGAGGTGGGAGTAATGTAAAGACCCGTAAAATTCAAGGGAAATTTTTTCTTAATTTTCTTTAGAATTTTACAAGAGCGCGGTTTCAGACGGCACCTGATTCCGAGGCCCAGAGTGCCCGGAATTAATTTCCGAAGTTTGGCTCGGGTACGTTCAGTGAACGAACGAGCGGGAATTCCTAACTTTTGATCCGGTGCTCAGAATTGAAATCCGAGGGCACCGATGAACTCGCAGCGCCGATAATCGCTTAAGGAGACCTTTTCGGGAGTTGCGTTTGTTGCGGGTTGAAAGTTAATTTTGGGGTTTTTAGTTTGAGTTAAATAAAATTTGTGTAGAACAAATTTTATTATAACTTGATAAAACCTACCAAAGGGGGTTGGAAGTGGGACCCACACCCACTTAACCTCCCTTGGGAGGATTAAGTGTGGTGGGGCCCACACGAACCCCTAATCCTTTCAAATTCTCCCAACTCCCTTAATGCCTCATTTATTGACTTGAGTTACTTATTTAATTATGGGAGTTAATCCTTTTGAATTTCAAACTTTTGAAATTCTATTGTGTTATGTAATAATAAAATAAGTTGTTGTCTTATTTTATTTTGGGTTATTTGTTTGTCTTCTTGAGAGGTGGAGAGCTCTTCTTTTTCTTCAACTCTGACGAAGAACTCGAAGAACGTTCATCTTGACGAAGAACGCTCAAGCTCCGATGAAGAACGCCGCACCTCCATTCTTCGTTTACCGTGTCAACGAAGGGGACACCACTTCTTCCTCGGACAACCTTCGTCGGCGTACAAGTTTCGCCAACGACGTGTCTCTTCGAACGCATCCGTTCGTCATCGGATTTGACGAACGGCTACCGCGACGCCCGACCTCCGCGACGTCGTCTTCCGCGGAACGTTCACAATCTTCGAACCTTATACCCGAGGTAGGGGTTGTTGATTTCTTTTTGGTTTCCTTATTTTTTATTCTTGATCGTGAATAGCAAGTCTAACGTGTGGCTTGAATTATTTAAGTTGCGTTATTATTTTAACGTGAGGGGGCCGGACCGCACGAACACGGCCGAACCCCCCTCCATCGTTCTTGTTTATTCTTGCGGGTGGAAGCAAGTGGCGTGGTGCCGTCGCACCACGCGGATAAACGTGCTTTTATTTTACGCGGCGCCGTCGCGCTACGCCGAGGTAGAATCTTCAAGAACGTGACGCCATCGCGCCGCGTTGAAAGGAATCAAGGCACGGCGAAAGGGGCGCGGTGCCGTCGCACCGTGCCGGATGACGAACACCGCGGCCGGTTCCGGGCCGCGGCGGGACGAGGAGACCGCGGCCGGTTCCGGGCCGCGGCGGAAGAGAAGACCGGCGGCCGGGCCGCCGGCGTCGGAAGCCGAAGGGGGGACCGGAATTTCCGGTCCCGTTGGAGAAAACCGGCCGGCCAGCTGGCCGGCTGGAAGGCATTAAACAGGGGGAATTAATCCCCCGGCCAGCATGTAAAACCCCCCTCTTTAAGAGGGGGGCGGTTCCATGAAAGGGGGGCAGCAGCCCCCCGGTTCTCTTTATTAAACCGGCCCCCACGTGGGGGCCGTTTGTTGCAAAGGCGCGGCACAAAGACCGCGCCGCTTCAATCAGCGGGGGCTTAGCCCCCACGTGCGGCCCCTCGTGGCGCCAGGCCGCTGCGGCCCGCCGCGCCGCCCCAGGGGGGGGGGGGGGGTCGGGCCGGGTCAGCCCGGACCCGGACCCGGACCCCCCCGTTTCGAACCAGAATCGGTTTTTGGGCCATATCTTGAGCCTCGGACCTCCGAATGACGAACCGTCTGCGGAAACGCGATCCTTGGATTGAGACGGTTGTTTCGGTATATTGCACTCAAGGTTTCGGTTTACTTTGAGTTCGGCCGGGTTGGTTTGTTCACGAAACCAACCGGGCTTTCGGAGCGGAAACGCTCATATCTTGAGCTACGGACGTCCGATTGACGTGTCGTCAGTCGCGTTGTGTTCCTCTTAGTGAGACGGATCTTTTGGCATACTACGCCCGAGGTTTGGACCCAGGTGGAGTACGGTCGGGTTGGTTTAGCCTTAAAAACCAACCGGGCCCCGGAGACGAAAATGCCAATAACTCTCAGACCGGGTGTCCGATCGACGCGCCGTCTGTTGCGTTGAGTTCCTGTTGACGATACGGAACTTTTGGATACATCAACTCTGGTCTTTGTGACAGTTGATGTATCAGCCTCTCGGCTCGTGGAGCGGACCCTCCGAACGAGCTTGCTGTGTGCGGGAACCCTAGTGCTGGCTGCGACTGCTACAACTGCTACTACTGCTACGACTGCTACTGTGACTTCGACGACGACAGTACAGAGATCCTGTGTGGATTCGACAACGACGACTACAGCACTCAGCGATCCTACGTGGATCAGTGCTACAGGTCCTGTGTGGGCCCGATCCTGTGTGGGTCCTTGCGCTCAGCGGTTCTGTGTGAGCCAGCGCCTACAGGTCCTGTGTGGGCCCGATCCTGTGTGGGTCTTTGCGGGGGTTAGTTACCTATCGATCCTTCGTGGGGCCAACGACTTAGATGGATCAGTGATCATCTTTATCGTCCTTGAAGAAGTATACCTGTGTGAGCTGAATCCTATTGCTTTCCTGTGTGGATTGTGTTGTGCAATCCTGTGTGGTTTACGTTTTGCTTTCCTGTGTGGAAAATGTTTACTATCCTGTGTGGACTGAGTTGTACTTGGGCTCGGAGGTTGGAGCGTATTTGAATTGATGACTTAGGTATATGTATGGGAATATACCTAAGCAGTGTCGGTTGTTACTTCGTGATTGTACTTTTTCTTCGTGGTTTATCCTTTGTGGATTTTGAGAGACCTTCAGGGGTATCGGGGTCCCTACTGAGTAGATTATACTCACCCCTGCACGGGCTTTGCCCGCACTACATTGTGTTGGTTGCAGACGACGGACATCGTTGACCTTAGCTGAGGCTTGCACAGCGGGACGGTACCCGGAGGTGGACCACTGGGCGGGACGTGCTCGGAGCGGACGGCGGGACCCGTGGAGCAGAGGAGCTATCTGTACCCACCCTTCAGGTGGGATTTCCTGTGGACAGCTCGGAGTAGCGGCTTTTACTTTTCAGTTGCTGTTTTCCCTTTCGAGTTGTACTATACTTTCAGTTTGGGTTTGTATACTGGCCCATTTACTTTTCCGCACTTTCAGTAGTACTCTGCTTTTGTTAAGTGTTTACTTTCCGCTTGCTTACTCTGTGGTGTTTGTATTACTTTTCAAAGGCAATGCCTTCCCTTTTTACTGGGATTTACGCCTTGGTGCTAGTCGCCAGCCCCTGGCCTATGGAAGGCGGGCTTGGGGTAGTCACGGCACGGACCCCGAGGGCGGGTCGTGACATCCAAAGACATGAATTAACATTTAAGTTATTGATAGTATTTTCAATTAAATTAAAACAATTGCATGTGAAACATGTATGTGCATAGTGAAAAGAGTGCAACATTTCATAATTTTTTATTCAAACAAATTTTCAATTTGAGCCGAAAAATTCATTATAAAACCAATTTTCACCTTCTTCATTTGGCGTTCATCATTCCCCTCACCTTAATGAACTCATTTTTTACCCTAAACACTTCATTTTATTTTCCCCTAGCCATGTAACATGTGTTAAGCACTATGCAATGCACTTATTCAAAGGGTACAGAGGGATTATAGTAAACAGAAACACACTCAATATCTAGGGTCTCAGAGATTCACTGTGGGATCCCAAATTCCCAAATTACCCTAGTTTCGAAACAGTTATACAAAAAACATTTAAATTTTCTCACTAATGTGATTAATTTAAAAAATTAAAAGAAAGGTGAGTCCTATAGAATCAAGTTCAAACTTCCAGTTCCTAAGTCTATGATCTCAAGTCCACAAACAGCTAACCCATATGACTCTCAAAAGTAGTTCCTAAACCAAAATTTTCATTAAATCACTAAGTAAATTCACTCAATAATCATCCACCCACATTAACTTTAGATTCAATTCAAGTCTTAAATACCAAAAAGATACTGTCCTTAAGAAATACCCATTTGAGAAACAGTGTGAATCCTAAAAAATAAAAAATTTGTGAACAAATTACAAAAAAAATTACCCATTTTTTTTAAAAAAAAACAAGTTGGGAATTTATTGGATTTCATTTAATCATAGTTTAACTCAGTCAAATATTGACCCCACCCCCACACTTAAAACCCAACTTTGTCCCCAAAGATAAATTCCAAATGGAGAAGATCAATTAAGCAGTTAAAATTAAAAAATAGATTTTTAGTTTGTAGATTTAGGACATATTAAGGGTCTCACTGAAGTACAAAAAGTGTGTCTTTTACAATAAATAACTTAATAGTAGGTTCACATGCTATATCCAAAGACATGCATTAACATTTAAGTTAGTGATAATATTTTCAATTAATTTCAAACAATTGCATGTTAAACATGTATGTGCATAGTGAAAAGAGAGTAGTGTTTCCTAATTTTTGATTCAAACGAATTTTCAATTTGAGTAGAAAAATTCATTTTAAAATGAAATACAGTTAAATAAGATTCAATGAAAAACACCAACATCCAAACTACATGTACCCCTCTACACTTAGTTTCAAACATTGAAGATATTGAACCATTGAAACACTATTTTTAACTAAGAGGAACATGCAATTTTTTTTAATCAACTTAGTGACATGCAGCAAAAACATCCATTACAACTAAACATGAAACAAAATTTTAAACATTTCAAGCCATGAAGTAGAATTTTACCAGAAACACTGGCTCAATGATATACTATTTACCTAATTTAGGGTGACTTATTAAATTTTTAAGAGTGAAAATAAGTAGAAAAATGAATGTAAAATATTGAAGTACCTCCAAGAATTAATGATGCCTTTACACGAGGGAATTATGTTATTTTAATGACATAGGAGAAACCTTCTCGTTATGTGAAAAAGAGTTAGCAAGTCCAAGGAGACATACCTAGTAATGAGAAACAAAAAACAAATAGAGCGAGGACATTATTCAAAAACAAGAAAAAGAACAGAAGTAAAGACATAGAAGAAACCATGAGTTGACTCCCATGAAACACTAAATTTAATTTCTTCCGTTAGAATTTATTTAAGTATATATTTTTTTATTTTTATTGAAAGTAGTAACATCATGGGTTTCCACCCATGCAGTAATAGATTTATTGTCTCGAGCCAGACTCACATAGAACTAACCGTAGTCACTAGGTGGATGTGGTTTCCTCAGTAGAAACCCCCACATGTGTTTGGAACAAGTTTTTTAACACAAGAATGAATTTCGTGGTATACTAAGCATAAGAAAACAAAAACAAAAATCTTAAAATCTATAAATACCCCAAAGAAACAGCCTTTTACAGTTGTGGGTATAGTGATATACACATTTAGAATTGTTTTAGATTTGAAAAAATTAGCATTCTTTGGAAATGGTAGTAATGAATTGGGTACTACTAAGGGTGTGGCATTGTCCTCACAAATTTCTCTCTCATATTCTACAAACTCAAAATCAAGATAAAAGGTTCTTGTGGGTGAGTTCTGACTAGTAGGTTCAAGAAAGGGATCATTGGTGTTCTGAATAGTTTTAGAATCATTGGAAATCAAGTGTAACTCCTCTACTAAAATACTCTCAATATCATTAAAAGATTCATCACCCAACTCAGTTGAGGAAAGAAGTGGATAACAGGAAATAGAGTTTTTTTGATAATTCAAGGATTCCGATTTGACAATATTGTTAAGCTATTCCAACAAATCCTCATCAGTTAACATACACTAAATATCTACTGCTTTTGGTAAATCAAGTATTCCTAAATCAAGTGTGTGTTTAACCTCATCTTTGAGTTTGAGTTTAAAAGGTTAACTTTCCAAAACAAAATCTGTAGTGCATTCTAAAAATTTCAAATCAGTGGGAGTAATGTTCAATTCAGCTTCATTAAATTGAATTTATAGATTGTTCTAATTTAAACATTTTTTCCTAGGAATGACAAAAATACTTTCCATTTCATCGCACAATACAAAAAATTGATGACTCTCAGAAAAAGGCATTGAAATCTAATCATTGAACCTTTCTTTAATGAACAAACCCTCATCTTTATCCTCTAACATCATTTCAGAAATATTTGGGTTTTCAATTTCAATGCATGGAAGAAAATCATTATATTATAGTTCAAAAATTTCAGATTCCTTATCATCTATCTTAATGGTATCTTCTAGATTATTCCCAATTTCAAGTTCAGGTTCAGTGTTCAAAAATTCTGAAAAGTTTGGTGAAGTGTAACATCTCGGTTCCGGAAGCCACCCAGAGGCGCCCCATACCCGATTGGTCAAATGGCCTCAAGCGCATTTCCCCGAACTCTAGAGGCTACTGACTAGCAGCGAGGGCCTTGAGTGTGATAGTGGGGAAACTATGCCCTCATTGGCAGAGTACACAGTGGAAGTACAAAAATACACACAACAACGGAAGCAGTAAATATCCAACAACTGTAAACAGTAGAAGACTGATAAATAAACAATTGGAGAAAAATATATAAATTATGCATGATACAAATGCATCTAGGAAAGCAGCCAAACAAGTCACAATGCTGAAATACAGTACTAAACCCAAGTACAAAATAAACTAGATAAACTCCTCAGCATCTCAAGCCATATCTTGGTCTCATGCTCTCTAGCTCCAGTGCAATCAACAACCTGAAGTAGAAGGGTGCTTTCCCTTATCTATACCTACAACAATATAATATGATTGGGCCCAAAAGCATGACCCAAATAGAGTGTGAGACAAAATCCCAGTAGGCAACCACCCGAAGATCTATGCCTAACAGTCAGTTAATATAAGGGATGTAAAAGTACAGAAAGTAGTAAACAAGAAATTACTCAGTAGCAAACAATCCACAGTTTCTGGCATATAATTTACAAACAAGTAAGCATCCACTCAAGCAATTAGAACAAACAGGTAACCCTCTGGGTAGTTCTCACAGCGTAACCCCTATGGTTCAATCAAAAAGTACTAGCAACCCTCTAGGAGGCACACAAAGTCTCACCCCTCTAGTTCAGCTAAAGAATAGAGACTCTCTAGGGAAGCACTCACCATCAATTCCCCCTATAGTCTTGTATAGTACTAAAGGAGCTATGGGGAAGCACTCAATGTCTCATTCCCCCTATGGCCCGCGTCGAGGAACTACAAACACACTAAGGAAGCACTCAACATCAATTCCCCCTATGGTCTCGCATCGTATTATAAAGAAACTCTGGAGAAGCCCTTGTGTCCATTCTCCCTATGGTCTACTACAGTAGGTTACCACAACCAATAGTAAATTAAGCAAGTATCGCATCTCATAACAGCCAAAGTGAACCTCAAGACCTACTTGGCTAGAAATCTACAACATCTCATCATGGAAGAACAATAGTCACACCATCCTACAACTAAGCATGGAACTGACAATGACCTAACAGGAAAAACTAGACCAAACTATCATAAATAGGTAAAACATGAATCGGAAAAACATCCAAAGCACAGTAAATTACCCTATTCACAAACAATAACCTATACTTAGCCATATAAGCAAAGTATCCAAACAAAAAGGGCAAAATAGGAAACATACAATACCCCGTTCAGGGGTATTGGTGGAATTTGAACAAAATACTCAAAGACATTATACAAAAAGGCACAAACCACCTACCTTGATGTTAAGAGATCGATATACTTGAACCACGGGGCTTGAATCGCCTTAGAAAGTCAAAGATCTGCAAAAATGTTTAAAATGTTTAACCCATGATAACTTGGAAAAGAGAAGGAATTGGGAAACGAAGCTCTAGAAGGAGAGAGAACTCACCATTGCAATTCCAACGCACTCAATGGTGTTTGAATCGAAGGATAGATGGAGGATCGTGGGCTCATCGAAGATCCACAGCTACTCGGCGCTCTCGGAAGAAGAACATCTAGAAGAAGACAGTTTTGTTCGCCAGACGTGACCCCGGTGCATTTAATGAAAAAAATACATGGCGAGTACTTTTTTAGTTCACAGCGTGTACTCCCCTTTTCTATAATTTGCTTTAAGAGGCCACCAATCACCCTTACACATCTATGTGTGTGGCCCCTACACGGCTAGAACACGGCCTTCAGCGGCAAGGAAGTACACGGCGTGTACTTCAAAAATTTCTAGAAACTCCTATTTTCTAAAAAACTCCACAAAAAGTAAAAACATACCTGAAAAGAAGCTTCGGGCTCTTACAAACTTTCCCCCTTAAAGAAAATCATCCCTCAATTTCCCTAGCGAGGCATATAAGAAGAAACCCCAAATAGCTCTGGCCACTACAATCGTACATCAGCCTCCCTCTCCCAAGTCTCGTCCTGTACTCGCCCGTGCTGCCATATCACCAGTACCAGAGGAATAGACCGACCACCGAGAACCTTCGTATTGTGATCGATAATCTGGATAGGATGCTCCTCAAACGATGCATCCACATCAATCTCAACCTCCTCAAGATGAAGGACATGAGACGGGTATGGAAAGTTACATCGGAGCTGAGAAACATGAAAAACGTCATGCATATCCTGCTACCTCTGTGTTAACTGCAACCGATAGGCTATCGGTCCAACTCTCTCAAACACCTCAAATGGCCCGACGTACCTCAACGAAAGCTTACCCTGTCTCCTGATCCACTTGTGTCCCAACCTCGGTGTGACACGTAGAAAAACCTGATCCCTGACCTCGAACTCTAGAGGTCATCTCCGCTGATAAGCATAAGACTTTTGTCGATACTTTGTAGTAGTCATACTCTTTCGAATCAACTCTATCTCCTCTGTGGTCTCCTGAACAAGACAAGGTCCCAGCAAAGCTGTCTCTCCTATCTCCAGGCAACATAAGGGTGATCGGCATGGCCGGCCGTACAAAGCCTCATAAGGTGCATATGAATAGTTGCTTGAAAACTATTATTGTAGGAAAAATACACAAGAGGTATATGATTCTCCCAAGAACCTCCAAAATTTAGAATGCAAGCTTGGAGCATATCCTCAAGCACCTGAATCATACGCTTGGACTGACCATCTTTCTGGGGATGATATGTTGTACTCAAAAGCACCTGTGTACCCAAAGCATTCTGAAGCCCCTGCCAGACCCAATAAGTAAAATAGGAATCCCTGTATGAAACAATGGAGTGTGGAAATCCATGCAAACATACAATCTCTCGGATGTAAAACCATCCCAACTCATCAACAATAAAGGCCTACTTGGTCTACAAGAAGTGAGAAACCTTTGTAAGTCTGTCGGTGATGACCCATACAACATCATTCCCATGAGGTATCCTCGGAAAAACGGGCATGAAGTCCATCGCGACATCGTTCCACTTCCACTCGGGAATGGGTAGCTGTTGTAAATGTCCTACTGGTCGCTGATGTTTCACCTTCACCTGATGACATGTAGAACATCTCATGACGAAACCAGCAACATCCCTCTTTATACCTAGCCACCAATACTGATGGTGTAGGTCTCGATACATCTTGGTGACACCAGGATAAACTGCCCAAACTGAGGAATGAAAACCCCGCATCATCTCCACGCGTATATCTGATGGCACCCATAATCTTCCCTGGAAATGCAAGATCTCATCCTTGTCTATGGTCCACCAAGGAATAAGGTCCTCTCCTGAAACACTTTCCCATAGGACTAGGCCTTTAGAATCTGATAGCTGACGCATTCGTACCTGATCAAGAAGTATAGAGGTAACATATACATAAGATAAAAAAGTCTCCCCCTATCTGTCGTGAACCTCCAAATGAATCTTAGAGAACAGATCCATAAGCTTCCACTCACTACTGGCCTCCTGAACTGCCTATATCTGAGTCCTCCTACTCAACAAATCAGCCACAACGTTTCCTTTCCCCGGGGTATAGGCAAGCTCAAATTCAAAAGACTGAAGGTACTCAACCCACATTCGCTGTCTCAAATTCAGATCTCGTTGAGGGAAGATGTACTTGATGCTTTTGTGTTCAGTGAAAACCACAAAATGCTCTCCCAGAAGGTAATGTCTCCAATAGAGGAAGGCATGAACAACAACTTCCAACTCTAGATCGTGTGTCGGGTAGTTCCTCTCATGTGGCCTCAACTGCCGAGATCCGTACGCAACGACTCTATCTCCATGCATAAGCATAGCTCCCAGCCTGATATTTGAAGCATCACAGTAAACAGTGTATCTCTTGCCCATCTATGGCATGACTAGTATCGGTGCTGAAGTCAACCTCCCTTTCAGCTTCTGAAAGGCTGACTCACAAGAATCTGACCATAAGAACTTCACACCCTTCTTGGTCAGACTTGTCAGTGGTGCTTCTAAGTGTGAAATGTCCTGTATGAAGCGTTTGTAGAATCCAGCCAGCCCTAGAAAACTCCGCACCTCAAATACATTCTTCGGATGCTCCCAAGAAACTACTACTCTCACTATCTCTAGGTCTACTAATAATCCTATCTCTGAGATAACATGACCCAAGAAGTGAATATGATCCATCCAAAAGTGTCACTTCGAAAGCTTAGCATATAACTAATGCTCCCTCAGTGTACTCAAAATGATCTCAAGATTTGTAGCATGATCGTGTCGAGTGTGGGAGTACACCAAGATATCATCCATGAAGACCACCATGAAAGAGTATAAATATGGATGGAACACCCGGTTCATCAGTTCCATGAAAACTATAGGTGCGTTCGTGAGTCCGAACGGCATAACCATATAATCGTATAGACCATACCTACTCCTGAAGGCTGTAAGAGGTATATCTGATGGTATAACGTGCAACTGATGATAACCGGACCCCAAGTCGATATTTTAGAACACTAGGGCTCCTCGAAGTTGATCAAGGAGATCATCGATCCTGGGCAAGGGATATCGGTTCTTGATCATCAACTGGTTCAACTTCCGTAAGTCCACACAAAGCCTGAGGGTACCGTCTACTTTCTTCGCAAACAGGACATGTGAACCCTAAGAGAAGTACTGGGTCAGATGAAAACCTTTTCTTGAAACTCTTACAACTACTTCTTGAGTTCCTAAAACTCAAGTGTAGCCATCCTATAAGGAGGAATGGACACTGGTGCTTCTCCTGGAACGAGCTCAATAGAAAATTCTACCTCCTGCTCCGGAGGCAACCCTGAAAAGTCCTCAAGAAATACATCCCAGAAATGATGCACCACTGGAGGAAAGTCCAACTGTGAAGTCCCCTGGTCATCCAGATAAAGAAGAGAAATTTGAGCTATAACTCCTCCCAACCCATGATGCTCTGGACCCACTCTGCTTGCCTGGACATCCCCAGGAGGTCTGCGTAAACCTTATAAAACTCTCTCAGAACTGTGCATCAACACCTATGTCCGGAATGACAGCTAGTGCCAAGACTGGAACAACAGGAGGATGTCTCGGTGACATGACTCTCCAAGGTCATGTGCACACCCAAGGACAAGGTTATCAAATACTGAAAACAAGGAGTGTAAGAAGGGAACAGGGGAGATAAAGCATTCAAAATTTACAAAACATGACTACACGATGTGTATAAAGACTACATGGCGTGTTCCCTTAAGTCATTTACATGGGTGTGTTTTTTTCCAAAACTGGTCATGTAACAGCCCAAACACACGACGTGTTATTCAAACACACGGTGTGTACCTAAATCCTCTTCCCCTGCCCAAGTCCTTCTACATGGTCAAGCCACATAACTCTCCTAAGACAAGACTACACGACATGTTCGAGGTAGACACAGGGTGTACTGAACAAGCTTCATCGGCCTGTGTTTTTAGTGACACAACCTGTGTACCCAGTTTACACTACTCGGCATGTTCCAGATAGACACGGTGTGCAAACTGAAGTCCCAACCTACCCATGTTGTTAGCTACACGGTCGGCTACACAGGTGACACTACACAGCATGTTCCAAGCAGACACGGCATGTATGATAAAGGATTTACCCAACATGTGTTGTTCATGACACGGCCGGGTACCTAGGTTACACGGAACAATGTGTGGAATCGGGACACAACATGTATAGTCAATGTTTCATCCATTCGTGTCGTTAGTCACACGGGTAGACACATGGTCACTATAACACAGCGTGTTATTGAAAGTTTTTTCATTACCCAATGTCCCTGCCCACACAGTCAGTGAAACGGTTAAAAACTACACTGTGTGTATTCATAAGTACATACCGTGTATTGTGGGTTTTTCTGGGCAGTAGCCTCAGAAACTGCTCCGGAGCCCAGAAAACACTGAAAACACACGTTAAGGTGCCAAATTCTGATCCGTGAGGGCCCATACTCTCCGTGAATCAAAGTTTGACATCTTATACAAGTTATAACAATGAAATCAAGCAATGATCCACCACATTCCGGTCCATTAGGGCCCATAACACCTAAAGAACTAAAGTTTGGTGTCCATCTAATCAAATCACTTATACAAGAAAACTCTCTTTCACACAGTAGAGATTCTATCAAAGCATCTATCACAACAGCATGCATAATCTACACAACATCTATCACAAAAAATGCAATCGCTAATGCATCCTAGATGGCATGGAAAAAATGCATGGAATGTGATTTTATAACAAGTACCTATATGATGCATGAGATAGAATACCCTCATATTATCAGGTTTCGAATGAAATAGAATGGCAATAACAATAACGGTAACATCACAAGTCATGTGAATCACCCAATGGTTAAATCAAATCAACTGTAAAATTTTCAAACCGGTAAAATTGCAATAAGCGAGATAGTATGGTTTTCCCTGTACACGAGTTAGCTACTCCCAGGCATAGCTCATTACCATGTACCTATTCCATCCAATCCCTTGATATAGGCTCCAATCAGTAAGTCAAGAGAAAAGAAACCACCTCTGATACCACTTTGTAACATCCCAGTTCCGGAAGCCACCCAGAGGCACCCCATACCTGGTTGGTCACATGGCCTCAAGCGCATTTCCCCAAATGCTAGAGGCTGTCGACTAGTAGTGAGGGCCTTGGGTGTGATAGTGGGGAAACTATGCCCTGATTGGAAGAGTAAACAGTGGAAGTACACAAATACATAAAACATCGGAATCGGTAAATATCTAACAACAGTAAACAACAGAGGACTGATAAATAAACAACTGGAGAAAAATATATAAATGATGCATAACAAAAATAATTCTAGTAAAGTAGCTGTAAAGACCCATAAATCCTATGGAATTTTTTTTTCTTCAAAACATGGGAATTTTACGAGTCCGTAGTTTCTGACGGCGCTTGATTCCGAGGCCCGGTGTGCCCGGAATCAATTTCTGAAGTTTTTTTCGGGTACGTTCAGTAAACGTACATGTGAGATTTTATATCTTTTGAACCGGTGCTCGGAATTGAAATTCGAGGACACCGATGAACTCGTAGTGCCAGTATTCGCTTAAGGATACCTTTACCACAATTGCGTTTTGTCGAGAGCAGAAGTTAATTTTGGGGGTTTTCAAAATAAATTAAATAAAAATATGACTAACATATTTTTATGTAGGTGGTGGTTAAATCCTCCAAAGGGAATTTGGAAGTGGGGTCCACCCCCACATAACCTCCCATGGGAGGATATTATGTGGTGGGTCCCACACGATCTCAACCCCCTTAAACCCCCCTTTGAACCCCTTGAGCTCCCCGTTAATAGAGGAAACTCTTGGACTTCCCATTAATGGTTCCAACACAATTAATTAATGACTTAATTAATCAATTTGAGTGTTTGAATTATTTTGAATTCATTATGCCAACATTAAAATAAGTGAACTTATTATATTATTTTGGTTTGGCATAATCACTGGAGAGCTTGGAAGAACTCTTGGAATAACACCATCCTCTCAACGAAGAACGCTCCTCGTCTCTGAAGATCGTGAAGCAGCATCTTTTACCTTCTTCAACCGGAGCAAGGAAGGGAAGCACCGCCGCCCACAAAGTTCACCGACGACGTCATCTCAACTCGACTTCTCTGAGATCTACCTTTTCTGACTTTGGCGGAATGACGATCGTCTTTCGACATCCACCCTCTTTTCATGACTACGACAACGTGCTTTGAATCGAGGTAGGGGGGTTTGATTATTTAAAATTATATCCTCATTCTTTGACGTTTACTTTGGTTCGACGGTGGCCAATTGTTATCATCTAATGCGGAGGGCACGAGCCGAACAAACACAGCCCAACATCCCTCCGTTGAATCCAATTTGGTTGATGTAGAAGGCGGAACCAAAAGAGCGTGGTGCCATCGCATCGTACCGGAGAAGAACCGCGGCAGATGAAAGAGGAACCACGGTCGGGAGGGCCGCGGTGGATGAAGAAGCGCGGCGCCGTCGCACCATGCGATGGAGCCGAAGGCCTCGGCCATGTCAGGCCGCAGTGGTGGTGGTGTGGCGTCGTCGCGCCATGCGGAGGGAAATAGGACCGTTGCACCATCGCGCCGTAGTGGAGGTGCGGAGGGGGCTGGCCGAGCCGGCCGCCGTGGATCCGGTCAGCTGGACAACCGGTCGGCTGATCCAACCGGTCCGCAGGTAGGAGCCATGACGCAAGAAGGCGCCGCATGGAGAGAGACCACGGCCCGCATCCATCGGTCGCATGGCGACCAGGCCAGAGAGTCACGGAGCCCTCAGGCGTCGCGTGGGGAGAACTACGGCCCGCAGCGCGGGCCGCGTGCGCCAGGTCGAACCGGCCGGCTACGGCCAGCCGGGCAGAGGAAGAGGCGGCGCCGCTTGGCGCTGCCAAGCGAACCGGACCAGCAAGCAGCACGAGCCGGGTTCATAGGTGGGCCATGCCCCACTGGGCTAGGCCAACCCTCAACCATGTCGGACCCACTGAGCCGGGTCAGACCTGCAGAGATGGGTCGGACCGACCCGCCATCCCACTGGGCTTGACGGGTCGGGCCTATCTTCA
This sequence comes from Viscum album, assembly GCA_963277665.1. NCBI lineage: Eukaryota > Viridiplantae > Streptophyta > Magnoliopsida > Santalales > Viscaceae > Viscum > Viscum album. Next base: position 1,361,892,884 of record OY728143.1, on the reverse strand, counting down.
CTTAAATGCGAATAACTCCTAGACCGCGAGTCTGATTGACGCGTCATCTATGACACTGGGACTCTTGCAAAGATACGGTCCTTTTGGGATACTCTAAGTTATTTTCGGACAAATTTGGAAAACGGCCTAGTTTGGATGGAGCGTAATCCAACCGGGCCCCTAGAACGGAAATGCCAATAACTCTCAGATCGTGCGTCTGATTGACACGCCATCTGTCGCCTTGAGTTTATTATGTTGAGACAGAACTACATGATACATCAACTGAGGAATTCGTGATAGATGATGTTTCGACACTTGGCTCGAGGAGCGGACCCTCCTGGAATCGAGCGTGTTGTGTGCGGGAACCCTAGGGCTGGCTGTGACGCTACTGTACCAGAATCCTCTCTAGGTTCGACAACGATGACTACTGTACCAGAATCATCAGTGGGTTCGACAGCGATGACTACTATACCAGGATCCTCCGTGGGTCCGACAGTTCTGACTTCTGTTCCGGTATCCTGTGTGGGTCCGACAGAATAGTCGGTCCTGTATCCTGTGTGGGTCCGACATCTTATCTGGTCCTTTATCCTGTGTGGGTCCGATAGCTTAGATTAATAAGTGACTAAATATGATCATCTATATCACTATATGAAATATGTATACATTTTAGAACTGAGTCTTTTCTTTCAATCATTATCATTGATGCGATTTACGTTACTTCCTTTGTGGACTGAGTTGTGTTTGGGCTCGAGAGTTGTAGTCAGACTGTGACTAGTAACTTTGGTATATGTATGGGAATATACCTAAGTAGGGTTGGTTGATACTTCATGATTGTATCTTTATACTATGGTTTATCCATTGTGAATTCTGGGAGACCTTCAAGGGTCTCGGGGTCCCCTACTGAGTATTGTTATACTCACCCCTGCACGGGCTTCGCCCGCACCTTGTTGTGTTTTGTGTAGACGACGGATGACAATGATCAAGGCTGAGGGTGACGGATTGGAGACTGCTCGGAGCTGGATTAGATGGGACGTACTGCAGGGACGAGTTGTTCTAGTTTTGTACCTACCCTTCAGGTAGGATTACCGGGCGGACTATCCAAGAGTTGTTTTCCCTTTTTACTTGTACTTGTACTTGTTGTTCAATTGGGTTTGTATATTGACCCACTTACTTTCAGCACACCTTAATTTTCTATTTCAGTACTTGTTGCCTCTACATCTTGGGTTCAGACTGTGTGTGTGTGTGTGTTACAGGTTAAAAGGTAATGCCTTTTATATTTATTGGGATTACGCCTTTGGTGCTAGTCCCCATCCCCAGACCTATGGAAGGTGAGCTTGGGGTAGTCACGACACGGGACCTGAGGACGGGTCTTGAAAAATTGGTATCAGAGGAGTCGGTTCTACTGCAGAACTTAGACTTTGATTCTTTTAATGACAATGGTGTTAAGTGTTTTAGGTGTGGTTATCAGTTTAGGGAAACCGGTTTTGGTGTGGCGGTCGACGTATCCATACATTAGGACTCTGACTTCTGATCTCCGACCCTGTACACGAAAACATTGATTGCATGTGTGTTTCCTTTGAAAAAGTTTTCTTCATGATTACTTTGTGTCAGCACACCAGGTATACATTTGAAATCGTGGCGCACCTGTTTCTTTCTAGTATGGTCCCATGAAGGAATCCAACAAGGGTTCCAAGTTTCGTACGAGATGGTAGCCCACCGAGTGAAAAGGCCTGGATGCAGGGCCCCATCACAGCGGAGGTACCAACGGTACCACTACCCTCTGGGCCATCGATACCACCATCTCCTGCAGTAGAGAGTGCACACTGCCTGAGTGAATTTCACAAGTTCCAGCACTAGAGGCCGCCCGGGTTCTGGGGAGAGACAAACCCACATGCAGTTGAGGATTGGCTGGAGGCTGTCGTGAGAGTTTTTAGATTGGTAGGGACACCAGCCGACCTCATGGTGATCCCTGTCGCGAGTCTCTTGCATGCAGCAATAGACAGATGGTGGAGCCTGATGCTCTAGGATCATGACAAGGCATCATTACTCTAGATAGACTTTGAGAGTCTCTTCCGCACAGAGTTTGTTCCAGCCACCCTTCATGCAGTGCAGATTCAAGAGTTACTTCATCTGTAGCAGGGAAGCATGGGAGTAGCTCAGTACTCAGTGAGGTTCACCAACCTCTCATGATACTCCACAAATATGTAATGAGACCTGTTCTTCAGGGATGGAACCTTTGAGCAGGGACTTAGGCATGTGATTAGGGCTTCGACGATTCCCCTCACCATTCCGACGCAGGCTGGGGTGCTGGACCGAGCCCTTCTAGTGGAGAGTTTCCTTAATGAGCAGACACCAGCAGCGAGACCCACCACAGGGCAACACGTAGCGAAGTCTTCTGTATCCGGTAGTAGACAGATGTCGTAGAGGTCCAAGTGGACTAGGCCATCAGGTGGGCGACCCAAGGATATAGGTTCGGTTGTTCAGGGCACACGAGACAGAGCCAGCTATACGAGGAGCAAGCAGTGCTATGCATGCGGCGGGTAGGGACACATGGCTTGAGACTGCCCGACTCGCCATGTAGATGAGAAAAAGATAGTAGAGGGACCTCCTAGGCAGAGGAAGAGGTTCGACTGTGGTGGTCTGCTAGGAGCAGGAGGACGTGGCAGAGGATCTGGCCGAGCAGCTGGTTGTGGACGACGTTTCGAGGCTCTAACACCACCACCACTAGGAGGTCCACCCCGACCATAGGGAGCTGGCGGAAAGAGGCAGGTTCAGCTCCAGGCAGTCGAGGCCTATGACCACGGCTCACCTAAGATGATTCGTGGTATTATCTGTGTCTACTCCACCCTTACTAAAGTACTTATAAACATAGGTGCGAGTCATTCTTTTATTTCCACTTCCCTCGTTCGGAGCTTGGATATTCCAACGGAGTCATTGGCTCGATCCTTACGGATAGAGACTCCTCCGAGAGAAGACTTGATGATTACGCACTAGTGTTGGTAGTGTGAGCTTACTCTAGGAGGCGAGAGCTTCAGCTAGAATCTTCTGGTACTGGCGTCGAGGCCTTACGACGTCATCTTGGGTATGGAATGGTTATCTACAGTTCATGCTTAGATTAACTGTATTAGGTGCAAAGTGCGGTGTATCCGCACAGATGAGACCAGGTTCACCTTCACTGGAAATAAGAGAGCCTTTGTAGTGCAGGATGGAATTACACAGATGAGGGGGAAACCGGTCACACATCATTTGGCTAGTCTCATCCTCGGAGCGGTTGATATGCGGAGTATGAGTTTTCCTATTGTGGTGGATCAGTACAACGATGTTTTCCATAACGACGTTTCAGGACTACCTCCTCCCAGAGAGGTAGACTTCTACATTGAACTATAACCTGGGATGATAGCGATATCTACTCCAGTATATTGGATGGCTCCCAATGAGCTTCGTGAGCTGTGGGTACAGCTGGAGGACTTGTAGGGGAAGGTATTTATCCGACCCAGTGTTTCACCCTGGGCATCTCCAATTTTTTTCACCAAGAAGGAGGATGGGATCTTGAGACTATGTGTCGACTACCGTTTCCTGAATCAGGTGACCATGAAGAACAAGTACCCACTTCCGAGGATTTATGACCTCTTTGATCAGCTCAAGGGAGCATGATGGTTCTCAAAGATAGACCTTAGGTCAGTCTATCACCAGCTCATAGTTCGAGATGAGGATGTGTAGAAGACAACCTTCAGGTGTCGGTATGGCCACTACGAGTTCTGGGTTATTCCATTCGGAGTAACCAACACACCAGAAATGTTCATGATTCTCATGAATAGGATCTTCCAGCCTTACGTCGATCACTTTGTCATATTCTTCATCGATGACATACTAATGTACTTGACTACTGAGGAGGAGCATGCATATCATTTATTGGTAGTACTAGACACACTTCGAGAGCACCATCTTTATGGTAATCTCTCGAAGTGATATTTATAGATTTGAGAGGTTCATTTCTTAGGACACGTCATCTCAAAGGCTAGAGTTGCAGTGGATATAGCGAAGATCGAGGCAGTACTTGCTTGGGAGCCACCCAGGAGTGTGACGGAGGTACATAGTTTTCTGGGACTGGCTGGGTACTATCAGAGATTTGTTCCAGACTTCTCCAGAGTTGCAGCACTACTTTCAGCATTGACGAATAAAGGGAAAACCTTCATGTGGTCAGATAGATGCCAGTAGATGTTTTAGGAGTTGAGGCAGAGGTTGACCAGTGCACCCATCTTGAGGCTACTAGAGGAGGGCGTAGGGTAAATAGTTTACTACGATGCATCAGGGACCAGACTCGGGTGTATCCTGATGCAGGGGCAAGCAGTGATCGCGTATGGTTCACGGCTGTTGAGACAATACGAGCAGAACTACACTACTTATGACCCAGAGTTAGAAGTCATGGTCCTCACCTTTAAGATGTGGTGGCACTATATGATGGGCTAGCGTTTTACAATCTACTCTGACCACCAGAGCCTTATGTACATCTTCTCGCAGAATTACCTGAACCTGAGACAACGACAATGGCTCGAGTTCCTCAAGGATGATGACTTCGAGATAGTATATACTCCTGGTAAGGGGAACATTGTAGAAGATGCTCTCAGCAAGAGATCAGGAATTCAGATGCTAGGAGAGGTGACAGAGCAGCTGGCTACATTGCAGATATCCTTTGTAGATAGAGATGGAGCAGCCTTTCTACAGTTTCTCACAGTCACTCCTCTACTTCTTCAGCAAGTCAGGGATGCACAATGTGGGGACATTGACTGTGAGATGCGACGTACTCAGATATCCTCAGGGCAGGCACCTGATGGATTTTCTGAAGGTGGGGAAAATGTCATCCTCTTCAGAATACATACCATGGTACCAGTTGCACTACAGGAGGAGGTGTTGAGTGAGTTCCACATTTTCCCTCTAGCAGTACATCCAGGAGTAGTGAAGATGTATTAGGACCTCAGATGATAGCACTGGTGGCCGGGTATGAAGAAGGTGGTAGAAGATTTTGTCTCATGATGCCTCACTTGTCAGCAAGTGAAGGCGTAGAACCAGGTTCCAACATGCTTGGTTCAGCCCTTAGAGGTACCAGAGTGGATGTGGGATGGGATATCTAGGGATTTTGTGATGGGGCATCCACGTACATCCAGAGGACATGACTCTATCTGGGTGGTTGTTGACCGACTCACCAAGTCGTCCCACTTCCTACCGATCAAAGAGCGGGGCTCAGTAGAGAGCTTGGGACGCCTCTACATACAGGAGATCATACGGCTTCATGGTGTTCCATCGATTATCATCTCCAATCGAGATTCATGTTTCACATCCCGGATATGGAAGGGGTTATAGGAGGATTTCAGGACACAACGTTGCTTGAGCACCGCCTTCCATCCTCAAACGGATGGCCAGACTGAGAAGACCATTCAGACTCTCGAGGACATGCTCCGTGCATGCGTCCTTGACTTTGGTCGTAGTTGGGAGGATCACTTTCCCTTGCTGGAGTTTGCGTATAACAACAGCTACCACTCTACCATAAATATGACACCTTACGAGGCACTTTATGGCCGACCTTGAAGATCAAATCTGTGCTGGACTAACCCAGGGGAGTCAGCGTTTGTAGGACCAGATATGGTGCAGGCTATGGTGGAGAAGGTGCAGATCATCCAGGAGCAGATGAAGACTACACAGAGCAGACAGAAGTCCTATGATGATAGGAGATGGAGACCACTGGAGTTTGAGGATGGTGACCACGTCTTCCTACGGGTCTCACCTCGACGAGGTCTACGGAGATTTGGCCGAGGCGGCAAGTTATCACTGCGATTCATCAGACCATTCCAGGTCCTCAGCAAAGTAGGTGAGATAGCTTACAGACTGGCTCTTCCACCTCAGTTGCACCGGGTGCATGATGTATTCCACGTATCTCAGATGAGGAGATATGTGCACGACCCATCCCACATCATCGACCACGGGTAGCTGGACATCGATAACGGGGTGACATTCACGGAGGTTCCAATAGAGATTGAGGATCGAAAGGAGTGGGTAATGCGTGGATGGTCGATTCCTCTGTTTCACATTTGCTGGCAGCATGAGAACCTCTATGAGAGCACATGGGAGCGGGAGGTTCGGATGTGTGCTCAGTACCCCCATTTGTTCCCTTAGTGTGTGTTGTAGCTTATGGGGATGTAAATCCCTGAGGTGGAGAGAATGTAAAGACCTGGAAATCCTGTGTAATTTTTTTTCTTAAAAACATGGGAATTTTATGAGTCCGCAGTTTCAAACGGCGCTTGATTCTGAGGCCCAGTGTGCCCGGAATCAATTTCTGAAGTTTTGTTCAGGTACGTTCAGTAAACATACATGTGGGATTTTATATCTTTTAAACCGGTGCATGGAATTGAAATCCAAGGACACCGATGAACTTGTAGTTCCGGTATTCTCTTAAGGAGACCTTTACTGTAGTTGCGTTTTATCAAGAGCGGAAGTTAATTTTGGTGGTTTTCTAATGAAAAAAAAAAAAATATGACTAACATATTTTTATGTAGGTGGTGGTTAAATCCTCCAAAGGTAAGTTGGAGGTGGGTCCCACCCACACATAACCTCCCATGGGAGGATATTATCTGGTGGGGCCCACACGAGCTCAACCCCCTTAAACACCCCTTTGAACCCCTTGAGCTCCTCATTAATAGAGGAAACTCTTGGACTTCCCCTTAATGGTGCCAACAAAATTAATTAATGATTTAATTAATTAATTTGAGTGTTTGAATTCTTTTGAATTCATTATGCCAACATTAAAATAAGTGAACTTATTCTTCTATTTTGGGTTGGCATAATCATTGGAGAGCTTGGAAGAACTCTTGGAAGAACACCATCCCCTCGATGAAGAATGCTCCTCGTATCCGATGAACATGAAGCAACATCTTTAACCTTCTTCAACCAGAGCGAGGAAGGGAAGCACCGCCGCCCACGAAGTTCACCGAGGGCGTCATCTTGACTTGAATTCTCTGAGCTCTACCTTTTCCTATGTCAACCGAACGACGACCGTATTTTGACATCTGCACTCTTTCCGTGACTACGATAATGTGCTTCGAATTGAGGTTGGGGGATTTGATTATTTAAAATTATATCCTCTTTCTTCGACGTTTACTTTGGTTCGATGGTGGCTAATTGTTATCACTTAACACAGAGGGCGCGAGCCAAACAAACACAGCCCGACGTCCCTCCGAGGAATCCTATTTGGTTGATGTCGGAGGCGGAACCGAAAGGGTGTGGTGCTCTAGCACCGTGCGGGAGAAGAACTGCGGAGGATGAAAGAGGAACCGCGGCTGGGAGGGCCATGACGGATGAAGAAGCGTGGTGTCGTCACGCCATGTGATGGAGCCGAAGGCCGTGGCCAGGTCAGGCCGCAGCGGTGGTGGGGTGGCGTAGTCGTGTCGCGTGGAGGGCAGCAGGACCGCGGCGCCATTGCACCGTGGCGGAGGTGTGGAGGTGGCCGACCGAGCCGGCCGCTGTGGAGCTAGTCCGTGGGAAAACCGGCCGGCCAATCCAACTGGTCTGCAGGTTGGAGATGTGGCGCATGAAGGCGCCGAGTGGAGAGAGACCATGGCCCGCATCCTCAGGTCGCTCGGTGGGAATAACCGACCACCCGTGTGACGGCCAGGCTGGATAACCATGGCACCTACAGGCACCGTGTGGGGAGAACTACGGCCCGTAGCGGGGGCCGCTTGCACCAGGTTGAACCGGCTTGCTAGGGCTGGCCGGGCAGAGGAAGAGGCGGCCCCACTTGGCGCCGCCAGGCGAACCTGACTGACTAGAAGCACGGGCTGGGTCCGCAGGTGGGTCGCACCCCACCTGTTCGGGCCGCGCCCCACCGGGTCGGGCCGACCTCCATCCGGGTCGGACCCGGTGATCCGGGTTGGTCCGACCCGCCAGCCCACTGGGCTTGACGGGCCGGGCCCATCTTCGCTTAAATTTGAATAACTCCTAGACCACGTGTCTGGTCGACACGCCGTCTACAATACTGGGAGCCTTGTGATGAGGCGGTCATTTTGGGATACTCTAAGTGAGTTTCAGACAAATTTATAAAATGGACGGGTTTGAATGGAGCGTAATTCAACCGGGCCCATGGAACGGAAATGCCAATAACTCTCAGACCAGGCGTCCGATTGACGCACCGTCTATCTTGTTGAGTTTCTTATGATGAGATGGAACTACGAGATACATCAACATAGGAATTCATGATAGTTGATGTATTGACACTTGGCTCAAGGAGGGGACCCTCCTAGAATCGAGCATCCTGTGTGTGGGAACTCTAGGGCTAGCTGCGACACTACTGTACCAGAATCCTCAGTGGGTTCGACAACGATTACTACAATACCAGAATCCTCAGTGGGTTCGACAGTGTTGACTATTGTACCCGGATCCTCCGTGGGTTAGACAGTTCTGACTTCTGTTCCTGTATCCTGTGTGGGTCCGACAGAATAGATGGTCATGTATCCTGGGTGGGTCTGACATCTTAGTTGGTCCTGTATCATGTGTGGGTCTGATAGCTTAGATGAATTAGTGACTAAATCTGATCATCTATATCACTCTACGAAATATGTATACCTGTGTGAGATGAGTCTTGTCTTTCAATTATTATCATCGATGTGATTGACTTTACTTCCTTTGTGGACTGGGTTGTGTTTGGGCTCGAGAGTTGGAGTCGGACTATGACGGGTAACATAGGTATATGTATGGGAATATACCTAAGTAGGGTTGGTTGATACTTTGTGATTGTATCTTTCTATTGTGTTTTATCCATTGCGGATTCTGGGAGACCTTCGGGGGTCTTGGGGTCCCCTACTGAGTATTTTTATACTCACCCCTGCACAGGCTTCGCCCGCACCTTGTTGTGTTCTGTGCAGATGACAGACGACAGTGATCGAGGCTTAGGGTGAGGATGGGAGACTGCTCGGAGCTGGACTAGACGGGATGTACCATAGGGACGAGTTGTTCGAGTTCTTTACTACCCTTCAGGTAGGATTCCCGGGTGGACGATCTCGGACCTGTTTTCCCTTTTTACTTGTACTTGTACTTGTTGTTCAGTTGGGTTTGTATACTGGCCCACTTACTTTCAGCACACCTTAATTTTCTATTTCAGTACTTGTTGCATCTACTGCTTGTGTTCAGAAAGTGTGTGTGTTACAGGTTAAAAGGCAATGCCTTCCCTATTTATCAGGATTACGCCTTTGGTGCTAGTCACCAGCCCCTGGTTTTGGAAGGTGGTCTTGGGGTAACCCTGACACGGGCCCCGAGGACGGGTCATGACAGTATCCAAACAGTTCACAATGCAGAAATACAGTACTAAACCCAAGTACAAAAGAAATCAGATAAACTCCTCAGCATCGCAAACCATATCTTGGTACCATGCTCTCCAGCACCAGTCCAATCAAGAACGTAAAGTAGAAGGACGCTTTCCCTTATCTATACCTGCAACAATACAACCTGTTTGGGTCATGCTTTTTGGCCCAAACAGACTATATTGTTGTAGGTATAGAAAAGGGAAAGCACCCTTCTACTTCAGGTTCTTGATTTCACTAGAGCTAGAGAGCATGGGACCAAGTTATGACTTGCGATGCTGAGGAGTTTATCTGCTTTCTTTTGTACTTGGGATTAGTACTATATTTCATCATTGTGACCTGTTTAGATGGTTTCCTAGATGCATTTTTATCATGCGTCATTTATATATTTTGTTCCAATTGTTTATTTATCATTCTTCCGCTATTTACTATTGTTGGATATTTACTGCTTCCGCTGTTGTATGTATTTTTGTACTTCCACTGTATACTCTGCCATTGAGGGCATAGTTTCCCCACTATCACACCCAAGACCCTTGCTGCTATTCGGCAGCCTCTGGTGTAACGCCCCAACCCCAAAATCCCAGAGTCGGTGCATTATTACATAACATTGGCATGATCACAAAAGATAAAGTCTCGAAAGAACCATTAGTTTAGTAGCTTTGGAAACACTAGATACATTCATAAGTCTTACATTACATCATAAAGTGAAAAAATCCAACAACATAGTCTCCATAGTCCACACTCATATCCCCTCAGAATATCCCTATAGGTTAGTCATAAAATACTTCTTCACATCTGGGGAAAAATAAAACATAGAAAGGGGTGAGCTCAGATGCTCAATAAGGATAAAAATATAGAGAAAACATTCATAAATAAGCATAAACATTTAAGGCAATGTATAACTAAAACAAAATCCTTTTAAACTTGAACTTTAGCATAATATAGAAAAAATAAAATGAAATAATGTCATTTACTTATTCACATGGATATTATAATAGATGAATAATCACATGCAATATCAATAACCACTATCATAATGATGGAATGCATAATGCCATACTTTCAAAACCACATATTTAGGGTCTCGTGTCAAGACTAAAAATAAGATTTTGTCAAGGCCTTGTTCCAAGACACTAGTTTATCTCATGAGACCTACCGATCCATCGAAGAGCTATAATAGGTTCCACCCGTTACTTAGTGAGTCCAATTCAGTCCTCATATGAAATTTTTGAAACAGAACATAAACATTCATATTAAAACTAGCATACGAAATGTCAATACTTTATCCACAAACCATGAATGGTATAAAAATAGCACATCCATAGTGAAACATAACTCTTTCAATACAATATGGAAGATTTTATTGTAACAGATTATCCTCAATCAAGAATAATGAAGGATATTGACATAGATGAAAATAGTCATCAAAACTATTTGAGAGAAATATCACCTTTTTTATGAAAACATTTAATAGCCTCACTATTTATCTAGAAGCCGTTTAAAATAGATTTTTGAATCAAAGTGTCCCATACCACTTTGAAACATTTAAAAGGAATTTTAATTTGAAAACTTTAATGTCCATATAAATAAATCCTTAAAACTATTTTTTAAAACATGGACATTAATGAGAAATATTTAGAATAATAAATCGTTAAAACATTTTAAAATGATATTTTAGTTAGAGTTCCTAACCAAAAGAGAGACACTTCAATACAAATAATTAAGGTAATAAAAACTTTTTAATATCATGAGAATAATGGGATCCATGATATACTATGTCAAATTACATTATATAAACCATATAAAAGTGATTTGGTGTATAACAACAAAGAAGTCTCAATGGAATGTAAATTGAGATGAAATATCTTATAAAGACCGTATCGTTAGGTTAAGGATAAATCAACGACATAATTATGTGTGAAAAATATAAATACACTCAATATGATTGGATATTCAGTGTAAATCAATCAGATGACATTCACACATATTCTTGTCAAAACAACAACAATGAATTGGATATTTAACTCAACAAATGGAGATTGAGTTAAAATTACTCTTATCAAGATCATATCAATGACTTGAGAATTTATCAATGGATTGATTATGTGTATCCAAAGTATATCCACATAAAAGGGAGTGGAAATTATGACATAAGAAAATGAATAGCGATTCCACACATAAGTTTGGAGTAAAATAATCAACAAAGTATGCGTAAAGCCGAATGAGTGGAAATGGAAATTTCAAATTCCCTTATCGATTTGGTAACTTATGAAACATACACCCATGAAAGAAGGATCATAAAATGATTATGTAAATATACATAAATTAAATTATATCACACAATGAATACAATCATGGGCAGTACACACACCACATGAAATAAATAAGTGGTGAACAATGGAAATCTCACAGAATTAAAAGTGAGATAAGAAACCCCTTACTTTGTACTTTTTTTCTTGGTCGAGGGTAGTTAAACCTCATGTATAATTGTGAAATAATTTTTATTAAATTATATAAGAATAATATACATTAATATGATATCATATATGATATTTTAATATTGCTTTGTTAATAATATCTTAGTATTATCGTTGTTTCGGGTGTTAACATATTTGTTTTCCTTTATATTCTTTGTTATGTGAGTCATATTTATTATGGATGGGATGTATCTTATTTATAAAATGAATTATATCATGTATCTAAACCATATTTTTAATCATCAAATGAAATTTAGTCTTGAATGGGTACGATGGGAAATGAATCTCATCACGTTCGTGGAGACGAGATTCCGTACGTACATACGAGCGACAATATCTTCTTTTGATATTAAAATAATATATAATTGGATGGTATATAATATATAAAGAATAATTATCATGTTATATTTATTATTTACATGAATTACACATCATTATTATACCCATCCAAATAATAATGTATTGAATAACAATTACACCACGACGTGGAGATGGTAATCCGTACGTACACCCATATGGTGACATGTCATTAAAAGGATGGGTAGAATAATGAATATGGTTGTACCATATTTATAATAAAATCACAGTATATAGAATATACAGAAGTTATTATTTTAAAATGGAAATAACAAAAAAAAGAAGAAGTGGGAGAAGAAAAGAACTTGAAAGAGGGTGGTGAAATTATTACCTCTTCTTCGGGTTCTTTCTTTTTGATTTGATCAAAAGGGCTCCTTAAGTTGGATTTATGACTAACAGAATACATCTAAAATTAAGTGAGGGAAGTTTAGAGGATATTTGGGCAGGTTTTGGCCGAGCAAAAAGGCTTTGAAGGTGTGACTTTGAGAAAAGGAGAAGTGCCCTTTTATAAGAGGGGTGAGGGGCACTTTAGGAAAAACTAAAAATATTATTTTATAATAAAATAATTTTCGGTTTATAATGGCTTCAAAGTGTATTATTTAAAGGATAAGGTGGGGATTTTTCTAAAACCACTCAACCAATAGGTTTTAGACAGGTTTGGATCACTATATTAACCTTAACTTTTAGATTTAACTCTTAGTTAAATAGTTTGACATTTACCATGTCTCTTTGTATTTTTATATTATATGGTTAATAAACATACTATATACTTATAAACGAACCCCAAGTGGTTCATTATTTATACATCTATCATTATATAAGTCCTATGTCCAAACAATATATTTTTATGAATAGAATATCAATTAATAATTTAATATTTGTTTTAAAAACTCTTTTATGTCAATTTTGACACTATTTGGTATTTTGTTTTTGATAAATTCATAAAAGCATTATTACTTAGAAAAATTTGATCTAAACAACCCTAATATGTCATATTAACCTAAAAAATTAGTGTAATTCATAAAAATTCTCAAATTACATTTATTTGGATATTTATAATATCAATTATTTTAATATTTCATTAATTAGGTAATTACTACATCATCATTGTTTCATAAATAAATTTAATTATTTAATGTCTAAAAAATTTAAATAAAATACCATTATGCAGGAAATCGTTTTATCTTTCTAATGAATATTTATAGTCGAATTTATCTTATGTTTATCCCTATATAAAAAATGTTTTAGTTATTAAACATTGATTATAACTCTTTTAACTCTTCTTTAAATAAAATAATAATAAATGTCCTAATCTAATACATGTGGACCAAAGAGGTTCATATTTTATTCCTAAGGTTTTTTTTGTCTAATTATACTTATCCAATAGAATTAGAATATGTGTTTGGACAATAATAATATCATTTTTACCCTTAATTACCCTATTTACTTTTAACCATGGTAAATAAAAGTAAAACTTACTATTCACCAAATATTATTTTTATCTTATTGAACCACATTTTACTCATTGATATTATTTGTCTCTCTCAGATTTTCGAAATTCAACTCAGAGAAGCGGTAAAATTATGTTTTATGTGAATTTGCAAATTCTCCTAGGAGGTGGGTTAAAGACGGTGAAAAGTTTGATAAACTTTATATATATATAAAATTATTATAAAATGACTCCAATGAATTAAATTGAACTTATATATGTATTATATATCTATTTTGATCTAAAATAAACTTAAATAAAATAAATAATTATTTAAATAAAAATTCGTTTTTAAACTATAATTGAGTGTTTTTCAGTATTCATAAAAAATTAAAAGTTTTCAGAAACATACCAAAAGATTCACCCTAAGCTAATTTTTATATTCTGAATTCAAAAATGAATTCTATTTTACCAAATTCAAAATATTGAAATTTCATTTATTAGTTTAAAATTAATTCCCGTTGTCAAACCCAAAAGGTGTATTTTTATGAAATAATAACTACCAAAAGCTTGATATTTGTTTATGTCTAATTTCAAAGTGAAATTACTTCCAATGACCAAAATTGGATTAAATGGTAAAAATATAATCTAATTATACATCCAAACCATTCATGTGTATATTTGAACACTATAAATTATTTTTATTAAAAAATTTGTTTTCAGTTAAAATATATTATTTTTCACTATTCACCCAAATATGAAAGTTATCAGAAAAACACCAAAAATTTATTGAAACTAAATTATTATGTCCCGGTCCCAATGAGGAAGTATATTTTGTCAAATTGAATATATAAAAGTTTCAAATATTGTATTAAAAAAGGGTTCACCATTAAAAGGTGGTAAAATTGCATTTTTTTAAAAATAATTCTTTTATCTGAAAAAAATGAATTTGTCCTTAAATTATGTATAAGAACCTCATAATATGGATTCTAAAATTATAAGGGTTATATAAAGTTCAAAGTTCTTTTAATACTATTCATAACCGCTTTTTAACGGCTAGTTTGGTAGGTCATGGTGCGCTTGAACTTGATGTTGTGTGTAGTGTAAGTTATTTAATTACTTTGAAGAACTAACATACTATGAAGTATTGGGGTGTTACATTCTTCCCTCCTTCAATAAATTGCGTCCTAGAAATTTTTAAAATTGGGATTTGGAATATAATGGAAAGTCCCACATCAAAAAAAGAGTCAATAAAACTATCACTTTAAAAGAAAAAAATAGAAGTACAAAGGTCACCCAAGATTACCCATACTAGAATTCCATGTAGAAAAACATGGATATGGAAGATAAACTAAGTTTCATGTTCTGATGGAGAGGTATAGAAAGCATGAATAAGTGAAATTTAACAACAATAAAACCGCAAACTTGTGATGGGACAAACAGTCATTAGTTTCCCAGTAGGAAAAGTAAACAGACAACATTTTTTTTTGTTTTAAGTTACATTTCATAAATATAAGGAATTTATTTATGAGATTGAATAAGAGCATAAAGATATATACATACTTTTTAAGTAGAGTTTCATTCTTTAATAAATTTCTACCCTTAACTAATTTTTTAAACGATGTGTATTCAAGAAGACTTGGTCACACCGGAAGAGCTAGAATAAATTTTTATAGAATCACATGATCCATGAAATAAAAAACTATATATTTACCTTCTCTTTAGAGATTAATAAAAACCAAAACAGTTAGTACAAGATCTGATGATTCCCCAAAAGGATATTCCTTTATAGAAAGAAACAGTAATCTTAATTTCTAAAATTAATTCTACAATACCCCAAAGTTAAATATATACCATTCAATAAAAAATTGTCCTTAAAATCCTTCAATATAATCCAAATTAATATTGAAACCCAAAACTTATAAGAATTTGGTTATGTAGACTTCCACATTAAATTGTATCTCCAAATGACATAAACTACTCTTAAAGTCACATACTTAAAATCAATTAACCTAATCACATATTCTCTATTATAGGTTAATCATTTCCATAAATAACCCAAATCACTATAAATACACAATAAAAACATAGATAAAAATCCACCATTACCCCTCAAATGAAATCCCATAGTATTCTATTTTCTTTGGGCATATAGTGTTCCAAACAAAGATAACGTCTTCTAAAATAACATTTATCACTTAATCACCAAATCATTTTCCTATACTAAGGGTATTCATTTGATAAGACATAAGATCCCAAATCAACTTATTATTGATCAATAAAATCCTTTAACTAAAAATAATTTGTCACACTAACCAGGGACTTCACGTAGTCCAGTGGTAGGTGATAAATCTCAATCGCACTCTGGTTCTGGGTTCGATTCCCACAGCTTTGTCCGACGCGACGGGTTGTCACACGATCTGCGTGTTGTCCTTTTTCAAAAACTATATTTCATAACATTACCAAAATGAGATAAATTCCTCAAAATAACCATAACATAATTTAACCACAAATTTTATCTCATAACTTTCATTTTCATCCCAAAATATAATAACTTATAATTGCCTCAAACCCAATGATAATATAAAACCAAATGGTTATTTATAACTATATCCACTAGAGAAAAGATAATTCTTCATTAAATATCATTTTCATATGACAATTGTAGGGTTACAAATATAAGAGAAAATTATTCCAATGTAATCCCATCAACAAGGAGTACTAATACTTTTAAACATTTCTCCAAACCATTTATTTCTACATAGCTTCTTCTTTGACCAAGAAAATATTCTATAGAATAGGGCATTCACTCGGGTAATGGTCAGGTCCCCTACATTTACAGAAAATTTCTGTAAATGAATTCTTAGGACCATTTTTATTTTCTTCCATAGTACTCTTAATTTTTCCTCGGAAATTTTTTCACTTTATGTCCTTCAATCCCACACGTAAAGCATTTATTTGTTCTATTAAAACACTTTCCTGGGTGTCTCCTTCCACATTTCATTCATGATGGAAATTGAGGATTCTTTTCTCCAAGGTCTCCACTGCTGGAGCTCTTATCATTCATCAACTTTCTCTTCTTTGTTGAGTCCGGGAGTTGGTTAATATATTTTTTGTTGATCAAATTTTTAGAAAACTGATTTTTCATGAATATGATATATTTTACGCCTATCAACATTCCATTTTGTTTCTCATTTACACCACTATTCCCATCCTGTACATCATTTTCAATGTTACTATGACTTCCTTGGAATCTAGCCATTGACTAAAACCAGAAAGCATTGTGTGAGTAACAGTAGTCATAAAATCATTTACAAAATATCATGAAACCATATTTTAAATTTGAAACACGTTAGGATTAACCAAGGTCATTTATTCTCATCTTATATTAAAATAATTCAAATTGTTTATTAAAGAAAATTTAAATTATCCTATGCATATCACCTGGGAATGTCGTAACCAAGAGTGAAGCAAGGCCTGTTGTCGTTCACCGGTTCCCATTTGAGTCTAGCTCAAAGCGGTGTTTTCGGGTTTTACCCCTAGGTACATCTGTGCTAGAGCCGCCTCAACCTGATCGTATCCATATAGGGATGTATTGCTTGGAAAACTCACAAAATCTCTACAATACCAAAATTTTGGGAAGTTCTTGTATACTAATCCTCAAAGTCTATCTTAGGGTTATGTGCTCTAATCAGAGTTTATCTAAATATAGCTTCCAAGGTTTGAACTAAATTTCCCCTGATACCAACTGTAACGCCCTGACCCCAGAAGCCCAGAGTCGGTGCATTATTACATAACATTAGCATGATCAAAAAAGATCATGTCTCGAAAGACCGATTAGTTTATTAGCCTTAGAAACACTAGATACATTCATAAGTATTACATTACATCATAAAGTGAAAAACTACAACAACATAGTCTCCATAGTCCACAGTCATATCCCCTCAGACTATCCCTGCAGGTCAGCCATAAAATACTTCTTCACATCCTGGGGAAAATAAAACATATAATGGGGTGAGCTCAGATGCTCAGTAAGGATAAAAAATATAGCAGAAACTTTCATAAATAAGCATAAACATTTTAGGAAATTTATAACAAAAACAAAAGCCTTTTAAACTTGAACTTCAGCATAATATAGAAAAAATAAAATGAAATAATGTCATTTACTTATTCAAATGGATATTATACTAGTAAAATAATTACATGCAATATCAATAACCACTTTCATAATTATGGAATGCATAATTCCAGACTTTCATAACCACATAGTCAAGGCCTCATGCCAAGAGTACAAATAAGATTGTGTCAAGTCCATATGCCAAGACACTAGTTTGTCTCATGATACCTACCGATGCATCGAGTATCTATAGAGGGATCCACCCATCACTTACTAAGTCCAATTCATTCCTCGTATGAAAAGATTGAAAAATAACATAAACATTCGTATTAAAACTAGCATACGAAATGTCAATACTTTATCCACAAACCATGAATGGTATAAAAATAGCACATCCACAGTAAAAAATAACTCATTGAATACAATATAGAAGATTTTATTATAACAGGTTAACCTCAATCGATAATAATGAAGAATATTGACATAGATGAAAATAGTCATCAAAACTATTTGAGAGAAATATCCCCTTTTTTATGAAAACATTTAAAAGTCTCACTATTTATCTAGAAGCTGTTTCAAATATATTTTTGAATCAAAGTGTCCCAAACCAATTTGAAACTTTTAAAAGGAATCTTCATTTGAAAACTTTAATTTCTATATAAATAAATCCTTAAAACAATTTTTAAAATTTAGACATTAATGAGAAAGATTTAGAATAATAAATCGTTAAAACATTTTAAAATGACATTTTAGTTAGAGTTCCTAACCAAAAGAGAGACACTTGAATACAAATAATTAGGGTAATAATTTTTTTAATATCATGAGAATAAAAGGATTCATGATATGCTATGTCAAAGTACATTATGTACACCATATAAAAGTGATTTGGTGTATAACAACAAATAAGTCTCAATGGAATGTAAATTGAGATGAAATATCTTATAAAGACCGTATCCTTAGGTTAAGGATAAATCAATGACATAATTATTTGTAAAAAATATAAATACACTCAATATGATTGTATATTCAGTCTAAATCAATTAGAGGACATTCACACATATTCTTGTAAAAACAACACAAATGAAATGGATATTTAACTCAAAAAATGGAGATTGAGTAAAAATTACTCTTATCAAGTTCATATCGATGACTTGAGAATTTATCGATGGAGTGATTATGTGTATAAAAAGTATATCCACATAAAGGGGAGTGGAAATTATGTCATAAGAAAATGAATAGTGATTCCACACATAATCTTGGAGTAAAATAATCAATGAAGTATGTGTAAAGCCGAATGAGTGGAAATTGAAATTTCAAATTCCCTTATCGATTTAGTAACTTATGAAACATACACCCATGAAAGAAGGATCATACAATGATGATGTAAATATCCATAAATTAAAGTATATCACACAATGAATAAAATCATGGGATGTACACACACCACATGCAATAAATTAGTTGTGAACAATGGAAATCTCACGGAATTAAAAGTGAGATAAGAAACCCCTTACTTTGTACTTTATTTCTGGGTCAAAGGTAGGTCAACCTCTTATATAATGGTGAAATAATTGTTATTAATTTATATAAGAATAATATACATTAAGATGATATCATATATGATCTTTTAATATTGCTTTGTTAATAATATCATAATATTATCGTCGTTTCTGGTGTTAACAGATTCGTTTTCCTTTATATTCTTTGTTATGTGAATCATATTTGTTATGGATGGGATGTCAATTATTTACATACAGAATTATATCATGTCTCTAAACATTATTTTTAATCATCAAATGAAATTTAGTCTTGAATGGATACGATAGGGAATGAATCTCATCGCGTTCGTGGAGACGATAATCCGTAGTACACACGGGCGAGAATATCATTCTTTTGATATTAAAATAATATATAATTTGATGGTATATCATATGTACAGAATAATTATCATGTTATATTTATTATTTACATGAATTACACATCATTATTATACCCATCCAAATAATAATGTATTGAATAATAATTACACCATGACGTGGATACAGTAATCTGTACGTACACACATATGGTGACATGTCATTCAAAGGATGGATATAATAATGAATATGGATGTACCATATTTATAATAACATCATATTATATAGAAGATACTGGAGTTATTATTTTATAATTGAAATAACAAAGAAAGAAGAATTGTAAGAAGAAAAGAACTTGAAAGAGGGTGGTGAAATTATTACCTCTTCTTCAGGTTCTTCCTTTTGATTTTATCAAAAGGGCTCCTTAAGTTGGCTTTATTACTAAAGGAAGGAATCTAGGATTAATTGAGGGAAGTTGATAGGATATTTTGGTTGGGTTTGTCCAAGCCAAAAGGCTTTGAAGGTGTGAATTTGAGAGACGGGGAAGTGCCCTTTTATAAGAGGGGTGAGGGGCACCTTAGGAAAAAACATAAAATATTATTTTATAATAAAATCATTTTCAGTTTCTAATGGCTCTAAAGTGGATTATTTAAATTATAAGGTGGGTATTGGTCAAAATCCACTCAACCAATAGGTTTTAGATAGGTTTGGGTCACGATATTAACCTTAACGTTTAGAATTAACTCTTAGTTAAATAGTTTGACATTTACCATGTCTCTTCGTATTTTTATATTATATGGTTAATAAACTTACTATATACTTCCAACAGAACACCAAGTGGTTCATTAATGATACAAATATCATTATATAAGTCCTCTGTCCAGAAATTAGATTTTTAGGAATATAATATCTATTAATAATATAATATTTGTTTTAAAAACTCTTTTCTGTCAATTTTGACACTATTTGGTATTTTGTTTTTTCGAAATCCATAAAAGCATTATTACTTCGAAAACAATTCATCTATCCAATCCAAATATTTAATATTGACCTATAAAATTGGTTTTATTCATTAAAAGTTTCAAATTACATTTATTTGGATAAATATAATATCAATTTGTTTAATATTTCATTAATTATGTAATTACTGCATCATCATTGTGTCATAAATAAATTAAATTATTTAATTTCTAAAAACTATAAATAAAATACCACTATGTAGGAAATATTTTTATATTTCTAATGAATATTTATAGTCGAATTTATCTTATGTTTACCCCTATATTAAAAATGTTTCAGTTATTAAACTTTGATTTTAACTCTTTTAACTCTTCTTTAAATAAAATAATAATAAATGTCCTAATCTAATCCAAGTGGACCAAAGAGGTTCATATTTTATTCCTAATGTTGTTTTTGGTCGAATTATACTTACTCAATATAATTATGACATGTTTTAGGGTAATAATAATATCATTTTTACCTTTAATTACCATATTTACTTTTAACCATGGTAAATAAAAGTAAAAAGTTTCTATTCACCAAAAAAAAATTTATCTTATTAAACTAAATTTTACTCCTTGATATTAACCATGTCTCTTGTATTTTCGAAATTCAACTCACAAAAGTGGTAAAATTAAGTTTTTTTTGAATTTGAAAATTGTTCTATGAGGTGGGTAAAAGACGGTGAAAAGTTCAATAAAATTTTTATATATCTAAAATTATTATAAACTAACTCCAATGAATTACTTTGAAATTATATATGTATTAAATATCTATTTTTACCTAAAATAAATTTAAATAAAACAAATAATTATTTAAATAAAAATTCGGTTTTAAACTATAACTCAGTGTTTTTCACTTTTAATCAAAAATTAAATGTTTTTTGAAACATACCAAAAAATTCACCCTATGCTAATTTTGATATTCTGAAATAAAAAATGATGTCAATTTTAACAAATTAAAAACATAGAAATTTCATTTATTAGTTTAAAATTAATTCTCGTTGTCAAAACCAAAAAGCCTATTTTTATGGAATAGTAACTACCAAAAGTTTGATATTTGTTTATGTCCGATTTCAAAGTGAAATTACTTCCAATGACAAACATTGGATTAAATGGTAAAAATATAATATAATTATACATCCAAAACATTCATGTGTATAGTTGAACACTATAAATTATTTTTATTAAAAAAGTTGTTTTCAGTTAAAATATGTTATTTTTCACTATTCACCCAAACAAAAAAGTTATCAGAAAAACACCAAAAATTTATTGAAACTAAACTCTTATGTCCCGGTCCCAAAGATGAAATTTATTTTGTAAAATTTATTATATAAAAGTTTCAAATATTGGATTTAAAAAGAGTTCTCCATTAAAAGGCGGTGAAATTGCATTTTTTGAAAAATACTTCTTTTATCTGAAAAAATGTATTTTTCCTGACATTATGTCTAAGAAATTCATAATATGGATTCTAAAATTATAAGGGTTATATAAAGTTCAAAATTCTGTTAATACTATTCATAACCGCTTTTGAACGGCTAGTTTGGTAAGTCGTGGTGCGCTTGAACTCAATGTTGCATGTAATGTAAGTTATTAAATTACTTTGAAGAACTAACGTACTATGATATCTTGGGGTTTTACATCTGGCGTTCGGGGAAATGCACTTGAGTCCATGTATCCAACCGGGTACGGGGTGCCTCTGGGTGGATTCCGGAACTAGGACGTTACACGAAGAGTCTAAAACATCAAGGTTCTCATTTTAAAGTTTCTTTTCAACCCATGTGATTTCATTTTTAAAAACTCCTAAAACAATGATTTTTCTCAAAAGTAGAAATTAATAAAAGAATTTGGAAATATTTATCAATTTTTTCAGTTCAATTTCCAAATTTTCCAACTCAACAATATTTATGTTATTTTCAGGATCTTCAATATTATTTTCTCTATTCAATGAGTTGGTTGTTTCAAATTTTGGTTCATAAAAATCAGATTTTTCAAAGTAAAAGTGTTGTTACCCAGTTTCACTACCACTTTCCTCTTCAACTCCATTTTCAAATATTTTATGGACACTTTCTTTTTCATTCCTTTCAAGTTCTTCCTGCACTTTCAACCTTATTTGTAATTCCAAGATAATATTTTCCAATTGTTTCATTCTTTGATCTTGATCTTGAGAGTATCTAAGTTGAATTTCAAGGGCTTTATTTAACCACGTGTTCTGTTGGTTGGAGGAGATCACTCAAGAGGGGGGGTGAAGTGAGCATCTATAAAAATTTATGTTCAAAATTAGTTCTTTAAAATAACATCCCCTATTAAAATAACATCAAAGTCAGTTTTTAGTGAATTTATAAAATTCTCAAATGTTCAATTAATTTCTCAAAAGATTGATTAGTTGTCAGCTTTACCGATATAAAGATTAGTCAATCTTTTGAAACTAATCTACTAATTCAGAAAATATATAAACACTTTCTAAAATAACTATCAATGTTCAGTTTATCTTAATGTGAAAAATACATAACAGATTAAAACACAAGATGAACAGAACAACAATTAAAAAAAGAGGTTCAATCTCAAACTGAGACTTAGTCCTCTTCACTTGGTGATCACCTGACACCAAGAAGTTTAAATTAATAAAATTTTGATCCACACCATAGATCTGGGTTCACAACTACACACAGGGTTATCCAGGTCACACTTGTCCTCTACCACAGTTATTCATTGTATAACTATCAAACAGATCACAGAAGATATATTTCACAGTTCTACATGGGATACAAGAGTAGAAAGGTATAGAGTGTGAGGATATTTTTGTATCCTTGAGTTATGCTAAGGAGACAATGTGTGTGACACAAACAGATACACACACTTCTCAAATAGTAAACAGAAGATCACAATAATGTTATAAAAGAAGAATAGAGTTTAGAAATCTCTATGTGTTGTGCAGTAAATCTATGGACTCAATGGATGTAGAGAAAATGATATTCGAGTCCTCTTTTGGAAGTTGGCTCTAAAACAGGGTATCAGAGTCTCTGTAATCTATTTTCTAGGTGTGTAAATTTTCAGCTCATGGATGTTAGGATGTTCAACATGCTTCTTCAGGATGCATCTGGTAATATTAAACTTCATGTATACTCAAGGTTCACATTCTACTATTTTCAATATCTTACATATTCTCACAACCAGCCTTTTTGTTTTTCTAGTTGGTTCAACGTCTATATTTTTAGGTTGATCTTGTAATCCTTTTATACATCAAGGTCTAGTAGGCATGAAGATCTCCCCACGTGCATGTACCTCGTACCGTCTACAGATAGTCCTAAAAAAACATTAAATAATGTTAGAAACATTAATTTGTCTAAATATGACCGTTAGAAATAAATTTTAATTAATAATTTTGAAACATTTATTTATGAATATCGGTGATTCATAAGTATCGGTCTGTCATCATCGGTCTATTAACATCAGTGTGTCATCATCAGTGTGTCATCTTCGATGTGTCATATTCGGTGTGTCATCTTAGTTCTGTCATCTTCGGTCTGTCATATTCAGTTTATCATCTTCGGTGCGTCATCTTCGGTTATGTCATCTTCGGTCTGTCTAACATCGGTGTGTCGAACATCGGTGTGTGGAATATCGGTGTGTCGAACATCGATCTTTCTAACATCAGTGTGTCGAACATCGGTGTGTCGAACATCAGTGTGTCGAACAATGGTGTGTCTAACAATGGTGTTACGAACATCGATTTGTCGAACATCGTTGCGCCGAACATCGGTGTGTCGAACAACCTATCAGTGCCAGGGACTCTAAAAGGCTTATGAAGTCTCTGTCTTACACATACCATTACTACATTAAGTGGCATACAAAAATACATGGAAAAAAATACACATGTAAACATATTGATTCATAAATATATGTAATTGACTAATTTAAGTATATTGTTTTTTATGGAATAATTAATTTACTTAGAGATATTAAATGGAATGAAATAGTAGAATATATAGGTTTACATTATTTGCGATTATGAAAATGACTACAACATAGAGGGTCCAACATTATCCCCCTTTTTAATAATCAAAAATTCTGGATTACATGTAAATATAAGGAAAAATAATAAATGGACTTAACATAATCATCACTAAATTTGATTATTCAATATAACTAAATCCTTCCCTTGTGTGAGGTTTTAAAACAAAGTCCCCCCTAAATAAATTTATTATGTTGAGTAGATTCCATGTGTCCTATGCCGGAATTTCTCCCCCTTAGATTAATAATGTGTGCCTCCTCTTTTTCACCCCCTTTTGGTATTAGAAAAAAAAAGAAGGAAAGAAGAGAAATAGCATAAAAAAGAGACAGAGAGGAGATAAAAAAGGGGTTCCATTAAAAAGAAAAAGAGTTAAGGCAATATAAATAAGACAACCCCATATCAAAGATACAATCCAACCATAAGGTTTTGGCTTATGGGGGGCTTTTCCTTTATCTGAAAGATCCGGAGTAGGATGATAGGGTTTGGGAGTGGCAGAGGGAAGAGGTGGTCTGAATATAATAACAGGAAGGGCAACACCTATAGGGGCATTGGCTGCAGGACAAGGCCTTCTCTCTAACAACACGCGACTGGAAGATTTATCTGTAATGACTAGTCAAATCTTGGAAAGAGCCTGAGGGATAGTCATTGGAGCAGGAGGCCGAGAGGGAGTACCAATGGAAGCAATAGGAGGGACCAAAATTGCTTCATCCTGGACATGCATATATTTCTTAAGGAGGTTGATGAAATCATTGATGATTTCACCACCATATTGCATAGATTTCTCGAATTCATCCTTATTCTCTATGAATATATTCAGTAGAGGGGTAAACTCCATCAATTGAGCAACTTGTTTCTTGAAAGCATCTGTGACTGGAGGTATTCAGAGATTTTCTACTAGAAACTTGATGCTATTTATCAAATCATGCTTGGTATAAATATTAGTAAAGTGTTTAACCAATTTCTCCCTAATCTATTTCGGAGAAAAAAGGGTTCATTTGTGAACTACTTGAACATATTGTACACAAGGTATGTATTTCTATGTACCCTTTCAAGAGTTTCTTTATTTGAAACACTCTGATGATTTTGGAGTTCCTCTCTCATCACAGCCTTGAGAGATTCCAGGTCTGTAACAATACCTTTCCCACTCCTAGAGCTGGAAGGGAAAATAATCATTTTTTCAAGCTCTTCTTTCAATTTCTTCATATCTACACTTATTAGATGGGTAAACAAGTTCCTATGAACTTCCAGTACACCAATAAAGGAGTTCTTGAAATCAAAGATTATATAATTTATCTCATTTCTCATCTTCCTTTCTTCTTCTCTCAGTAAGGTATTATGTTGAATGATGGTTTCTGCTGAAGTAATGAGATTTGGTTGAGTCTCCCGAATCACCATCCTTGCAAGCTTTGATACATCAACATCTAAAATACCTATATAAGTGGAGGCTTCACTTCTATATCCAACTGAGACTTTCACTAACTGACATATATCATTTTTGAATTCCTCCATATTATCCTTAATGACATATTCACTAGGAAATGTCTGTGCTACTGGCTCTACTACTGGAGAAGAAACTAGTGGAACATGTTCGACTTCAGCTTGGGCTTGTGGAATAGGAGGATGAGGAACCCTGTCTTCATGTGAGTCATATTCCAACCCAAAAAATGTATCATAGATCATTATTTCATTCTTGAGTACAGGTCTAGTATCTTGGTTCAACAATTTTAATCCCGATCCTTCTTCCTGGAGGCTCATGATCAACATTAACGTCATCAGCTTATTCATCCTATACTCTATCCATAATGACATTTATGGGTACTGGTATCAAATGAGCCTATAAGTGCTCCACCCCACTTCAACTTCTCCAGGTACTTCCTCAATTTGAGGCACTTGATCCTCAACTTCTTCCCCATGGCCACCAGCTATAAGTTAATTTAATTCATGAATGATTTATTGATTTTTATCATTATAACGGGGTGATATGGCCTTATGTACAGAATCTCTATGATTAACATCTTCTTGTTCAACAGGATCAACACCATTACTAGCTCTATGTACAAATTCCTTACTGGATCTATCAACTACCTGTTGTCCCACTTTTAAAGAATCACTTACATGTTCATCATTTCCTCCTTCATGCTCCTCATCATCATCATCATTAGACTCCTCATCTGATTTACTTATATAACCTTCAACACCAGAAACCTCAGTCTCTTCCTCATCCTCATAACCTATCAAGGATCCTCTTGAGGGTAAGTCTAAAGGTGGACTAGCAGGTCCATAAGACATGTCCTTGGGACTTTCAGCAATATCAGGATCACCCCTGTCATTAAAAGGAGATCCTACTTTACTTGGCACTTCAGTTTTAGCTTCCTCATTAGAATAAATTGGTTCTTCTACTAGTTTGATACATGGATAAACTATATCCTTTGTTTTGATAGGATGGTCAATTGGATTTAAATCCTCATACAACCTTTCCTCATCACCTACACAACATTTCTTCTATGGGTTCTAGAAGATCTACATTCTTTTACAAATATCCTTTTGAAGGAAGAAACCACTACATACTCTTATCACTTCATCTCCATCTTCCTCATAACCTAACCTTTTTAACATGGCAGAGATCATCCTCAGATAGTAAAATCATGTTTCCTTCTTGGATGGATTTATCAAATTAGAGACATGCACCATTAGATACCTACACAGGTTCACTTTTATCCCATGTTTCAACAGATAGTTCAAGAATACATCCTGATACTTCATAGTAGAGAAATCTCCCTTCCTTGGTCATATTTGATGTTGTATAAACTTAAAAAGAATCCTTACCTCTCCTTCAAAATCACTTTCTATAGTCCTCATAGATTCTCCATTTCTAGTCAACTCCTTCAGAGCATCTTCATAAGAGAATAAATCAGTGGAAGGTGGAATATTACCCTGATAATCAGCATAGACACCTTCATGAGGAATCTTCAAGCACTCATCCCAATCCTTAGATGAAAAATATATTTTCTTTCCCTTTACCACTGACTTTATCTTAGATTCCATAGCTTTGTCTTGGGATATATTCAAATGTTGATAAAATTCATGTACTAGTTTTGGATAATGAGGCCTTTCAGTATTAGAGAACTAGATTATCCACCCTTGAGATTCCATCACTCTCAACAAAAACGACTTTCCTGATAGAAGCCACTCAGCAGATACTTATTTTTCAGCCGTAACCACTATGCTTTCCAAGCTCAGCTTTGCAGTCCCACTGGACTCACCTTTCTGATGATTAGTATATGGATATTTTCATAGCTCTTCCATATCATGCTTGGTCTTTTCCATTTCGAGGTGTCAGATTACAAAGGAGTTGAGAGGTCGAGGGTCGAGAGATAGGGTGACAAACAGTAAAAGGCTTTAGAGTAGTGGGAAGGTGAAAGGTCAGAATAGATCGAACTTAGTATATCCTTTTAGGATTGTAAATCGTAAAGCATAAAATTTAAACACAGAAAAAATACCAAAATAGTGTAGTTTTATTTAAAACAGACATAACTATAAAAGAAACCTTAAATACATCGGTGTTATTGAATCGGTTTTACATGATCAGTTTCAGGGATCTATTTCACAAGATCGGTTTCACAATATTAGCTCCAAGGATCTGTTTGACAAGATCGATTTCAAGACGTCGTTTGAAAAGGTCGGTTTCAAGGATTAGATTGACCAAATCGGTTTAACAAGATCTATTTGTGGGATCAGTTTCAAAAGATCAGTTTGACATGACTTTAGAGATTTACCTTTCCTAGTTCATGTCTGATGTAGTTCATTCTCTTAGATTTTAGGGGTTTATTAAATATATCAGAAAGATGATGCTCAGTCTCAATAAACTCAAGAGTTGTATCACCTTTTTGATAATAATCTCTCAAAAAGTGATGTCTTACATCAATATGCTTTGTTCTAGAATGAGAAATTGGATTCTTAGAAATGTTAATAGCACTTGTCTTGTCATAGTTTATGAGGCTATGTTTGAATTGAAATCCATAGTCTAATAAGGTGTGTTTAATCCACAAAATTTGTGCACAACAACTTCCTGTAACAATTTATTCTTCTTCAGCAGTTGATAATATAACTAAATTTCTCTTTTTTTCTACACCATGATAGTATAGGCATTCCCAAAAAGTGACATATTCTATAGGTACTATTTCCATCTAACTTACATCCACCAAAGTCAGCATCTGAATAGATAAC
Organism: Viscum album; assembly: GCA_963277665.1. Lineage (NCBI taxonomy): Eukaryota > Viridiplantae > Streptophyta > Magnoliopsida > Santalales > Viscaceae > Viscum > Viscum album. The sequence continues at coordinate 1,361,864,082 of OY728143.1, read as the reverse complement.
TAAATAAAAATGTTTTCCTTTAGGATAGAATAATCCTAAATTAGTTTTATACTTGAGGTATTTGAAAATTCTTTTAACAACATTTAAAAGTGACTCTGTTGGGTTTTCTTGAAATCTCACATACATACACACACTAAACATAATACCTTCCCTACAAGTAGTTAAGTACAGAAAACTCCCAATAATTCCTCTGTAAGCAGTTTGATCAATTGAGTTTTCATTATCAACAAGATCCAACTTACATGTAGAACTCATAGGAGTTTCACTACTCTTAATGCTATCAAATTCATATCTTTTCAAAATATCTTTTGTGTACTTACTTTGATTTAAAATAAATCCTTCTTTATTTTTAAATACTTGAAATCCAAGAAAATATTTATGTTTACCCATTAAAATCATTTCAAACTCACTTTGCATTATTTTTGAAAAATCATTACATAAATAATTTTTATTATATCCAAAGATAATATCATGTATATATTTGGGTTTTTAAAACTTCTTTTGAAATTATTTTTATAAATAAAGTAGGATCTAAAAGTTTTTTTGTAAAGCCTTTATAAATAAGAAAATTACTCAACCTTTCATACCAATCTCTTAGAGCTTGTTTCAAATCGTATAAAGCTTTAAATAAATTGAACACATGATTTGGAAAATGTGTATTTTTAAAAGCTAGGGGATGTTCAACAAAAACATCCTTAACTATATAACCATTTAATAATTCGGTTTTGATATCCATTTGATAAATTTTAAAATCCATGTGCGTTGTATAAGAATGTAAGATCCTAATTGCTTCAAGTATAGGTACTGGTGCAAAAGTATCTTCATAATCAATTCCCTATTCTTGATTATATCCTCGTGAAAATAGCCAATCTTTATTTCTAACAATATTTCCAGCTTCATCTATTTTATTTCTAAACACCCATTTGGTTCCTTTAGTCAAAGTATCCTTTGGCCTATCTAAAAGTTTCTAAACATTATTTCTTTCAAGCTGATTAAGTTCTTCTTGCATGACCATTACCCAAAATTCATCTATGATTGCATCATTGATATTTTTAGGTTCATGCTATGACAAGAAGGCTTGATGTTCAACCTAGTTTCTCAAAGAATCTCTCATTTGTGTTCCTCTATCTTAATCTCGAACAACAACATCTAGGAGATGATTCTTAAGGGTCCTAGTTGGTCTAAAGAATGTAGGACTAGGTATTTCAAGTTTGTCAGGTTGATCTGGTTCACTATGGTTAGGATCTGAAGAATTTCCGGAACTGGATGTTTTCACAGATTCCTTCACATGATGATTTGAGGTTTTATCATTAGTGTCCATATTGGAGATATCCTCTTCAATATTTTCTAGTGAGGTCTTGGGCTCATGTGGATCTGCTGCATCAAAAATGATATGTACAGATTCCTCCACACATTTGGTTTTCTTATTAAATACTCTATAGACTTTGCTTGATGTATGAAATCCATGAAATATTCCTTCATCACTTTTGAATGCAAATATATCTAAATTATCTTTAGTGTTCAGAATATAAACTTTACATCCAAACACTTTAAATTAACCTACTTTCGGTTTCCTATTATTCCAAAACTCATAAGGAGTTTTCTTAAGGATGGGTCATATTAAGACTCTATTTATTATGTAACAAGCTGTATTAACAGCTTCAGCCTAGAAATAAATAGGTAGGTCATATTCATTGAGCATAGTTCAGGCAATTTACTATAGAGTTATATTTATTCTTTCTACCACACCATTCTGTTGAGGTGTCCTAGGAGCAGAGAAATTATGATTATAGATATTCAGTGAGAAAAAAGATTCAAAATCTTGATTCTCAAACACACGACCATGATCACTTCTTACGGATTTAATCTTAAGTTAACTAAGATTTTCTACATTCCTAGCATACTTGGTAAAGTGTGAACAAGATTTACTTTTGTGAGCTAGGAAAAAGGTCCAGTGTACCTAGAGAAATCATCTACTATAACATAAAAATAGTGATTCTTATTGAGACTCGAAACTCTAGATGGTCCAAATAGGTCAATGTGAACCAAATAGAGAGGTTGAGAAGTAGTTACTTCTTCCTTTGGTTTGAAATAGATTTTATGTAATTTTCCTTTTTGACAAGGATTACGTACTTTTCTTTGGAAACACTAATTTGGGAAAGTCTTTAAATAATACTTTTCTAGTTAACTGCCTAAGAGAGTGTATGTTGCAATGTCCTAGTCTTCTATTCCAGATCCAAGAATATTTGTGAATGGAATTTAGACAAGAGATGTTTTGTGAGGCTAGAGTGTCTAGATTTATTACATATACATTATCATTTGTAAAACCAGTAAATACTAAGTTATTTTTGACATAAAAAACATGTCGTGAATCATTTTTGAATGTAAAATTAAATCCATAATCACACAATTGAGATATGCTGAGCAGGTTATACTTTAATCCATCAATGTATAGTACTTTAGAAATTGAAATAAAGTTAGGGTTACCAATCTCTCCTAGGACGATGATTTTCCCTTCACCATTGTCACCAAATGTGACATGTCCTCTATCAATATTGATAAGACTTTTAATGCTTTAAAAATCCCTAGTAATATGTCTCTAACACCCATTGTCCTAGTACCCCATCTTTTTATAGGAGCTCTTTAGGCAGTTTACCTAAAAAACAATTTATCCAAGAAATGACTTTGGTACCCATATTTGTCTGGGTCCACATACATTATTGATATAAGATTTAGGAGCCCACAAATGTCTTATAGGTTTATTATATTTTGAATATAATGTGTTTGAAAAGTAAACTTTGTTTTTTCATGAATAATTAGATGCAGTAAAATAATTCTTGGAACTGGAACTTGCTGTAAAATTCTAGTTTTTGAAAAAGCCGGCAGAATTTCCAGATCTAGTTACAAAATGTGATTTGGATAAATTTATTTGACTTGGTTGATATCCTATTCATAAATTATACTTAGGAGATATTTTTTTACCAAGAATTTGAGTAAGATTATATTTCCCATTACTGAACTTTTCCAATTATTTCTTCAATTGCTCATTAGAAATTTTTAACTCATTGTTTTCCTTGGGTAATTGAGCATTTTTCTCTTTTTCAGTTGTAAGTTCAGAGTTAATAGTCACAGTAAGAGCATGATATTTCTTCAAATATTTATACTTATCTATAAAATCATTACATGTTTCTTTCAACATATTTCAATATTAGAATAATCCATCATTTTTCATATTCTCAGATTCAAATTCAGAATAATAATAATTATGCACAGGAGAGTATAAGGTTACCTCAGTTGTGTTTGTCATAAAACACATATTAGCCATATCATCTTTATCATTTTGAGAAGAGTCGGATTCACTTGAGCTATCCCCAGAGGCACTCCAGGCGACCTTAATTTCAATCTTATACCTTCTATCCTTATTTTCATACTTTTTCTTGTATTTCATCTTTGGACAGTTTGCCTTGACATGTCCTTTCCTTTTACATTCATAGCATATTATCTCTTTTGATTTATCATTTCTCTTCCAATCCTTTTTTCAATTGCCCTTGTTATCATGATTTCCTTTTTAATTGTGTTCTTTTGAAAAAATTATTCTTCCTATAATTTTTTTTGAATATTTTATCCAACTAGGTTATTTCTTCATCACAGTCCGAAGCTACTTCATCACTGCTTGATCTTTCAATTTCAGCTTGAACTTTCCCCTTGTATTTGCTTTTATAAGAAGTTTTCTTGAAAGCTACATAGTTTCATTTTGGTTCATCCTATTCTTGATTTACCTTCAATTCATATTCATACATCATTTAATAGAAAATCAGTTCCTTCACTGGCATCTTATTAATATTGCATGATTCTTTGATTGATATAGACATTCCATGTCATCTTTCCAGTAAGCATCGAAGAATACACATAATCTTCTCTTTGAATATTACTTCTCTTCCTAAAGATATCATAGTATTCAAAATTTAATTGAACCTGAGATACATATCAGAAATAGAGTCATCAAGCTTCATTATGAAGTTTTCATGTTTAATAGCATAAGTATTTAATCTCATTTCTTTAACATTAGATGTTCCCTCGTGAGAAATAGACAGAGTATCCCAAATCTCATGTGCAGTTTTACAAGAAGAGATATGGTTAAATTCTTCATCTCTTAGTGCACAATATAGAGCATCCATTACTTTACAATTATTATTATAGGTGATCTTCGTAGGTTTATCCCAAGTGTTTCTAGCCGTTTCAGTAACTGTATATTTACTTTCAATAGTAGTCCAGATTTCAAATCCCATGCTTTCTAGATACATTTTGATCTCATTCTTCCACTAAGCATAATTAGTTCCGTTAAATAATGGTTGTCTATTGTTAGCAGCCCCATCTAATAGATTATCCATAATATAGATTATAACAAAATATCAAAGAGATAAAAAAATTAGAAATAACAAAAAATTTGAGATATTTGAAAAAAAACTATAATCACAGTTGATATGATTTGAAAACTGATAATAACTTTTAAATTCCACTTATACCAAATGTTGGTCGGAGTAGATCACTCAAGAGGGGGGTGAATTGAGTGTCTATAAAAATTTCTGTTTAAAATTGGTTCATTAAAATAAAATCCGCTATTAAAATAACATCAATGTTAATTTGTAATGAATTTATGAAAGTCCAGAAAGTTCAATTAATTTCTCAAAAGATTGATTAGTTCTCAGCTTTACCAATCTAAAGATTAGTCAAACTTTTTAAACTAATCTACTGATTCAAAACATATATAAACACTTGATAAACTAACTATAAATGTTTAGTTTATCTTAATGTAAAAAATACATAACATATTAAACACAAGAAAAACAGCACATCGGTTAAAACCATTGGTTCACTCTCAAGCTGAGACTCAGTCCTCTCCACATGGTGATCACCTGCCACCAAGCAGTTTATATTAATAAACTTTTGATCCAAATCCTGGATTGGGGTTCACAACCACACACAGGACTTTCCAGGTCACACTTGACCTCTACCATAGTTATTCATGGGAAAACTACCAAACAGATCACACAGGATCTCTTCCATAGTTATACATGCGATTCAAGAGTATAAAGGGATAATGTGTGAGGATATTTTAGTATCCTTCAGTTATGCTCAACTGATAGTGTGTGTGAAACAAATAGATACACAGAGTGCTCAAATAGTCAACACAAGATCACAACAAAGCTATAAAAGATGAATAAAGTTTAGAAATCTCTGTGTGTTGTGTAGTATAGCTGAAGACACAATGGATATAGAGAAAATGATATTCGAGTCATCTTCTGTAAGTTGGATCCAAAACAGGGTCTCGTAGTCTCTGTAATATAGTTTCCAGATGTGTAAATTTTCAGCTCTTCAATGTCAGGATGTTTAGCGAGCTTCCCCAGGATGCAACTTGTAATATTATACTTCAAGTATACTCAAGCTTTGAGTACTTATATTTTCAATATCTTGCATATTCGCACAACCAGCCTTTTTGTTTTTTCTAGTTGGTTCAGCGTCTCTCATTTTAGGTTGAGCTTATAATACTTTGATACTTCAAGGTCCAGAAGGAATTAAGATCTCCCCACGTGCATGTACCTCATACTGTCTACAGATAGTCCAACATGAAACATTAAATAATGTCAGAAACATTAATTTGTCTAAATATGAACGTTAGAAATAAATTTGAATTAATAAAATTTAAACAATTATTTATGACTATCGATGAGTCATAAGTATCGGTCTGTCATCATAGGTCTGTTAACATCGGTGTGTCATCTTCGGTGTGTCACCTTCGGTCTTTCTTCTGCGGTCTGTCATCTTTGGTGTGTTGAACCTCAGTGTTTTGAATAACCTATTGGTGTCAGGGACTCTAAAAGGCTTATGAAGTGTACGTCTTACACATACCATTACTAGACTAAGTGAAATCCAAAAATACAAGTAAAAAAATACACTTTTAAACATATTGATTCATAAATTTAGGTAATTGAATTATTTAAGTATATTGTTCTGTATGGCACAATTTATTTAATTAGATATATTAAATGGAATGAAATAGTAGAATATGTAGGTTGAAATTATTTGTGATTATGAAAAGGACAACAACATAGAGGGTCCAACATGTTCAAAACTTCCATCCTAGCATCCAATTTAGATTCAAATAGGTCATGTTTAGATAGGCTTTCAGGACTGGGTTCAAAGTATTTATCCTCTTCAATGAAAGCATCTTATTGTGGGTAGTTATTGACACACTACTAGACAGTGTGCCCATAACAGTCACAACATACACAATAAAGTTCCGGGTGAGTCTAGTGCTGATGTATATCCATATTTTTTTTAAAAGTTTCAAATTAAACACACATAAAAATTCAAACATAATTTAAATAGGCATCACAAGCAGCAAATTTTCACAGAATATTTTTAGCATATTTTATTATATATTATTTTTATTATATTTTTTAACCCTTGTATACTCAATGCATTCCTTCCCCAAAAACAGTGCCAAATTTTGATGAAGCTGAAGGTCGTGACGACCCTCAATATATTATTTATAGACCTACACTAGCACATCGAGGTTGGGTCGAACCCAAGGGAAGGCGGGTGAATAATTATAAGGTTTTATTGAAAATAAACTCCATTGTTGTCATTAGTGGAGGGGATTAACACTTTTTTTATTTTTTATAATTTTTTATGATTTTATTTAGCTAACAGAAATGAGAAAACAGTATATTTACAAAGAAACTAAATCTTACACTATATTGCTGAAAAACTAAAGAAATACAGTGCACTAATATATAGCAGCAAAACAAAGGAGCAAAAGATCAAGTTGGACAGTCAAGAATTAAAATCTACTATTTAAAAGAAAGTCTCCTCCAAAGCTCTTTATTGAATCACACCTCAAATATATGAGTGAATAATCTCCCTTGTTCGGTAACTTAACACACAGAAGACTGACCCTAGGAGTTCGTCACTCCAAAATCAATCGAACTTCTTGAATGTTTTATAATGGAAACATTTGAGTTAAAAATCTTTGTAAAACTCCAAATGTTGATGAAGTTAAGGCTCCGATAAAAGCATTCAAGATCAATCTGACCACTTGATCTTGAAATTTTGAATTTGGAAAAACTATTGTTGAGGTGTGAATAAGGAAAAAGAGAATCATAATCAACATCTCCAATTGATAGTGATTCTTAAAAAATAATAATGGAGTGTGAAGAAATTTTAAAAATAAACCAGTAGGTTTTAAATTATTGAGCAAAGAAAGTATTAGACTATGGCCATTTTGATTTCAATCACAGAAAAACATTAAAAAATAGGGTACAAAAATTAAGGATAGAGGGAGGAAGAACTCCACTAGCGCTACTTTGCTCTCAGGCTCCTTGGCCCCTAGGTCGTCTCGAGTCTACTAGATCTTCAATGATTCTCTCCAAGTATCTCCTAGGAGTCTCCGCTTTCAAAAAGTGAGATCGTGGAATTGCTAAATGAGAGTCTCCCCCCCTCTGTTTCTCTGTTTTATCCCTTTTATACTTCCTGTCATATGTTGCACGTCACCACTATTTTCCATCGACTTCAAGTGTTCTCCATCTTCACACAACACACATGCGTTTTTTCATGAACTACATGGCACTTTAGTTTTTCTTTCATAACCAACTCTAGACCAGTTCATTGGAGTGAAATTGATCTAGATTCTGTTTCTTCTTAGAACTTTCACAGAAAAACAGAATAAATATAACCGTTAAAACATTATTAAATGAAAACAAACATAATTAATGAGATAGATAATTGGTTAAATTAGTATAAGTTATTTATTATTAATTTATCTATTATTAAAGATTGTATATTTAAATGATTATAATTATTATTATTTTTAGATTAAATTTTTATTATTTTATCAAGTTAATAATTTTAATGTTATTATTAATTTTTATTAGTTAATTTATTTGGTTTATAAATTAAAGTTAGATTAATATTATTTAATTGATTGTTTAATTAATACTATTATATCTTAATTATATTTAAATATTAATTATGAAAAATAAATTGTTTTATTTTTTTATTATTTTATTTCAATTTGTTTTTATTTATTTTATTTTAATTTTTTTATTAAACTTACACTTCTCCCCTGCCCAAAATCACGCTGCACAGGGGGGGAAGGGGTTTGCCGTAGCTTCTCTAGTAAACCGAGCGACAACTCGAACAGGTTAGGGGATCACGCGGGACAGTGGCTGGCTGGGATCGGCGACTCCTCTCCCTACCGCGACACTGCTTCCTCGGCTTCACCGCATCACCACAGTGGCGGTGCGAGGGTGTGCACAGCAAATCAGATGGTGCGATTTGGCACATCCTCCCTCCTCAACTTTGCCGAATAATGACGTGGTGGCATCTCAACATCACCATGGCGGCAACAAATCATTACATGACCCCAATCTTCAACAACTCGAATTGCAGAAAAACTTACTACATAAAAAAAACTTGAATTAAATTAATTTAATGAATCTAAAACCAACAATTAACTTAATAAAGGCAATTAATTGAATATTTAATTAAAAGAAAAAAATATAATATACTTGTAATTCTAAAATAAGTTAAATAATAAAAAAAAATTGGGTTATTGATTAAATTAAAATTAAGAATTATATTTCCAAAGTTAAGTTATTAATTAAAATTACTTAAATTTATAAACTCAATTAAAATAAAACCGTACTGATCAAAGATTAATGTTAAAAAACTATAAAATAACTTGATTAGTGAGATATTAATGAGTGAAAAATAATTGTGTCAGTGACTCAATGAGTCACAAACGGTAGAAAAAGCAAGTGATGCATCGATAGTTTGTGCTACTAATAGTTATTGTGACTGTATCAGTGAGACTAACAGTCTAAAAAAATAGTGACTTAAATTTTATACAACATTCATGAAATTTAAATATTAAAGTGTTAACAATATAAATTAATTAACAAAATAACTAAATGAACACTTAAAATTAAAGAAGTTATTTTATTAAATTAAAACATAAATTGTTAACTTATATCCAAACTAACAAAATAATTAAACCTAAATAAAACAAGTAAGATAATTTATTTTAATCAGTCAAAATTAAAATATAAAATATTTACATAAAAAATCATTTAGTTAATATGGAAATAAAAAATGGTCAAATGATTAATTAATAATATGTCCTATTTTTTAGAAGTCAAACAGATTTTAAAAAACACAACTAAATACGAAATTATTAAACTAGAAAAGTTAGTGAGAATAAATTAATTTTTTTTAAGACAAGAATTACATAATTATTAATAAAAATTGATTAATTAATAAATTTAACTTATAAAATACTAATGTACATTTATTTACCAAAAAGTGAAAAATATTATAATAAATTCATTAAAAATTAAGTAAAACTATGTGGCAAACTATATAAAAATAAGGCCACGTTAAGGGGTAGATATATTAGAATCCAATGATTCTCTATAGCTATCTGGTACTACCACCTCATGTTGCTAATTAGAATTATCTTGGTTTTTAAGGGTTGTTATTCTTTGACTTCAATTACAAAAAACATTATTTCTATATCCAAACATGATATGGGTGGATTTTACTTCAAATTTACAAGAAAATGTTTCTTCTTTAATAAACATGGATTTTTTTGGGTAAGGAATATAGATACCCCAACCTTTTATTCTTATTATTACATGATTTTATACATTATTATCCATGAAGTACAAAAAATGATCTAAATGTATAGTTCCTCGGAAATGCTTGGTACATAATTAGAAAATATGAAACTAAAATAGAAAATATTTTCATTAATCTATATAATGAGATCCTAATTAACTTTGTCCTTCGATAACTACGTAGGATAACCTGGGGAATATATAGAGAAATGGGCTGAGCCAAAAGGCCCATTAAGGGAATAAAAATTCGATTAAAGCATATAACATGAGTTATGAGGCATAACATGATAAAAAAAATGTATAGATCATGAATAAGCATATGAAAGCATAATGTATAGAACATGGAATCATATGATCATAAAAATATAAGAAAATTTTAGCAACATATAAAATGAAATAAACATAAGTCAAGGCTAATTATCAATACTATATCACATGGTAGATAGAGTCCCATAATGAGTTAAGTTTACTCCCTAATCATATACACAATGTCCCATGAGAGTAAAACAATACCCAATGAATTAGAGAAATATCTAGGATAACCCAACATAACATGTTCATGCATATGTTTTCCAAATAAAGAATCAAACATAAGGAATAAACATAAGGGGTACCCATGAAAATAAATGGGGATTAAAATCTTGTCAGAAGGATTAACCAAATGACATGAAATAATGGTATCCATGAAATAAGGGATTTAAATCATTCTTGGTTATTCATAAAGGACAAAATAATAAAAAATCAAAAATAATGATGTCCTACTTAATTGAGAACAAGAAAACGTGTGTTTAGATAACATCATAAATGTGCCAATTAAGTGTGGTTTTAGGGAAAAGAATAAAGAGTCTTTAAAGAGAAAAAAGGATTAAATATTTTCATAAAACCATAAATTAACTTAAATTGTTTATCATTATGAATTGAGTGATTTTATAAAAATATTGGAAGATAAAATAATTTTATAGAGTGTACTTGAGAATGGGTAAGAAATGAATGTCCCTTTAATCACGTTTTCTTATCAAGAGGATTTGAGAAGGGAATATTTTATAACATGTAATTCCCCATCAAAGAAAGATGAACTAAGATACATACATATATATGGTAAATATGAATATAATATAGGAGAATTATATAAGAATAATGAATATATAAATTAAAAAAATAAGAGAGAAAGAATAACCCAATGGGAATATGGAGGTTTAGGTAGAAACCATACATTGAAATTTCTTACAGTTTAACATTCCTTATCCTCCTGTATAATATGTTAATGTATTTTATTAATTTACAATAGAGACATATTTTTATTTAATATATCATATATAATCATTATATAACATATTACCACCTACTCGTTATTATTATTTTATTATTAGCATTTTTTTGTGTATCAACTGCTTCATTTTTCATACATGCTTTGTCATGTGTTCTCTAGTTCATGTTCATGGGATATAGATTCATTATCCCAAGAATGTTATTAATTCTATAAGTATCATATTTAATGATATAATACATTTTATGAAAATTATATAATGTTTTAAGTAGAAAATGAGTCACATCGCTTCATGGAGATGGTAGGCCATACATATGGATGAGCGATAATATCATGACATTAATGGTGAATATGTAGTGTATTGTAATAGAGGGTTCCCTTGAACCAATTAAACAGTTATTTTTCATTAACATTCCATGTATACAATGATGTATACATGATTTACTCTTACCATTTATGTTTAGATCTTTTTTCACCCACTATTTAAAGGGAAACGTTCGTTGATTAATTGTCGTATCCAAATGTTATAGAAGATCTGAGGATATAAGACGAACCTTGAGATACTATGGAATTAATCATAAATATATTTCATATGGTCGAGATACATCATATTTTATGGAAACAGTTGATGTCTGACTATCAGGTGTTGGGGGTTCATAAGCATTAAGACTTGTTCCCATGGCATTCACACTTGGTGATCTCTAGTAGGTGATATCATATGGATAAACCTTCCAATAGGAACACCAAATGTTTCAAGTTTCATTGGTTATTCCTATATATGGACATGTTTATTGGTCTCTTGAATTGAGATCATTATCAACGTGTTCCATTTGATCACATATTTTGATGCAAGTAAAAATCTAGTATAATGAAATCGTGGCTGGGAGAATGTGTTGGGTGTGTCATGGTATAAAATTGGATAAATGGTCAAGATAGACTTTGTCACTTCCAAGTTAAGGAAGTAATATCTTGGGAATAGTTGATCAAGATGTAAGTAACATAATAAATCACTATCCATGGTAGACGAAGGTAAGTCCATATAGTTATATCAACAGACAATAGAGTAATAAAGGATTTCGACACAAATGTGTTTCCCACTTTATGAGATATCTATAGAAAAATAGATTATAATACACAGTGCATGTTCATTGGTTGGTTTTCGTTGATATTACAATTACTTAATTCTTTAATGGCCTTGATGGGTTTCTAGACATTAATCTTGGTCTGTGATACTGTTCAATACTATTAGGATAAGGGCCAAGAGGGCCACAGATAATAGAATATTCAATAATCTACCCTATTATAGAAAATATGTATGTAGTACATGGTGGGACCAACTACAGGGTTCGAGTGTTGTCTATGTTATATATCACCAACGAATAAATAAATTCATTATTATTTGTGTATAGAATAATTGGGTTGAATTTATTTATAGAAAGTATTCAAGTGGAATTTAGTGAATATAGTAAAAATATTATATGAAAAATATTATATTAATATTCTAGGATTGTTTAAAATTTACAGGAATGGAGTGTTAAGTTAATGAATTATTTTTATAACCTAATATATTTAATATTTATTACAAGTAAGTGATAAAATATAAATAAAATTTATAACATATTTTTGTACATCATAATTATATGTTTATTCCTTATTTAGTGGGAATTGATTTTCTAGGGGCTGGGGAACCCTATCCAGTTATTTTCAACACCCACTATATAAAGCTTGAGAGAGAGGATCATTCCAATGACTATTCACTCATTCTGAATGGGATCTTATCTCTCATACCATATCCTATATAGAGAAAGTCTCCCTTTTGGTGATCTATCCAAGGTTCCTTTAATAGATCGAAGGGACTATATCAAGGTGATAAATGTGATACTAAAGGATTCATTATTACCTCATGCTAGAACCAAGAATTTGAAGAATGATGAATTTATTGATTCTTAGAGCATGTGTGGATGATGTAGATGTGTTTAGATTTGGATCCTTCACGAAATGATTGCTAGTGATGGGTTACAGTTGAGTGATATATGAATTGACCGAGTTATTTTTCTAGTTTTAATTATTGTGCTCTTTTTAATTCATGTTAGATTATCATACCATACCGAAGCTCAGATCAGCAGAGACAACTAGTTCTATCGCTTTGGTGATAAAATTCTAAATCCTTATCCTATTTTATTTTTCTGCACACCCAATTCCTTGAATTGGTATCAGAGGGAGATAATAAATTTTACTATCCAATAAAAATTAATTTGTATTAAATTATGTAAATGGTTTGATTAATGTCCCAATGAAAAAAACCATGTGTCGATCCAATATCGGATCTCCAACTTACAGCCATTTGAAAAAAATGTTTATAGATCATTTGTGGTTTACAAGTATTAAATTTCAATGAAAAATTCTATACATATAAATATATATTTTTTGGTTGAGGAGCATGTTTTGACCAGTCCAATGGAAGATTTTAAACTAGTGATAGTTTTTAGTGAAACAATTTTGACTGTTTCTTGGTGGCTGAAAAATTTTCTCCTAACATGTTTTATTCTTCTCTAGAAAATTAGTTTTCAACAATTATTAAAAACATTAACAAAAAATTTATGCCTATTGTAAATCATTAGTAATTTTACAAAAGTGTTGGGTGGTAGACTTTTTCAAAAGAGGGATATTGGAAGACATGAATGCAAGTTGTTTAAAAAAATGGAAAGAAGTTGGCCACTTCTTGGTTTCCCCTGCATGCTCCTCAGATCCCCAATTGTCTTCCTTCGTTCCAGCATCCACCGTGCAGTGACCTATCCACAATGGATTCCTCCTTGTTCCTACTGACCATGCCATGATTCCCTCGATCACAGATCTTCCCTTTATTGGTAACCCTTCATTTTATCCAAGCCTATTGCGCTCCCATGCATCGATTGGACACCCACTGTAGATCGACAACCCTTACAAACACCCCTATATCTACAAATCCAACCATAGTTTCCCCAATGTTCTACCTGCGATGCAACCCACACACCAGATCTGGACACACTGGTCTTCAAGCACTCTACAATCACCCTTTGTCGCAGAACTCCTCCCTCCGGTGACCGTAACAACTTATAGCCACCTCCCTAATCAAGTGAGCCCCACTTCAGTCATATCCTGTCCATCTAGACCTGATGTCTATCTACGCTGGACTACCATCATCACCACCTCCACCTCATGGATGTGCCACCACCATTTAGAACGACTACCATTGAGCCTCCTCTTGTACAAACAGGCAACCCCAAGTAGGAATTACCCCAAAACCACCCTTCTAAGCCTGAATCCGAATATATTAGACCCAACTGTGTTCTACATATCCACTACATGCCTAAACAAGATTTTGTGGATCTTCCCAACCCGAGAAGGTTCATGGTTGGTCCAAAATTCCTAGAATACCCCTTCATAGGGTTTTTTTGTCCCACAATGGGTCTGTAAGGGGTCGTCCCACCCCACATTAGCCCGATAAAATGTTTTATGGACCAATATGTTTTAATATAATCAATATTTAATTAATAATTTTTTTAAGAAATTATTTTTAATTCACCAAAAAAATTAATTTAATTTTTGTATTAAATTAATTAATTAAATAATTCAGTTATTCGAATTGAAATTAAATTACTATCAAGGCCAAATAATATTAAATTATTTGAATGTAATTAACTCCTTTAATTTAAATAAATATCATCGTACATTAAATTTGTTGAATTTTTTTTTCAAGCATTTATTTTACCCGTCAATGCGTCTTAAGTATCGAATGACTCTATATGTATATTTTTATTTATTTAATTAATTATTTAATTTCTTGCGATGAATGTAAATAATTAATTAGTTTTATTGAAGGTCTTAACATTGTCTTATTTTCAATCAATATGTACAAGGGTCTACAAGTACAATTTATATGTCTGTAATTTCTACTCCTAAGACCCCATATCTTTCATGTGATTATTATTATACTATGATGAGGATGTTGTAAGATGTATACCACACCAATTATAGGTAAAATCTTAATGAGAAATGGATACATTAGACTAGGGATAGGATACTGATTTGAGCAATGACTCAGGAATGATTCTCCTAGGTCATGGTTGATCCATTAAGTTTAAATGGATGAACAAATTTTAGATTATCAAGGACAATTATGTATTTTTATTTATTTTAGGAAATTGTTTATTACTTTATATATTTTAATGGAAGTGGGAAACACATAAAATAATAAATAGTTATATTCATAAAGACGCGATGAATGTTTTTATATTAAAGTTCTGTTGTGAGGGGAATAACATAGATTGAATAGATTAATAGAAATGGATTACATTGTTTGAAAAATATATATAAATCATAGAAATATTAATCCATAGGTGCCTTAAATTATTTTAATTTGAATATAACTAGGTGTACGTGGTGTATGATCACCCATAGTCATGGGTGCATCCTACTACCAGGGTGTTCTTATGAGAGCGATGAGTTGAATTAACAGAATTTGGAATCAAAGGAGTATCGATAGCTATATTTTTTAATCTCCATATTCTAGCACTGATTAAATAATGATTATGATTTTAGAATCATGTTCTTTACTCAACAGATCAAGGATCTGTGAGTTAATGAGGTTAGCCAGTCAAATTCCTACCTTGAACTCA
Organism: Viscum album; assembly: GCA_963277665.1. Classification (NCBI taxonomy): domain Eukaryota; kingdom Viridiplantae; phylum Streptophyta; class Magnoliopsida; order Santalales; family Viscaceae; genus Viscum; species Viscum album. The sequence goes on along the minus strand of OY728143.1, from coordinate 1,361,848,480 downwards.
CCGACTAGTGGCGTAGCCATAACCTATAGACTATGAGGTGAGGGTTGGGGATCCTTTCCAATAGAATAATCAAGTGATATATTATTCTTATTATATAATAGAGGGTTTCTATCATTTAATAAATCAGTGGGAGACATTTAATGATTTAAATAATCTACAATGTATAATCGGTAATTGAGATAAAAGTACTAATCTAATAGAGTATATTTTTTGTACAAAATGGAACATAACAATACAAATACACTATTATATTTATTGGAAAACATCATTTTCCTATCAAGAATTTTTTTCCAAAGATTATTATAGGTTCTTACACACAATACTAAGATATAGGAAATTCAAGCTACTAGAGTTCCCAATACCTTTTGAGCCACCTTAGGAAGCTAGGGTGAGAAAAATTCTTAGTGTAGACCCATGTATGATGAATATGATGGTTATGTTATAATTTTATCATCAACACCTAATGTGTGTTGTGGATTTAACATTGGGATATGGATGGTTTTATGTAACAACCTAGGTACTGATAACATAATTTGTTTTCATTTTAGAATCAAATAGTTAAGTTAACTATAAATGTATAATGAAATAAGTAGTATTTAAAAAATTAAGGAATCTATACTAATAGAATATTAAACTCATCTATGAGATTATAAATAAAATTTAAGTACCTTATAAGTGAAAATATAATATATTTATATCATCGATTAAGTAAATAAATATTTTGAAAATGATAAATTAAGTGTTGGTATTCTTCGGACACATAAATTTTTATTTACAGTTTTTAATTAATATTATGAATTAAAAGACAATATATATTCATAAATTAATATTTTTTTATCTTATGATTATAATATAATTTTATGTCACCTTAAGTATATTTTTCGAGTATTATAAAACCACTTAAAATCTTAAAATAAGTAGTTTTTGAAATATGTTGATTTTATATAAAAATTAAATTTCATATATTTAGAAATTGATTATCGAAAAGTGGAGTCCATTTTTGAATTCTACACATCAAAAAATGGTTGGGGTTAATTAATAATATTTTTCTAATATAGTTTAATTTTTTGTGAATAGTAAAACACAGTAATTTATGAAATAAGATAAATAGATGAATTATTGAGTCATAGATGATGTATGGATGATGTAATTACATAATTTAAAACTATATTTAATTAGTTTAATTTTCAATGATAATTATCAGTCTATTCATAGTCTTGATCCAAAACAATTAATTAATAAATAAGATAATTAAAAAACACTCATCTCCTCTACTATAAATACCACCCCTCATCACCTCCTCTCCTCACAAATCAAAGATTTTTATCTTGTTTAATATACCTAATTCCCTTCCTAATCCTCAACCCCACTTCCAATACATTTTGGTCCCACCAAAATTGTAAAACCTAGTTTCTTATGGTGGTTTTCAAGGAGAAGAATTCCAGAGGTAAAATACTCCTTTTTTTCTTTTCATTTTTTTATTTTCTTATTCTCTCCTAAACTCTCTTCATCCAAGTGAATTTATAACTGAAACATATAACATACACTAAAATTCTATTATTTTAATGGAATTACCATCATCAAATATCTTCTATTATCCTCTCATTCTAAAAAATGAAAACATTGTCCATGATGTTTCGATTTACCGTCATCATGGATGATGGGTTTTTATTTTCCATTTCCAACTTCAAGATAGGTAATAATCCATTATTATAGTTAAATAATATTTAACAATACATATTATAAATTATATTATATTCTGGAACCATTATATAAACATGATATTAAATAAAATTATATAAGTTCGTGATGGTCATAAAAACTACAAAAATAAACTAAATCTATTTCATTAATTTTTTATCTAATGATTCATCCTCATATCATAAATAAATGATATATGGTGTCATTTAAAATTATAGAAACATATTAATAACATTTATTTCTTCTTCTGGAGATTTCCTTCCATTATAAAATGAAATCCATAATAAACCCACCATGGAAACCACAAAAATAATGTACTTGAAACAATGGAAATAACAAAATATTATTAATAAATTAGTGGAAATTTGTTATAATATGGTCATATAAGGTATTATAAACATGAGTATAGTTAATTAATAAATTAATAAAACTCTTTAAACCATTATACATAAGTTTTGAACACATTCTATGTAAGAAAAACCTGAGGTAATGGTGTTTTTTAAAATCCTCTTTTAAATTTCTATTTTTACAAATTAAAAAGGTGCATTTTATTGATTTAAGTATTCATGTTTGGTTATTATAATTCAGTTATTGGAAATTTTTTATGATTAAGGGTGGTACCTATATCTCTCTACAATTCATTGGGTATGTTTATGTTGTAAGTTGACCGTAAGAGTTATTCTAAGTGTACAAATGATAGTTACACCATAAGGTTATCATGAGGGTCACATTATAAGGTAGCTGTGTGGGATACAAATAATATGATATCCATGAAGTTTGAAATATTATTTAATTAATTCCCCAGGTTACATATATTGTTTTTAATGTCTTCTTAGTTTTCTAGAATTTCATGTTTTGACAATGTATATGATACTTTAAAGGTGAGAAGTATTTATTATGAAAATGATTTCATATGTGTATAATTATTCATGAACTAAAATTTTATTTCCGTATTTTTATTTCCATTACTAATATTATTGTCCTCATATCATGTATTTAAAATGTTTTTCATAGTGCGTATGGATAGTTAAAGGAATGGAAAAAATTCATGTTTAATGTCACGATTTTTTCCACATAAGTAAAGCATGTTTTGTTTTTAAAGATTCATATTATAAAAAACAAGATATTGGTGTAATAGTATCCAATTTTTATTATTTTTTGGTATCATGTTTTTTACGACCTAATTCTTTAGAAATTTAAACTTAAGAGATTGTTGGGAATGTATGAAAATTAATTCTAAATGAATTTACTAGATTATGTAATGTTAAAGACTAAGTCCTTATAGTTGTTATCATAGTACTATTTAGATATATGTTGGATTATGATGATGTTAATTGAATACCATAAATTATTATTACTCTATAGTTAATTTGAAATAATATATAATTGGAAGATTACCATGTTGAAGCATCTAAGATATTTTTGTTTAAAATTGTTTTCCAGAGAAGAATTAGAGAAGCTGATGTTGGAAGGCACCAAGATGATGATATCTTTCCCAATTCGTAACCTGGAATAATGGGAATTAGAACATATTAGTTTGTGATAGTAATTGATCATTTGAAACATTACATAAAAGGAAGTTTAATCCATACAAGAGAACAACCAGAGCTACCACAAAGGAACATGACGACAATGTAACATATTATAAGGAAACCCCCTCTTGGTTTTAGTGGATCTTCTCACCCAGTGGTGGATAAAGGGTTAATTAAATCCCTTGAAAATATATTCAATGTCAAAGGATTTTTAGATAATAAAAATTCTAGTCTTGATATTTATAATTTTTAAGGTTAAGTGGAACAATGGTAGTTAATGGTAAAGAATATCCGGGATAGTGAGAAGAATGATTCCTTTAGATGGTATGAATTTAAGGATATTTTCCTTGAAAAATATTTTCCTAAGGTGGTTCGACTTAGGATGGGAAAACATTATTTTAATTAAAACAAAATGATGAATATTAAGTCACCATGTATGAATAAAACTTCACCAGATTGGCTAGGTATCCTCTAAATATTATTCATGATCTTGATAGTAAAATCATTCATTTTTACTCATGATTAAATCCAAGATACTGAAAAGGTTTTTATAATGATATAGTCATGAAATAGATAGACATTACATCACTTTTCTGTAATACTTAAAACATTATACAAACATATTCCCAAAGATAGTATTAGTCTAGTGCCTTATGAAACTTGGAAATGTAAACATTGGTACATGAGTGAGCTAAAATATCTACCACTTGGTTGTCCGTGATTAGAACCCCAATTATACATATCATATAAGAAATATATATTCATAACCTAGGGAAGGAAATATAAAAAGGAATGAGAACATATTCTCACTAACACTTAATAAGGGAGACATGTAAGAAAAAAACGAGCATTGGAGTTTGAAAACGTGATCAAAACATTTAAATATCATACATGGAATATCAATGATTATAAACATGAATAATGTCATAAATCATTTCATAAATCATGATAGTTTAAAATCCATAAATTAGATGGATGTAAATAACATTATACATGAAAGAATAACATATTATCAATACATGGAATTATAGAAAACACATAAGCATGTAATACAATTTCTATAGTAGTCAAGGCATCACTGCCAAAGAAATATTATTACAAAAAGTCCTTTACTGAACTGGGTTCACACACTATTCCATCCATGTATTACTGAACTGAGATCACTCCTCTTTCCACCCAATTATTACTAAACCGATTTCACTCCTCCTTCTAGACTTGCAATACTAAACTGAGTTCACTCCTCTTTATAGCCCTGTAATTCTAAACAAAGTTCATTTCACATTCCAGCCATGTCTATCTCATGATATATAAATCATTACCCAATGCATTGGATGGGTATATAGGTCTCACCCATCTCATAATGAAAACATACATGTTCCACAAATTCATAACCAATCATATCATAACCCATAAAATTAAATTAGTTTCATAAACATGTAATCATTTCTTAACTTGTGAAAAAATATAGGTTTCATAATCATTTTATCAAAGTATAACCAATGAACGGTTGAGGGTTTCAAAATCATATAACATGTGGAATAGAAATAGGTGTATTAAGAATCATTCCATCAAAACATAACCCATTAACGAAAGAATATGAATGAAACCTTTGGATCATTTTGTAGAAGGTAATGAGTACCATCAATGAATTTAATCATTGATGAAAAATATCTTGAAAGGATATTTTGAAAATATTTCTTGAGGTAAATATCCTTTATTCATTGAAAAAGGATCTTTAAAACATTTAACCTTTTTAAAAACATTTTCATAAAAATAAACATGAAAACTTATAAAGCGATATTTGATTTTTTTTTAAAACTTGTTTCTTTGAAAACATATAAAGAGATATTGAAAACATTTAGAAAACCATTTTCCTTTAAAACTTTTAAAATAAAATTAAATGCATTTTGAAAACATTTTCCCTTGAAAACTTATAAAATAATCTTGAAAACATTTTCAAAAACCATTTTACATGAAATATTATAAAATAATATTTATTATTTAAAAAACCATTTTCCATGAAAATAATTTAAAAAATATATATAAATAAATTTGGAAAACATTTTTAGAAAAGATGATTTGAAAGAACATAGATTTCTGACTGAAGAGAGAGGTAATGTCGGGCATTCCTAAAAACAATGTCTTAACTATCATATTTACAAAAGAGTAAAAAAAGGTACCAATACTTGAATATATCATGAATAAATAGAGGAGAATAAATATTAGGAGTATTCTTGAGATATGGATCATAATATTTTATAAAAATAATAATACACATAAACAATCTTGAAAATTGATTAGATTGTTTTAATAAACTCTTACCACTAGGTAACTTAGAAACATACTACACATTTAAGAAAATAAAATTACATGAAGAATAAAATATCATGAAAATTATTGGATTCATTATATAACATTTCAATGGAATTATATAAACCTTATGAAACAATATAGGTTCATAACACAACATGTGTCTCAAAGAAGGATAATTGAGACAAAATAACTTTACCGATCTTGTAACATCTGAAACATAAACCCCATGAAAGAAATATCATAAAATAGATATTTAAATTCCCATATGTTTAATTATAATAATCATATAATTCCACCATGGTAATTATACACACCACACCAATGGAATGGGCAGTGAATAACACATGTATCTCACGAAAATAAAAAGTGATAAAATTTCTTTTCCTTGTGTCTTGAATCTCATTTAACCCATTAATACCTCTGGTATAATAAATTTAAATTTAATATAAATATATCACATAACCATATTATTATATATAATACCATATATGGTTTTATTATGACATTATAATAGCTACTTTCTAACGATTATATATTAAGGTTTCACTTCAGATAATATTTGCTATGTTTTTCGCATGTATCTTAATTTGTTATATTTTTTTCCTTATACCTAAAACATTATTTAAAGAATATAAAACATGATATAAATATCCTGTATATTCCTTATATGAGTATTATAATAATATATATAGTATATAATTATGATATGGTATACATTGTTCAAGGAGATGATAGGCCTTACGTACGTATGAATGTTGTTTCAGTTTAATTGTAGTACTGAAAGAAAGAACATAAATGACATATATGTATATATATGTACATATATCATTATTACAATAGAATTATTATATCACATATATCATATAAATTAACTAAATACATCCTTAATACATTCCATATATTTTCTGAACAAGTCATATCACTTCGAGGGGGCGGTAGTCCACACTTCCTCAAACGAAATTATCACATTTACACCAAAAGGAAAGTATAATGATATGTATTGAAAAATTATTAAAGAATATTAAATAATTAATAAATATAATATATAAAATATATAAATTTAGTGTTTATCAAAATTTCCACTATGAGAGGCGTCAAATGAAAATTGAATAATCATCATTTAATGAGGTGGTAGTTCACCGTACACATAAAAAATATATTCATTACCCATTAGATGGGTGTGTGTGTAAGTGTATGTCAAACCCTTAGAAAAAAAATCAAAGTATATTGAGGATAATAGGGTTTTTATACAATCAGGTTATAATAATAGATGATGGATTTGATAATGAAAATAAAATAATGGTGTTTGAGGGAGGGTGTTACCACTTAATCGGGTAAATCCTTTTGGTTTGTACCAAAGGGCTTCCTTAGAAGAATTTATTTCCAAAGGGAGGATTAGAGGAGGAAGTTAGGGTTTTTGGGAGGATATTTTAGTAGATATTTCCTAAACCTAAGTGATTTTTGAGGTGTGAAGAAGTGGAGGAGATGATTCCTTTTAATAGTGGTGGAGGAGTGTCACTCTTGTAATATTTTGACAAAGGAATTCCATACAAACTTTTCACAAGTCAAGTGACACTTTAATTTTTAATTACATTCACTAATAATTTTGGTCAAAAACTATGTTGTTATTGTTATAAATTATAAATTTTTTGGATTAAAAATATGAAATCCATTCTTATAAATTCCAATCATAGAAGTGGAATAAATTAATTTAAATTTATCCCTACTGATGGGATGACAATACGGGGTTTTAAAGTAAAAATGATCAAAATTTGACAAGTTTTTATATTCAATATCAATGTTAAATTAGATTGAATGACCTAAATTGTATTAATTAATAAAAATATTATCTAATTAAACTTTAAAACCAATTAAAAATGTAATTTAACCCTATAAATAAATTAGATAAAATAGAAATTTTGAGCTAAAATTCATTATTTTTCACTATTCTTTAAAAAAACAAGTGTTTAAAGAAAAATACCAAAAATTTACCCTAACATAATTATTACATTCTTATTTTCAAGATGAATTTTATTTTTTCATATTAAATATATAAAGTTCCATAAATTGGACTTAAAATCGGTTCTCCATTAAAAGGAGAAAAAATACCTTAATAAAAATAATGGGTTTTATGTATAAAATTAGGTTTTTTCTTATATTGTGTCTATAAAATCTATTGGATGAATATAAAAATTATTTTATTTAATATATAACATATATATTATATTAATATCACTCACTAATTGTAAATAATTTAATTTATTAGGGTAAAACAACTTTGTGACCATAAATATAATAATATTTTTCATTATATTCAATGAGATTTCATATTCATTTATAATTAATTAGTAACCTATGAATTAATATTATATTTGTGTAAACATATATTTTAATAAATTAGTTAATACTATTCATAGCCTCTATTTTAACAACTAAGATATATCTTATTATATTAATTAATAACGTTTTAGTGATATACTATTGTTATGTAAAACTAAGTCTTGGATGTTACCCATGCCATTGAGGATAGTCATTGTTTTATGTAATGAAAGATAACTTCAATGTTATATCTAGATCAAGATAAATATTATGTTGTGTGTAGTTCATGATTAACATAGTGTTTCATATAACGCAAACAAAACATAGTTATTTAATATAAAATAAACTATCTTCAGTGTTTCTTGAAATGAAAAATATCAAAAAGGATAAATCGATTCAAAAAAATAATTCAAAAAATCTTGGGGTGTTATATTCTACCCTCTTAAAAAGAATTTCTCCATTAATATTCATATGGGTTATCAAAGGTTTAATAATTGAAGGTTTCATTCAAAGAAACCCACATCGTAAAAATGAATACTAAAACTTCCATTAAAAGGACATTTGGAACCATAATGATTACCCAAAGTGACATATAATACATTTCCGCAAAGGAGAACATATGTAAAAAGTGAAAACATGGATATGGAAGAGAAATATAACTATGATGTGCTGTCGGAGAGTGATAGAGAATATTATTACAAGAATGTTAACAATCACAAATCCATAAATATGTGATGATATAAGGGACCATTTGATTCATCGAAAATGAAGGTACTAGGATAATGTTTTTGGTTTCGAGGTCCTTTTTTTTAAAGTTAAATACGTTTCATTAAAACATATCCTTAAATTATTTTAGTAAAACATTACCATTTTTTCCTTGGTCAACTTCTGCTTCATCTCTCATTTCAAAAAATTAGGGTTAATTTGTCATTCATATTAACAGATCGTGAGATCCATGATAAGTATCCCCATATATCTTTTTCTACCATAAAAAATTGGTTAAAATAGGTTATACAGTATAAAGGAATCCTCTTGTGGTGAGATAATACATTAATCTTAAAAAATTCATCTGAATCTTAACTCAAACTTTTTATAAATGCTTAACCTTATAGCCACTATGATAGATGAAAATCCAAAACAGTAGAAAGATGGTCACAAAATCAGATTAACATCAATCCAACATATATAAAAAAATAGCTCTTTTGTTGTTACATTCCAAATATGTGAATAAATTTATCAAGTATTATCTTGGAACATGGTAATGACCTGAATTACCATAAATACTTATTGAAAACATGAATTCTTACTTATTGAAAAGTATATTGGATTTATTTCATAAATCCAAAAATGTTGTAAACATCATCAATGAGAGTATAAAACACCTATCAATAAGTCCTAACTTAGATCCAAGGTAATATGTACTGTGAAATTTACTTATCCATATCTAACATATCTTTATCCAAACAACATTAGCATAACACAAATAACATATTAAGGGTTATATTCCCTTTGTGAAAATATCACATTGTCATTAAATCACATTACTGGTCTATTAGAAATATTCAAAATAAACTTGCAAATACCATGTGAAAAACATAATTATAGAATCCTTTTATATTTCATCATTCATATAACATATTTTTTGAATCCAAATAAATAAAAAAAATTGATTATTATACTGAATCCAGAATCTGTAAGATCACTACATCATCATATTATTTAATACTTCTTTACCTTCACATTTTATCTGCAGTCATTTCATCATTAGTAATGTAACCATTACTCACACTATGTTTCTGATTCTATCCAAGAGATTTCTTCTTGGGACATTAAGTTTCATAATTATCATTTATTACACACTTAAAACACTTAACCTTTGATAGTGTCTTAGGGAGGTGCATATTTTCATCCATTTCCTTAATGGAACTCTTCATTTTTCTATTATAGTCACTTTCTTTGTGACCATATTTTCTACAATGAAAACATATTCTTATTCCTCTAATACATTCACATAGGTGTTTATCTTCACATTCTTGACACAAAAGAAAACTACATTTTCTTTACTATATGGTCTCCATTACCAGATCTCTCTGCGAACTACTTATTCCTCTTCCATGAGGAGTCTAAGAGTTGGTTAAGGTACACATTGGTAATCATGTTCTATGAAAAATAATTAGCCAGGAACACAATATCATTCAATCCAGTGATCATCCCACATGACATATCATTATAAAATCATCCATCATATTTAATGTCAATCTAGTTCCTTCTAGTTCCCACTATTGAATAAAACCAGAAGCATAGTGTGAGAATTCGTTATCATAGCATAAAACCACATATTCATGAAAATAATTACTTACTAGGAAACTAATCACTCCATCCTTTAACAAAATTACATGACATTTTTCTATGCATTTACTCATCCTTATACTTATCATTAGAGACATACCTAAAGATATCTGTAGAAATATACCGAGAGATATCACTAACATTTTCTCATATACTTTCCAAGGTTAACTAAACCTTTTCTCTAATGCCAAATATAATGACCCAAACGCTACATACATAGAAATTACATGAATTTTTAAGAATAATTAAAACATTATACAAATAGATGCCCATAGACTGTATTAGTCTTGTGCATTTGGAATTATGGAAACATAAACCCTAGTACATGATCAAGATACATTATCTAACACTAGGTTATCTAAGACTAGAACCCCTCATATAAATATCATAAAAAAATATATCTTCATAACTTAGGGGAAGTAAACAGAAAACTGGGTGAGATCAGATGTCCAGTAAGGGTAAAAAAGCAAGGCATGTAAGCCTAAACGCGATCATAGGAGTATCAGAATGTGACAAAACATTTGAAGATAATACCCTACATATCAAAGATCATAAACACAAATCATGGAATAAATCATGGAATTTTATAACATGTGAATAAAAATTAAATAAAAAACATAAGCCATGAAATCATAACATATGAATAAAACATGGAATTTTGGAAAACACATATGCATATTATATGATTTCCACAATAGTCAAGGCATCACTTCCAAGACCATTTTAGTGGAAAATTTTCTTTATGAAACCAGGTTCACACCCCATTCAAGCCCTATATTACTAAACCTAGTTCACCCCTTGTTCTATCCCTATATTACTAAACCAATTTCAATCATCATTCTAACCCTATAATACTAAACTGAGTTCACTCCTCATTCTAGCCTTGTAATAGTCATATTGAAAGAAAGAATATAAATGAAATATATGTATATATGTATATATATAATTATGAAAGTAGCATGATTATGTCATATATATTATATAATTTCAGTAAATATATCCTCGATACATTCTATGTAGTGTGTGAATGAGTCATATTTCTTTGAGTGGGGGTAGTCCACACTTCCTCAAATAAAGTTATCGTATTAATACCAAATGGAATGTATAAAGATATATTTTGAAAAATAATTAAATAATCATAAATAAATAATAAATATAATATATAACATATATAAATAGAGATTATATCATAATGTCCACCATGAGAGGTGGTGAAGGAATAATGAACAATCATCGTTTAGTGAGGTCGTAGTTCATCGTACACATAAATAGTATCCCCATTACTCATTAGATGGATGTGTGTGTATGTGTAGGTAAAAAAAATAGAATAAAATAATAATAGTATATTTAGGATAATATTTTAGTATACAATCATATTAAAAAATAGACGAGGGAGTGTAGAATAAAAATAAAAGAAAGGAGTTTGAGGGAGGGTGTTACCTCTTAATTTGGTAAATCCTTTTGGTTTGCACCAAAGGGATTCCTTGGAAGACATTGTTCCCAAATGGAGGGTTCCATAAGGAAGGTAGGTTTTTTTGGAGGATATTTTAGTAGATCATCGATGAAACTAAGTGGTTTTAGAGGTGTGAAGAAGTGAAGGGGAGGATACATTTTATAATGGAGGATGAGTGAGAGTCTTGTAATATTATGACAAAGGAATTCTAGACATGTTTTTCACTTGAATAGTGGATCCAATAATGGATCAGATTCATTAAAATGGAGTAAATGGTAGAAATATGGCCATATAATGTCTCCTATAAAGGTTTCTAGGTTATCATGGGTCTTAAATTTAAGGTTTATTCAATAGTTAAGCTTAAATTAACCTTAATTGATATAATTGATTTTAATTACATTCATTAATATTTTTGGTAAAAAAACAAGTTATCCTTATTAGAAATTATAAATTATTATGATTCTAAATATGGAATCCATTTTTTTAAATTAAAATAACATAATTGGTATTAATTAATTTAAATTTAATCCCACTGTTGGGACGACACCGTGGGGTTTTAAAGTAAAAATGATCAAACTCTTGATATGTTTTGTATATATAATTTCAATGTAAAATTAGTTAAATTATCGAAATTGAATAATTTTATCAAAATATTATGTAATTAAACTTTGAAACCAATTTAAAATATAATTTAACCTTATAAATAAATTAGATGAAAAATCAATTTGGAACAAAAAATGAGTATTTTTTACCATTCATTAAAAATAAAACTTCATAGAAAAATACCAAAAAATATCCTAAAATAATTATTATGTTCCTATTTCAATGATGATTTTTATTTTGAAAAACTACATCTATAAAAGTTGAAAAAGTTTGATTTAAAATGGGTTTACCATTAAAATAAGGAAAATTCCTTAATACAAATGTTGGGTTTGAAGCATAAAATTGGGGTTGTTCATATATTATGTCAATAAAATCTATTAGATGAATATAAAAATAATTTTATTGAATATATAACATATATATTACATTAATATCACTCAATAATTTCTATTTATATTACTTATTAGGGTAAAATATCTTTTTGACCATAAAAATAATAATATTTTTATATTCAATCAGTTTTAATATTAATTTATAATTAATTAGTAACCTATGAATTCAAATAATATGTGTGTAAAATAGTTTATTTTCATAAATTAGTTAATATTATTCATAAAAACTAATTTAACATTTAGGCTATATCTAATTATATTTAGTAATAACATTTTAGTGATATGATATTACTCGGTAAAACATGGTCTTCTAGGTTACAGAAGCCATCGAGAAATGTCATTATTGCATGTAATTGAAGCTAACCTCAATGTTACATGTAGAGAATGACATATTTTAGGTTTTTTGTAGTTAATAATTATGTAGGTGTTATTCATAACACAAACTAAACATAGTTCATTATTATAATATTATCTATCTTTAGTGTTGCATGAAATGAAAAAAATTCAAAAAGATAATTAATTAGAAAAAAAACTCAAAAAATATGAGGGTGTTATAGATTTTTCCATTGGTTAATTAAAAATATATGAGAAACTTGTTTGATGTACTGAGAGGGAGAAATTTAGTTTTTAAATGATCATTTATACATTGATAATAAGAGATGAAAAGTTCATGATGGAAATAAATGGGTAAGAATCAATCAAATAAATCTGAAGGTAAGAAAGTTCCATTTCTAATTTCTGTAATGTGAGGTAAAAATTACCCAGGGGAATTCCATAACAATTTTTGTAAGTGTTTCTTATGTGGTATGTTTGGACATATGGCCCTAAATTGCAATATAAAACATCTTAGTGATAGTATTCTGATATGAAAACTATAAAGTATTTTAAATGTGGTGAGATGAGTTATTATGAAAATAAATTCCCAAAGAAATATCTAAGTAATGGTAAGAAGCTAGATTATAAGCCAAAACATTTAGTGAAATCCTTTGTGACTACTTTATAAGCTGTTATGAAATCCAATGAAGTGGTATGAGGCACTTTGTTTATTTAATCATATTTTTCTAATGTATTGTCTGATATGAGGTCTACACATTCCTTTATTTCTGAAGTATTTTATAGAAAATTGGAAATTTAACCTAAATAAATGAAATAAGAACTTGTGGAAAAAAACTTGGAGAAATATTAAGGCAAAAAACATTATAATAATATTCATGTTGTTGTCTACGGAAATACATTACCTAAAAAAGTTGTTATTCTTCCCTTAGAAGAGTTTAATGTTATTCTACCTATGGATTGGATTTATTCTTACCATACTAATATTGATTGTAAATATAAAGATGTTATTTTTATATATATAGGTTCAGTTTGTATACAATAATGAACCCATACCATTGATATCGTATCAAGAAGTTGAAAAACTCTTAAAAAATGGAAATAAAAGTTATATTGCACATATTATCGAAAATAAGGAAAATGTTTAGAGTAATGATGTTCCAATAGTAAATGAATATCTGGATGTTTTTACTGATGAGTTTCATGGTGTTATAACCGATTAAGAAGATAAATTTACCATTTAATTAGTTCCTGATTCTATGATAATTTCTAAACCCTCTTATCAAATGGATCAAGTGGAACTTTTAGAATTGAAAAATCCATTGTAGGAGTTTCTTGATAAAGGTTTCATTCATCCTAGAACTCCACTATGGGGTAATAATATTTTGTTTGTTAAAAATAAGAATGGTAACATGAGTATTTTCATTTTCTATAGATCGTTGAATAAAATTACCATTGGGAATAAGTATCATTTTCTTCATATCAATGACTTGTTTGATCAACACCAAATAGCTCAATATTTTTCCAAGGTTGACTTGAGATTCGGGTACCATTAGATAAAGGTTAAGGGGGATGAAATTCTAAAAATAGAATTCCATACTAGATATGGGAATTATGAGTTCGTTGTTATTCCCTTTGTTTTGAAAAATGTCCCTTCTGTAGTTATGGATCTTATTAGTAGAATATTTCATGAATATAAGGATATTTTTTCTGCTGTTTTAATGATGATATTATGGTGTTTTCAAAAATTTTGGAGGATCTTGAAATTTTTTTAGATTATTATAAAAACTATCCAGAAAAATAATTTATACATAAAATTTAGAAAATTTCATTTTGGGTAACAATAAATTTCTTATCTTGGGAACATTACCAATAAGGATAGCATAACGGTTGATCCTTCAAAAAAAATTATTGGTGAATGGCCATGACCTATATATTTTTCTAAGATTCGTTTTTATAGGATTATTAATAATTACTGATGGTTTGTAAAGAACTTTTCACTTTTATCTTTCACACTAACTTAGTTAACTTGTAAAAGGTTTAAATTTATTTGGACAGAATACTAGGATGTTTGTTTTTAAGAATGAAAAATAATATTGGATAATTCTCTAGTTTTAGAACTACCTTTTAGAAATGATTATTTTTACACCTATAATGATGCTTCACTCCAGGTAATTGGTTGTGATCTGATGCAGGATGATCAGGTAATTTCTTAGTTTTTCTAGACAACCGAAACCCCATGAGTTAAATTATCCCAAACATGATTTGGAATTAAAAACTATGGTTTTCACATTAAAAATTTGGAGGCATGATTTATATTTAGATAAATTAGAATTATATACTCACTATAATATTTTTATGTATATATTTACTCAAATAGAATTGAGCATGAGGAAGAGGAGATATCTAGAACAGATAAAGGATTATAATTTATGGATCATTTAGTATCAGAGAGAAGAAAACAAAGTTGAGGATTCCTTGAGTCAAAAACAGCATGCTATATTTACCATGTTATATTTATAACCTGAAAAATTCATTAATGATTCGATTAATTTTGAAATGGATGTTATTGGTTCAAAAAATTACTCTGTTTTATTTCAGGAGTTAGTGCTGTCATCTATCTCAAACTGAATTATGAAAGCGTAAATAGAAGACCGTGAGTTATAGAGAAAGGTATAACTTGTTTATAAAGGTAAATTTCCTATATTTATTATTGATAATTTCTTCTCTTGAGATTTTTAAAAACATTATGTGTTATTTGTGATTCTTATATGTTGAAATAATTATTAAATGAAGCTCATAGTTCTCAATTTCAGTTTATCATGGCAGCACTAGGATGTATAGATACCTTAGGGAGTATTTCTAGTGGGATGAAATGAAAAGTCATTTTACTGATTTAGAATGAAATTTTTTACTTTTTAATAGGTTAATGTAGTGATACAACTACTAAAGTGTAAGATTTATCATTTTCCCGCATTAGCGTGGAAATGTGACAATATATCCATGGTGTTCATTGTGGGTATACTAAAGACTTATCAAGGAAAAATTGTGATTCATGTTACTATTGATTGGATGAATAAATCTACATGTTTTATTTCTATTCAAGATAGTATTTCTCTATATCATTTTTCTCAAATGTACCTCAAAGATATTTTTAGGTTATATGGAGTTTCTCTCTCCATTTTATCTGACTGTGATCCCAGGTTTAATTCTATCTTTTGGAAAGGACTTCAAAAGTCATTGGGAACTAAATTATATTTTTGCACATCCTTTAATTCTATATCTAATGGATGAACCAAGATAAAAATTCCGACCTTAGAGGATATTCATTGATCTTGTTTAATATACTACCATGGATGTTGATATTAACATATTTCTTTAGTTGAGTTTTTATATAATAATAATTTTCATTACAATATACAAATAGCACATTTTGAGGTATTATATGGAAAGTGGTGTCAAACTCCACCATTTTTGGTTGATGGTGGTGAAAGGTTGTTTATAGGAATAGAATTTGTATAAGGTGTTGATGAGAAATTAAATACTATCCATAAACACAAGAGGATGGATTAGAAAAGATTGAAAGCCTATGAAAATAACTGAAGGAAAGACCTATCTTTCATGGTATGTGATCATTTTCCTTAAAATATCTCCTTGGAAAAGTGTAATGTTTTTTTGTATGAAAGGAAATCAGATTCCATGTTTCTTTAGACCTTTTTAAATCCTATAGAAACTTGGACCAATTTACTACTGAGTAGCTTTGCATTTGATTTTATCTGAGGTACACAATTTTTTTCATGTTTCTATGTGGAGAATGTATGTTCCAGATTCATCTCATTTTTTGATCCAAAAATTAGTTCAGATGGAAGAGAGCCACTCTATTTAATAGAAACCCATCCATATTCTCGATTATAGACAGAATGTTTTACAAAATAAAGTAATTCAACAAGCTAAGGTTTTGTGGAGAATCAACATAGTTGAAGATGAGACATGGGAATCGGAAAATGCTATGTGACGACCTGAACCCGAATGACACTTAAAAAGTACCACAATCCCGGTGGGCCACATGGACTCATGTGCATCTTTCTGAATTCCAAAGGCTGCCGAGTAGCAGCGAGGGCCTGGGGTGTGTCTATGGAAATACTATGCCCTAATTTTCATAGTGTAGAACAATAGAAGGAATATAATGGAATAGTAAACACCATAAGCAATATAAATAAATAGAAGAAGCAAACTAATGCAACAGATAAGCCAGAAAAACAATAACGGTATCAACAGGAGAAGTGATGATGTAATATCATGTCACTAGAAAACAGGAAAGCATGGATACAAGACAATATGCATAACATGTTCCATAAGGTAAAAGAAAATAAAGTATACTCCAACACTCTTTAGATGCTACTTGATCATATTTTGTCAAGGTCCATCCTATTAGCACACAATAAATTATTGTAAGCTACATCCTTCACTTTTTCAATACCTGTAACCATGTAATCTACTCTGGGTACCAAACGACACCCAGATAGGGCATGAGATAAATCTCAGGGGGACCACCATCAATGGTGTCTATAACATTCGGCCCGGTAATGGAATATATCAGTATGCAGAAATGTATATATAATGTAAAGAAAGCAGTACAATATAACTAAATAACCCAGTACCTTATTCTTCCCTTGGATGGTGTTTGAACATGTAACTAGTTCATTAATTAAAGAATTACTATTTATTGTTAATAGTTCACGTGAGGCATAGCTAACACTAACATTATCTCATTATAGTATAAGTAGTGAAGGTCCCCAGACATAATAAGGAAACTAGACAATGATATCTAGTGAGGGAGTTCCAGGGTAAAATGTAATGTAATGTAATGTAAACTCACGGAAAGAAAACTCAGTAGTATCTAATTCTAGATATGGGCTAGGAGTGTAATCTAAGGAGCGTAATGCAAGTCATTCCACAATAAGGTTCCTAATGAGTCCAAGGTGATCGACCAAGGTAAAATGGGGATAAATATAGATAGGGTCCTATGGGATTTCACCATGGCACCTACTAGTCGTTGCTAGATCCAAGGAGTGTATCTGAGGTATCCTGTAATAAAGAAAGGGACCCAATAGAAGTATATCAGGAATCCAAGGAATAGAAAATAACTAGAGACTAGGTGGGTATCAACCTAATAAAACCATATCCTTGAATCAGAATGGGGTTCCCAAGACCCAAAGTATTATCCTCTCACAATCCATGGTGAGCACGAGTCAGTCCATTACTATTTGATATTGTAATCATGTAGTAATTAATTTGGTTCAAGTCTTTCCTTCCATTATTGTGGATATGTCATGTATATTTGAAACCATTTATTTATTGGTCCAAGCCTTGTCTTCCATTACTGTGGATAGGCCATGTAGCGTTGCAACCATTTAATCAATTCCTAGTTATCCATTAAGGCATAATCTATTAGTGAGGTTCACTCTGCTATCTTCTATCAACATGGAAAGGGGTGATACATAATGTAACATTTATTCAATATCTTTTTTTAAGGACAAGTTATATACTTAGTGTACTTTCCATTTCACATTTCACATTTAATAATTATTAGAAATCACATACCTTAGGCAGGTCAAGTGGTGAGCATACAAGGTATATTCTATTATGAAATTCTCAGTAATAACAAGCCATTTATAATAAGAAGAATCACCTTTAGAAAGGTTAAGTAAAGGCACACCCGAACGATGGATCATGTATTCCAAAACACTAAAAAACCAATTATGGAATAACCTTTGAGATGAGGTGGATTGAGTTGTGGGTAAAACCACTAATAACTAATCACATATTTGGAAAAAGCATGACCATACAATTTTAATGAGTAAAATCATGGAATGTTAATTTACAAAATAGTTTCCAAAAAAACTAGTGGTCCCCACATGAACATTCTAAAAACAACAAACATTATGGATGAGTTATAGACTACCCACCTAGGGGTTGTATGAGTCTTCTCCTTCGGTATCATCCATTCATTTTCCTCTGATCAGAGTAGATCTATAGAAAGTTAAAAAATGATAACATGAAGATATCTAGGTCGAGAGTGAAAGAGAAGAATAACAGATAAAGAGGACTCGATTACTTACCATTGAACATCCAACGTGATGAACAGAAGCTCGATCAGATGCCAAATGAAGGAGATATCTTGATCCCTAGCATGTGCCTTCAAAAAGATCCAAATGGGTTATTAAGGAGGTAAATTATACTGGTTCTTGGATTAGGAGGAAGGATGCGGATTAATAGATCATTAAGGGAATTTTGGACATTTTACATAGGTTTTTATCCTTTGTACAGTCTGTCAAACTGTGTGCAAACCATGAAAGATGGTTCTACCCAAAAAGTTTTCCTCCGCACAGTTTGATAAAACCGTGCGCCACCCATGCACTGTTACCTGGGAAAAAGGGGCATTCACACAGTTTGGATGCATGTCTATGCACCAACCATGCGAGGATCCATTGTCTGAAAGAACACATTCCACACAATTTGGAAAACTGTGCGGAAATCCCACACGGTTTACTCAAAACCAGGAACATAGACTTTTTCCTCAAAAAAGATGGGTTCTAGGCTCCGAACAAGCCCCAAGCACCCTCAAAACCTTTACTAACTCATTAGGAATACGCATTAGGTCCAAATTATATATTTTGACAAAAATTAAATGATAAATACCTGATTGAATAACTGAGTTCTTACAGTATTCCCCCCTTAAAATAACTCACCCTGAGTTCTCCTTCCAAGGGTAAGGAAACACTTTCTGAGTGTAGCTCTATCTTTTAGTCACATATGTAGGATTCCCACTCCCATGTCTCATCCTATACTCATCTATGCTACCATAGAACCTATACGATAGGGATAGACTTTCCTCAGAGGGCCTTCGTGCTTTGGTCAACGATGCATACTCGATACACCTCAATGGTATCATCGACTTCTAACTCAACTTCCTCAGGATCCAAGGTATGAGACGGGTCAACATGATATTGGAGAAGTTGTGAGACATTAAAGACATCGTGCATGGAACGATACATCTAATGTTGTAGAAACTAATAAGATACAATCCCGACTATCTCTAGAATTTAAAATGACCCAAAATAACGAGGAGACAACTTTCCCTACTTCCGTAGCCATCTATTCCCAATCCTAGGAAATAGCTGAAGAAAAAAAAGATCGCCAACTACAAACACAAGAGGTTTCTAATGGAGATCTGCATAAGACTTCTATCTAGACTGAGAAATAGTTATATGCTTCCTAATTGGTTAGACCTATTATGAAGTCTCCTAAACGAGATGAGGACCTAGTAGGGCTACCTCACTTGCCTCTAGCTAGCACAAGGGTGAAAGAGATGGCCTACCATATAAGGACTCAAAAGGAGCCATCTGAATCATTTCCTAGAAACTATTATTATAGGCGAATTCGATGAGAGGTATGTGATTCTCTCAAGAACTGCTGAAATCAAGGATTCATGCTCTGAGAGTATCCTCCAAAACCTGTATTGTCCATTCCGATTCTCCATCTGTTTGAGGGTGAAAATATTTTATTAGATGCACCTAAGTTCCCATAGATTTCTACAAACCTTTCTAGAACTATGACTTAAAATGAGCATCCCAATCTGAAATAATAGTACGTGGAAATCTGTGTAGTCGTATGATCTCATGGACATAGATTCTACAGAGTTCATCAACTAAGAATGCCTCCTGAATAGGAATGAAGTGGGATTATTTTTTTAGTTAGTCAATGACTTCCCAGATAGAATCACTACCCCTCAACGACCTAGGTAATCCAACTACGAAATCTATAGTAACATATTCCCACTTCCATTTCGGGATTGGAAGTGGCTGTAATAAGCTCGCATGTCTTTGGTGACCCTATGTCACCTGCTGACAGGTGGAACACCTAGTGATAAAGCCTACAATTTAACGTTTAATCCCATGACACCAATACTAGCATCACATATGTCAATACATATTTGAGATTCCTAAATGAACTACCAACTAGGAAGCTTGAGACTCAATCATCAACTCCTCTCTCACATTTATAAGAACCCAGATACATCTACATAGACCCATGAAATCATCTTTATACACAGACCAATCCGGAGGTGGATTATCTCATGATATACTCCCATAGAGAACCAAACCTTCAGGATCTGAAAACTACCTACTCTTCACCTTCCCAATAAGGGAAGAGGTAACTGTTAAGGTTGAGAGGTAAGAATGCTCGTGTATATCGTGAAACTCCAGATGAATTTAAAAAAATAGTTCCATTAACTTCTATTAATCATTGGCATCCTATACGTCTTGCATTTTAGTTTTCTTACTTAGTGCATCTACAACCACTTTGCCTTTTCCAGGCATATAGGGAAGATCAAAATCAAAAGATTGTAGATATTCGACCCATATTCACTGTCGGAGGTTCAATTCATGCTGATAAAAGATATACTTGAGGCTCTAGTGATTTTTATACACCACAAATCACTCACCCAAGAGATAATGTCTCCAGCAACGTAAGGCATGGAAAACTACTCCTAGCTCAAAGTCATGTGTTGGGTAATTTCTCTCATGAGGCCTCAACTACCGAGATCCGTATGCAATAACTTGGTCTTCCTGCATCAACACTACTCCCAGTTCAATGCATGATGAATCATAGAATAAGATATAACTTTTACCAGGTTCTCTAAGAATCCAAATAGGTGCCGAGACAAGACTCCCTTTCATCTCTTGAAAGGATTTCTCACATGCTTCTGACCATAGGAACTTAACA
The DNA here is from genome assembly GCA_963277665.1 of Viscum album. NCBI lineage: Eukaryota > Viridiplantae > Streptophyta > Magnoliopsida > Santalales > Viscaceae > Viscum > Viscum album. The sequence goes on along the minus strand of OY728143.1, from coordinate 1,361,826,695 downwards.
CCATACTATGTAAGTCCAGTAAGAGGTGAATCAAGATATGAGAAGTCCAGTATGAAATGAATGTAATATCCAATGATCCCTAAGATAATCTTGATATCAAATAAGTTCTTAGGATGATCCCTAGATACTAGAGTACTAACCTTTTTAGTGTCAACAAATACTACTGATTCTGAAATAATATAGCCGAATAAGTGCACCGTGTCAATCCAGAAGTCACATTTAACAAGATTGGCATAAAGATGGATCTCTCTCAGCGTACTCAGAACGATCTCAAGATGTTTGGCATAGTCGTTACGAGTGCGTGAATACACAAAGATGTCTTCCACAAAGACCACAAAAAAAGAGTCGAAATAGGGATGAAAAACCCTATTCATAAAATCCCTGAAAATGACAGGCGCATTCATAAGACCAAACAGTATAAAAAGATACTCATACAAACCATACTTGGTACAAAAAGCTATATAAGGCATGTCTGAGGGTCTGACTCATACCTAAAGATAACCTGAACTCAGTTCGATCTTATAGAACACCTTTTCTCCATGAATCTGGTCAAAGAGATCATCTATTCAAGGAAGTGGATACTAGTTATTGACCATAAAATAGTTCAACCATTTTCAATCCATGCATAAATGGAGAGTTCTATCTTACTTCTTAGTGAAAACCACAGGTGAACCACAAGAGGAAAAAGAGATTCCATACGAAAGGGTAACTGCCAACCTCAAGGGGACAGTCCCTACACTGGAGTATGCCCTATGTCCGTATTCCCAATGGTGTATCGAGGGTCATTACACCATAGTGATACTGTTCTCTAGTCCTAGACTTTCCACGGTTTATACATAAATAAAATAGTTTGAAGCACCAATATCAAACAAAGAAGAGACAATAGTAGAGGCTAATATAATAGTACCTCATACTGTAGATGGTCCCATAGCCTAATCCTCAGGTATCAGCTATAAGGAATGCAACTAACATGATCTACTGCCATGTGAAACAGATGGACAACCATGATCATGAATGATCTGCTGGATCTACTGGTGATCAGGGATCAGACTACCATGACCATGACATGATTCTCAGCTAGACCTTCCAGTGTTACTCCAACTCCCTTCTTGACGTGGCACAAAAGAACCCAGTCCTGAAGGTGGAGCTGATGGAAAGGTCCTACAAAAGCACAAAAGATGACCTATACAACCACAAGCCTGACACTCTATAGGGTATCTCTCACACCAGGGCTTCATATGATCCAATTTACCACACTGATGACACGCTACTGAGCTATCAAACCAGATACTCTGGCTACCACTACGTTGATGAAAATTTTCAACGGAACATTCCCTACCCCCAAAAGTACTACCGGCCTAACGAAACACTGATCCTTTAAAACCAGTAATCACTACGTTACTCAGGTCGAACTCAATGATAAGGTCCTAATAAACTATTGTAGAGAAGGTAGGAAGGAAAAAGAAATTCAACTAAGTTCAGATGGTGTACTGGAGCCCTTCCTCAAATCGTCTAGCCTGAAAAATCTCATCCTCATATATAAGTGGTGCAAAGTGCTATAAATCAGTGAAACATTCTGAATATTCCATAACTAACATATAACCCTTCTCAATATAAATGAACTCTCTGTATCTGTCATCTATCAATTACTAATGAAAGAACTGATCATAGATGGCAGTCTAAAAGTCAATCCATAACATGACCTGACGACGTCCAACCTAGGTAACGACATCCCACCAACGCTTGGACGATTCCTGAAGAATGTATGTTGTATGATTGACTCTCCACTCTGGAGGCATTTCTAGATGCTCAAAGATAGGCAACATTGCCTCTAGCCAAGACTCAGCAGCCTCAGATCTGCCATCCCTTGAAAAACTAGGAGGATGCTGTTGTTGGAAATCACGGGCTAGATCATCCACTATAGGTGCAACCCGTGGAGCACCATGCATGGAATTAATCAGACATTGGAAAATATCATGGACTTGGGCATTAGTGCTCAATTTAGTTACATCAAGTGGTGCATCAAGTGGAACTCTTGGAAGTAAGACTGGAAGATCAGGTCCCACCATGTCTGAATTATGGTCATCACCACCCTCCTGGTGAACGACACGAGGACATCAAGGTGTCATTGATCTACAAATGCCAAGAAAACACCCTATAAAAAGATTATAAGCAAGGATATAACATCACTAGTTGAAAAATATTGTCAGAAAACTCAATACCCAAGGTATACTACCCAAAATACCCACTTAGACAACTAGGTATCGGAAAGTGCTCAAGTATAAGTTTTATGTCATTTCATATTTAATTCTTAGGTTCACTCCTTTAACTTTAATAAACATGACAAGGAAGAATAAGGATGGGTAACCAATTTATTTTTTATTTCAGGATTCACTTTATAATGGATTGTCATTTCTGATGAATCAGTTCACATACACCTATCACCAAAACGACCCCCATTTACTTATAGCATAATGACTTGACTCAGTAAATTACTCATTCCAACCCATGAGGGCCCATACACATCATTAATTGAGACATGAAATCAATCAATCAAATCCAATGTAATATAAGTAAAAGAAACTATCACTACATCACTCAACAATCACAGGAATATCAACCAATGAAAATTAGTGAAATACACCTATCTGGCATGACAATATGCATGACATGTGAATTCTAGGTGCCTATGATGATGCTTGTAGAAATACTCCTTTACCTCATATCATCAGTCCAAGGATGAAATAAATTCCCAATGATTAATAATTAAAAACACCACACAACATGTGAGTCACCCAATGGTAAAATAACATCAACTGTAATAGGCCAAATAGAACAACAACTGCATTATGGGTAACTTGGCTTGTACCCCGAACATGGGTTCGCGATGCCCAAGCATGGCTTATGACCAAGTACCAAACGTTCCTATTCTCTAATCTATTGTTTCTAAAAAGTAAATCAAAAATAGAAACCACCTTTGATACCACTTTGTGATGACCTAGACCCGTATGCCACTTAACAGATGCCCTAAACATGGTGGGCCACATGGCCTCAAGTGCATCTTTACAAACACCAAAGGTTGCCGACTAGCAGCAAGGGCCTAGGGTGTGCCCATGGAAAGAATATGCCCTCATTAGAAGAGTGTAGAACATCGAAAAGAATGCAATGGAATAGTAAATAACAGAACCAATATAAATAAATAACGAAAGAAAACTGATGCAATAGATAAGACATAAAAACAATAATTGTATCAACTGGAGCAGTGATGATGTAATTCCATGTCACTAGAAAATTAAAAAGAATGGATACATATAAGGCCCCGGCCTTAAACCTTACTTAATATTGAATTAAACGAATAATTCACGTTGAGGATCTTTTCAGGTTTAGAGTTTTAGAGAATTAGAACATAACTATTACATCTCAAAAGATTACAAAGTAGTCACTTCTACTAAGTTTCCATATTAAAAAAAACTCTTAAAAGAAACATTTCTAGTTCCATGTTTTATATAGCATGACATTCCCTTTATCCCATCCTTGACCTTATTCCACATTAAGTCCTGTGAAAACATTTCAAAAAAAACTTGGGGTGAGCATAAAAAGCTCAGTAAGGGATACAGAAAGAATGAAAACTGTTAGTTTTTCAAACATCAAGTAAACCATATATACTCTATCAAAGTAATACCTTCACCTTAATGAAGTAGTAAAAACTCTTCACTGAATAAAGTATCATTACTTACCTTTTTGTAACCAAAGGATTACCATAAAACCCATAAAAAGAACACATAACATATATAAAGGTAACTTGGGACATAAACATACTTAAGTGGAATAACCATACGGTCGACTTCCACACATATCACTTAATGGAATAGCCATACGACCAATTTCTATACATACTTAATGGAATAGCCATACGGCCGAATTCCATACCCAATGCATTGGAGGTTATAACGTAACCACCCGTCCTGGTATTCACGACACCACCCGTCATATGGTTTATAACGTAACCACTCGTTAAAATGTCCAAGTTCCAATATAAAATCATAAAACATAAAACCAATATAAAGGAATGATAACATTTCCACATTTAAATCACAATATATCATAATAGAATCCTTTATCAAAACCATTTTCAATACCAAAATACATAAAAGAGTATATGGTATTTATTTTATTTTAAAAACATTACGGCTTGTTGAGGAATCCAAAGACCAAATAATACTCGCGACGACAGAAAAAGTCATTGTCACCGCATACGTTAAAAAAACATTCCTTTTTGTCGTTTAGTAAAACGCTTCGTAGAAAAAGATTCCTTTTGTATAAAAGTAAAAGTCAAAGGAGTTTATACACCGTATAAAATAAAGTTGTGTATAAAACGAAATATGCCACAATGAAAGGAGATTGAGACGAAGTCCCTTACCTCGGGTCCGACTTGACTCGATCGTTCTTTAACGTCCTGAATAATAAAATTGAGTTAATTTATACTTGATTAAGAACCTTTTTAAAGTTCATTATTCATTTTATATCACTTATTGCCATGTTATAAACATTATGTAACCATTTAAGTTAATAATGTTTCTTTTCTCAATATTTGGTTCTTAAGTCGAAAGTGGACTTCTTACAATTACATGTTGTTCGTGTGGTCAAAGGTTCTTTATATCCAGAATTAAATTCCCGATTTGGATATAATATGTATCATATATATCCAGAATATACATGTATTTATAATATTACATAATCATTTAGAGGTAAGAAATGAAATGCACCATTCATGGAGATGGTAAGCCGTACATATGCATGAACGCTACTTTCATTTCTTTGTCATATTAATGGAATTAAAACTAAATGAGAGGTATGTATATTTTAATTACAGAATATTATTCATAATTTAGATATATCATTAATTATATATATCCATTATATACATGTACTTTTAATAGTACATTACATATGGGGATAAGAAATGAAATGCACCGTTCATGGAGACGGTAAGCCGTACGTACGCATGAACGCTACTTTCATTTCTATCTCATATTTTAATGGAAAGAAATAATAATGATATAGAGGTATATTATAATTCCAGTATAACATCATATATAATAACTTTAAATCCATCCTTTACACGTCCCACATATGGAATTAACGAATCACATCACTTTGAGGGGGCGGTAGTCCGCACTTCCTTAAATGAAGATATTGTGTTTACCCATGATGGAAACCATAAAGGTATGCCCAAAATGAAAAATAGAGTAGCTTAAAGAAAAAAAATAAACATATTATATATCATATATAAAAATAGTGACATCATAATGGCCACCTTTGAAGGTGTTAAATGAGTATTGAACAATCATCGTTTCGGGAGGCAGAATTTCACCATCCACGGAAACCGTATGTTCTTTAACCATTTGATGTAGTTGTGTGAGAGTGTATCTCGAATAAATCTTATAACAACATCCTAGTATATTGAAGATACTGGTTTTATTACAAAAGAAGTAAATAAAAATAGTTTAGTGGGTTGGAGAAGCAAAATAAAACAAATGAACATGAGAGAATGAATTACCTTTAAAAGTGTAACTCATTTTGATTTGAGCCTAAAGGCTTCCTTTGAAAGGATTCTTCCCAAAGGGAATCCTCTAGGATGAGGAGAGGGATGTGGAGAGAGTAAATGGGCAGGGGTTGGCCGAGCCAAAGGCTTGAGGAGTGTGTGAAATGAGGAAGAGGTGGGGGCCTTTTATAAGAGGAGAGGAGGGGCACTTTTGGAAAGTAAAGAAATATTACTTTATTTTAAAATGTGTTTCGATTTTAAAAGGTCCCACATTGATATAAGTCATGGATAAGGTGATAAGGGTTCGAAATCCACTCATCCAATTGGTTTTGGACATGTTTAGTTCATAGATTTTACATTATCTTTCCATTTTATTTAAATCATCAAATAATGATGTCATCGCTGCATCATTATTATGTCATAAAAAATAATTTATTTAAAGTCTAAAAATTATAAAAAAAATACTATGATTTAGGAAATCTTTTTATCTTTCCAATTAATATTTATAATCCAAAATATTATCTTTATAACCCCATGTAAAAATTGTTTTCGTAAAACATATTATGTTTGTGCCATTTTTACTTTTACATTAAATAAAAAGTTATTTATGTCATTTCCCAACCAAAGTGTCTCCATGGGGTCCCAAAGTTGACCCATGGCTTTTATTGGTCGGCCATGACACAACCAATAAGGTTGTGACATGTGTCTAGGTCATTCAATATTATTAAAGCATTATTTATACCTTAAACTACACTAATTACCACTAATCGCGATTAAGAACTTAATAAGTTACTATTCACCAAAAAATTATTATAATCTCATTGAACCACATTTGTCACGACCCGTCCTCGGGGCCCGTGCCGTGACTACCCCAAGCCCGCCTTCCATAGGCCAGGGGCTGGCGACTAGCACCAAAGGCGTAAAATCCCGATAACTGGGAAGGCATTGCCTTTATAAAAGAAAACAAGCACCACAGAGTACAAGCGGAAGTAAAAACACTAAGTACAAAAGAAGAGCTGAAAGTAAAAAGGGGCCGGAAATACAAGCCCAACTGTAAAGTACAACTCGAAAGGGAAAACAGCGACTGAAAAGTAAATCTGCTACGCTGAGATGTCCACTGGAAATCCCACCTGAAGGGTGGGTACAGATAGCTCCTCTGCTCCTCGGGTCCCGCCGTCTGCTCCGAGTATGTCCTGTCCAGTGGTCTGCCTCCGGGTACCGCCTCGTCGTGTAGTCCACCTCCAGGTACTGTCTAGTCCTCGAACATTCGGCTTCTGTCAGCACTGTCCGTCGTCTGCAACCAACACAACGAGGTGCGGGCATAGCCCGTGCAGGGGTGAGTATAACGATACTCAGTAAGGACCCCGAGACCCTCAAGGTCTCACTAAACCAACAAGGATAACCACAAAGAAGATCTCAACAGATAACTTCTACTTAGGTATATGCCCATACATATACCTAAGTTATCGAGTAACCCATCTCAATCATGAGGAACACAAGAATTGTGAAATCAACGGATAACCACTACCCGGGTATATGCCCATACATATACCAAAGTTAGCAAGTGACCCATCTCAATCATGAGGTAAACATAAGGTCAAAAGTCTCAGCTCAAACCAGGATTTTCATTATCGAAACCGTAACTGCTGAAGAGCTCCGTCTCTAGAGTGTACAGTGGTCCTGTCACGACTCCGAGGCTGCCGCTCACTAACCTAGGACTGCTGAGGTACTCCTCCTGTCGAGTACTGCGGGTTTGCGGCCAACTACCTGGCGCTCCGTCCGCTGAGGGTCTGTCGCCAAATACCGGGCGCTACCCAGATAGCCTACTGAGGTACTCCTCCTGTCGAGTACCGCGGGTTTGCGGCCAACTACCTGGCGCTCCGTCCGCCGTGGGTCTGCTACCAACTACTGGGCGCTCCGTCCACTGGGCTAGTCGACTCACTCCAAGTCGAGTCGGTCAAGCAGTCGTCAGGTCTCAGCCGGCTACACGGTCTCCGTACTCTGCACGCTCGTCTCCGGGAGGGTCCGCTCCACGAGCTACTGGTCGATACTCCAAGTATCACAAAGTCACACGAAGAAGTGTCTCAAAGGTCCGTCTCGTCACAGGGGTCTCAACGCAACAGACGGCGCGTCGATCGGACGCCCGGTCTGTGAGTTATTAGCCTTTTCGTCCCAGGGGCCCGGTTGGTTTCGAGTGTGAACCAATCCCGGCCGTATCTCAACTGTACCCCGAACTCCCATAGGGTAAACTCAGAGGGACCGTTACTCAACGTAACCACCAACGCCGCTGACGGCTCGTCAAGCGGACGTCCTGTCTGAAAGATATCATCTTTTCCGTTCCAGGGGCCCGGTTGGATTTCGGTGCGATCCAACCCGGCCACTATCCAACTGCAACCAAAACTCGGGCGGAGTATGCCAAAAGTTTCGTATCGTTAACAGGAACTCAACGCAACAGACGGCGCGTCGATCGGACGCCCGGTCTGAGAGTTATTGGCATATTCGTCTCCGGGGCCCGGTTGGTTTTTAAGGAAAAACCAACCCGACCGTACTCCACCTGCGTCCAAACCTCGGGCGGAGTATGCCAAAAGATCCGATTCACTAAGAGGAACACAACGCGACTGACGGTGCGTCAATTGGACGTTCGTGGCTCAAGATATGAGCGTTTCCGCTCCGAAGGCCCGGTTGGTCTCGTGAACGAACCAACCCGGCCGAACTCAAAGTAACCCGAAACCTTGAGTGCGATATACCGAAACGACCGTCTCGATCCGAGGATCGCGTTGCCGCTGACGGTTCGTCGATCGGAGGTCCGAGGCTCAAGTTATGAGCAAAAAACCAAATCTGGTCCGAAACGGGGGGGTCCGGGTCCGGAACGACCCGGCCCGACCCCCCCCCCCCCCTTGGGTGGCGCGGCGGCCGGCGGCGGCGGCCGGCGGCGGCGGACGGCGGCGGCGGGCCACGTGGCGGCGGCGGGCCGCGTGGCGGCGGCGGCCGCGTGGCGCGGCGGCGGCGGGCCACGTGGCGGCGGCGGCTGGCGGACCGCGTGGCGGCGGCGGCTGGCGGACCGCGTGGCGGCGGCGGCTGGCGGACCGCGCTGGCGGCGGGGTGCCGCGGCGCAGCGGGCCGCGTGGCGGCGGCGGCGGCTGGCCACGTGGCGGCGGCGGCTGCCGCACGGGATTTTCACGCGGGGCATAGCCCCGCGTTTTTCCTTCAAGCGGCACGGCTCAAGCCGTGCCTTTGACAAAAACGGCCCCCGCAAATGGGGGCCGGCTTGACAAAACCGGGGGGCTGTTGCCCCCCCTCTTTAAGTGAACCGCCCCCCTCATTAAGAGGGGGGTCTTGAAGGTCCGGCCGGGGGTTTAATCCCCCGGTTTTTATGACGTCCGGCCGGCCCGCTGGCCGGCCGGTTTTTACCAACGGGACCGGAAATTTCCGGTCCCGCCCTTGACTTCCGACGCCGGCGGCCCGGCCGCCGGTCTTTCCTTCCGCCGCGGCCCGGAACCGGCCGCGGTCTCCTCGTCTCACCGCGGCCCGGAACCGGCCGCAGTGTTCGTCGTCCGGCGCGGTGCGACGGCACCGCGCCCCTTTCGCCATGCCAAGAATCCTCCCAACGCGGCGTGTCGGCGTCGCGGTCTTGAAGTCTCACCTCGGCGAAGCGCGACGGTGTTGCGGAAAACATAAGCATGTTCATCCGCGTGGTGCGACGGCACCACGCCTCTTGCTTCCACCCGCATGAATCAACATGAACGAAGGAGGGGGTTTCGGCCGTGTTCGTGCGGTCCGACTCCCCTCGCGTTAACAAATAACATAACTAAAAAGTCTCACGTTTAGTCATGCTAAAATCCACGATTCAGGAATGGAATAAAATAATTAATAAAAACATCCCCTACCTCGGGTTTGAGATTCAAAGAAATCCTCTACGTTCCGCGGAAGACGGCGTCGCGGAATTCAGGCGTCGCGGTCGTCGTTCGTCAAATCCGTTGACGAAGATTTACGTCCGATGCGACACGCTGTTGGCGGATCTTCGTTTGCCGACGAAGAAGGTCCGAAGAGGAAGCAGAGGTCCGAAGATACTAGGTCTCTGAGTCGATGATCCTTGACGAAGTGTTGTCGTTCTTCGTTGAGGATGAAGACGTTCCTCGCCGGAGAAGATGAAGACGTTCTCCGTTCTTCGTCAGAGCTTGAAGATGAGAAAGCTCTCCAAAGACAAACAAAGAACCCTAAATAAAATAAGACTACCTCTTATTTTATTAACACAACACAAAAGAATTTTCAAAGTCTTGAAATTCAAAAAGACATAACTCCCATAATTAAATAAGAGTTACTTAGGCCAATTTAATTAGGGGTTAAGAACGTTGAGAGAAATTTGAAAGATAGGGGTTCGTGTGGGCCCCACCACACTTAATCCTCCCAAGGGAGGTTAAGTGGGTGTGGGTCCCACTTCCAACCCCCTTGGGTAGGTTTTTAATAAGTTAAAAATAAAATTTGTTTAACACAATTTTATTTAACTTAACTGAAAAACCCCAAAACGGAACTTTCAACCCGCAACAAACGCAACTCCCGGAAAGGTCTCTTTAAGCGAATATCGGCGCTGCGAGTTCATCGGTGCCCTCGGATTTCAATTCCGAGCACCGGATCAAAAGTTAGGAATTCCCGCTCGTTCGTTCACTGAACGTACCCGAGCCAAACTTCGGAAATTAATTCCGGGCACTCCGGGCCTCAGAATCAGGTGCCGTCTGAAACCGCATTCTTGTAAAATTCTAAAGAAAATTAAGAAAAAATTTCCCTTGAATTTTACGGGTCTTTACATTACTCCCACCTCAGGGCTTTACGTCCCCGTAAAGCTACATCAAAAAAGGGATACTGAGCACGCATCTGAGCCTCCCGCTCCCATGTGCTCCTCTGGAGATTCCCGTGCCGCCATCTGTTGCGCACAAGAGGAATCGATCGTCCATGTAGGACCCGCTCCTGGATGACATGGACCTCTTTTGACGTGGCCCTGACCATCTCTGGTCCCACAAGAGCTGCAAGATTTCTCCTTTGCCGAAAAGAGAAACCTGGTCTCATCCCCTGGATGAACCACATTCTTTGCCTAAAACAGTCAATCCTAACATGGATGATACTAATCCATACCAAGGATGACGTCGTAAGGCCTCGACGCTACTACTAAGAGATCCAACCGTTACTCTCGCCTCCAAGGGTTGAGTCACACTGTCGGCATCAGTGTGTAGTAACTGGTCTCCTCCAGTAGATGTCTCACAAGTGAGGGTCAAGTCAACAGTCAACTGGAACCTCTTAGTAACATCACAAAAGAGGACAGGAAAGAAACATCACAAAGGTATGCGTCTTTTATTATTGCAGCTCATAATACAAGACGCTACACAAAAGCAACAAAGAACCAGAAGTACTAAGGACGTATCCACTAGTTCTGCTCCTGTCCATCGGCTCCCAGAGCTCCATGAACGAAGGCCTCGGCTGCCTGAAGCTGAGCTCTCCCCTACGGTCGGGGTGGTCCTCCTGGTGGTGGTGGTGGAAGAGCCTCAAAGCGTCGCCCACCACCAGCTGCTCGTCCAGCTCCTCTGCCTCGCCTGGGAGGTTCTTCACTTAACTGCTGATCATCAGCATGGCGGGTCGGACAGTCACGAGCCATGTGACCAATCCCGCCACAGGAGTAACACTGCCCACTCTCGGCACGCCTGGCTCTGACTCCACCCCGGCTTCCCCGTACAACTGAGCCTGAGTCGTGCAGTCGGCCACCGGTAGGTCTGTTCTGCCTGGAACCCTGAGTCATCTGTCGGCTACCTGCTGCAGATGACTCTGCCACGTGCCGCCCTGCGGTGAGTTGCTGTGCTGGTGTAGACTCTGCAAGGAAACTCTCGATCAGAAGTGCCCGCTCCAGTACTCCTGTCTGAGTCGGTATGCTGAGGGAGATCAGCGATGCCCTGATCTCGTGTCTCAAACCCTGCTCGAAGGTCCGGGCCCGGAAGAATGGGTCCCGTACCATGTCGGTCGAGTAGCGCGAGAGATCGGTGAACCTCGCCGCGTACTGAGCGACCGTCATGCTGCCCTGCCGCAGCTGTAGAAGCTCCTGGATGCGCACCGCTCGAAGGGTGGCCGGGACGAACTCAGAGCGGAAGAGGCTCTCGAAGTCCGTCCAGAGTAGAGATGCCTCATCGTGCACCTGGAGCATCAGGCTCCACCATCGTCCTGCTGCTGCGTGTAGTAGGCTCGCAGCGAGGATCACCATGAGGTCTGCTGGTGTCCTCACTAGCCTAAACACTCGAACTACTGCCTCCAGCCAGTCCTCTGCTGCCTGCGGATCCGTCTCCCCGCGAAACCTGGGCGGTCGCTGGCGCTGAAACTCATGCAGTGCGCTGAGGCGACGTGCATCGTCAGCGGCTGCTGCTGGAAGCATCGGGGGCTCGGCGGGTAAAGCTACCGCCGGTGCCACTACTGGGAAAGGGCCCTGCACCGAGGCCTCGTCGCTCGGTGGGCTGTCGTCTCGCTCAACTCTCGGAACCCTAGCTGGCTGTCGTCGCGGGGCCATCCTGAAAGAAACAACGTAACACGATCAAACGATTATACCTGGTGAGCTGACCTGGTTTGAGCTGTTTTAAGGGGAAAAACTTTTGAAAACACACACGCAATCAGTGTTTTCGTGCACAAAGTCGGAAATCAGTTGTCAGGGTCCTGGTGTATGGATACGTCGGCCGCCCGCACCAACACAGGACTCCCTGAACTGAAAACCACACTCGGTACCCTTAACACTATTGCTTCACAGAAAGAAAGATCAGAGTCTGCGGTAGAACCGACCACCTCTGATACCAATTTGTCACGACCCGTCCTCGGGGCCCGTGCCGTGACTACCCCAAGCCCGCCTTCCATAGGCCAGGGGCTGGCGACTAGCACCAAAGGCGTAAAATCCCGATAACTGGGAAGGCATTGCCTTTATAAAAGAAAACAAGCACCACAGAGTACAAGCGGAAGTAAAAACACTAAGTACAAAAGAAGAGCTGAAAGTAAAAAGGGGCCGGAAATACAAGCCCAACTGTAAAGTACAACTCGAAAGGGAAAACAGCGACTGAAAAGTAAATCTGCTACGCTGAGATGTCCACTGGAAATCCCACCTGAAGGGTGGGTACAGATAGCTCCTCTGCTCCTCGGGTCCCGCCGTCTGCTCCGAGTATGTCCTGTCCAGTGGTCTGCCTCCGGGTACCGCCTCGTCGTGTAGTCCACCTCCAGGTACTGTCTAGTCCTCGAACATTCGGCTTCTGTCAGCACTGTCCGTCGTCTGCAACCAACACAACGAGGTGCGGGCATAGCCCGTGCAGGGGTGAGTATAACGATACTCAGTAAGGACCCCGAGACCCTCAAGGTCTCACTAAACCAACAAGGATAACCACAAAGAAGATCTCAACAGATAACTTCTACTTAGGTATATGCCCATACATATACCTAAGTTATCGAGTAACCCATCTCAATCATGAGGAACACAAGAATTGTGAAATCAACGGATAACCACTACCCGGGTATATGCCCATACATATACCAAAGTTAGCAAGTGACCCATCTCAATCATGAGGTAAACATAAGGTCAAAAGTCTCAGCTCAAACCAGGATTTTCATTATCGAAACCGTAACTGCTGAAGAGCTCCGTCTCTAGAGTGTACAGTGGTCCTGTCACGACTCCGAGGCTGCCGCTCACTAACCTAGGACTGCTGAGGTACTCCTCCTGTCGAGTACTGCGGGTTTGCGGCCAACTACCTGGCGCTCCGTCCGCTGAGGGTCTGTCGCCAAATACCGGGCGCTACCCAGATAGCCTACTGAGGTACTCCTCCTGTCGAGTACCGCGGGTTTGCGGCCAACTACCTGGCGCTCCGTCCGCCGTGGGTCTGCTACCAACTACTGGGCGCTCCGTCCACTGGGCTAGTCGACTCACTCCAAGTCGAGTCGGTCAAGCAGTCGTCAGGTCTCAGCCGGCTACACGGTCTCCGTACTCTGCACGCTCGTCTCCGGGAGGGTCCGCTCCACGAGCTACTGGTCGATACTCCAAGTATCACAAAGTCACACGAAGAAGTGTCTCAAAGGTCCGTCTCGTCACAGGGGTCTCAACGCAACAGACGGCGCGTCGATCGGACGCCCGGTCTGTGAGTTATTAGCCTTTTCGTCCCAGGGGCCCGGTTGGTTTCGAGTGTGAACCAATCCCGGCCGTATCTCAACTGTACCCCGAACTCCCATAGGGTAAACTCAGAGGGACCGTTACTCAACGTAACCACCAACGCCGCTGACGGCTCGTCAAGCGGACGTCCTGTCTGAAAGATATCATCTTTTCCGTTCCAGGGGCCCGGTTGGATTTCGGTGCGATCCAACCCGGCCACTATCCAACTGCAACCAAAACTCGGGCGGAGTATGCCAAAAGTTTCGTATCGTTAACAGGAACTCAACGCAACAGACGGCGCGTCGATCGGACGCCCGGTCTGAGAGTTATTGGCATATTCGTCTCCGGGGCCCGGTTGGTTTTTAAGGAAAAACCAACCCGACCGTACTCCACCTGCGTCCAAACCTCGGGCGGAGTATGCCAAAAGATCCGATTCACTAAGAGGAACACAACGCGACTGACGGTGCGTCAATTGGACGTTCGTGGCTCAAGATATGAGCGTTTCCGCTCCGAAGGCCCGGTTGGTCTCGTGAACGAACCAACCCGGCCGAACTCAAAGTAACCCGAAACCTTGAGTGCGATATACCGAAACGACCGTCTCGATCCGAGGATCGCGTTGCCGCTGACGGTTCGTCGATCGGAGGTCCGAGGCTCAAGTTATGAGCAAAAAACCAAATCTGGTCCGAAACGGGGGGGTCCGGGTCCGGAACGACCCGGCCCGACCCCCCCCCCCCCCTTGGGTGGCGCGGCGGCCGGCGGCGGCGGCCGGCGGCGGCGGACGGCGGCGGCGGGCCACGTGGCGGCGGCGGGCCGCGTGGCGGCGGCGGCCGCGTGGCGCGGCGGCGGCGGGCCACGTGGCGGCGGCGGCTGGCGGACCGCGTGGCGGCGGCGGCTGGCGGACCGCGTGGCGGCGGCGGCTGGCGGACCGCGCTGGCGGCGGGGTGCCGCGGCGCAGCGGGCCGCGTGGCGGCGGCGGCGGCTGGCCACGTGGCGGCGGCGGCTGCCGCACGGGATTTTCACGCGGGGCATAGCCCCGCGTTTTTCCTTCAAGCGGCACGGCTCAAGCCGTGCCTTTGACAAAAACGGCCCCCGCAAATGGGGGCCGGCTTGACAAAACCGGGGGGCTGTTGCCCCCCCTCTTTAAGTGAACCGCCCCCCTCATTAAGAGGGGGGTCTTGAAGGTCCGGCTTGACAAAACCGGGGGGCTGTTGCCCCCCCTCTTTAAGTGAACCGCCCCCCTCATTAAGAGGGGGGTCTTGAAGGTCCGGCCGGGGGTTTAATCCCCCGGTTTTTATGACGTCCGGCCGGCCCGCTGGCCGGCCGGTTTTTACCAACGGGACCGGAAATTTCCGGTCCCGCCCTTGACTTCCGACGCCGGCGGCCCGGCCGCCGGTCTTTCCTTCCGCCGCGGCCCGGAACCGGCCGCGGTCTCCTCGTCTCACCGCGGCCCGGAACCGGCCGCAGTGTTCGTCGTCCGGCGCGGTGCGACGGCACCGCGCCCCTTTCGCCATGCCAAGAATCCTCCCAACGCGGCGTGTCGGCGTCGCGGTCTTGAAGTCTCACCTCGGCGAAGCGCGACGGTGTTGCGGAAAACATAAGCATGTTCATCCGCGTGGTGCGACGGCACCACGCCTCTTGCTTCCACCCGCATGAATCAACATGAACGAAGGAGGGGGTTTCGGCCGTGTTCGTGCGGTCCGACTCCCCTCGCGTTAACAAATAACATAACTAAAAAGTCTCACGTTTAGTCATGCTAAAATCCACGATTCAGGAATGGAATAAAATAATTAATAAAAACATCCCCTACCTCGGGTTTGAGATTCAAAGAAATCCTCTACGTTCCGCGGAAGACGGCGTCGCGGAATTCAGGCGTCGCGGTCGTCGTTCGTCAAATCCGTTGACGAAGATTTACGTCCGATGCGACACGCTGTTGGCGGATCTTCGTTTGCCGACGAAGAAGGTCCGAAGAGGAAGCAGAGGTCCGAAGATACTAGGTCTCTGAGTCGATGATCCTTGACGAAGTGTTGTCGTTCTTCGTTGAGGATGAAGACGTTCCTCGCCGGAGAAGATGAAGACGTTCTCCGTTCTTCGTCAGAGCTTGAAGATGAGAAAGCTCTCCAAAGACAAACAAAGAACCCTAAATAAAATAAGACTACCTCTTATTTTATTAACACAACACAAAAGAATTTTCAAAGTCTTGAAATTCAAAAAGACATAACTCCCATAATTAAATAAGAGTTACTTAGGCCAATTTAATTAGGGGTTAAGAACGTTGAGAGAAATTTGAAAGATAGGGGTTCGTGTGGGCCCCACCACACTTAATCCTCCCAAGGGAGGTTAAGTGGGTGTGGGTCCCACTTCCAACCCCCTTGGGTAGGTTTTTAATAAGTTAAAAATAAAATTTGTTTAACACAATTTTATTTAACTTAACTGAAAAACCCCAAAACGGAACTTTCAACCCGCAACAAACGCAACTCCCGGAAAGGTCTCTTTAAGCGAATATCGGCGCTGCGAGTTCATCGGTGCCCTCGGATTTCAATTCCGAGCACCGGATCAAAAGTTAGGAATTCCCGCTCGTTCGTTCACTGAACGTACCCGAGCCAAACTTCGGAAATTAATTCCGGGCACTCCGGGCCTCAGAATCAGGTGCCGTCTGAAACCGCATTCTTGTAAAATTCTAAAGAAAATTAAGAAAAAATTTCCCTTGAATTTTACGGGTCTTTACAACATTTTAATTCTCAATGAAAACCATGTATGTCATATTTTTGAAATTCAAAACACAATGATGGCAAAATTTCATTTAAACGGAAAATCAGCCTTTATAAGTACCACTTAGTGGTTTCACTATTCATCAAAAATTGAAGTTTTTCAGAAAATTACCAAAAATTCACCCTAAGCTATATTTGATATTAGGAATTCAAAAATGAAGTCTATTTTACAAAATTAAATAAATATAAGTGACATTAATTAATTTAATAATTAATTCCCGCTGTCAGAGCAAATAGCGTGTTTTTATGAAACAATAAGTATCAAAAGATTGACACTAGTTTAAGTCCGATTTCAAAGTGAAATTAATTCCAACGACCACTATTGGATTTAATGGTAAAAATATTTTCTAATTTCTCTTTAAAACCAATTCAAAAGATAATCTAATCATATAAATAAATTATATTAAAAAGAGCTATTGAATTAAAATACAACATTTTACACTCTTCATTAAAAAAATGAACTTTATCAGAAAGGTACCAAAAATTTACACAAAGTAAATTTTGATGTCCCGATTCTAAAGAAGAGTTATATTTGGTCCAAAAGAATTTATAAGATCGATCAAAACTATATTTAATGAAGGTTCTCCGTCAAAAGGTGATAAGTGGACCTTTCATGAAAATTAGGGTATAAATGCCTAAAATTGAACTCTTTCTGTATTTTAAGCCTTTATCTTTTATTGGGTAAATGTAAAAACATTTAAAAACATATATAATCATATTTTAGTTATTTCTATCCATTCCCGCAAGTACAACGGCTACTTGTTAACTAACATTTAAAATAATATTATTTTATTACTTGTGTGCAACGTATGTTTTCAAAGAAACTCATCGTTGCGTATCGAGTACGCTATCGAACGTAGAAACCCCTTTTAATTAAAATTAATATTTAATTCATAAATATTAATAAATATGAAAATTATTTATTCTTTATTTACCTGGGATGTTACATCCTTCCCCCTTTTGGGAATTGCGTCCTCGCAATTTTATTCACTTATCAAAATAAGTGGGGGTATTTATCCCTCATAGCATTTTCAGATTCCCACGTTGCCTCTTCAATCACATGGTTTTTCCATAAAACCTTTACCTGATGAATCACCTTATTCCGTAACACCTGCTCCCTGTGGTCAAGAATCTGGACCGGTTGTTCCTCATAAGATAGGTTCTCTTCCAGCTGAACTACCTCTGGGCTCAAAACATGAGATGGATCTGGCATATACTTCCTTAACATTGAAACATGAAAAACATTGTGTACCTGAGACAAACTCGGAGGTAAAGCCACTCGGTAAGCAACTGATCCAACTTTCTCCAGAATTTCATATGGTCCAATAAACCTTGGACTCAACTTTCCTTTCTTACCAAATCTCATCACACTATTCCAAGGGGAAACCTTGAGAAAAACATGATCACCTACCTCGAAAGATAGATCCTTCATCCGGTTTTCCGCATAACTCTTCTGCCTACTCTGAGCTGTTCTCATGTGATTCTGAATCAACTGAACTTTTTCTGCCATCTCTTCTACCAATTCTGGTCCCATCAGCTTCCTTTCACCCACTTCATTCCAAAATGATGGAGTTCGACACCGCTTCCCATATAATGCTTCAAATGGTGCCATCTGTATACTGGAATGAAAACTGTTATTATAAAAAAACTCAACCAAAGAAAGATGATGGTCCCAACTTCCCTGATAATCCATCGAACAAGCTCGTAGAATATCCTCCAAGGTCTGAATTGTTCGTTTTGACTACCCATCTGATTGAGGATGAAAAGCTGTACTAAAATTTAATTCCGTACCCAACGACTTCTGAAGGCCTTTCCAAAAGTTAGATGTGAACCTGGGATCACGATCAGATACAATGGAGAGAGGAACTCCATATAACCAAACTATCTCTTTAAGATACAAATGGGAAAGTTGATCTAGAGAGAAAGTATCTCGTATAGAAAGTAAATGAGCAGATTTGGTCAAGAGAACAACAATAACCCAGATTGCATTATTACCTCGAGATGTCCTCGGTAATCCCACAACAAAGTCCAGGGATATGTTTTCCCATTTCCACTCTAGCACTGGTAAAGGCTGAAGCATCCCTTTCGGTAACTACCGCTCTGCTTTAACCTGTTGACATGTCAAACACTTCACAGTAAAATCAGCAATGTCTCTTTTCATTCCATCCCACCAGTAATACTCCCGCAGATCTCTGTACATCTTAGTACTGCCAGGATAAACTAAAAACGGGGAACTATGAGCCTCACATAACAACTCATTCTTCAACTGTGAATCACAAGGCACACATAACCTCTTCCCAAACCTCAAAACACAAACACAAACTTATCCAAGAACTCATGGAAAATTTTATTCATAAGGTCCATTAATACAGCAGGTGCATTGGTTAACCCAAAAGGCATAACTACAAATTCATAATGGCCATATCTAGTACGGAACACAGTCTTCGGAACATCTGCTTCTTTTACTTTCAACTGATGGTACCCCGACCTCAAGTCAATCTTCGAAAAATACTGAGCTCCCTGGAGCTGATACCACTTCATTTGATGGCCCAACATCTGCTGAAGTTGTTTCAAAGGATTTCACCACCCCTTTCTGCTTGTAGTCTGGCAGCATTCCCCCAGTTGAGTTCTTCATTGGACACTCGTTTTCATAATGACCCATTTCATTACACTTAAAACATCTTACCGTTGGCTTTTCATTTCCATCTTGATCATCTTCCTTACAGTTACGAGCAATATGACCAGACTTACCACACCAAAAGCACTTACCAGACTTGGATAAACATTCTCCAGGATGCATTTTACCACACTTCTCACAGGATGGATATTTGGTTTTCTTAACTCCTTGCTTATTTGATGAATTCTTCCCCTTTGCCTGCCAACTAGACCTCTTATTCTGTTGTTTGTCATAGAACACCTGATCATCGGCAAACTCCATTTCCACCTTCTCCGCACATCGAACAAGTTTTTCATAACTTTTGAACTCACGAGAAGCTAAAGCCCTTCGATACTTTGGCTTTAACCCTGAGTAAAAACGGTTATTTTTCTATCAAGATCTTGTATGAAGTTTGGAGCATACCTTGCCAATCGAGTGAACTTTTTTTCATAAGCAGCCACTGAATCATCCTCCTGCCTCAATTCTAGGAACTGTTTTTCCATCCTAAGACGAACCACCTTAGGAAAATATTTCTCAAGAAACATACCTTTGAATTCATCCCAGTGAAGATCCTCAATCTCATTACTATCCCTTATATTTTTTTCACCATCGACCACCACTGATCAGCTTCACCTTCAAAACGGTAAACAACAAGACTAACCTTTTGATGTTCTGAACACCCCATTACATCAAAAATCTTCTCCAGTGCTTTAATCCACCCTTCAGCTTGCACAGGGTCATATGATCCTCTAAATGATGGGGGATGTTGCCTCATGAAATGTTCCACCACTGACATGTTCCTCTACGGTTGATCTGGCTGATCTCGTGCATGGATACCACCACCATTTATAGCCTGAGTCAACTGTGCCATCACTGCAAAAAACTATTCAGTTCCGATTCCGACCATCTCAGGTTGCTGATTTGGAAGGTTATCTTCCTCCTGATGTCGTCCCAACATAGATGCTTTGTTCCCTCTGCGGAAAACCATTCTGAACACAGAAATATCTTAGGCGAAGCAACATGGTAATCCATAAATGCTGTATCATTTCAATCATATTACAATTTAACACTTTTCTAACTCCTAAAGTTGTCTAAACTGACCTTTGATACCAACTATAAGGCCACGACCTTAAACCTTACTTAATATTGAATTAAACGAATAATTCACGTTGAGGATCTTTTCAGGTTTAGAGTTTTAGAGAATTAGAACATAACTATTACATATCAAATGATTACAAAGTAGTCACTTCTACTACGTTTCCATAATAAAAAAAAACTCTTAAAGGAAACATTTCTAGTTCCATGTTTTATATAGCATGACATTCCCTTGATCCCATCCTTGACCTTATTCCACATTAAGTCCTGTGAAAACATTTCAAAAAAACTTGGGGTGAGCATAAAAAGCTCAGTAAGGGATACAGAAAGAACGAAAACTGTTAGTTTTTCAAACATCAAGTAAACCATATATACTCTATCAAAGTAATACCTTCACCTTCATGAAGTAGTAAAAACTCTTCACTGAATAAAGTATCATTACTTACATTTTTGTAACCAAAGGATTACCATAAAACCCATAAAAAGAACACATAACATATATAAAGGTAACTTGGGACATAAACATACTTAAGTGGAATAACCATACAGTAGACTTCCACACATATCACTTAATGGAATAGCCATACGACCAATTTCCATACATACTTAATGGAATAGCCATACGGCCGACTTCCATACCCAATTCATTGGAGGTTATAACGTAACCACCCATCCTGGTATTCACGGCACCACCCGTCATATGGTTTATAATGTAACCACCCATTAAAATGTCTAAGTACCAATATAAAATCATAAAACATAAAACCAATATAAAGGAATGCTAACATTTCCACATTTCAATCACAATATATCATAATAGAATCCTTTATCAAAACCATTTTCAATACAAAAATACATAAAAGAGTATATGGTATTTATTTTATTTTAAAAACATTACGTCTTGTTGAGGAAGCCAAAGACCAAATAATACTCGCGACGGCAGAAAAAGTCATTGTCACCGCGTACGTTAAAAAACATTCCTTTTTGTCGTTTAGTAAATCGCTTCGTAGAAAAAGATTCCTTTTGTATAAAAGTAAAAGTCAAAGGAGTTTATACACCGTATAAAAGAAAGTTGTGTATAAAACGAAATATGCCACAATGAAAGGAGATTGAGACGAAGTCCCTTACCTCGGGTCCGACTTGACTCGATCGTTCTTTAACGTCCTGAATAATAAACTTGAGTTAATTTATACTTGATTAATAACCTTTTTAAAGTTCATTATTCCTTTTATATAACTTATTTCCATGTTATAAACATTATGTAACCATTTAAGTTAATAATGTTTGTTTTCTCAATATTTGTTTCTTAAGTCGAAAGTGGACTTCTTACAATTACATGTTGTTCGTGTGGGCAAAGGTTCTTTATATCCAAAATGAAATTCCCGATTTGGATATAATATGTATCATATATATCCATCATATACATGTATTTATAATATTACATAATCATTTAGAGGTAAGAAATGAAATGCACCGTTCATGGAGACGGTAGGCCGTACGTACGCATGAACGCTACTTTCATTTCTTTGTCATATTAATGGAATTAAAACTAAATGAGAGGTATGTATATTTTAATTCCAGAATTATATTCATCATTTAGATATATCATTAATTATATATATCCATTATATACATGTACTTTTAATAGTACATTACATCTGGGGATAAGAAATGAAATGCACCGTTCATGGAGACGGTAAGCCGTACGTACGCATGAACGCTACTTTCATTTCTATCTCATACTTTAATGGAAAGAAATAATAATTATATAGAGGTATATTATAATTCCAGTATAACATCATATATAATAACTTTAAATCCATCCTTTACACGTCCCACATATGGCATTAACGAATCATATCACTTTGAGGGAGCGGTAGTCCGCACTTCCTTAAATGAAGATATCATGTTTACCCATAATGGAAACCATAAAGGTATGCCCAAAATGAAAAATACAGAAGATTAAAGAAAAAAAATAAACATATTATATATCATATATAAAAATAGTGACATCATAATGGCCACCATTGAAGGTGTTAAATGAGTATTGAACAATCATCATTTCGGGAGGCAGAATTTCACCATCCACAGAAACCGTATGTTCTTTAACCATTTGATGTAGTTGTGTGAGAGAGTAGCTCGAATAAATCTTATAACAACATCCTAGTATATTTAATATACTGGTGTTATTACAAAAGAAGTAAATAAAAAGAGTTTAGGGGGTTGGAGAAGCAAAATAAAACAAATGAACATGAGAGAATGAATTACCTTTAAAAGTGTAACTCCTTTTGATTTGAGCCTAAAGGCTTCCTTTGAAAGGATTCTGCCCAAAGGGAATCCTCTAGGATGTGGAGAGGGATGTGGAGAGAGTTAATGGGAAGGGTTTGGCCGAGCGAAAGGCTTTAGGAGTGTGTGAAATGAGGAAGAGGTGGGGGCCTTTTATAAGAGGAGAGGAGGGGCACTTTTGGAAAGTAAAGAAATATTACTTTATTTGAAAATGTGTTTAGATTTTAAAAGTTCCCACATTGATATAAGTTGTGGGTAAGGTGATAAGGGTTCGAAATACAATCATCCAATTGGTTTTGGACATGTTTAGTTTATATATTTTACATTATCTTTCCATTTTATTTAAATCATCAAATAATGATGTCATCGCTGCATCATTATTATGTCATAAATAAATTAATTTATTTAATGTATAAAAATTATAAAAAAAATACTATTATGTAGGAAATCTTTTTATATTTCCAATGAATATTTATAATCAAAAATATTATCTTTATAACCCCATGAAATTTTTTTTTTCGTAAAACATATTATGTTTGTGTCATTTTTACTTTTACATTAAATAAAAAGTTATTTGTGTCATTTCCCAACCAATGTGTCTCCATGGGGTCCCCAAGTTGACCCATGGCTTGTCTTGGTCGGCCATGACACAACCAATAAGGTTGGGACATGTTTCTAGGTCATTCCATATTATTAAAGCATTATTTATACCTTGAACTACACTAATTACCACTAATCGCGATTAAGAACTTAATAAGTTACTATTCACCAAAAAATTATTATAATCTCATTGAACCACATTTTACTTCTTAATGAAAACCATGAATTTCGGATTTTTGAAATTAAAAACACAATTATGGCAATATATCATTTAAACGGAAAATCAGTCTTTATAAGTACAACTTAGTGGTTTCACTATTCATCAAAAATTGAAGTTTTTCAGAAAATTACCAAAAATTCCCCCTAAGCTATATTTGATATTACGAATTCAAAAATGAAGTCTATTTTACAAAATTCAATACATATAAGTCACATTAATTAATTTAATAATTAATTCCCACTGTCAGAGCAAATAGCGTGTTTTTATGAAACAATAAGTATCAAAAGATTGACACTAGTTTAAGTCCGATTTCAAAGTGAAATTAATTCCAACGACCACTATTGGATTTAATGGTAAAAATATTTTCTAATTTCACTTTAAAACCAATTCAAAAGATAATCTAATCATATAAATAAATTATATTAAAAAGTGGTTTTGAATTAAAATACAACATTTTACACTATTCATTAAAAAAATGAACATTATCAGAAAGGTACCAAAAATTTACACAAAGTAAATATTGATGTCCCGATTCTAAAGAAGAGTTATATTTGGTCCAAAAGAATTTATAAGATTGATCAAAACTATATTTAATGACGGTTCTCCGTCAAAAGGTGATAAGTGGACCTTTTGTGAAAATTAGGGTATAAATGCCTAAAATTGATCTCTTTCTGTATTTTAAGCCTTTATCTTTTATTGGATAATGTAAAAACATTTAAAAACATATATAATCATATTTTAGTTATTTCTATCCATTCCCGCCAGTACAACGGCTACTTGTTAACTAACATTTAAAATAATATTATTTTATTACTTGTGTGCAACGTATGTTTTCAAAGAAACTCATCGTTGCGTATCGAGTACACTATCGAACGTAGAAACCCCTTTTAATTAAAATTAATATTTAATTCATAAATATTAATAAATATGAAAATTATTTATTCTTTATTTACCTGGGATGTTACATCCTTCCCCCCTTTTGGGAATTGCGTCCTCACAATTTTATTCACTTATCAAAATAAGTGGGGGTATATATCCCTCATAGCATTTTCAGATTACCACGTTGCCTCTTCAATCACATGGTTTTTTCATAAAACCTTTACCTGATGAATCACCTTATTCCGTAACACCTGCTCCCTGTGGTCAAGAATCTGGACCGGTTGTTCCTCATAAGATAGGTTCTCTTCCAGCTGAACTACCTCTGGGCTCAAAACATGAGATGGATCTGGCATATACTTCCTTAACATTGAAACATGAAAAACATTGTGTACCTGAGATAAACTCGGAGGTAAAGCCACTCGGTAAGCAACTGATCCAACTTTCTCCAGAATTTCATATGGTCCAATAAACCATGGACTCAACTTTCCTTTCTTACCAAATCTCATCACACTTTTCCAAGGGGAAACCTTGAGAAAAACATGATCACCTACCTCGAAAGATAGATCCTTCCTTCGGTTATCCACATAACTCTTCTGCCTGCTCTGAGCTGTTCTCATGTGCTTCTGAATCAACTGAACGTTTTCTGCCATCTCTTCTACCAATTCTGGTCCCATCAGCTTCCTTTCACCCACTTCATTCCAAAATGCTGGAGTTCGACACCGCTTCCCATATAATGCCTCAAATGGTTCCATCTGTATCCTGGAATGAAAACTGTTATTATAAAAAAACTCAACCAAAGAAAGATTCTGGTCCCAACTTCCCTGATAATCCATCGAACATGCTCGTAGCATATCCTCCAAGGTCTGAATTGTTCGTTCTGAATGCCCATCTGATTGAGGATGAAAAGCTGTACTAAAATTTAATTCTGTACCCAACGACTTCTGAAGGCCTTTCCAAAAGTTATATGTGAACCTGGGATCACGATCAAATACAATGGAGAGAGGAACTCCATGTAACCTGACTATCTCTTTAAGATACAAATGGGAAAGTTGATCTAGAGAGAATGTATCTCGTATAGAAAGGAAATGAGCAGATTTGGTCAAGCGATCAATAATAACCCAGATTGCATTATTACCTCGAGATGTCCTTGGTAATCCCACAACAAAGTCCATGGATATGTTTTCCCATTTCCACTCTGGCACTGGTAAAGGCTGAAGCATCCCTTTCGGTAACTGCCGCTCTACTTTAACCTGTTGACATGTCAAACAATTCACAGTAAAATCAGCAATGTCTCTTTTCATTCCATCCCACCAGTAATACTCCCGCAGATCTCTGTACATCTTAGTACTGCCAAGATAAACTAAAAATGGGGAACTATGAGCCTCACATAACAACTCATTCTTCAACTAGGAATCACAAGGCACACATAACCTCTTCCCAAACCTCAAAACACAAACACAAACTTATCCATGATCTCATGGAAAATTTTATTCATAAGGTCCATGAATACAGCAGGTGCATTGGTTAACCCAAAAGGCATAACTACAAATTCATAATGGCCATATCTAGTACGGAACGCAGTCTTCGGAACGTCTGCTTCATTTACTTTCAACTGATGGTACCCCGACCTCAAGTCAATCTTCGAAAAATACTGAGCTCCCTGGAGCTGATAGCACTTCATTCGATGGCCCAACATCTGCTGAAGTTGTTGCAAAGGATTTTGCCACCCCTTTCTTCTTGTAGTCTGGCTGCATTCCCCCAGTTGAGTTATTCGTTGGACACTCGTTTGCATAATGACCCATTTCATTACACTTAAAACATCTTACCGTTGGATTTTCATTTCCTGCTTGATCATCTTCCTTACAGTTACGAGCAATATGACCAGACTTACCACACCGAAAGCACTTACCAGACTTGGATAAAAATTCTCTAGGATTCATTTTACCACACTTCTCACAGGATGGATATTTGGTTTTCTTACCTCCTTGCTTCTTTGATGAATTCTTCCCCTTTGCCTGTCAACTAGACCTCTTATTCTTTTATTTGTCATAGAACACCTGATCATTGGAAAACTCTATTTCCACGTTTTCCGCACATCGAACAAGTTTTTCATAACTTTTGAACTCACGAGAAGCTAAAGCCCTTCGATACATTGGCTTTAACCCTGAGTAAAAACAGTTTATTTTTCTATCAAGATCTTGTATGAAGTTTGGAGCATACCTTGCCAATCGAGTGAACTTTTCTTCATAAGCAGCCACTGAATCATCCTCCTGCCTCAATTCTAGGAACTATTTTTCCATCCTAAGACGAACCACCTTAGGAAAATATTTCTCCAGAAACATACCTTTGAATTCTTCACAGTGAAGATCCTCAATCTCATTACTATCCCTTATCTTTTTCACCATCGACCACCACTGATCAGCTTCACCTTCAAAACGGTAAACAACAAGACTATCCTTTTGATGTTCTGAACACCCCATTACATCAAAAATCTTCTCCAGTGCTTTAATCCACCCTTCAGCTTGCACAGGGTCATATGATCCTCTAAATGATGGGGGATGTTGCCTCATGAAATGTTCCACCACAGAAATGTTCCTCTGCGGTTGATCTGGCTGATCTCGTGCATGGATACCACCACCATTTATAGCCTGAGTCAACTGTGCCATCACTGCAAAAAACTGTTCAGTTCCGATTCTGACCATCTCAGGTTGCTGATTTGGAAGGTTATCTTCCTCCTGATGTCGTCCCAACATAGATGCTTTGTTTCCTCTGCGGAAAACCATTCTGAACACATAAATATCTTAGGCGAAGCAACATGGTAATCCATAAATGCTGTATCATTTCAATCATATTATAATTTAACACTTTTCTAACTCCTAAAGTTGTCTAAACTGACCTTTGATACCAACTATAAGGCCCCGGCCTTAAACCTTACTTAATATTGAATTAAACAAATAATTCACGTTGAGGATCTTTTCAGGTTTAGAGTTTTAGAGAATTAGAACATAACTATTACATCTCAAAAGATTACAAAGTAGTCACTTCTACTAAGTTTCCATAATAAAAATAAACTCTTAAAAGAAACATTTCTAGTTCCATGTTTTATATAGCATGACATTCCCTTGATCCCATCCTTGACCTTATTCCACATTAAGTCCTGTGAAAACATTTCAAAAAAAACTTGGGGTGAGCATAAAAAGCCCAGTAAGGGATACAGAAAGAATGAAAACTGTTAGTTTTTCAAACATCAAGTAAACCATATATACTCTATCAAAGTAATACCTTCAACTTCATGAAGTAGTAAAAACTCTTCACTGAATAAAGTATCAT
This sequence comes from Viscum album, assembly GCA_963277665.1. Classification (NCBI taxonomy): domain Eukaryota; kingdom Viridiplantae; phylum Streptophyta; class Magnoliopsida; order Santalales; family Viscaceae; genus Viscum; species Viscum album. Next base: position 1,361,799,161 of record OY728143.1, on the reverse strand, counting down.
TACTTACCTTTTTGTAACCAAAGGATTACCATAAAACCCATAAAAAGAACACATAACATATATAAAGGTAACTTGGGACATAAACATACTTAAGTGGAATAACCATACGGTAGACTTCCACACATATCACTTAATGGAATAGCCATACGACCAATTTCAATACATACTTAATGGAATAGCCATACAGCTGACTTCCATACCCAATGCATTGTAGGTTATAACGTAACCACCCGTCCTGGTATTCACGGCACCACCCATCATATGGTTTATAATGTAACCACCCGTTAAAATGTCCAAGTACCAATATAAAATCATAAAACATAAAACCAATATAAAGGAATGATAACATTTCCCCATTTCAATCACAATATATCATAATAGAATCCTTTATCAAAACCATTTTCAATACCAAAATACATAAAAGAGTATATGGTATTTATTTTATTTTAAAAACATTACGGCTTGTTGAGGAAGCCAAAGACCAAATAATACTCGCGACGGCAGAAAAAGTCACTGTCACCGCGTACGTTAAAAAAAACATTCCTTTTTGTCGTTTAGTAAAACGCTTCGTAGAAAAAGATTCCTTTTGTATAAAAGTAAAAGTCAAAGGAGTTTATACACCGTATAAATGAAAGTTGTGTATAAACCGAAATATGCCTCAATGAAAGGAGATTGAGACGAAGTCCCTTACCTCGGGTCCGACTTGACTCGATCATTCTTTAACGTCCTGAATAATAAACTTGAGTTAATTTATACTTGATTAAGAACCTTTTTAAAGTTCATTATTCCTTTTATATCACTTATGGTCATGTTATAAACATTATGTAACCATTTAAGTTAAAAATGTTTGTTTTCTCAATATTTGGTTCTTAAGTCGAAAGTGGACTTCTTACAACTACATGTTGTTCGTGTGGTCAAAGGTTCTTTATATACAGAATGAAATTCCCGATTTGGATATAATATGTATCATATATATCCAGCATATACATGTATTTATAATATTACATAATCATTTAGAGGTATGAAATGAAATGCACCGTTCATGGAGACTGTAAGCCGTACGTACGCATTAACGCTACTTTCATTTCGTTGTCATATTAATGGAATTAAAACTAAACGAGTGGTATGTATATTTTAATTAGAGAATTATATTCATCATTTAGATATATCATTAATTATATATATCCATTATATACATGTACTTTTAATAGTACATTACATCTGGGGATAAGAAATGAAATGCACCGTTCATGGAGACGGTAAGCCGTACGTACGCTTGAACGCTACTTTCATTTCTATCTCATACTTTAATGGAAAGAAATAATAATGATATAGAGGTATATTATAATTCTAGTATAACATCATATATAATAACTTTAAATCCATCCTTTACACGTCCCACATATGGCATTAACGAATCACATCACTTTGAGGGGGCGGTAGTCCGCACTTCCTTAAATAAAGATATCGTGTTTACCCATAATGGAAACCATAAAGGTATGCCCAAAATGAAAAATACAGAAGTTTAAAGAAAAAAATAAACATATTATATATCATATATAAAAATAGTGACATCATAATGGCCACCTTTGTAGGTGTTAAATGAGTATTGAACAATCATCATTTCGGGAGGCAGAATTTCACCATCCACGGAAACCGTATGTTCTTTAACCATTTGATGTAGTTGTGTGAGAGTGTAGCTCGAATAAATCTTATAACAACATCAAAGTATATTTAAGATACTGGTGTTATTACAAAATAAGTAAATAAAAAGAGTTTAGGGGGTTGGAGAAGCAAAATAATACAAATGAACATGAGAGAATGAATTACCTTTAAAAGTGTAACTCCTTTTGATTTGAGCCTAAAGGCTTCCTTTGAAAGGATTCTGCCCAAAGGGAATACTCTAGGATGAGGAGAGGGATGTGGACAGAGTAAATGGGTAGGGGTTGGCCGAGCCAAAGGCTTTAGGAGTGTGTGAAATGAGGAAGAGGTGGGGGCCTTTTATAAGAGGAGAGGAGGAGAAATTTTGGAAAGTAAAGAAATATTACTTTATTTGAAAATGTGTTTCGATTTTAAAAGGACCCACATTGATATAAGTCGTGGATAAGGTGATAAGGGTTAGAAATACACTCATCCAATTTGTTTTGGACATGTTTAGTTTATAGATTTTACATTATATTTCTATTTTATTTAAATCATCAAATAATGATGTCATCGCTGCATCATTATTATGTCATAAATTAATTAATTTATATAAAGTCTAAAAATTACAAAAAAAATACTATGATGTAGGATATCTTTTTATCTTTCCAATTACTATTTATAATCAAAAATCTTATCTTTATAACCCCATTTAAAATGTTTTTTCGTAAAACATATTATGTTTGTGTCATTTTTACTTTTACATTAAATAAAAAGTTATTTATGTCATTTCCCAACCAAAGTGTCTCCATGGGGTCCCCAAGTTGACCCATGGATTGTATCGGTCGGTCATGACACAACCAATAAGGTTGGGACATGTTTCTAGGTCATTCCATATTATCAAAGCATTATTTATACCTTAAACTACACTAATTACCACTAATCGCGATTAAGAACTTAATAAGTTACTATTCACCAAAAAATTATTATAATCTCATTGAACCACATTTTACTTATTAATGAAAACCATGTATGTAGGATTTTTTAAATTCAAAACACAATGATGGAAAAATTTCATTTAAACGGAAAATTAGTCTTTATAAGTACCACTTAGTGGTTTCACTATTCATCAAAAATTGAAGTTTTTCAGAAATTACCAAAAATTCACCCTAAGCTATATTTGATATTACGAATTCACAAATGAAGTCTATTTTACAAAATTCAATACATATAAGTCACATTAATTAATTTAATAATTAATTCCCGCTGTTAGAGCAAATAGCGTGTTTTTATGAAACAATAAGTATCAAAAGATTGACACTAGTTTAAGTCCGATTTCAAAGTGAAATTAATTCCAAAGACCACTATTGGATTTAATGGTAAAAATATTTTCTAATTTCACTTTAAAACCAATTCAAAATATAATCTAATCATATAAGTAAATTATATTAAAAAGAGGTTTTGAATTAAAATACAACATTTTACACTATTAATTAAAAAAATGAACTTTATCAGAAAGGTACCAAAAATTTACACAAAGTAAATTTTGATGTCCCGATTCTAAAGAAGAGTTATATTTGGTCCAAAAGAATTTATAAGATCGATCAAAACTATATTTAATGATGGTTCTCCGTCAAAAGGTGATAAGTGGACCTTTCGTGAAAATTAGGGTATAAATGCCTAAAATTGAACTCTTTCTGTATTTTAAGCCTTTATCTTTTATTGGGTAAATGTAAAAATATTTAAAAACATATATAATCATATTTTAGTTATTTCTATCCATTCCCGCCAGTACAACGACAACTTGTTAACTAACATTTAAAAGAATATTATTTTATTACTTGTGTGCAATGTATGTTTTCAAAGAAACTCATCGTTGCGTATCGAGTACGCTATCGAACATAGAAACCTCTTTTAATTAAAATTAATAATTAATTCATAAATATTAATAAATATGAAAATTATTTATTCTTTATTTACTTGGGATGTTACATCCTTCCCCCTTTTGGGAATTGCGTCCTCGCAATTTTATTCACTTATCAAAATAAGTGGGGGTATTTATCCCTCATAGCATTTTCAGATTCCCACGTTGCCTCTTCAATCACATGGTTTTTCCATAAAACCTTTACCTGATGAATCACCTTATTCCGTAACACCTGCTCCCTGTGGTCAAGATTCTGGATCGGTTGTTCCTCATAAGATAGGTTCTCTTCCAGCTGAACTACCTCTGGGCTCAAAACATGAGATGGATCTGGCATATACTTCCTTAACATTGAAACATGAAAAACATTGTGTACCTGAGATAAACTCGGAGGTAAATCCACTTTGTAAGCAACTGATCCAACTTTCTCTAGAATTTCATATGGTCCAATAAACCTTGGACTCAACTTTCCTTTCTTACCAAATCTCATCACACTTTTCCAAGGGGAAACCTTGAGAAAAACATGATCACCTACCTCGAAAGATAGATCCTTCCTCCGGTTATCCGCATAACTCTTCTGCCTGCTCTGAGCTGTTCTCATGTGCTTCTGAATCAACTAAACTTTTTCTGCCATCTCTTCTACCAATTCTGGTCCCATCATCTTCCTTTCACCCACTTCATTCCAAAATGCTGGAGTTCGACACCGCTTCCCATATAATGCCTCAAATGGTGCCATCTGTATACTGGAATGAAAACTGTTATTATAAAAAAACTAAACCAAAGAAAGGTGTTGGTCCCAACTTCCCTGATAATCCATCAAACAAGCTCGTAGCATATCCTCCAAGGTCTGAATTGTTCGTTCTGACTGCCCATCTGATTGAGGATGAAAAGCTGTACTAAAATTTAATTCCGTACCCAACGACTTCTGAAGGCCTTTCAAAAAGTTAGATGTGAACCTGGGATCACGATCAGATACAATGGAGAGAGTAACTCCATGTAACCTGACTATCTCTTTAAGATACAAATGGGAAAGTTGATCTAGAGAGAAAGTATCTCGTATAGAAAGGAAATGAGCAGATTTGGTCATGCGATCAACAATAACCCAGATTGCATTATTACCTCGAGATGTCCTCGGTAATCCCACAACAAAGTCCATGGATATGTTTTCTCATTTCCACTCTAGCACCGTAAAGGCTGAAGCATCCCTTTCGGTAACTACCGCTCTGCTTTTACCTGTTGACATGTCAAACACTTCACAGTAAAATCAGCAATGTCTCTTTTCATTCCATCACACCAGTAATACTCCCGCAGATCTCTGTACATCTTAGTACTGCCAGGATAAACTAAAAACGGGGAACTATGAGCCTCACATAACAACTCATTCTTCAACTGTGAATCACAAGGCACACATAACCTCTTCCCAAACCTCAAAACACAAACACAAACTTATCCAAGAACTCATGGAAAATTTTATTCATAAGGTCCATAAATACAGCAGGTGCATTGGTTAACCCAAAAGGCATAACTAAAAATTTATAATGGCCATATCTAGTATGAAACGCAGTCTTCAGAACATCTGATTCTTTTACTTTCAACTGATGGTACCCCGACCTCAAGTCAATCTTCGAAAAATACTGAGCCTCCTGGAGCTCATACCACTTCATTCGATGGCCCAACATCTGCTGAAGTTGTTGTAAAGGATTTCACCACCCCTTTCTGCTTGTAGTCTGGCTGCATTCCCCCAGTTGAGTTCTTCGTTGGACACTCGTTTTCATAATGACCCATTTCATTACACTTAAAACATCTTACCGTTGGCTTTTCATTTCCTGCTTGATCATCTTCCTTACAGTTACGAGCAATATGACCAGACTTACCACACCGAAAGCACTTACCAGACTTGGATAAACATTCTCCAGGATGCATTTTACCACACTTATCACAGGATGGATATTTGGTTTTCTTACCTCCTTGCTTCTTTGATGAATTCTTCCCCTTTTCCTGCCAACTAGAACTCTTATTCTGTTGTTTGTCATAAAACACCTGATCATCGGCAAACTCCATTTCCACCTTCTCCACACATCGAACAAGTTTTTCATAACTTTTGAACTCACGAGAAGCTAAAGCCCTTTGATACTTTGGCTTTAACCCTGAGTAAAAACGGTTTATTTTTCTATCAAGATCTTGTATGAAGTTTGGAGCATACCTTGCCAATCGAGTGAACTTTTCTTCATAAGCAGCCACTGAATCATCCTCCTGCCTCAATTCTAGGAACTGTTTTTCCATCCTAAGACGAACCACCTTCAGAAAATATTTCTCATGAAACTTACCTTTGAATTCATCCCAGTGAATATCCTCAATCTCATTACTATCCCTTATATTTTTCATCATCGACCACCACTGATCAACTTCACCTTCAAAATGGTAAACAGCAAGACTAACCTTTTGATGTTCTGAACACCCCATTACATCAAAAATCTTCTCCAGTGATTTAATCCACCCTTCAGCTTGCACAGGGTCATATGAACCTCTAAATGATGGGGGATGTTGCCTTAAGAAATGTTCCACCACTGACATGTTCCTCTGCGATTGATCTGGCTGATCTCGTGCATGGATACCACCACCATTTATAGCCTGAGTCAACTGTGCCATCACTGCAAAAAACTGTTCAGTTCCGATTCCGACCATCTCAGGTTGCTGATTTGGAAGGTTATCTTCCTCCTGATGTCGTCCCAACATAGATGCTTTGTTTCCTCTGCGGAAAACCATTCTGAACACAGAAATATCTTAGGCGAAGCAACATGGTAATCCGTAAATGCTGTATCATTTCAATCATATTATAATTTAACACTTTTCTAACTCCTAAAGTTGTCTAAACTGACCTTTGATACCAACTATAAGGCCTCGGCCTTAAAACTTACTTAATATTGAATTAAACGAATAATTCACGTTGAGGATCTTTTCAGGTTTAGAGTTTTAGAGAATTAGAACATAACTATTACATCTCAAAAGATTACAAAGTAGTCACTTCTACTACGTTTCCATAATAAAAAAAACTCTTAAAAGAAACATTTCTAGTTCCATGTTTTATATAGCATGAAATTCCCTTGATCCCATCCTTGACCTTATTCCACATTAAGTCCTGTGAAAACATTTCAAAAAAACTTGGGGTGAGCATAAAAAGCTCAGTAAGGGATACAGAAAGAATGAAAACTGTTAGTTTTTCAAACATCAAGTAAACCATATATACTCTATCAAAGTAATACCTTCACCTTCATGAAGTAGTAAAAACTCTTCACTGAATAAAGTATCATTACTTACCATTTTGTAACCAAATGATTACCATAAAATCCATAAAAAGAACACATAACATATATAAAGGTAACTTGGGACATAAACATACTTAAGTGGAATAACCATATGGTAGACTTCCACACATATCAGTTAATGGAATAGCCATACGACCAATTTCCATACATACTCTGTGGAATAGCCATACAGCCGACTTCCATACCCAATGCATTGGAGGTTATAACATAACCACCCATCCTGGTATTCACGGCACCACCCGTCATATGGTTTATAATGTAACCACCCATTAAAATGTCCAAGTACCAATATAAAATCATAGAACATAAAACCAATATAAAGGAATGATAACATTTCCACATTTCAATCACAATATATCATAATAGAATCCTTTATCAAAAACATTTTCAATACCAAAATACATAAAAGAGTATATGGTATTTATTTTATTTTAAAAACATTACGGCTTGTTGAAGAAGCCAAAGACCAAATAATACTCGCGACGGCAGAAAAAGTCATTGTCACCGCGTATGTTAAAAAAAACATTCCTTTTTGTCGTTTAGTAAAACGCTTCGTAGAAAAAGATTCCTTTTGTATAAAAGTAAAATTCAAAGGAGTTTATACACCTTATAAATGAAAGTTGTGTATAAAACGAAATATGCCTCAATGAAAGGAGATTGAGACGAAGTCCCTTACCTCGGGTCCGACTTGACTCGATCGTTCTTTAACGTCCTGAATAATAAACTTGAGTTAATTTATACTTGATTAAGAACCTTTTTAAAGTTCATTATTCCTTTTATATCAATTATTGCCATGTTATAAACATTATGTACCCATTTAAGTTAATAATGTTTGTTTTCTCAATATTCGGTTCTTAAGTCGAAAGTGGACTTCTTACAATTACATGTTGTTCGTGTGGTCAAAGGTTCTTTATATCCAAAATGAAATTCCCGATTTGGATATAATATGTATCATATATATCCAGCATATACATGTATTTATAATATTACATAATCATTTAGAGGTAAGAAATGAAATGCACCGTTCATGGAGACGGTAAGCCGTACGTACGCATGAACACTACTTTCATTTCTTTGTCATATTAATGGAATTAAAACTAAATGAGAGGTATGTATATTTTAATTCCAGAATTATATTCATCATTTAGATATATCATTAATTATATATATCCATTATATACATGTACTTTTAATAGTACATTACATCTGGGGATAAGAAATGAAATGCACCGTTCATGGAGACGGTAAGCCGTACGTACGCATGAACGCTACTTTCATTTCTATCTCATACTTTAATGGAAAGATATAATAATTATGTAGAGGTATATTATAATTCCAGTATAACATCATATATAATAACTTTAAATCCATCCTTTACACGTCCCACATATGGCATTAACGAATCACATCACTTTGAGGGGGCGGTAGTCCGCACTTCCTTAAATGAAGATACCGTGTTTACCCATAATGGAAACCATAATGGTATGCCCAAAATGAAAAATACAGAAGTGTAAAGAAAAAATAAACATATTATATATCATATATAAAAATAGTGACATCCTAATGGCCACCTTTGAAGGTGTTAAATGAGTATTGAACAATCATCATTTCGGGAGGCAGAATTTCACCATCCACGGAAACCGTATGTTCTTTAAACATTTGATGTAGTTGTGAGAGAGTGTAGCTCGAATAAATCTTATAAAAACATCATAGTATATTGAATATACTGGTTTTATTACAAAATAAGTAAATAAAAAGAGTTTACGGGGTTGGAGAAGCAAAATAAAACAAATGAACATGAGAGAATGAATTACCTTTAAAAGTGTAACTCCTTATGATTTGAGCCTAAAGGCTTCCTTTGAAAGGATTCTTCCCAAAGGTAATCCTCTAGGATGAGGAGAGGGATGTGGAGAGAGTAAATGGGCAGGGGTTGGCCGAGCAAAAGGCTTTAGGAGTGTGTGAAATGAGGAAGAGGTGGGGGCCTTTTATAAGAAGAGAGGAGGGGCACTTTTGGAAAGTAAAGAAATATTACGTTATATGAAAATGTGTTTCGATTTTAAAAGGTCCCACATTGATATACGTCGTGGATAAGGTGATAAGGGTTCTAAATACACTCATCCAATTGGTTTTGGACATGTGTAGTTCATAGATTTTACATTATCTTTCCATTTTATTTAAATCATCAAATAATGATGTCATCGCTGCATCATTATTATGTCATAAATAAATTAATTTATTTAAAGTCTAAAAATTATAAAAAAAATACTATGATGTATGAAATCTCTTTATCTTTCCAATGACTATTTATAATAAAAAATCTGATCTTTATAACCCCATGTAAAATGTTTTTTCGTAAAACATATTATGTTTGTGTCATTTTTACTTTTACATTAAATAAAAAGTTATTTATGTAATTTCCCAACCAAAGTGTCTCCATGGGGTCCCCAAGTTGACCCATGGCTTGTCTTGGTCGGCCATGACACAACCAATAAGGTTGGGACATGTTTCTAGGTCATTCCATATTATTAAAGCATTATTTATACCTTAAACTACACTAATTACCACTAATCGCGATTAAGAACTTAATAAGTTACTATTCACCAAAAAATTATTATAATCTCATTGAACCACATTTTACTTCTTAATGAAAACTATGTATGTCATATTTTTTTAATTCAAAACACAATGATGGAAAAATTTCATTTAAACGGAAAATCAGTCTTTATAAGTACCACTTAGTGGTTTCACTATTCATCAAAAATTGAAGTTTTTCAGAAAATTACCAAAAATTCACCCTAAGCTATATTTGATATTACGAATTCAAAAATGAAGTCTATTTTACAAAATTCAATACATATAAGTCACATTAATTAATTTAATAATTAATTCCCGCTGTCAGAGCAAATAGCGTGTTTTTATGAAACAATAAGTATCAAAAGATTGACACTAGTTTAAGTCCGATTTCAAAGTGAAATTAATTCCAACGACCACTATTGGATTTAATGGTAAAAATATTTTCTAATATCACATTAAAACCAATTAAAAAGATAATCTAATCATATAAATAAATTATATTAAAAAGAGGTTTTGAATTAAAATACAACATTTTACACTATTCATTAAAAAATGAACTTTATCAGAAAGGTACCAAAAATTTACACAAAGTAAATTTTGATGTCCTGATTCTAAAGAAGAGTTATATTTGGTCCAAAAGAATTTATAAGATCGATCAAAACTATATTTAATGACGGTTCTCCGTCAAAAGGTGATAAGTGGACCTTTCGTGAAAATTAGGGTATAAATGCCTAAAATTGATCTCTTTCTGTATTTTAAGCCTTTATCTTTTATTGGGTAAATGTAAAAACATTTAAAAACATATATAATCATATTTTAGTTATTTCTATCCATTCCCGCCAGTACAATGACTACTTGTTAACTAACATTTAAAATAATATTATTTTATTACTTGTGTGCAACGTATGTTTTCAAAGAAACTCATCGTTGCGTATCGAGTACGCTATCGAACGTAGAAACCCCTTTTAATTAAAATCAATATTTAATTCATAAATATTAATAAATATGAAAATTATTTATTCTTTATTTACCTGGGATGTTACAATACAAGACAATAGGCATAACATTTTCAACATCGTAAAAGAAAAAAATGTCTACTCCAATCATTCTGAGATCCTACTTAGTCATCTGCTATCATGCTCCATCCTATCAACACAAAATCAAGTATTGGAAGATACATGCTTCCCTTTGTCAATAACTTCAACCATGTAATATACTTTGGGTACCAAACCATTCATGGAGAGGGTGTGAGATAAATCTCAGTGGGACACCAACAATGGTGTCTATAACATCCGTTCCATGTAATAGAATATGGCAATGTGTAGGCATGCATATATAAAGTAAATAAAGATGTACAATATAACTAAATAACCATGTACATGATTCATCCCTTAGCTGGTTTCTAAAAATGTAAATAGTTCATTAATTAAAAAATTACCATTTAATGTTAATAGGTCATGTGAGGCATATCCAACACTGAAATCACCTCGGGATAGTATAAGTAGTGAAGGTCCTAAGACGTAATAAGGCACCTAGACTATGATATCCAGTGAGGGTGTTCGAGGGTAAAAACCAATGTAACATAAACTCAAAAAAATCCAATTCAGTAGTATCTAAGTCTAGATAAGGGGTAAGAGTGTAATACAAGGAGTTTAATCCAAGGTAATCCACAATAAGGCTCCTACTGAGTCCAAGGTGATCAACCATGGTAAAACGAGGAAAATCAAAGATATGGCCCTATGGGATTTCACCATGGCCCCTAATAGTCATTACTGGATCCAAGGATTGTATCCAAGGTATCATGTAATAAATAACGGGACCCAACATTAGTGTATTGGGAATCCAAGGAAAAGACAAGAAGCATAGTATAAGTGGGTATCAACCTAAATAAACCATATCCTTGAATTAGAATGGGGTTCCCGAGACCCAAGGTATTGTATTCTCATTATACAAGGCTTGCTCGAGTTAGTCCATACCTATTTGATATTGTAATCATGTAGTAATTCATTTGGTTCATGTATTGACTTCCATTAGTGTTGATAGGTCATGTAGAGTTGGAACCATTTATTTATTGGTCCAAGCCTTATCTTCCATTAGTGTAGACAGGCCCAATATCGTTTCAAAAATTTAATCTAGCCTTAGTTAGACATTAAGGCATAATCAATAATTGAGGTTCACTCCACTACCTTCCATCAACATGGAATGGGGTTCTATGGAATGTAACCTTTATTCAATCTATTTTTATTAAGGATAAGTTATATACTTAGTATACTTTCCATTGCACATTTCACATTTAATAATTATTTGAAAGAAATTAATTTAGGGGGGTATAGTGGTGAGCATAAATGGTACATTACATTATGAAATTCTCAGTAATAAAAATCCATTTATAATAAAAAGACTCACCTTTAGAAAGTTCATGTAACGGTACACCCGAATGATGGACCCAATATGCAGAAACACTAAAATCCCAATTATAGAATAACCTTTGACATGAGGCGGATAGAGTTTTGGATGAAACCACTGAAAACTAATCACATATTTGGAAAGAGCATAACCATATTATTCTAACAAGTAAAATCATGGAAAGTTAATTTAAGAAATAGTTTCAAATGAAACTGGTGGTCCCCACATGAACATTCCAAAAATAAGAACTTCAGGGATAAGTTATAGACCACCCACCATAGATTTGTACGAGTCTTATCCTCCAGTATCAGCCCATGAATTTCCTTTAAATGAAGTAGATCCAAGAAAATGTAAAATATTCTCACATTGCAATATATAAGTTGAGAGTGAAAGAGAAGAAGAATAGATAAAGAGGACTCGAGTACTTACCGTTGCACATCTAACATGATGAACATAAGTTCGATCGGATGCCAGACGATGGAGATCTCTTGATTCCTTGATTTAGCCTTCAAAAATATCCAAATGGGTGAAAAAGGAGTAAAATACTATTGTTTCTTGGATTATGAGGAAGGATGAGTATTAATAGATCCTTAAGGTAGTTTTGGACATTTTACACAGGTTTTTAGCCTGTGCAAGGTTTGTCTGCACAATTTATCAAACCGTGCACAAACTGTACGAGACGGTACTGCCCGAAAGGTCTTCCTCAACACAGTTTAATCAAACCGTGTACCACCCATGCACGATTAACTTGGAAAAATGGGAATTCTCATGGTTTGGATGCATGGCCATGCACCGACCTTGTGATGTCCCATTGTCAGAAAAAACATCTTCCGCATGGTTTGGCAAACTGTGTGTAGAGTCTGTTTCCTCTAAAAAGATAGGTTCGAGGCTCGGAACAAGCCCAGACACTCTCAAAACCATTAATAACTCATTAGGCATCTGTATTAGGTCCAAAGTAAAGATATGGACCGAAAATTAAAGGATCCATACCTGAATGAAAAACCGAGTTCTTACATGCTATGAGGGAAAGGTATCCTCACTTGTTTAATAAGTGAAAAAAATTGCAAGGACACAATTTCCAGAAGTAAGAGAGAATATAACAACCTAGGTACTTATAAAATATTTTTTTTTCATTTTGGAATGAAATTGTTAAATTAATTATAAATGTATAATGAAATAAGTAGTATTTATAGAAATTAAGGAAAATATATGAATAGAATAGTAACCTCATCTATGAGAGTATAAATAAAATTTACATATCTTATAAGTGAAAATATGATATATTTATATCATGGATTATGTATATAAATATTTTGAAAATGATTAATTAAATTTTGGTATTTTTGGGACACATATATTTTTATTTTCAATTTTATAATTAATATAATATTTTAAATGAAACTTTATATTCATAAAATAGATTCATAAATTAATATTATTCTGTGTTATGATCATAATAAAATTTTATGAAACCATAATTAATTTTTCAAAGTATTATAAATCAGTAATAATTTTAAATTCCGTATTTTTCGACTAAATGAGGATTTGAATTAAAAATTAAATTAATCATATTTAGTAAATTCTTTTTGGAAAATGGAGTACATTTTTTAATTATACATGTTTAAAAAGTATCGGGGTGAATTTTTCAGATTTTTCTAAAATAGTTGAATTTTTTGTGAATACTGAAATATGCTAATTTACAAAATAAGATAAATACATGAATTATTCAGTCATAGATGATGTATAGATGATTTAAGACCATAATATCAGAATTTCATTTATTATTTTAAAATTTTATGGATAATTCTAAATCCATTCATATTATTGAGAAAAAATAATAAACTAATGAATAAAATAATAGAAAAACACTCCTATCCTCCACTATAAATACCACCCCACCACCACTTATCCTCACACCTCAAATTAGTGTATATTGTTTAATTTATACCCAATTACCTTCCCTATAATCTTCCTCATATTAAAGACCTAATGGTCTCACCAAAAGGTGAAAACCAATTGTCTTAAGGGGGTTCTCAAGGAGAATAATTCAAGAGGTAAAATCCTCTTACGTTTATCATTTAATTTTTTTTTATTTTCTTATTTTCTCCTCACCTACCATCATCCAAGTGACATAATAACTCAAAAATCATACATATACTATAATTTTATTATGTTAATGTAATATCCATAATCAAAACTCTCCACTTCTCCTCTCATTTTAAAAAATGAATACATCGTCCGTGATGTGTTTATTTACAATCATTGCGGATGATGTTTTCCATTTTCCTTTACCACCTTCAAGGATAATTATAAAACCATTATTATGGTTAAATAATATTTTATTATATATATTATAAATTATATAATGTTCTGGAACAATTATATAAACATTATATTAAATCAAATGATATATGTTCGTAAGGGTCATAAAAACCACCAAAATAAACTGAATCATTTTCATTAATGTGTAATCTAATGATTCATCATCACACAAGAAAAAAATGATATATGGTATCATTTAAAATTATCAAAACATATTAATACCATTTTATTCCACTTCATGATTTGTTTTTCCATTCAAAAAGGAAATCCATAATAAACCAACCATGGAAACCATGAAAAAATGCAACAGAAATAATGGAAATAAAAAAAATACTATTAATAAATGGGTGTAAAGTTGTTATAATATGGTAATATGAGGTAGTATAAACATTATTTTAGTTCATTAATAAATTAATAACACTATTTAAACCATTATACAGTAGGTTTTATCATGTTTTATGTAATACAAACCTGAGGTAAGGGACCTTTCTTTTAAAATCCTCTTTTTAAATGTCAATTTTTATAACTTCAAAAGTAATGTTTTTATGATTTATGTATTCATGTTTTATGATTATGATTTGGTTATTGGGATTTTTTTGAAGGGTGTTTCCTATATCTCTATATGGTGTATTGGGTATGCTTTTTTGGAAGTTGACTGTAAAGGATATTCCATGTGTAACTATGATAGTTACATTATAAGGTAGCTGTGAGGGTAACATTGTAAGGTTGATATGAGTGTTTCAAATAATATGGTAGACCCAAGGGTTTCAATATTAAGTAATTAATTCCCCATATAACCAATGTGGATTTATTTATGCCTACTATGTTTTATAGAATCTCAGGTTTTCACAAGGTAATTATATGATACTTTAAGGGTGATAAATATATCTTATCAAAATGATTTCATATGTGTATAAGTAATAATAAACTAACATTTTATTTCCTTATTTTATGGTCCCTTACTAAGATTTCGGTTCTCATCCAAATTTTTTAAATTATTTTTTCACAGGGATTATGGATGGGTAAAAGAATGGATGAAATTCACGTTGAATTTCATAATGTTTTTTCACTAAGAGAAACAAGTTTTGTTTTTAAAGTTTCATTTTGGGAAAAATAGATATTGACATAGACGTATTCACTTTGTATTCTCGTGGGTTTTCAACTATGTTTTATACTAAAATTATACAAAATTATAAACTAAAAATATCTTTAGGAATTTAATAAAGTGAATTCTTAATTAATGTACCAGATTATATAATGTTTAGAGATGGGTCCTTATATTTTAATAGATGTCTCATGTCTGATAAGCTGTTGAGGAGAAAGTAAATAAATATATGAATGGGTGACTATTTCACTACTTATGTGTAAAATTGAAATATGGATCATGATATTTTAGTAAATAAAATTCATATAACTTTATAACCTCATTTCTAGAATATCTTTTAAGCTAAGAAAATGATCAATATGGATAAAATGATTAATTACCATATAAGAAATTTTATCTAATTAAATAAGAACATTAATGAAATTATAATCATAAATTATTTTGGTGAAAACATTAAATAAAAAGAGAAAAGTCCAATGGAAAGTGTCACGCCAAAGGAAACTTCTCACCATCCTTAAAATAATATTTTTTAAATAGGTGGTTATTTTATTTTCATATTATGAAATAAATAAATGTAATTTTAAATGAAATGAACTAAATTAAATAAGAAAGTAATCACTTCTTCTTATAGTATATTCATTAACTGTAATTAAAGATTCTATTGAATTATTTGGCATTAAAGAAAATATTAAAATAAAATATGTGTATTTAAATATATTAACCATGTAACTATATAAACATTAAAAAATGTAATGTGTGTTATCCAAGTGGCTGATAAATGGTGGTTCCTAAGACAATAGTGAGAAGTATACAACTTCTAATTTACATGTAAGTGATTCTAGTTGAAATTTTGTTAATTATTACCAAAACATTAATCACATGCGTCCTTTAGGCAAAAGGATACATTATTCTAATTCAAGAATGAATGTTTTTTTTGTGGTGTTTAATACTCAAAAAATAGTTTAATAATTATTGAATGATTGGCAATACCCGAGGAATATAGAATGTATGACCTTTATATACCCAATTGTGGAAAGATAATACTTCTTCAAGAAAAAATATTTAGTTTTCAAGGATATACCCAATATTGTTTTAGGCTATTTGGTATTAAATACATTTGGTATTATAGATACACTTGTGTAATTAGTTTTGGAAAGATAATTGTTTAGAAATAACGGTACACCGTAAATCTTACAGAAGTAGTTTGGCTAGAAAGTGTGAAATATTACAATGGTAAGATACTGGTAGACATACTTTAGATGATTAAATTAATGGTCTAATAAGGAATATTATATTTAATAATGATATATGTATGGTCAAAATATATTATTTGATATGAGATGGTATGATAAAGAATACATGACCAAGCATTCATCGATTAATACAATGTAGTGTGGAGTAATTCTGAAATGCACATTACCTTATCTATATTAGTAATTTGACACTAATAAGAAGGATATATGATGAGTCCTAGATAAAAAACATTTATCAACAAAATATAGTGTCTAGAAATTCCTAATAAAATTTCATATAAAAATTAGAGAATTTATATTAGTAAAAAGAGTATCAATGTTTAGAATTATAAAAATTTCATAAACATCCATTATGTTTAAAGACATGATTTTTAACAATAAAGATTTCCCATAACAATGTGCCAATTATCATGAAAAGTGGATATTATACGAGTTATAGTATGATGATAATCTATTACATTATAGGAACATGTGTTTCGAAAAAAATTGTTTGTTTTGATATAAACAAACTTTCATTAGGCAAAACACAATGCTCATCTAATGTAATCATCATAAATATTTATTAGGATATTACAGAAACAACTATGATAGAAACTATATAGTCATGTTATATAATATATTCCTATAATAGGGCACACATATCTACTTGGTATATAAGGATGACGATTGAATTTGGTTTAATCAATGCGAAGGATGGAAAAGAAGTTGGCATAAGATCATGTTAATCAAGAGCATGTGGGAAGATAATGTTCCAGAGGCACATATTTCATAAGAAGGATGAAACTATAGTGATGATTTTATATTCACCACATCTAGTGATACATTATTCATTTAGAATAAAATTATTTTAAGTATCTATTATATGAAAATTAGCTAAAATTTACAAGATCAATTATAATTCTATAATGGATTCCATGTATAAAAGTATATTGGATTTAATATTTTGAATATTGTAGTGGGTATTCTAGTGAGAAAATACATGGATGGTATGAGAATGGTACCAATAATGCATTAATTTTATACCAAGTACTTATTCCTAAATACATTATAATTTTATTTTTCATAAAAACTATATACGATCATTTTATTTAGTATTGGATGTCAAGAACACCAATCATGGATGGTGTATATACAACACAACTAGAAAGGGAATCTGACACCATAGTATTCCAATAAGGTGAGGAAGTTTATAAAATCAAATTGAGGATTAAAATTAGTAACAAGATCATAGAATATTCATTTGAAATGAGTCTTTTACATGTGTCAATCAAATATTAGTGTGAGATCCATTATTTTCATTTAAAATATGTTTGATATTATTTGGAAACAATTATTGATCTTATAATTAGTTATAACCATAATAAATGTGTCTATCTAGATATTGACCTAAAGTGTCAATCTATGTTCTATAGATAATGATCTAATATGACCAATTTAATAGTTTCTTAAATGTATTCAATATTACATATATTGTCCTGGTATTAAAAAAATTCATGTTAGAAGAATTCAAGAAGGATTTTTTCCACTATCACATGGAATATATCTCTCAAAGAAAACATTAACAGGCATAATAAGATATTAATGTGGTGAGTTGAAATTTTATATTCTTCTGTGATGGATTAATCACATATTCCATGACATGTATAAGAAATTATTTTTTTATCATATAAGTTATAGTATGTTAAAATCATTTGTATCCATGAGAACTACAAGAGAATTAGTCATAAATTTATAATTGTAATTGGAGAAGTAAAAATGATATATACCTTATATGTGAAGAGTTAAGGATACGTGTTATAAGGGGGCACAAAATAGTCTTCATTTAGTTCAATATTATCTTATATTGAAATTAGTAAAATTCAATGAGGTATAAAATCGCATGAAATAAAAGGGTAACCAAATATACAAATACGGATTACGGAGCAGCTTCTCAGGAAGAAAAGAAGTAGCGTATTAAACAAAAATATTTTTTCTAGTTCTTGGATTCACACATAGTATGTAATGTTTTGTCATAATGATAATTATTCTAAAAGTATTAGACAATATGTCAAGTTTATATAGTGGATACATGGGGGTTACCTCTCTTAAGGAGTCACACTCAAGATGGTGACGTCACACATAGAAGAATAACCACAAAGTAAAAATGTGATAGACCCAAAAACTAAATCCATAACCTAGAAGAAACATGATTTTAATCATGTGAGATCTAATAAGGATGGTTATAATGTTTGATATAGTTCATGTGGGAGTGTTGCAATAGTGGGTTCCCCAATCCAAACTAAGCTATAAATTTTTATTAACATTTTTTCTATATAGTGAGATATGCATGATGCACTCTCACCACTATAGTGTAGACCTTTATGAATCCAGTATTTTAATGGTAATGTATACAGATTAATTTTCTAATCAAAAAGTTATAGTAGATCCCAGACTAGCACAAGAGCCTTAGCCCAGTTGGTGAGGACTTGGAAAGTGAATCCAAGTGACCAGAGTTCAAAACCGAGCAGAGATATAATTTCCAGGTACTTTAGTAGGTACTATAGTAGAAACTATTCTGTACTGTAGTAGCCATAACTATTCATTTGTTTTGTCTTTCAGACCACTGTATTGGGTCTCAGGTCCTTTAAGGCCTTCAGACCACCTAATGCCTTCAGGACAGTCTGGATTTTAGGCCACCTCAAGGCCTTCAGGCCACCTCAAGGACTTACAACCACCTTAAGTACTTCGAGCCACCTAAAATTGTGATTAAATGGTCAAACAGACTCTACAAGGGGTAAACTCTAGATGATGATTTAGAGCAGGCGCATTCACCATAGTATAAATTAAAAGGATTTGTTAGAAAGAGAGGGTATGGCATTTTCATCAGGACCAGCCTATGATTGCATGGGAATCCTAGATGAACAAGCCATATGAAGATGGAGAGTTGATATCATAATGAAGAAGCTAAGGAGGAGCAGTTCCATGTATATTCTGTATACTTCATAAGACCAATGCATCATGTAATCTCAAAGCCTACGGGCCTTTCTAGGGTTCCCCCTCATCCATTAAAAGGGGGGTTATAAAAAATCAATAAAAAATAAGGCCTTCGGGCCATTATGGAATAGTAAATCCCAGAACATAATGATAACTTCTAGATACTATGAAATTAATCTTAAACATATGTTTAATGGTCTAGATACATCATACTTGTTATATATAGTTATTGGATGACTCTGAGGTGTTGGGGGATGATAAGATTTGGTATATCTTGTCATGAAATTAACACATAGTGATATTTGGTAGGTCATATAACAAGGACGGATCCACCAATTGGAACACCACATGTTTCAGGTGTCATTGGTTGTTCCTACGTACAAACTTGTGTATTGGTCTCCTTAATTTTGATCAGTATCAATGTGTGCCATTTTATGACACACATTGATTCAAGGAAAGCACAATGAAAATGAAATTGTGGCAAGGTATATTTTTTTGGTGTTTCATTGGTGGTATGGCATCAGTTGAATGGTTAAGATTGAATTTTTATCATCCGAGTTGAGGAAGTAATATATTGGGCCTAATTTATTAGGCTTGTCATACCTTCATAAATCCTTATCCAAGGTTGTTAAGGGTAAGTCCATGAAGTTAGATAAAAAAAATAAAGTAATAAATGATGATAACACAAGTGTGCATCCTACTTTATGAGATATATAAAGACAAAGAGATTGTATTACACAATGTGTGTTCATAGGTAGGTTGTTACTATGACCATTCATTATCTTGTAAAGGGCCTTGACGTGTAAATAAAATCAACTCTTGGTTTGTGAATACTATTCAATGCTATATAGATAGGGTTTGAGAGGGTGACACACAATAGTGAATTTAATAATATTCCTTATTCTAGTGAATAGGTATATAGGATATAGTGGACCCTACCACGGGGTCTGAGAGTTTTCCAAGTTATTGATCACTAATGAGTAAAAAATTCATTATTATTTGAGTATATAATAATTTGGTTGAATTTATTTATTGAAAATATTGATGAGGTATTTAGTGAATACAAGAAAAATATTATAGGAACATATATTAT
This sequence comes from Viscum album, assembly GCA_963277665.1. Classification (NCBI taxonomy): domain Eukaryota; kingdom Viridiplantae; phylum Streptophyta; class Magnoliopsida; order Santalales; family Viscaceae; genus Viscum; species Viscum album. The sequence goes on along the minus strand of OY728143.1, from coordinate 1,361,778,547 downwards.
TTTAAGATTCCTGGTATGTTTAATATATGCAAGAATATCGAGTCAAGTTAATGAATAGGTTTTTGTCATTTAATATATTTAATATATATTACATGTAAGTGATAAAATACAAATAATATTTATGATGCATCTTATTTTATCATAATTATATATTTATTACTTATTTAGTGGGAGTTGATTTTCTAGGTGTTAGGGAACCATATCTTGGTATTCTCTACACAGAATATATACAGTTTGAGAGAGGTTTATTCTAATGACTATTAAATTATTCAGAATGAGCACTTCTCTCTCCTACCATATCCTAAAGAGAGAAAGAGTCTCTATTTCAGTTATCAATCCTAGGGGCCTTTAAAGAATCAATAGTATATAATCAAGGTGATTGAAATGATGCTGAAGGATTCATTGGAGCTTCATGATAGCACATGAAATATAATGATTTGTGGATATGTATATTCCTAGAGTGTGTGTGGATAATCTTGAGGGGATCATATTTGGATCCTTTGAGAAATGGTCATCAGTGATGTGCAGTGATCAATCGTTGTTTGAGATGAATGAGGTTTTTTTTTCAGTTTTGATTCTTATGATCAGTTAATTAATGTGAGATCCTCGAACAATATTAGGGCTCAGATCACTGAAGATGGCTAGTTTTATCGCTTTAGTGATAAAATTTTAAATCCCCGTCATAGTGACTTCTACTACACGCCCTGATACCTTCATACAGAAATGGATGATATATTAATTTTTAAAAATCAATATCATGACATAATTTTCATATATATACCAATTATATTCATTATTATAACCATCTAAGTAAAGCAGTGATAAAAAATTATTACATCGCTATGTGGAGATGGAAAGCCATATGTACGCACAAATGACACATTCGTTTTTTTATATGATGGATAAAATGAGGAATATGGTTGTATCATAATCATAATAACATCTTAGTATATATATGATACTATAGTTATTATTTTAGGATCGATATAACATATTAAGAGGAGGTATAAATAATGAGTTTTGAAAGAGCCGATAAAAAGGATTTCCTCTTCTATGAAGGAGATCCTTTATAACTTCTCTTAAGGGATTAGGGTTGGCCTTTTGGAATGTACATAAGAACAAGAACATAAATTAATATTTTGATATGATAAATGGGTAGATATTGGTTGATCTAAATGTCTTAAATTGGTGTAATGAAGTGGATGAAGGGTCATTATATAATTGAGGTGACAGTCAGTTTTGTAATTTCTCAAAATAATAAAATATAATAAGACTATTCTGTAAACAAATGATTCCAAATGGCATCACTAGTGCAGAAATCGCTTTTTACGTCACCATTTTTTATGTCGGTTATATATAACCGATGTAAAAATGCGGCGAGTAGATTTTTAACATCGGTTATTTTAATAACCGACGTTAAAAATCGCGTCTGTGGGGTTTTTACGTCGGTTATCTTATAACGGACGTAAAAAACCAATGCGCGGGGGGTTTTTTACGTCGGTTATTTGGTAACCGATGTAAAAAACCCGATATCGACGCGTTTTTTACGTCGGTTATCAAATAACCGACGTAAAAAACCAAAGCGCAGGGTTTTATGTCAGTTATTTTATAACCGACGTACAAAACCCCCTGGGGCTTTGGTTTTTTACTTCGGTTATTTGATAACAGACGTAAGAAACGCGTCGATATCGGGTTTTTTTACATCGGTTTCCAAATAACCGACGTAAAAAAACCCACCCGTGCTTTGGTTTTTTACGTCGGTTATAAAATAACTGACGTAAAAAATGCGTAGATATCGGGTTTTTTTATGTCGGTTATTTGGAAACCGACGTAAAAAACCCCCCGCGCATTGGTTTTTTACGTCGGTTATCATATAACCGACCTAAAAAACCAAAGCATAGGGGGGGGGGGGGTTACGTCATTTATAAAATAACCGACGTAAAAAACCCATAGATATCTTGTTTTTTACGTCGGTTATAAAATAAACGACGTAAAAAAACAAAGAAAGAGAGATTTTTTACGTCGATTTTAAGATAACCGACATTATAAAGGTAAAAAATAGTTTATAACGTCGGTTATTATATAACCGACGTTTTAAAACATTTTAAAAAATTAAAGCTCATGGACTGTCATTTACAATTTTTCGATTGACAGTCCGCCGGCTCGTCTCTCTCTCGCACGGTAAACCCTAATCAGCTCATCGACCGACCTGCGTTAAAATCATTTTGGCTTCATTGTTTATCTTCTTCACTCCTCTCAGATCTATCATCTCAACTCGCAACATTCAAGTAAGCATTCCACGAATTTATTTCGTTCGTTTTTGTTTCGATTCTTGATGTGCTTTTCGTTCGTTTTTGAATCTCGTGGAATTTTTTGTTATTGCAAATGGTTATTATGTCCATTCAACTCACAACATTCAACTTGAAACATTCAACTCGCAACATTCAAGCAGGTGTATTTTGGATAAGACTATTTTTAACTCTTATTCTAGATTTTCATTCTGATATACACTTTACGATTCTATAGTAAAATGAAAAATTATATTCATTTAAGCTTCTTAAACCACTTATACTTCATCTTTTCTTCTGAAATACAAATCAGTAACAACTCCAATATGATCGCTATATTAATCTATCTGAATACCAGCAACTTCATTACGGGCAACCTCTTATGTATCTAAATAAATCAATATCTGATAAAAATATTACTATGACCATGAGAACATAGATATTTGACTTCACAACCATTCAAATTATTCAATCATTTAGAAAGAATAATTAATTTTAAAACATTGAGGATTAGCTTCAGCAAAATATGAAAAATAATGGGTGGTATTGTAACATTCTATTCTTCCAGCAACATTATTATTTCCTACTTAGCTGGAATGTGTCTTTCTGGATGAATATTGGTAGTACTTATTTTCTGAAAATCAAATTTTCAATATGATTGTCCAGAAAATGATTTTCATGAATGAAATTGGACCAAGTACAATCGGTAATACCTATCCTTAAAATTTCATTCAACATTCTAACATCATAATTTTTTTTCACAAAATTATGATTTTTAGAACTCCTAGATCAGAAAACCATCATCTATTTTCATCTGCATTCATAAAACTATCAATTCATACCTATTACAATCAAATATTTCATTCTGGACTCATTTTGAGTCTGATAATACATTTCTTCTTTCAGTCATCTCCTAAAAATGATGGACCTTTTCATGCAAAGTGTATCTGATTTCTTGAATACGATGGTATGTCCGATTTTCAACAAAACCAAGTGAGGTGATTTCTTTTATTATTAATAATTCATAAAAAAATTATAATACCTAAATATTATTATCATCCTTTTCATATTTTTCATTATAAAAAAGGTAAAGGGTACATTATTTTCATTCTCAAGTTAAATTATATTTTTTATAAAGGTATTTTCTATCTAGGTAGAAATAATTTGACGATAAATAGATTGAATTAGGTATATTATCTTATCTTACCATCCAAACACATTTTTATGTATTAATAATTATTATGTTTTGTAAAAACAATTATTACCCCCATTTCATTTTTGTTAGTTAATTGATCTACGAAAGTGTTATAAATGATTTGATGATCACGATTCACCCATATATATGGTTAGTCATTATGTGACATTTGGGTCCATAATATCCTTCTAATGAATTCAACAATGCATTATATATCATAGATCAATATGGGATACAGATGGTTATACCATGTCCAATGTGTTATGTGATGTGTCTCGTAAGAAGTATTATAATAAATTATAGGAAAGGTGATTAACATATCCCAATATGAGGTGAATGAAACTATGTTTTCCCTTGACATATGTTATGACTTATATGATTATGTTTGTTCCACACTCTTATGTTATTCCACATACCAATGTTGTGATCTCGTGAATAAGGTTTTTTAAATCATGTTCCCACTATCATATAAATCATGTCTTATGTTATGCTAAAATTGTTATACTTGGACTCAGGTTTTATGATCTATGATTATATAGAACTGTTTCACTTATCATTTTGATCATGTGCTTTGTGTATGCTCTTATACCCCCATGGATATCTTTTTATGAGATTAGATATTATATTTATATATATCATGTTTACCCATAATGAGTATCGTAAATCAAAACTTTTATTATTTTCATTCCCTAAGTTTTAAAAATAGGTATTATGTAGGATGATTCAAAAATTTAATCTGTGAGATGAGTTGTTTTATGTGTGAAACCCAGGCCAAACACGTATGTATTTTTTTATTGGTATTACATATATATAGTTCGACATATACTTTTTTTTACATTACCATGATATTAACATTACTTTTTCTAAAGAAATATTAATGTCCTTAGATTATATATCGGATCAAAAGGATATAGTAATTATAATATATAATCAGAATGATCAGATAATATGACAATATTATTAAACATAAAACAAATGGTCTATATTCATATTTCTAACATGACACTTACGATTTATAGCTATTTGGTGTTGGGTACTTATGAAAACTACTACTACTTTCAAGATTTTGGCACTTGAAAGTGTTGAGTACATTAGATCATAATGATTGAAAAACAAGCATGAATAACACATGTTATATGCTCCATTAGGTATTCCTATATTTTAACATGTTTATTAGTATATTGGCCTGAGATTATTATAAATGTGTATCGTCTGATCATATTCACTTATTCTAGATAAAAATCATTTTGTTTATGTTTTATTGATGTATATTTTATTTGGAGATTTATTAGGCGTCATGGTTTTATTTGATTCAATGAAATTTAAAACTATTATATCTAACTATATTTTGTTTTAAAAATAATATTCAAGCATATTTTTTTAAATTCCTATATATTTGTTTTATATTTTAAATTGTTTTACATTCAAATTATGATTTTTTTCATATAAACATGTATTTGTATTATCTTAAAAATACATATTTTTTGTTGATATTTGTTATAGGTAATAATGAGTCGAAGTTGGATTACGGAACATCGAATGAGCAATGAATTTGAGGAAGGTGTTGATGCCTTTTTAGAACTTGCAAAACAAAATGTTCCAAGTAGTGACATTTTTTTCTGTCCATGCCTGAAATGTTTGAATATGAAGAAGTTGAAAAGTAGAGAGATAATAGATCATCTGATATGTCATGGTTTTAATCCGAGTTATAGCCCTTGGATTTGGTATGGTGAAACTGGACGGAATGTCACTGATGATGATGATTCGCAAGATGGTAACTCCGATGGAATTGAAAAAATGATTTGCGATATTGTAGCAGAACAAATTGAGATAGAACCGACAGTTGCACGTCTATATGGTGATGCTGAAAAACCATTATATCCCGGTTGTACAGATTTTACGGTTTTGCTGGCGGTGTTAAGATTGATTAACCTGAAGGCGAAGCATGGATGGAGTGACATAAGTTTTACAGAGCTGCTATAATTGATGAAAGACATTCTTCCAAAATATAAATATCTTCCAGATTCACATTACAAAGCCAAGAAAATATTATGCCTGATGTGATTGGGATACAAGAAAATACATGCATGTCCGAATGACTGCATTATATATAGGAAGGAATATGAATTTCTATCAGAGTGTCCAAAATGCTGGACATCACGGTATAAGGTGAAAGAAAAATCACAGGGTGATGTAGAGATTACAAAGATCCCTTCAAAAGTATTTTGGTATCTTCCTATAATTAATCGTTTCAAACGTTTATTTGCTAATTCACATGATGAAAAAAGGTTAAGATGGCATGCTAAAGAGCGGGTATGTGATGGAAAAATATGTCATCCAGCTGATTGTCCACAATGGAAGAAAATTGATGCGCAGTATTCTACATTTGGAAATGAAATAAGAAATCTCAAACTAGGGTTGTGCACAGATGGAATGAATCCATACCGAACACTCAGTAGCACACATAGTTCATGGCCTGTTTTATTGGTAATTTACAACCTCTCTCCTGAAGTTTGTATGAAGCGCAAATATGTCATGTTGAGTACAATGATCTCTGGTCCAAAGCAACCCGGTAATGATATTGATGTTTACTTGTCACCGTTGATTGATGATTTGAAACTGTTATGGGCTAATGGTATTAGGGTGTATGATTCTTATAAAATGGAATATTTTCAACTGTATGAAGTGCTTCTGTTCACTATAAATGACTTCCCAGCGTATGGAAATTTGTCTGGATATAGTGTTAAAGGGCATAAAGCATGTCCAATTTGCGAACAACAGACGTCCAATTGTCAATTGCATCATGGGAGGAAAACAGTGTACATGGGTCATCGAATGTTTTTGCCTATGGAACACCCTTATAGAAGACTAAAAAAAGAATTTAATGGCTCACAAGAATTTGATACTGCTCCAAAACCTTTATCCCCTGATCTTTATTTTGAGAGGGTGAAAAACCTTGATGTGACATTGGGAAAGACACAGAAATCTGGTAATGATAGACATATTTGGAAGAAAATGTCAATTTTTTTTTGAGCTACCATATTGGAGGTATCATGAAGTTAAACATAATATTGATGTCATGCACGTGGAGAAGAATATCTGTGATTCTTTGATTGGAACATTGTTAGATATTAAAGGAAAGACTAAAGATGGGTTGAATGCAATATTAGACTTACTATCAATGGGAATACGTTTGGAGTTAGCTCCCACTCTTAAAGGAAGACGAACATTTCTTCCCCCGGCCTATCATACATTATCGAAGAGGGAAAAAATTAGCTTCTGTCAGTGTCTTCATGATACCAAAGTTCTTCAAGGTTATTCTTCTAAGGTAAAATGTTTTGTCTCATTGAAGGACTTGAAGTTGATAGTTATGAAATCACATGATTGTCACGTCATGATGCAACAAATTCTACCAGTTGCATTGCGTGGAATATTGCCCATTCGTGTCAGAAAGACTATAATGAAGTTGTGTTATTTTTTCAATTCAATTTGTAACAAGGCGATTGATGTGAATGCTTTGAACATTTTGGAGAAGGATGCAATTTTTATACTTTGTCAATTAGAAATGTATTTTCCTCCAACTTTGTTTGATATAACGGTGCATTTAATGATTCATCTGGTTCGAGAAATAATGCTTTGTGGACCTGTATATATTCGTTGGATGTATCTTTTTGAAAGGTATATGAAAATATTAAAGGGGTACGTTAAAAATCTATATCGACCTGAAGCCTCCATTATTGAAAAGTATATTTCTGAGGAGGTAGAAGAGTTTTGTACGAGCTACTTGGATACGGTGCAACACTTAGGTTTGCCTCCATCTCGCCATGAACGAGTTAATAATGAGGGAAAGGGGATTCGTGACATGAAACTCAAATCATTGTCAGCTGAACAGATGAAGAAGTTGGAATCATACATCTTGAATATCATAGCTGATGCTCAACCGTATATCACATTGCATATTAATGAGTTGAAACAATGTCATCCAAGGAAGAAAGAAATGTGGATTTTGAATGAGCACAACAAAACTTTTTTGTCATGGATTAAAAAGACTTTACTTGGTAGATCAGATGTATCAGAGACATTAAAATGGATAGTGGGTGGTCCATGTTTAAATGTGATAACATGGTCTGGTTATGACATTAATGGTTATACATTTCATACAAAAGCTCAGGACAACAGAAGTGCAGTTCAGAATAGTGGTGTATTGGTGTTTGCAGAAACAATGCATTTTTCGAGTGCTAAGGGAAAAAACCCAATTTCTGCATCAAATGCATATTATAGAGTGATTAAAGACATATGGGAGGTTGATTACTTTAAAATTAAAGTTCCCGTTTTTAACTGTAAATGGTTCAATGATAACAACAATGTCAGACACAATGAATTTGGAATGACACTTGTTAATCTGAATAGATTGGAAGACACAGCTGATTCTTTTATAATGGCAACACATGCAAAACGAATTTTTTATGTAGTAGATCAATCAGATATGCAGTGGGCTGTTGTTTTACAAGGGAAAAACAATTGTTGGTGAGGATGAACTTGATGAATATGCTAATTTATGTGATATCCCTACTTCCATGGAAATATTAACAGAACATAATGACGATCATGTTGAAGACATAGTTTGTGCCATAAGGAACGATCACGATGAAGGAATTTGGGAAAACAATCCATCTGTACATTCCTAAAATTACAGGTAACATATGTTTATTTCTTGTTTACATTTATTTTTTCCATAAATGTTAGATATTGTAAGTTTTATATTTATTAAAACATGTTTTAAAATAAAATAAGTATTTGTTTTTTCTGTTTTAAGTTTGTTTAGTTTACTTTATCATGTTTATAACCATTACATGAATTTTAAAATGCTTATTTTTGGTCACTGAAAATTACTTTACCATGATTACAATGTTTAGCAGGTTTACCATTTTTACCATTTTTACCATCTTGACCATCTTGACCATCTTTTCCATCTTTACCATTGTTTAACATGCTTACCATATTACTAATGTTTACTATTATGTAACTTAGTACACTTTTCTATTTTCTGATTACAGTAGTATTAAAATATTTTAATTTTTATAATTTTTCACTAACAATTACTTTACCATGTTTACAATGTTTACCAGGTTTACCATTTCTTCCATTTTTTACCATCTTGACCATCTTGACCATCTTGACCATCTTTGCCATCTTTAACATTGTTTAACATGCTTACCATATTACCAATGTTTACTATTATGTAACATAGTACACTTTTCTATTTTCTGATTACAGTAGTATTAAAATATTTGAATTTGTATATTTGTGAACTGAAGTTTGTTTTTTTGATTTGAAGGATAATGAAAGATCATTCAGATGATCAACCACATGATTCTGGAGAGGAGCATATTGTTGGTCATACCTCTGGGGATGAATATTCACATGATCCTATTACGAAAAAGAGTTTAAAGGTTGGTAAACGTGGGTGCACACATTTACCAAAATTATCGCTTGCTCGTACGCAGGATTAGAGGATAGTAGTTGAGTTTGATGATAATGATATTCCTAGAGGTCCGAATGCCAAAGATTTTAAGAGTTTTGTTGCAACTCAGGCTAAGACCAAAGTAAGCAATCTGTATGATGATTGGAGAGGTGTGGATAAAGTGATTATCTCCCAGTTGTGGGAGACGATTTTGGTAAGATCTTTTTTCATTGTTTCACCATTCTTTAAATGTTTCTAGTATATATAATATGTTTGACCTCTTCTTTATCAGATGACATTTGATATTCCTGACATTGGAGGAGTCAGGAAGAAATGCTTATCGTTGGCTGCCAGGAGATGGAGGGATTTCAAATCAACCCTCTCATATGATTTCATTTATGGTCATAGGAGTCATGACAATCCATGTCGTATATATCCTTTTATAGATGAAGAAACATGGAGACAGTTTTTTGAAAGTAGAAAAAAAGAATCATTTCTGGTAAGGGAAATGTAAACTTTTATAAACTTTCTTATATAAATGATTTTATTAATGTTTTTTAATGATTTCTTATTCTTAAATTACAGCAAATAAGGAAAGCTCATCAGGAAGATCCAATCTAAAAATGTATACCTTCATAGTTTATCTCGGGGAGGGTATACATTATTGGAAGAAAAAATGATAGCGGAAAAATTTCAACAACTAAGAGCTGAGTCTTCAAGCTCTGGAGAGGTGGCCCCTCCATCCCCTCCATCTAGACATGAAAAATGGAAGAGAGATCGGAAGGGAAAAAGGGCAATATCGTTCGGAAGAATCGAGAATCGTAGCTGAGAGGATTGTAAGATATCTATTTAATTTATTTAAGTTAACTTTTTTCTTCATATAAGTTTCAATCATTACAGAGATGTTCAATTAATTAATATAGGACTCTCTTGAGGAGCAGTGTTCAGAGGGGACATTTACAGGTACTGGGAGGGAAGATATTTTATTTGCAGCATTGGGAAGGCCTGAACATCCTGGTCGTGTAAGAGGATATCTGGCAGGTGTATCGGTAAGAAAAGTGTTTCCACGTTCTTCAACTTCTAACACAGAGGGGTTTTATAAAAAAAATAGTATCCTTGGAGGATGAAGTTAAAAATATTAATGCGACGATGGAAGACAAGATTAGAGAGTCGGTGTAGTCTATGTTTGCATAAATGCAAAGACAATTTCAGAACGTAGCTCCCACTCCTCTAACTCCCCCTACAGACCCCATTATTTATCCTCCACCTCCGCCAGTAGCTCCCACTCCCCCAACTCAGCCTGCAGATCCCATTTTTTATCCTACGCCTCCACCGCAGCTTCCTACATATTGCGAGTTATATTTTGATGATTCTCAACATCATATAGTAGCATACGGGTTGGTATATTATATAGGAGATACAGTTCATCATCAACAATTAGAGGTAGAGAATCAGAGTGTCATTGTACAGGATATTATAGATAGATCAGCTAGGGTACCAATACCTACAGATGAGGTGGCGACAATTGGACAGAGTATCAGCCATTTTTTAGTTTGGCCATCCAGACTTCTTCGACTCATTACCATAGAGGTATGAATGTTATATCTTTTATTTTATTTTTTTATTAAAGTTGTTTTATCATTTGAAAACTACTATAATTCTCAATTTTTTTCACAGGAATACTTCAAAGGTAAAGAAATACTGTATAGAAAACAACAAAGACAACAGGCTATGACATCAGATACAGATTCCAGTGGTCTTGACAGATTGTCAAGATATTCACATTTGTTGTTGGGTTTTTATGTGTTTCCAATGGAATGTCATGTTTGTGGATGTGAAATAAGTGTGGGGATTACAAAATCGGATATCATGGAGCTTGTTACTGGAGATAAGTTGGGCATCAACGTGGTGCAAATTTTTTCCATATAAGTCTTAACACCTTTTCCCTGCGTAATATTTATTAAAAATGTAAACTTATATATGTTTTGTATTAGGTATCTTTATAAAATTTGGGAGAGGAATGAACTTACAGTAGTATATGGATTCATGGACCCGCAATTGATTTCCCCTGAAGCATGTGCATTGACTGAGGAACAAAGAATGGTTTATATTGCTGAAAGATTTGAAAAGAATATAATCCAACAATGTTGGATGATGCCTTTTTCTGAGAGGTATGAAACACATTTCTCTCAAAGAGTTAATTATCTTTTAACATAAAAAACCACTAACATTAAATTTCCTTTTATCAGTAATCATTGGATGTTAGGGATTTTTCTCCCAAGGGAGAAAGCTCTTTATTGGATATGCTCTATTCATGGTGATGTGCGGGCAAGTTTTAAGAATATATTGGAAAAGTATGTTTCAATTTCTCAATAGTTTTATATATTATAATGAATTTTAAATTTACCCCATTCGTATTATTTTCTAACAGTGCATGGGTCTACTTTCGATAAAACACAATGAAAAGAAATGCAAAGATCAAATATGTAAAACTGAAGGTAAATTTCCATTTATAATTTGTACTTATTGATTTATTACATAAAAATAATATATTGAATTTACACTCATTCAAAATAGAATTTTCATGAACAACAAGGCCTCATCGAATGTGGATATTATATGTTAAGATTTATGTATGAAATAATAACAACTGGGACAGTTGTGAATTTTGACCTGGTACGATTTCCTCTTAAACTTTGCCATAATATTTCAATTTGATTTATTCATTATACACGTTAACAATCTTCTTTTTCATTTGTAGCTTTTTGATGACCCACAAACCTATACTGGTGAAGACATCAAACACGTACAAGTGGAGTGGTCAAATTATTTTACAGGTTTGATTGAATTTTAGTTGTTTGTAATGTAAAATGTAATTTTGAATATTGTCATTTTAATTGTGTATTTGGTAGTTGTTTTGGTTTGATTTAGTTTTTTTGAAGTTGACAATGTAAGTTTTGAATGTTATATAAGTGAATGCTTAATTTTGCTCTACTTCTTGTTTTGGTCTACTTTTGATGGTTCTTCTGGTATGGATTTGGGTCTGTGGGGGAGGGGTTTCAAGGGTGTGGGGGTGTGTTCAGTGGTGTTGGGGGTGTCCAGCGGTCTGGGAGGGCTGTCCGGTGGGGTGGGGGGACAGTCCTGGGGGGTGGCAGGGATGTCCAGGGGTGTGGGAAGCCGGTCCAGGGGTGTGGGAGTGCTGTCCAGGGGTGGGGGGGGGGGGGGGGGGGTTGTCCAAGGGTGTGGTGGGGGCTGTCAAGTGGGGTGAGGGGGTGAGGAGGTGCTGTTCAGGTGGGTGGGAGGTTGTCGAGGGGTGTTTGGGGGTGTCCGGGGGTCGGGGGGCAGTCCAGGAGTGTGGTGGGGGCTCCAATGGGGTGGGGGAGGGTTGTCCAAGGGGTATACATGAGGGTGGGAGCTCCAATGGGATGGGGGAGGGCTGTCCAAGGGGTATACATGAGGGTGAGGGCTCCAACGGGGTGGGGGAGGGCTGTCCATGGGGTATAAATGACGGTGGATGCTGTCTAGTGGGTATGTTTTATATGTTATCTATGTACATGATTAATTTTGATGTACTTCTGTTTTTGTGGTACGATTTCTTGATTTGTTTTCTAGTTGATTCTGGTGGAGAGAAGATCACTGCATTCTGTTTAAAAAAAATTGGGTTTATCACGTCGGTTATTTAATAACCAGCTTGATAAAATGCCTGGAAAATAGTTTATCACGTCGGTTATTTAATAACCGAAGTGATAAAAGGTCTGCAGAATGGTTTATCACGTTGTTTATTTAATAACCGACGTGATAAAAGGCCTGGAGAATGGTTTATCGCGTCAGTTATTTAATAACCGACGTGATAAAAGGCCTGGAGAATGGTTTATCAGGTCGGTTATTTAATAACCGACATGATAAAGTGCCTGGATAATGGTTTAGCACGTCGGTTATTGAATAACCGATGTGCTAAACGGCCTGGACAATGGTTTATCACGTCGGTTATTGAATAACCGACGTGAGAAACTGCCTCCCTCCGGTTTATCACGGCGGTTATACAATAACCGACGTGATAAACCCCCCTCCCCTGGTTTTTCATGTCAGTTTTATATGAACCGACGTGATAAACCACGCTTAGCCCAGTTTATCACGTCGGTTTTATATGAACCGACGTGATAAACCCCCTCGCCCCTGTTTATCATGTCGGTTGTTTAAGAACGGACGTGATAAACCACTGTCCAGGCCGTTTATCACGTCGGTTCTTCAATAACCGACGTGATAAACCATTCTCCAGGCCCTTTATCACGTCGGTTCTAAAATAACCGACGTGATAAACATCGCGATTTTATGTTTTTGACGTCGTTTTTTAAATAACCGACGTCAAAAACATTATTTATAACGTCGCACGTATTAACGTCGGCTAGAAACCGACGTAAAAAATTAAAAATAACCGACGTAAAAAACGTTTTCTGCACTAGTGCATAAAAATACAAAAGGGATTAACATTTTCAACCATATCTTATCATATTTATCTTTATGTAGGTTTTTTATTATTTTTAAATATTTTAGTAAAATATTAATCCCATAAAATGTCATTATTGTCAAATTTGATACTACTCATTACAATGACTTTAAAACATCATGAAAATCATCAAAATTTTAAAAAATAATTTTATTATATGCTATAAATGTAATTTTCTTCTATATAATTCAAGGAATACATTAAATATCTGAAATTATATTTATTTTAATATTTATAATATAATTTATTTTATTTTTTCATTAATTGAATAATTATTTATTCATCATTGTGTAAGAATTCAAGGAAATAATTTATTCACTAAAAATGAAAAATAAATTTAAATGACTAATTAAAATCATTTATAATTCAAAATAATATTTATATTCAAACAAATCCTCTTGATAACACTATATTAAAAATATTGTATTTATTAAAAACATAACCGTGACATGTTTGACTTTTCTTTAAATAATATACTATCAAGGTCATAATATTATCCAAGTGGCCTAAAATGGTCATAAATTCTACCTTTGGATGAATATGGATGAAAATTATCCATTAAATAAAATTGGGTAAAGTGTTAGTGTAATTTTATAGTCTTTATCATATAGTTTTTCTCTTAATTACACTATTTACCCTTTATCGTGGTAATAAATATTTATAAGGTAACTATTCATATTGACCAAAAATAATAAGGAACAATTTAATAAATATGGAAACACTGATTAAAAATTATGGAATATATTTTTAAAAATTTAAAACATCAAATTTTTATAATTTATTTTAATATTAAATTGAAAAAATATAATGAAAAATAGTTTTCTGAAAAAATCCCTCTTTTAGTATAAAGTATTATTATTCTAAATTCATGTATCAAATTAATTTGAAATACCAAAATTGAATTATTTATAATCAAAATGAACTAATTTCAGTTTAAATTATATACAAGATAGAATTTTACTTTGTAAATTATTTAAAATAAAATACAGTTTTCAATTTAATTAAGTACTTTTCAGTATTCATAAAATTTCAATATTTTTTGAAAATTATAAAAAACTCATCCTAAGATAAATTTTTTCATACTATATTCAAAAATTATGTTTAAATTTTCAAATAAATTTTCTAGAGTTTAAAAAAAATCTATTCATTTTCTCATAAAAAGTAATAAAAACATTTTTTGAAGAAAAAATATTTCTAAAGAATGAAATGAAATTACTAAAAATTAAGAGTTTATTCTATAAGAATTAATAAATATATTTCATAATATTTTTATTCCTATTTATAACATACAATTCAACCTCTAGGTTATAATAGTCATGTTAAAATAATAATATTTTAATAGTATATAACAATTCGTTTAAACTTAGTGTTTTCTACAACAAAATCTCCCAATGAAATCCAGACATTTCATAAAAAATTATTCATTTTACATTCACCCTATTATAAAATTACACCCTCAAATTTTATTTTTACATACTAAGGTGAAAAATGGGGAGGGTAATTCTCCTTCATCACTTACTTCGGTTGCCATGTTTCCTTTTCGTATTTGTGGTTCCTCCATAGCACTTTAACCAGATGAGTGGTCTTTTTCAGTATAAATTTATCTCTATTGTCCAAGATCTTCACAAAATTCTCCTCAAAAGAGAGATCAATTTCTAAGTATACCAACTTGGAATTTATTACATGTGAGGGATATGGTATGTAGTTCTTCATGAGGGATACGTGGAATACATCATGTACTTGAGACATGGTTCATGGGAATGTTTGTTGATATTCTATAGATCTGATGTGATCAAGAATCACAAAGGGGATGATGTAATTGAGATAAATCATTACCTTATTCCCAAATTTCATGACTCTCTTCCATGTAGATATGTAATGGAATTCCTTATCACTAACCTCAAAATCTAAATCCCATCAACAATTGTCTGTAAAGAACTTCTATCAACTTTGGGTAGCCCTAATGCATTGTGGAATAACCTTCACCTTTTATACCATATCTTTAACCATTTTTGGTCCTAGAATCTTATTTTATCCAAGTTAATCCCAATAGGTGTTTTAAATCTCTTCCTATAAATGTCTTCATATAGATCAATTTGGATTCTTAAGGGAAAACTATTATTTTATGAGAACATGACCAATAGAATATTTTTATCCCATCATCCTTTGATGTCAATTGCGCATGCTATCAACATGTCTTCCAGTGTCTAAATGGTCTGATCATACTATACATCACATTGAGGGTGATAAGACATGTTAAAGATCATATTTGTGTTTAGATAATATTGCAGAATTTTCAAGAAAATGGAGTTAATCTTGGTTTTTGATCAGATTCAACCAATAATGGTAGTCCATACAACCCCATCACTTCATTGATGTATATATATGCAAGTTTATTCATTGTAAATTCCTCTCAAATATCAATAAAGAGATCTATATTTTTAATACAGTTGACAAAAACCAAAATAACATTATTTCCTATATATTTCTTCAGAAGTATAGTTACAAAGTCCATGGTGATGTTTTCCCATTTATATAGAGGTATAGGTAATGGTTGCATCATACCATTTGAATGTTTTCCTTTCATGCATCACTTGATGATATACTCAATATTTTGATGTATATTTAGTGATCTAAATCTTTATATTTTCCCAAAAATAGTGATCCTAGATATATTGATACGTCTTTGTTCTCCCTGTGTAGATAGAGAATTTCGAGCTATATGAATCATTAAAAATACCCCCCTTTATCTCAAGATTTGATGTTACACATAGTTAGGGCCTAAATCTGATGAATACTTCATCATCAATTTTGAACTTCTAGAATTTCCATTTCTGATAGATTCCACCTTCTGAATTTCTACATCATTTCATTGAGAATCTTTTTTAATCTTTATAAGGGATGGTTGAGAAATCATTTTAAAAAATAATGATGATGTTCTATTCCTTATGAATCCCTTGTACATACTTTGTAATTATAAGAAGATTAGAACCTTCTCAATCCTCATTGTTGATAAAGTTACAATATCCTTTCTACTTAAACCATAATCCACTTTATTTTCTTTACTAAGATGATGGTGGTTGAGTATTTATAATCCTTAATGATATCTAACCATATCCTCTAGTGCATATTATGCTCCTTTTGTGTGAATATATATTTGAGGCTCTTGGCATCAGTACAAATTTAAATATTGTCCCCATAGAGATAATACTAACATATTTTCAATGTTGGCACCACCTTGTGTATAAGTTGTATTTATTGTCAACTGGTGTCAATAATGGTCAAAATGAAGAAGCAACTTCAAAGTGAATTGATATTGATTTAAGTGAAGATGTCTGGATAATTGTTATGGATTCATAGCATTGGATGCCATTATTGAGCAATTATCTATGTTGTTTCAAATCAGACGATTGATGCACTGATCTTGAAAAGTTTGAAAAACTTGTATAATGTGTGATATAATGTTTACAACATTAATGTAGCATTCCTTTTAGGATGAATGAAGTACTTTGTATTTGATAATCCAACAAGAAATGAAGAGGAGAATAATGTTAAAGAAGAGGCTTGGACTCTAAGGTGGCCATGCATGAGGTTGATTTGTGTGTAAAATATTGCCTTTCATTTTTTGCGCATTCTGCCAAGTATCTTTTTTATAAGGCATTACTAAAAAATGGGGCTAGCTCACGAGATATCTACCCCAAACTCAACCCGAGGCACATGCAAGATCAAAGGGGGTCAACCAAACCCATGGGGAAGCCTAGGTAGATCCAGCTTGCAAGAGGCATGCGTGGGCCACGTATAGGCCCGCAGGAGTGCGTTCAAGGTGATCAACCTGTGCGCAGGGAGGCATAGGTGGGCGTAGAAGTGCACCCACATAGAACTAGTGCGGGGTGGCACTAGAGGGGGGATAGGATAATTCTGAGTGGTGTATGGGTTGATTAGATTGATAAACTGTGAGAAAACCGCAACATGTTTCGATATGGGATGCATTTTAAAAATGAAGAGGAAATCCTGGCCACTTATCTATTATTGCAAGAGATCTCAAACGCACACCTCATCCCACATCGAGCATTATAATCATGGCTGTATGAGATCAATTCGAGCCAATACAACAGATGTAGCCTCATCTTCAACCTCTGATCGCATGGAGAGTAATCTAACACCGTTGCTCACCATCACCACTGCCGATACACTATGATCACGCTCCCATTTATCATTGATGATGAAAACTTCTACATGGTGATCATCTGGTCAAACTAAGACCATGCATACAATCTACGTCTTTCATTCATGCGACATATCGAGGAAGAAGGTTTGGCCGAGGAAAATGGAGTTGCCGAGGCCATGAGGGTTCAAGTGAGATTCATGCACACAATTTATGCACCTTTTCCTAATTTCATTCACTATGAAAGGATCTTTCATTCAAAAGGGGGAAACATCCAAAAATCCTGAAATATATCAAACGTGGGTTGAATGTTTTAAAAAACCGAATATCTCGGTTATTCAAAAGAATGAATCTTAGACGATTCAGAGGATAGATTTGAACGTGGATGAATAAGTGATCCTCGACTATAAAAGGAGAGGAACTAAGATGAGATAGCTTCTATTCAAGAATACCCAAAGTGCTTCTATTCTAAAAATAGAGCACACTATTTGAAGAAGAAAGATGTGTCCCACCGACATTCAACAAGTGCCATGCATTCTTGAAGAGCCTCATGAAGAAGAAGAGGATCCTCACTCCCTTGTGCGAAGAAGAAATGAAAAAACATGTGATAGGTTTACCCAAACCCTCACTGTGTTTTTGTTAAGGAAGTCCCATGGCTATGCATTTGGTGCAATATCACCTTTAATGTGCTTTGTGAAGACAGTTCCATGCACTACCCCCTCAATTCAGTGAATGAGATTCATTTTCACTCGTTAGGAGACCCGTGGGCGATCTTGGTTTCATGAATAAAGGTAAGAACACCCTTTTATTTTTATATTTGTATTCTATTGTGTGTAGGGGTTCATTGTTGTAGAAGAAGGAAACTGAAAATGGGTAATTGCATAAAAGTGTGTGTTTGATTTGAGTAAACCCAAGGACTCAGGTGTTTGCAAGAAAATAATAATATTACATGCATGTATATATGTGCTCTAGTTGAAGGAGCCCGAGGATGTGTACACTTGGGTGAAGAAGAATATCTCACAAATAAAGGGCTTCACCCATTCAGGTTTGAAGATAAATAGCACACCTAAAGAACCACCCTATCTAAGTGAAAGTGTAAGAATGAAAAGAAATACGAGGAAGAGGCCAAGTGTGTGTATATTTTTAATGAACCAATATTCATTAAGGGGTTTTCACACAAGAAGAAGAAGAGGAGAATTCATTCTTGCATACATGAACATGCACACATGAAGTGAATTAAATAAATAATAAAAAACAAGTGTGTACACGTGTATAAAGAAGAAGAAGAATGAAAGGGAAGAAAAGGTTCAACCTAATTTCATATGCATGAACACATGTATACATGAAAAAGAAGAAAATAATTGATTCAGATGATTCCAAGTGAACCAATATTCACTGCCTAAATAACCACATTAGTGTATGTGATTCTAGCCAAGAAGAGAGAAGAAGTTTTAGTACAGTTGGTTGTGGCACTAAGAAGAAGAAAGAGGAAGTCTAGTGCATTTGGTGTTTCACTAGAAAATAATATAACGAAGGAATGAATAATTACTTTCCTATTGATTTGAAAGTAATCAAGTGAAGAGAACTAAAGAAGACCAAGAGAAGAACCTACCTTTTGAAGAAGCAAAAATACTATCTCCATAAATAGTATAAAGAACCAGCTAGATGCTGCAAGTTGGACTAGGCTATCACCAGTCCTGGGAAGAGGATTGTTTCCCAACCCCCTCTAAAGTGTAGATACTCACACTGGATAGAGGATTGATTTCCTAGACACTCCACTGTAATATCATATCACATCCTAGTGGATAATCCATGAAATGGTCATATCCATGCATGGAAAGGATGTAGCTACTTCTATTGAGTGGTGAACCATGTAAAAATATCATGTGCATATTTTTATTGATTTCTATTTTTTCACATGACAAGGAAAATAGAATAAGATAATCAAGATCTTAATAGTTCAAGAGGTACAAGGATAAAAGATGTAATTGGTTTAAAAATTCCCCAACACTAATTCACCCCGCTCTCAGTGTTCGTTATATCCCAAACTGGTCCTCTCAATTGGTAACAGAGGGATAGGTTCACCTTTGTTGGATTCTCCAGAGTGAAGTTATTCTCTTTAAAAGACATAAGTTTCTTTCCTAAGTTATCAATGAAGTGAAATTTCAATGAATATTCTATTATCTTGGAGTAGAAGACTATATATACCAAGACCATGATGAACAAGAAAAATAAGGAGAAGAGAAAGTTAAAGAAGAATTCCCTCTTATATAAACAAATGGAGGGATGTGGTTCTCCATATCTAGATGAAATTGAAGACACACCAGACTTGGAAAGTTATGAGAATGTGGCTCAAGTTTACACCAAGAATATAGATAACCTTCCTACCTCAAATGATAAGGAGGTATGTGTTAGTACATTTGTAAATTATTCTAATGATGAAAATGCTGGCATAAGTGGTGATGATTAATCTACAACATTTGAAGAAATATCAGTTGATAGATTAAGAATTATTTTTCATGGTATTCCTGAAGAAATTACATCCCTAGTTTGTGGTGTATTTCAATGCATGTAGAAAAATATCACTCATCTAGAAGAAAAAACTGATGTCTTGGAGAAAGGATTACATGAAAAAATTGTTGAGTGTTTAAATCTCTCTAGATAAGTTGGAGCCTTTTAAGTAACAAAGATGGAATTTTAATTAAGTTCATCAAAGTGGCTCAAAGATGTTGAAGAAAGAGAGGGAGTCAACAAGACTCTAGAAGAGAAGATCCAAGGACATGAAGATGAGTTTAAAAAGATCAATGATGTCAAGGAGGTATATTTGGAAGAAGACTCTAAGAATATCAAAGAACATGACTCTTTGTTACAGAACTAATTAAATATGCATGAATATGAAGTTGAAATATTGAAGAAGTCTTGTGAAGATAAGATGACTATGATTGAAGACCAAAACGTCATCCTCAATATGAGATGTCTAGAGTAGGAAGCTTAGTTGACCAATCTTGAGAGGACACATATTGAGTCTCCACAAAAGAAATAAATAGTTGCTTCTAGTTATCAATGCTCACTAGAGAATTCTAATGTCAAAATTCCTCCAACATGTGATAATAAGATCATGAAATCACTCATTGATCCATTACAAGAAGCTGAGAATGTAAAGGTATCATCCATACCAACTTGTACTAATGTTTCGAAAATTGTTTCTACAAAAAGTCAAAGTTGGAGGAAAAAGTCCAAACCAGTATGGATAAAGAAAAGTGGGAAGAAACCTACCACCATGGTAAGGGTGTATAAGGGAAAGAGTGTGAAAGATAAATCCCCACAAGAAGCAGAACATACCAAGAAGAAGACTCAGCAACCTTATCAAGAATATGGAAAGAATTCAAGGTTTCAAGGTTTGTTGGTCAATGCTGGTGCTGTAATAGATTTGGGAATTGTGCACTGGATTTTTGGTATAACCCCTTAAATGTAAAAGTATAGATAAAGCCCATCTCATGGGTGAGAAATACAGAGAAGAATAAGAAACATCCACAGACCCAAAATCATATGTATACTGAAAATAGATTTGGAATGTTAGATAACATATGTGATGTATATAATAGGAGTGGTCATATGAATGGTGCATGTTCATATAAGAAATGAAGACCACAAAAGCTGGGTAAGAATGAAGAAGCATCCTTGGGAAGAAATCAGATGAATAATATGAAAACAAATTCTCCCAAGAATATTTCAAGAAGGAAAGATGAGAAATAATTGGATTCTAAATCCAAGAAAGTGAAGGGTGGTGCATCCAAAAGAACTACTAAGAAAGATGCCACTCATAGGAATTCATTTAGAAGATCCAATCTTGATTCCTCAGTCCCTAATGATATATTGGCGTTTTGGCAAGAATATTTGGAAAGAATGAGAAAGATGGAATATGAACATGCTAATACTTATGCAAAAAACAAAAATAAGATTATACATAAAGACAAAGAAGTTCTGTGTGTGAGGTGCAACAAGTCTGGTCATACTATTAGAAGATTTTTTGAATTTACTCCAGCCCAACAAGAATTCCTCAAAAAGATGAAAGTTGAACTAGGAGATTCCTATGCTTTGAAAGCCCATGAAGAAAGAAACTTCACACACAAAGAGATGGAAGAAATAGTAAGGTCCACACAATCACAATAAACATTTAAGATCAGTTGTGAAAGTGTATATAATGGAGCATCTGGGTTGAGAAGATCATCTCAAACATACTGTTCACATCGATGGAGTAAGGAGGATCCACCTTTTTCCCATAAATATTTGTGTTTTGTATTTGTTCTTAACATACAGGTAATTGAAGGTAAGGCAATATCTCAGGGAGAAAACCTGAGATTTAGTGATGAGAAGTGTTCCCTTGAGGGGGAGACACATGAATAAGCTTCCAGAGTCATTATCTCAATCTATATCAACATCAGTAGGTATAAAATTCAATTACTCTGAATATTTTCTGAAGATCATGTCATTGGAAAAGTTATGTCATTTCTCAATCCCTGAGACTTGGTTACTCAAAATAAATATTATTTTTCAAAGGGGGAGTTACTAAAAATTACTCAGTGACATAAGAAGAATGTAAGTGTATCAAGGTCACATATCTTTCCGTTTACACCTGAATGTTTTTGATCAATTGGATAAAGTAAGTGTAGGAGTTTCAGGTTGATTATTTCACATCACACTTACTATCCTAAGCCTGGAATGAAAGTGGAAACCCCTTGAAGTAAAGTTCAGGAGTTCTCATCTCATGATTTAGTGGATAATGGACAACTCTATTGTCTAAATAAGATGATCTTGTTTTGTAAACTGAGAATTTCTGAAGTAGACATAGAGTGAAATGATTTATGGAACATTGCTTAAGAATGGAAGGATAACATCTCTACTAATAACATTGTACTTATTGTCAATAAGTGGAAGAGAAGTGAAATAAAATAAGTAAGGGGAGATAAGAGATCATTTTTACATTGAAACATTCATTTCATGAGAAGTATTAGGGTATTGAAAACAAAATACAAAGGGGGATATTGTTGGGACCACCTTGTGTATAATTTGTATTATTTGTCAACTGGTGTCAATAATGGTCAAAATAAAGAAGGAAATTCAAAGTGAATGATTATTGAGTGAAGTGAAGATGTATGAATGATCATTATGTATTCATATCATGGGATGCCATGCTTGAGAAATTATCTATGTTTTCGCAAATCAGATGATTGATGCATTTCACATGAGCCTTAGCCCAGTTGGTAAGGACTCCGTAAGTGCATCCAAACGACCATGGATCAAATCTAGGAGGAGGGTGAATTTCCGGGTTACTGTAGCAGTACTGTAGCAGGAACTGTGCAGTACTGTAGCGAGAACAGTAGCAGGCACTGTTTGGCACTATAGCAGCCAGGAATATGCCCCCGTTTGGGCCTTTGGGCCACCAATTTAGTCCCTGAGTCCTGTAATAACTTTGGGCCACCCAAGACTTCCGGTTAGTAAGGCCTTTGGGCCACCTCAAGGCCTTCGGGCCACCATAGTGAAGATGCAAACCAGACAACCTATAAGGAACAAGCTCTACAAGGAGGATGAGCAAGGAGCTTTCACCACAACAGAAGCTAATTGATTGAAAAAATGAGCGGGTATCACACCTACCATCGGGACAAGCCTGTTCATGCACAGGAATTCCTAGCCGAATAGCCATGCGATGATGGAGAGCTAATTTCACGATGAAGATGTTGGGGAGGAGCAGTTCCAAGTAGTTTGTCTGGGTTGTATGTAATGTTTGAAGCCTACGGGCAATGAATTCCTATAAGGCCTACGGGCCATGTAATACCTATGCCTTCGGGCCTTGTAAGGGTTCCACCTCACCCCTTGAAAGGTGTATTATCAAAATCAATAAAAAAATGAAGTCTTTCGGGCCATTGGAGGAGGAGATGATTGATCTAATGATCTTAAAAAGTTCAAAGAACTTGTATCATGTGTGATAAAATGTTTACAACATTAAAGTAGCCTTCCTTTTAGGACGAATGAAGTAATTTGGATTTGATAATACTAAAAGAAATAAAGAGGAGAATAATGTTAAAGAAGAGGCTTGGACTCTATGGTGGACATTCATGAGGTTGATTTTACTTTCATGACTGCCTTTCATTTTTGTGCATTCTGCCAAGTATCTTTTTTTATAAGGCCTTACAAAAAAATGGGGCTAGCTCATGATCTAGATTCCCCAATCTCAACCTGAGGCACATGCAGGACCACAGGGGGTTGACCGTGCCCATGGGGATGCCTAGGCAGAGCCAACTCACAAGAGGCGTGTGCGGGCCATGTATAAGCCTGTAGAAGTGCACGCACGGTGATCAACCCATGCGCATGGAGGCATAGATGGGTGTAGAAGTGTGCTCACAGAGAAACGGTGTGGGGTGGGACCAGAGGGGGGAGAGGAGAATTATGAGATGTATTTGGGAGGTCTTGATTGATAAACTGTGATAAAATCACGATGTGTTTTGATGTTGGACTCATTTTAAAAATGAAAAGGAAATATTGTCCGCTCATCTAATCTTGCGAGAGATCTCGATCGTATGCCTCATCCCACATCCTGCATTATAATCATGGCCATATGAGATCAATTCGAGCCGATCCAATGGACGTGGCCTCGTCTTAAGCCTCAAATTGCATGGAGAGTATTCTGACGCCGCTGCTCACCGTCGCTACTTCCAATCCACCAGGATCATGCTCCCGGTCAGCATTGATGATGAAAACTTCTACATGGTTATCATCTAATCGAAGTGAGACCATGCATGAAATCAACATCTTGTATGCACGTGATATTTCGAAGAAGATGGTTTGGATAAGAAAAATGGAGTTTTCGAGGCCATGAGGGTTCAAGAAAGATTCATGCACAAAATTTAGGCAGGTGTTACTGATCTCATTAAAAAAGAAAGGATCTCACCTTCAAAAAGGGGAAACATCTACAAATCCAAGCGTATCTCAAATGTGGGTTAAATGTTTTAAATAACCGAATATTTGGGTTATTCAAAAGAATGAATCTCAACTGATTTAGGGGATAGATTTTAACACAGAAGAAAAAGTGATCCTTAACTATAAAAGAATAGGAACTAAGCCGAGAGAGCTACTATTCACGAATACCCAAAGTGATTATGTTCAAAAGACAAAGCACACTCTTTGAAGAAGAAATCTGTGTCCCACCATCCTTCAAAAAATTAAATGCATTCTTGAAGAGACTCACGAATAAGAAGAGGATCTGCACTCCCTTGTATGAATATGAAACCACCAAACATGCAATAGGTTTACCTAAACCCTCACTATGTTTTTCTGAAGAAAATCCTGTGGCTATGCAATTGGTGCAATCACACCTTTTTTGTGCTTTGTGAAGATAGTGCCACACACTACCCTCTCGATTATGTGAAGTAGATTCATGTGCACTCATTAAGAGACCCATGGGCCATCTTTGTTTCACAAATAAAGGTAAGAACACCCTCCTATTTTTATATTTTTATTCTACTATGTGTAGGGGTTCATTGTTGATGAAGAAGGAGATCGCAAGTGGTAAATTACATAAAAGTGTGTGTTTGTTTTGAAGAAACCCAAGGGATTGGGTGCTTTCAAGAGAATAAGAATACATAAATGTATACATGTGCTCCGTTTGAAGGATCCTAAGGCCATGTACACTTGTGTGAAGAAGAATCTCTCACAAAGAAAGGGATTCACCCATTCGAGTTTGAGGATAAATTGTACACCTAAAGAAACACACTAACTATGTGAAAGTGGAAGAAAGAAAAGAAATAAGAGGAATAGGCCGAGTGTGTGTATGTGTTTAAAGAACCAATATTCATTAAGGGTTTTCACACAAGAAGAAGTAGAGAAGATTGCATGCTTTCATACATGAACATGCACATGTGAAGTGACTTAAACAATGAATAAAAAAAGTGTGTGCACTTGTATAAAGAAGAAGAAGAAAGAATGGGTAGAAAAGGTTCAACCTAATGTCATGTGCATGATCACATGAATACATGAACATGAAGAAACTAATTGATTAATATGAACCCAAGTGAATATATGTTCACTTCCAGAATAATCACATTAGTGTATGTGATTCTATCCAAGAAGAGGGAAGATGTTTTATTTCAGTTGGTTGTTGCACTAAGAAGAAGAAATAAGAAGTCTTGTGCAGTTGGTGTTGCACTAGAAAAAAGAGAAGGAAAGAAGGAAGAATTGCTTGCCTACTACTTTGAAAGTAATCAAGTGAAGATCCCTAAAGAAGACCAAGAGCAGAACCTACCTTTTGAAGAAGGAATAAGACTGTCTCCATAGGCAGTATAAATAACCCCCTAGAGGCTACATGTTGGAATAGGCTATCATGAGTCCAGGGAAGAAGATTGTTACCCACCCCCATTTAATGTGTAGGGACTCACACTGTCTAGAGGATTTCTTTCCTAGCCACTCCACTATAATAGAATATCACATCATAGTGGAGAATCCATGCACTAGTCATATCCATGCATGGAAAAAATGTATCTACTCTTATTGAGTGGTGAACCTTATAAAAATATCATGTGCATATTTTTGCTGCTTTCTATCATTGCATGAGACCATGAAAAGAGAATAAGAGAATGAAGATATTAACAGGTCAATAGCTACAGGAATAAAAGTTGGAACTGGTCTAAAAAGTCCCCAACACTAATTCAACCCCTCTCAATGTTAGGTATATCTCAAAATAGTCCACACATTCAATGCAAATACTGCATCTTCCAACTCCAGATCATGTTTGGGACTGTTTTGCTCATGAACTTTATGTCACCTTGAGGCATAGGCTATCACTTTATCATTTTTCATAAGTACACATCCTAATCCTTTCATTGATGTAATGTTGTACACCACAATGAATTATCCACTTGTGGTTAGTGTAAGTAATATTGTAGCGATAAGCCTCTTGTTAAACACATTGAATCAATATTAACATTCACTAGTCCAAAAAAACATTAATCCCTTTCCATGTAATATTTTTTAGTGGGTGTAATAATCGTGATAAGTTCCTCACCAATCATTGGTAATACCCTAATAGGCAAATGTAAGCTATGTAACTCCATTAAAGATTCTATCCTGGTCCAATCCTCAATTTCATTTGTCTTATAATGGTCCAAAAATACCTCTTTTATGGTGAAACACGCCCCAACAATGATACTACCTCCACCCATAACTAAAACTTACTGTAATTTTCATATAGTTTCTTGATTTGCAAAGTCCTTAGAATAGTATTAAAATGCTCCTTAAGTTGCAACATGAACATAGAGTATATCAAAATATCCTTTATACATACTAGCATAATTTTTTTGGAGTTAGTATTCAAAGAATTGATTCATTAATTACATGAATATTTATGAAACATTAGTGAGTGCGAAGGGAATCACTATAAAATCATTGTTTCCATACCTCATTCGAAAGGAAGTCTTAGGAATATCTACCATCTTCACAGTTAACTGGTGATATCCTGAATAAAGGTCCACCATTGATAAATACTTGGGCCCTCAAAGTTAATCTAACAATTCATCTATCCATTTAAGGGGATAATTTTTATTTATCATGATTTTTGAGCTCATGATAATCAATACATAGGAGCACCGATCGGTCCTTCCTGTTGAAGAAGTGGACCAGTGCACCCCACAGTAAATCAATCAGGTGTATAAAACAATTTTCTAGAGTATGTTGTAATCAGTTATTCAATTTTTTCAAATTAGATGTGGAATTCCTATAATGATTCACTGATATGCGTAGAGATCCAGGAATAAGTTCAATAGAGAACTCTACCTATCAGTTAGGAGGAAGACCAAACAACTATTCAGGGAACACACGAGTATAGTCCCCCATTATGGGAATATAATTAAGAACAATCCTATCATTTTCCTCAATAATTTAATAGAAATATAGTTTCTAATAGGTTAATAATATATACACTTGAGTTGATGATTCTGAAGGAGATTCACCATCCTTCTTATACTTGTATAGAATTGGAATAGGCCTCAGGATGTGAAGAGTGTTCTACCTCTCACAAAATTTGATGTTTGATTTATATAAAGATAGAAAATCCATGACCAATATAGAATTAAACTACACCAAAGTAAGTAAGAAGTGATTTTCTATGAGGTTCAGTCTAAAAACATTTACCGAGGAAGAGTTACATATATTATATGAAAAAATTCCCCTATTTTATGTTCTCATGCATAACTGGAGCTCTATATTTGGAGGTGGTTCTTGAATAGTTATACTAAATTTTAATGATATTAATGAATTTGTATAACCATAATAAAATAGTAAATTTGTAATTTTTGTATGAATAACTAGCGTATTTATCACCATATCATTTTCATCCTCCACCAAAGTAGTAGTGACCTTATATTCCCTTCCTTGTAGCCTTGGAGGTTATTTTCATCGATTGTATATGACAACCCTTGGATTAAAGAATTGGACATTATAATTCCCATGTTCCATGAAGTTGAAACACCATACTATAGGTTGAGTGTTGGTATGAAACTTAATTTATTCTTCTTTATTAATGGATTTAATTGAATACCTTCAGAAGAAATTAGACCAATGCACCTCTCTTCCACATCTGAAGCATCTCTCGGGTCCCAATAAACAGTTCTTATGATGCTTCAAACAAGACTTTTGATATGTGGTTTTTTGGGTTTCTTTCCTAGATGATATTTATCTGTTGATCCTCCCATATTAAACCCAATATTCCACTTTTTATCTATGATCCCATGAGATAACTGAAAGTCTCCAATTTCTATCTCAACCATATCGGGACAATAAAAAATCTTTTATAGATGATAAAGTATAAAATCAACAATGATTTTCATAGACTCATATTTAATCCACTAAAGAAGCGATCCACCTGATTTTCGATATTCATGGAGAATTTATAGGCGTAACATGAAAGCCTTGTAAAGTTATCCTCATACTCCTCGATAGACTCATCCAACATTTCTTCAATCTGAGGAACTCCCTCTCAATCTTAAGATGGGAGTTCATAGAAAATAATTATTAAAAATATCATCTTGAATCCTTAAAAATCCCATGGAATCAATTTCATCTTTATAATTCGTGTTCTTGATCATTTTACACCACTCATTAGCTTCCCCATCAAAATGATAGATCTCTATCATAACGTTATCTTCTTCTAAGAGCTAGAGGATTGATAATATCATTTCAAAGGAGTTAATCTGTTGTTCTGTGATGATTGGATCAAAATATCCACTACATATAGAAGGACTTTTTTAAGAAAATATTAGACCACAACATGATATTTCTAAGTATAAGGAGGTAATTACACATGATTCAAGTTTTTATTCCTAAATTGATCTAGTCGAGCTAGTACTATTATTATGTTCTGAGCTCATATTCCCATTAAGTTTGGAATCTCATTAGTTAAATCATCAAATTTCCTTTCACATAGTTTTTTAAAGGGTTCTTATATTTATTAACATTAAATAGAAAAGAAAAATAATTTTTTTGTCTTGAATAATTATCTAATGAGAATAAAAAAAGTAAACTATGAACATTGAAGGATAAAATTTTAAATGATAAGTATATCCTATCGTATGATTCTATAGGTTTTAATCTAGGTTATAAATGGTGATATAATTATTTATAGGTTTTATCTTATGATTCTATAGGTTTTATTTACCATGGTTAGAGGGTAAATCTGGTAAATAAGGGTAAAAAATAATATTATAACAATATTAAATTACCCTAACATGTATCCTAACCCTATTGGATGGAAAGTTTCTAACCATGGGCATCCTTGGTCTATTTTGGGACCCCATGGATCCACTTGTAAGTGAAAATGACATTTTATAAAAATTAATTTAATGTTAAGGAAAATGTAACATAAACATATATATTTCAGTAAAACAATTTTTATATTGTGTTATATAAGTGATATATTAGACTATAAATAGTAATTATAAATATATAATTATTTCATACATCATGATAATTTATTTATAATTTTTAGACATCAAATAAATAAATTTATATATGATACAATGGTGATGTAGTGATTAACTTATTAATGAAATATTCAAATAAATGAGATTATCAATATTAATATAAATTTATTTTGAAATATTTTGTGCCATCCAGTAATATTAGAGATATATATGACTTGTTTTATTTAAATTAAAAAAGTTTTCTCAAAATGAAAAAGTGTTTATGAATTTTTAAAAATTCATTATATAAATAGTATAAAAATTGACATAAATGATTTTTAAATCAATTAATATTTTATTAAATGATAAAATAGTACTAAAAATATAAAATTATGCCAAATTACATATATGATGTAAAAAATGTCAGTAATGATCAAAGTTTGGGCTCTTGGAATTTTATTGTAGATATATTAACCATATAGTAGGAATATACAAGAAGACATGGTAAGAGTTAAATTAGTTAACTAAGGATTATAGCCAAATGATAAGGTTAAATATGAAACCAAAACTTTTCTAAAACTATTGGTTAAGAGGATTTAAAACAATAGTAATATTATCTTTTAATTTAATGAGTTTTTTACCTTTTAAACCGAAACTAATTTTATAATAAAATAATATTTCAAAGCATTTCTAAAGTGCCTCTCCTCCCTCTTATAAAAGGACACCATTTCTAACCCATTACTCACACCCCTAAAGCCCCATGTATAGTCCAAAATATGCTCCCATAAGCTTTAAGAATCCCCCTATTCCACCAAGATGCCTTAATTTGGATAGAGAGTAATTCAATAAAGCCTTTTGGTTCAAACAAAAGGGAGTTACCTGATTTAAAGGCAACGTCTTCTCTCAAGGTTTTCCCTTAATTTTCCTTCTCAAACCCCCTAAACACTCTTTATTCCATTCTTTTATAACAAAACCAGTATCATAAATATACTAGTATTTTTTATAAGAAGTATTTGAACTAAAATTCCACACACCGCTATCTAATGGATACAAATATATTGTTTCCATGGACGGCGAACCACTGCCTCATGAAACGATGATTATTCAAATATCTCATAATGCCTCTCCTGATGTCCATTATGATGGAACTATATTTATATGTGATATATATTATATTTATATTATCTATATATTTCTGTCTTTTTAATTTATAGCATACATTTATGGTTTCCATAATGGGTAAATACGATAATTTCATTTGAGGAAGTTCAGAGTACCGCCCCCTCAAAGTGATATGACTCATTCATGACATATATGGAATGTACAAAGGATGAATTTAATGAAATTATATATGATATTATACTGGAATTATAATATACCTATTCATCATTAATTTTTCATTCCATTAAAAACAAAATAGAAATGAAAGTGGCATTCATGTGTACGTATGACTTACTATCTCCATGAACGATGCATTTCATTTCTTATCTCCAAATGTTATGTACTATTATTAAAAACACATATAAATATATAATCTATATATATGATATATATTACATCTAAATCGTGAATATAATTTTTCATATAATGTACTTTTGACCAGATGGACAACTTGTAATTATAAGAAGTTCATTTTTGACTCAAGTACCAAATATTGACAAAACGACCGATATTAACTCAAATGATTATGTAATGTTTATAAATTATTAATAAATTATATCAAAGTAATAATAAACTTGAAATAGGTTTTTAATAAAGTATAAATTAACTTTAGTTTATTATTCTGGAGATTAAAGAACGAATGATTCAATTCCGACATGCGGTAATATAACTTCTTAACACAATTTCCATTATTTGGGTTAATCTTCTACTTTGTGATTATGTAAAGATATGATTATGTAAGAAATAAATTTTGATGTTCTATATTTCATATATAAATTACTTATGTGTACATATATTGAATACATATAATCAATCTATTTTATTTACAAAATGATCTTTGTAAGGGACTTCATCTCAATCTCCTTTTATTGAGGCATATTTTTATTTATACAAGACTTTCTTTTATACGGTGTACAAACTCATTTGACATTTAATTTAATTCAAATGGAATATTTTTTCTACATAGAGTATTACTAAATGACAAAAAGAAATGTTTCTTTTTAACGTACGTAGTGACAACGACATTTCTGCCGCCATGAGCATTCTTTGATATTTGGATTCCCTAACAAGCTGTAATGTTTTTAAATGAAAAATAAATACCACATACCTTTTTTACGTATTTTGGTATTGAAAATGGTTTTGATAATGGATTTATTATGTCAATATTTTGACAGATATCTTGTGATTGCAATGTGGAAATGTTATCTTTCCTTTATTCTTGTTCATGTGTTATGATTATGTTATAGTTCTTGGGTATTGTTTACGTATATGGGTGGTTCCATGATAAATCTAGGTCGAGTGAGCCCAAGATATCTCTCCAATTCATTTAGTAATGTGATGGAGGTAAACGTTAATGTTTCTCCTAAGAGATTTAGGGAATATACTATGATGGGTATTCCAAATGTAACTCCCTATGTAGTTGTGAAAGCAACAATGTATGTATGATATGGATTCCACAAGTTACCTTTATGATTTATGATTTCTATGTGATATTCATAAATCATATGATTTTTTGAGGTATGTTAAAGAGATTATGTTTTATGATTGAAAATTATGATTTATTTGATATGTATGTAATCATGGTATAATGTATCTTTTCTTATTTAATATCCCATAATGAGATTTTTAGGCTCATCCCAAGTTTTTGAAATGTTTTCCACAGGACATAAAGATGAATAGGGTCAAGGATGGGAACAAGGAAAATTCATGTTGTATAAAACATGGAACTAGACATGTTTATTTTTTAATTGTTTTTGTTTTATGAAAAAATGGATACTGATTAGAAGTTTCTATAAGTAATATTCAAGTTGTTATGTATAAGTTATGACCTAATTGTCTAAAGTTATAAACCTGAAAATATCCTCAATGTGAATTATTTACTTAATTCAAGATTATGTAATGTTTAAAGTTGGGTCATTATAGTTGGTATCAAAGGTTGGTTTAGACAACTTTAAGAGTTAATATATTGTTAAATTAATATCTATAAATTAATTTATAGTAAGATTGAAATGATATAGCATTTGAAGTTTACAATGTTACTTCACCTAAGCAATGTATGTGTTTAGAATTATTTCTTAGAGGAAACTAGGTAGCTGTATTGGGAAGGAATACATAGGGAAATGACCTTCCAAATCTGTATCATGAGATGGTCAGAATCAGAATTGAACAGTTTTTTGTAGTGATGGATCAGTTGACTCAGGTGATAAATGGTGGTTGGGTTTATTGAGGATATTTTGGTATATTCTAAAATTAAATAGGATAATGAAAGTCATTTAATGGTTGTCTTGCAAACCTCAAAAGAAAAGAAACTATATGGTAAATTCAGTAAGTGTGAGTTTTGGCTACAAAAAATTTTATTACTTGGTCACATTGTTTCAAAAAAGGGAATAACTATTGATCTTGCTAAACAAAAGTGGTAAAATAATGGCCAATACCCAAAAATATTATGGGGATCCATAGTTTACATGGTTTGGAAGGCTATTACAGATGGTTTGTTGAAAATTTTGCATAGTTATCTTGCCTACTGAATAAATTAAATAAAAAAAGTGTAATGTTAATCTGGATATAATAATGTGATGATTTTTTTCAGGAATTGAAAAGAATATTTGTGAATGCTCTAGTTTTGTAACTACCTTCTAGAGATGGTGAATTTGTTATCTACAGTTATGCTTCATTGAAAGAAATTGGTTGTTTCCTAATGTAGAATGATCAGGTAATTTATTATGCTTCATGTAAATTGAAAGCTTAGGAGTGAAATTACCCTAAACATGATTTGGAATTAGCTACTATGGGTTTTTCGTTAAAAATTTGGAGGCATCATCTGTATGGAGTAAAATGTAAAATATATACTAACCAAAAAATATTGAAATGTATATTGAATCAGAAAGAATTAAACATGAGACATAGGAGATGGTTGGAATTAATCAAGGATTATGATTGCATGATTCATTACCATCTAGGAAAAGAAAATAAAGTGGAGGATGCTTTTAGTCAGAAAAGTAATGCTATATTAACCTTGTTATGTTTGGAACAAGATCCTTTGATTAATGATTTGATGAAATTGGTAATATAAGTTGTTGGTGCAGGAAATTCCTCTATTTTGTTTCAGGTGTCATTGAAATCATCTCTATCAGACAAAATTAAGCAAGCGTAGAAGGAAGACAGTGAGTTTCAGAAAAAAGGTAGAGTTAGTTTGTAAGGGTATGTTGCCTGAATTTAACATTAATAATGATTGTATTATGAGATTTGGGAAGAGATTATGTGTGCCTTGAGATTCACAGTTAAAGAATGAGTTGTTATGTAAAGCTAATAATTATCTATTTTTAGTTCATCCCGGTAGTACTAAGATGTACATAGATCTTCAAAAGTATTACTGGTGGAATGGAATGAAAAGGGATATTTCTAACTTTACTGTAAAGTATTTTACTTATTAATAGGTTAAAGCATAGTGTCAGTTACCAAAAGGTATGCTTCAGCCTTTACCGTTTCCAGAGTAGAAATGGGAAAATATATCCATGGACATCGTTGTGGGATTACCAAATACATCTTGAGGTAATAATGCAATCAGGGTTATTGTTTATCGATTTACTAAATCTAATCATTTCCTTCAAATTCGAGATACCCTGTCTCTAGATCAACTTACTAAGTTGTATGTTATAGAGACAGTCAGGTTGCTGGGATTTCCCCTCTCCATTGTATCTGATCATGATCCCAGGTTTAATTATAAATTCTGGAAAGGCCTTCCAAAGTCATTGGGTACTGAATTATATTTTAGTACAACTTTTCATCCTCAACCAGATGGGAATTCAAAAATAAAAATTAAAAAATTGGAAGATATGATACGTGCTGGCTCAATGGATTACCAGGGAAGTTGGGACAAACATTTTTCTTTGGTTAAATTTTCATATAATAAGAGTTTTCATTCCAATAAATAGATGGATCCATTTAAGGCATTATATGGAATGTAGTGTTGAACTCCATCTTTTTGGGATGAAGTAGGAGAAAAGAAATTGATAGGACCAGAATTGGTAGAAGAGATGGCAGAGAAAGTTCAGTTGATTTAGAAGCACATGAGAACAGATCAGAGCAGACAGAAAAGTTATGTGGATAACCATAGGAATGATCTTTCTTTAGAGGTAAGTGATCATGTCTTTCTCAAAGTTTCTCCATGGAAAAGTGTGATGCATTTTGGTAAGAAGGTAATGTTGAGTCTGAGGTTCATTGGACCCTATGAAATCATGAAGAAAGTTGGATCAGTTGCCTATAGAGTGGATTTACCTCCATGTTTATCCTCGGTACACAATGTTTTTTTGTTTCAATTTTGAGAAAGTTTATGCCAGATCCATCTCATGTTTTGAGTCTAGAGGTAGTTCAGTTGGAAGAGAATAATGCTTATGAGGAATAACTATTCCAAATTCTTGACCAAAAGGAGAAAGTGTTTTCTAGATAAGGTAATTGATAAGGTAAATATTTTGTAAAAAAAACCATATATTTGAATAGGAAACATGGTAATGTGAGAATCATATGAGGGATAAATACCCCCACTTATTTGATAAGTGAATAAAAATTGCAAGGACACAATTTTCAAAAGGGGGAAGGATGTAACATACCAGGTAAATAAAAGATATGATATTTTCATATCCATTAATATTTGTGAACTCAATATTAATTTTACTTTAAAGGGGATTCTATGTTTGATGGCAAACCTGACATGCAACAATTGGTTTTTCTAAAATCTCATGTTGCACACAAGGCTGAGTCATACTGAAAAATAATAATATAATATTATTTTAAATGGTAGTTAATGTCTAATCGTTGTATTGGAAGGAATGAACAGATCTAACTATATTATTATTATACACGTTTTTTAAATGTCTTTACATTTATCCAATAAATTTTAGAGGCTTAAAATAAGAATGTATCCAATTTTAAGCATGAAATACTATAAGATTCCTTAAAAGGTCATTTTACCGCCTTTTGATGGTGAACCCCTTTTAAATATAGTTTTTATCACTTTTATATGTTCCATTTGAAAAAATAAACTTCTTCTTCAGAATAGGGATATCAAAATTTACTATGGGTAAATTTTTATATTTTTCTAATAAAGTTTATTTTTTTATGAATGGTGAAAAATACTTCATTTTAATCAAAACTGTATTTTCATCTAATTTATTTATATTGTTAGATTGTCCTTTTAATTGGTTTTAAAGTGTAATTGGATTATATTTTTACCATTTAATACAATTTTAGTCATTGGAAGTAATTTCACTTTTTAATTAAACATAAACACATGTTAATCTTTTGACAATTAGCATTTCTTAAAAACATGTTTTTTGGTTTTGACAATAGGAATTAATTTTAAATTAATTTCTGCAAATTAAGTGTTTTGAATTTGTAAAAATACATTCCATATTTGTAATCTTGAGTTCCAAAGTATGTAAATAGGTAACTTTTTTAGACATTACGAATAGTAACTTTAGTAGATATTTTATTTACCAGGGTTAAAGGGTAAATATGGTAAATAAGGGTAAAAAATAATATTATATTAATATTAAATTACCCTAACACGTGTCTTAAACCTATTGGATGAAACAATTCCCACCATGGAAATCCTTGAGTCAATTTTGGGACCCCATGGAGCCACTTGTAAGTGAAAATGTCATTTTATAAAAATTAATTTAACGTTAAGGAAAATGTAACATAAACATATATCTTTTAATAAAATAATTTTTATATGGGGTTATATAAGTGATAGTTTTGCCTATAAATAATCATTATAAATATATAAATATTTCATACATCATGATATTTTATTTATAATTATTATACATCAAATAAATAAATTTATTTATGACATAATGGTGATGTAGTGATTACATTATTAATGAATGATTAAAAAATGAGATTATAAATATTAAAATAAATTTATTTTGAACCTTTTTATGCCATCCACGAAATTTATTGAAAATCATGACTCAGTATATTTAAATTATTGAAGTTTTTTCGAATTGATCAAGTTGTTATGAATTTTTAATAAGTCACGATATGAATAGTATAAAATTGACATAAATGAGTTTTTAAATCAATAAATATGTTATTAAATGATATAATACTGCTAAAAATATAATATTCGAGAAAAATTACATATATGATGTTAAAAATTTCATTAATGATCCATTTTGGGCTTCTTGGAATATTATGGTAACTATATTAATCATATAGTATGAATATACAAGAAGACATGGTAAGAGTTAAATTAGTTAACAAAGGGTTAAAGCTAAACAATAAGGTTAAATATGAAACCAAAATGTATCTAAATCCTATTGGTTGAGATGATTTTGAACAATAGTCATCTTATATTCGAATTTAATGGGTTTTGGACATTTTGAAACTAAAAATAATTTCATAACAAAATAATATTTCAAAGTTTTCCTAAAGTTCCCTTCCTCCCTCTTATAAAAGGACACCACCTCTAACCCATTACTCACACCTCTCAATCCCCATGGAATATCCAAAATCTACTCTAATAAGCTCCCAAAATTCCCATCTTCCACCTAGAATCCATAATTTGGGCATAGAGAAATTCAATAAATCCTTTTGGTTCAAACCAAAGTGAGTTACCCAATTTAACGGTAGAATCTTCTCTCAAGTTATTTTATTTTATTTTCCTTCTACAACCCTCTAATCTCTCTTTATTTCATTATTTTATAACAACACAAGTATCATCAATATACTATTATATTTTTATGAGAAGTGTTTGTTTCCTCTATAAATGGGGATGACCTTGTTTTTTTAAGGTTCAAACATTTCAATCGGTTTCTAACGGGTTTATTCGTAGAACTGGAAACATCCAATGATTCTATATCCATTTGGACCAACTTTCCAAAGGAAGGTGCTCATTAGTTATGGACCGATGAGGCTTAATAATTTCCATTGGTCAAGAAGATGGGAGGTTGGACTCATCACACCTTTTGGGGGGGAATTATTTTCTACTCCGGGACTCTCTTTGTAGATTTAAGTTAGGTTCGTGAATCTTTATTAAATTACCAAGTATGAAAATGAGATTTCCTTTAGATCTGACAATCAATGATTTATATGTATGAGATTTAGAGAATCATTTATATGTATTTAAGGTTCTTCATTGATAGAGAATCATCCATATTTATTAGAGATTCTTAGTCAATGGTATCCTCAACACATTATATAGAAATCTCTAGGTCATTATGATGACCATACTGGTTTTAAAGCCACACAGTGGGGCAATTGAAGTTTATTGTAATTTTGAAGGACATTAATTATTTTAGAGTTGGGATCGTACCCGCAGATGGGATACCTATATATCCTTGTTTAGAAAATGAATTAGAACCCACGTAGTTTGGGAATTGAGATATATTTTAACGGCATATGGGAAAGATGATAATTAATGGGTGATAGGCTTGAACCTTAGAAAGGCTTCCTACGTACCCTACTTTTAACGTAGAGATCAAAGTCCACATTGTTCGATTTAAGAATGTGGGTCTTACGTATGATTAACGGACCAAAGAGATGTTTCATGGTTACTTTTACACTCTAAGCTCACGTGAGTCATGTTCGGTGTGAGAAACAAGAGGTATCAGTAAACCTGACGATTTATGCCACAAAAGATGTGGCCAGACGAAATGATGTGGGGATTACATACGTATCCCTACCCAAAGAGATAAAGATGAGGACTTACTTCAGAGAAAAAGCTTGGGAACAAGGTCCATAAAGGTATATGTGCTTTATGGTGATTTGGATATTTAACTTAGGACTTAATCCTGAGAAGGATGCCTAAATTAGAGGGGACTTATAATTGGGTTTTATTCATGAGAAGGAAGCCCAATGAAAAAGAAATTAAGACTGGTTAAGAGAAATTATGACTGGGGCTTACTCCTGAAAAGTAGGCCTTGGTTAAAGGGACTTGAGAACTAGGGCTTACTCTTGAGAAGGAGGCCGAGGTTAAAGGGTCTTGAGATCTTGGGGCTTACTCCTGAGAAGGAGGACCAGGTTAATGGGACTTGAGAACTTGGGGCTTACTCTTGAAGAGGATTCCCAAGTTAAGGGAAATTATGATTGGGGATTACTCTTGAGGAGGATGCCCATTTAAAGGGAAATTAAACTAGGGATTACTCTTGAAAAGGAGGCCCAGGCAAGGGGACTTGTGATCTGGGGATTACTCCTAAAAATGAGGCCCATATGAAAAGAATTTAATACTTGGGGCTTAATCCTAAGGAGGATTCCCATATTTAATATCTTCTCATCTTAGAGGATGAGGTTGAATGGAGGAAATCTCTAACCTTAGTGACATAAAGATATGTAAATAACTAGGTTTTGAGAGATGTTCTAAAAAATTCCTTTCAGATAAGGAATCCATCAAAGGAACCATGTCATAAATGACTTTGAAGAGGGTTTTGAAGGCTAAATCTTGAAGAGGAGAGGTGGATTTGAAGAAAAGAGTTGAATAGACAGGAAGGGCACCCAAAAAGAGGTATGCACGCAAGTCTTGTTGGGGTGTGCATGTATTGGTCTCACAAGTATACTTTCATGACACATGTATACTTGCATGACGGTTAACCCATAGGGTAATACATGGGCGAGGCTTGGATCAAGACCTTAATATTATCCCTAAGGGCTTATAAAAGGGTGGCATGTAGGTTCTGTTGAAGGGATAAGGTGGCGTGCAAGTGTGACCATTTTTCCTTAAGGGTTGGACACTTAGGCATGCAAGTGTTGATGAATTTCAACACTTAGGCCTTATTCCCTCTCTATAGATCTTCCATTCAAGGTATGAAATTACTTTAGAATTGTTCTAAAGACTTCAAGTAGAGACTAGGGTGCCGAGAGCTTGAATATGACTTTTGGAATTTTTTTTACTCGAAATGGGGGGCCCACAAGGAGTATTTATAGGATACTGAAGACCTTGGGAGAAAATCAAATAGGGCATGCAAGTCACCTGTGCGACTAATATATGGCGTGCATGTATACTTATGCAAACATGATTAAACTTGCACGACCCATCTTTAAGAAAATCCTTGTTCATCCTTTGTCAATTTTTGATATTTCTTTAAATGATAAATCTCTTTGTGCTGAAGGTATTCTCCTCTTTTCAGTCATTAGAATCTGTGATGGAAAGGAGTGTCAATAAAAGTCCCCCCTCAGAGTTGGATTCAAAAGGAAGGAGGATTGGACTCTGAGGTAAAGGAGAAAATCAAGGAAATGCGGCGCGCAAGTTTTGAGCACGCAAGTGGAGGTGTGCAGGTGAGATCCGTGTAGGGTAAAATGTGCTGGGTACTGGATTGGACTATAAATATGTGACCATTATAGCACAAAGTAACTGGATTTTAAACCTTCGCACTCTTTCCACGCAGTTTGTTCTTATCGCGCAAGTTTACTCGGATTTCCGATCGTCCGCGTAGGTGCTAGTGTCCGCGGGTTATTATTTTTTTGTGTCACACTTATGCAGAAGTATTTAGACTTGCGCAGTGATACCTGCACACTCAAACTTACGTGACACAATTACACTTGTGCGCCAACATTGTACTTGAATGCCTTAATGCCTTAGCCAATTTTTTCACTTTTCTTCACAAATTTTATGAAAAATCAACTTATTTAAGAGTTAATTATTAAACCTTTGTGTAGATTCAATGGATCCCAAAAGAATTGGAATGGCTAATGAGCTGGATAGCAAGAAGATTGATGACATGATGAGCATCGTTGGCCATGATTACTATAATATCTGTGACAACACTCTCCCAGATTTGGCCAAGTACTTGAAGAAGTATCATCTTAATTTTCCACAGAGCATCTACATACCTCTGTATGGCCATGGTCATCTACAAGGATTCAATGTTCCAGATGAAAAGAACTATATGTCCGAGATACAGCTGCACTACTACTCCTCTATTTTGGTTATTCTGTGCATTAAGAGCAACAAAAATGGTGTGAACTTTAAAATTTTTCCTCCATGCCATTTACTTGCAGATATGAAAACGGAAAATCCATGGGCTGATATGTTTTCCGCTGCCAGTAGGTGGAGAGAAGACTATCATGAAATTAGAGCAATATCTGAAAATATTACTCTCTCCGTATGGATCTTTACTTCCAATGCTCCATTCTCAAATCCATGTATCCATCTTCCAATCCTTTTAGACAGAAAGAGAGTCACTGTTTGATCAGCATAAGATTTTCTCAAACTACACTCAAGAACATTCTTTTACAATTGTTCCATGAAGAGCTGGTATCACTGCATCTCTTATTGTATCCAATTGAATGAGTGAATTCCAGGTGGCTGCTGATGAAGCTCGAGATGACGTAAATCAAATGAAGAGTTATGTTGAAAGCCTCTTGTATTTATTGGAAAAGAGAAGATAATCCAATATGTGGATTTCCTTCTAACTCTGTCTACATCAATGAAAAACACTTTCATCTTCAATCATTTGTGCATGCATTCTTTTCTTACCTCCTTTAAATTTTAACCTAATCCAATGGGCTTAGTAATCATAGTTTTATTTTTTCCAGGATTATAAAAATAACCCTACAAACATTGAATCTTTTTATTGCTCAATATTACCTAAATCATACAAAATGTATGTTTAGTGAGCTGGGACTTGACTTTTGTTTAGAGTTCCCTTTTATTCTATGGGAAGTTTAAAGTCATGCACGTCAGACATAAAAAAGATAATGTTTAAGGTTGAAATAGATTTGACCGAATGGAGAGTGGATTAAAATTGACATAATTCCTTGATAATTTATCTGAAAACACATTACCATATTCAAGTATGGGGGAAAAATGTAAACTATGATTTAAGAAATTTCGAATAGGAGTAATGATATGAAAAAAGGACTAAGAGTCATTAGAAGAAGTATTTCCTAAGAGTGAAGTTACCATTATTTAACAAACCCGTATGGGGGTTGAATTATATAGGGCCACCTAAGGGAATTGGATGCATAGTCAAATAATAGCATATTTTGGCTGACAGGTCTGTTATGTATACTACATATGCAAGGCCGCCTAAGGGCACGTGCTGCATAGTTAGGAAAAAGAACTCTCAGAAATTTTACTTTTCTATTGCTAAAAAGCCAGTGAAAGTTTATGGAGATTCAAATTTTATAAAGCATAGATTCTGCTGTATGGAGAGAGGTACTTGAATATGAAGAGGATATTTCCAATCAAGATTGTCAAAGAATTGGATGAATGTCACTCCTACGAAGGTATGACCCAAACATAGGGAAGGGAAATATAAACCATAGACTTGAATACTTTCAGATCATGAGAAAGAGTATGGGACAAATATGCTAAGGATGGCTATTTTTTCCAGATCCCTACATATTTTTATTAAGATGAATAAGGACAAAAGAGGTTTTCCTCCCAAGAATGAAGTTACCAGTATCTGAAAAACCCATTAGGTGGTTGAATTATGCAGGGCCACCTAATGTCATTGGCTGCATAGTCAAATAATAGCATCTTTTGGATGATAGGTCGGTTATATAGACTGTTTATACAAGGCCACATAAGGGCACGTGCTGCATAGTCAGGCAAAAGAACTCTCAGGTATCAGACATTTTGTGACCAGAAGTCAAGAAAAGGGTTATGGAGATCTAGAAATATTTTAAGGTTAGGAGTATGGCACATGAAAAATGGGTTTTTTCCAAAGCATAAAAGAGATAAATAGACCAATGTTTACTATAATGTTGTGGCTGGGTCCTGAATTGAGGTGCTGGACTTCACTACGTATCCCATAAGGATGGGAATGAAGACATACATAGTTCTTGAAATACAGTTTAACGTCATGTGGGATGAGAGTGTAGGATATCTTAGTTTAGTGTCATAGAGATCCGACCATAATAAGAAATACACAATGTGTTTTATAAACCTGATGTGAATGAAGACTAGGGTTTTCATACCACATTCATGTTCTCACAGGGGGACTTTTCAGCCAAGGGACTGAAAGTGGAATTTGGGGTTAGGCCCAAATACATGGGGCTAGATTCAAGGGATGCTCGAATGTTCCTACGTATCCCATAAGTATGGGAATCAAGCCATACATAGTTCTGGAAGTACTCTTTGTACAGATTTGGTTCGTACAAGTGAAGGGTGAAAGGGGACTTTAATGCAATGATGGTTTGATCGAAGATTAAAGGTTCGGGCATTTCCATGTATGCACATAGTCTTTGGAATATAACATGATTGGAGATTAATGTAAATAATGATTCCCTCTCAGGTGAGGGTGTTAAATAATGTTATAGTTTATTGTCATACAGGACAAAAGTGTAAATAGTTTAATGTCATATAGCAAGGACGATGGTGAACCAATGTAAAAAATATTGGTTTTGGGGGTGGATTCACGAATCAACATTGTATAAGATGGAGGTAAACCTATTTATAAAAAATATTGGTTTTGGGATTGAACCTCAAGGGGTTGCCTACATACCCATCCTAGAAGGAAAGGATCAAAGTCCACGTAGTTCGATTAAATAATGAATTGGTGATCAAGTTGTTCTTGAGGAAAACAACCTAAAAAATGGTATTGGGACTTACACATGGTTAGCACCCCAGAGACGGTGTTATGATTGAATTTTACTCTAAGATCATGTGAGTCATACTCGGTGTGAGAAACAAGAGGTAGCAACAACCTTAATAAAGCACAGTTTAACGTCATGTTGGACAAATGAAGGGACTATATAGTTTAAAGTCTTGCAGTGAGGACTATTGGTCCTACACAGTTTAGTGTCACGTAGTAGGGAAAAAATACAGTTTAACGTCATGTAGGACATATTAAGGGACTTTTTTCAGTTTTACATCATGTAGGATGAATGAGCAGTATAGTTCAACATCATGTAGGACAAATATAGGGACACAGTTTAACGTCATGTTGGATGTGAAAACAGTTTTGCGTCATGTTGGACAATAAGGGTGTTGTACAGTTTAGTGTCCTGTAGCTAAGACGATGGGGAAAATATAATATAACATTATGATGGATGAAAGGGGGACTGTGCAGTTTAATGTCATGCAGTAAGGACAAAAGAGGGGTTGTATAGTTTAATGTCATATAGCGAGGACGACACAATTTAACATCGTGTTGGATGAGTGTTACATAGTTTAGCGTCATGTAGCTAGGACGTCGGTTATGCAGTTTAACGTCTTGTTGGACGTAAAAATGTATTTGTGTTACACAAAATAAATCTTCAGAAATTTGACATTGGTTGGAGTCATGATAAGTTCTCCATCCATTGAGATTAAAGAATAAGCTCCATTAGAGTAGACCTTATGTATTGAGTAAGGTCCTTCTTACTTCAGATCAAGATTTGGAGGTTTCATTCCTAGTATCATTGAAGTTCTGAGAACCAATACCAATTATCCTTGAATGAATGAATGAAGACAAACTTTTTTTTTGAAAGCCCGTGATATTCGATTCTAATAGACTTCCAAGTGGTGCAGGGCAC
Source organism: Viscum album (assembly GCA_963277665.1). Classification (NCBI taxonomy): domain Eukaryota; kingdom Viridiplantae; phylum Streptophyta; class Magnoliopsida; order Santalales; family Viscaceae; genus Viscum; species Viscum album. Next base: position 1,361,734,358 of record OY728143.1, on the reverse strand, counting down.
ACAATCTTTTTTCATCTAATCATTCCAATTCATCCAATTTCTTTTGAGATTTTTCATCTGTAGATGACTGATCACAAATGGATACTCTGAGCAATGGTAATTGAACCTCAATGGGCAAGACTGCTTCCGTTTCATATACTAATGAATATGGAGTTGACCGCATTGCATTATGGGTGGTGGTCTGTTAAGCCCATAAAGTATGAAGGAGTTTATCAGGCCATGATTTCTTTTCTTTATCCCCCATATTTTTCAATATGTTTGAAATATTCTTATTGAATGCTTGTATTTGGCCGTTGGCTACTGCATGATACCGATATGAATTATTGGATTTGATGTTGTATTCATGATACAACTTCCTTACCTCGGATGAACAGAAGTTGGTGCTATTTGTCTGTCAATATGGTATGAGGGACATCAAATCTAGTAGTGATGTTAGACTTGATGAAGCTAAAAAGGCTTTTAGAACTAACTTATTTGAGAGGTATTGCCTCTACCCATTTTGAAAAGAAGTTAGTAGCCGTAATAATATACTAAAACTGCTTGGATGTAGCCGAAGGATAAAGTCCTACTACATCCATTCCCCATGTGGAAAATGGCCATGAGTATTTATCTATATAAAGAAACTCTAGGGGTTGATGAATGAAGTTGGGATGTACTTGGAAAGAATGTCACTTCTTAGTGAAATCAACACAATCTTGTATCATTTAAGGCCAAAAGTATCCATGTCTTTGAATTTGATCAGATAGTCTATGTCCAGACTGATGGGCACCACAAACTCCTGCATGCACTTCTTTCATGATAGCCATTGTCTCTTCTCCATAAACGCATCTGAAGATAATTCCATCAAAACCACTTTTATAGAGAATTTTTTCTAGGTGATCTGGGCTATCATAAAGAGTACAATTGACCACATGTCGCCGAACTTTCTCTTTCCTGGATCTATCAGGTGGGAGTGTTCCATTTTGAATGTATTCCCTAATAGGTGTCATCCATCCTGTAGTATGACCATATGGTTTAGTAATGGGACTAATTTCATTGATTTCCTCTATTCTGGTTTGAACATAAGGTGAGATTGTACGATGGTGGGAAATACTAATGATTGTCTCATCCCGATTTGGATCTTCCAGAGCTATGTCTATATTAGCCAGTGCATCATCTTGGGAATTTTGTGATTGCAGGACATAAGAAAATTTCGGTTCTGAAGGAAATTCCTCCATTAACTCTTTGATGTAATCATACAAAGGGATTAACTCTTCTTTTCTGATGGCATAATCCCCATTGACTTGTTTTATTACTAGGTCTGAATCACCTTTCATATTTAAGTGATTCACTTGTGCCTAAAGCGCCAACTCCAATCCGGCATGAGGGATTAATATTATGCTTCATTATTTGTACCACCTTACCAAAATAAGAAGGAATATGGTATCACTGCCTTTGTATGGATAAATGAGAACAATTCCTAACCCAACTTTGTTGAATTTAGGATCTTCCATTTTCTTCCTTGTTGGTCTTCTGGAAGCACCATCAAAGTAAATTTCCCATGTTTTATGATTATCTTTAATAGAGAAGACTTCCTCATCAGGAAGTTTAGGATCTAAAGATGTATCTTATACTGACGGATGTTCAGCAAAGAAATCAGCCAGATCATGGACCTTTATTTCCTTTTAGACACATAATGGATATCAAATTGCTACAAAATAACTGCCCACCTTTCCAGACGTCCTTTAAGCATTGGACAACTAAGGATGAATTTGATCAGGTTATTGCGAGATACCAATTGGACTCAGGATGTTGCAGGTAGTGTCTCAAATTACGAACTACAAAGATTAACACTAGGCATCACTTTTCAATACTTGAATATTGGGTTTCTGCTTCAAGCATAGTCCGAATTTGATAGTAAAAGATGTTTTCATTCCCAGCATCATTCTTTTGGGTATGGAAGGCAACCAATGATCACTCTAAAGCTGTCACATAAAGAATAAGTGGTCTTCCTTCAACAGGTGGCATTAATACTGGTGGACTCAAGAAATATTTCTTGAGAATATTGAATGCTTCTTGACATTCTTCAGTCCACCGGTAAGTGACTCTCTTCTTCATCAATTTGATGAAGGGTAAACGTTTACCTGCCAGATTGGCGATGAAATGACGAATATAAGCCAAGTTTCCTTGAAGTCCTCTCAATTATTTCAAATTTCGAGGAGGTGACATACCAAGGATAGACTTTGTCTTCTCAGGATCGACTTCGATACCACAATAGCGTACAAAAAAGCTGAGAAATTTTCCTGAGGTTACCCCAAAAGCACATTTCAAGGGGTTCATCTTCAAATTGTGTTGACGAAGTTTGTAGAATATGACTTCCAAATCAGCCAAGTGATTATAATGTAGTTTGGATTTAACCAACAAATCATCCACATAACATTCAAAAAATTTCCCTAAAAAGGGTTGAAGATACGGTGCATGGAACGCTGATATGTTGTTCCTGCATTCTTCAGACCAAAGGGAATTACCCAATAGCAAAACACACCATGAGGGGCTCTGATGGCTGTAGATTCTTCATCTTCTGAAGCCATTCAGATTGTATTATACCCAGAATATCCATCCATGAAGGAAAGTGCTTAATAGCCAGCTGTTGCATCAATTAAGAGTTCTGTGATCAGAACTGGAAAATATTCCTTAGGACAATTCCAATTAAGATATCTGAAATCAATTCGAACTCTAATTTTTCCATTATTATTTTTCACAGGGACAATATTATCCAACCATTTGGGATGTTGAACTTATCTAACAAAGTTAGCTTTGATAATCATATCCACTTCAGCTTCAATTTTGGAAGCATATGTTGGGTGTGTTCTTCTTGCAGCTTGGTTAAATCCTTGATGTTCTTCTGGAAAATCCAAATGATGAGTAGAAACATCAGGATCAATCCATGGCATTTCTATATAATTCCAAGAAAATATATCTCGATTTTTCTTTAAAAATGAAATATTCATTTCTTGCTCTTCAAGAGTCATGGCTGCACTAATTAAAGTGGGGCATGGATCTTCTTTTGTACCCAGATTTATTTCTCTGAGTTCATCCACAGAGGTAGAGATACCTTCTTCAAATTCTAGAGGAGCATCCCTGAGATCTTCCTCTTCTTATTCAACACGTGTTATTTCTTCTATTTCTACTTTCATAGTAGACGATGAATCATAACTTCCATGATTAGGAGAGATGTTAAAATTTGAATATCTTGAAAAAGAGGCTTCCATTTCTGACCCTATTGATGATTAAGGGTCTTCCTTGGGTAAAGTAGAGATGATGGATTGAGAATCGACATCATCATTCACCTCTGACATTGCTATAACTTTTTCTGGCCTAGTTGGCGAAGTATAGAATTTCGGAATTTCAGCAGATGAAATGAAGACATCTCCATTTGAGATTTCATCATTGCTTGTTGAATAATCAATTTCTCCCATGCTGTCTGACTTGATTGATGTAATTGAAATTATGGAAGTTTCCATAAGAGTATTTGGATTTGGGTCTATCCTGTCAATTTGACTGATAGGAAACACATAATCTGTACTCACATGTATGAATGGGTTTACTGGAATCTTTTCCAAACCATATAGAGCATTAACTTTGGTAACCTCACTTGTTGTGGATTTCTCCTTTCCCTCCATGTGATAGAATTACGCCTCAATGTATTGAGATTAACATGTTTTGAAAGGGGCTTTATCACCATATAATGTCCCAATTTGACCATTGAAACAATATTTGAGACATTGATTTTATGATGAAGGGATATCTGCATGTTGATGTAGCCAAGGTCTTCCATGAGAAATATTAAAGGCTATGTCATGACGAACAACCATGAAATCTGAATTGGATACAAGATCTCCAAACTGATTTCTGAGTGTGATCTCGCCTAGAGGTTCTTGTTCATTTTTATCCTATCCTTACAACATCAAAGTAGAAGGTGATAAATCAGATTTGGTGAGGCCCAAACGATGAAGTGTACAAATGGGATAAAGTTTACTTCTGAACCATTATCAATGGAAGCTCTTCTGATTTCTACATCATTGACCTTGCCAGATAAATACAGAGGTCTAATATGTCCATGCACAACATTTTCTTCATCTTCATCTATAAAATATATCACTGCATGGCATTCTATAGGACCATTCTCTATATGGTAGACTTTAGCTACATCAATTTCAGTTTCAAATTTCTGAGGACTTGACAAAGCCCCAATGAGTGCCTCCCAAAGATCCTTTGATAAGTTCAAGGCATCCAGAATTGATAACTTGGACGGTATTTGGGCCAAATGTTTCAGGATGTCATACTTTTGGTCCAAAGGTATGTGTTTCCCAATAGGAACATGTGGTTTCATAGGTACCTTAGAAGTTGATGCTTTGGAAGTAGATGCTTCTTGTATCGGGATAGGAGTTGGAAATACTCATGGACTTGGAAGATTAGACCTACCAGGTCTATTTATTTACTGAGAGGAAGAATATGTAACCTCCAACTGATCTTCCAAAATAATTATACCAGGACTGAATCTGCCTTGCGTGGAAAAAATTTCTTGTTCTTGTTGAGACCACTGAAGGGCTCTACCATGAGTTTCTACTGCATACACTATTCTAGAATGGGTAGAATTGGAATAGTGGTTTTTGGGATATCCGCGTTTTCCTCTGTATCCTGGACCTCTGGAACTCCCTCTAGTTCCTCTGTTTGATATAGGGAACTCAGGCTCATCGAGATCGAAACTTTGACTAGCATAAGGATATGTTAAGTGAATCATTTTAACAGAACCAAAGATCAACTCTTCATCTGATAAAGGCTCTACCTGATTAGCCAATTTAGGCTGTGCCGTTTGGTGGGGCGGTGCCCATGGATTTGAAGCAGATGGAATAAAATCTGCCAGAGTCAAAGATAACTTGGTATTTGACATGATCTCATCATCTTCTGACTGTTCCTCTTTCTTTTAATTATGTCATTTCTTTGAGAATTTTTCTTTTACTGAATGAGATTTTGTTGTAGCATTCATAGCAGAAGACACAATTGGTTTCTTCAATTGCGTTCATAAAGTGGCATGAGTTCTGTTGATTGTTTTTCTGACCATCCAATTATCATATTTCTACACATTTTTGTTTTTGACTTCTTGCCACTCGCCTTCTTCCTCTGGATTTGTAGCAGTAACACATGCTACCTGAGCTAAAGAACCTTTCAGTTTCACCTTTCCTGAGTCTACCATCTTTTGTAGGAGGTCTTTGAAGGCAAAACACTCCTGAATGGGATGCCCCAACATCTGATGAAATGAGCAATAGTTGGGACGATCTTTATCTCTTTCCTTGTTCGGACTTTTGGGCCTTGGTAACTGAACCAAATTATTTTCCAGAGCCGAAATGAAGTAACCAGGAACTTGTTCATTTCAGAAAGAATAAAATTTTCTCTTCATATCCTAAAATTGTTTTCGTCTTTGATAACTTTGATCATCTTGATGAAGCGACCTCTGTTGTTGACACTCAGGAGGTGGAACCCTTCAATAATATGTAGGTTTTGAAGTATAAGTAGGTACATGTTCTTGTTTAAGCATAGCTGTAGCAGTATCTGCTTTACCTATTTTCTTTCCTGGAGCTGATGTAATTACATGAGTTTTATCCTTAGACTTTGAAAGAGAGTCTTCGATCTGTTGAGCGATCGAAGTAAGGTCTCGAAACCCTCATGTGTATTTTACAGGGATCAATGGTGTGCGTAATTCATCTTGAAAATTTTCCACAAAAATTGGCAACAACTCTTCTTGAGGGAGTGATAAGATTAGGGAATATGTTAATCCCTTCCAGCGAGCAATGAAATCTGAAACTCTTTCATTCTACCTTTTCTTACAATTTGTAAGATCAAAAACTGTTGTCTTTGGCAATGTTGAGATGAATTGAAGAAGGAATCTTTGACGGAGATCCTCCCACCCAATAATTGACCGGGATTGCAAGCTTGTATACCAAACAAAGGCAGGCCCTTGTAATGATTGTACAAAACACCTGAGATTAACTGCTTCTTGTTGCTGAGGAGTTCCCATCATAGGATCAAAATGAGAGAAAAAAATGTGTTAAGTGTTGCTCTGGGTCTCCCAAACCATTACAGATTAGGAATGTGGTACTTGAAAATTTTGATAGGGGAGGGATTACATCAACCCATTCAGGGTAAGCTCTCTTTTCTGGTTGAATTTGTGCATGCTTTCCCTCTATAGATTCCAACCGAGCTGTTAATGACCCAATGGTAGTTATTAACTTTTGGGAAACATACAGTTGAGCTGGGACCTGAGTAGGTGTAATAACTGAAGCTTGGAGAGGTGTGGTGGCTGGTACTGCAACTGATGGTAGCACCAATGATTGTTGTTGCGCATGACCCATAGGATTAGACCTGTTAGGGTGTACTGGTAAAGGAGGATATTCTTGATCCATCTTAGTAGCTGCAACAAATTCCCTTAGATGACTGACTCCAACACGCTTAAGAGGAAGACTACCTTGAAGTAGTTCTGCATTCAACATCCTTAATTCCTTCATTTCTTCTTCATGTTGTGTGAATATTTTCTCTAGTGAGAGTGATTGGCCTTCTCTAGAGGAAGGGTGGAATATAACCTGACTTTTTTCCTTTCCCCTTATTGGATATCTTTTGGAGAGGAGGAAGTTGGTTATTTGAAGGAATACCTAGATTCTGGATAAGCCTTTGATTTCGTGTACGCACACCTTCTTCATTTGCCTCTGTGTGCATAGCCTCTTGAGCAGGAACTTCCTCATCTGATCCCTCTGAGTAAGACTCATGTTCTGGAGGATCAGCAACAATGGCATCGATGACATTTATTTATGCATAACACATTGCATCCCTTCTATCGGCATTTCTACGATACTGTCTTCATCCATGTTCTTGATGAGACATTTCCTTTTGTTGAGTTGATACCTCAGGAACTTCTTGACGAACAGTAATTTGGAGGGAATCTCCTGATAATTCGGCTCTTCGTTCCTCTTGTGGCTTCTTCCGTAATCAAGAGAAGACTAACTTTCTTTGAGGAAGATATTGAGGATTTTAAAAAGTTCCCAGTTCTGTGGACTAGGGTTGTTCCTGCTATTCCTTCTCAACTCCCCGAATCCTATTTGTTGATTCCGAGGGTTGGGCTAAAAGAGTCCCCAGTCTGGCAAGACGGGGTGGTTCTTGAGCTGCTATATCTGAGACTTTATTAAAAGCTATCCTAATCTTGTGGACTTTAGTCCGAAAATTGGCTGGATGCATCAACCTAAATCCACTCAAATCACCTGGCTTAAAAGACCATTGGATGATTTCTGACACTTCTGTCACCTAATGATGTGCACGCTCTAAACGAGAAGCCTGTTTGACATTCCCATTTTCCTGGTGCAAGAATAATTCAACAACTTGTTCTATGTATGCCTGACATTGAGAAGAACTAGTTGAGACCTGTTCCTGAGCAAGCCTTTGATTATGCACAAAATCAGCTAGATGTGGCCATTTCTGGGAAACAACACTGCATGAGACCACATTTGGTGGGATTTGTTGACTGGAGAGTACAGTGAAATGTAGTGCTCCATGAACACCCCATACCCTGATATGAATACCAGACGGGGCATTGACAATTAACTGGTGTAATCTTTTTAGTGCGCCAAGACATGAACATTGAAGGCCTCTTTGCTGCTTTTCAACCTTCAGATATCAAGAAACTGAGAGAGATGCCAAATCAATTTGGCATTATAACCCTTCCATTATCTTGACATGATTTTCATATTCATCATAAGATAATATTTTCTTTTTCAATTGACAAAGATATTTCCACATGTTGAGACGAATATCGTGAATACTATCTTTCGTCAACATTTCTGGAATGTCATAATGAGAGTCAGCCAAAGGCCAAAACATGGCTGGTACTTCACCTTTAGCCAGTTGTTTTCTCATATTTAGCACTTCCTCTTTATCATTCGATGAATATTATTATACCTGATTAGACCAGAGCTGGTGCTTCCTTGTTGCTTCATCAGATTCAACAAGATTGGTAGAGAATTCATTTATCAAACTAGAAGATGAATGAATTAGGGGTGGTTTGGAGAATTACCTACACCTTGGGCTATCTTATGCTTGAGAAAGTATTTCACCTTATAATGGTGAAGCATCAGAAATGTCTGGATTCACATTTTCATGTGCCTCAAGATAAGAGGGGTTTCTCATCACTGCATTGTCCTTTGAAGAATTTTATAGGAAATGCGAATTACTACTACGGAGAGGAATTTCTCAGCTAAATTCATCATCATGGGGAGGACCACCATAGTGTGTTATAACAAAATATGAAACCTTTTGCTCCTTGATCTTCTGGCCACGCAGAGGGTTATCGTTGCTCTCATCTGAAGATGATACTTTGAGATGGACCAAACTATCATGAAGCAAGACTTCACGACGAAGTGTCTAATGAAGACCTTTGGAATTATTTTTCCCACTATTGGGAAATGAGAGAGTAAAATCTTGAGTTTCAATAGATAATTGTCTAAGTGAATCAATAACTCTAGAATCAAACGAGGCCTTATTACAGATTGGCTCTAGATTTCTTGACTGTGCTGAAAGAGTATTTTTATTAGATGCCTTCTTACTCACTTTGGGAACCACTTGTTGATGAAATTGGTTATTATGGGCAGGTGTATGTGCCTGCTCAGGAGAAATAGTCAGGTTAGACTGATTATCTCTATTCAAATCAGGTGTATGTGCCTGACTTGATTGTCCGTATGACATGGGGGAGTATGCCTCACGACCCTCCTAGACTGGAACAAAGGTGTATCTGTCCTGAAGTGACACGTTGATGAGTCACTCCACTAGTAGGGATATATTTATGTTTCTTTCCCTGTGATTCTGCTGAAGTTGTTATAATATTTTGGCAGGCATCCAGAATATGAGAAGAGATTTGCTTCTACTCTTTCACCATAGTCAGAATGTGCTTGGTGACTTCAGCTGCTGGAACGGGAATATACATCCATTCCATGCTTGGAGTAGGTGTATTTGCCTACTCTTGTCCTCGTTTTCCTATCAGTGAATTCTGACAGTACTCATGTGTCGGGGCAGAGAATTGAGTCTGCTCCAAATTTTTCAACGGAGCGTTCCGACGGACTTCTCCAAGTTCTACCAAATGAGACTGTTGGAAGGATTGATGAACGTTTTCATGTGTATGTGCCTACTGTGTATTATTCATCATGTATGGTTGACGAATTTCCTTCAATACTGGCAGGCGAAACTGCTGAAAGAATTGTTGATTGTAAACAGGTGTATATCCCTGCTTATCAGTTGCCACCATATTATATTGGCGAGCTTCTTTGGTTATAGTAAGACGAGCCTACTGACTAGCTGATGAGTTATAAACAGGTGTATATGCCTGCCTATAATACTACGACAGAATTTCTTGGAGGGATTGGTGGGTTGCTGCCAGACAAGTCTGCTAGACAACAGAATTAGAATGGACGAGTGTATGTGCCCGCTTGTTGCTTGCCATAAAGTTGGCATGATGGACTTCTACGGAGGGGGAAGAAGTAGAAACCTACTCCCTATTGACCAGATTTTTCCTCTGGAAGTTTGACTTGCGGACTCGGGTCTACGAAACCTGAGCTGAACTTCTAAAGGTGGTACCCTCATCATGTTGAGGGTGCACTGTCGCACGAGTCTGGCGGCGATTGTTGATGACAGCCCTCAGGAAGGACTCCTGTCTCATTGAACTAAGGCCTTGGGTGACCTTCTCATTCACCTCCTCATAATATGGGAGGGACTGGTGATTTCATTCCAGGGATAACGACCCCAAACGGTTGGAGACAGTGGTTGGAACCACCTGTTTCTTGATCACTGGTCATCGCTGTCCGGATGACCAGGGTGAATTATTGACCTGGAGGGCTTGTCAAGCATCCTCTAGAGTCGAAATGGTTCCATGTTAATGATATTCCTTAACCAGTGCATTTGATACCCAGCGTTGAAGACACTGAGTAGGTGATGTCATCCTCAAAGCGGACGAAGATCCAGCAGGAGTAGTAGCAGACGCATTTACAGGCGTGAACTATAGAGAAGCCATTTTTGTAACGCAGAGATATCTTGGAAAATAGTTCCTGTTTGATATAACAGACACAATCAAGATAAGTTCAGCCACTACATCTTTTGTATGAGCACATATGTTATTGATTGCTTTATTTTTACTCACATTAAGTTAAATAGGGGCCTAAAAATAAGTAAAACATCATTTTAACTTTGTTAAGGATTCACATCGGGTTCACCATTTTTTGTTTCCTCTGGAAATGGGGATGACCTTGTTTTTTTAATGTTCAAACATTCCAATCAGTTTATAATGGGTTTATTCGTAGAACCGGAAACATCCAATGATTCTATATCCATTTGGACCTACTTTCCAAAGGCAGGTTTTCATTAGTTGTGGACCTATGAGGCTTAAGAATTTTCATTGGTTGAGAGGATGGGAGGTCGGACTCATCACACCTTTTTGGGGGGAATTATTGTCTACACCAGGACTCTCTTTATAGATTTAAGTTATGTTAGTGAATCATTATTAAATTAACAAGTATGAAAATGAGCTTTCCTTTAGATCTGGAAATCAATTATTGATATGTATGAGATTTAGAGAATATTTTATATGTATTTAAGGTTTTTCATTGATAGAGAATCATTCATATTTATTATATATTCTTAGTCAATGTTATCCTTCAACACATTATATAGGAATCTCCCGGTCATTATGATGACCATATTGGTTTTAAAGCCACTCAGTGGGGCACTTGAAGTTTATTGTCGTTTAGAAGGACATGTATTATTTTAGAGTTGGGATCGTACCCGCAGATGGGCTACCTACGTATCCCTATTTAGAAAAGGAATCAGAACCCACAGAGTTCGGGAATTGAGATATAGTTTAACGTTGTATGGGACAGATGAAAATTAATGGGTGATAGGCCTGAACCTCAGAAAGGCTTCCAATGTTCTCTACTTTTAAGGCAGAGATCAAAGTCCACGTAGTTTGATTAAAGAATGAGGGGATTACGTATGATTAACGACCCCAAGAGATGTGTCATGGTTACTTTTACACTCTAAGATCATGTGAGTCATGCTCAGTGTGAGAAACAAGAGGTATCAGTAAACCTGAAGATTTATGCCACAAAAGATGTGGTCAAAAGAAATGATGTGGGGCTTACGTACGTATGGCTGCCCAAAGAGATAAATATCAGGACTTACTTCCGATAAAAATCTCGGGAACAAGGTCCATAAAGGTATATGAGCTTTATAGAGATTTTTATACTTAACTTATGACTTAATACTGAGAAGGATTCTCAAATTAGAGGGGACTTATGATTGGGTTTTGTTCTTGAGAAGGAAGCCCAAATCAAAATAAATTAAGTCTGGTTAAGTGAAATTATGATTGGGGATTACTCCTGAAAAGGAGGCCCAAGTTAAAGGGACTTGAGAACTGTGGCTTACTCCTGAGAAGGAGGCCCATGTTAATTGGACTTGAGAACTTGGGGGCTTACTCCTGAGGGGGATGACCAAGTTAAGGGAAATTATGATTGAGGCTTACTCCTGAGGAGGATGCCCATTTTAAAGGAACTTAGACTGGGGCTTACTCTTGAAATGGAGGCCCATGTTAGGGGACTTGTGATCTGGGAATTACTCCTGAAAAGGAGGCCCATATAAAAATAATTTAAGACTTTGGGCTTACTCCTATGGAGGATGGCCATATTTAAGATCTTCTCATCTTAGAGGATGAGGTTGAATGGAGGAAATCTCTAACCTTAGTGACATAAATATATGTAAATCAGTAGGTTTTGAGATATGTTCTATAGAATTTCTTTCAGATAAGGAAGCCAACAAAGGAACCATGTCATAAATGACTTTGAAGAGGGTTTTGAAGGCTAAATCTTGAATAGGAGAGGTGGATTTGAAGAAAATAGTTGAGTAAACAGGAGGGGCACCCAAAAAGAGTCAGGAGCACAAATCCTGCTGGGGCGCACAAGTATTGGTCACACTAGTATACTTGCACGACACATTTATACTTGCACGACGGTCAACCCATCGGGTAATACTTGGGTGAGGCTTGGCTCAATACCTTAATATTATCCCTAATGGCTTCCAAAAGTGTGGCGCGTATGTTCTGTTGAAGGGATAAGGTTGCATGCAAGTGTGACCATTTTCCCTTAAGGGTTGGACACTTAGGCATGCAGGTGTTGATGAATTTCAACACTTAGGCCTTATTACCTCTCTTTAGATCATCCATTATAGGTAATAAATTACCTTATAAGTGTTAGGAAGACTTCAAGTAGAGACTAGGGTGCCGAGATCTTGAATCCGACTTTTGGAATTTTTCATCCTTGAAATGGGGGGGCCACAAGGGGTATTTATTGGCTATTGAAGGCCTTGGGAAAAAATTAAATAGGGCATTCAAGTCACCTGTGTGACCAATATGTGGTGCATAGGTATACTTGTGCGACCATGATGAAGCTTGCACGACCCATCTTTAACCAAATCCTTGTTCATGCCTTTTGACAATTTTTGATATTTAATAAAAAGATTAATCTATTTGTGCTAAAGGTATTCTTCTTCTTTTTAGTCATTAGAATCTATGACGTAAAGGAGCATAAAAAGTTTTATAACTACACTTCCACACATCTCTATCTAATGGATACAAATATACTGTTTCTGTGGACGACGAACTACTGCCTCACAAAATGATGATTGTTCAAATATCTCCTACCACCTCTCATAGTTGACATTATGATGCATTTGTATTTATATGTGATATATATTATATTTATATTATCTATATTCTTCTATATTTTTTTTACATCATAACTTTATGGTTTCCATAATGGTTAAATACGGAAATTTCATTTGAGGAATTGCGGACTACCGCCCCCTCAATGTGATATGTCTCATTCATTCCATCCATGGAATGTATAAAGGATGGAGTTAATGAAATTATATATGATATTATATTGGAATTATAATATATCTATGTATCATTATGTTTTCATTCCATTAAATTTGAAATATAAATGAAATTAGCATTCATGAATACGTACGGCTTACCGTCTCCATGAACATTGCATTTCATTTCTTATCTCCAAATTTTATGTAATTTTATAAATAAATATATATATATATATATACTAGATATATATTATATATATGATATCTAAATCATAAATATCATTCTTTAGATGATGGATTTTTGACCACATGGACAACTTGTAATTATAAGAAGTTCATTTTTGACTCAAGTACCAAATATCGACTAAACAACCGTTATTAACTCAAATGATTATGTAATGTTTATAATGTGGTAATAAGTGATATAAAATGAATAATAAACATGAAAAAGGTACCGAAGTAAGTAAAAATTATCTTTAGTTTATTATTTAAGAGATTAAAGAAAAACGAGTCAAGTCACACACAGGGTAATGGATGTTCTTAACCCAATTTCCATTCTTTGAGTTAATATTCTACTTTTTGATTATGTAATGATATGATTATTTAAGAAATATCTTTTGATGCTCTATATTGAATATATAAATTACGTATTTGTACTTATATTGAATACATATAATCAATATATTTTATTTACAAAATGATCTTTATAAGGACTTCATCTCAATCTCTTTTCATTGAGGCATATTTAGATTTATACACGACATTATTTTATAAGGTGTATAAAATCATTTGAATTTTAATTTCATTCAATGGGAATCTTCATTCTACATAGCATTTTACTAAACAAAAAAAATGTTTCTTTTTAACATACGTGGTGACGACAACTGTTTTGCCACCGCGAGCATTATTTGATATTTGGATTCCTTAAAAAGATGTAATGTTTTAAAAGGATAATAAATACCATATACCGTTTTTACGTATTTTGTTATTGAAAATGGTTTTTATAATGGAATTATTATGTCAATATTTTTGACTGATATCTTGTGATTGAAATGGGTAAATGTTATCTTTTATTTACGCCTGTTCTAGTGTTATGATTTTGTTATGGTTCTTGAGCATTGCTTATGTATATGGGTGGTTCCAGGATAAACCTTGGGCAGGTGAGCCCGAGATAGATCTCAAATTCATTGGGTAAAGTGACAGAGGTAAACATTAATGTTTTCCTAAGATATTTAAGGAACATACTATGATGGGTATTCCAAATGTAACTCCATATGTAGATGTGAAAGATACAATGTAAGTATGTTATTGATTCCACAGGTTACATTTATGATTTATGATATCTTTGTGATATTTATAAATCTTATGATTTTGTGAGGTATGTTAAAGAGATTATGTTTTATGATTATAAAGAATGATTTCTTTGATTTGTATGTATTCAAGGACTAATGTTTCTTTCCATAATTAATATCCCTTACTGATCTTTTTGTGCTCATCCCACATTTTTGAAATGTTTTCAATTGGACTTAATGATGAATAGGGTCAAGGATGGGATCATGGAAAATTCATGCTGTCTAAAACATGGAACTAGACATGTTTCTTTTTTTAAGAGTTTTTATTTTAAGAAAAAATAGATACTGAGTAGAAGTTTATCCATGTAATATTCAAGTTGTTATGTATATGTTATGACCCAATTTATAAATCTCTAAACCTGAAGAGATCCTTAATTTGAATTATTAACTTAATTCAAATTATTTAATGTTTAAGGTGGGGTCCTTATAATAGTTATTCATGCAGACTCACTATTTCTATAATGAAAATCCAAGAAAGTGAGTTGTGTGATAAGGCCACTAGAATTAAAATAATGTGAATTGTATTTTTAATATGTCCCATAACAACCCATATGACATTATTTCTTATAAATGTATTCAAAAGTGCAGTGATGAATTCTACGGTGATTTTTTCCATTTCCATGTAGGAATGAGTAATGGTTTCATCATCCCCTTATAATTTTTTCCTTTTAACATTTACTTGATAATATACCAGGCACTTTTATGTATATTCAATGATATAATTATTTATATTGTCCGAACAATAGTTCTCTCATAGATCCTGATACATCTCTGTGCTCCTTGGGTGGATGTAGAAGGTCAAGCTACGTGAATCAGTCAACATATTTCCCTTTATCTCATGATTTGATGGTACGTATAGTCATGAACAAAATCATACAACTCTTTCATCATCAATTTTTGACATTGAGGATTTCCCATCTCTAATAGATTCCACCTTCTTCTGAATCCCCACATAATTTATTTTAAAATCCAGTATCTTCTACTAAGAAATGTTTAAGAAATATTTTGGGAAAGGAATGATTTTTTTCCTTTCCTTATGATTCACATGAAATCCTTTTTAAGTCTATGAAGGTTGTATCCTTCTCAAACATCATCTTTCTGAAAGCTTCTGTATCATTTCTACATAGATGAATTACTGATTTTTTTACTTCATAGAGAAGGTATTAGATTGAGAAGTCATAATACTAGATGAGCTGTGACCATATTCACTAGAGCATATTAAGCTCATTATGTTTGAATATATATTTCAATCTCTTGTGATTAATATATATTTCACACTTCTTCACATAGGGTTAATACCACCATATTCTCATTGTAAAGATCATAGCTTCCAACTCCAAATCATGCATGGGATAGTTTTTATCATGGACATTTATATTCCTTGAGTTATTGGATACCAATTTATCAATTTATATTAACACACAACCTAATACATTCATAAATTCATCACTTCATACTACGAAGTGTTGTCCACTAATGAGAAGTGTAAATACGGGTGCAGTGATAAGACTCTTTTTCAACTCTTTAAAAAAGTATTCACATTCAATGGTATAGATAGAAATTACTACCTTCTGAGTATTATTGGTTAGTTGGTTTAATAATTGTGAGATGTTACTAAAAAATAATTTCAAATACCAAGGTAGACTGAGGAAATTATAGATCCGTGTTACAGATTGTCACTTAGGACACTACTCAATTGCCTTTATATCAAAAGGGTCAATAGATATCCCATTTTCTGGTGATAACATTACCCAATAATAATAACTCGTCCATCCAAAACACACAATTACTACACTTTGATTATAATTTCTTCCTCCTCAATTTCCTTAGTACAATATTAAAATTCTCATATATTAGAATATAATCTATAAATAAAAATAAAAATTTATCAATGTAATCTCTAAAGATTATATTCATTAAGTCCATGAATATTTTTAGATAATTAGCGAGTCCAAAGAGAATCACTATGAACTCATAACGTCTATACCTTTTTCAAACGGTTGTATTATGAATATCATCCTTTTTCACTATAAATTGGTGATATGCCAACTAAAGTTCTTCCATAGAGAAATACTTGACCCCCCAAAATTGATCAAACAAGTCAAATATTCTTGGAAGGTGATACCTTTTCATTATCATGATTTTTAAGAGATTAGTATAATAAATTAACAATAAAATTGATCCACCCTTATTCTTGTTGAAGAGGAGTGACACATCCCAAGGTGAAACACTTAGGTGTATGAAACCCCTTTCTAGATTCTATTTTTAGATATTTCATTAATTCGTCTAACTCAATGGAATCCATACTCTATGGATTATTTTATATGGGAAGTGATCTAGGTAAAAGTACAATTTATAACTCATCCACTTGGTCATGAGGATGACCAAACAATTTTTTTTGGGAACACATCAGTGCAATCCCTCACAATGGGAAAGTCATTAAGAATAATCCTCCCACTTGACTCAATAATTTGTGTTAGATACTGTTTCCTATAAGGAAATAATATCCATAATTGATTTATTGATTCTAAAGGTGATTTATCACATTCCTTACACATATACATAATTGGAGGATGCATCGGGATAAAAAGACTTTCTCAATTTTCCAATAGTTAATGTTGGTTTTTTATAAGGATAACCAATCCATGCCAAATATAGCATCAAAATACACTAAAGGATGTGTGATGGGATTTTATAGGAAATTTATTCTACAAAAATTAACTAAGGAGTAGTTATATACTTTAGATGAAACAATTTCACCATTTTATGTTCTCACATATAACTCAACCTTCATATTTTGAGGCGGTGTTTGAATAGTTATACAAAAATTGAAAGATAAAAAGAATGTGTAGAACCAGAATATAGTATTACATTCACTATTATTGAATGAATACACAGCATAACAATCACCATTTGATTTTTTGGATCCACCTATATAATTGTGATTGCATATGCCCTTACTTTTATCATTGGATGTAGTTTCCATTGATTATCATCAAAACCCGTTGTCTTCAAGAATTGGAACACATAATTACCATGGTCCTTGTAGATGAAACACCATACAATAAGATGATTGTAGATTCAGACCTTTCTTTATTCTTTTTTATTAGTGGGATTTTTCACACCCTTTCATTAATGATTAAATTGAATCCCCTCTCTTGGACATTTGATGAATAACCTAACTCCCTTTTGACAGTTATAGGGATTCTTCTTCCCACAATTTTTACATGTGAAATATTGGATTTTATTTCCTCAATGGTATTTATCTATTAATACACCAATATAAATATCTATAATCCCTTTTTTATCTCCAATCCCACGTGAGTACTGAGAGTCCCTAATCTGGTTCTCAACATTAAGGGCACAAAATAAAATCTGCTCATACTTATCACTGTCTCAAATGAAAATTTGTTTTAAAAAACTTGTCTTATTATGTTAATAAAGTGATCCAAAATTATTTCTATTTCCATGAAAAATATAGAGGCGTATTGAGAGTTTGTTTTTAAAATTTTCCTCATACACTTTTATAGATTTATCTTTCTTTTGATTTTGTCTAATAAACTTCATCCCAATCTCAATACATAGAGTTTGGGGAAAATATTTATTGAAAAATATTTTCTCAAATTGTTAAAATGTCTATCGAATTAATTTTCTCTTTAGACTCCATGTTATTTATTAGTGTGCACAAATGACCAGATTCCCTATCAAAATGATAGACTTCCAGCATGAATTTATCTTCTTCAGAGCACTATAGTACTAATAATATCTTCTAAATCAAGTTAATACATTGTTCTGCAATAAGAGAATCATAAGATCCTCTAAATATATGTGGCAAATGTCATATAAAGTGGTCGACCATAATTTGTTATCACTACAAAAAAATAGAACATTAGAGGGGGTTATTTAGAGGGGGTTATTCACAACCCCCTCTAAATTCATTTTCTATAACATTAGAGGGTGTTCTTCACAACTCCTTTTAATCATAGAATTTAAACGGGGTTTACGACCCCTTCTAAATTTTTTATCATTTTTTTAATATGTGGTTGTATTTTAGAGACGGTTATGTTAAAACCGTCTCTACTTTAATAATCAGTGGTGAGAACCCTGAGATGCCATGACAGTAATCTTAAAGTAATGTCCTATGGTCCAGTTACATCATTCTGAAAGTACACAGATGATGTGTGACCATTAGGTGCTGGGGGATCATAAGCATTGAGACTTATTCTCATGAAGTTCGCACTTTATGATCTCTAGCTATTGAGATCATGAGGACAGAACCACTTAATAGGAACACCACATGTTTCTCGTGTCATTGTTCATTCCTATCTATGGACATGTGTAATGGTCTCCTGACTTGAGATCATTATCAATGAATGTCATTTAATTATGTACATTTTATATAAGGTCAAAACTATGGCGAAAAAGTCGTGGTGAGGTAGTTTGTATCAGGTACATCATTAATGACATGCCATTTATTGAATGATCGAGAAAGGATTTGTTACTTCCGAGTTCTGAAAGGGATATCTATGGCATGGTTGATTAGGATGGTTGCACCTTCAATAAATCCATGGCGATGGTAGTCGAAGGTAAGACCGTCCGGACAAATCAACAAACAAAATAAAGCCAATAAATAATTATGACACTAGTATGCATTCTGCTTTATTGAGATATCGATGATGAAGAGATTATATTACACGGACTGTGTTCATAGGAAGGCAGTCGTTTCTTTGAATTTTCCTTATCTCTCTAGGGGCCTCGATGGGTTGATAGACCCCACACTAAGTTGGTGGTATTATTCACTGTTATTAAGATAAGGGCCTAGAGGGTCACACACAATAGCACCTTGAGAATATGCCCTATTATGGGAATATGAATTTAGAACTTTGAGGGCCCCGCCAAAGGGTCCGAGCACTATCCAAGTTCTATGGATCACCAAAGAATAATTAAATTCATTAATTATTTGAGTTTAGAATAATTCGTTGAATTTATTTATAACATGTATTTACAAGTTATATAGTAAATACAAGTATTAAAATTATTTGAATGGATTTAAATATCCTAGGTTGGTTTAATATTAGCAGGAGGAATGAGTCGAGTTAAAGACTCAAATTTATCACATAATATATTTATATATTACAGGTAAGTGATAAATTGTAAATATTATTTATGGAATAATTTTATTTGTCATAAATAGTTATTTATATCACTTATATAGCGTGCGTCTATTACACGGAGGCCGGGAACTTACACCGTGTGTTTTAAACACTACCTATATAAGTGAGAGAGAGGCTCTCCCATGATTAATATTCATGTTTCAATATTGAGAGATTCTCTCTCCTCCTGGAATCTAGAGAGAGAGAGTCTCTCAAGCAAAGAATGATATTCAAGATCATCCATCTCAGATTGAAGCTCCTCCCTTTGCGGTGATCATCGCTGCGTTGAAGTAAGCGTCGAAGATCCGTGCTAGCACCCAGATCTTAATGAACAGTACGCGAGCAGATTCACGACGCATGTGTGGACGATCTAGAGGGCTTCGATGTTGGAGTCTTCGAGCAACGATCGCTGGCGTCCTGTGGAAGACATGCACACATCAATTATGAAAAAGTTAAATGTTCAGTTTAATTTTTCATGCTCTTTATAAACCTTGCGAGATCCTCGAACCGAGCTGGGACAAAATCACTGGAGTAGACAGGGATATGTCACACCGGTGAATCAAATATTTTAAAATCCTGGCCCACCGGCTTCCACCGCGCAGTCCTAGTACCCAACAGTGGTATCAAAGGGATCGAAAGGTTTTTCTGAATCAAAGAAATTAAAATGCATTAAATTTAATTGCGGGGTGTTAAAATGGTTCAATTGGATTCTACCGCACATCGTTTCATTTTCGAATGATCAAGTAACGCTCATTTGAAATTATTAAACGGATCGACGTCACAAGTTTTTTTGTTCACATGATGTTAATCTAAATTTTATTGGGGTAAAATTAAATGTTATATTTTATTATTGTAAAATATAATATAATATTTTATTATAAAATATTATTTTAAAGACTTGGGTCAAGTCAAGTCTAGTTTTATTTTTATTTAAAAAAAGGGAAGAAAAGAACCCAAAATGGGGTCTTCTCCCTTTATTTAAAAAAGGGGGATAGACTTATTTGTCTAAAGGACAAATTAAAATAAATAAAAAAATAGGAGGAAGACCCCTTATGGGTCTTCTCTCACGTGGCGTGCACAGGGGGTGGAAACCCTAGCCGCCTGGGTTTGTCACCCTCTCTGCCCGACCTCCTCCATGTCGAGCCACCTCCTGTCGGCCGCCACTAGCCGCGACGGACTCCCCTTCACCGGACCGCCCCACCCAGCTGCCCCGAGCCCCTGTGCCGACCTCCTCCTCTCGCGCCGGAACCCCCTATGCTGTACGACCTCCCTCTCCCTCCACCGGACCTCCTCCACGCAGAGCCCCCTCCAGTGAGCCACCTCGACCCGCGTCAGCCTACCCTCACGCCTGACTAGTTCCGTCTGGCCACCCCGAGCCCGCGCCGGACCAGACAACCGCCTTACCAGCTGGTCGAAGCAGCGGGCTATGAGCCATGTGGCTGGACGACCTCTTTCCCGACCTCCTTCCGCTCCCCTCGGACCACACCAAGAGATGCATCCACCGTAGGAGTCATTGGATGTCGTGATCACGCCGCGGTCACGCCGCGGTCACACCGCGGTACGCTTCCAGGATGACACCCCGCGACGGTATGCAATCTTTCTGGACTCCTCTCCGGCTCGAGGTAACCCTACATTAAATTAATTTTTATTAATATAGTTTTTTAAATTAAATTAATTGGTATTAATTTAGTAGTTTAAACTATTATAATCCGAAATATTAATTTAATTTAAGTTTAGAATTAAATTAATGATTTAATTTATTTTTTTGAATTAATATTAAATTAAACAAATGGAACCGATAAAAAAAATTATTTGAATTTAATTAAACACATTTAATTTATTTGAACACCCTCCCTTTTTTAGATTTATTGCAATTTAATTTTATTGAGATTTTACCCCGACTGGTCTTGAGAAAGTGACTGAACTGTGTATGTCTGGAATTTATTTATTTATTTATTAAATGTGTGCGATGATTGTAATATTTAATTAGATAAATGATGGTCTGTAAATTGTCTTTTTTTCAAATATGTATAAGGGTCTGTGCGTCCATTGCAGTAGTTGCATTTTGTAACCGATACCCCTTGCCTGAGTGTGAGTATATTTGTATTTTATGGTGACGATCTGAGAGGAAAACCCCACCATGTTGAGGTGGTAGTCCAGACAGGAGTTGGGTGCTTTGCACTAGGGCCAGCAGCAACATGAGTCATGTAATGACTTAGGTATGGATTCCCCTAGGTGATGATTGATCAGTTATTGATCTATCATTAGAGAATGCTCAAGACCAGTCAAAATGCATGATTTACTTTATGCATAGTTTATTATTTTATGCGTCTGCATGATTATTGCATGATCACATAGGATAGTAAACAGGATAAAATGCCTAAAGTTGTGATGAATAATATTCTATTGAATGTTCAGTTGTGAGCGCGACAACCCAGTTTGAACATAATTAATAGAAAAGGATTATATTATTCAATTAATATTAAAAATCCCTCAAAGATATATTAAGTCTGAATGCCTTCCATTTCTCACATCTAAAAAAACCGGATGTTTGGGTGCTCATCAGCCTCAGTTGAGAGTGCCTCTTACTACCAGGGCGTTTCCATGAGAGAAATGGGTCGACTTAACTAAAGTGAGTAGTCAAGGATTAGCCTTATCTAACTATCTATCACTTTAGAGGTAAGAGGTTGAGGGAATCATGTTCAGATTCCAAAATCTGGGACTTTTCTCAACAACACAAGGAACCACAAGAACAATTGGTTTGCCAGCATAGAGACTACCTTGAAACCCTCCATGTAGTGTCGTAGCCTTAGCTTGTAGACTACGAGGGAGGTTTCGAGGATCCTTTCCACCAGAATGCTCAAGCGATAGAGTATTCCAAATGTAATAGTGAGGGATATTAAGGTTCATTAAAATAGTGGGAGACATTAAATGGTATAATAATTTATTAATCATAAAATGTCAAAAAGTAATCAAGACAAAGTACTAACTGCTATATGTTTATCTGATGTAGATTCAAAATGGAAATCACCAACACCACAAGTACTTTATCACTACAATCGATTTTGGATGAAGAAAATATCCTAACCAGCAATAACTTCCAGGAGTGGTACAAGAACTTGCGCATAGTACTATTCCACGAAAGAAAGTTATATGTGTTGGAATCCCCAATTCCTACTGAGCCTCCTTAGGGAGCAAGCAAGACGGAAAAAGATAAATGGAGAAAGCATGTAGACGATGTGCTTGATGTACAATGCATCATTTTTTCATCCATGTCCAGCCAATTGAAAAAATGCATGAGGAAGAGGATTCCTACAAGATGCTTTCAAATCTCCAAGAACTATATGAGGAGAGGTATAGGCAAGAACGACATGAGATCTTAATTTCACATTATAAGTGCAGGCTAGCAGAAGGGCACCAATCCGGTCCTCACGTACTCAAGATGATTGGGTATATTGAGAGGCTTGAAGCCCTTGGGTTCAAACTGAACCAATAACTAGCATTGGATCTCATTATTGCCTCTTTACCATCAATATTTTCGATTTTCATTGTCAATTATAATATGAATGATATGAAAAAGTCGCTCCCGGGTCTTTTGGCTTTAGTTCTCCAAGATGATAAGGACATGAAAAACACCAATTCAAATGTCCTTATGGTGAACAAGAAAAACAAGGTCAAGGAAAAGGGGTCTAGGGCCAAGTCAAAACCAAAGACACCAATGCATCATCCGGAAAAGAAGCCAAAGATTTATAGGCAAAGTAATGAGCAGGAAGCTGTCTGCTTTGGATGTAGCAAGAAAGACCACTAGAAGAAGAATTGTAGAGGTGGGAAGAAGAAGCAAGCCGATTATTCTACTTCAGGTATTTTTTGTCATTTAATTCAATATATCATTATCTACAAGTTGGGTATTGGATACGGCATGTGGTTCACACATTTGTATTCATATACATGAACCATGTAGGTTCAAGAAGATTTCAAAAGGTCAAGTGGATCTCTGAGCTGCAAATGGCACAAGTCTGGCGGCCTTGGTAGTGGGAGACTATCACTTGACTTTACCAATTGGTTTGGTTCTTGTTTTAAACAATTGCTATTATGTACCATCTGTTACTAGCAACATCATCTCTCTGTCGAGTTTAGACACTATGGGTTTTTATTTCACGTTTGGAAATAAAAGTTGTCTCTTTTATAAGGATAACATATGTTATGGTATGGAAGATCTTAAAAATGGTTTATATATAATTGAACTAGAAAACTCAGTAATGGAATTCAATGAAAAAAATAGCCAACATGACTCAAATAATACCCGCCTATGGAACTTCAGGCTTGGTCTTGTAAACGAGAAGAGATTACGAAGATTACATCAAGAAGGGTATCTTGACTCGGTACAGTTAGAACCCTTAGATGTATGTTAAGATTGTTTACAAGGAAAGATGACCAAATCACTTTTCTCAGGAAAGGGAGAAAGAGACAATGCAGTGTTGGAATTAATACATACCGATGTATGTGGTCCATTTCTAGTAGAGGCAAGGGGTGGTTTTCCATACTTCATTACTTTTACTGATGATAATAGTAGGTATGGCAATATCTACTTAATGCGGTATAAGTCAGATTCCTTTTGTTTCTTTAAGGAATACCAAAATGAAGTAGAAACCCAACTTGGTAAGAAGATAAAATCACTTCACTCAGACCGAGGAAGAGAATATCTTAACCAAAATTTCATTGATCACTTGAACGAGTGTGGGATAGTATCCCAACTCACTCATCCTTATACACCACAATGCAATGGTGTTAGTGAAAGGAGGAATAAGACCTTTCTTGACATGGTTAGATAAATGATGATTCATACAACTCTTCTATTATTTTTTTTGGGATACAACTTGCAGAGAGCAGCATATACCCTTAACTGAGTACCAACTAAAGCTGCAGATGGGATTCCATATGAGTTATAGTATGGAAAAAAACCCAATCTGACACACATGCATGTGTGGGGGTGTGAGGAATTTGTCAAGACTTTACCAAGTGACAAATTAGCATCCAAAAGCACTATGTTCATCTTTATAGGTTATCCTAAGGAAACTAGAGGATACTACCTACATAACCCTTTAGATAGAAAAGTCATTGTGGAATGATATGCCACATTTTTAGAAAAGGATCACATTTATACTGGAAATAGTGGGAGCAAGACTGACTTCGATGAAGTTAATGCTCTATATGCACAAGAGTTGGTAGAGGAACAATCCCCACAAGAGCAAGTGGAAGAATAAATTGTTCCTGAGACACATATACTGCATAGGTGTACGTGAGAGGTTAGAGAACCAGAGTGTTATGGTTTTCTTATCACTGAGTTAGGTGACACAATAATCCTTGAAGATGATGAACCTATAACCTACAAAGAAGTAGTAGAAGTAAAAGAAGCTGCTATATGGAAAGAAGCCATGAATTCTGAGACGGAGTAAATGTACCAAAATCAAGTTTGGATTTTGGTAGACCCTCCTGTTGATGTAAACCAATTGGATATAAATGGGTATTCAAGAAGAATATGGACATGGATGGTAAGGTTAATAACTTAAAAGCAAGACTGGTTGAAAAGGGTTTCAGACAAAGTCAAGGCATTGACTATGATGAAACATTCTCACCAGTGTCAATGCTTAAATCCATTAGAATATTGCTTGCAATAGCAGGTTTTCAGGATTATGAAATTTGGAAAATGTATGTCAAAACTGATCTTCTAAATGGGAAGTTGGATGAAGATGTCTATATAAATCAACCTGAAGGGTTTGTTAAGTCAAAGAATTACAATAAAGTATGCAAGTTGTAGAGATCCATTTATGGATTGAATCAGGCATCAATATCATGGAATGTTCGCTTTGATGAGGAAATAAGAGATTTTGGTTTTGTCAAAAATGAAAGCGATCCTTGTGTCTATAAAATGGTTTAAGGGAATGCTATATTTTTCCTAGTTTTATATGTTGACAATATATTAATCCTGGGAAACAAGGTTCAAGTCTTACAGTCAGGTAAGACTTGGTTAAATGAATGCTTCTTCATGAAAGACTTAGGTGAAGCAACCTATATTCTAGGGATCAATATCTATCGGGATAGATCTCAAAGGATGCATGGACTAAGTCAAAGTACATATATTGACAAAGATACTCAAAAGGTGAAATATGGAAAAATCCAAGAGAGGATTGTTACCTATGTCACATGGTGTAAATCTCTCCAAAACATGTGTCCACAAACCCAGGAGGAGATTGACAGAATGAGTAGAGTCCCTTATGCTTCGGCAGTGGGTTCTATCATGTATGCCATGCTATGTACTAGGATTAATGTTGGATTTTCTTTAAGAAATGTGGGTAGATATGAAGACAATATAGGAGAGCTGCACTAGACAACTGTTAATACTATCCTAAAGTACTTACGGCATACTAAGGATATGTTCCTAGTGTGTGGAGGAAATGAGGAACTAGTTGTGAGAGGATACACTGATGCTAGTTTCCAGACAGATCATGATGATATGAAATCATAGTTGGGATACATCTTTTTCTAGAATGGTGGTGTAGTGAGGTGGAGATGCTCAAAGCAAGCTGTGGTTGTTGATTCTACAGCAGAGTCCAAATATATTGCAGCTTCTGATGCAGCAAAGGAAGCAGTCAAGATATGTAGCTTTATCTCAGACATTGGTGTTGTACCTAGCAGTGCAGACCCTTTTCCAGAATATTGTGATAATACTGCTGTAGTGGTACTTGCCAAGGAGCCTAGGTCTCACCAGAGGACAAAGAATATTTTTCTGATGTTTCATCTCTTGAGGGATTTTACTCAAAGAGGTGAAGTTACAGTTAGCAGAGTATCCATAGAGGACAATGTGACAAACCCCCTGACTAAATCCATTTCTTAGTAGAAGCATGATTCACATGTGAGAGATAGCGGATTGAAACCTGTTAGTATTTGGCTCAACTGAAAGTGGGAGTGTTGAAAGTGGGTTCCCTAGACCCAACTTGTATTGTACTTTGATTACTTTTACATGAATTTAGTTTGTTTTTATACATGTGTTTATCTTTCTATGATAGTGTAGATACTTTTGCATCCACTTTGTTTATGGAAATGTCCTTAGATTACCTATCGCATCAAATGGTTATTGCAGGTCCTAGGATATAATGAGAACCCTGAGATTCCATGACAGTAATCTTAAAGTAACATCCTATGGTCTAGTTACATCATTCTGAAAGGACACAGATGATGTGTGACCATCAGGTGCTGGGGGATCATAAGCATTGAGACTTCTTCTCATGAAGTTCATACTTGATGATCTCTAGCTATTGAGATCATGAGGACAAACCTGCTTAATATGAACACCACATGTTTCTTGTTTCATTTGTCATTCCTATCTACGGACATGTGTAATGGTCTCCGGACTTGAGATCATTATCAATGAATATCATTTAATTACGTACATTTGATATAAGGCGAAAACCATGGAGACAATGTTGTGTTGAGGTAGTTCGTATCGAGTATCCCATTAATGGAATGACATTGATTGAATGATCGAGGAAGGATTTTTCACTTTCGAGTTCAGGAAGAGATATCTCGGGCCTGGTTAATTAAGATGGTTTCACCTTCAATAAATCCATGGCCATGGTAGTCGAAGGTAAGACTATCCGGACAAATTAGCAAACAAAATAAATCAAATAAAGAATGATGACACTTGTATGCATTCTACATTATTGAGATATCAACGATGAAGAGATTATATTACACGGACCGTGTTCGTAGGAAGGCAGTCGTTGCTTTGACTTTGCCTTATCTCTATAGGGGCCTCTATGGGTTGCTAGAACCCACTCTAGGTTGGTGGTATTATTCACTGCTATTGAGATAAGGGCCTAGAGGGTCACACACAATAGCGCCTTGAGAATCTACTCTATTATGGGAATAGGAATTTAGAACTTGTTTGGCCCCACCAAAGGGTCTGAGCACTATCCATGTTCTATAGATCAATAAACAATAAATAAATTCATTAATTATTCGATTTTAGAATAATTCATTGAATTTATCTATAACATGTATTTACAAGTTATATAGTAAATACAAGTATTAATATTATTTTAATGGATTTACATATCCTAGGTTCGTTTAATATTATCAGGAGGAATGATTCGAGTTAAAGACTCACATTTATCACGTAATATATTTATATATTACAGGTAAGTGATAAATTGTAAATATTATTTATTGAATAATTTTATTTCTCATAAATAATTATTTATATCACTTATATAGCGGCCGTCTATTACACGGGGTCCAGGAACCTACACCGTGTGTTTTAAACACTCCCTATATAAGTGAGAGAGAGGTTCTCCCATGATTACTATTCATGTGTCAATATTGAGAGCCTCTCTCTTCTCCTGGAATCTAGAGAGAGAGAGTCTCTCAAGAAAAGAAGGATCTTGAAGATCATCCATATCGGATTGAAGCTCCTCCCTTTGTGGTGATCATCAATGTGCTGAAGTGAGCGTCGAAGATCCACGCTAGCACTCGGATCATGACGAACGGTGCGTGAGTAGATTCACAAGGCATGTGTGGACGATCTTGAGGGCTTCGTCGTCGGAGTCTTCAAGCAATGATCACAGGCATCCTGCGGCAGACTTGCACACATCAATTCTGAACAAGGTAAATTTTCAGTTTAATTTTTCGTGCTCTTTATATACCTTGCGATATCCTCAGACCCAGACTGGACAACATCACCAGAGTAGATAGGGATATGTCACACTGGTCAAGAAAAAATTTTAAAATCCCGGCCCACCGGCTTCCGCTGCGCAGTCCTGGTACCCGACATTTACAACCCCCTATAATGTAAGACATTAGTGGGGGTTCAAAACCCCCTCTTGAACCCCCAATGTCTTACATTAGAGAGGGTTCATAACCCCCTATAAATTAAGAGATCATAGGGGTTGTGAACCGCTACTATTTTCTTAAAAAAAATCACAATATATATAGTATATATTATATAGATATATGAATGTATATTTAAAATGTATAATATATTATCTTCATATAAATACGTAATATATATATATATATATATATATATTAATTGTGTACGTATAAATAATATATATATATATATGCATAATATATTTGGGTAAAATATAAATATAAATAAATAAATAAATATTATATAATATATAAATGTATTCAAATAAATATAAAAAATTACAAATAATTATATAAATATACATTTGTCTTTGTGTGTGTTTGATATAAATGTATTTATAAATACAGACATACATAATTTTATATAAATATATGTAAATATATAATTTATAGAGGTGTGAAAAAAATCTATATATATACATATATATTTATATTTATAAAAATATAGATACATGTAATTTATTAAATTTATTTAAATATATTATGAAAATAATGTTTATTTTAATAAAATTATTAATATATATAAATACGATAATATATAAATTATATGGGTAAATTTGTTAATATATATATGTTTATTAATATATATTCTTATTTTAATAAACGTAACATATGTTTTTAAATATATTGTTTTAATAATGTTTATTTTAATAAACCTATTATTATATATAAATATAGTAATATATAAATTATATGGGTAGATTTGTTAATATATATAAGTTTATTAATATATATGCATATTTTAATAAACTTATTATATGTATTTAAATATACTATGCAAATAATTTATATTTTAATAAACCTATTGATATATATAAATAGAATAATTTATGTATTATATAAACAAGAAGAGATTTGGTGAAGCGATTTAGGCGCAGGAAGATTTTGAAGGAGAAATATGGTTCTAACCCTCCTAAGAACTAAATTTTAGATGCCCTCATAATTTTCTGGACCTAGAGGAGACTGAGGGCTGGACCGAGACACATATAGAGGAGATCAGGGGATAGACGCGGAGATCATGGAGAATGGGGTGACATACATATGCGAACTGGGGTATAGACAGATGATGCTGAGACCGGGGGGATAGATGCAGATAGATGGAGATTTGGGAGACTGATGTAACTAGGGTAGATATAGGGGAAAAATAGATGTAGAGAATAGGGAGACGTGGGGGGCTGACAGACGTGAATAATGAGGAGACTGTGGGATAGACAACACATACACCCAAACATGGAGACCAGGGGATAGACACACAGACGCAGAGATCGGGGGGTGGGACACACAAAGGGATATGAGGACCCTGGGGACACGTAGAAGAGGGGGATTTTCTTCAAAAATCATTAGGGGAAGTTGTGTGAAAACCTCCCCTAATCACTCAATTAGAGGTGTTTGGAGTTACAACCACCTCTAATTTCAACCATTTGTGGTAAATTTTGAACAACATTACAGGGGGTTTAAACCTCCTCTAATGTAACTGCTACTAAATTTATAATGAATTTACCAAAACTTCCTCGATACTACCTATACTAACAGTAGGAAGTAAAAATAGTGGAGGTTCCTCATAATCGCCGCTAAAGTCTTTAGAAGGGGTTATAACACCTTAAAAAGTAAAAAATAACCCCTTCTATAGTGGTCATTTTTCTATAGTTTCTTTCTTAGGATACTGAGGAAATTGTACATGATTAATCTTATAATTTATAACCTGATCCAGTGGAACTTTTACTGTCATGAATTTATAATATACCCTTTCCATTATCTTTGTCATCTCATTGGGGAAATCATTACATTTCCTATCACATTGGTTGTTGGAAGGGGTTATCCTATTTCTCACCATTAACTAAAAAACAAAAAGTAAAATTTAGGGGGATTGAATATGTAGATAATGATCATATAAAAAGGAAAAAATGAACATAGAAGGTTAAAATTATAAATGAAAAGTCTATACTAAATTAATAATCCCTATGTTCCAATCTACATTGTCCATGGTTATAGAATTGTAATTATGGTTATTACAAATTTTTTCTAGTCCTAATACCCAAAAATTACTTGACTATCCTATGATACCAACTATAGTGACCCAATCCTTTTATAAATAGATCACATATTATGAAATTTATATAAATTGAAAACATGAAGAATATTTCTTAGGTTGCATTAAAAATATTCCACTTACGTGCTGTTTTAGGGGAAAAAATAAATAGTACCTAAATAGGATATTGGTATCATTTTTCCTTAAAACCATAAAAGAAATAAAATAGTTATTCATGATATATTTAGTGATTTTATAAAAATATTAGTGGTTTAAATAATTTAATGAAGTGTACATGATAGTGGGTGATAAACATAGAAGTTACCTTTAATCGAGTTTACTTATCAAGAGGAATTGAAAAGGGAATCTTTTAGAACATGTAATCACCCAAAAAAATTGATGAATTGAGATTAATAAATATGTGTGTTACATATAAATAGAATATATTATAATTATATAATATTAATTAAGATATAAATTGAGGAAACTAGAGAGAAAGCATAAACCAAAGGAAATATAGAGGTTCATAGAGATCCCTTACACTGCGCTTTCTATTATGTTAATGTTGTTTAAACTCATGTATAATGGTTTAAAGAAATATATTAATTTATAAAAGAACCGTATTCATATTTATTATATTTTATAAAATCCTTATATAACCTCTTACCAACCGCATATTAAAAATATTTCATTATTGCTTTTTTGGGTGTTAACTTCTCATTTTTCCATACATGTTTTGTCACGTAAGCCCCAGTTCATGTGAATGTGATATATATTAATCTTATAAAGAATGTTATTAATGATATTTTTATCTTATTTAATTATATAATACATTATTATAACCATCATTGATATTTTGATATGGAAAATTAGTCGTATCGCTTTATGGAGACGGTCAGTCGTATGTACGGACGAACAATGACATCAATACCTTAATTGTGAATGGTGTAAAGAGATTGTTGAAATATTAATTTTAAATAATAAAAATGATGTCATAAGTATCATATATATATTTAACTACTATTTTCATCATTATAACCATATATATAGTGTGGTGATGAAAAATGAATTACACTGTTATGTGGATATGGTAAGTTGTACGTATAGACGCACAATGATTTCATTTATCATATGACAAATAAAATAAGGAATATGGTTATCGCATAATCATAATAACATATTAGAATATAGATTATACTATATTTATTATTTTATTATGGGTTTTGGAAATAAATAGTGTGTATAAGAAGAACTAAATTTGAAAGAATTGGTAAAGGCGATTACCTCTTCTACAAATAAACTCCTTTATAACTTATCTTAAGGGACCTAGAGTAGGGATTTTGGAAGGGTCAAAACCACACTAACTTAAAAAAATTATTTTTATATGTGAAATTGGAAGATATTGGTTATGCTAAGTGGATCAATGTGGTTTAAATAATTTAAGGAAGGGATGTCGTTTTACAATTGAGGCGATGTGCACTTTTGGAATTTATCAAAATATTAAAATATAATAAGATATTCTACATCAATGTGATTCAAAATGTAGCATAAATGCACATGAATTCTATGTTTTAGTATATATTATTATATTTTCCCTTATTTAATAAATTAATGAATTTTAAATAATATAATAATATATAAATCCCATAAAATATCATTATTGTCTTCTTTAATACTATTTAGTTCTATGAATTTACAAACATCAATAAAACAAGTAAAATTTGAACCAACTAATTTATTATATCCAAAATATTTCATGATAATCTATTTAATTCGTTTATCACTTTAAATATATCAAATTATATTTATTTTAATATTGTTAATATCATTTATTTGATTTTTCTATTAATTGAATAACTACTGCATCCTCATTGAGTAAGAATTAAGGAAATTATTTATTCAAAAGAAATTAAAAATAAATTATCAGTATTAATATAAGTCTTTTATATTCAAAAACAATATTTATAGTATAAAATATCTTATTAATAACACTATAAAAAAATTATACTTATTAAAAACATAAGTGTGACATGTTTGACTTTTATTTCAATAAAATACTATAAAGGTCGTAATATTATTTATGTGGCCTTAATTGGTCATAAATTAAACCCTTTAAAAAATGTGGTTGAAAATTACTCATCAAATAAAATGATTTCACGTGTTTCTGTACTTTTATAGTGCTTATCATATTATTTTTATTCTTAATTATGTGATTATCCTTTACCATGGTCAAAAAAAATTACTATGTTTACTATTAATGTTGGCAAAAATAAATGGGGCCTAGTTAATAAATTTGTACAAAATAATTAAAAATAATAAATTTATTTTTAAAAATTAAAAACATAGAAGTTAAATAATTTTATTTAAAATTTAACCGAGAAAACGTAAAGAAAAATAGTTTTTTGAAAAAATTCCCCTTTTGAGTATAAAATGTTTTTATATTAAAATAATGTATAAAATTAATTTAAAATAAAAAATAATTATTTATAATCAAAAGGATCAAATTTTATTTTAAAACATATCAAAAAGAGAATTTTACTTTTTAATTTTTTTCGAAGAAAATACAGTTTTCAATATAAATCAGTTTTTTCACTTTTAATTAAAATTTCAAACTATTTAGAAAATTTTAAAAAATTAACACTAAAATAATTATGACCAGACGAATTAAAAACATGAGGTTATTTAAACTTGGTGTTGCGTGAAACAACAAGTATTGAAGAAATCAAAATATTTCATAAAAACTTGAGGTTGTTAAATGGAACTTTCAAATAATAGTCTTTATGTGTTGGATTTCCCAATGAAAGTAATGAAAATTGATTACAATTTTACTTAACATTAATCATATGACACCCAAATTCAGTATCCCCTCATAGGTCTTGTAAATGAAAAATTATTGACTAAATTACTTGAAGATGAATATTTAGATTCTTTTAAACTAAATCAACATGGTGTTTTTCCAACATGTTTACTTGAGAAAATTTCCAATACCCCATTTAGTGGGAAATGTGAATAGGATAATGATATTCTTGATTTAGTTCATACTAATCTATGTATAACATTTACAATTGAATCAAGGGGTGGGTATACATAATTCATAACTTTTATTGGGGATGTTTTAGATATGAACATGTCCATATAATGAGGTATAATTTAGATTATTTTGATAAATTCAAAAAATACAATAATGAAATTGAGAATTATCTTGGTAAGAAGATTATGAAACATTTCTCAGAATGTAGTGGCGAATATCTTAATCAAGACTTCAATGATTATTTATAAGAGTTTGGGATACTATCTTATGTCACTCACATTACACACTTCAGTGAAATGATGTATGTGAAAGGAGGAAATATACCTTTTTAGACATGGTGAGATCAATGATGAGTCAAGTGAGTCTTCCATTATCCTTTTGGAGACATGCATTATTAATAATATCATATGTATGCAACCATGTAGCAACTAAATTGAAATACGGTATATGATACCAATTATGAAATGGAAAGAAACATGTGTTGTCTTATATACATGTCTATGGTTGTGAAGCATATATTAAGGCCTCTTAAAGTAACAATATTGTACCACATGGAAAAAGTATATTTTTATACACTAATACAAAACAATATTTATCCAGTGCTAGGGATTTAACAGTGCTAGTTAAAAGTGCAGTTAAAGAACCTCGTTGTCAGTGCTAATTTATTTTGTTAAAGGCCCAACCTTTAACAATTATTTTGAAAAAGTTTTTATAAATGTGATTTTTATCAGTTCTTTTAAAAAAGCACTGATAACAGGGGGTATCAGCAGTACTAATAAAGAAACCCCCTTTATAGAACTTTTTTAGTAGAGATGATAAAGGTATACATAAAAAATTATATTTCATTAAAAATAATATATTAATATATACATATATTTATATTGATATAAATATAATAAATCTTTTTAAAATATGTTTTAGATAAGGTAAGTAGGTATTTACACTTTTTTTTAAAACAGG
Source organism: Viscum album (assembly GCA_963277665.1). NCBI lineage: Eukaryota > Viridiplantae > Streptophyta > Magnoliopsida > Santalales > Viscaceae > Viscum > Viscum album. The sequence continues at coordinate 1,361,699,966 of OY728143.1, read as the reverse complement.
CTGAGATCCTGCTAAGAAAAGATAGACCCCTATATTAGAAGAAAAGAAAACTTACACAAGTCTGAAAGAAGAAGATTTACAAAGACCCTTCCAATAGAGAGGAAGGATATAATTTGGCACATGATCCAACCAAAGATAATCATTACCATTCACACCCTTATTATCAAGCCCATCTGACAACAAATTTGCCTCTCTGTAAACATGCATAAAAAAGTGATCCTTTGAGTAAAGAGAATCCAGGCATCTAATCCAACGATTAATGAGCTTCCATGACAGGTGAATGGACCCAGTTCGTAAAGCAAAAACAATAGCCCTAGAGTCACACTCAATCCAAATCTTCTCCCAACCTCGTGCTCCCACTTGCTCCATAGCCACAATAACACCAAGCAACTCTACATCAAGAGCGGAGGAAATACCACATGAGCCATAAATACATCCAAGAGAATTCCCCTGATAATACCTAAAGATAACACCAAAACCAGAGGGGCCTGGATTGCCCCTTGAAGCACCATCAGAGTTAACATTAATCCAACCACATAAAGGTTCCTTCTAGATGACATCCATTGTCCCAAGAGGAGGGCGAAAATTACCTTTAATACTGATCCGATTCAACACAGATAAATCATGAATTGAATTATATAAAAACACACCTTTAAGTGTTTCCACCTCACGCACAGTAGCAAGGATACCTTCAAGACTAGCACCAACCCGAAAAGGTTGTGACTCATGTCTGAATTTGTTCCTCGAAGGCCAGATAAAATGAATAGTTTCCTCTGCTGCAAATTGAAAAAAATTCCATATTTGTGGTGAAAATTTCAGAAAATTCAAGCTCTTAATAAATTCACATATTCAATTGGTTTGAGGCATAAAAACTTCAAAAATATCAGCAACTGCCATCCTCAACACTGAAGCTGCTACACAACTAAGGAAGAGATAATCCACATCTTCCCTATACTGAGAGCATAAAGCAAAAGTATAGCAAAGGGATATTCCACAGACCTGTAAAAAGTCATCAGTTGGTAATTTTTTATGAGCCAACCTCAATGCAAGAATGGATCTGGATGGCCTCAAGAACATCCCGTGAAGATTGCCAATCCATTTCAAATCTTATGAACTATCAAAAGAGTGATTATAAAATCCTTTAGTGAAAATAGATTTTTAAATAATTTAAATTGATATTTTTAATTCATAATTTTATTATTACTACTAAGTAATAACCATTTAATATCAATTTAAATATAAAAAAATCAAAAAATTATTAAATGATCTAAAATAATTTTAAAATGTAACTTGAACATCAAACATGCATATGTTTTGTTACATGTGTTTGTTTGGGCTCTACCACATTTAAAACTAAAGGCTGTGATGATCTCTATTCCCTTAGTGACCCAAGTAAAAATGTGTCCTTTTTTTGAGGAAACAAATGGACCATAAGGCCACCAAAATATAGATTTTAGTTAGGGTACCCCGATTTTTTAACATTTGATAAATTTTCAGTTTTGTTTAAGGGGGTCTTATTGCCTTTTTTTGGTAGAGACATGATTTATTACTAGGGATTACATTCATATTGACATTATGGTTTTCAAATTAACCAAATAATATCTCACAAAAAATTCAAACTAGGAATGCATTTGTAACTCATTTTCATGCATTGAGTAAATATTGAGTTAATACCCAGACATCCTTTTAAGGGTTATTACCCCAAGTTTTAATTGTGTTAGAGAATATACCTAGATATTTGTATTTGAAAAGTGATATAATTTCTAGGAAACAAAATACTTTATAAATTACCAAATGTTTAAGATATTTCCTATATCTAAATTTGTCTATAGGGTTCTTGTTGATGGTTTCTAATAATAATCTATAAAAATGACTAAACCATACTATAATACCAACATAGGTGACCAGCGAATCACATATAAAAATATTACATAAATTTAGATTAATATTCAATGCATATGATTGTAGAACACACTCTATAATTGTAAATTATTAGTTTATTTTGAGTATAGATACAATATTAACATATTTGATGAAATATCATTAACATATTTCATGAAATATCATCAAAATACCCCATAATATTTTTCTCACAAAGAACCCTTATTAGAGATAAACAACTCATTTATATTAAACCTATTCTTAATAAGTGGTGATATAATTAAGTGTATGACAAAATGATCATATCTTATGAAAACAAACCCAAACAGTCATAGACCATAATGAATTAGTCATGTAATAAGGCTAGTAAAAACAAAAACATGAGTAATAAGAGTATGGAAACATCAACAATCAATTATGAACCATGAAATATAATAATAATGATAACATATAAGTTAATATTATACACATAACCATATAAAATTATTTACTTATTTAAGGAAAAAAATAAAATACCTTCATAATATAGAGGGATGATTCCTATAAATGACTATGTTCACTCTCATTAACTTTTAATCCTTAGTGGATAAAGTGTCACAGAGGATTAGGTTTACTCCACATCCCCTTACATAATATCTCAAAATATGTGAAGGTTGTTGAAATCTATTTCAAATCTATATATTTATAGGCACATCTATAAAATGATTAAAACATATATATGTGTTCCATAAAATCCTAAAAACATTCATTATTCCATCATATCTAATTATCCCATGCGAAAGAAATGGGTTTCATAATTTTTTTTCAAAATTTTATCATAAGAAATATATATATAATGAAGTTTAATTATATTATTAGTGTATATCCTGAGTAAAAAAATAATCAATAATTTTTTTTGACATTGATGAAAAATAAATATTTAAAATAAATATAAATATTCTTTGAAAAAGAAGAAAATTACTTTTTTCTTTTATAAAATTTAAAAAAACTAAAAACTTAAAAAATAATATGAATATGATATTCTTTAAAAAAACATAAAAACTTGTAAGTTAATATTTTTAAATGATAATAGACAAGAGAGTGGGAAAATCCATTCATTTAGAAAACATTAAAAAGACTACATTGACACTTTTGAAAAATGTCAAATATAAACCATAAAAAAACATTGTATTTATTACTCTATAAATCATTTAAAATAAAGTGAAATATAGTTAAAAATCACATTATAAAATCATCAAAGTATATATTAAAACATTATTGAAACATTTTAATGATAAAGGAAATGGAAAAAATATATTACCAAACAAAAATGAGAAATAAGGAAGGTTTTCACTAATAACTTTATTTCGGAATTTTCTAGTACCAAAGAAAATGAAAACGGAAAGAATAATTGTTATTTTAAAAAATAAAAATATAATAATAAAATTAATGTGTTTATTGAGATATGTTATATACAATTTCCCATGATGGAAATTAAAGCATAAATAATCTTAATATAGTGAGATTATAACATAAACATTTACATCAAGAACCTAATTTCATTGAATGTGCTCTAAGATCCAATGTAATAAATGATTATATATTAATGATAAATACCACAACCACATAAAAACATATATTACTATATATAATTCCCCTATAATTTAAAATTACACATTTATTTATAATTATTTAATAAATTCAATTTTTTGGTGTCAACGATTTTTTTCATGCACGTTTCCGTTTGATAATTTTTGTCCTTTTACCATGGTTATGATATTAAAATATTAATAATTTCATAAATTTAATTTTTTAATTATTCAACCTTTTATAACAATCTATTGAATAAGTTCTTTAAAAATTTGATACATTGTTCCTAGAGGTGGTCTTGTGCACATACATGAGCGATTTATCTAATTTCAAACAGATGGGAGGGAATGAAAATATGTAATATTTATTCTTTATAAAATCATAATTAAGTCATAAATATCATATTAATTAATTAAATCCACCTTAATTTTCAAAAAATTTAGGATGTGATGAAAAATAAAATACATTGCTTCGTAGAGAAGATAGTATGTACGTACGCATGAGCGACACTTTCATTTTCCCTCGAATGGATGGTAAATAAATAATTTTAATTCCATTAAAAATGATTTTTTTTAATCTTAGTGATTTAATTATATTAGTATGAGTATAATATTCTTTGAGGATGTGTAATAAATAATAAACTTGAACAAACCTGGTTAAGATAATTACCTCTTATATGTTTATGCCCATTTTGATTACACCTTAGGCCTTTTTGTTTGGTCTCTTTGGAATACCAGGACCTCTAGGATATGTTGAGGATATTTGTGAAGATATTATTTAATCTACTATGTTCAAGGTGTGTGAAATCTTTAGGCGAGGAGGTTCCCTTTTATTAGTGAGTGGAGTGGAACCCATGTAAATAGAGACAACATTAGGGTAATATAAATTCATTTTCATTGGAAAGTGGAAAAATAGGACCAATTTCAATCATAATTCAAATAAGGGAAAATTAAATTCAACAAAAAAATTTATATATAAGGCATAGGGATATTTTGAGGCCTCAACCCTCTATTTTAACCTGTTCAACCAATTTTGACTTATACTGAGGTCACAAACATTTTACAAATGTAACTTATTTTTATGATTAAAATAATTGATCTTATAACCAAATTTTTATTTGAAATTAATTAATATTAAGTATAATTTTTATTATTAAATTTATAGAGGTGCTAAAAATTATATTTAATATATTACGTGCAATGCATTGAAAAACGGTATTTTGTAAAATGTATTTTAATCGTAAAAATGAAAATATACAAAAATGAGGTATAAAATTGGTCACCTGCAAATTTATTTGATTATGAATAAAAATATAATATTTTTATAAAAATCATAGAAATCTAAAACTGAATAGATCATTGTTAATATATAATTAATGAAAAAGGACTAAAATAGTTTTTATTAAAATAAAATATACCTGGGTTCCAAAATGTAACGAATGTGTTATAAAATTTTGAAAATTAGTTTTAAATTTTTTATTTCATTCCTAAAATAAGTATTTTTTCCTGAAAAATGTTTCAAACATTTTCATGTAAAGATTAAATCATATTATATTATTAAAGTTAAGGATTAAAAAAACAGAAATTTTCACTATTAAAAATCTATACTTTCATAAAAACACCAAAAAAAATTCATAAGCTATTTTTTTTGGATTAATCCATAAATTAATTTCATTTTAATAAGTTAAATTATAAAATTTGGAAATTTAACTTTTTAAATTAATCATATATAATATAAAAATATAATTGTTTTAACAACACATTTTTATTAAGCCATAAAAAATTAAATTAACATTACATATAGTTTATTAATAATTATATGGATATTATTTATTTATATTACTTATAATTATTGGAATTTTTTATATAAATTTTATTGATATCATTTTCTAAATAGTATTATATTAATCAAAATTAATTATCTGTACAATATTTTTTATGAGATTAATTTAATTTTCAAAATTAAAATAGAACCCTATTAATGTTACAATATAATTTATTTGTAAAATTATGTTTCATTTAACTATCCTATAACTTATTTCATTTTTTATTATAATAAGGTTTTACTGAATTTGTTTAGTTTTTCATTCATTAAATTCTTTGGAATGCATCATATTTATTTTGGAAGAAAATATATTCTAAACTAATAGGTTATTACAACAACACGACACAAATATAATTAAACCAAAATCTAGAATCCTTGAAAATAAAGGTAAAAGTAAAGAATAAAATAAATAGGAAAATTCCATACCCAAAAAGACACCATGGGTGACACATATCATATATCCAATATAGGTCTATTCCCCTCCACTTATGAATTATATTACCTTTAATTTCTCGAAATCATAAAAAAATCATGTAAATATATCCATCGAAGAACTCATACAAGGTTAGGGTATGAACTAAGTAAGATTTCCCCAATAAATCTAATATATATACATGCATCATAAAATCCAATAGATGCAATTTTAATGAACAACAATAAATTTACATATCATTATCAGTAACATTTATTTGAAAAATGCATTTCAAATCCAAGATATAAAATGGATTCATTAAGAGAAACAATTTTCTAAAAAATACCAATAAGGTATATTTGATTAAAATAATTTATAAAACATTCCCCACCCCTAATGTCCTTTTATTAAACTCATTGTTTTATCATATTCAAGGGAAAATCAATGTTTACCCAAACAAACTAGAATTTTTGGTTTCTTGAAAATACACTCAATAAAATGTTTTTAACAGTATAAACTATTGAATTCAATCAACTACTAACTAAATTTCCCAAATGTGATCAAAATTATCACCTTTTTTACATTCCCAAAATTAATCCCTCTACTTTCCCATGATAAATATTAAGGTGAAAATTTTCATCCCAAAACATTAAGACTATTGATCGACACAAAATGTCTTCTAATTATCTCGAGTTTATCAAGGAAGGGGCTTAGATATTTTAAAATAAATATCAATAAACAACCATTTTCACTCACACAAACCATGAAAAAGAATCCACTAAACCATATTTGAAATATTTATGAAACTTTAACCCTTCTTAAATACATTTTTACAAACAAATTTTTGTTGTAGTTCCAAATTTTAATCAAAATAATGTAATTTCACAAAAATGAAGAAGATTAAATCATTTAAGGGAATAATTAATCATCAAATAATATTGGTTTCAGTTAATATATAAATAGTTTCAAAGACAAAAAACTAGATTAATTTTCTAAATTTATAAAAGATACTCACCTTTACGATCCTTTCAATGTTAACCAATAATTTTTATAACAATAATTATATATAAATCACAATTCTAAATTTGAAGAACTATGTCTACCTATTATATAAATTAGTATTGCGATATACCAATTTAGAGTGTATATTTTCCAAAATTATGTTATTTCCTAGAGAAACTCCCAATATAAGAGTGATCTGTATATATTGAGTGGAATGGTCTCTATATAACATGGAATGGAATATAAGTTTATCATTATATATAAAGTGTAAATGTATAATAAATAAAAGAAAATAGTTCTAGAAAGTGGTATAAACCCCCTGATATATTTTGCATGACATGATCCAATAATTGTAAAATTCCCATTTGAAACATAATTTATGAGAAAATTAAAAATAGGGGTTTAAGGAATTTATCCAACCATGGATAATGAAAATAATTTAGATTAAATATATATAAAAATATTCAATAAACAGTTTGATTTATTCTTATCCTATGATCATTTATCATATAACCTTCAAACTAAAAAAATTAATTTCCATTAATGAACAGTGTAGAGAGGACATAAATGATAAAACTTTTCGAACCAAACTTATATATAAATATATATATATATATATTTAATTATAAATATAATTAATCAATTTTTCAACCGTGGAAAATCAATTTAATGCGTCAAAAACTCCATAAAATCCTCTAATTTCCTATATAAATCTATAACATAATTATCCAAAATTATATTTTTAGAATCAATATCACTTCTCACACTTTTATAATTTCACCCATTAAAAACCCATTTAAATTTTGGTTTCTTCATCAATAAATTCTTTAGTGTACTCACACTAAAATTATACTATAACTAAAGTAAATTTTTACTATTCTTAATAGTAATATTAACAATGGAACATTATACACTCATATCACCAAAATTATCTAATTATAATTTGAATTTTTATACTAACACTCTGATTATTCATGTCAACTTAGAATCCCCTATAACATTTTAAAAAATCATATCAAAGAGAAAACACTCAATATATTCCCGTGAATTAATTCTACACATCCCACAATTACATAACTCTCATAATCACATAAAATCAATCATAATAATACATGATTTAATATTAATATTTAATAAAATTTCTATGTTAAACATGACCTATTAAATAAAATTATTTCATTCCCCATATCATTAAATAAACTAAAAAATGGTTTATATAACAAAAATTATTTTTATTGATTCTATTTTTATAAAGTATAAAAGAAAATTGTATGGATGTTATTGATGATTATAATTAATATTTATTGTTTGTTTTATAGATTTTTTAATTTTATCACATATTATATTATTAAGAGATTTAAAGGGAATATAAAAACATAATTACAAAGATATAATGTTTCCTAAATTTTTATTGATTTAATTAATTTTATGTTTTTACCATTTGGAGGATGGTGAAAATTATTCTGGTAGTTGTGATAGTGAATAAGATACATAAATTTGTAAATTTTAAATTATTGAATCATAATTTAATATCAATATTCAATTTTCATAAACCATTTTTAATCATATATATAACACATCCCAAGAGAACTATTTCCACAAAAAAGACACTATGATGAATTGTATAATGATATTTATTTACTATATCATTATCTTTATTATGTTTGATTTGAGTTATTTTCTTAAAAATCAGTAATGGGAAATAACTGTATTCTTCTACAACTAACCCACCATTATTTTTCATTGATTTAATCAATTTAATATCATTTTAATTTTTTAGTGTTTAAAAATATAAATTTTATACTTATTTATAATGACATATTTTGAAAATTACAAATTTTTTATTATATTTCAATGATATTAGTTTAATTATGATCCCTTTTATAAAATAAAATATTGTGGTTAATTTGAATTTTTATTATAGGATATTGATTTTTTGATACTTTTGTATAATGGGATATTGTTTTTATTATTTTATAATTAATTTATTATGTTGAAATTTTACAATTAATTTAGTTATCTTTTTTAGGGATTTTATATTAATATAAAACACATTCCATATGTATACACATATAATAAAACATATATAAATATTCAAATTCTTTGGAAAATGCTTCTAAAAAGGTAATAAATGGAGGTTAGAGGTACTTATAAAGTTTTTTATTCAAAATGTGTGTGTGTGTATGTGTTTTTTATGATATAAAATATGATATATATATATATATATATTAATAAATATACAAACTAATGTAATTATTTTTTAAATCATATTGACGTTGTTTATTTAAACCATGGTCAAACAACATTAAAAATAATTATACCATTTTCATTGTTTGAAAAATTTGGCATCTGTTCATTCCTATATACATGGATAGAAAAAATTAGAATTGGTATTATTAAATCAATAGTATTTAAATCATGTTAGTATTCCTAAATCACTTCAATATTTTTCAAACCATTATAGTAGGCCATATATTGCGATGCTTCATTGAATGTTTTTGTAATAAACCTACTGTGATTTAATTTTAATTCCTGGATATGAAAACTATGCTAATACCGTTTTATGTGGTTCTATACAATATTTCCATGGTTTTAAGCCATCTGAAAACAAAAAATATATAAGATAAATATTATTTCAATACATTGTATTATTTTTCCTAAGTGAACATTCTATTCACTAAAGTTGTATATAATTTTTGGCTACACAGATCACTTATATTTACATTTTTATTCCATCATATGGGAAAAATTCCATTCAAAAAGTTTTCATAATATTCAATAATGAAGAAAATTTCAATAACTAGATTAATATTTTATAGGTACTGATACAAAATTTTTTAATCTATATGGAATCAAGAAATTTATATATGAGTTGACAGTTACCAATGCAAATGAATTTTTTTTATTAAATTGATAAATATACATTAATAAAATAGATAATGTGAAATTAATTTCAAAGGATTCTTGATAATATTAATCCCATTTAATTAAATAATTTTAAATGTAAATTAAATATTCTATAATAAATGATATTGAATGAAAATCTATCCTTATGAATAAACACATTTTCACAAGGGATTACCATGGAAGAATACCATGAAAGTAGTGGATAAATATCCTCTAAAATTATTATTATATAGTATTAATATTTAATTTGAATTAGAGATGTGAATAATATTCATTGTAGAACTACAGGATAGTCTAATTTGATATTAATGGTGCATATGTATCAATAAAAAGTGTAGTTCATAAGGAATTAATAAAATTTAGAATAGATTTATCATTGTTTTCCTAGAAAAAATCCCCCTCCCACCCTTGTAGAAATATCATCTCAATAGTACCAAAAATATATGGCATGAATTTTGATATATTCATATTGGTTTTTCTATATTGAGGGAAACAATATTTTAAAATTTTTAGATACACAAAAAAGTTTTTAAAATAGAGGGATCTGAGAAAATATATTGAATATTATAGAAAATTAATTATACTAAAACTGATACAAAATCATAACCAAATAGTAAGAATAAACTAAAATTATATTCTTATAAAATAAATAAGATAATTGAAGAAAAAAATGATGAAACTCTAACATAACTTATAACTTACTATTAAACTGATAAAGGACTCATAAAATGTTTAAAAAATTACGTAGGAGAGTCTTGAGAGTTGTAATATGAGAAAAACAATTTTAAGAACCTTTATAAGGAATATAAATGGGTTGAAAGGAGGTTATTTATAGTTAACCTTGCATATTTGTGTGTTTTAGTACCTAGAATATACACATTAAAATATTCAAATTTAAAAATTAATAATTGTTTTTCAATGCAAGGTATTAGATTACCACCATATGATATTTTTTTTTGAAAATATATTTTTAACTAAATTTCAATCCCATAAAAAACTAAAATTAATTTTTTGGATAAACTATATAAAATTTTATTTCATAAATAGTTTTTTATGATAAAAATATGTTTTATACTTTTAAAAAACATATTATAGTTGTTAATTTGAGTATACAATTTGGAAATAAATTATTTAATCAATAATAAAAAATTTAAATCATAATTTTTTATTATTATTACAAAATTTTTATAGTGAATATAATCTTATCATATATCATATACATATACTATATTTTAATATTCACCAAAAAATTTAATTGATCTATAAAATTAAATATAACCAATTCTTTACTATTTGGAATATAAATTTATCATTTATTTTAGAAAATTTATATTTTTATATCCAAAATTTAACTACTAAATATATACATAAAATAATTAGTTTTAGATGTTATAAATGTTATAAATATGTATTATATTAACATTTTAATAATCTTATTACTTTTAAATAATCTATCTAATATAAATTACTAGGTTATTTAATGGAAATAATTCCCTCAAAATATACAATAAATTGTCATTATTTTATTTTAAAATTACTCTTCATGTTTTGGAGTTTAGTTCTCTCCACAAAATTTCTATCCAAAAAATCATTTTTTATTAGGTATCTTATTTCTTTTACCCAATTTTTTGGGATCTATGACAATAAAATATCATGTATTTTAGTCATTATTACTTTTTTTTATTGTAAAATATTAATTACAATAGTTGTGTTAAAATTATATATATTATTTTGAATTATATCCTAATGTTACAATAAAATGTTTATTGGAATACTCATATAAGTGGATCATGAAATTTAATTAATTCCTTTTAAAAAATCTCTTTATTTATATGTCTATGTTATTGTGGATTTTTTCAGATGTTTATCATTAGTATATTTTATATTAAATAAATATGTAACCATTTAATTATTTAAAAAATCATAAACAACTACAGTATGGAAATTTAAATTTATACATAAAAATTAAGAGTGGTCATGGTTTTGTGTTTCAATATAAATATTTGGAAAAATTATTTTAACATTATAGGAATTGGAATCAATTTTCTCCTCCCATGAATCCACATTGACACAACATTATATAAATAATAAATAAAACATTTCATGAAATCAATATGATTTTGTTAAATTATTATAACCATCCTATTTAATTCTTAGATGATGTGGCAATTTTTTTTGTTATATAATAAACTGAATTATAATTATAAATGATGATGAAATGTGTTATCATTCAACAGTTACTTCGAACTATCCAAATCAATTAAATTGGTTTTGGGTTAGATCAATCATGCTTTAAAACAGATTCAGATGTTAATGATAATAACCAATTCAAATTTTGGTAGTGTTCGAGTATCTGTGGTCAGATACATAAAAACATAAAATGTTATATCATTTTTTTATTAAAAATAAAATGATAATATATATATATATATATATTAAATATGGGTGTTAGAATACTCCTTGAGTGCAATAACGGTGTGTGGTGCTATGAAAGGTAAAATCTAATCCCTTCTTTCTAATTTTTAAATAATTATTATCACCCTATGAAAATTTATACAAAAAACATATCTCCCCCTATATTTCACTAACATACATACAACCTAAAACCCAATATACTTATGACCCAAAAATAAAATAAAACATTATTTATTTTAAAAAATATATTATTGTTCAAATGGTTTCATAATTTTAAAAAATATAAAATTTCAAGGATTAATACATATGTTTGGATTTAAATGGGTATTAAATTTATTATTCATGTATGGGTTTCATTATTTTTTTCAATATTAAATGGGTTTAGTTTTGGTTTTGGTTATACATTTCTTAATAGGTTTTGGGTTTTTCAAATGACATTTTTATGGGAACCTAACCCATTTCCATCCTTAACATAGACAAATAATTTTGAAAAAACTATATAAACTATATATGTACATAAAATTTTTAGGTATTTTAATGTGTTTAAATAAATGATATATATTATAAATATGAAATATAATTTTGATATTTTAGTTCTATCTTAAGAAAATGAGTATTCAGTTAATATTAAATTCATACTAAGTCAAACAGTGTGTAAAAAAACAAGATCTTTTATAAAGGGTTCAATTCATGTAAATTTTTATTAGTAAAATCCCTTTTCTAAAATTAATATAATAAAAAAATCATACTAAATATATTTACTTTATGATTCATTAAATATTAAATTAATTTATAAAAAGACATAAATTTTATGATCATATTGAATAAGAATCATAGTCCTTTATTTATAGAGGATGGAAACCCTCATAGAAATCATCTAATAGAGAACAACATAGATTATATTAAAACATGATTCTATATTTGGAACTTTAATAAACTTAATGGTGTACTCATAACTTTTATTTCTATGGATTAAATATAAAATCTAGATAAATGTATAAGATACCCAAACTAGGTATTAATCATGAAAGACTGATTACCTGAATTCTATTGGAATGAAATTTAATAATTCATGGAATACCTATATTTGACCATAATATTATATAATGTAAATATATTTATAGAAAATATATAGAACATTATCAATAAATTATAAAAAAATAAAATATTTTTTCAAAGAGATAACCAATATTTGGGATTAAAATTTTAAATGATATTTCTCTAGAAGGTGGACCGAAATATTATAGGATATCTACAACTAATGAAACCGACATAAATGGAAAACTATACCAAATGGATAAAAAAATATATTTATTAAATATTTTTATAATTGAATGTGTTTATGAATGAACCAATTAATTCAAAAAATATTAAATGCATTGTAAATATTTTTTTATTTACTAAAATATTCTATGTACTAAAGAAATATCTAAGAGATTGGGGAAAATGTTATCAAAATTTATTTTAAAAATCATTTTTGAAATGGAAAATTATCTATATTATTTAATAAAATAATTTTAAATAAAATAATTATTAAATAATTTATATTTATGACATAATATTTTTATCATTTAAGGATACAATATATGGTGTTTTCAAAAATATTAAATGTTCCATTTTAATCATCTAAAAGTGTAAATTAAATTTATTATTGGTTTTAATATCTCACAAAGTATGGGTGGAAAATATATTAATCATAGTTAATATTATAAAGAAATTATTGCGATTTTTCAGTTAAAAAACAACACAAATAGAAAAGCACTTATGAGTACCACCTAAAAATTTGATAAGTAATTATCAAGAAATATTTTATACCAAAGAATATTTAAAGAGATGATAGGATGTATTCTTTATCTCTCTATCAATATTCTAAAAATATTTTTCATCACATATATATATTCAATTTTTTGGGATAGTACTAATGAATTCCATAAAAAATATTTTAAAGGGTTATTAGTATATGTGAAAGGTTTTTTAAATCATGAATTTAACGTCAATAGAAAAAAAAATATTAAATTCAGTATATTATGATTTTCTAAATTTTTTTAATTTAAAATAGGTAAGAAAACCAATAATTAAATGTCTCACCTAATAGGAAATTCACTTTGAAGAAATATTTTTTTTGGAATTAAAAAAAAATATATTGAGTAAATTATTATATCATGTTTTTTCATAGATCCTTTAGATAATTTGTTTTTTCACTTTTGGAAATAAATTAAGAAATGTTTTTATAATTTGTCACAACTATTCTTAAATTAAAAAATATAAAAACCATATAGATCACTCTACAACAAAATATATAAATTTTAGATAATAATTCACAATTGATCATCATAATTAAGTTAAAATATATCATGATTTTTTATCATAAGGTACATATTTCATATATATTTTTGACAAAAATATTATTTCTAAATCAGTTTTATTTCATATTTTCAATTTACTAATTATGAATCTTCTCAGTGTTATTTATATTTTTAAAAACAATCACAATGTTGAAAGTTTTTACTTATATCATAAAATTAATATTAGTATGGATTATTTCTTAGACATTTTGTTCATATGATTTTTCCTATAATATGATATGATATAAGATATTTAAAATATTTAATCCTATGATAATCCCTACAGTAAAATATGATATAGGTTAATATTTTCTTTAATTATATGATATTACTTTTCATAATATCTCACAATATTTTTTTTCTATTTTTATTATATGATATTGAAATATTTATGTCCAAAATAATGTATAATGTGTTATACAATATACATATGTTTCCTTATATGACTTCAATGTTTATCCATATAATATGAGAAATCATATTGTTATTGGGTATATCCCCAATTCAATGTGAAATATAAATATTATTATTTTATATATTATTAGATGATGGGTATGGTGAATTTATGTTACATATAATTAAAAATTTAATTGTCAAAATAATAAAAAAGTATTGGGATAATTCTAATATATTATAAAAATTATAAGTAATCCATTATTTGAAAAATCATTATTAGGGAATTTTTAAATTGAAAAACATGGAGATAGTTTATTAAATTATAAATGAGTGTTAAATAATGATTTTTGAGCTTATATGTAATTATAATACTAGTTAATTAAACTCCATTGATCATTAATCCCATTTTTATGTCCACTTTTACTTTTAAAAATACTATTATGTTTTGAAAACTAAAGAGATTTTATATTTAAATAGGTATAAAAATATAGAGTTAAAATCAATTATATTTTTATGGAAAAATTATAAACGTGATTTAAGAGGATATTAAAAAGGGGTACTGTTGAAATTATATTATTGAATTATGATTTTCATTACAATAATATTTTAATATTTTTAAATTTGACAGGGAAATATATTTTCAATTTTATGATGTGATTTATGTTTTCCAGTTTTGTGAATAAAATCATGTGTTAGAGTGATAATTACAGAGTTGAGAATATTATCACATAAATACACATATTTATTTTTAATGAATAATTATTTATTTATTTAATTTCATGTAAATAAAAGTATTTTTTATAAATTAAGTGGATGTGGGGGATTTAAATAGATGATGTAAAAGGTTTATTTTTAAATTTATAAGCTTGGATATTTTGTGATCCATGGAATTTTGGGTATGATTAATTATAACAAATATGACTATTTTTTTGAAATTATTTTATGCTATTATGTGGAAAATCATATTATTTAATGAAATGTATTTATTTTTATATAAATATATTGTTATAAACAGGAATAATTATTGAAAAATAATTTGTTAAAATTTTCTTTCATAATTATTTTTTTGTGGGAATTTTGTTATATGTGGGAAAATTTTAGTATGATACAAATATAATCTATTAATTTATTTATCATGGATTTATATTAAAATTAAAAAAAATTAAGTTTATTTGGTATAAATAGTTTTCATATTTTTTGATTATTTATTAAAAATGAGGTGGTTTTTTTAATAATTATGATATAGTTATTTGATGGTAGATAAGATTTTATTTTTAAATTATTTAATATGAAAACTACATTAATATCTAATGGGGAGGTTTAATGGGAGATCCATTAATATTCAAAGAATTAATTATTGTCGGTTGAATCAAGTGTATAAATAATGGGTGTTAGTGACACCACTCCTCATAAACATTTCTCACATTCACATCTGCATTAAGAGATATCATTTTTTTATCAATGGCCTTATTCATTTCAATGTATACTAATGAGGTATGGTGGTGATAAATAGTAACCCATGATGCCTTTCACAAAACCAAGTCCTATTAGAGGTTTTTCTAGAATGTGATGCTCATTTTAATCACCAATTCAGAGAGGATTCATGAAAATAATGGTTCTTATGATTAAATTATTTAATAGAGTGGGTTTTTAGAATGGAATTTTAAACTTGAGAAATATAGTTTTTCATGGATTTTAAAGAGAATATATACTTGAATATAGGATAGAGGGTAAAGTAGGAAAATAAGTAATTTATGTAGTTGGACACTATGACCTTACATGATAACATTTATCATTTACTAACATTGCATGAAGAATTATCATGTTTTATTTGTGGTATAAATATATTAAAGTAATAATCTATCTTATGGATTTCATGTAATTCATTATTATTTCATGTTTTAAATTTGTGGAGAAATTTTAACATCCATGGACTAGTTTTCATTTATTCTTTCATTGTTGGTTCAAGGATGTTTATATTATAGTTTGAGAAGGAATAATCATTTTTCCTCACATAAAAATTAGTGTTGTGCGATTAAATAGTAGTGATGAGAAATTTATTTTTATTTATATAAAAATATTTCGGTGTAAATCATATCAAAAAAATGGTTTGATTTATTTTATATATGATAACACTACCCCAAACTGAGAATTTAGGGGTAGTTTTTTAGCAGTAGTTTACTAAAATATTACTAATTTTTTTGTAAAATAATTTCATAGCAGTTTTATATAAACTGCCTCTTAAATGTTATTTTTTTACCAATATGACACTTTCCCCCTCCCGTGACACCCTTGAACCCCCTCCCCTGACAACTCTGACCCCCACCCCACGGAATCCCCGAAAACCTAGCCTCATCGCCACCTATCACCATCCATTGCCATCACTCACCATGCCTCGCCTCTCTGTTCCTCTCTTTCCCTCACCACACCTCACCTCATCATCCCTCATTGTGCCTAACCACCCCTTGCTGCTGATCCCAACCCCCACCTCACTGCCCCTCAAAGGCCGAGAGATGATTTCAAGTGAGATTCCCCCTCCTCTCATTCTATATTGTCATTGTCTCTCTATACCCCGATTTACTTATTTTTTGATAAGGTTTTGTGATGATTTAATCTAATCATGGTTTTATTCCCCATTGTGATGGTTTTTTGTCTAAAATGGGTATAAGAGGACACAATTTGATGACTTCACAAACATGGATTTAGTTTCAGGGATGTTAAGATACTGAATAATTTTTTTTTGGTTTTTTTAAAATTGGATGATATTTATGGTTAAATGGTTGTTACATCAATGGTTTTTTTCTAGTATAGTGTCGAGAGTGCTCTATAGACCATATAAGGGGTGTTGGACATGTGTTTATTACGATACCAGTTCCTATCAGGTTTTCTATCATTTATGCATATTTTTTTAAATAAAATATATAATTATAATTATTTATAGGTACTTATTAATGTTATGTGATGTGATGAAAATTTTGAGAGTTGATATAGACTCAGATGCAACATGGATGAGATTGGATGAGGTATGCTGGAGTATGGTTTAAGTTCTAATGTAAATATGGAGGTCGGTGGTCCCTACAATTCAAGAAAATATTCTGATTTTTTCATGAATTACCACTATAAGAATATTTAATAGACTTTGGGTGAATTTATAGGGGAATATTGTTATTCATTAAAGAAGATATAATGGTGTTGGGTCTTCTGTACTTGAGAGGGTTGTGCAATGTAACATTCGTAGATGAGATCGAAGAACCCTACCTATATAGATAATGTGGTGGGATGTGATGTAAATATATAACCATACCTAGTTCCATAAAGAAACTGTATAAGGTTTGTATGCCACCCTATCCATAGTTCTTATGTATGGGGTATGAATTGGTATGATGGAATAGAAAAGGAAATGAGTTGGATTATGGAATGTATTTGATCAATGTTCGATCGAGTTTAGGGTTTCTTTGTAAACATAAGGAGACCTGATGTACATGGAGTCGTGATGTCATAGTTATCACATAAAATATAATGATCTTGTGTGAAATGTTTATTTTATTCCACATGTATACAGGATTATGATCGAATATACTAGGGGAAGATAGTAAGGCCCTATGGAGATACATTTCTTACACCATTCACAGGAACCCCTATGTGCATGCATACCTTATATTTAGACTTCAGATAAGCACATCACATATAGTGGACAGGTCTTATAAATCTTCATACATATTTTTAGATATGGTGTGTTGAGGCCCGAGGATGGATGTAGGTCTAGATTTCTGGTGTATTATTTTTTGGTTTATTTTACATTTTCATCATCTATTGGGTGATTAGTGTTTGTATGTACATATGAATTATTCATGTAATTTATTATATAATTTTTTTTATTTTATTATTTATATTTATCTGTGGTATATGTCATGGTTATTTTTCTATTATAGTATACTCTAATTTGATTTATTTCCCCCCCCCCCACAGAATATGGATTAGTACCGTGAAACGAGTTTGTAGCCACTTTTATATGTGTTGTAATGATTGAGGTATGTCGATTCTCTTCTCATATGATGATTATAGAATATAGAATTACAATGTGACATCACAACATTTACTTCATGTTATAAATTGGGTAGATGGAAGATGGGAATCTGAGGAATTTATCGAATCCTTTGATAGACCATATATAGGTGAGTCATAAAAACCTTTTCAGTGGTAAGTCCCGGTATCCATGGGTGTTGGTTTTTTGTTATTTTATTTTTCTTCTACGATTGAGTTTTTTATAGAATATAATGTACTTACAGAAGTGGTTATTTTAAATATTCATCTCCTCTATCATTAGAATGAGGCCCATGTGCATGCACAATATTTGGTATATATTACTTTCATGATATATACACGAATGAATTTAATTAGAATTTTAAAATGGGATTCAGTTATTTAAAGTGTAAAAAAATATATAAATTTCAAAATTAATTAACCTCAAGGAATTTCTGTTACATGATTGATCCCTTAATAAATATAATTATTTATAATTTTGGTTATTAAACTCCTGAAGTCATGAAAATTGATTCTATATCCCTTCTTGTGTATTTATACAAGAAAAAGTTATTTAACATATTCATAATTTTTTCAACTATTACATATGAATCTATTTTCCAATTTAGTAACAGTTCTATTTCTTAATTTTATTTTAATAATGTGTAGGGACATTGTGATATATTTGGATAATAGTTGGATCATAGTATCGAGGAACACACCTCATTATGCTAAGTGTTTGGAAGAGTTTTTATATTTTTCAATTTATAATCAATCCATTTATGGGAGAATAAATTATCAATGTCCTAAATGTAAATTTAGAAGATGGTTAAAGAGTGATGATATTTATGAACACTTGATATTGAAGCAATTCCCTACTCAATGATTGTATTGGATTTGGAACAGATAATCGAACGTTGTATAAAGGTTGAGCACTGATGTCAATCCACAGTATGAGCTCCCAAATTCGTCAACAATGGAAAATGAAATAAAAAATATTATAAATGATGCATTCGTCATTGCAAGACACCAACATCAACATCAAAACATATCAAAACAACCAGTTGATGGTGATACAAAAAGAGACATGACACGTGATGTTTTTGAGACTGTAGGACAACCAGATCAAGATTTTTGCATATCATTGGATCCTACTCTTGATTCTATGGAGACTAATATATGAGAAAACTTCACTGAGAATACAGATGCATTTCATGTTTTAGTTGATGATGGAAATAAATAGTTCTATAGTAGATGTTTGAAATATTAAAAACTATATTTTTTGCTGAACTGGTACCATATCAAATGCCTATGTGGAATTACAAATAAGGTGATTTCCATGATATTAGAATTGTTTCATGGTTCATTTCTTGAATTAAAGATCCATGAGTCTTTTTATGATATGAAAAAAGTTTTTAGCCAGCTTGATCTGAATTATACAAAAATCCATGTGTGTCCCAATGACTGAGTGCTTTATTAGAGAGAGGATTCAAGAATATTAGATTGCAAGAAATGTTTTTCTTCTCGATGGAAGTCTATGGGTGATTTTGGAAGTATGAATCTATATACTACCTTGAGAAATACAAAAATGGACACACCTGCAAATGTTTTGCATTACATTACATTAAAGACTCTATTGCAAAGATTAATCATGTCATCGATAACTGCAAAACACATGAAGTGGAATTTTTGTAGATAATAACAATGATGGGTTAATGAAATATCCAAGAGATTAAAAATCATGGAAGACATTAGATTAATTACATCTAGATTTCTCATATGATCCTAGGAATATTTGACTAGGATTTTCTGCTGATGGATTTAACCCATTTGGGACATTTAGTACTAGTTATAACATTTGGCTGGTTGTTTTGAACCCTTACAATCATCCTCTTTGGATCTGTATATAACAACATCATTTATCATTTCGTTGATTATTCTTGGAACGAAAATACGTAGAAATGCTATTGATGTATACTTGTATCCTTTAATTGATGAATTACAAGAGTTATGGTGAAACGATGTTGAGACATAAATTGTATATTCTAGAAAAATATTCAAAATGAAAGATGATCTAATGTGGACCATTAGTGACTTACCTAGAATTGGTAATTTAGACGGTTGGATCACCTACATGGGTTTCGATTGTTCTATTTTTAACTTAGATTTTGATACTGAACATCTACCTCACATTTGAAAACGGTGATTCTCGTGTCATCGATGATTTCTCGATGCATCGAATAGATTTCGAATGAACATGTAAAAATTTAATAGTTTCATTGATCATAGAACACCTCCAAAGTTGTTAACCAACTCTGAAATATTGGAACAACATGGAAATGTTGAAACAGAATTGGGGAAGGTGCATCATTTCAATGATATTGGGAAACAACTTCAATTTTCATCTTAAAATGAAATCAAAATGTGTCAATAAATTAATAAAATTATATTCTTCAAACATTCATATTTGGAATTTAATTTGTTGTGGCATAATATTGATATGATTCATTTTGAGAAATTTTTTTTTAATTTGATCTTCACATTTCTTAATGAGAATGAAAGTTAAAAGGATCATCACAATGATTAGAAAGACTTAGAAGCAATTAACATAAAGCGTGATCTTTGTCCAGATGAGAATAAAAAGTATGCTCTTGAATTTTTTGCAATGAAAAATAGGGATAAAGATAAATTAATTTAAATTTTAAAACATGTGAAGGTATCTAATGGGTATTCAAATAACATATCAAGGTGTGTTGACTTAAAGCATCATAGGTTACATGGATTGAAAATCCATGATTCACATATTGTGTTGCAGCAATTACTTCCATAGGCATTGCGTACATTATTACTTGAAAAGGTTATTGATGTTGTACTCCAATTCTGAACATCATTTAGATAACTATGTGGGGAAACTCTATATACATGTCATCTTGGAAACCATCAGGGGAGATTTGTATTGATACATAGTGTAATGGAGACGATCTTTTCTCTGTTGTTTTTTACTGTCATGATGCATTTAATTGTGCCTTTGGTTGAGGAAGGTAAATTTAGAGGCACCATTCATTATCGAAGGATGTATCAAATTGAGAGGTTCTTTATTTATATGTTTTTAATTTCAATAAATAATTCTTGGAAATTCATTAAATACATAATTATGTCTTTTATTTTATTTCACAGATATCCTGGGAATTTTAAATCATACGTGAAAAAGAAAGCACCAACAAATGGCTTTATTTCTGTAGGCTATTTGGTAGAGGAGTGTGTTAACTATTTTTCTACATACTTGGATGATATTGAGACAAGATTAAATCGAGTTGGATATGTTAAAGACACATCAACTCAATCTAAAATACATGGGAAATCAAAAATCTTTCATGATATTGGCCGATCAGCTTAGAGAAGCTCAAATGTTACACTATCAAAAATGGAATTATTACAGCACATAGATATGTTATACTGAATAGTGAAATTATAAATCCATTTATTAAATATTTGAGGATAAAAAAAATAAGAGGATGAGCATGAAATGAGAAATATCTGAAAAATCTATTAATAAGGAGATTTTAAAATGGTTTTCACAACATTTAAGTTCATAAATATTGGAATCAGTACAAATATTAGGTTAATAAATGTATTGTGTAAATATAATAATTTTTTTCTTCAGATCATGAATACTGATACTTGAGCAGATTTGTTATAATATTTTATGTTTCTTGCTCGAGGTCCTCTAAAACAAGACAAAAAGTTTGACACTTACAACATGAATGGATTTAGTTTCCATTCTATTGATCTGGAAGAGGGTTTGAAAAAAATAGATTAGTGGAATAGTAATGTTTTTTGAAGTGGAGTATTATATAAATTTGATGAATATTATCGAATTAAACTACCATGTGAATTTTTATTTGTTTTATTCAAATAAAATTAGGTGGATATTATCATGGGTGTTAAAATTTATTACATGAAATTTACTTCTGTGAACTTCTATCACTTGATGGATGTTGGTTCCCCTGAACTACATGATATGTATATATTATTATTGTAATAAAAAATCATATTTTATATGAAATATGTCTTGGATGAATGTTGGAGTGTAGTTTCTCATGTAAAATAAAGAGACTTGTATGATATGGGCGATGAAATAGAATATTTAACCTCGGACATTGAATCCCATCAACATCAAGAAGTGGACTTATTTTTTCATCATGATATTGAAAATATTAGTCTTTCAAGAGTGGATGAAGTATATTAAGTAACTATGGATCAGGAAACCAACATGATTGAAGGAGAAAATGATTGTATGTGTAGTTATCCATTCATTTATCAACCACCCATGTCATTTTTGTAGTAATTTATTATCATTATTATGTATATTTTTTAGTTATGTGCATCTATTAGCATTTATATTCCTTTTTTCTTCATTATTTTTCCAAATAAATATTTTGAACTTAATTTTATTTGATTAAATGAAAGGACTACCAAGGAGCATCCTGGTCAAGTGCACGTGATGGGATTGGGATTATTACCATCTGAGGTCTTTGGCCGAAAAATAGGGATTTCAAATGAATATTGGTGGTGAGAAGGTGAATCAGAAAACATAAAATCATTTAGTTCACACACTTTTATTGATTTTAATCTTAAATATAAATATGAAATATTGATTAGTTTTCAATATAATCATTGTATAGGTTCTAGTAGAAGGAATTATAGATGGAGATGGACAGGGTGACAAACAGATTTCATCCTTAGGAAATGATTAGTGGAGAGGGGTTGTTCATATATTAGTACATCCTATGTGGTTATTTTTTTATCATTTTCTTATATTTTAGATGGGATCAGGACAACAGGTTCCTAATTTTTGTGTAATAGAACCATATGTCTATATGTTGTGTTTTAACTGGATATGGAGATTGAAATTTCATTTTGATCCTATATGATGTTTAGTTTCTTCTCTATATTTTTCATATTAGTTGATCTAACTATGAAATTCTACTATTTCACACTTCTTTTTATGGTTCCTTACTAAGTATGTTTATACTCACACCCACACGGTAATTTCAGGTATGATTTTTTTTCTTATACGGACAACTAGTAGATGGTGTCTTTAGTGGGCCTAGTATTTATGGAACATAAGAAAATGGAGGCACTGACCAAGTTTGGTGGTCAGACATAGGGATTCTG
Source organism: Viscum album (assembly GCA_963277665.1). Taxonomy (NCBI): domain Eukaryota; kingdom Viridiplantae; phylum Streptophyta; class Magnoliopsida; order Santalales; family Viscaceae; genus Viscum; species Viscum album. The sequence continues at coordinate 1,361,676,014 of OY728143.1, read as the reverse complement.
AGTTGGTAAATTTTCTTCTTTTCACTTTCAGTTGTTTTTAGATTGGGAAGTACTTTCCTTCTTCTTGGATAGGTATGTATTTTACCCTTGTCCTTTCCCAGATATTTATATATCTCATTATAATATATTTACTATAGGTTAATATATGAAATTTTTACATCAAGAGGTTTTATTTTATTATACCTATGAATTATTTCATGGAGTTGACTGTGTGTGTGTGTTCACATACAATAGTATAAATCCCCCCACTTTAGTGATATTTTTACTCTGTGACTGTCTCTATCCCTTCAACGATTGGGGGTGAACATGTGGTGTCACTGTCAGCTTACTAGTGTCCCAAGTATGGTCCCTCTAGGTTAAGTCATGACATAAAACCCCGTGGTTTTTTTGAAGACCATTATCTCTATCTAACCCCAGCCATTATAGGAAATTCTATTCCCTTTTTCAAATCTCACATCACGACCCAGTCTTACTGAACATGGATTGATCTATGTTATATCTCACCAAACTATGGTCCTATATCATATATCTATACAATTATATCTCAAGCCTATAACATATAGGATAAACCCTATTTATCAGAACCTCTATTCTATTAGTATCATCTTGTTTTCACCTCCTTAGTTAGAGCTCAATCATGATGTGTTGGGTGATCTCCCTTTTGGGAGATTTTTGTGCACTATTTGTGCATGAACCCTATTTTTTGAGCTCTATCTTGTTGGACTTGGATAGGCCATGGAGATGTAATCAGGTAACACATACTATGTGGATTATTATAGTTCTAAGAACATAGAGGCATCAATATTGCTTTTTTAATCTCATAAAGTAGTAGGATCAGTGTTGGAAGTCATAAGATTCCATAAAGTATTTACCCGTTGTATAAATCAATGTAATTTGTAATCCATTCTTGTGGAAGTTTAGAACATTTATGGATATTGAGGGTTATTTCCCTTTTGGATAAGCATTTCTTATTGTTTTTGAATCATTAAAGTCCCTTTTGATGAAAATAGTATCGATGATGGATGGTTTCATATTGAGTGTCATTTTTTATTATTAGACTAAATTATCTTTTTTTTAATTTTTTTGTATTTAGTTTTAACATCTAGAGCCTCATTTTAATGGAAGTAAGTTCATTATTTATATATAGTTTTAAATTTATTAAATTTATATTTTCCTTGGAAATGTGACGTGTAATAGTTTAAAGAATCAACGTACTTTAATTGATAAATGTATTGATTCTTTCAATGTATTGAAAAATTTATTATAGATTCTTTCATTGTATTGACTCTTCAATATATTTATGTGTTATTTATTATTTTAATGTGTTTTGTCTGGTTTGATTCTTTCAATGTATTGAGTAATGTATTATTTCTTTCAATGTGTTATTTTTTTTAGTAAATGTGTTGATTTATTATTTTTTGGTGAAAATCAATGTACATTGATTCTGTAGTTTTAACATGCATTGTTTTCCGTGTACGTTGATGATATATTTGATGATCTGCTAAAAACATTAGTGTTACTATTTTGTTTCTCTAGTTACTGGTTTTGGGGATGCAGAACCTGCAGCTTGTTTGTTTTTGTAATTCATGATATAGCGTTGGTTGAAACTGCCACAAGATATAGGGTTTTTAGAGGCAGTTTGAACCACTTCTATATTATATTATATTTTAGGGTAGCAGTTAAAACTGCCTCTAAATATGATATTTATTTTACTTAGTGTCTGTTTTATACATACTAGTGGAAGTTTTTTACCGTAAAACTTTCATATGTTTGGAGTGTTTAAAAACCAATGCTAGATCTCAGGTATTTTCTTAAGAGAAAACCGCCGCTAAAACTAAAAAACAAACACCGTGAAATGTGAGTTTTACAAAACTTTGTAGAAACTGCCACTAAATGGAAAGAACTGCTTCATGTTGAATGTTGTCCGGAATTTTCATAATGGGTTTTTGAAACTATCATAGAACCACCTAGCGGTGGTTTAAACTACCAGTAGATAAAAAATAGTAGTTAAATATGCATTTTGTTGTAGTGTAAAAGTACCGCTGCTAAAAGGGCATTTTGACATAGTGTAAAATGAGTTCAATTTCTTAAAAGTAACTTTCTGTTTTTTTGTTTTTTTTATTAAAATAGATTCGATTGATGCTTTGTTTGAAATTTTGGAATGAGGAGTATTATAAGAAATTTTGGAATGGGTTTAAATTAATTATTTTTGCGATATTGGGTTTCAATAAATTCTATAAAAGTTTCTAGTCATGAAATTTATAAATTCATTATAAATATTTACAAAATAAACTTTAGTTAAACTGTATATCAATTGTATATAAATTAGTTAGTATGATTTATTTAAAATGTGTCTTATAACTAGTGGTTAATGGCCTATGGTGATAACTATAAGTTATCATGGTAATAAATTATATATTTATTAGAGAAATAATTTATTCCATTTAATTTCATGTATGAACACAAGAATTATCTTATATAAAATTAAAAAAGAGATATAAATTTGTGAAATATTGGATTTTATTTCAAGAATTTAATAAATTTATTTTCTAATCCCTTAAATAATGATGAAATATGATGATAACATATAGATTATATTTTAAATATAGATATTTAATTATATATTGTTTCACTAATGTAAAATTGCTTGATTTAATTAAGTAATCATGATTTATTTTGGGGAGAACAATATCTAAGACCTTGGTTTCCAGTAAAAAACATCATCAGGATGTTCAGTGTAATTTGATTGATGTTTTTAAATTTATTTGATTGGTTTATATAACGAAAATTAAAATATGATTTCATGAAGATCAAATATAGTTTTATGATTTCTATATCAGTGGTTCATGACCTCTAAGTAGTAGACTAAGAGAATTTATTAGTTTTTTTAAATTTAATTAGACATTAGTAGTATAGTTTTAAATAATTTTATGATGATTGATTAATAGAGGTTTTGAGGATTATCTTGTTCCATATGTGGAATGTTTTTAATCATGTTTTTTTATTTTCTATTTTATATTTCATTTGGTGGAGTATTGGAGAATTTTTTTATTGAGAATTATTTTTTCTTAAGGGGATTAATTTTTTACCCTTCAGTTCATTTAATATTAGTGTTTCATATTAGATGTTGGGAGAAGTGAACAATGTGAATTATGTATTTTTTTATTTTAATTTTTGGTTTATTTATCATCTTTATAATAAAAACATTCTTTTCCTAATTATACTTTCTTATGAATTTTTTTTTTGGGTTTCTAATAATTATATTTTAATGGAATTTTGGTTTCACCTTTTATGTTACTATCCAAGTTGAGTTTGAGTTTTTTTTCATTAAAATGAGAATTGATCATATTTTTAATGGAAAAATATTTTAATGGTGGGGAAAAGGAAAATAACAAGATGAAACAATATTTAATCACAATTATTTTTTATTTTTAATTTTTATTTTTATTTTTTGATATAATAAGAATAATTATTATATTTTTTTTTGGATTTAGGGTTTTCTTAGAAATAATAGTTTATAATTTGTAGTTTTTTTGGAAATACATGTGTAATATCATGTTCTGAATTATTTTTGTTGGTCGGAGTGGACACTTAAGAGGGGGGTGAATTGAGTTCCAATTAAAATTTCTGTTAAAATATTGTCTAGTTAAAATCCCCCGATTTATAAAATAATTTAAACTATAGTGAATTTATACAGATTGTAAATGTTCACTTAGCTTCTCAAAGATTGATTAGGTCTTAGTTAATTTAACCACAAGGTCAAACTAACTTTTTAAGCTAACCTATTGATTTACAATAAGTGTAAACACTTGCTAATTTAACTATCAAAGTGGCTTAAAAATAGTTTTTTATTTCAAAGTAATATTAGCGGAATAAATAAGATATATGTAGTATACTTTAAACTTAAATAAAAGATGCAAAACAGATAAAAAAAGAGGTTCAGTCTCATGCCGAGACTTAGTCCTCTCAAATATATATATATATTTGATCCACACCCTGGATCGGGGTTAACAACAGTTTTACACAACTGTCCAGGACATGCAGGGACCTCTACCACTGTTCTTCATGGGAAACAAAACAAAGACCAGGTCACACAAGGACCTATTCCACAGTTGACGTGGGTAAAAAAAAGTTAAGAGAATTTGAGTGAGGATTTTGATATCCTCCAGTTCAGTGCAGGAGACAGTGTGTGTAATGATATACATTTTACACCACACTTCTCGAATGTTAATAAATAAATCACATAGAGAAGATAGATGAGAGTTTAGAATGTTCTAATGATTATCAATGTAGCTTTGGACTCGTTGGATTCAGAAGGAATGCTTCTAACTTCTTCTCTGGTTTTTCTGTTAAAAAAACAGAGTGTCGTAGTTCAGCTTGTCTTGTTCAGGTGTGAGAACGATCTCTTGATTCGTCGTGTGTTCTTTAGGAGTATTGGATTGCACTCATGAGAGTTCTTTGGAGGCCTTTTAATGTCCTTCTTGTTCAGGATTGTTCTTCTTGTTTAGCACAGTGCACTCAGGTGTATGTAAGTTCTTCGTGTTGTATATTCACACTTGCACACCGCTTCTCTTCGTGTTTCGTTGTTTCTTGTTGCATTACACGTGTACTGCATCTCAGTCTTTGTTATATTCCACGAGTTCTGGCAGTAGGAATGATTCCCTTTTCATAAGTTTGAGATACAGTTTCCTGACATGCCAACAACTATCATTAAATAAAATTAATTTCATTAAAAACGACAATATGATTGTTAGCATTATTTAAAATAATATTGAAAAAATCTTAAGAAACGGTGTCACATTGATTATGGAAATGGTGTATTATTCACGGTATGTGGTTCACGGTATGAGCTTCACGGTGTGTCCTTCACGGTGTCTGGTCACTGTGTCTGGTCATGGTGAGTGGTCACGGTGTCTGGGTCACGGTGTCTGGGTCATGGTGTCTGGGTCACAGTGTCTGGTCACGGTGAGTGGTCACGGTGTCTGGGTCACGATGTCTGGGTCATGTTGAGTGGTCACAGTGAGTCCTTCACTGTGTCTACATACTTAGACAAATATCTGTATTTGGACTAAGACAGTGATATGCAGAATATGGATTAAGGTTAATCATTAGAGAGTAAGAGAATGTGAATCATAAATATAAAGGTGTGATAAAATATGTGAGAATTGTAATCATGCATGAGACTTGTAAATAATAAAGAGACTAATTAATATCATAAGATTTGTTATCATAAAAACATGATGTGTAGCTATTATTGGGATTGAAGAGCATTACCAAGATGTGCAATGAATATCGAGATTAATTAACAGTTATGAGATTTGTGATCATTAAAACAAGATTAACACATGAGGAGTCCAAAAATCTCCCCCTTTTTGATGATCACAAATCATATATAGTCAGAATATAAATGACATGTAATATTAAAGATACTAGCATAGAAAAAACATTATAGAACTGATACTTGTAGTTTTTCTCCCCCATTTATACTATTATAGAACTGACACCTGTAGTTTTTCTCCCCCATTTGGGATTATCAAAAATTAGAGAGAAGGAAATGAAACACTGCATTTGGCATTAAGCAAAGGGTTCAGAATACAATAAAACATGAAAAAACAAAAGACATCCCATCAAAAAGAAAAATAGTCCTCGGACTCTTCAGAGATCCACCTTGTCTTTGCCTTTATCAGTAGTAGGAGCTGGTTCTGAAGTAGAAGAAGGCATATATTTTGTAGACATCGATGGTAAGGGTATACCTTCAAAAACAGATGAAGCCAAAGTAGGAGCAGTAGAAGATCTAGGTTGTGGTTGGTCATGAATGACAGGCCGGATCTGAGAAAGAGCTTGGCTAACTGTCATGGCAGTTGAGGCTAAGGCAGGTAGGCCAGGTCTAAGGGGTGCAGCAGCTGGAGCAACTATAGTAGTACTCTGCACATGAAGATATAACTTTAAAAGATAGATGAAATCAGTAATTATTTCACCACCATACTGCATAGCCTTTTCAAAATCATCCTTATTCTCCAGAAATCTGTCCAACACTCTTGTGAACATTGAATGTTTCTGAACTTGAGCTTTAAAAGCTTGAGTCACAGGAGGGATTCTAAAATTTTCCACAAGATATCTAAAGTGATCTGTCATATCACTTTTAGAAAAAATTCGGGAAAGATACAAATATATTATCTTGGAGATATCTTATTGAGAATCATTGGCTATCTTAGAATGAATTCTATCCAAGTCCAATGCTCTATCACTGTTCTTAACCACTTCTGACAAAGAAGAAAGATCCAAGCCACTGAAGGCATTCTGAAATTCTTCTTTTATTATGGATCTTAGCATAGAATCGTCCAAAGAAGGTGTGGAGTTCTAACTAGAAACAGGTGAAGCCTTGACAGCTTCAGTTATAACATTGAGCTATTTCAGAACATTTTGTAGACATCTAGTGTATTCATCTGTAAGCTTATTCAGATTTTCCACAAGCTATCTCATGAGTTCCAGTATCTTGGTGTGCCTTTTTCCAATCTTTTCATCAAAAGATAGTATGTATGGATGAACTTGAGATAAAATCTCCCTATCAAGGAGGGAATCAGAAGACTCAGGAGAAAAATCAACAGGTGCAGGGGAAGAAACAGGAGCAGGCTCTGATCTCAAAGACAACTCATTCTGCAGACTTGCTACCATACTTTTCAGATCTGCAACATCAGCACTCTGTAGCTTATTCTCTACTCTGACTTCTTGAATTTCTCGGATCATCCTTGGTTGAATATGCAGGATAATATTTTCCAAGATAATTGATGCATCTTTTTGACTTAACTGAGTCACTGGGCGAGGTTGAGTGGCGACAATTTTCTTAACACCAGCTAACAAAGTCTCTCCAAAAACTTTCAGATCATATTTGGTTACAAAGAAGCGAAGCTCAGGTAAAGATGTAGGTAAAGGTAGAAGTTTAGATTCTGGTTGAGGTTCAGAGTCATCTTCAGACTCAGATTCAGATTCTGATTGAGTTTGGGGCTCTAATTCTGGTTCTGAATGAGCTAAGGACTTCAGTTGAAACAGAGAAGAAAGATCCATTCCAGTTGCAGTCACATGTTGTGACTCATTCCCATCATAAAATCTTGGGAACTCATACCGGGAGTGCACAGAGTAAGTGATAGAATGTTGAGAAGCTTCAGCAGATCCAGCTTCCACAATATCAAGGTTTTGAGGTTCCTCCCCCTCAACTTGTGCTTCCCTTACAGATTCTTGAGGTTCAGGAACATGGACAAGATCCATAGGATCATCCCTACCCTCTTCAGCAAACTATTGCCTTAACAGCTGAAAGGAAATTTACATTCTTTCTTTAGCAGATGGAATAATCTCAGGATCCGATTGTTCCATTGGATAAGCTTCCAGACTTGCTTCTTTCTCAACAGAACGTGTCTCTTCAACAAGATCTTCATCTAAGGTTGCTTGCCATTCTGAAACAGGAAAAACCAATTTCCTTGCAGCATTGGGATGAGCTTCTTCCTCATGAAGAAAAACTGAAGGATCCTTAGTCCTTTCATTTTCAACTACAACTTCCTCTCCTTGAGGTATTTCAGTAGGGATAACAGCAGGGACAACAACCCTTTCCTCTTCAACTGGAACTATTTCCATTAGAGGTACTACAAGTTCTTCTCTAGGTGGTACTTCAGCTATTACTTCTTCTTGTTCTTCTTCTTCTGAATACTCAGCCACTTCATCTGGTTCCAAACCAGGATCATCTAGGTTCTTAGGCCTTCTTGGATAGTCAACAGGATTAAACTTTTTATACAGTTGATCACTATCCTCAACCAACTTCTTTTTCTAGGTATTCCAGCTTATCTTCATCCTTATGATGATAGGAATGGATTTGTAGAAATCAAGGTCCTCTAACTTTTCTTCATTCGGTCCAACCATACCTTTTGCAACTAAAATAGCTGAAATCATCCTTGAATAAAACAAAGAGGTGGATTTGGATGTTACTTTGATCAGCTCACAGATATGGTTGATAAAATAATTACACAGATTAATCTTATGGCCATTCTTCAACAGGTGAATCAGGAACAGATCCTGATACTTCATCATAGAAAAATCCCCTTTTCTTGGACTAACCAAATTCTGAACAAACATGAACAGAAGTCTTGTCTCCCCATCTAGTTCAGCAACTATGACCCTTCGCTTGGTTCCATTTCCAGTTAGACATTCCAAATCAGTCTCCAGGTCAAAGATGTCAGTTGTTGGAGGAGGGTCTCTCGAGTAATCTTCACAAACTCCTTCATGTGTAATTCTTAGGCATGCAGCCCACAACCTTGAAGAGAAAGAGAACTTCTGACCATCAATCCAGCTGGTCACCATAAAGCTTTCTCCAAACTCAAAAGAAAACTTCACATACTGATAGAATTGAGATACTAGTCTCGGGTAAATCGGTCTATTCTGTCCAGTGAACCATTCAAGTCATTCTTGTTCTCTTAAAACTTTCAAAACTAATGATCTGGTAGACAATAACCATTCAGGGAAAACATCTTTTTCATGTACAACGGTACGGCTTACCAGGTTTGGGATTAGAGGTCCTTCGAAATCTATCCTCGGTATCCTCTTTTGTTTCTTAGAGAGGCGCTTCTCAGAAGAGGGTGAAGATGGACGCTTCATCCTTGGCATTCACTAAAGGTTCGGGCGAGAGGGAAGAGAAGGTTCAGGAGAGAGTTCGGGTAAGTAATTGAATGAAACCCTTAAGTTTTATCATTTGGGAATGTCAAACGTCATAAAAACAAAAACGCGGGAAATCAAATAGTAGTGAAATAAAAATTACCGCGATACAGGTTAAAAATAAGAATAAAAAAAAGGTTTTCATGGTGAGACCATGAGTATGCATTATTGTGAGACAGAAAACTAGTCATCACGGTGAGACAGTGAGCATTTTATATAGTCACGGTGAGACAGTGAGTTGTCCGACCGTGAGCATAAAATAGTAACTTAGAAACAGTAAGTATGAAATCATAAAGTAAAGTATAGTAAAGTATTAAACATTAAGATCAGTAAGATATTCATTTATGATGATGATCCCTCAAAAAGTGATATCACCTTTTTGATAATGATCCCTCAAAATGTGATGTCTTACATCAATATGTTTTGTCCTAGAATGAGAAACAGGATTCTTAGAAATATTAATAGCATTTGTGTTCTCACAATTTATTGAGACATGTCTGAATTGATATCCATAGTCTAGTAATGTGTGTTTCATCCACAAAATTTGTGCACAACAGCTGCCAGCAGCTCTGTATTCAGCTTCTGCAGTAGATAATGCAACTGGATTTTGTTTTTTACTACACCATGATACTAGTGACTTGCCTAAAAGGTGAAATGTTCTAGAGGTTATTTTTCTATCTATCTTACATCCAGCAAATTCAACATCAGAATAACTAACTAATTCAAATGATTTTCCTTTGGGATAGAACAATCCTAAATTGGGAGTATGCTTGAGGTATTTAAAAATTCTATTTAAAGAATTTAAATGTGACTCTTTAGGGTTTTCTTGAAAACGAGCACACATACACATAATAAACATAATATCAGGATGACTAGCAGTCAGGTAGAGTAGACTTCCAATCATTCCTCTATAAGTGGTTTGATCAACAGATTTACCATTTTCATCAAGATCCATCTTACAGGTGGTACTAATGGGAGTGTCATTACTTTTTGTGGTATCCAATAAAAAACGTTTTAAAAGATCTCTTCTATATTTACTTTGAGTTAAAATAATTACATCATCATTTTGAAATATTTGAAAACCAAGAACGAATTTAAGTTCACCCATTAAACTCATTTCAAATTCATTTTGCATCATTTTAGAAAAATCAGTACATAATGTAGCTTTGAAGATCCAAAAATAATATCATCTACATAAATTTGTACAACTAAAACATCTTTAGAAATTCATTTTATAAATAGATTAGGATCAGCTATTCCTTTTGTAAAACCTTTAGAAATTAGAAAAGTACTTAATCAATCATACCAAGCTCTTGGAGCTTGCTTTAAACCATATAAAGATTTTTATAGTTTGAAAATATGATTTGGAAAATGAGGATTTGAAAATCCAGGTGGTTGTTCAACAAAAACATCCTCAGCAATATATCCATTTAAGAATTCACTGTTGACATCCATTTGATATAGTTTGAAATTTAGATGTGCAGCATAAGCAAGTAAAATCCTAATAGCTTCTAATCTGGCTACTATAGCAAAAGTATCCTCATAGTCATTACCTTCTTCTTGACTATTTCCTTGTGAAACTAGTCTAGCTTTCTTTCTAACTATGTTTTCGGATTCATCTACTTTATTTCTAAACACCCATTTTGTGCCTATTGTGAAGGTGTCCTTGGGTCTTTCACCAAGATTCCAAACTTTATTTCTTTCAAACTGATTGAGTTTTTCTTGCATAGAAATTACCCAAAATTCATCATTACTTGCATCATCAATGTTTTTAGGTTCAAGTTGTGACAATAAGGCTTGATGTTTAACCTGATTTCTAAGAGAAGCTCTAATCTGTGTCCCTCTATCAAGATTTCCTACAACAACATCTAGAGGATGATTCTTTATAATTCTAGTTGATCTAGTAAAGGTAGGACTAGAAATTTCAGGTTCATCAACATGTTGGGAATCAACAGAAGCAGGTTCCGGAAAATTTCCAGAACTTGTTGTCTTTATAGCAGGTTCATTTGATTTTTCATTAAGGTCCAGAATAGATAAGTCTTCTTCAAGATTTTCAAGAGAGGTTTTAGGCTCAGATTTTCAAGTTTCATCAAACTTGATGTGAACAGATTCTTCCACACACTTGGTTATTTTATTGAAAACTCTATAGGCTTTACTAGAAAGTGAATAACCTAGGAAAATTCCTTCATCACTCTTGGATGAAAAATTGTCAAGATTATCTTTGGTATTAAGAATAAAGACTTTACAGCCAAAGGCTCTAAAGTAGTTAAACTTAGGTTTCCTATGGTGCCACAACTCATAAGGGGTCCCCTTAAGAACAGGTCTGATCAAGACTCTATTAATAACATAACAAGCTTTATTTACAGCTTCAGCCCAAAAATAATTAGGCAGGTCATATTCATTAAGCATAGTTCTAGAAATTTCTTGTAGGGTTCTATTCCTCCTTTATACAACACCATTCTTCTAAGGTTTCCTAGGGGAAACAAGTTATGACTATATCCATTGTGTGAGAAATAGTATTCAAATTCATGATTCTCAAACTCATGACCACGATCACTTCTTAGAGTTTTAATCTTAAGTCCACTAAGTTTCTCTACAGATTTGGAGTATTTAGAAAATTAAGAACAAGCTTCACTTTTGTGACCTAAGAAGTATACCCAAGTATATATAGAAAAGTAATCTACTAAGACATAGACATAGTGCTTCCCATTTAAGCTAGAAACTCTAGATGGTCCAAAAAAATCCATGTGAACCAACTCGAGAGGTTGAGTTGTTGAAACTTCTTTCTTTGGTTCGAAAGAGATTTTGTGTTGCTTTCCCTTTTGACAGGGATTACAAACATTGTCATTTGGAAACTCATGTTTGGGTTGGTCTCTCACTAAGTTCTTCCTAATATGTTTTCTAAGTGAGTGTATATTGCAGTGTCCTAATCTTCTGTGCCAAAGCCAAGACTCATTATGAAAAGCATTTAAACAAGCAATATTTTGCATGGCTAAAGAATTTAAATCAATAGCATAAAAATTTTCATTTTGTAGGGCAGAAAATACTAAAGCATTGTTAGAATTAAAAACATTGGATGAATCATTTTCAAATTTAACATTAAAACCATAATCAAATAATTGAGAAATACTTAACAGATTATATTTAAGTCCATCAATGAATAAAACTTTAGAAATTAATACTGATTCATTGTTACCAATCTGGCCTAAGCTGATGATTTTCCCTTTAGAATTATCACCAAAGGTGACAAAGCCTCCATCAATCTTGACTATGATTTTAATGCATAGGAAGTATCCTGACATATTTCTTGAACATCCACTGTCCAAGTACCATGTCTTCATACATGAGCTCTTTATGAAGGTTTCCTACAAAACAGATTCTGATAGAAAATGTTTTTGGTACCAAGAGCTTCATGGGTCCAGACAGGTTAGGAATCAAATATTTTGGTACCCAAATTTGTCTTATGGGTCTCATAAAATTTGTAGAATCAATAGACTTTGAAAGATAAACCTTATTAGATCCGTAACTATGAATATAACTAGTTGAAGCATATAAATGTCCAGAACTAGAACTAGCAGTATTCTGTCTAGATTTAGGAATAAATCTATTCTTAGTAAACTGTCCCTGTCCAGGTTTGTAGCCTATTACAGTAGTGTATTTTGGTGCAAATTGATTTCCTAGAATTTGAGTTAGTGTATCCTTTCCATTTGTGAATTTCTCTAAATCCTTTCTGAGTTGCACATTAGACATTTTCAGTTCAGTGTTCTCCTTTAACAGTTGATCATTTTTCTCTTTTTCAATAGAAGTTCAGTTTTAAAAGTAGTAGTGAGAGCATGCTATTTCTTTAATGGTTTGTATTTATCCTTAAGTTCATTGCATGACTCTTCCAGTATATTACAATATTCAAACAATTCCTCACTATTCATGCTTTTAGAATTAGAATCATATTCTGCACTATCTTCAGAATAATAATAATTTAAAGCATGAGAATCTAGGGTTACCTCAGATGAGTTTTTCATAAAACACATGTTTGCCTTAATTCTGGTTTCAGTCTCAGAAGCTTCAGATTCACTGGAGCTATCCTCATAAGCGCTCCAAGTAGCCTTCATAGCCTTTTGGTACTTACTGTCCTTGTAATCATATTTCTTCTTGAATTTGAGCTTTGGGCAGTCTGCTTTAATATGTCCTTTTATTTTGCACTCATAACAGACAACTTCGTCACTTTTATATGACTTTTTCCAATCCTTATTCCAATCTCCTTTATTGTCATAGTTTCCTTTGTAATTTGATTTTCTGAAGAATTAATTCTTCCTATAAAATTTCCTAAACCTTCTAGCTATCTGACCCATTTCAGCATCACTATCAGAATCTGAATTTTCACTAGTTGAACTGCCAATAGGTAGTTGAGCTTTATCTTTGTCCTTTCTCTTTGAAGTAGTAGTCTTGAAAGCCACTAATTTCCTCTTAGGTTCATCATCTTTCTCTTTATTCACCTTGATTTCTTCCTCATAAATCATAAGCTTACCAATGAGTTCTTTGACAGGTAGAGCAGCAATGTCACATGACTCTCTGATTGAGACAGAGGTGCCTCTCCACCGGTCTGGTAAACATCTCAAGATTATCATAATTTTTTCTTTTTCTGGAACATCCTTTCCAAGTGAATTCATTATATTGACTATCTCATTAAACCTGAGATACATGTCAGAAATTGGTTCATCAGTTTTCATTTTAAAATTATCATATTTTATAGTATAAGTATTTAATCACATTTCTTTAACATTGGTTGTTCCTTTATGAGAAACACCCAAAGTATCCCAAATTTCAAAAGCAATTTTTCAAGTAGAAATTCTGTTAAACTCTTCATCTCCTAAAGCACAGCACATGGCATTCATGGATTTATAATTATTATTGTAAGCAGTATTTGTAGGTTCATCCCAAGTGGATCTAGCAGTAGTAGGAAGTTTATATTCTGATTCAATGGCAGTCCAAATATCAAAACCTATGCTTTCTAAATGAATTTTCATTTTAAGTTTCCACTGAGCATAGTTTGTACCATTGATGAAAGGTGGCCTATTAGTTGCAGCACCCTCTAGTCTATTATCCATAACTAGATTTTAGAACGATAATTTAATGAGATAAAAATTTAAAACTAACAGAAATTTAAGATCTTTAAAGATGCATCTAAAATCACAGATGAAAAACAGAGTATTTCAAAAATATTTGAACAAAAACTAAACCTCTGATACCAAATTTTGCTCGGAGTGGACACTCAAGAGGGGGGTGAATTGAGTTCCAATTAAAAGTTCTGTGAAAATATTGTCTAGTTAAAATCCCCTGATTTATAAAAGAAGTTAAACTGTAGTGAATTTATACAGATTGTAAATGTTCACTTAGCTTCTCAAAGATTGATTAGGTCTCAGTTAATTTAACCACAAGGACAAACTATCTTTTGATTCTAACCTATTGATTTACAATAAGTGTAAACACATGATAATTTAACTATCAATGTGGCTTCAAAATAGTTTGGTATTTCAAAGTAATAGCAGCGGAATAAATAATATATATGTATTATACTTTAAACTTAAATAAAAGATGCACAACAGATAAAACAAGAGGTTCAGTCTCAAGAAGAGACTTAGTCCTCTCAAATATATATATAAATTTGATCCATACCCTGGATCAGGGTTAACAACAGTTTTACACAACTGTCCAGGCCACGCAGGGACCTCTACCACTGTTCTTCGTGGGAAACAAAATGAAGACAAGGTCACACAAGGACCTCTTCCACAGTTGACGTGGGTAAACAGAAGTTAAGAGAATTTGAGTGAGGATTTTTATATCCTCCAGTTCAGTTTAAGAGACAGTGTGTGTAAAGATATACAGATTACACCACACTACTCGAAAGTATATAAATAAATCACGTAGAGAAGATAGATGAGAGTTTAAAAAGCTCTAGTGATTATCAATGTAGCTCTGGACTCGTTGGATTCAGCAAGAATGCTTCTGAGTTCTTCTCTGGTTTTTTGTTGAAAAACAGAGTGTCGTAGTTCAACTTGTCTTCTTCAGGAATGAGAAAGATCTATTGATTCGTCATGTGTTCTTCAGCAGTATTGGATTGCACTCATGAGAGTTCTTTGAAGGTCTTGCAATCTCATTATTGTTCAGGATTGTTCTTATTGTTCAGAAAAGTTCACTCGGGTGTATCTATGTTCTTCGTGTTGTATATTCTCACTTCAACACCGCTTCTCTTCTTGTTTCGTTGTTTCTTGTTGCGTTACACATGTTCTGCATCTCAGTCTTTATTATATTCCACGAGTTCTGGCAGTAGGAATGATGCCCTTTTCATAGGTCAGAGATATGGTTTCCTGACATGCCAACAACTATCATTAAATAACATTAATTTCATTAAAATGACAAATATGACCGTTAGCATTATTTAAAATAATATTGACAAAAGCTTAAGAAACGGTGTCACAGTGATTTTGGAAAAGGTGTCTTCTTCACGGTATGTGGTTCACGGTATGAGCTTCATGGTGTGTCCTTCACGGTGTCTGGTCATGCTGTCTGGTCACGGTGAGTGGTCACGGTGTCTGGGTCACGGTTTCTGGGTCACGGTGTCTGGGCCATAGTGTCTGGTCATGGTGAGTGGTCACGGTGTCTGGGTCACGGTGTCTGGGTCATGGTGAGTGGTCACGGTGAGTCCTTCACGGTGTCTCCATACTTATACAAATATCTGTATTTGGACTAAGACAGTGATATGCAGAATATGGATTAAGGTTAATCATTAGAGAGTAAGAGAATGTGAATCATAAATATAATGGTGTGATAAAATATGTGAGAATTTTGATCATGCATGAGACTTGTAAATAATAAAGAGAGTAATTAACATCATAAGATTTTTTATCATAAAAACATGATGTGTAGGTATTATTGAGATTTAATAGAAATAGCAAGATGTGCAATGAAGATCGAGATTAATTAACAGTAATGAGATTTGTGATCATTCAAACATGATTAACACATGAGGAGTCCGACAATTTTGTTGTGTGTTTTGAAAAAACATTCTATTGGTATGGTAATTATAAAGTAGATAATATTATATATTATTGATTGTTTTGTTATTTTCATAAAAAATTGTCATTTATATGGTTGGATGAATAATATTATATATTTAATATTTTCAAATTTAATTGGAAATATTTTATAAAAAAGGATTCCATATATTTTAATGAATAATTTAAAAAGGGTATATTGTATTATAAAAGATTTATTATTATGTGATCAATGGAATTAATGACACGTGTTAGAGCCCCTCGATACAGATCAAGGATCTCTAAGAGGGGAGGGATGAATCAGTGATCTTGAATCCTTATACATGAAAACAATTATTCTCATTATCCATTATTTTGGAATGATCTTTGTCACTTCACTCACATTTACATAATTCATGATATCATAAATTAACATAAGAATAATATAATATGTTCACAAATTTATTTGATTAGATATCCCTTAGTGTGTCATGGTTTATATCCCACAAAACAATGTTAATAAATTTTTACCTAACAAAAATAAAGAGAACATTGGGATATACTTGAAACATAATATTCTTTAACCCAACCAGACCCATTAGGACCCCCTAGGTTGTAATAATATGAGTGTGTTATTTCTTGAATACCTCAAATAGTCTTGGGGTAGGAGATTAAAACTAAGTGGGTATATCACACAAGTTGGGAGATCGTAGAAAAATAAACCTATACACAAATACACATATACATATAGGATATAATAATTCATGTTTAGGAATGAAAAATATCAATATATATATAATTCATCTATAAAACACTACAATCCATATATGGAAAAAATGTATAAAACATAAATAAATATGGATAAAATATAGTCCAAAATACCCTAAAAGGAAAATAACCTAAAGAAACTATGGAAAATGGATATCAATAATGAACGACCACTAGACATGAATGTCATTTGATACTATCACCTCTAGAAACAACTATTATCTCAATCCTCTAACATGGTATCCACTAATTTCACCACTAAACTGTCCATATTCTATATAAGAGATGTAATTTTTTGGGAAAAAATATGATATAGGGGTGAGTATATAAAAAACTAGTAGGATTCCAAAAAACTATAAATAAACAAATAAAGGAAGGTCCAGTTAAAAAAAATTGAAAATGAATAGTATAATCCACTCATGGAAGAATAATACAATGATAAAAATACCTATATATACTTTTTTGTTAGAAAACCTGAGGCATTAAATACCAAACAATGAAAACCCATACATTCAAGGATATCCATCACTTAGGGGAGCATAAAAATACAAGCTACCTAGAAAAATAAAACCCAATAAATATCCCCAAAAGTGATGGGGGACCCGATCCTTACTAAGATAAGTGTTGGTTGGGGTATTACCAAACGAATAATATATGAGAAGCTTCTCTTATAACAAGATCATCAAACAAGGGTGTAGCTTACTCAATAAATAGATAATCAACGCCTCGATGAATCCAATAACATCGTTCGAGGAAGTACCAAACTCTATTAACCCTATAAAGGACCCACACTATTTCCGGTTAAAGGGAGTGATTAATCCATGCCCGAACTAAAGATGAACCACACCCCATGAATATGGGGAGTGTTTGAACCCTAAAACCCTCTTGGGAACCAACATGATGTAATCCACATTCATCCAGTAGAGTACTAAATGTCAATGCATTCTAGGGTCATCACTCTCGAACCCCATCATAGGATTTATAGATATAAAACCTAATCCTACTAAAAATTCTTTATAAATAGTCTTAGGTTTACTGAAAGATTTACCCAATACACTCTACATTGAAAAAATCCCATGTTAGGAAATCAACTTGTTTGAATCCAAGACACTGAGAAAAGGACTCATAAACACCCATAATGAAATCCTAACAGGTAATTTTTCCTACGTATCAATGCAGTTACAATGTTATAAAATATGCCACATTATAAAAAATTGAACACCAAGTTTCATTCCATATTAAAAAAATCCCCACAACGTAGAAATTGGACAATTTTATACACTTTGTGTCATAATATACATGTTCATTCAAAAACTACCTCCTTCACACCACAACCAAAACATCCACATCACAGATAATATAACCTATGACTAACTCATAAAATTATAGCCACTATGTAATATTAACTCCAATTAATCTTTCACACCACTAGATATGTTTTTCATAGCATAAAATATAGTTTATCAATGTCATATTCCCTATGGAAATATAGGGAAGATTCATGAGACCCATTCATTGTAGTCTTATAAGACATTTCACACTACAAAGAGAGACTGCACACTATAGTTTCACTACTATCATTATTTAAACTCGTCACTATTATCACTATGCTGCATCTTTTCTAATCGAGAACCAACACCACAACCCATAATCATAAGGTTTATTTGCTCTAGCTCAGAGAAACCATGAGAAGAAATAGGGGATTTGAGAGATGGATTCGACATTGCAATATAAAATATAAGGAAAACATCAAAATGAGTTCTTTATTATATGGTTATTCTAATAGTAATAAATAGGTATTCACAATAGATATATCATATGAAAATTATTAAGAAATAATAGAAATATTTAAAAATATATCATACTATAACAAAGAATGAGATTTGAAAAGATCCCAAACTAAAATATCATTAATTAATATAAAAAATATGTACTCTATGATATCTATGGGATCAATAAATATTCATCACTAATTTAAGGATCCAACAAGATTTCTAGCGCTAATAAAACACACCACTAGTAGTTTAGAGTTCGACGAAGAAATATAGAAATACAAGAGTACTCGAACACTATTTATAAAGATACCATAGGTCAATCCTCTCACAAATTAACTCAACCTATCATCAAACAATGAACCAAATAAATACTAAAACCTTAGTTTGATTCATAATACTATTCCAAAATGTCCCTTAGTTAACACACATCCAAGAATCATGGCACAATTAACCATTTAAAACCCACTAGGAAACCTGATCTACTTTTATAACATCACAATGATTAAACCCTTTCATGGAATGAAACATGGTATCTTGGTGTAGGGAATTATAAATTTGATTAAATTTGACATCTTCATTTCCACCATAGACTAGGACCCACTGACACTGTCAAATACTTTTTGTGTATCATAACAATAAAGGCACTGGATAATTCATACCGTTACCTATAAACACCTCAATATAAGGATCAAAATAAAGATGAATAAAAAAACATCAAAAGTAGTAGGATATTATAAATAAAAATAAAATTTGATTGAAAAATACTTTTCATTATATCCTTCCCATAGTTAAGTATTTTCATACATAAAAAATAATAGTTTACTTATATATGTTATGGTATTGAGTTAGAAACTAACTCTCAAACATCCATGAGATCTCATGATTCTTTCAATTCAACCATATGACATAAAAAAGTTGTATTTACTAACATCAAAAGGTCCTCTCCTACTAATACACAATC
This sequence comes from Viscum album, assembly GCA_963277665.1. Classification (NCBI taxonomy): domain Eukaryota; kingdom Viridiplantae; phylum Streptophyta; class Magnoliopsida; order Santalales; family Viscaceae; genus Viscum; species Viscum album. The sequence goes on along the minus strand of OY728143.1, from coordinate 1,361,656,779 downwards.
ACCATATGAGACCCTAAGAAGGAAGAATCATCCTCAAAGTCCATCATCCCCATGTTATTAATTTTAGATGAACCATTCATAAACCTTCTCAACAATGACACTTAAAATATTTTTATATACCTAGTCTTACTATGAGTATTGAACCCATTATTAATAAGGTATCACATCAAGTAAATAATCTGAAGTGGTCCAATGAACCATTGGGATTTCTTTTATCATCATTTGAATCTCAATAAACCATATCATGGTGAGATATTCATGAACATATTATTTTCTTCCTAAAACATAAATGGATTATATCATCAATATTTATATGACATGTGATGGGTATTATAAATTCTCATCCCCTCGTAGATAAACTTTACTTTCAATATAATCTTCCTTAAAAACTATTGTCAAATTAATGATGAATATGTAATATCTATCTCATACATTGGTTACTTGTATAGTTTTTCATGTAGGTTCCGAAAAATTTCCATTACAATAGTGAATTAATAAATATTTTTTTTATATCCACTAGGGGTAGGTGATCCTCTAAGATCTAGAAAAAATACTACACAAAAACCCTCAATATATCATCTCAAACATGTATGGCTACATTAATCTACCCATGTATTTGAGAGTGGAATATCAAACTCAACTAAAATGATATTTTAATTCCTTCTACAACCTCATCCATAACTGGGATGAGAAATGATAATCTTGGAAAAAATGAAATTCAATACAACCACATGATGAGCTCAGAAGGGGAGCCTATCATGGTAGGGTTTCCCATCACTGCCTCTTCTATTTCAGTGTAGGGTTGTCTATGGTCCATCTCCACGATTGTTCTTCTTGGAGATATTGAGAATGTTGTAAAATTTCTCTACTTATTTTTATAGTCTCGGTCAACTTCTGGCATCAAAGTCTCTCTACAGTGTCTTTGTCTTTATGTCATTGGCTTTGGGATTCAGTGTTCTTCATGTCGGTCTCAGATTTCTTAGTGGCGGTCCATCTCCATAGGGGTGATTCTCAGCGATATTGGGCATACCTCATCAGTCTTGGTTGCCTTAGGGAATCAAAGTATCTCCAAAGTGGCTTATTCTTTCTACAGTTGGCTTTGGGAGTTAGTGTTCTCCGTGTCAGGTTGAACTTTCTCAGATGAGTCTTCAAATTTCTGTGGTCAGATTCGAATATCATCATCTCCCAGCGGCGGCTTTTCTTGGTGTATCGGCACATCTCAAGAGGTTTTGTGTGCCAACATCGTCCTGGGTTGGCTCAACTGCGGCGGTCTGCGATGGTGACAGTTTTGATGTTGTCGGCTATGGAGGATCTCTGGCTTGGATCCAAAGTCGACGTCCCCAAGCGAAGGTTCTAGATCTATGTTTTTTCTAGATCTAGTACGATTTTGGGTTGCTGACCCATTGATATGTGTTGACGGAGAACGTTTTGTGTGGGATAGAGTGTGATTTGGGTGCATCACTATGGATTCTGTGTTCAGTCTAGATAGCAATGATGGGTTTTGCGAATCTAGCTTGGTACAAGAAATGTTGGCGATCATTTTCTATTTTCTGAATTTTTGGACATTGTGGTCGAATTTTTCATGGTATATCTGTTGTGATCGGTGGTTCTGTGAGGATTCTTGGTTTTGAGCGATGAATGGTGTTGTAGCCAGACTCAACCACATGGAACAAGCCCCAAATCAGGATCCATAGATAGTGGTTCATCTTTGTAGTGTTTTTCGGACTTTGATGATTGAGAGGGTATGGAGTCAGCCATCAGATGAAGCCTATGATTTGAAACATGACACTTTCTTGCTGAATAGCCATGAAATGGTGGAGAGATTAATCATGATCAATTGTTGGGGGGGGGGGGGGAGCTCCATGAGGTCAATCTGGTTTTACTCTCATAGACCTTTGGGTTATGATTTTTCTTATGTTCATGAAGTCTGTTTGGGTTCCCCCCCTCTTCCCTTAAAAGGGGGTCTTATTAGAAACAAAATTAAATGACATAGGGTTGTTGGATGGATATAACCACATACGTCTAATCATTATCACATTGGTGAAAGTGTCATATGATTTCTAATAAATATTTATCCTAATTTTTATGAAGTGTGACAACGAGGTTGTTTGGTCGATGATCCCCAAATCACACTATGTACCATTTTATATATGTGGAAGTAATAACATGAAGTTTATTGATATAATTTCCCAAATTTACTATAGAATCTAAAGAGGTTGGGATAAAATAGATGGATTCTAGTGCACAACCTTAACCTGATGGAAAGTGAGACATCATGAGATATGTTCAAAAATGACCATCCTCATACCTGGACTCCAAAACTAATTCCCAATGTCATGGTACATTGTCATTCAACCTTTATTTATTGCTGATGGGGATATATGGAACTCTCAAAAAACCTCATCATACCGATTGATAGGTACTATCGTCCACCCTCAAAAGAGTATAACCCGATTTCCATAAATAAAATTTTTCCATGATGCATAATTTGAGGATATCTGGTCATGACGAAACCTATAGTCGATATCTTCCAACTGGGCCTCCCTTACACATTATAGAAGTGTGGGTTCCACTACTAACAATAAAATATATTCCCCTTCTCCCTCATACAACCAGGAAAATTAAATCACCACTGGTTACTTAGATTCCTCTAATACAAACTATGTTATGGATTTCCTACTAAGGGAATAAGTGACCACATTAACCTTTCCATGAGTATAGATTAGTTTGAAGTAAAATTTATAAATGACCTTCAATGACTGGAATTATCTCATATTAATATATATATTATCAAAGATGTATTTGAGACACTTATAGTGTTGTCCAGAATACAAAACACTCATAGAGAAGATAATGTCCCCATGTATTTATGTCACACATTTCCACTTACATCTCCAAAAATCAGTTTCATGTAACTCTTATCATGAGGTTTTAACTACTAAAACCCATAAAGAATCACCGCCAACATCTTAATTAGCACACAACTATGCCTAGCTCTAGAGGCATCGTAGAACACCACATTCTCAAATCCTTCCTAGTGGAACCTCATAATAAGAGAACACACCAGTCACTATTTCCACTTCTAAAATACTATTCTACATTGCTTAGATCAAATAAATGGTTCCCTCATTTGGGTAAAGGCTATCTTGGGAACAGTAAAACTATAGAAGTTAAGAATGAATGATTTATATGTATTCTAACAACTTTAGAAAACTCTAATCATCAAACACACTCTTGGTCGGTTCTCAATAAATTAATTCCTTGACCTTTTCTTGTACCACAACTACTCAGCACTTCAAAATTAGTGTCACAAAGAAGTTTTCCTCTCACATCCTAAACTAACACTTTTAGATATGTTTTTTTATATTTGGTGATTCGAAATAAGCTCTAGGATAATACATAGATGTGTATCCTTATCATCCTTTTATATTTAATAAATAATGATATACTCAATGAACACCACAACAAAAAAATCCACAAATGGATCAAAGATCTTATTAATGAGTCCCATGGACATTGCTAAGACCTTTATCACACCAAAGGAATCATTAAAAACTCAAAATTCCCATAGTGACATTGAAATTCCATCTTCAAGATATAATCTCCACAAATTCAAATTTTGTGATAGCTGGACCAACAATCAATTTTTGAGAAATACTTCACTCCATTCAGTTGGATAAATTGGTCATCAATCTGAAATTGATAGTATTTATTCATTATTACCCCTTGATTCACGTTGTGATATTCAATATAAAGCCTCATGATCCAATTCTCCTTCATGGATAACAAAACTAGAGATTCGTAGAGAACACACTATATCTAATGAAAACATTCTATATATGGTCATCGAATTTAAACATCTAAAATAAAAACTCAATAGTGTCTATCTGATATACTAAAGTTGATACAAGAGATATCTGAGGGTTTAAATAAATAAAAAATTCAGTCTATAAATGAGGTAGAAATCTCAAAACATCATTGGAGAAGATTTCTATATACTCAACCAAGGATATAGGAATAATATTATCTAAATTTTCTACCACACATAGATCCAAACTTACTAACTAATGGGTGATCAACTATAACACCCCATTTACAAGCCCAGATTATATCAATTAAAGATCTCAATCAACCATAGGAGAAATTCTAAATCCATAAAATTTAAAACACATCACATTCTAACAATTAAATTTTATTTAGGTATGGACATAGGATAGCTGGTCTATAAAAACGATGACATTATATGACTTTATATCATCTACTATATGGTCCATGGGAAACAAATATCCAATAAGAGAAAGCACGCATCTTTGGTATATATGGGAGAGTGTGCGATCACTCCTAGATAGAGTCTCTAATCAAATGAGTTGGGTTAAAAGATCAACCTCATTTTTTATCTTGAAATCAAAAGATTGATCAATAACGTAATGACTCATGATTATGTAATTGACATGTGTTTCATTTTGGAGTCAAACAAGATCAAACCTTAAATAATTTCAGATACATATTGATTGTAAACCTACATTTCATACATCTAACTATATTCCTATATTCCAACTACATGATCTTGGTTGGGGCCACCTAGAGGTGGTAGTGATAGAGGTGGATTATAATGAAGACCTCATGTAGCACTTCTTCTTATTTCACTGGAAGCTCCTCTACCATAGTCACCTCTTTGAGGTCCACCCTATCTACTTAGGGAGGTTCCTAATTACATTTTTACCTCCAATGTGAAGGCTTATATACTTCATTACTAAGGTGAAATAATCATAACATATATAAATATTTCATCATTCTAGATTAGTATTTTATACATTTTACAATAATAAACACTCTAGGTATATATATGTTTAGTGTATTTGAAAATTAGATACATAATCATCTTATTTCATGAAGGATAATAAGTATCTAAAAAATATTATTCTGAAGTTATACACTTTAGATACATACCATAGTTTAATCCCTTATTCATAAACAAGATAAATTAAAACATAATAAATGATGATCTCATATACTCAGTAAGGGTAATTATAAGAGATATTAATTGATAATCATAACTGGGAATAATCATATGTGTATCAAAACATGACCACAAGTATTTAAGTCAAACTGAACCTATCATAAATCGTTAATTAGGAATAATAGCACAAGGTTTTTCATAACAAAATACATGAGTCATAATAGTGCAAAATCATCAATAAAAAATCATGATCCACAAGAACATATCTTAAGAATAATATATATGTTTTTAGAATACACATAAGTATATAAAATAATTTCCTTAGATAAGGCTCACCCAAAATGATATCATATAATATTAGGTTCACTTCACCTTCCATTATTTCATTAGTAAATGTTCCCTCTATAGACTATGAAAGTGGATAAAGTACCTTACTAAAACTGTTTACTCCTCATTATAGTACTTATTGTCTCATGGGATATAATTATTTACCCAATTCATTGGAGGGATAAATAATTCTAGGATCACCAATCATGTAATGAGAAACACACACACACACACACACACATATATATTTGTAAAAATATCCAAAAACATCCAGTATATCATCATATTATAACCAAAAGAAAATAAATTGGATTCGTAAATGTAATATCCTGAAAAAGTTCCCCCTAACTAGTAGCCAAATTATTTTTACACAATACCATATGAACTCCTCCTAGTATTCCCGATGCGTTTGACTAATAGTGAGGGCATATTAAGAACATTTGGAGACTATAACCTCTTTGTCAGAGTATAATAATACCATAAATTATAAGAAATAATACCAATAGATATCAACACTACTCATTAAAAATTCCCAATACTGGGTAAGTTCAAAAAAATAATAAAATAAACATGTAATGTCATAGTAGTATCATGTAATAAAAGAATCAAAAAAAAAAACATAATCCAACAATACCCAAAATGGGGCTTGACACCTTGGTCGGTCTCCTCATCCACACTCCATACCATGTCCCAAATATTCTATCTATCATCAGGACTTTGCCTTTATTTTGACTCAAATCATTGATGTCTCAATGGGTAATAATGAAAACCAGATAACGGTGTGATTGAGACTCAATAGGTCTCCACCAATACTGTCTATGTTAATAAAAATAATGAGAAACAATGGCTCGATATATACACTTGAATAATAGACAAGGAAATAAATGAAATATGTTTTAAAAATAAATAGTTATTTATTAACCTCTTTGGCCCTAAGGTTCTAAAGTGTCACTTGGGCCAACAAAATTTTATTCATCCCAAGTTGGGTTGTTGAGAAATAAATCATTGGTTAAAACTATAATCAGGTTACACAATAAGGATTTTAATTAATTACCAGATTTTTGGTACTTGGGGTGAATCAGTCCATGGTACCCTTACAATGATAAACACCAATAATGTGTAGAGTGTCAGCCTGACACTTAAAATAGGGAAGAAAATCATTATGTCCAATGTCCCAAAAAATATTCATAGCATTTTGTGAAACATAATAAACCATATATGAGGATCATATTATACTATATAATAATCCATATATATAGAGAATCATGTCCATATTACAATGCATCCCATCATTTTTAAAATTCAATGATTCATCATACATGAAATTTTATAACACGAAGATAATAAGGGTTCTCCTTTTTCAACTTTCATTATTTACTAAGGGCTATCCCACTCTAAACCATTTAAAAAAATTTAAAAACAATCCATTAAATAATTTATTCATATAACACAACTGTTAAATATTCTTTAAATACATTTAACCCCTGAAACTAAAAAAATTAACTATTAGTCAAAAAATCATCATCAAATGTCATAAAACATTAAATTATCATGTTATAAAAAATAATCATTTTTTCCAAGATATCAAGAAAACCAACAAGATTAACTAGGTTATGTATGTAAACCTATATTTTCACAATTCTAGTACCCACTTTACCATTACCATGACAATTGGCACACCCCCTGGGAGGCAATTGGTTCAGTTTCACAATAGCCCATAGACATGATAGGATTCATGGAGGGTATACTACACAAATGTAAGGCCTAAAACCAATTTATTAAAAAAATTAAAATTAACAACACATGATTTTTATGGAACAATAAAATAGACATGAAAATTTTCAAGAGTGTGGGTAATATCTCCTATAAAACCTATATAATGTTAATATTAATCCTGTTTTCTACCACCAACATTTGATTAGAGCTAAAATAACCTTAGCCACAAAATAAAACAAATACATTGAAATACGATATACGGGATGTAGAGAATGACAGAAAACAAAGTAGTGAAAAATAAATAGAATAAAAATAAATAGACTCAAATAATTACCGAGATATTTGTTTCATATTAATCCTCTTATCCACCACCAACATTTGTTTCGAGCTAAAACAACCATATCCACAAAATAAAACAAATACATTGAAATAAGGTATATGGGACATAAAGAATGAGAGAAAAAAATAAGTGAAACATCCATAGAATAAAAATAAATAGACTCATACAAATACATAGAGATTTGTTTCCTAAGAAATGACACTTCACATGGACAAGGATCAGAGGTGATTTACCCATTTAATAGGTGTAGGATCTTGGGATGCACTTAAGGCTACTAGGAGTGGAATGGGGGAAAAATTAGGTGAGTTTTTATGATTACAGGGAGTTGAAATTTGGAAATTCACCTCTTTTAATGAGTCACATTGTTTAACCACCTATTTTTTATAAACTATGCACTAAAAATGTGAGTCCCACTATCTAAGATTAACTTCACTAAGACTATCTTCTGGGCCATCCCAATAGTTTATCAAACTGTGCAGAAGTCTTGTGAATGGATCTAGATCCAAATTACATGGGTGTTACACCTCCTTGAATGGATTTCAAAAATGTGCCACCCTTAAAACTGAGATACATAGTAATAGTGAATGATTAGTATTAACAACGTGGTGACCATACTCTAAGTATTTTAATTTCCATTTTAAATATTTCCATTAACCAAAAACCTATAAAACTATCTAAATATTCCAAAATTTGTAAAATAATTCCATATAAAATTTAAATAGGATACTAACTGAAAATAAAAATAAAAACACACATCGACATAGATGAGCTACATAAAACCTCCCCACCATAAAACATCTCATCCATATTCCATATTCATTGATATAAATATGCTTCCATGGTAAAAATTTCAGTCCATTTGGCCCACAAGTTATATTCCCTTTCACAATTTTACTCATGAACATGTATATGCTTCCCTAGTACTCTACATAATGGAATGATCTTATCCTAGATTTTTTTATCACTATGATCTAAGATATGAATCAAGTTCTCTTCAAAGGTTGCATCAAATTAAATATCCACATAATTGACATTAATTAAACGAGAAAGGACCTAGTGATACTTCCAATTTTGTGACAGTTGAAAAACATCATGCATAAAAACATATGACTGTAGAAGATCAAATAGATTTTCTACCATACTGAACCTCTCTACAATCTTGAATGACCTAACATATCTGGGTTCCGACGTACTCTATTTCCAAATCCAATGGTGAGAACGTCTCACTAATACAAGATGGAATACATGGTCACTCACTAATAACTAATGAGGTTAATGACATCGAACATTATATGACTTCACTCTTCTTTGGTGCATGACCATGTGTTTTCATGTTAACTGATATTATTCTGATATTTATTTTACAAGGAAGGATCCCAACAACTCTGAATTTTCTACTTCCATGCAACCCAAAGGCGATATATATGTTCTTCTATGTAGTACCTTATAGGTTTCCTTCTGAATATATTCTTGATTACTATTATTATAGTTGAACTCAATAATTACTAAGTGATTCTCCTAAATTTTTCCAGAATCTATGACACATGCTCTCAATGTGTCCCCCCATACATGGACACCCACACAGATTGATCGTTCATCTACAGGTGGTAAGAAATGATAAAATATACCTAAGTATTGAGTTCCTTCTTCAATATTTTCCAGAATCATAATGTAAATCAAGGATCCTGATATGAAATTATACTCTAAGGAACCACATGCAAAATTTTACTCTCCCTGATATACTGGATACCCAAATAATTTATGGTGATGGTTTCCTAAATCAATATGAAATGTGATACCTTTTTCAACATGTCTAAAATCACCCATATCACATCCTTATTCTGAGGATTCTAGGGTAGAGACACCAAAAATTACAAGTTAACATCATCCCACTTTGTCTACTCCTAAAAAGAAATTCAATCCATATTAGGGTGCACTGATACACCTTATTATGGGATGATATAACCCAATAAATGCACCATTTCAATCCAATTATAAAATAAATAAATCTTGACATATAGAGAATTATATATCATCATACTCAGTACGATGTCCTGATATTGGACATTATCATCTCTAGAATGGGATTACACTAACATGTGATCAAGAAAGAAAACCAGAAGCTGATCCAAGAATTGATTAATGATTTTTTTCATCAAGTTCGTGAATATAGAATGTGATTTTCTAATCACAAAAAACATATAAATTAAATCATATAGGCCATAAATTGTTTTAAAATAAGTCTATGGTATATATGATAATACTACCCTCATATGATGATACCTTCATCTTAAATAAATCGTGTATAATTTTCAACAACCCCTGAGTTTCTAAAAAAGATCATCAATTTTCAGAACATGATATCTGTTCATAATTATCATATTTTTTTGGCTTCTTGTAGTTGACACATAAGCATATTGTTTGATCTGTCTTCAAAGAAAAATGAATCAAATAACTCCTACATGATATACTTGGCTAAATGAATAATTAAGAAAACAATTATTCCAATTGAGTTTTATGATATTTAAGATCCAATAGTTCTATTATATAAATAGGAATCAAAATAGAATCATCATCAGGAACCAGCTCAATGGTAAACTCATTAAATCTATCAGGTGGAAACCCTAAAAACTCCTTATGGTACATGTCATGAAACTGATCCACCATAGGATGGAAAACGTCATATTCCACTCACCCATAAGGATGTTCAAGACTCAGAACATGGTCTAAGATATCACCAAACTACTAACATACATCTCTGCATAACCTACCAATATACCCCATTATCCACAATGAACATAATTATTACCCTTAGGAGACAGGAAAAACCTCTTATGGTAAAAATCAATGTGATACTAGTATATAACCAACTAGTCCATTCCATGATTCAATTCACATCCCATAGAATGAAGCATTAAAAATATCCAAGGGAAATGGTTCCCACAAATCCTCAAGGAACACACTTTACAATGACAAATACCCTTTGGTATCCCACCTAATTGCGTGTCTATTGATAAAGCCCCATACAATAATTTCCTAGTCTAGACCAAAACCTTCAAAAATGGAAAAATATAAATGAATGTTATTATAATAAATCAAATAAATCAATATAAAGTATATAATCCACAAGAATAATTCACCAGAAAATGGATGAAGCAACTTCATTATCGACAGGAGTAGGCTGAACTATATATAGCAGACCTATCCATATACACCAAAATATTTCATGGTTCACATATACCATAATACTATATTCATAATATTATTCTTATCTTGGAGAACCATATCCTCCACCCCAATTGTGATGGTTTATAGAACTATAACTACTAGGAGAATGTGGGGTTAAAGATACCCTCCCGCTACTCTGCATCAGGCTATATTTTCCATACATAGACATATAATAAGGTTTCATGTAGAACAATTGTACAATAAACATCCTACAAAAATATCATCACTATAATGGTGGTAAAATAAACTATCATCACATGTGACCAGGCATGTCACACTAATATCAAACCATTTGATCACCTCCCAGGGAGGCTAATCCAATCATTTGAAAATACCACCCACTACAACATTATCATAAGTTCCCATAATGATGTTTGATAGTGTCAAGTATGTATGACTAGATTTCCAAGTTGAAAATACTTTCCCACCACTTGAGGTCTCCTCCCATGTTCTCTTAATAATGAGATCCTGATCAACAACAATAATGAATTAATTTAATAGGAAAAAATTTAATTAACATCTTAATCTCACATTTGAGTCCATCCTGATAACGTCTCACACTAGAAAAAAAATCTCCCAGAAAATTTGGAGAAAAATGATGTAGGATAGTGAATCATCCGTTATAATCCATCACTGATATATATCCCTATATCAAATTCATAAATTCCATGACTCTCTATTCATTGGGTCTTTGGGATGAAGTGTTCCAAGAACTTACCTTGGAAGTCCATTCAAGCCATCCCCTCAAGATGCTCATGAAAGACCCAAATATACCACTATTACCTCAAAGTTCCATGAAATATATAATCTATAACATAACCCTCCTATATAAATAAGTCTCCATGTGGTTAATGATTGTCTGTATAGACTCGATATTGAACTCAAATGCCTCTAAACCACCCTCACCAGCAAACATCCGGGGATAGTATAGCTAGAACTCCCTAGCTTGGTCAATAATATTTTATATATACCATACTTTGTTCCTCTACTTAAACTATATTAAATTGGTGAAATCCCTATAAAATCAATATTCCACCCTATCACCTAAATCCAACAGAGTATATAGTCCTACTACGTGAGGTGCATTCTCAACAATGCCCTTTTATCACCCTACCTATAAATGTCATCATAGAGGTATCCCTATAAAATTACTAACACATATTATATGGATATATATCTATATATAATTTAAATGGTTATATGTTATGTGGTCACAACATTTCACAATAAAGCTACTCCTCATGCACAATCCCAAAGGATATGGCAACAACACTATCACTACACCAACCATCCCTATCAAGGGGCACTAGATAACTTAGGCTAAATGTAAAATTTCATGTAAAAAAATGTACATTTAAAACTATTTTAACAAAAAAATTTATCATCTTTCAATTTAAAATAGTTCCAACCCATTTATTAGGAACTTTTTATTTAAAACCTCAAAAGAATAAAAAAATCATTTTACTTCATTTGAACTCAAACATGATTTTCCATGAGTTTCTAATATGACACATGTCACATAAATCGAGAGTGCATTAAATTATTCATGCATAAAAAATATTATGTTGTACTAGACTAGGAGTAAAGTCTCATAATTCAATAACATCACAAAACAGGAGTATTCCCCAAGGTGAATTAGTATTTCAACTATATTAAGTGAACCTCAAGAACATCAATCCCATTCATAAAAACATGGGTTTCCCCCATAAATGGATTGGTTATTTCTATGAATGAGGTTATTATCAAACCCTTAAACATTATAATACAATATATTATTTAAAAAATATTATAGAAGTATAAAATGTTTTATGCTATGACATTAATTTGTATCATCTTTTCACTGATCACTGCAACAAGTATCTAAACCAATTTGTTACATGAATTTAGGTGGACCGCCCCATACACCAGAGGTTTCAGACTATTATTGAAGGTCTACTGATATAGTGTGGAGACTATACCCTCTTTATCATAGTGAAACAATTGTGAAAATAGTATGTAATAAAACCAATAGATATCAGTACATCTCAACACTAATTCCCAAAACATGTTAAGTTCCAATAACCAATAAAATAAACATGTAATGCCATTATAGTTTCACGTTCCGAAATTGAACTAAAAACATAAAATAAAAATCATAGAAATAGATCCCTAAACCCAGATTGGTACCCTCATCAAATCTCCCTCTTGATTTCCAAATTATCTACTTATCATCATGACTTTTCCTTTATTTGAAACTGCAACTATGAAGTCTGCATAGGTACAAATGATGTTCAAACCACTGTGTGATTAAAACTCATTAGTCTATAAAAAAAATTTGTAATGATATAAATAATATGAGTAATTTTTTATGAATATATTCAATGAAATATTAGACATAGAGATAAATGGAAAATGTATTAAAAATAATAAAATTGTTTATTGACCTTTTTGGCCCTCAGGTTCTAAATTAACTCTCAATCCAACCAAATATTATTCATCCCATGTTAGTCTTATAAGCAATATATAATAGGGTAAACCATAAATACATTGAATAAGGAGGTATTTTCATTAATTATTTAGTTCTTTGTAGTTTGGGGCCACAATACAAGGTAAACATACCCTTTTAAACACCACTAGTGCTTAAAGCAGTACTCTGGAACCGAATCAAAGGGGTAAAATTGAAAACATCAAAACCATAGACACATAACATCATGTCCAACATCCTAATATGTTTATAGGGAGAATAATTCCAAAAAAACTCATCCATATATGTGGAGGGTCATGTACAACATTCAAAACCATCCCATCATTTTCCAATATCCATGTTTCAATATACTTTACCTTTTATCAGACTAAGTTAACAAGGGGGCTCATTTTCAAAATTCATTATTCACTAAGGGTTGTCCTACACTATACCCATATACACAATTAAAAAAATATTTCCATTCATAATTTTCCATATAAAACAAACATTAAAGTTTCTATAAAACCATTTAACCACTTAAACTATCAACTTCAACTATTAGGCAATAAGTCCTCTTAACATTTCATAGAATATTAAATTTTATGGTTGCTCCAATATCCCATTTTTCCATTCTATCAAGAAAACGAATAAGAATAATTTTTTATGTGTGTAAACCACCTATATTACAAATATGGTACCAAAATTACCATTTCCAAGAAAATTAACAAAACCGTATGGGTGGTAATAGGTTCAGTCTCCTAATCTTCAATTGAACTGACATGATTTTTGGAGGGTCCACGAACTCAATTTAAGGCCCAAAAATATTTTATTATGAAAAAATATATGGTATTACATAACTACATACCCATGAAAAATATTAATACTAAAGGTAATAACTCTTAGAAAACAAACCTTATGTTTATAGAGAATCCCTCTTCTAACCAAAAAACTTGATTATATTTAAAAGGTAAATAACTAAAAAATTAAAAAAATCTCTAGAAATAAGGAATACGATTCCTAGAAGATGAGAGATAACCAAGTAGTGAAACAACTATAGAACAAAATTAAACAAACTCATAGATTTATCCAGGTCTTCAAATTATAATAAATGAAACTCCAAATGACCATGGATCAAAGGAGATTCACCCTTGGTAGTGTAGGAGGATCTTGGGATTCACATAAGTCCACTGGGACAAAAATGGGATGGGTAAATTGGGTGAGTTCATGTAATTTTTAGGAGGGAGAAGAAAACAATTATACACTTTTAATGAGTAAAATATTTTGGATTCTTGGTTTTCAAAACCAGGATCCAACCATTCAAGTCCCACTGTTTTAGATAATCAAAACTCATGTAGTCCCCTAGTTTACCTAGATGGTTTATCAAACAATCAAGAAGCCATGAGAATAGATCTACACCCAATATACAAGGTTAAAAAAATTCCTCTTATGATTTTCAAAATATTAACCCTCAATAATCCAACACACAAGGTCATAGTGAATGGATTTCTCAAACCATGAACCATGTACCATAATCCCCATCTCCCACATTTTCAAGTCTCGAACCTTTGAAAAACTCTTCAGAGCTTCCATACTCATGGAAAATAATTTTATATCCAATTTTAAAAGGTGGTTAATAAAAAATTAAATTAATAATATACCTAAAATGGTTGAGATATTATAGTAAACATCTCATCATCATAGAATCACAATCTATATAGAGACTTTAAGTGGATGGTATCATAAAATAATTCATTATCTGAACAAAATTTAATTATCCCATGGGAAAGAAACAAGTTTCATATAATAATCCTATTTTCATTATCATAAGAAGTTATATAAAAATAGGATAGACTCATAATATAAAATAACTAGTGAATGATATAAATCCTAAAAGGGCATGGAAATATAAAATAATACCATTAAAAGGGTATTCAAACCTTTGATTGAAAGACAATCAAAAAATCATTTAGTTTTAATGTATTATAACTAAAAAATACTTGAAGAAAGATTAAATTAATTTATTTAAAAATAAAAATGGAAACATGTCGATAATGATTCAAATAAAATAATGTTCATGATGGTAGGAAAATCAATTCCTTTCATATATGTTAAAAGAGAAAATTCATTTCAAAATTTTGTAAAAATTTAAAAATATCTTGTTTGAAAAACATATTTTACAAATATTAATTTAATTTTGTTAAATAAATCTCGTTGTAGTTAAAATGAAATTATCTAAAAAAATTATTTTATAGAAAAAACTCATATAAAATATTTTTGATAATCATGGACCTGAAAGAAAAAGTTCATCGAAAAAATATGAAATAGTTTCGGGTTTTCTTTAAAAAAAATTCTTTTCCATTTTGAGTTACAAAGATAGGAAAATGGTATAAGTAAATAAAAAATATAGGTATATCTAATGTAGAATAAAATATATAGGGTATGAAGGATAAGATTTAGATAATTTTACTCCAAAATAAATTTAGCATAGAAAACCCAAAAAGAACTGAAATTGTTACATAGACACTTACATCAGGTGTCATATTTTTTAAAAAACAATTCATACATGCAGGAAAATAAATTTAGATTTATTATAAAAATATTAAAAATACATCCTCAAACAGAACATACCATTAATCAAAACTTTATAATTTATAATTATCTTATTAATAAAAATTCTTTATTAAAATAAATATTTAGGAGAAAACATGTTTGTTTTCTAAGAATGTTTTGGTTCAGTGGTTCCAATACATGCAACTTGTTATTGATTTCATCACCAAAAATATCTAAATCATGAAATTGTTATCATATTTATTTCTTATATATAGTTTTTTATGAATTCATATAAAGAGGAGATTAAAAATGAATCACATCACATTGTGGAGGTGGAAGTCCACACATTCACATGTGTGATGTTTTCACATTTCGATGGATGGAAAAAAGGATGTTATATAATAATTATATTTTTTAAAAATTATTATATCTTAAATATCACATATATTAATTAAATATATCATTATGACCAACAATGTAAATAGTAAATGAAAAATGAATCACATCACTTTTAGGATGTGGTAGTCTGCACGCATGCTTAAGCAACATTATCATTTTCCAAATGATCAGAAGAAGATAGAAAATTGTTTTAACATTAACATAAAAAACATATAGTGAATATACTACTACAAAAATGATAATATGGTTATATAATATTTTTATATGGATTATAAAGAATGAATCATAAAAAATATTAGTGAAAACATATACCTCTTCTTCGGGTATCATCCATTTCAAATCACCTTAAGGATTCTTGAATGGGCATTTTGGGAAGACCCAAACCTCAAGGTAATGGATAAGGATGCTTGGAAAGTATTTTTGTATAGATTTTTTTTAGGTTAAAGAGACCCATTTTTTGGGAGAATAGAGGATATAATGTGTCCCATTATAAGTGGGGGGGGGGCACACTTGTAATTATTTAGAATATTAAAATATATGAAAATCACTCTCATTGGAAAGTGGATCAAAATTTAGTAAAATTTAAAATATTTTTAAGATATATGATAGAAATAGATACATAAAATATGATTTATTATTATTTTTTGTTTATTTACCCCTTATATATTCAATTTATCTCGTCATTAACACTTTTATCCTTTACCGTAGTAATGAATTTTTACCTAGATTACTATTCACAATGAATAAAAATTATATTTTCCCTATAAAATAATATTAATTATTACAATTAAAAATATTATATCCATTTTATAATATTAAATTTCTTTATGTGGTATAATTGTTTTAAATAATTTTGTAAAATGTAATGAAACCCATTTAAAAAATACATTTTTAGCATAAAAATTGATCATATAACAAAATCAAATATAATTATGATTTTTATAGAATTAATTAGATTATGTTTGATAAACTGGATACTATTTTACCTTAATACAATATTTAAAATATATTGGGACATTTAAATTACATTATTCAAGAATGGGAATGAATGTTTTACAAAAAATTAACATGTGTCACATTTCACTCAAAAATTGATATTTCCTGAAAAATACCAAAGAATCCTCTTAACAAATTTATGAAATGATGATTTCAAATTTTTTCCATTTTTCTCCAAAAAAATATCTAATATTATTACAAATTAATTATAATATATATGGAATAACACCATTATTGGAGTCACATTATTTTTTGAGGATAAGACATGATTTATTCAAATTTCATGCCTAGTAAAAACCATTAGCTGAACGATAAAATGTTTTATTGAATATATTATATAAATTAAAATAAAATAATTTATCAATAGATATTAATTAATTTCATTAATATTTAAAAATATTCTGTCTATATTTTTTTATAAAACATCTATTTTTTACTTTCAAATGCAATTATTTTCATTTGTAACCAATAGTGAAAAAATGAAACAGTTTTATTAATGTGTAAAAAATAATTTTTCAAATTTTTTGTACTATTTATACCCACAAACCCAATTTCTAGGCTATAATTTTTACCTTAAAAAATAATATTTCAATAATATATCATTGTTCATTTAAACTCATTGTTTCATGTAAATCATTCTATCAAAGAAATAAAAATTATTTAAAAATAAATATATCATAAAATATTAGGGTGATTCATTATACCCACCTTATAATAATTTCACCTATGAAATTATATCACTTTGATATAAATAATTTAGAATACTTATTCCTCATCACATCCTTAGGTTCCCACGTAGCTTCCTCAAATTTATTGATTCACCACATAACTTTAACCAAGTGAGTTATATTATTCTATATAATTTCTCTCTTTGATCCATTATCTCATCTAGTTATTCCATATAATGTCGATCATAATCTCGTGGTATGACATCTTATCTTAGTACATGTGAAGGATTAGTTATGTACTTCCTCAAGAAAAATACATGGAATAAATCATGAACTTGAGAGAGATTCATTAGAAGAAAAAGTGATATGTAACCATACTAATATATTAAATAATTTTTAATAGAATAATATAACTTGGGCTTAGGTATAAACTTTTTATAAATAAAATAAATTTCTTCCATGGATATATTCATAGAAATACCTTATCACCAACTTTGAACTCTATATCTCACTGATGATGTTTAGAATAATTTTTCTGTTGACACTTATATACCCTGAAGTGATATGAAATAGATTTAATATTTATCTCTATTTAGTAAGATATATCAAGTCCCAATATATTTCCCTTTTAAAATTGATCCCATTATATTGGATTTATTACTTCTTGTTATAGAAGGTTTCAGAAGGATCTATCTAAATTATTGAGTGAATGTTATCACTTTAGGAAAACTCAACCAGAGAAAGGTGGTGATCCCACCCCCTTTGACATCCATAAAACAATTTCTCATCATATAATCTAGTGTTTATAAGTTACATTTAGAATAACCATCAATTTCATGATTATATTTAGTGAAAATATTTATCTTCATATTCAAATATTTTTAAATACTTATCATGAACGTCTTCGTAAACCTCATATCATGATATGATATAATTGAGAGTGGTACTCCTGGCAGTCTTACCACTTAATTAACAAATAACATGAAAAGATGATCAATATATAAATATTCTTTTATTTCAATGAAATGTTATGGATTTAAGAGGAGACCAACTATAACCCAAATTTTATTATAATCATTAGTTGTTTTTGGGAGTTTCATAATGAAATCCACATTGATTTTTTCCATTTCAATTCTGGTGTGGGTTATGGTTGTAACATTTCTGTATACAT
Source organism: Viscum album (assembly GCA_963277665.1). Taxonomy (NCBI): domain Eukaryota; kingdom Viridiplantae; phylum Streptophyta; class Magnoliopsida; order Santalales; family Viscaceae; genus Viscum; species Viscum album. The sequence goes on along the minus strand of OY728143.1, from coordinate 1,361,637,981 downwards.
CTATCTCCTATACATAACTTACTAACATAAAAAACATAGATATATATGTACTCTAAAATATATATTTTCATGTTGTCCCACAAAAAATACTCTCTTGTATATCTATATATATATATTTAAACTTACAATAAAAATAAATAGTGATGAAATATATGATTCTTCTTTTTATTTGTTATTAAGATGACACATACATGATTCTTAAGAATTATAATTCCATAAAAATCATAATTTAACTTAGTAACATTCCTCACATTGTTATATATTTCCACATCCTCCTAATGCACCACTTTAATCCTCATATGGATGGATGTATGATCATTCTTCTTATAAAGATATGATTTGTCCCATTTACTCATGATTTCATGGTAGGTATTTTATAAATCCATAAGTATTTGATCTCTTTAAATCATTATTATAAAAAACAAATCATGTCCTTTCTGACTTAGGGCATTATCCACCTTAATCACCGTCATAGGGTGGTAATATATTGAGAAGTGATAATCATTAATCAAATACAACCACATCATTTGGTTAATATTAAAATTTTTCTATGTGAATATATATATATAGATATATAAATATTTTATGTTTAGTATATAGATAAAATCATTCACCATAAATATAATTCATTTAAAAATTTTATGAAAAAATAACTATTAACACCTCTAAATCTGGGTTCTGGTAAGTTTTCACATGAATTATTAATTGGTGTGAAGCATAAGTTATAACCATATCATTATATATATGGATGTATCAAAGTCCCTTATTTTATGTATCATTATAAATCACAAAACCGTATCCATTATAGGGTATAGTGGGAATATGTGCATTGAACAACCTTCTATTGAATTCCATGTATTTTCCATAGATTATTCTATCTGGTGGAAATTTTCATCCTAATAAGTCAACATGGTTATTAGAATAGATAGAAATGATAAATATCTCACAAGTCATTGGTAGTATTCATAAAATCCAATAAAACTTTGGATATACATCAATATGGTTGGTATATTACATTTCTTAATAACATCTATATTTAATGGATCCATTGATATACCAATGCTAGAGATTATATGACTTGAGATTCAAAATTTTCTAACCAGAATTCACCCTGAATGAATTTGGAATACATATTCCCATTTCATAGGGTCTTTAACATAATCATCAAAATAATGATCTTGTACTTCCTTGATCCTTGAATAAAAAATAATATCATCTATAAATACTATTATGAATAGATCAAGGTAATCTATAAAGAATCTATTCATTATATCCATTTAGATAGTGAAGGAATTGTTATGTACATTGGGAATAACTTTAAATTCATAGTTACAAAAAATTATATTTATTGTTGACATGAGTATATCCTCTTTATTGACCATTAATTAATGATATCCAAAACAAAGGTCAATCATGGAAAAGTATTGATCTCCACACAATTAATCAATCAAGTCTTCAATATGGGGTATAAGATAGTTTTTCTTGATATTGACATTGCTATGTTTTTGATAATAAATGAAAATACACATTGAACTATATTTCATCATATAAAAAAGTACAGGGGAACCCCATGGTGATATACACGACTGAATGAAACTGTTTTCACGATTCCCTTCAAGTTTCTTCATTAATTCCTATAAATAAATTAGGTCTACTATAAACAAAGTCATTAAAATATGTATATCTCCAAGTATGAGTTCTATTAAAAATTAAATTCTTGATTTATGTGAAGTCTAGAAAACTCTTCATGAAACACATTAGAATATTCTAAATAATTGGAATATCACTAATTATTATTTTATCCCAAACCAGTTGATATAAATATACATCATGAATATGTATTATGAACCATACAATAGAATTAATTTATATTGAATGTTGATATTAATCCTCACACCAAATGATGATTGTATATTGATTCAAAATATCAAATGTCAATTCCATTCCGTGAAAATTGATGGTAAATATAATCATTTCTTACAAACATATAAAATTACATTAAAGGATAAATAATAATATTTTATAGGTACTATTCAGAAAAAATTCAACGTGAAATCTAATACTATGGAGTGGTGGATAAGTATTACTTAACCATTATGATCAACATCATCAATTGAAATAGAATAGATCATTCCTTGATATAGGAGTTAGCCCAAGGATTAAGGTGTTTTCTTAGACATTGTCCACGTTCCCCTCACATAACACATTGAATTATAAGTTGTAGCTGGAGATGAAATTCATTTCCTACCCTTGATATATTAATATTACCTAGGCAATTAGTTGATTCATACACTTCTATTCTATAAATTAAAAATATTATTATTCCTTTGAGTCATTTCTTGGGTTGTTATTACCACATTCCCGACTTGTGAGAACATGAATATGACTTCTTATACAGTCTTCATCAAATGATATACTGTGAAAATCCATTTTATTTTATTATGTTTGTTGTGAAACTCACCCAAATTAATGATCTTAATCTTATACTGAGATAGATAGTTAGGTATAATCATAACATTTTTTATTCTATATCCCATTCCTTTTGGTTTCTTAGGATAATGGTCAGTATATTCATTGTCCAGATGATTATTTTTTCTTATATCCATTAACTAAAACCAAAAACATTGTGTGATAATCAAACATTACTAACTAAAGTATGTTATCATTTCATTCCTATGATGTCCTAAATTATGAAACCTTCTTTCAACCCATGAAAATTTCTGTCCATCTGATATCTCTATGTCTCATCATCAAATTCTATATATTCTATCTTATCATTCATTATAATGTTTCATTTCATGAATTTTAACTAAGGAATATCTAATATTATTGTATAAATAGGCGTGTTTTCATAGTCCCACTCCTCATGCATGAGTGACAATCAAGTAAATACCTAACCCAACTCTTTCCAAGTTGTAATATCAATTTAAATATGTTCCATAGCTGCTTCCACTTTCCAGTGTCTTGAAACGGATGTGTTTTTTAAGAACCTACAATATTTTCATTATTATAACATTGGATGTTATTCTATACTTTGTCTTATCCTATGGGCCCTTACTAAATTTTTATAATCCTAATCCTAATAAATAACCCTCATTTGATACTAACTAAGGCTACATGAGAAAAACAGACAAAAACAATGCATCATTTTAGATGAATATTCAATTAGTTTCAAAATAATATAGGCCTAAGGAATGTAAAGTTTCAGTGTCATTATAAATTAGATACATAATAATATTATGTCATGATGTTTCATAAAAATCTCCCACAAAGTACTTCTAAAATTATACACTTCTGAGACATGAAATACTTTAAAAACTTCTTCCTAACTTGGTAAAATGAAAACATAAAAAGGGTGGGATTAGATACATAGTAATTATAAAGATAATATATATCAATAAATGAGAATAAGTGGGAATAATTATAATGGCATGGAAACATGATCATAACTTATATAATTCATAAAAATAAGTCAAATATATTCAGTCATAAATCACGACATAAGGTTTTTTCATAAAAAATGAATATTTGAAAAAATTGTGGAATCACCAATAATCAATCAAGATATAATAGGAAATTACTTAAGAATAAGATATATATATTTTTACACACCTGTAATAATTGAAAACAATTTCCTTTCTCAAGGATCATTGACAAGGATATCATATAAGATTGTGTTCACTCCCCATTGCATCACTTAATTAGTCAAGGTTCACTCCTAAGACTATCAGAGTGGATAAATTCCATTACTGAACATTGCTAACTCCCCATACTTTTCCTTATTATCAAATTAGATATCATTCATTACCTAATAAAAAGGTGGGATATATAATTCTGGGCCTAGTTTCCATAGAATACAAACCTTACATATGTGTACCACAATATCATCAAACATTCATCAAAACATCACAACATAACCCATGGAAAATAAACTAGTTTCATAAAAATCTCATCATCCCAATATTATAATCCATCTAGATAAATGATGTTGAAGGTATCATAGAAATATTCATTATCTCATCATAGCCTAACCAAACCATTGGGTGGAAATAAAATTTATATAATCATCCTAATAACTTCAACATCACAAGTCATCCAGAAATGATCCATAGTGAAATATAACAATCTTTAGAGGATATGTACATAGATAAAAAACTTTTAAAATATAATTTGAATTTTTCTTTTAAAACTTGATAACAACATCATATTCTTTTTATAAAATTTTAACTAAAAAATTGAATAATATATCAAAATTTTATTTTATTTTAAAATTTACATAGAAACTTGTGAAGTGTTGGTCCTAGTGGAAAACTCAAGAGGGCAGGGGGGGGTTGAGTTTACAATAAAAAATCTATTTTAATTAATTTATAAGCTAAATTACCCAATTTGATAAAATCACCATTTTAAGAAAAATTGTACAAATTTATACTTATATCGTTGGAAAATTTTCTCAAAATCTCAATCTGAACTCAGTTAAAATACTGTGGAAAATAATTTAAATTTTAAAAATAATATATTCATATAAAAGAAAGAATATATGAAATAGTTTAATTTAACTATAAGGGAATATTTTTGTTTAAAAATATATACTAAAACTAATTCAATTTGAATATTAACAAGCACATTTGATAAATATCGCAATATAACTTTAACAATGGATTTAGTCAGAAGTTGATACTTAATCCCCTATAATTAGAAATCACTAACTTCAAATTAGTTTGTAATCAAAGAAACTAATCCAAAACCTGGATAATGTTTTATAAATAACAACACATAAGTATGTCTAGGAACAGAGCCTCTTCAACAGTTTTTATGAGATAAAACAAGACACCATGTCATAGATGACCCCTTCCATGGGTTTTTATGAGAATAGACATGATTTTTTAGAGAGTATCAATTAATATATAGTTTATCATATGCGACTATATTTTAAAAAAATAAATAGAGGAAGAATAAACATATATAGAATGTTAAGCATTGAAAAGAGAAATAGTTAAAAGAAAATGAAATGTGATGTATCTCAATGTGAATAGTTTCAGTTTTACATTTCCTTTGAATTCTCCGTTTGGATGGAGATTGGAAAAGATTCTCAATGGTTTTAGGGAATAATAGAGTGTCGTAGAGTCTTCTCTATAGAATAGGGGAACATGTCAGATACTTTATTATTATATGTGGAATAGAATATGTTTGTAGAAGAACACACCCTTCACATTATTATATTTTCTATTTATGATGATATTCATTCAAAATTAGATAGTGGATAATAATAACTATGTTTTTAAATGTAATGATTCTTTAATTAATTCTTCAAAAGATAAATATTTGAAATTTGAAATAATCCTTTTCTAACTTATACATGGAAATCGATCATCACATAAAACATGGTCAGTTGAGATCATGAAAACTTGACACAGTCGGTTGGCTTGATCAGTTGGCATGAAATTTTTTTACACACAGTTCAATATATCATGTGGTCAATTCATTTGATATTACAATAGGTTAATGACTTTATATGGTAGGTAGACTCCCCATGAATTTAATATAATAATAGTCATGTTTAGTATATTTCTTAATGAAAATTTTACATACCTAGGCTTGATAACTAGATTTATTTATATGGTAGATAATTTTCTTTTTTGTGGTAACTTTAGTTATTCATAATGTATCTTCATTCAATTGCATGGTTAGTTCATTAATATTCATTTTAGGTACATATCTTCTTGTGGTAACTATCACTTGATAGTTTGGTTGTACGTGTGGTAAGTTGATCCTTAATTCATGGTAGGTTTATTACATTGAAATAATTTTCTCATCATATACACGCTAAGAAGTTTTTCCTTATGTTTAGGTGGAATAAAACATGTGGTAAGGTGGTATAGTCACTTGACTATTGTGGTAAATTTTAAATATTCTATTGGTATTCAAATTACATAGTTGGTAAGTTGTTATGGTAAGTTCTATAATTATTCATTTTTATATGTTTTGGCCAGAAAACCATTTACTAATAGAAAACATGAAATTCATTAAAAATATAATAATTCTTTTTGAGATTGTTAAAATAAAGAGGTTTGGTGTAAGGCAATAATATCCCCCTTTTTATGTTCTCAAATAATTACATTTAAATTTAAATGAATTGAATACATCAATATTATATTTTAAAAGGATTGAATTAACTATTTTGAAATTCCATGAAATCTTGAAATGTTTCCAAATTAATTAAATTTATTTTAATTTAACATTACTAATTACTTCCCCTATTAGGATTATCAAATAGTGAATGAAAATATAAGAAAAATGAAAAATAAATAAGTCAAAAGAAGGATGCTAATAAAATAGAATATTCAACTAAAATATCAAATGATATTAAAAAATTATTAAAAAAATACCCTATGATAGATCCTAAATTTAATCAGTCTGGTAAATCCATCATTTTTGAAAAAAAAAATAAGACAGTATTATTTTAAAGAAGAAGTGGGGGAGCATAAGTATAAGGAGTACATATAATGTAAATTTCACCGATTACCACACATATGTAAACATGTAATAGTTGCTGAAATGATTATCTTGGGGTTAGGACAAAAGGATTTATGGTAGTTGGAGAATTTGTTGGAGCTAAGGACCTATAATGGATGAAGGATCATGAAAAACTATCTAAGAAGTGTAGATATATGGTTCCATCATCTTTTTAAAATCACTAATAGCTCAAGAACCATGCACTAATGCTTTGAAGAAATCATCTATATTCTATATGAAAGCATACAAAATTGGATTCATATACTTGATCTTAACAACCTAAGACATGAAATATTGTGTCATTAGTCGAATCTTTATATCCATATAATGGTTTATAAACATACCATTTAAGTAAGATTTCATAAAGATGCAAATAATATAATAATCAATGTCCTTATTTTTGGATTCTCTTTATTAAACAACTTGTTTCATATATTCTATAACAACTACCAATATCTTAGAATAATGGGTTTGAAACCCACAATACAAATCTTCTCTAGTTCATTAGAATTCCTAAAATATTACATTCAACTCATATATTATGATTTGTTTAATTTTTTTGTCATAAAAAATGGTAAATTGGATGAACATGAAGAGGCAAAAAAGTAGGATAAAAAATCATAGAACTTTGGTCTAATTGAATCATTTTTTCAGACAGATCATCCTGTTGATCACTATCCCTAGATCTCGAATTCGAAATCTCATTCTATATCATTTGAATACTAAATTATATCTTGGGTCAATATGAGATATTTCAGTTGTAAAAACATCACAAAGGTCGTATTTTCATTTTTTTCAATTCATTTTCAAAATTAACAAAAACATTATTGAACATATCCATAATCTCTAATTTTAACACATAAAAGTCATCATTAGTTACATATGAAGTAGATAAAATAGAAATATATAGATAATAAGCTAGAGTCCAGCCATCCAATCTTGGAACATCATCTACTAATAAAGCTCAATCTAGATGATCTTAACTTACAACAACAAAATAAACTTTCTATATAGAATATTAGGAGTAATTTCCTAAAAATATTCATCCTGAGAACTTATTTTCTCACCTAAATTACCTTCTTTAGTCAATGTAGGACCAAATATATCATAGAGAGTTTGGTCAAATAATGGTCTAGCAAGAGATACCTCTAGTATTTCTTTAGAATATAGATTATTAAAAAGTGATCACTCTAGTGTACTCATAATATATACGATAGAATATACACTATGTCTATATGAACTCCCCCCATAATAATCTATATATTGAAAATAAAATCCCCACATTTGAGTTCTTGGAAAATTCTCCCCCTTACTAAGTGAATTTGGAACCAGCTTCCCTAGTGTAAATCTAATCACAAGTGATCCAACTGAACTAACTTCAACCCTTGCATAGTTCGTTGAATCATATATCCGAGGCCTATAGCCAATCACAGAAACATCTGTGACAACAATATCCATAGAGGGATGATCTTACTCATGTAAAGTTAAGGGAGAGTGAGATTTATAAGATTCAAAGGACATGACATGAGATGCTTCCTAGCTATCCTCATGATAATCTCTTACTTCATCATCAAAAACAACTATTTCATCTTCTCCCACACCCAATTCACCAATGAAAACCTCATAATCAAACTTCTCATCTATTTCATAAATTTTATGACATAGATCAAAAATATTTATAGGTATAACTATGTATGTCATTGGATAAAATATATCATAAATTTACTTTTGGTTAGCCACCTATTCCACTTTCCATGGGTCCCAATGTACCTTCCCCATCTCAAAATTTCCATCTTTAAGGTAGATTATATCTAATATGGTAATTATTTTCTCTTCATAGGGAACTAATCCATCGTACTATAACAAGAATTACATATGCATCGGGTAAGGTAAAGTACTTGATTTTGAAATATGAATATATAAATAAAACATATATCTCAAAACATATCATAACTGGTTGATCTAAAAAACATTCTTCATAAAAAAAGAAAAACATATCCTGGTTCCCTAAGATACTGATGCATCCTTTACTTACACTAATAAGATACTGAATAAATTTAACCATAAGTCTACATTCACCACTAAACTCTATAATAATTATCCTTATGAGGTATCCATTCCCATTGAGTTTATCTAAAGTATTTTGAAACTCAAAGCGTGGATGATTAACCAGATATGAGATTTGGTAATCTCCAAACTCTCCTTTTTTGTGGTATACCCACAACTTTTTCGCAATTCCTTGAAGATAATTCTAAAACTTCACCATTTCTCAACAATTTATAATTATTCTTCTTCTCTTCTGGAAATAAATCATGGTGAACATAAAATTAAATAATAAGAAGTGGATAAAAATGAATATTGTTCTATTTGTATGATTAATTCCACTCATTTTCCTTAATCACATTCCAATCCAAGGATATAAATGATTTTAACCATTGTACATAAATTTACTTTTCTATAGTGATTGGATGATCAACCCTTTGTGAATTATTCTGCCCGAATGTTTCACTCAAGAGGGATTTAGACTTCTTTAACTTCTTAAATGGAGGAAAATGAATAGGAATATTAGTTTCCAACACAAATTTCATCATTGGAATATTTAGATCCTTTTTTTTCAAAATGCTCAGCTACGAGGGACAAAATATATATAATTTGTTTGGATAAAGAAAGTGATTCAAGACATGAGAAATAAATTCCCTCAAAATATTTCAAAATGATATAGGTGATCCAATGGAAATTAAGTGTGTTGATTCAAATTCAAATTCAAAATATATTTTAATAATTTATGGAATAATAAAATAATAAACTAAATTTAAATCATGCCAAAATAGTTTCATGAAAAATTATACGTAAAGAGACATGGTGGGTTTGTTAACCGTATATCTTTTGAAACAAAAGTTTAGTAGGTATACTGATCATGACCTTACAACATTAATACTAACAACAAAAATAAAATGTTCATGGTATGAATAGTAAATGTATGATAGAATTTTCAAGGTATTTTTGGTGTCCACATGTGTATGTGTTAATAGTATGTATTCTAACTGCATGCAAAAAAACTCATAGTCAGTGTACTGGCTATATAAATCACACTTCATGGTTACATCTAGAAAATCTGAGAATAGAGGATAAAAAAATAACCTCAAATTATGAAATTGGTTTAAAAAATTATGCATAATATTTTATACCCAATTCATGTCGGGTAAAATTGATTCTCTCAACATTCAATGTTTTGGTAAATATATCAACTTGAAATTTTTTAGTAAAAATGAACATAAGAGTTATATCACCTTTTATAAAATGGTCTCTCAAAAAGTGATGCCATATATCAATATGATTTTTTTGTAGAATGTGATTTTAAATTCATAAAAATATTTATCGCACATAGATTATCAAAATTTAATCGGACATTTTAGAATTGATATCCATAGTATAGTAAAGTTGGTTTCATTGAATTAATCTATAAACAATCAGTTCCTGTAGATTTGTACTTAGATTCAATAGTAGACAATGAAATGTAATTGTATGTCTTAATTCACCAATACAGTAGAAACTTTACAAAGGTAAAATATACCATAAGTGATTATTTATCTCACATATAGACACTAAATCATCTTCTAAATAATTAATTAAATCAAAATATTTTCCTTTGAAATAAATAAATCCTAAGTTGGTATTATTTTTGAGCCATTTTTAATATTAATTTCACAGAATGTATGTGTTACTCTATTGGGTTTACTAGAAAATGGGAAAAGATAAGCACACTAAAAATTATATCATTCCAGCTAGTAGTTAAGTATATTAATCTTTTAATCATACATATGTATGTAGTTTTATCAACAGATTTCACAGTTTCATCAATATTAATCTTATAGCTAGTACTTAGGAGAGTATTAATATATTTTGTGCTATCTATGATTTTTTTTAAATAATAATTAGTTTATTTTATTTTAATTAAAATAAATACACATTTTACTGAAAATTTTTAAAACAAAGAGTGAAATTATGTTTACCCATTAACCTAATTTTAACATTACTTTTCATAATTATTTAAAACTAAGTACCCAAAATATTTCTTAAAGAACAAAATATTATATCCATAATATATATGTATAACTAAAACATCATTTGAAATGATTTTAATAAATAATATAGAATCAAATTTTCCATTGCTAAAACCTTTTGAAATTAGAAATGTTTTGAGCCTATTATAAATATATATAGGTTCATGTTTTAAACCATATGTGGATTTTTTTAATCTAAAAACATGATTTTTAAAGTGAGGTTTTTGAAATATTTGTATTTTAAAAAATCCTTAACAATATGAAAATTTAATAATTCACTCCTAATATCTATTTGATATTGTATGAATTCTAAATTTACTGCATAAGAAAGAAATGTAATGATGGATTCAAGTTTAGCTTCTGGTGAAAAGGGTTTATCATAGTCAGTAGATTCTTCTTAACCATATCATTGTGAAAATAATCTACATTTGTATCTAACTATCATGATGATATCATTATTCTTATTTTTAAGAACCCATTTATTTTGAATAGTTAGGTTTTCTATAGGTCATTCAAAAAAATCATAGACTATATTTATTTCAAGATAGTATAACTCTTATTTCATTTCCATTAAATAAAATTAACCATTAATTTCCTCATTGATGTTCTTAGGTTCATTCATTGATAATATATTTTAATGTTTAACTATATTTCTAAGAGAATCTATTTTATGACTTATTTTATTTGGGTCACTAGAAAGTGTATATTATTTATGATATTTATGAGTCCTAATAGATCTAGGAGTAGATGTTTTTGGAACTTCATTCTCATCTATGGGTTTACGTTTTGGGTTTTCATTAGAATTTGGATAATTCTTTATATAAGGTCAAGGATAATTATTTCCTACAATAGAAAGATCATCCTCAAGATTTTCTAACGGATTCTTAGTCTGTTGTAGATTTTTCACATCAAACATTATTGGAATAAATTCATCTTTAATAGTGGTCATTTTATTAAAAACCATATTTTATTTTCTATAAGTTGAATATCCAAGAAAAATTCCATCATCAGTTTTGGATGAAAACTGGTCTAAATTATCCTTTGTATAGAGTTTAAAGACTTTACCACCAAAAACTCAAAATTAATGAACCTCTGGATTTCTACAATTACATAATTCATATGGGGTATTATTTAAGAGTGGTCTAATTATAATTATATTCATTATATTGAAATATATAATTATATATTTTCCCAAAAAATGGACAAGTAAATCATACTCATTGAGCATATTCTGGAAAATTTCATAAAGGGTTCTATTTCTTCTCTCTACTACACCATTCTGATGTGGGGTCCTTGGATAAGGAAAGTTTTGAATATAACCATTTTGTAAGTATAAAGATTCAATATCCTGATTTTTAAACTCATATTGATTATCAATATTTATGGTTTTTATTATATTCCAACTTAGATTTTCTAAAGATTTAGCATATTTAGAAAAATAGTAAATAGATTAAATTTTATGTGAAAAGAAAAATACAAATTTATATCTTAATTTATCATCCACTGTAACATAGGGATATTGTTATATTTCTAAACTAGAAACTGTAGAAGCTCTAAAAAAGTATATGTGAATAAAATATAAAGGTTGATAAGTGGAAACATATTTCATTGTTTTGATGTATATTATTTTTACTTCCCCTTGTATAAGGGATAATAATCTTTTTTTGTTTGGAATTTAGTTTTGGTATATTCATTCCAAATAATATTTATAAGTGACTAGATATAGTAATGGAATATAATACTATGATAAATCTATGATTCATTGTGAAAAGAATCCAAACAATAAACATTGTGAGAAAATAAATAATTTATGTCTATATCATACACTTTATCAGTTTACATAGTACTTAAAACTAAATCATGTTTGGAATCAGTATATTTATAGGAATTATTTTCAAAACCAATATGAAAATCATCTTCACATAATTGTTAAATTTGAATAATATTATACATTAATCCATCTATATATAATATTATATAAATTTAAAATATACTTGATTTAATTATTTTTCCAAGACCAATCAATTTTCTATTGGTACTATCACCAAAAGTGACAAGTCTAGCATCAAATTTGATTAGTTTCTTGAAACATTAGTATTCTCTAGTAATGTGTTTAAATAATCCATTTTCTAGGTACTATAATTTCTTATTGGAACCCTTTAATAAAGTTTTCTAAAAAAATTATTTAAACCAAAAGTTATTTTGTTACCCATATCTTCTTGGGTCCATATATAATAGTAATAAGTGATTTATGAATCCCTAATTATTTTACTATTTTCCAAAAATTAGATCATAATATTCCAAAAATAAATATGTTATAAGGTCCATTAGAATTAGAAATATTAGGGTAATTAGTAGAACTTAGAACAAATTTATTCTAATATATTATCTTCAGTTTAGGATAGTATCTAATAATGGTAGTATATTTTGGAGTAGTCTTTTTACTAAGAATCAATGTAAGGGTTTCCATTACTTTTGTAAATATGTACACATTTTCCTTTAATCACTCATTAGATTGTTTAATATCATTATTTTCCTTTAGTAATTGAGAATTATTATTCTTTTCTAATGTATGATCAGTTTTAAAGTGACAAGACATAGCTTTGTCCTTCATAAAATATTTATATTTTTATTTTTATTCATTAAATGGTTCTTCCATAAAGTTACATTATTAATATAATTTAACAATTTCATATTTTCCTTAGTTTTTAGTCTTAAAATGAATAAAAATATATTTGATAGATTTAGTAAAAACATTTAATACCTGAGATTTTTTTTCAATAAATACATATCATATTTTATATTTATTTCTTCTTTTATTGGGTTTGAATCACTTGGGTTTCTTTAAAGGCAATCATAGTGGATTTCATATCCTTTTATACCTTTTTACTTTGCCTCGTAGTTCTTCATATATTTCATTTGGGGAAAATATACATTGATAAGACATTTTCTCAAATATTTGTAGTATATTATTTCCTTTTCAGAATCATCCTTCCTCAATTATTTTCACTAATTTCATCTATTACCATATTTACTATTAATGATTATTTTTCTATAATGATAACCTTCCCTATAGAACTTATGGAATCATCTTGAAAGGTGTGAAATTTATTTATCACTATATTTTGTTGATTCGTCATCACTTGTGCTTTCATCTTTGACGATCCTCTTTTGGTTAGAGATAGAATTATTAAAGGTTTCTGAATTTATTTTTGGGTCATAAAATTTATCTTTGTTCAGTTTTAATTATTATTTGTACACCATGAGATTTCAAATTATCAATTTTACTGGAAGTGTGAAAAAATCACATGATTCCATTATGGACATAGATGTTCCTCTCCATATTTCTAGTAAGAATTTGTGAATTTACATGGAGTAGTCCTTATCAACAACTGTATTTCCATGTTTTTGTATCATGTTAACAATCTTATTGAAATGGTGATTCATGTCATATAAATGTTCATCAAGATTAATATTTAAAGTATCATATTTAACAGTGTAGGTGTTTATACACATTTTTCTAATATTATATGTTATGTAATGAGATATAAGAAGGTTATCCCAAATATCAAATGATGTTTCACAAAAAATATTCTATTAAACTCATCTTATCCAAAATAATTGTATGATGCATTCATAGATTTATAATTATAGTAATATTATACCTTAGTGTAATCACTCTAAGAATACATATGAGCTTGAGGTTTTTCATATTTATCATTAATTATAGTCCTGATATAAAATCCCATATTTCTATGTGAATTTTAATTTCTTTTCGTTCGAGTATAATTTGATTCGTTAAAATAAGGAGGATGATTAGAGGTTTTTACTTATTATATATTGTTATCTATAAACAATTAAATTTAGATGATAAAAAAATATAAGATATTTATATAAAACTAAATCGTAATAAAAAAGTAATTTTTGAATGTTCTATGATACCAAATGTTTGTCCTAGCAGACAAATTAGGAGGGGGGGGGGGGGGGTGAATTGAGTTTCCAATAATTTTTTTTGTTTAAAATAATTTAAATAATAAAACTCCAATTTGATAAAATTAACCACCTAAGAAATAGTAGAAATATATAATTTTATATTAGATAAATAGCTCAATTATAATAAATTGGGAAATACTTTAACTTTTATAACCAATATACTCATATAAAACACAATATATAAAGACATTGTTTACGTTAACTATTATATTACGATTTTTTCTAGTCAGAAGTATGATTTTTTACTTCTCATTTCCTATGTTTTTGAAATCACAAACACATTTCTAAATAACTTATTTTACAAACTTTATATACGACATGAATTTTAGAATATTTTGGTATAAATCATATTTTTATACCAAATGATGAAATGGTTCTGATATAAAATGTGAATAAACATTATTTTTTTAATTTGATCCATAATAATGACATTGAGTCTATTCCATAAGACTAAATAGTGGTATGTCCATCAGTTTGAATAAGTGTTCTATCCATTAGACTAACCAAAGTCATAACCATTAGTCTGATACTAGTTCAGATCCATAGAATGTATATTAGATTAGTTGATCAGATTAATAATTAGTATGGTCCATCGAACAATCAAATGAATATAATTGGAGTTAATAGAATTTTTTATACTTGATATAATTATTTAGAACATTTTAATGGTTTGAATGAGAATGAAATTGAATGGAGATTGTTTTTTCAAATATATCAATCAATGAACATTTGAGGTCATTATATCCAACTCTAAGAATAAAAATAAAATAAAAATAGAAGGAATAACTACAAATAAGAGTGGATTCAAGGATATGGAAGTTATTTCATTTTAAAATCAACATTTATACTATTTTTCTTGGCCAAAATATCTGGTTCTTACACTTTTTAATTTTTGAGTGAGATGTAGTTATAACGAATCCATATGAGAAATCATAAAATCCTTAGATTGTTTTGATTATATATTTTTCTTTCTGAACAAGGTATATATAAATGGATTATGGGGATAGTAATACATGTAAATATGTTCCATAAAATTGATGGCTTCTGGGGATAATAAGATAATTGACACTGACATTATAATTGAAAGATTCAAGGGATTATAAGAAATATTTATTCTATTCATCATATCACGGGATTTATTAGTAAGGAAAGATAAGCCTTTACAATTAGGTTTAAAAATATGGATATCTTAAGTCAATAGGTATTATTTACTTAACTCTTTAATGTTAATATGTAAAATTATATTTATAATTCTTATAATTCATTCATAATTTTTTAAAAATTTTGTATTACTTGTTTCTACATGTTCGTTATTATTCGATGAAATTTAATTAGAAACATTATTTTGTATAAAATTTATAGTAAATATTTTACCATATTATCTGTGAGTTTAAATAAAGATTTTTTTATCTGAAATTTTCTAAATCCAATACAAAAACTCTGATCACAAAACAACTTCTGAGTTTGATTTTTTTAACAAAAGGGGTTTTTGGTTTGGTGTTTGTTTAAATTTTTGAACTATAACTCACCAACCTCATGTAGCAATCGTAAACTCTTATGATCCATAAATTGGTATCATAGATGTTTTTACTACTATCTATGTTGATTATTTACTTTTTTATATATTTCATGTTTCTTATGTTTTTATTAACTTCTTTCTTATAAATTATTATTACACTAATGTGTATTGTAGAAAAGACTTTTCTTCTATAAGATGAAAGGGTAAAATTTTGTAACCACTGATAATATAAAACCTATTGAATAATAAATATTTAATGGGAATGATTATTAATATTGGGGATATTGAATGAAAATCTTTTATCAACAGTAGTGTGTAATATTTATTTTATTCTTACTAGAAGTTGTAAGATTTGAGAGAAAGAAATTATAGCTTTTACTAATTAAGATAAGTTAGGGAATTAGTTGAATTATTTAGTAAGGAATAATCTATTATGTTCTATGAATCAAAAAAACATATAGTCATATTTATTCATGTAATGATGACTATATTATTTGGGTGAAGTTAAATGTAACACATTTTCGATTATCTAAA
Organism: Viscum album; assembly: GCA_963277665.1. NCBI lineage: Eukaryota > Viridiplantae > Streptophyta > Magnoliopsida > Santalales > Viscaceae > Viscum > Viscum album. Next base: position 1,361,621,358 of record OY728143.1, on the reverse strand, counting down.
GTCATTAAAATACGAAGAGCTATTCATTATGTAGACTATCATGATTTTTATTTTCAACCTACATAGTTAGTTGATAAAGTAAACCAAAGGTTTATGAATATTATAAATATTTCACAATCACTTGGAGAGAAATATATAGAATATCTTATATTAGTTGAGAAAATATGTGAGATTATTCCAAATTAATGAGAATCCAAAAGGACTACTTTGGATGCCACCAGAAGGATAAAAAAACATAGTCTTAATGATATTATTGGTACCATTATGCAGTTTGAGGGTAAAATGACAAGAAATTAAGCTAAAATGAAAAAATAATGGAGGAATTTCATTTTCAACTATATATATTGTTCTTATTAATGTTCAATATGTTCACAACATTGTTAATTCTTCTAAAATAAAAATATTATTATTGAGTCGGATACTAATTCATTGAAAAAGTTTGAAACTTAACTAGATAGTATTATTAAAATTATGACCATGATTTTTTTAGGAAGAATGAATTCCAATAAAGATACAATAATATTCCTAAGTGTAAAGGTGATAAAAAGGATTCAAAAGAGGTCATATGTTATTAATGTAAAAATGAGTGAAATATCAGATCATCTTGTCTAAAGCTAAAAATAAAGGATAATAAGGAAATATTTTTTTTTCTAGAATTCCAAAAAGTATTACAAGAACAAGAATAAGAAATGTAGAAAATATTTAAACTCATATAGTTCTAGTCGAGTAGATATTTATTATAAAAAGTATTCAGATAGTGAACATTATGGAAAGAAGAATATAATATTATGTGCAGAAATTCCAAAGGATAAAAAATGTATAATTGCTATGGAAACTACATGATCTACTAAGAATATTACCTTAAATGATAATAGCTGATATGATGTCGAAAATAATAGATAAAAATATTTGGATGAATAATAATATTCATTTTAATAAAATAATTCTTCACCATGTTTTGAATAAGTTTTTAGAATTTATATGATGTTTGAAAATAAAAACTATAACACTTCTAAAAAACATCAAATTTCTCAAGAAAAAAAGTGAATAAAAATAAAAAAAAAATTCTATTTATCTATATAAATATTAGATATTTATAAATAAAATAATAAATATAATTTTTTAAAACATATTATTCCAAAACATCTTGAAATTATTAATTTGTAGAAAACTAGTTCACAAAAATATTTTGTAAAACATAGTAAAAAAAATTATTGAGGTTAAAAAATTACTTAAAAAAAATTATGAAGTTCATAGGTTCGGAAAATGTTTTATAAAATTTTACCTCAGAATGGAAAAAATTGATAAAAATTATAAACAAATTAAAACTAATAGATATATTTCTAGATAGGGTTTTAATAATTATAAACTTTTTTTAGAAATAACTACTTTGTTTGGAAAAGTGATTCATTTTTCACTATGTTTAAAATTTTTGGGAAATATAAGAATAAATTTTCATTAAATAAATTTAAGTCTCTAGGATTTCACAAAGATTATTTTTTAATATAAATAAAATATTTTCAACATAACAATGTTAGAAAAATTTGGCTTCCTAAAATTTTACATTCTGATAACACAAGACCCAAGAGGCCTTACGATCCAAAATTCCAATATTTTTCATTTTAGGAAAGTAAATATTATTCTAAGAAAAAAATATTTTGGTACATGGATAGTGGTTTTTCAAAAAACATGATTGGGAAAATTATTTATTTAAAAATATTATAATGATGAAAGGTGGAAATGTCACTTTTTGACATAATGATCAATTAGAAATTAATAGTAAAAGTAACATTGTTCTTCTTAGAAAAGAATTATTTTTGAATGTTTTATATGTTTTTGTAGTTAAGAACAACATTATTAGTATAACCAAATTATGTGGTGATATATATCTTGTGAACTTCAGAAATGAAAAAAAAAACTATTCATGTTTCTAAAAATGAATTTATTATTTTTTCTAGACCTTCATGAGAATGTTTATACTCTAAACATAGAGGCCCTTAGAAGAGAAGATCTACCATATATTAGTAAAATGGAAGACTAATATTGGTTATGGAATAAAATATTTGGACCCTATAATATTTGAACTTTAGCTATGTTATCTAAGAAATGACTATTTATGGACCTACCAAAATATTGGTTTGACAAATAAAAAGTCTACGATCCTTATCAATCTGTAAGGCAACATAAGACATGTTTTAGATCTATTAGTGAATTATATAATTTTGTTGTTTTATAGTTAGTGAACATAGACATGTTTTGTACAACACATACTAGATGTATTAGTGGAAAATACTATGTATATTTTTAAGGAGATTATTACACTAGATATACTTTGATCTATTTTCAAGAAAATATTTATAATGTCTTTTGTTGTTTCAAAACATTTGTAGCCAGAGATAGTAAAGATAAAAACCAATTATTGAAAACTATTATTAGTGATCATGGTGGAGAATTTATAAATTATATTTCTAAATCAATTTTTAGTAAAAAGGTATTATACATAACTTCCAGGAAGCTAGAACACCACAATAATATGGCATTGTCGAAAGATGAAATTTAATATTTTAAGAGATTAATAGAACATTGATGAGTAAATAATCAGTTTCTAAACATTTTTTTAAAATATTTTGTACTTCTTATTATACAATATATTTATTTCTAATAAGATATATCATTAATAAAACTTTATATAAGTTCTATACTACACGGAAACCAAAAAGTTTTTACTTTAATATTTATGGATGCAAATTATTCCCTCTAAATACTAATTATAACATAAATAAAATTGTTCCAAAATTCTATGAAGGAATTTTTTTTATGTTATAATAAAAATTTTAAGCAAAATAGAGAATTCAATAAAAATACAAGTACTTTTTAGGAGATAGTACAAGTTATCTTTGATGAAACCAATTATTTAGTTTTCAAACAAACCTAACTTACATTATCAGATGTTATTTATAAAAATAATTCTCAATCTATATTGGAAGTTTCTTATCATCATAGAAAAACATAGGAATATGTTTTTCAAGTAATAACTCAAGATTATTTTCAACATGTTGTTAAATAAAAGAGTTTTTTATATCCATGAAATCAGTTATTTATTAGAAATTATCCTTGTAACATCCCAAGTAAGTAATGAATAATAGATATTTTTATCTATGTCTATTAATGATTAAGATAGTGTTTTAGAGGCTTAAAATGAAAATAAATCCAATCTTAAGCATGGAATACACTAATATTCTTAAAAGATTGTTTTACTGCCTTATGATGGAAAAACCATTTTAAATCTATCTTTTGACAATTTTATAAACTATGTTTGTCAATATAAACTTATTATTTAAGATTGGAACATCAATATTTTCTTTGTGTGAATTTTTGTTATTTTTCTGACAATGTTCATTTTTAATGAATAGTGAAAAATACTGCATTTTACATCAAAACTGCTTTTTAATCAAATTTATTTATATGATTATACTATCCTTTGAATTGGTCTTAATGTGTAATATGAATATATTTTTACCATTTAATCCAATGGTGGTCATTGGAATCAATTTCACTTTGAAATTGGACTTAAACTACTGTCAATCATTTGATACTTATTGTTTCATAAAAACATGCTATTTGCTCTAACAGCGGGAATTAATTATTAAATTAATTAATGTGACTTATATGTTTTTAATTTTTTAAAATAGACTTCATTTTAGAATTCGTAATATCAAATATAGCTTATGGTGAATTTTTGGTAATTTTCTGAAAAACTTCAATTTTTGATGAATAGTGAAACCACTAAGTGGTAATCAAGCAAACTAATTTTTCAGTTAAATGAAAGTTTACCACTAATGTGTATTGAATTTTGAAAATCCGACATACATGGTTGTCATTAGTATGTAAAATGTGGTTCAATGGGATGAAAATAATTTTTTGGTGAATAGTAACTTTTTTTTTCATTAATCGCGATTAGAGGTAATTAGTGTAATTTAAGGTAAAAATGATATTATAAAAATATGAAAACACCATGAAACTTGTCGTACCCATATTGGATGAGTCATGACCGACCACGACAACTCATGGGTCGATTTAGGGGACCCCATGGAGCCACTTGGGTGAGATAATGACTTTAATGCCTTTTTTTAAATAAAGGTGAAAATGACACTAACATAAGTTATTTTACAAAAACAATTTTTAGAAGGTGTTAAACTAATTATATTTTTTTCTATAAATAATCATTAGAAAGCTAAAAAGGATTTCCTACATCATATTATTTTTTTTATAATTTTTAGGCATTAAATAAATTAAATTATTTATGACATCATGATGATGCAGCGATGACCACATTATTTAATGATTTAAATAAAATGGAAAGATAATGTAATATCTAAGACCTAAACTTGTCCAAAAACTATTGGATGGGAATATTTTGAAGCCTTATCATCTTAGCTTTGAAATATATCAATGTGGGACATTATAAATTCGAAACAATTTTGAAAATAAAATAATAGTTTCATGATTTCCATAAGTGCCCTTCCTCTCCTCTTATAAAAGGCCCCACCTCTACCTCATTTCACACACTCCTCAAGCATTTGGCTCGGCCATCCCCTGCCCATTTACTCTCTCCGAATCCCTCTTCTAATCCTAGAGGATTCCCTTTGGGCAGAAGCCTTTCAAAGGAAGCCTTTAGGCTCAAATCAAAAGGAGTTACACTTTTAAAGGTAATTCATTCTCTCATGTTCATTTGTTTTATTTTGCTTCTCCAACCCCCTAAACTCTTTTTATTTACTTCTTTTGTAACAACACCAGTATCTTCAATATACTAGGATGTTGTTATAATATTTATTCGAGCTACACTCTCACACACCTACATCAAATGGTTAAAGAACATACGGTTTCCGTGGATGGCGAAATTCTGCCTCCCGAAACGATGATTGTTCAATACTCATTTAACAACTTCAAAGGTGGCCATTATGATGTCACTATTTTTATATATGATATATAATATGTTTATTCTTTCCTTATGCTTCTGTATTTTTCATTTATGGCATACCATTATTGTTTCCATTATGGGTAAACACGATATCTTCATTTTAGGAAGTGCGGACTACCGCCCCCTGAAAGTGATTTGATTCGTTAATACCATATGTGGGATGTGTAAAGGATAACGTTAATGATATTATATATGTTATTATACTGGAATTATAATATACTCTTATATCATTATGATTCCATTCCAGAAAATACGAAATAGAAATGGAAGTAGCGTTCATGCGTACGTACGGCTTACCGTCTCCATGAACGGTGCATTTCATTTCTTACCTCTAAATGTGATATAATATTATAAATACATGTATATGATGAATATATATGATATATATGTTATCAAAATCATTAATATCATTCTGTATATAATGAACCATTGACCAAATTAACAACATGTAAGTGTAAGAAGTCTATTTTTGACTTAAGAACCAAATACCGACAAAATGAACATTATTAACTTAAATGATTACATGATGTTCATAACATGGTATAAAAGGAATAATGAACTTGAAAAAGGTTCATACGAAAGTAGATATTAACTCAAGTTTATTATTCAGGAGATTAAAGAATGGTCGGGTCAAGTCGGATACGAGGTATGGGACTTCGTCTCAATCTCCTTTCATTGAGGCATATTTTATTTTATACACAACTTTCTTTTATACGGTGTATAAAACCCTTTGACTTTTACATTTATTCAAAAGGAATCTTTTTTATACGAAGCGTTTACTAAATGTCAAAAGGGAATGTTTTTGTCGTACGTATGCGGCGATAACGACTTCTCCGCCGTCGTGACCGTTATTTGAGTTTCGACTTCCTCTACAAGCCATACCTTCTTTTTAAAGGAAAAATAAATACCATGTTTTACTTTTCTTTTATTTTGGTATTGAAAATGGTTTTTACAATGTTTTTTTGTGTTGTATTGATATCTTGTGATTGAAACGTGGAAATGTTATGTTTCCTTTATGCATGTTTTATGTGATACGATTATGTTATGGTTCTTGGGCATTATTATGAAGACGGGTGGTTCCGTGATAAAGTAAGGGCGGGTGAGCCCGATATAGCTCTTCAATGCATTGGGTAATGCGAAGGAGTGAACCGTTAAGGTTTCTCCAAAGAGATTTAGGGAATATACTATGATGGGTATTCCAAACGTAACCAAGAGGGTTACTCCCTACGTAAGAATGTTATGAATGCCTCAAGTTACCTTTATATCTTATGATTTCTATGATTTATTCATGATTTTATGAGGTATGTTAATGTTCCTATGTTTTATGGGTAAAGTATGATTTCATTCTTATGTATATATGAACTCATGTTTCCTTTCCATGTTCTGAAAACCCATACTGATCTTTTTATGCTCATCCCATGTTTTTTTGAAATGTTTTTCACAGGTCAAGGGAAAGGTACATGATATGATGATAGTTTCAAGGAAGTGTAAAGAAATAATCCATGTTTTATTTTAAATGAGTTTCCATTGATGGGAATGAAGAATACTATCTTTATGTAACCACTTTGTTTATATGTGGAATGTAATGCAAGTTTTATGATCTAATTCTCTAAAACTCTAAACCCGAAAAGATCCTCAATGTGTAATCTTGTAATAACTCAAGATTAAGTAAGGTTTAAGGCTGGGGCCTTACAGTTGGTATCAAAGGTCGGTTTAGACACCTTTAGGAGTTAGAAAAGTGTTAAATTATAATATGATTGAAATGATATAGCATTTACAGATTACCATGTTGCTTCGCCTATGATATTTCTGTGATAAGAATGGTTTTCCATAGAGGAAACAGAGCAGCTTTTCTGGGAAGGCATACAGAGAGAAATGTCCTTCCAAATCAGCATACTGAGATGGTCAGAATCAAAATTGAGCAGTTTATAGCAGTGATGGCTCAGTTGAATCAGGTGATAAATCATGGTTGTTTTTATTGATGATATTTTCGTGTTTTCTTAAAGTAAAGAAGAGCATGAAAGTCATTTAAGGGTTATCTTGCAAACCTTAAAAGAAAAGAAACTATATGGAAAATTCAGCAAGTGTGAGTTTTGGTTACAACAAATTTATTTCCTAGGTCACATTGTTTCAAAAGATGGCATAACTGTTTATCCTACTAAAACAAAAGTTGTTGAAGAATGGCCAAGACCCACAAATGTAACCGAGAACCGTAGTTTTCATGGTTTGGCAGGTTACTACCGAAGTTTTGTTGAAAATTTTTCACGGTTATCTAGTCCAATGACTAAGATAACTTGTAAGGGTGTTAAGTTTTTCTGGAAAAAAGAATGTGATGATTGTTTTCAGGAATTGAAAAGAAGATTGGTGAATGCTCCAGTTTTGGAACTACCTTCCAGGAATGGTGAGTTTGTTATATACAGTGATGCTTCATTGAAAGGACTTGGTTGCGTCCTAATGCAGAATGATCAGGTAATTGCTTATGCTTCATGATAGTTGAAAACTCATGAGGTAAATTACCCTACACATGATTTGGAATTAGCTCCTGTTGTTTTTGCTTTAAAAATTTGGAGGCATCATTTGTATGGAGTAAAGTGTGAAATATATACTGATCACAAAAGTTTAAAGTATATATTCAATCAGAAAGAATTGAACATGAGGCAGAGGAGATGGCTGGAATTAATCAAGGATTATGATTGTACAATTCATTACCATCCGGGGAAAGCAAATAAAGTGGCTGATGCTTTGAGCCGAAAAATTAATGCTTCATTATAAATGTTGCATTTGGAACGCGATCCTTTGGTTAAGGATTTGATGAACTTTGGCATAGAAGTTGTTGGTGCAGGAAGTCCTTCTGTTTTGTTTCGGGTATCAGTGAGATCATCTCTATCAGATAGAATCAAGCAAGAACAGAGGAAAGACAGTGATGTAAAGACCCGTAAAATTCAAGGGAAATTTTTTCTTAATTTTCTTTGGAATTTTACAGGAACACGGTTTCTGACGACACTTGATTCCGAGGCCCGGAGTGCCCGGAATCAATTTCCGAAGTTTGGCTCGGGTACGTTCAGTGAACGAACGAGCGGGAATTTATAACTTTTGATCCGGTGCTCGGAATTGAAATCCGAGGGCACCGATGAACTCGCAGCGCTGATATTCTCTTAAGGAGACCTTTTCGGAAGTTGCGTTTGTTGCGGGACGAAAGTTAGTTTTTGGGAGAATTATAAAAAGTTGAATAAGAAAATGTGGAATTCTTTTTATTTTTACTTTTGTAGGTTAACTCCTCTCAAAGGGAGTTAGGGGTGGGACCCACACCCACTTATCCTCCCTTGAGAGGATTAAGTGTGGTGGGACCCACACGAACCTAAACCTCTCATCTTCTCCCTTAAACTCCCCTTTTTAATTTAAGATGGCAAGTTGGTTAATTAATGGCTTGAGTTGTCTTAATTCAAACCTTTGAAATTAAAATGGTTGGATTGACTTAATAAAATAAGCTCATAGCTTATTTTGTTGGGTTAGAACTCTTTAGCCAACTTGTGAGGATTTTTGAGAGCTCCTCCTCCTTCTTCTTCAACTCCGATGAAGAACGCTCAAGCTCCGACGAAGAACGCTCAAACTCCGACGAAGAACGCCGCTCCTCTCTTCTTCGTCTTCCGTGTCAACAAGAGGGAATGCCTCTTCCTCCTCAGACTCCCTTCGTCGACATAAGAAGATTCTCCAACGACGTATCTCTTCGGACGTACCTCTTCATCATCGGATTTGACGAACGACTACCGCGACGCCCGACCTCCACGACGTTGTCTTCCGCGGGACGTTGACAAATCTTCGAACCTATACCCAAGGTAGGGGTTGTTGTATTTTGTTTATTTATTTATCCTTGTTTGTGGTTCATGCATGATTAACGTAAGGATTTTAAGTTGTGTTATCATTTAACGTGAGGGGTCCGGACCGCATGAACACGGCCGAACCCCCTCCATCGTTCTTGTTGATTTATCTTGCGGGTGGAAGCAAGGTGGCGTGGTGCCGTCGCACCACGCGGATAATTGTATGTTTATCTTGCGCGGTGCCGTCGCGCCGCGCCGTGGAAGAATCATCAAGAATGCGACGCCGTCGCGCCGCGTCAAGAGGAATCGGAGGCGTGGTGGAGGGGCGCGGTGCCGTCGCACCGCGCCGGACGACGAACACCGCGGCCGGTTCCGGGCCGCGGCGGGACGAGAAGACCGGCGGCCGGGCCGCCGGCGTCAGAAGCCGGAAAGGGGACCGGATTTTCCGGTCCCGTTGGAGAAAACCGGCCGGCCAGCTGGCCGACCGGATGGTCAAATCCGGGGGAAATTAATCCCCCGGCCAGCAATAAAGCCCCCCCCATTTAATTGGGGGAGGCGGTTTCTTGAGGGGGGGCAGGCGGCCCCCCGGTTTCCGCACAAGCAGGCCCCCCACGTGGGGGGGGGGGGGGGGGCGTTTTTAAAAACAAAGGGGCGCGGCATAAGGCCGCGCCGTCATCCCAATCAAGCGGGGGGCTTTGCCTCCCCCGCGTGCTGCCTCCGTGCGGCGCCAGGCCACCGCGCCACCGCGCCGCCGCGCCGCCGCGCCGGCCGGCCGGCCGGGCCGGGTCGGACCTGGTTCGGGTCGACCCGGTGCGGGCCGACCCGGACCCGGACCCCCCCGTCTCGAATCAGTTTCGGTCTTTTGGCCATATCATGAGCCACGGACCTCCGATTGACGAAACGTCTGCGGTAATGCGATCCTTGGATCGAGACGGTCGTTTCGGTATATCGCACTCAAGGTTTCAGATTACTTTGAGTTCGGCCGGGTTGGTTCGTTCACGAAACCAACCGGGCCTTCGGAGCGGAAACACTCATATCTTGAGCTACGGACGTCCGATTGACGTGCCGTCAGCTGTGTTGTGTTCCTCTTAGTGAGACAGATCTTTTGGGATACTCCGCCCAAGGTTTGGACGCAGGTGGAGTACGGTCGGGTTGGTTTTTCCTTAAAAACCAACCGGACCCCGGGGACGAAAATGCCAATAACTCTCAGACCGGGCGTCTGATCGACGCGCCGTCTGATGCGTTGAGTTCCTGTTGATGATATGGATATTTTGGATACATCAACTTCGGACTTCGTGTCAGTTGATGTATCAGCCTCTCGGCTCATGGAGCAGACCCTTCTGAACGAGCATGCTATGTGCGGGAACCCTAGTGCTGGCTGCGACTGTTACTGTGACTGCTACTGCTACTGCTACTGTGACTGCGACGACAACAGTACAGAGATCCTGTGTGGATTCGACGGCGACGACTACTGCACTCAGCGATCCTACGTGGATCAGTGCTACAGGTCCTGCGTGGGCCCGATCCTGTGTGGGTCCGATCCTGTGTAGGTCACTGCGGGGGTTAGTACCTATCGATCCTTCGTGGGCCCGACGACTTAGATGGTTCTTTGATCATCATTAACGTCATCCGAAGAAGTATTCCTGTGTGAGCTGAATCTTCTGTTTTACTCGATAGAGGTGGTACGCTTGGTTGTAGCGGCAGACCCGCGATACTGGAGGCGAGCGTACGGAGTACGAAGACCGTGTAGCCGGCTGAGACCTGAAGACTGATCGACCGACTCGACTTGGAGTGAGTCTACTAGCCCAGTGGACGGAGCGCCCGATATTTGGCGGTAGACCCACGGTGGACGGAGCGCCTGGTAGTTGGCAGCAGACCCGCGGTACTCGACTGGAGGAGTACCTCTGTAGGCTATTTGGGTGAGCGCCCGGTATTTGGCAGCAGACCCTCAGCGGACGGAGCGCCCGATATTTGGCAGCAGACCCTCAGCAGACGGAGCGCCCGGTATTTGGCAACAGACCCTCAGCGGACGGAGCGCCCGGTAGTTGGCGGCAGACCCGCGGTACTCGAAAGGAGGAGTACCTCAGCAGTCTTAGGTTAGTGAGCAGTATCTCAGAGTCGTGACAGGACACTGTACATTTCAGAGATGGGGCTCTTCAGTAGTTACGTTTTTGATAATGAAAATCATGTGTGAGCTGAATCCTATTGCTTTCCTGTGTGGATTGGGTTGTGCTATCCTGTGTGGATTTTGTTTTGCTTTCCTGTGTGGAATACGTTTACTTTCCTGTGTGGACTGAGTTGTACTTGGGCTCGGAGGTTGGATCGTATTTGAAATTGATGACTTAGGTATATGTATGGGAATATACCTAAGCAGTGTCGGTTATTACTTCATGATTGTACCTTTCTTCGTGGTTTATCCATTGTGGATTTGAGAGACCTTCAAGGGTCTCGGGGTCCCTACTGAGTAGCTTATACTCACCCCTGCACGGGCTTTGCCCGCACTACGTTGTGTTGGTTGCAGACGACGGACAACGTTGACCTTAGCTGAGGCTTGCAGAACAGGACGGTACCTGGAGGTGGACCACTGGGCGGGACATGCTCGGAGCGGACAGCGGGACCCGTGGAGCAGAGGAGCTATCTGTACCCACCCTTTAGGTGGGATTTCCAGTGGACAGCTCAGTGTAGCGGCTTTTACTTTTCATTTGCTATTTTTCCTTTCGAGTTGTACTTTACTTTCAGTTTGGGTTTGTATACTGGCCCATTTACTTTTCCGCACTTTCAGTTGTACTCCGCTTTTGTTTAGTGTTTACTTTCCGCTTGCTTACTCTGTGGTGTTTGTTTATTTTTCAAAGGCAATGCCTTCCCTTTTTACCGGGATTTACGCCTTGGTGCTAGTCGTCAGCCCCTGGCCTATGGAAGGCGGGCTTGGGGTAGTCACGGCACGGACCCCGAGGGCGGGTCGTGACACGTGAGTTGCAGAAAAAGGTGGAGCTGGTTCAGAAGGGTAAGTTGCCTGAATTCAACATTGATAATGATTGTGTTTTGAGATTTGGGAAAAGATTGTGTGTGCGTTGTGATTCACAGTTGAAGAGAGAGTTGTTATGTGAAGCTCATAGTTCTCTGTTTTCAATTAATCTGGGTAGTACTAAGATGTATAGAGATCTGTGGGAGTATTACTGGTGGATGGAATCAAAAGAGACATTGCTGATTTTACTGTGAAGTGTTAGACATGTCAACAGGTTAAAGAAGAGCGGCAGTTACCGAAAGGGATGCTTCAGCTTTTACCAGTGCCAGAGTGGAAATGGGGGAATATATCCATCGACTTTGTTGTTGGATTACGGAAGACATCTCGAGGTAATAATGCAATCTGGGTTATTGTTGATCGCTTGACCAAATCTGCTCATTTCCTTGCTATACGAGATACTTTCTCTCTTGATCAACTTTCCCGTTTGTATCTTAAAGAGATAGTCAGGTTACATGGAGTTCCTCTCTCCATTGTATCAGATCGTGATCCCAGGTTTACTTCTAACATTTGGAAAGGCCTTCAGAAGTCGTTGGGTACTGAATTAAATATTAGTATAGATTTTCATCCTCAATCAGATGGGCAGTCAGAACGAACAATTCAGTCATTGGAGGATATTCTAAGAGCTTTTTCTATGAATTATCATGGAAGTTGGGACCAACATCTTTCTTTGGTTGAATTTTCATATAATAACAGTTTTCATTCCAGTATACAGATGGCACCATTTCAGGCATTATATGGGAAGTGGTGTCGAACTCCAGCTTTCTGGGATGAAGTGGGAGAAAGGAAGTTGATGGGACCAGAATTGGTAGAAGAGATGGCAGAAAAAGTTCAGCTGATTCAGAAACACATGAGAATAGCTCAGAGCTGGAAGAAGAGTTATGCGGATAACCGGAGGAAGGATCTATCTTTCGAGGTAGGTGATCATGTTTTTCTCAAGGTTTATCCTTGGAAAAGTGTGATGAGATTTGGAAAGAATGGAATGTTGAGTCCAAGGTTCGTTGGACCATACGAAATTCTGGAGAGAGTTGGATCAGTTGCATACCGAGTGGCTTTACCTCCGAGTTTATCTCAGGTACACAATGTTTTTCACGTTTCGATTTTGAGAAAGTATATGCCAGATCCATCTCATGTTTTGAGTCCAGAGGTAGTTCAGCTGGAAAAGAACCTATCTTATGAGGAACAACCGGTCCAGATTCTTGACCACAAGGAGCAAGTGTTACGGAATAAGGTGATTCACCAGGTAAAGGTTTTGTGGAAAAACCACATGATTGAAGAGGCAACATGGGAATCTGAAAATGCAATGAGGGATAAGTACCCCCATTTATTCGATAAGTAAATAAATTACGGGGACACAATTTTCTAAAGGGGGGAAGGATGTAACATCCCAAGTAAGTAATGAATAATATATATTTTTATCTATGTCTATTAATGATTAAGATAGTGTTTTAGAGGCTTAAAATGAAAATAAATCCAATCTTAAGCATGGAATACACTAATATTCTTAAAAGATTGTTTTACTGCCTTATGATGGAAAACCCTTTTTAAATCTATCTTTTGACAATTTTATAAACTATGTTTGTCAAAATAAACTTACTCTTTATGATTGGGACATCAAAATTTACTTTGTGTGTATTTTTGATATTTTTCTGACAATGTTCATTTTTTAATGAATAGTGAAAAATACTGCATTTTACATCAAAACTGATTTTTAATCTAATTTATTTATATGATTAGATTATCTTTTGAATTGGTCCTAATGTTTAATATGAATATATTTTTACCATTTTATCCAATGGTGGTCATTGGAATCAATTTCACTTTGAAATTGGACTTAAACTAGTGTCAATCTTTTGATACTTATTGTTTCATAAAAACATGCTATTTGCTCTGACGGCGGGAATTAATTATTAAATTAATTAATGTGACTTATATGTTTTTAATTTTGTAAAATAGGCTTCAATTTTGAATTCGTAATATCAAATATAGCTTAGGGTGAATTTTTTGTAATTTTCTGAAAAACTTCAATTTTTGATTAATAGTGAAACCACTAAGTGGAAATCAAGCAAACTGATTTTTCAGTTAAATGAAAGATTACCACTAATGTGTATTGAATTTTGAAAATCCGACATACATGGTTTTCATTAGTATTTAAAATGTGGTTCAATTGGATGAAAATAATTTTTTGGTGAATAGTAACTTTTTTTTCATTAATCGCGATTAGAGGTAATTAGTGTAATTTAAGGTAAAAATGATATTATAAAAATATGAAAACACCATGACACTTGTCATACCCCTATTGGATGAGTCATGGCCGACCAAGACAACCCATGGGTCGATTTAGGGGACCCCATGGAGCCACTTGGGTGAGATAATGACTTTAATGCCTTTTTTTTAAATAAAGGTGAAAATGACACTAACATAAATTGTTTTACTAAAACAATTTTTAGAAGGGGTAATACTAATCATATTTTTGTCTATAAATATTCATTAGAAAGATAAAAAAGATTTCCTACATCATATTATTTTTTATAATTTTTATGCATTAAATAAATTAAATTATTTATGACATCATGATGATGCAGTGATGACCTCATTATTTAATGATTTAAATAAAATGGAAAGATAATGTAATATCTAAGACCTACACTTGTCTAAAAACTATTGTATGGGAATATTTCGATGCCTTATCATCTTATCTCCGAAATATAACAATGTGGGACCTTAACAATTCGAAACACTTTTGAAAATAATATAATAGTTTCATGATTTCCATATGTTCCCTTCCTCTCCTCTTATAAAAGGCCCCCACCTCTACCTCATTTCACACACTCCTCAAGCCTTTGGCTCGGCCATCCCCTGCCCATTTACTCTCTCCACATCCCTCTCCTCATCTTAGTGGATTCCCTTTGGGCAGAATCTTTTCAAAGGAAGCCTTTAGGCTCAAATCAAAAGGAGTTACACTTTTAAAGGTAATTCATTATCTCATGTTCATTTGTTTTATTTTGCTTCTCCAACCCCTAAACTCTTTTTATTTACTTCTTTTGTAAAACAACCAGTATATTAAATATACTAGGATGTTGTTATAAGATTTATTCGAGCTACACTCTCACACAACTACATCAAATGGTTAAAGAACACACGGTTTCCGTGGATGGAGAAATTCTGCCTCCCGAAACGATGATTGTTCAATACTCATTTAACACCTTCAAAGGTGGTCATTTTGATGTAACTATTTTTATATATGATATATAATATGTTTATTCTTTCCTTAATCTTCTGTATTTTTCATTTATGGCATACCATTATTGTTTCCATTATTGGTAAACACGATATCTTCATTTTAGGAATTGCGGACTACCGCCCCCTGAAAGTGATTTGATTCGTTAATAACATATGTGGGATGTGTAAAGGATAAATTTAATGATATTATATATTTTATTATACTGGAATTATAATATACTCTTATATCATTATGATTCCATTCCAGAATATATGAAATAGAAATGGAAGAAGCTTTCATGCGTACGTACGGCTTACCATCTCCATGAACGGTGCATTTCATTTCTTACCTCTAAATGTGATGTAATATTATAAATACATGTATATGATAAATATATATGATATATATTTTATCCAAATCATTAATATCATTCTTGATATAATGAACCTTTGACCAAATTAACAACATGTAAGTGTAAGAAGTCTATTTTTGACTTAAGAACCAAATACCGACAAAATGAACATTATTAACTTAAATGATTACATGATGTTCATAACATGGTATAAAAGGAATAATGAACTTGAAAAAGGTTCATAAGAAAGTATAGATTAACTCAAGTTTATTATTTAGGAGATTAAACAACAGTCGGGTCAAGTCGGATACGAGGTATGGGACTTCGTCTCAATCTCCTTTCATTGAGGCATATTTTATTTTATACACAACTTTCTTTTATACGGTGTATAAACCCCTTTGACTTTTACATTTATTCAAAAGGAATATTTTTTATACGAAGCGTTTTCTAAACGACAAAAGGGAATGTTTTTGTCGTACGTATGCGGCGACAACGACTTTTCCGCCGTCGTAACCGTTATTTGAGTTTTGGCTTCCTCTACAAGCCATACCTTTTTTTAAAAAGAAAAATAAATACCATGTTTTACTTTTCTTTTATTTTGGTATTGAAAATGGTTTTCACAATGTTTTTTGTGTTGTATTGATATCTTGTGATTGAATTGTGGAAATGTTATGTTTCCTTTATGCAAGTTTTATGTGATACGATTATGTTATGGTTCTTGGGTATTATTATGAAGACGGGTGGTTCCGTGATAAACTAAGGGCGGGTGAGCCCGATATAGCTCTCCAATGCAATGGGTAACGCGAAGGAGTGAAACGTTAAGGTTTCTCCGAAGAGATTTTGGGAATATACTGTGATGGGTATTCCAAACGTAACCAAGAGGGTTACTCCCTACGTAAGAATGTTATGAATGCCTCGAGTTACCTTTATGTCTTATGATTTCTATGATTTATTCATGATTTTATGAGGTATGTTAAAGTGCCTATGTTTTATGGGTAAAGTATGATTTCATTCTTATGTATATATGAACTCATGTTTCCTTTCCATGTTTTTATAACCCATACTGAGCATTTTATGCTCATCCCAAGTTTTTTTGAAATGTTTTTCACAGGTCAAGGGAAAGGTACATGATATGATGATAGTGTCAAGGAAGTGTCAAGAAATAATCCATTTTTATTTTAAATGTGTTTCTATTGATGGGAATGAAGAATACTATCTTTTGTAACCACTTTTTTTATATGTGGAATGTAATGCAAGTTTTATGATCTAATTCTCTAAAACTCTAAACCCGAAAAGATCCTCAATGTGTAATCTTGTAATAACTCAAGATTAAGTAAGGTTTAAGGCTGGGGCCTTATAATCCTAGTGATAATACAATTGGTGATGTCGATCAACTTGTTAAAACTAAATGTTCAATGAGAAATGAAGTTGAAAATTTAGAAATTCATTCCCATTTCAAACCTAATACTCCTGATATGGTTTTAGGTAATGATGATTTGAAAAAAATTAATGATAAACTCAAAGAATTTATAACAAATTAATTCTGGACATTGGTTGAATGACCTAAGGATACTTCTATAATTGGAGTAAATTAGGTTTTTTGGAAAAAATGTGATGAAAATGGTGTAACTATTATATATAAATATATAATTGTTTCTAAAGGGTATAATAAAAAAGAAGTAATATATTATTAGTACACTTATGAACTGGTTTATAGACATTTGGATACTCGTATACTTCCAGATTATACAGTATTATTAAATTTCAATTTTTTTCAAATAGATGTGAAGTGTTCATATTGTAATTGATATGTTTAGGAGGATATTTATGCATAAAAATACCTTGTTTTGAAAATAAAAAACATCTAGAATATTTTTAAAACATATTAAGGCACTTTATAGTCTTTAACAAGCTCATAGTGCTTGATATGATAGGTTAACTTGAATTTTGTTACAAAAACAAGCATTTTTAAGGGGAATGACGATTCAAATATTTTATAAAATAATTTAATAACAAATTATGATTGTAAAAATATGTGTTGATGAAATTATATTATTTTATGGTCAAAATTATTTAACAGATTCCTTTTTAGATCTTATTAATTTGATGATTCAAATGAGATTAATGGGTGAGTTATAATAATTTCTTGGTTTTTAAATTTTTCATGAAACAAAAGTAACTTTTATATATAAATATAATTATATAAAATATATTCTTAAGAAAATTATATATAAAAAATAATAAAATAATTAGAACTCTAATCAGGACATCAAATACTTTAGATATTGATGAATCTGGCAAAACAGTTTATCCTGATTGTAAGTCTACTTTACTTAAAAGTTAGCCATCTATATTTAATGTTTTCTATACAATTATTTTTGAGATATAATGAAAATATAAAATAGTCCCATCTTAAATTTTTAAAAAAATTATCTTCATCTTAAAGGAACTATAGATTTATGGTTATTTTACTCTTCTAGAAATAATTTTGTGTTAAATGGTTTTTTAGATGCTGATATTAGTGGATGAGGAATGTATAAGAACGTAATCCAAGAACATTATATTTATTGGAAGAGGATTTAGTTTTTTGTTCTTATATGAAACAACAATCAGAACTACTTTACACTGTAAAAGACAAATAAGTGGTAGTTGGGTGATGTTGTGATCAAGTGTTGTGGATGCAACACACACTCACCGACTTTGTTTTGAGTATTAGTAAAACTCAAATATTGTTTAATAACAAAATTACCATTTATTCAATTTAAAATATAGTACAACACACATGATCTAGGAACATATATAGAAGAAACTATTTCATTTGGGATAAAAGAAAAAAATTAGGTATCATTTTAAATTTTATTGGAATGAAAGAACAAATTTCTACTATTTTTAAAAAAATATATCAGTTATGATAGAATTGAATATGTTAATCAGAAGTTAAGAATGATAAATATAAAATAATCATTCATATGCACTTAATTTTTTCCAATCTACTTACATTAATGAACTCCATTCCAAATAGGGTGTATATATTATAATATTTTCTAAACCTCTTTTTCTTAATTTTTATTTTTTAAAAATGTTTTTTATAAAAGTATCAGAATCAAATTTTTATAATAATAATTTTTATAACAGGATATGTTTTCTAATTTTCCCCAGAATCAAAATATATTTCAAAAATTTAAGGGAAAATAGTTTTGTTATAATGTCTATCGATTTCAATTTTTGTTAAAAAAACCAAGAAGAATATGCTACTCAATAAAAAATTCATACTGAAAGTTAACTTCTACTCTAAAAAGGTATTCTGCTGATATTTATGTTTTTAAAATTGTCCATTAATTTTAATTTTTAATTTTTTTTGTATTTACATTAATTTTAATAATTTTTTTTACGGACCTAATGGTTTCTATAGTCAGATATTTCATTACCCATATTTATAGTTTTCTTAGAAAAAATGTAAGAGTTCAGAATATATTATTTAATCATTCAGTGATTTATTATCCAAAATTGGATCAAAATTTAGATTTCAATCTAATCGTTTGAATTTTGGAAATATGAACCATTTACCTCATTGTTATATTTATGGGTGCATCATCATTTGTCCCATATCGTTGTTTATTATTTTATTCTTGACTCTAAGAATTTTTTTTACTTCATAGACTGATTCTTTAGGATTCATCAGATCTATTTTTTTAGTATGAGTTTTGGAATCATCATCACTTATAATAGCTTATGAAAAAGACTTTGCGAAGAGTAATTTTTTGAGAAAAATAATGATCAAGAAAACCTCTGATAAAAAATATGATTCTCTTCTAAAAGGAATTACTTTTTTTCAAGGTTGTAAAAAAAATGTGTTCGGAATAACGATTTTGATAAAAATTACCATGAAATTGTAAGAGTGTTTTATTATTCAGTATAATTTAATGCTAAAGGATATTCAATTGTGATTGTTTTTAACCTATTTAGTGAATGGTTCAAGTTATCCTACTAGAAATTTTCTTTTTTAGTGGATTTACCCTTGGAGGGTGATGTGTATATTTATTCAAAGAAGTTTTAATTAATAATTGAGAGTTTTGATAAGTTTAATGCAAAGGAATATTTTTTTTCTTCCTATGAAAATGTTAGAAATATATCCCATGTCAAACAAGATGTGAGAGTAGTAACCCATTGGATGAAAGGGTGCATGATACCAAGGAATGGAGAAAGAGACACTCTAAAATTCCTCATCTTCTTTATTTTGGAATTTATACATATCCTGAGGTAGATTCACTTAGTGAAGTTTGTATTCATATGGATAAAATCTATTAAACAATATTCTATGAAATCTAATATTTTCATGTATCCTTTTTTTATAATCAATATTTTGGTAAATTATATTGAGGTATTGTAGATTAAAAAACTTTCATATATAGTCTGGGAAACGTTTTCTTTCATAGGAAAGGAAACAATGGAATGAATTAAATTTGTTTTTCATCAAATGTTGAAGAATTTTATTGAAAATTCAGAGAAGGATATGTTTGATACTAAACTAATAAAATAGAAATATGAAATGAAAGAGAAGGGGAAGGATGAATATTCACCTCCTATAGTCTAAAAGAAACAAAATTCAATGTCTAATGTTGAATTCAGAATGAGGATGGCTTATAAAGCCTAGATAAATATAGGGTATTATTCTTTTTGTATTTATATGGCTGAAGATTTAGACATAAATATATAAAATAATCGGATAATACTAAAAATAAAAAAAATATTATCATATGAAAATGAAATGTAAATTTTCATTATATGATATGAAAGTGAACTCACAAATAAACCAATATCACTATATCTATTATCAATTGTCAAACCGATTCCATGATCTGGGACTATGTTTACTGATGATTAAACTAATCTTGATACATAGACACTTGAATAATTATAATTTTTAAAACCTCTATTGTTCCAATATTTTTTGGTGAAAAAGAGGATAACAAGTTATAAAACAAGAAAAAACCCCATGTAGAAAATCAATTCACGGAATAAATATTCAAATAGTTATGATGTCAATGGGGAAGAATAAATAAAATTTAGTATAGAATGTTGGAAAATGTGTTTTGAGAACTGAAAAAAAGTTGGAAATATAATTAGAATAATACAAAGAATAATAGGAGGAGGAAATAATAGAAGAAGAACAATGATATACACTAGTGCAGAAAACGTTTTTTACGTCGGTTATTTTTAATTTTTTACGTTGGTTTCTAGCCGACGTTATTACGTGGGACGTTATAAATAAGGTTTTTGACGTCGGTTATTTAAAAACCGACGTCAAAAAACATAAAATCACGATGTTTATCATGTCGGTTATCGAAGAACCGACGTTATAAACTGGGGTAAGGGTGGTTTATCACGTCCGTTCTATAAGAACCGACGTGATAAACCAGGCTGAGCGTGGTTTATCATGTCGGTTCATATAAAATCGAAGTGAAAAACTGGGGGAGGGGGGTTTATCACGTCGGTTATTGACTAACCGATGTGATAAACCGGTGGGAGGGGGTTTATCACGTCGTTTAGTCAATAACCGACGTGATAAACCCTTATGCAGGCCGTTTAGCACGTCCGTTATTCAATAAACGACGTGCTAAACCATTCTCTAGGCCCTTTATCACGTTAGTTATTAAATAACCGACATGATAAACCATTCTCCTGGCCTTTTATCACGTCGGTTATTAAATAACCGACGTGATAAACTAGTTTACATGCCTTTTATAACGTCGGTTATGAAATAACCGACGTGATAAGCTATTTTCCAGGCATTTTATCACGTCGGTTATTAAATAACCGACGTGATAAACCCAATTTTTTTTAAACAGAATGCAGTGATCTTCTCTCCACCAGAATCAACCAGAAAATAAATCAAGAAATCATACCACAAAAACAGAAGTACATCAAAATTAAGCATGTAAATAGATAACATATAAAACATACCCACTAGACAGAATCCACCCTCATTTATACCCCATGGACAGCCCTCCCCCACCCCGTTGGAGCCCTCACCCTCATGTATACCCCCTGGACAGCCCTCCCCCACCCTGTTGGAGCCCTCACCCTCATGTATACCCCATTGGACAACCCTCCCCAACCCCATTGAAGCCCCCACCACACTCCTGGACTGCCCCCCGACCCCCGGACACCCCCAAACACCCCTCGACAACCCCCCACCTGCCTGAACAGCACCTCCTCACCCCCTCACCCCACTTGACAGCCCCCACCACACCCCTGGACAACCCCCCCACCCCTGGACATCACACCCACACCCCTGGACCGGCTTCCCACACCCCTGGACATCCCTGCGACCCCTCCCCCACAGACCCAAATCCATACCAGAAGAACCATCAAAAGTAGACCAAAACAAGAAGTAGAGAAAAATTAAACATTCACTTATATAACATTCAAAACATACACTGTCAACTTCAAAAAAAAACTAAATCAAACCTAAAAAACGACCAAATAGACAATTAAAACGACAATATTCAGAATTACATTTTACATTACAAACAACTAAAATTCAATCAAACCTGTAAAATAATTTGACCACTCCACATGTACGTGTTTGATGTCTTCAGCAGTATAGGGTTGAGGGTCATCAAAAGCTACAAATGAAAAAGAAGATAGTTTACGTGTATAATGAATAAATCAAATTGAAATATGATGGAAAAGTTTAAGAGGAAATCGTACCAGGTCAAAATTCACAACTGTCCCAGTTGTTATTATTTCATACATAAATCTTAACATATAATATCCGCATTCGATGAGGCCTTGTTGTTCATGAAAATTCTGTTTTGAATGAGTGTAAATTCAATATATTATTTTTATGTAATAAATAAAAAAGTACAAATTATCAATGGAAATTTACCTTCGCCTTTACATATTTGATCTTTGCATTTCTTTTCATTGTGTTTTTTCGAAAGTAGGCCCATGAACTGTTAGAAAAATAATACGAATGGGGTAAATTTAAAATTTATTATAATATATAAAACTATTGAGAAATTGAAAATTACTTTTCCAATATATTCTTAAATCTTTCCCGCACATCACCATGAACAGAGCATATCCAAAAAAGAGATTTCTCCCTTGGGCAAAAAATCCCTAACATCCAATGATTACTGATAAAAGGAAATTTAATGTTAGTGGTTTTTTTGTTAAAAGATAATTAACTATTCGAGAGAAATGTGTTTCATACCTCTCACAAAAAGGCAACATCCAACATTGTTGGATTATATTCTTTTCAAATCTTTCAGCAATATAAACCATTCTTTGTTCCTCAGTCAATGCACATGCTTTAGGGGAAATCAATTGCTGGTCCATGAATCCATATACTTCTGTCAGTTCATTCCTCTCACAAATTTTATAAAGATACCTAATACAAAACATATATAAGTATACATTTTTAATAAATATAACGCAGGGAAAAGGTGTTAAGACTTACATGGATAAAATTTGCACCACGTTGATGCCCAACTTTTCTCCAGTAACAAGCTCCATGATATCAGATTTTGTAATCCCCACAGTTATTTCACGTCTACAAACATGAGATTCCATTGGAAACTCATAAAAACCCAACAACAAATGTGAATATCTGGACAATCTGTCAAGACCACTGGAATCTGTATCTGATGTCATAGCTTGTTGTCTTTGTTGTTGTCTATACAGTATTTCTTTACCTTTGAAGTATTCCTGTGAAAAAAAAAAATTGAGATTTATAGTAGTTTTCAAATGATAAAACAACTTTAATAAAAAAAATAAAATAAAAGATATAACATTCATACCTCTATGGTAATGAGTAGAAGAAGTCTGGATGGCCAAACTAAAAAATGGCTGATACTCTGTCCAACTGTCGCCACCTCATCTGTAGGTATTGGTCCCCTAGCTGATCTATCTATAATATCCTGTATAGTGACCCTCTGATTCTCTACCTCTAATTTTTGATGATGAACTGTATCTCATATACAATATACCAACCCGTATGCTACTATATGATGTTGAGAATCATCAACATACAACTCGCAATATGTAGGAAGCTGCGGTGGAGGCGTAGGATAAAAAATGGGGTCCGCAGGCTGAGGTGGGGGAGTGAGAGCTACTGGCGGAGGTGGAGGATAAATAATGGGGTCTGCAGGGGGAGGTGGAGGAGTGGGAGCTGCAGTCTGAAATTGTCTTTGCATTTCTGCAAACATAGATTGCACTGAATCTCTAATCTTGTCTTCCATCGTCGCATTAATATTTTGAACTTCAGCCTCCAAGGATTCTATTTTTTTTATAAACCCCCTCAATGTTAGAAGTTGAAGAACGTGGAAACACTTTTCTTACCGATACACCTGTCGGATATCCTCTTACACGACCAGGATGTTCGGGCCTTCCCAATGCTGCAAATAAAATATCTTCCCTTCCAGTAGGTGTAAATGTCCCCTCTGAACTTTTCTCCACAAGAGAATCCTGTATTAATTAATTGAACATTTCTGTAATGATTGAAACTTATATGAAGAAAAAAGTTAACTTAAATAAATTAAATAGATATCTTACAATCCTCTCAGCTACGATTCTCGATTCTTCCGAAAGATATTGCCCTTTTTTTCCCTTCCGAGCTCTCTTCCATTTTTCATGTCTAGATGGAGGGGATGGAGGGGCCACCTCTCCAGAGCTTGAAGACTCAGCTCTTAGTTATTGAAATTTTTCCGCTATCATTTTTTCTTCCAATAATGTATACCCTCCCCGAGATAAAATATGAGGGTATACATTTTTAGATTGGATCTCCTCATGAGCTTTCCTTTTTTGCTATAATTTAAGAATAAGAAATCATTAACAAAACATTAATAAAAGCATTTATATAAGAAAGTATATAAAAGTTTACATTGCCCTTACCAGAAATGAATCTTTTTTTCTACTTTCAAAAAACTGTCTCCATGTGTCTTCATCTATAAAAGGATATATACGACATGGATTGTCATGACTCCTATGACCATAAATGAAATCAGATGTGAGGGTTGATTTGAAATCCCTCCATCTCCTGGCAGCCAACGATAAGCATTTCTTCCTGACTCCTCCAGTGTCAGGAATATCGAATGTCATCTGATAAAGAAGAGGTTAAACATATTATATATACCAGAAACATTAAAAGAATGGTCAAACAATGACAAAAGATCTTACCAAAATCGTCTCCCACAACTGAGAGATAACCGCTTTATCCACACCTCTCCAATCATCATACATAATGCTTACTTTGGTCTTAGCCTGAGTTGCAACAAAACTCTTAAAATCTTTGGCATTCGGACCTCTAGGAATATCATGATCATCAAACTCAACTACTATCCTCTGATCCTACGTACGAGAAAGTGATAATTTTGGTAAACGTGTGAAACCACGTTTACCAACCTTTGAACTCTTTGTCGTAATCGGAGCATGTGAATGTTCATCCCCAGAGGTATGACCAGCAATATGCTCCTCCCCAGAATCATGTGGTTGATCATCTGAATGATCTGTCATTATCCTTCAAATAAAAAAAACAAACGTCAGTTCACAAATATACAAATTCAAATATTTTAATACTACTGTAATCAGAAAATAGAAAAGTGTACTGGGTTACATAATAGTAAACATTGGTAATATGGTAAGCATGTTAAACAATGGTAAAGATGGAAAAGATGGTCAAGATGGTCAAAATGGTCAAGATGGTAAAAAATGGAAAAAATGGTAATCCTGGTAAAAATTGTAAACATGGTAAAGTAATTGTCATTGAACAAAAATAAGCATTTTAAAAATCAGGTAATGGTTATAAACTGTTGGGTCGTAGAGCATTTCCTTCTGTCTGGGTTCCACCGGCTGACCGGTGGTCATCCACCGGTTGGCCGGTGTCACCAGGCAGTGGGCAAGCCTATGGCCTGGGTCCTCCGGCTGGCCGGTGGGCAAGAACCGGTTGGCCGGTGCCCATACCGGCTGGCCGGTGTGATAACACCGGCTGACCGGTGGCTCCGGCAGAAAGCAATGCTTCTGCCAGAGACCACCGGCTGGCCGGTGCTCAACCACCGGTTGGCCGGTGTCACCAGGCACTGGGCAAGCCTACTGCCTTGCCCTCCGGCTGGCCGGTGGGCAAGAACCGGTTGGCCGGTGCCCATACCGGCTGGCCGGTGGGAGTCCACCGGTTGGCCGGTCGAATCAGAGAGTCAATATCATCCTTCTT
This sequence comes from Viscum album, assembly GCA_963277665.1. Lineage (NCBI taxonomy): Eukaryota > Viridiplantae > Streptophyta > Magnoliopsida > Santalales > Viscaceae > Viscum > Viscum album. The sequence continues at coordinate 1,361,595,749 of OY728143.1, read as the reverse complement.
GGGCCAACTCCTGGGCAACCTTTTTCCTAGCATCAAAACACTTGAAAACAAGTTAGAACACGATGAGAGTGATTGTGATCATTAAAATCCATGAGAGAGGGGTACAACAATAAACATGATAAAGTAAACTAAACAAACTTAAAACAAAATAACATATACTTATTTTATTTTAAAACATGTTGTAATAAATAAAAAACTTACAATATCTAACATTTATGGAAAAAATAAATGTAAACAAGAAATAAACATATGTTACCTGTAATTTTAGGAATGTACAGATGGATTGTTTTCTCAAATTCCTTCGTCGTGATCATTCCTTATGGCACAAACTATGTCTTCAACATGATCGTTATTATGTTCTGTTAATATTTCCATTGAAGTAGGGATCTCACATAAATCAGCATATTCATCAAGTTCATCCTCACCAACATATTGTTTTTTCCTTGTAAAACAACAGCCCACTGCATATCTGATTGATCTACTACATAAAAAATTTGTTTTGCATGTGTTTCCATTATAAAAGAATCAACTGTGTCTTCCAATCTATTCAGATTAACAAGTGTCATTCCAAATTCATCGGGTCTGACACTGTTGTTACCGTTAAACCATTTACAGTTAAAAATGGGAACTTTAATTTTAAAGTAATCAACCTCCCATATGTCTTCAATCACTCCATAATATGCATTTGATGCAGAAATTGGGTTTTTGTCCTTAGCACTCGAAAAATGCATTGCTTCTGCAAACACCAATACACCACTATTCTGAACCGCACTTCTGTTGTCCTGAGCTTTTGTATGAAATGTATAACCATTAATGTCATAACTAGACCACGTTATCACATTTAAACATGGACCACCCAATATCCATTTTAATGTCTATGATACATCAGATCTACCAAGCAAAGTCTTTTTAATCCATGACAAAAAAGTTTTGTTGTGCTCATTCAAAATCCACATTTCTTTCTTCTTTGGATGACACTGTTTCAACTCATTAATGTGCAATGTGATATATGGTTGAGCATCAGCTATGTTCTTCAAGATGTATGATTCTAACTTCTTCATCTATTCAGCTGAAAATGATTTGACTTTCAAGCCATGAATCCCCTTTCCCTCATTATTAACTCGTTCATGGCGAGATGGAGGCAAACCTATGTGTTGCGCCGCAGCCAAGTAGCTCGTACAAAACTCTGCTACCTCCTCAGAAATATACTTTTCAATAATGGAGGCTTCAGGTCGATATAGATTTTTAACATACCCCTTTAATATTTTCATATACCTTTCAAAAGGATACATCCAACGAAGATATACAGGTCCACAAAGCTTTATTTCTCGAACCAGATGAATCATTAAATGCACCATTATATCAAAAAAAGTTGGAGGAAAATACATTTCCAATTGACAAAGTATTAAAATTGCATCCTTTCCAAAATGTTCAAAGCATTCACATCAATCGCCTTATTACAAATTGAATTGAAAAAATAACACAACTTCATTATAGTCTTTCTGACACGAATGGGCAATATTCCACGCAATGCAACTGGTAGAATTTGTTGCATCATGACGTGACAATCATGTGATTTCATACCTATAAACTTCAAGTCCTTCATTGAGACAAAATTTTTTACATTAGAAGAATAACCTTGAGGCACTTTGGTATCATGAAGACACTGAGAGAAGCTAATTTTCTCCCTCTTCGATAATGTATGACAAGCCAGGGGAAGAAATGTTTGTCTTCCTTTAGGAATGGGAGCTAACTCCAAACGTATTCCCATTGATAGTAAGTCTAATCTTGCATTCAACCCATCTTTAGTCTTTCCTTTAATATCTAACAATGTTCCAATCAAAGAATCATAGATATTCTTCTCCACGTGCATGACATCAATATTATGTTTAACTTCATGATACCTCCAATATGGTAGCTCAAAAAATATTGACCTTTTCTTCCAAATATGTCTATCATTACCAGATTTCTGTGTCTTTCCCAATGTCACGTCAAGGTTTTTCACCCTCTCAAAATACTGATCATGGGATAAAGGTTTTGGAGCAGTATCAAATTCTTGTGAGCCATTAAAATGACTTTTTAGTCTTCTATAAGGGTGTTCCATAGGCAAAAACTTTCGATGACCCATGTACACTGTTTTCCTCCCATGATGCAATTGACAATAGGACGTCTGTTGTTCGCAAATTGGACATGCTTTATGCCCTTTAACACTGTATCCAGACAAATTTCCATACACTGGGAAGTCATTTATAGTGAACAGAAGCACTGCATGCAGTTGAAAATATTCCATTTTATAAGAATCATACACCCTAATACCATCAGCCCATAACAGTTTCAAATCATCAATCAACGGTGACAAGTAAACATCAATATCATTACCGGGTTGCTTTGGACCAGAGATCATTGTACTCAAAATGACATATTTGCGCTTCATACAAACTTCAGGAGAGAGGTTGTAAATTACCAATAAAACAGGCCATGAACTATGTGTGCTACTGAGTGTTCGGTATGGATTCATTCCATCTGTGCCCAACCCTAGTCTGAGATTTCTTATTTCATTTCCAAATGTAGAATACTGCGCATCAATTTTCTTCCATTGTGGACAATCAGCTGGATGACGTATTTTTCCATCACATACCCGCTCTTCAGCATGCCATCTTAACCTTTTTGAATCATGTGAATTAGCAAATAAACGTTTGAAACGATTAATTATAGGAAGATACCAAAATACCTTTGAAGGGAGCTTTGTAATATCTACATCACCTTGTGATTTTTCTTTCACCTTATACCGTGATGTCCCACATTTTGGACACTCTGACATAAATTCAGTTTCCTTCCTATATATAATGCAGTCATTCGGACAGGCATGTATTTTCTTGTATCCCAATCCCATCGGGCATAATATTTTCTTGGCTTTGTAATGTGAATCTGGAAGATCGTTATCTTTTGGAAGAATGTCTTTCATCAATTGTAGCAGCTCTGTAAAACTTCTGTCACTCCATCCATGCTTCGCCTTTAGGTTAATCAATCTTAACACCGCCGACAGAACCGTAAAATCTGTACAACTGGGATATAATGGTTTTTCAGCATCACCATATAGACGTGCAACTGTCGGTTCTATCTCAATTTGTTCTGCTACAATATCGCGAATCATTTCTTCAATTCCATCGGAGTTACCATCTTGCGAATCATCATCATCAGTGACATTCCGTCCAGTTTCACCATGCCAAATCCAAGGGCTGTAACTCGGATTAAAACCATGACATATCAGATGATCTTTTATCTCTCTACTTTTCAACATCTTCATATTCAAACATTTCACGCATGGACAGAAAAAAATGTCACTACTTGGAACATTTCGTTTTGCAAATTCCAAAAAGGCATCAACACCTTCCTCAAATTCATTGCTCATTCGATGTGCCGTAATCCAACTTCGACTCATTATTACCTATAACAAATATCAACAAAAAATATATATTTTTAAGATAAGACAAAACATGTTTATATGAAAAAAATCATAATTTGAATGTAAAACAATTTAAAATATAAAACAAATCTTGAAAGTAGTAGTAGTTTTCTTAAGTACCCAACACCAAATAGCTATACATAGTAAGTGTCATGTTAAAAATATGAATATAGACCATTTGTTTTATGTTTAATAATATTGTCATATTATCTGATCATTCTGATTATATATTAGAATTATTATATCCTTTTGATCCGATATATAATCTAAGGACATTAATATTTCTTTAGAAAAAGTAATGTTAATATCATAGTAATGTAAAAAAAAGTATATGTCGAACTATATATATGTAATACCAATAAAAAAATACATATGTGTTTGGCCTAGGTTTCATACATAAATCAACTCATCTCACAGATTAAATTTTTGAATCATCCTACATAATACTTATTTTTATAACATAGGGAATGAAAATAATAATGTTGCTGGAAGAATGGAACGTTACAGTACCACCCATTATTTTTCAGATTTTGATGAATCTAATCCACAATGTTTTAATAATCATTTGCGAGTTGAATGTTGCGAGTTGAATGAAAATAATAACCATTTGCAATAAAAAAAATTCCACGAGATTCAAAAACAAACGAAAAGCACATCAAGAATAAAAACAAAAACGAACGAAATAAATTCGTGGAAGGCTTACTTGAATATCGCAAGTTGAGGTGATAGATCCGAGAGCAGTGAAGAAGATAAACAATGAAGCCAAAATGAGTGTAATGCAGGAGATCAACGAGCCGATTAGAGTTTACCGCGCGAGAGAGAGACGAGCCGGTGACTGTCAATCGAAAAAATCGTAAATGACAGAACGCGGGCTTTAATTTTTTTAAATGCTTTATAACGTCGGTTATTATATAACCGACGTTATAAACTATTTTTAAGCTTTTTTACGTCGGTTATTTTATAACCGACGTTATAAACCCCAGGGTGCTTTGGTTTTTTACGTCGGTTATTTGATAACCGACGTAAAAAACACATAGATATCGGGTTTTTTTACGTCGGTTTCCAAATAATCGACGTAAAAAAACCCGATATCTACGCGTTTTTTACTTCGGTTATCCAATAACCGACGTAATAAACCAAAGCCCCCAAGGGTTTGTTACGTAGGTTATGTTATAACCGACGTAAAAAACACCGCGCTCTGGTTTTTTACGTCGGTTATTTGATAACCGACGTAAAAACCTCGGGTTTTTTACGTCGGTTACAAAATAACCGACGTCAAAAACCCCCGCGCATTGATTTGTTACGTCGGTTATCAAATAACCGACGTAAAAACCCAACAGGCGCAATTTGTAACGTCAGTTATTAAAATAACCGACGTGAAAAATCTACACGCCGCATTGTTACGTCGGTTATATATAACCGACGTAAAAAATGGTGACGTAAAAAACGATTTCTGCACTAAAAAGTTCATCAGAATCATCTCTTCATCTACTTTATTCACAACTCAATCCATCAATAATCCTTCGATATTTTTGATGATTGTTAATTAATAATTTTATAGAGAAGAAGTTGATTCTTATCATTCATATACAAAAGTATCATAGAATGATGATAATGATAAATATGTTGATAATATGAAAGTATGAGATGATGTAATAGTTAAAGGAAATGAAAATTTATATATCATAATATATAGAAATAAAATTTTAGAGGACAAACTGGATTCCTTAGGATCATAATCTATATAATCATAGAAGAGAAATGATTACATATATCAGAATCCAAAAAAAATTATTCGCTAAACATTGTATTTACAAAATATTGAAACCATGAGTAAGTATATTCAAAAAATATGTCTGAGAAGATAAAATCATTTAAGTTGTTGAATGAGTAGGTAATTTAATGTGATGTTGAAATAAAAACTTTCAATATAAAGAGTAATACTCACAAAATAATATTTAAACACATGGTTATATGGTCAAGAAAAGAATATGGTGACATAAAATATCATGAAGATCAAATCATGGGAGTGAAGAATTTTTATTTCTATATTGATCATTTCTTTGAGATGTTTACTTATAATATATAAGATAGATTTATGTTTGATGAATATTTAAAATACTTAATAGATTCCTAGAATTATGAAGTAGAATATTTCAATGGAGAAATAAAAAAATTGAAAGAGATGAATATCAAGTTTTTATCCTTTACTGACGAGTTCTAAGGTTGAAATAGGAAAACTAGAAGATTTGTGTTATCAAAAAATGAGGTTTAAAGGTTTAAGAAAGAAAAATCATATGCTATTAGTAATGTAAGAGAGGATAGTCAAGATTGAAAATTTAATAGACAAATCTTATAAAGACCATGATGATTTTAAGAAGTTAAAAGTGATTGTAAAGAAATTTTATATAAAATAATGAATCTTTTTTAATTAGATTATTATTATATTTTTTAATACAGTAATTTAAATGACTAGTTCTATAAATAATATATGTATGAATGTTTTCCAAATCCACATGTATGAATGTTAAAAATTTATATTTGATGAACAATTATTCAAAAACAATTGTTTTTTATGTTTCTTTTTCAACATTTGGAAAGTATTCATTAATTTTCCAATTAATTTTTCAAACCAAAAAGGGGGATAATTTTAGGGATAATATATTTAATGAATAAAATTTAACTATAGTGGAGAAATATATCTAAGGGAGATATTTTATCATGGAATTTTATATGAAGTAACAATATATTCTTTTGGATAAATATTTCTGAACAAGAAAAGCAATCACCTTAGGGGGAATTAAGATGTGATAAGACAAAATATTTTTATAAAGATTCTATTTTATGTCCGTAAAAGTATAAAGGTTTTATATATTTATAATATAATTGATTTAGTTTTATGTGTTGTGTTTTAATATTTCCTATAAGGGGGGGTTTGTTCAGTTAAAAGTATAATTTATACCTTTCCTTTGTTTTGAAAATGAAAAAACACTTTCTTAAAACCCCTATTTTACTAAATATATATATCCCAAGTGTTTTAAAATGTTTTTTTTGAAGAAAATAATTTTTAACGCATTTTGATATTATTTTAATTTTAAAATGATTATAAATAAAATTATTTAATCAAAACCATCAGGCTCACATTAAGTCTAGTCTACTGGACTGAATAATGTCATTTCCATTAGTTTTAGTATGTGTTATGTCTACCAGACATACTGAATTTATTACCAAGAAACTAATATTAGTTCAAACCCATTGAACTAATCTTAGATCATTTCATTGGATTAACAATCAGTATAGTACATTAGAATATCCAAATTTTATAATTAGATTAATAAGAATTATTTCTATTAGATATAATTCTAAATAATATTTAAATTTTTCTAATCAAAATAAAATCATATAGAGATGTTTCATTATGATTTCTAGTGATGATAATATGGGTCTGTTGCAACCAACTCTGAGAATAATGGAAAATATTACTATTAGAGGAATTCCTATAAATATGAGTGAATTTAAGGTGATAAGAGCTGATGCATTTGTAACTCAACACATCAGATATTTTTCTCCTTTTACAAATATCCTTCTTACACTTTGTAATTTATTTTTTAGTTGTGGTTCTATAGATTCCTTGTGATTAATTGCAAAATCCTTAAAATTTCATAATTTTTGATTAAGTTTTCTAGATGAGGATTTTATTGAGGAAATCTAGGGATAAGAGGATAGTTGAATATGATATATATGATCAAGGTCTTCTAGTGATGGTATGAAAGATGTAACTGATCATCATATTGAGGGATTATAGTGGATTGAAAGATAGGGATATTTCAATCATCTTATTGAGGGATTTCATAAAATGGAAAGAAAAAACTCTATAATTAGGCTTAAAAACATGGATATATTATGTTAGAATTTTTTACTTCCTTTTTCTTTAAATCAAAGAGTATAATTAGATTTATAAAGTTTATTGTTATTATTACATTGTTAAAAGCTTTTGTGCTACTTGTTTCTACATGTTCTTTATTACCCTATTCAATTTAATAAAAATTTATTTTTCTATAATATTTATAATAAATATTTAATCAGACTATCTACGATATCTACTAAAAAATTAGTTTTATCAGAAATTTTGTGAATCTGATATAAATACTATGATCATCATATGACTTCTGAGTTTGAAATTTTTAACAAAAGAGTTTTTAAGCATTGTGTTAGTTTAAAATTTTAAACTAAAATCCACCCCCTATTATATTCATAATACACAATTATAATCTGATAGATTTTGTATAAAAAACTAAAAACTAAAAAATAATTAAATTTGAATATTAAGAGAGAAATCAAATAAAGATACCAGTGAAAATTTAACAAGGGGTTCGGTCTCACTTCGAGACATAATCCCAGAAACTTGGAAATCACCAAATTCGAAGTAGTTTATTATTAAATAAACTAATCCATAACTTGGATCAAGTTTTAAAAATAATAACACATAATTATTTCATGGCACAAAGCCTCTTCCACCATTATACAATGGATAAAACAATATTCTAGGCCACGTATGAACTATTGCATAGTTTTTCTTTGGAAAAAAAATAAAATATTTTAGAGTGTATCAAGTACTCTCTAGTTCTGAGAAAGAGAGTATGTTTTACCAATAAAAAGATAGGTGTAAAACATATCTCAAATGTTATGTATAACCATAAATATTAAGATATAAATGATAATAAAATGTTATGAATCTTGATTAGTATAGCCTCATTTAACCTATAATATATAAAGTTTACTTTTAGAATTATATTAAAATATTTTCATAGCTAGTCTAGGAAAAGAATCTGTTTTTATAAGTACACACCCTTCACATGGTCATATTTTCTTCATAAAAGAATCTTCATACAAAATTATTCATTAGAGAATAATCATTGAGTTCTTGAATGCACTAATTATTCAATTAATTATTAAAAAACTAGACATTAGAGACTTGAAATTCCATACATATAATTTAGACATGAAAATATTTCTTTACTTAAGCCATGGTTAGTTGAGCTCATAAAAACATGACACAATTAGTTGGCATGGTTAGTTTGGATGAAATCTTCTCATGGTTAGTTCATTTCTTAATGCAGTAATTTTATTTTATTTTATGGTTGGTTCATTACATTATTGGTAGGTAGTTTAATTATGAAGTAACAACAATAATAGACATAGTCAATATATTAATTAATTAAAATTATACATACATTATCACATAAAATTTATTTTTTCAGGAAGTAGGTAGCTTCCTTCAGGTTGTAACATCACTGATTCACATTATAGTGAACCAACCCCAGTATTCCCAGGGCCAGTGTCTACTACCATTAAATTTACATTATTAAAAGGAATGAAATACCAATGTACTGAAGTGTTTTTTATTCTAATCAAACCATATTCATACATTATTCTTGTATTATAAATGAATACAATAATTATGAAATTTTTAGGATAACTTTATTCTCACTGTGAATATTCTTGTATATCATTATTAGTATACTTTTAGGATTCCTGGGTAAAGTAAAAAAACAAAACTGATCTCAAATGCTCAGTATAGGTTAAGTAAAATGAAACAAAATATTAAATGAATGACTATTATCAATATTTAATGGAAAATAACTGAACACATATGCCATGTAATCAAGAAATTGGCAGGGAGTGCATAAAAAATATGACAAGGTAATTAACTGAACAAATATTAAATTTAAATAACTAGATAATGAATAATCAATATAGAATGGTAAAAAAATTATCATACATGAAATTTAGTCAATAAAATAATAATGAAATGCATTAATATATTTTTTTCCTACTGAAAATATCATGGATAATAGTAAATAAATCTAAATGAAGAAAATTATTAGTTATTAGATGCCATGTTTCCTAAGTACATGATAACCTTATCGGTAAGACATTTTACAAGATAGTTTAAAACATAAAAGGTGAAAAATTGACTAAATATAGCTAATTTCCTCTTCCCATGATACTACTGATGCATCGATGGGATATCTATAATTGGACACCACCAATTTTTAACCTTATTAAATAGTCGATTTAATTTAGGAACAATGTTCCTTATAAAATATATGTATTGAATAAAAGATACAGATTTATCAGTATTTCACTATTTAAATAAATAACTATTAGGAACATGTCTTATTTAAAAACATTATACTATTTAGATATTAATCATATCCACGATAAATGATATAGATATTTTGGGGAAATTTAATGTCTAACGATCATCGAAAATTTAATATCTAAATGGGACTAAAAAAAGAATCATTATAGTGAATTTCAATACTATCCTTGGTCAAATAAATGATAAACCATCCATAGGAATAATAATTTTGGTATCAATAGTATATATCACAATCCGAGTAAGGATAAAGGGTTGTTGTCTTTGATGAATTGAAATTATACAAAAAGAAACATAATATCATTTTCAGTTTGAAAAACCATTTTAAAGTTAATTTTGCTTTAAAATTCCTTTGAAAAACATTCTCAATAATTTTTTTTTGAAAAATTTATAATTAATATTTAAATAAATGGTGGCATGTAATTCCGTATATGTCACACATGGTAAAAAAACATTCATTTTTTTGATCGGTAAAAAGGACAAAAAAGTGACTTGTTTAGAAAGAGACCAAAAGATTCCATTGAAAAATAATTTGAAAGGAAAAATTTGTAAAAAATTATTTAATAAATTATTTAAAAAAATTTCAAAACATTTTTCAAAATATTTTTATTAAACATGGTTTTGAGAGAAAATAGATTTTCAACTGAAGAGTGAAATGAAGCCTTGTTTTTTCTAAAAATATAGTATAAAAGATTTTGTATACAAAAGAGTGAAAAAATGGAACTATCACATGAAAAATTTAATGAAAAACCTAATTATAATAAAATAAATTGTTTATTGAATAATTATCATATAAATTCATTTAATGTAATTTCTAGAATAAGTAGTCTTGATTAGAATGATATTGTCAAATAAACCTTTAAAGAGACCAGAATGTTAATGTGAGAATAAAGAAATTAATAGATTAGGAATATCATATATAAATAAAATTAAAACCAATTTAATTTCAATAATATATAGTAATAAGTGATTACACACATAATCATAGAATATTAACAAAAAATAACAAGTAATATAATCTAATGAAAATGAATATGGTTATAAAATTCATTACCACATGGTAACATTTAATTCGAATATACTTAGATGAAATTATTCAAATTGAAGTACATAATACCATTAAAATTTAATTATTAATGATATTAAATTTCAATGGGTCTGTATACACACCATATAAATTAAACTAGGTTCATAACATTTCAATACACCCCAAAGAAATGAAATTGAGACAGAATCCCTTACTACTTGGTAAATTTTGAATTATAATGTCCATGAAATAATTAACTTAAAATTAAACTCTAAATAAAATTATTATAAATTTATTCATGATATAAAATACAATATGGTTAGTATATACACCACACAAAAGAAATAAGTTGTGAAAATGGTGTATGCCTCAAGAATGAAAAATTGAGATAAGAATCCCCTAACATTTGTTTCCTTTTGAGTGAATTCACTTTAGTATCCTTTATAACGGTTTTAAGCATGTTATTAAATTATTAAAAATCCATAATCATATTTATAAAATCATTTACAATATTATTATAATATCTTATGACCTATTTGTTAACAATCTTTCATTATTTTCATTATTTCAATTGTTAATTGTCTTGTTTTTGAATTATGTTTTGAATTTTTATTTTTTATTCATATTATATAGATAATTTTTTCATATTATACTAACATAAAATATGTTTTAAATATAATATATATTATTTACAGATTTATTTATAATAACCCATAAAATTTGGAGTTATAAATAAAATGCATTGTTCATAGAGACGATAGATTGTACGTACGTATGAACACTGTTTTCCTTTTCATGTTATATTAAAAGACGTAAAAATAAATAGTATATATCTATATTATAATTGAATTATAATAATTGTATCATATATATCATACATTATTGTTAAAACCATTCTTTACACATTTCATGTATAGTTTTAACGAATCACATCACTTTGAGGATGTGGTAGTCCACACGTCTACAAATGATGTTATCGTACTCCCAAAAAATTGAAATCATGAATTTATGTTCTATAAAAGAATTAAATAAGAATAAATATATTATAAATATAATATATATCATATATAAAATTTAAATAAATCGATATTCCCATCCTTGAAATTTGGCAATGGAAGAATGCAAGACAATTGTTCGTGAGGTAGTACTCTGTTGTACACACGAACGATGATTGTGTATCCCATTTGATGGAATTATGTGTGATTTTTGGATGTAAAATTGATATAAAAACATATTTTTATATTTAATATACTTATTTTATTATACGAGAATGTTATAAGAAGAATATAATGGGTGTATTAGTAAATTAAACAAAAGAGATCGTTCAAGAATGTTAACTCTTATTTGAGTAACTTTTTTTGGTTTATAAAAAAACACTAACATGGTTTTATTTATTCCCAAAGAATGAATTATAGGATTATGGGTGATATTTTGTGGATATAATTGGGAATGTGTTTGACGATCTAAATGTCTTGAGAGGTTTGAATAATTGTGAGGGGTGATTGCCTTTTTATATTGGAGGAGGAGTGTTATTTTTGTAAATATAAAAAAGTGAAAACTATTGGGAGGTCTCCCTTACATAAAGTGTATAAAATAATGATAAATGTAAAATTAAATGGAGTATATTGTCGAATAGGTCAATAATATTGGGTTTTAGCATGTTTCTAGGTCATTTTTTGTTTAATATTATGTTTTAGTCCCTTTTAAGATAGATATTCCCTTAATCACAATAATTATTTTTAATCACTTTCACTGATATTTTTAGAAAACTATTATGTTTAACTGATTATAAATAATAAATATTACTTATTCCAAATATTCAATCCATTTTCCAAAATTCCATCACATAATTGTAATTAATTAATTTAAAATTAATCCCAAAGAGGGGATAACAAAGCTGGTTTTTAAAGTAGAAATGTCAAATGTTTGAAATTTTTTTATATCCAATATCACTGTGAAATTGATAAAAATGACCTAAATTGGATTAATTTTTCTATTATATAACTAAATATACTTTAAAACTATATTAAAAAATAATATTACTATATGAATATTATTGTATGAAAAGGTAGTTTTCAATTGAAATTCATTATTTTTCACAATTTATCAAAAAATTAAACTTCTAAGAAAAATACCATAAAATAACTAGAGGATAATTTTGAAATTAATATTTCAAAAATTATTCTTAAATTTTCATATTAAATTTCTAAATGTTTCTAAATTTAGTTTTAAAATAGTTTTACCATTAAAAGGTAATAACATAGAATTTATAAAAATATATATTTTTATTTATAATATTCGATTTCTTTTTATCCAATTACTATAAAATCTATTGGATTAAAAACATTTGATTGAATTATTTACATATATATTTTATTAATATCATTAAATAATATAAAAATATGTTATATATTTAGAAAATATTCTGTTGGGAGTATCCGAATAGTTTTTATAAAATATTTTTATTATATACAATTGGTTTTAATTTTCATTTATAATAAATGTATTATTAATGATTTAATTTTGTAATTTTGTAAACCATATATTTTAATATGTTAGTTAATCTTATTCATAACATCAAAATTAAAATATTGGTTGTATCTTATTATATTAAATAATAATATTTTAATAATATATTTTTGTTCGATAAAACTCATTCTTATTTGTTATATAAGATATCGAACAAAGTCATTATTATTTGTTAGGTAAGACAACTCAATTTTTCATGAATTAGTAGTAGTAGAATACATTTACATTATTTAGAATATTAAATATTTCCTAATTTATTTGGACTTTATATTCATTTCTATGTTTAGTGTTGAATTTCATACATGCTATCAAATACAATGTTTTTTCTTTCGAATATTGGGGTATTACATTCTCCCCACCTTATATAAGTTGCGTCCTCCCAATTTAAGCATGATCATTATAAAATAAGGTATGATATTTGAAAGTTACTTTTTTTTTGAGATTCCACATTTTGAGAAGAGATACTAATATAATATCTTTATATAAGAGAATGAGAAAAATAAAGGTCACATGGAATAACATTTAACTAGGAATCCAAGTAAGAGAATATTAGGTAAAAGTTGAGGTATATACCTGAAGGAAAATCATAAATATTTATTGGGGGTGATTGTGTTCATTGATCAAAAACGTGTGAATTATCAATGTAAAGTCATGGGAATCAAATCCATAAATCTATGATGATTTAAATTACTACCAAGTCAATAAAAATGAAGTCATTAAGACAAATTTTTGGTTTAAGATTATTTTCCAAATATTTATAAAATATTTGTTTGGACCAGAATATATGGAAATATACTTAATTGATATGTTTCAATTTGATAAGTAAAATTTCATATTTATGTTGTTACATGATCAAATTATAACTCATCACTTACTCCATTAAATGGATATCATAAAAGGAACTATTTTTTATTCCTAAATCGCTAAAATTTTATTTTTACAAATTTTTAGATCTATATAAAATGCCTTTATGTTTGTTTCTAACTATTTTATAAATTTAATATGCTTAATAATTAAATATATAAACCTAAAAATTCACACCATTAGTTCATAATTAATATTTATTCATCAAATTATATTGATAAAAGAAATGACAAATTAACCATGAAATCAAGTACGCTAGTCGTAGGCATGAAACCCTTATCGTCCTTTGGTCCTGGGTTCAAGCCCCACTGCCTTTCCAAATATTATTGGATTCCACGCAATATATAGTTTTTCTTTTTTATGAAACCATATTAATATAATTCCTATAAAATTTCAAAAAGTATGATGGAAATACTCAATCTGAAATTAATCATTAAATGGACTTTTTACTAGGGTATTCAATACAACATTTTTTACAAATAATAATAATCATACTTGTATATATACCATAAAATTTATTAATACATTTAAAATTATGCCTATAAAATGTAGAGGTATTATTTCTCAAACAAAGTTTCTCACTAAAACATATACTTTCCATAAATTTCATCAAAACAACCATAATATTGGTAATATCCCATTACATAAAACCTAACAAAAGATGTTTAGTACATAGAAATTATGATTAAACATAATCTCATAATTTTTTTATGGTATCTGTAAATCATAATTTAGTGAAGAAATATGTTCTTATTTGATAATCGTAAAATTATATCTTAGGGTTATCTTCCCAAATCTAGGTTTTCCTCAATCTAATTTCCAAGGTTACTAGTAAACTTCCTTGTATACCAAATATAGAGAACCAAACCCACTAAGGCCAATGCTAGTGTCTAGTAAAACTTAATTAGAATAATTATATGGAATAAAATTATAATGGACTGAATATTTTACTATACTTGGTAAATCAGATACATACCTGAGTCTTGTATTACAAATGAATACACTAATTACAACATAATTATTTTTAGGATAACCTATTCCCACTCAACATTTCATGGAATATATTTCTTAGAATACTTCTTGGATTCCTTTGGAATGGAAAAAATAAGGTTGATCTCAAATGCTCAGTATGGTTTAAGTACAATAGAAACAATAAGGAATCATTGATAATAATTAACCTAAAAAGGTAAATAACTGAACATGCATTCCATGTAATCAATAAACAAATAGGGAGTGCGTAGATAATATGAAAAGATAAATAACTGAATACACCTTCTATTTAAGTAATTGTATAATTCATAATTAATAGGGAAAGGTAAATAACCGAACATAAATTCTATTTTTTCCATTAATCGAGAATGAAATGAATCCATATACTTTTTCATAGTGAAAATATAATGGATAATAATTACTAAATATTAATAAAGGAAATGAATAATTATTAGACACCATATTTCTTAGGTATATGATACCTTTACCATCAATACCTACCATAAGATAGTTTAAAAAATATTGAGTCAAAAGACCTATAGTTCTATTCAACAAACTCGTCTGATGAGAATACTTATGAATCTAGGGGATATTTATAACCAGGACCCACCCATTCCATAATTGTCCAATGAATTCAAAATATATATACACCAAATTATCAATTTAATTAAAAAAAATGTGGATTATAAAATATTCATATAGAATAAAAGATATATATTTATCAATATTTCCCTAGTTACAAAAGTAACTTTCAAGTGAACAACATGTGTTAAAATTGTATACAGTTTTAGGAAATAATCATATACATGATAAATTATATGGATATTTAGGGTAAATTAAATGTCTATCAATCATAAGGAATTGAATATTTCAAGGGGGATAAAAAAGAATCAAGGTATTTAATTTCAATACTTTCCTTTGTAAAGGAAATCACAAACCATACCAAGGGAGAATAAGGATGGTATCAATTCAATATATCATAAGTGGTGTAATGTTAAAGGGATTTTGTGATTGAGGATTTAAAATACCATAAAAAGAAACAAAAAATCATTTTCATTTTGAAAAAAATAATGAAAATCCATTTTCATTTAAAATCACTTTAAAAATGTCAGTTAAAATTGCCTTTGAAAAAATAAAAAGGAAGCTTCTAATAAATGATGGAGAGTAATTCTGTACATGTCGTATAAGATAAAAACAAAATTTCTTTTTTTATGGTAAAAAGGATAGAAAAGTTCCTTATTCAGAATGATATAAGGAGATGCCTTTGAAAAAAATTATGAGACAGTAAGGAAAAAATTTCATTAATAATTTTTTTGAAAAGGTGAAAAACATTTTTAAAAACTTGTTTATAAAACATGGTTTTGAGGGGAACAAATTATGACCGAAGTGATAAATGAACTTGGATTTTATTAAATACAAATTCTAAAACATATTGAGTATTAAAGAGTAAAAAAATGGTACTATTACTTGAAAAGGGTCATTAATAACCATAGTTGATTAAAAATTAAAGGGTTTATTGAACAATTATCCTATATTTTCATTTAATGTAATTTCATGAATAAGCAATGTCAATTTGAATGAGATTGTGAAATAATGCATTAAAAAGATCATTACATTGAAGTGAGAATCAATCAATAAATAGATTAAGTGTATCATCTGTAAATCCACATAAAACAACTATAAATACAAAAATATATAGTAAATTTATACTATAAAAAATAATATCGGAATATTAATTAAAAACTGGATGAAATATAACCTAATAATAATAATATGGTTATGAAATCATTTATCACTTGGTAACACATTATTCAAATCCATATAGGAAAAAAAATTGCAAATGAAAATAAAAATTCCATGAATAAAAAAATACTGAGAATATTAAATTTCAAATGGTAATTATATAATCCATATAAAATAATCTAGGAGAATAATATTTCAATATGCCTCAATTATGTTAAATTGAGCTGAAATCCCTTACTACTTGGTGAATTTGGAATTATAATCCCCAATATTGAAATAAAAAAAATTAAAATCTAAATACCATGAAGATAAATTTATTCATGATATAAAATAAAATATGAGAATTATATACATCACAAAAAATAATTATTTTGGGAAAACAGTTTATGCCTCATGGAATAAAAAGAGAGAGAAGAATCCCTTACCTTTCCATTTCTTTTTGGGGAACATCATTTAACCTCCTATATAATGGTTTTAATAATGTAACTAAATTATACCAGAAAAATAATGATATTTATAATATAATATATAATCTTTTTATAATATCTTATAACCAATTTGTTTACAATCATTCATTATTTTCAACATTTTAGGTGTTAGATGTCTTTTTTTAGTATGTTTTGATTTTTTATTTTTGTTCTTATTTTATTGATTGTGAATTCATCAAATCCTGGATATAAAAAATGATTTATATTTCATATATATTAAATATATATTTATTTATAATAATACATAAAATATTGAGATATAAATGAAATTCACCGTTCATGGAAACAATAGGCCGTACGTATGCATGAATGTTGTTCTCATTTTCTTATTGTCTTAAAAGAATGAAAAGTTAATAGTATATATTTATATAATAATTATAGTATAATAATTTTATCGTATATATATAATATTCTTATTAATACCATCATTTATACATTCCGTGTATAATTTGAATGAACAACATCTCTTTGAGGATGCAGTAGTCCACACAACCACAAATGATGTTATCATATTGCCAAAAAATGTAAAGGATGAAGGTATGTGTTTTACAAGAATTATATAAGAATAAAGAAAATATAAATATCATATATATCATATATAACATATATATCCATCATTATTCCCAACCTTTAATGGTGTTAAATGAAGAATGAATAGCATCTACTCGAGAGGTGGTAGTTCGACAAACACACAAACAGTGATTTTGTATCCCATTTGATAAAAGTGTGTATGAGTGTAGCTCATACATTTGACCTAAAAACATATTATTATATTGAATATACTAAGGTTATTATATGATCAATATATAAGATAAATTTAATGGGTGGATAAGTAAATGAAACAAAAGTGATCATTGAAGAATGTTGCTTCTTATTTGAGTAACTCATTTTGGATAATACGAAAAGACTTCCTTGGTTTGGTTTCTTCTAAAAGCGAGTCTTCTAAGATGAGAATAGGTGTGTTGGGGAGATATTTGGTATTGGTTTAGACAAGGAAAATGTATTGAGTTGTGTGAATATGTTATAGGGTTGAGTTCCTTTTTATAGCGGAGGAGGAGTGACAGTATTGTAAATATAAAAAGGTAAACACTATTGGGGGTCTCCATTACATCAAGTGTAAATAACCAGAATCTATTAGAATGTAGTTGGTTACATTATTATAATAGATAAAATATTCAAATACCAATGTACATAATAGTTTAATAGTCTTGAAAAACTAGATAAAAACATTGCACCCTTATTAAATTGGTAATTAAAAATAAAACATGAAGAAGGAAAGTAATTTTCACTATTTAACTCATTCAAAAATTTCATCTTCATCACATAGGGAAGAGATAAAAAATAAAAGGGTGATATCAAAATCCTAATAAGAGATACCTAAAATACAATCTATCTTGATTTAAAGTGAATAATCAACTTGTAAAGTTAGATAACAAAACACACATTTTATTTAATCAATAAACTGAGAATGAAATGAATCCAGAATTTTATCATATTGAAAATACTATGGGTAGTATTAACTGAAATCTTAATGAAATTAGTTATTATTGGACATCATGTATGTAGAACATGAACCACTACCACCAAGACCTTTTATAAGATATTTTAATCATTATTGGAAAAAACACATTTAATTTGGCCACATTATTCATCTCATGAGATTAATGATGCATTAACAGTATTTTATATATGTAGACCCACCCATTTTTCATGTCCAATTCATTTAACATATATCTAATAATCAATTTAAAATTATATTTTTATGTAAAAGAGTCCCATTTCACTTTGAAAAAATTGAATCATAATCCCCATGAAATAATATAATTTAACAAAAAATAAATAAATAACATGAGGATGATATTATGTTTCAAAGGGGCTTTATAAACACCTCATAAATGAATGTAGGTGTATAACATCCAAATCTGCATCAATGAAAGAGGATTAAGAAAAAAATACCATACAAAGATAATTTTTTAATCAAATAGATCAATTTTTTGTATTCGTTATATATCCAAATAAAACAAGTTGAAATATGAAAGGATATAATAAAAATTAATTTCACACATAACATTAAAATGAAATTATTAATTAAATGGAAATTTAACCCAATGGTTGAATATTGAGTTGGGAAATCACTTACCACCTATAATTAGTTGAATCATATTCCCAAAAACAATAAACATTATCAACTGAAACATTGAATACCATGAGGTTAATGATATTCATTTTATGATATATAAAATGGAAATATACATATACCACATATAATAAATAATTGGTGAATAAGTCTTATATATCATAAAAGTAAAAGTGAGATAAGAAAACTTTTACCTTATGATTTGTTTTGTTGAACATGATTTAACATCCTGTATAATGGTTCAAATCATTTTATTAGATTATAAAAAAAATTATTTCCATATTTATTATATCTTATATGATACACTAATATCATTTTATCACCTTCTTGTCAATAATATTTCATTACTACTATTATTTTTGTTGTCACTACTTCATTTCACTATGCATGGTTTTTCATGTAAGTTTTGGTTCTTAGGAATAGTATAATGTTATGTCATATATATAATGATATTATGGTAATATATTTCATATTTATTCTATACATAAATTTTTATAGTCATTCTTTAATGGTGAAAATGGAAAATGAATCGCATCACATTGTGGAGACGGTAGGCCATACATACAAATGAGTGACGATGCCATTCCTTTAATGGTGAAAGAGTATAAAAGTTGATGGTACATTAATTTTTCAAGAAAAAATATCATTTAATAATTATCATATATATATATATCCATAATTTCCACAATTATACCCATCTGAGAATAGTGGTGATGAAAAATAGATTACACCACGATGTGGAGATGCTAAGTAGTACGTACACACGTGCGATGTTTTCATTTTTCATAGGATGGATAAAAGGTGGAATATGGTTTTCCCATAATCATAATGACATATCAGAATATATATGATAATTGATTCATTAATTTTTCATGAAAAAAACACATCATTAAAAAGCTTAATACGAAATTAACTTGGATGAATTAGTAAAACTGAGTATCTCTTCTTCGGTTGACTTCCATTAGATATCTTATTAAGGGATATAGGGTGGGTCTTTTCTAAAGAAAAGGACCTCTAAAATATGGATATTTATTTTTATAGGAGAAATGGGAAGGGTTTGGTTGAGTTATATTAATCAAAGTGTGGTTAAGAAGTGATTGAAACTGTGGTCTTTTATAATTGAGGTGAGGGGCACTTTTGGAAACTCAAAAATATATAATTAATATAAATTAATTTCTAATTCCATATTTTTCTATGATAATTTATTTTGAATATAATATTAATATGTGTTTAAATCATCCCATAGAATAAGTTTTATACATGTTTAGGTCACATTCGTACCCTTATCTTTTGGTTTTAACACTTATTTGAACCTTTTAAGTCTTACTGTGCCAACATGTATTTTTAATTTTTAATGATTAATACCATTACTATAAAATTAAAAAATGACCATAAATGAGTCATGGATGAAATTTTTAACCTTATAACAATGCATTTTCCTAATTTTTTTTGTTTTTTTTATTTTATATCAGTTAATAAAATATTATTTATTTTAAAATATAATTAATGTAAATTTATACAATATTCGTAACTTGATTTTTTTAAAAATAACAATACAGAAGATAAAATAGAACCAAAACATTTAATAAATACATAATATTACTTGTTATTCTATAAAATTCATGGATGACATTAATTATCTAAATGTATATTTATTTTAAAATTTTAATGTCATTTATTTTATATTCTATTAATTAAATAATTACTCCATCATCATTGTGTAGCTATTTATGGTAATTATTTATTTCCTAAAAATTAAAAATAAATTACCATGATTAAGATAAAAATATTAGAATTAGAATTTATATATATATTAAAATATATCTTTGGAATTACCACATATATAAAATGTAATGCCTATTAAAAACATAAGTATGGAATATTTGACTGTCTATATAGTAATATACTATAAAAGGAATAAATTAATCCAAGTTTCTCTAAGAGATCATAAAATAATACCAAGGATTATGTTGGTCTAAAATCACTCATATAATAAAATTAGACATTTTATAGTGTAATTTTTGAGTATTTCTAATATATATTTTACCCTTAATTACTCGATATACCCTTAATTGTGGTAATCATAATTAGTAAACATACTATTAATATTGTCCAAAAATAATTGGGACATATCTACTAAATTTTAAACTTATTATGAAAAATAAAAAATCAATTTTTCAATATTGGAAACTCAAAATTGGATTAAATTAATTTAAAATTAATCCCATTGATGGAACGAGAAAACATGTTTTCAAAGTGAAAATATTCAAATGACGAAATGTTTTTATATCATAATTCTATATAAATTTTATTAAAATGAACTAAATAAGAATAAATGTTATATAATTTATGAAAATATTATTTAAAAACAAAATTAATTATAATTCAACCCTATAAATTATTTAGATGAAAAATGTTTTTTGAATTAAAATTCATTATTTTTCGCTACTCATCAAAACATGACATTTATTAGAAAAATACCAAAAATTCAACTAAAATAAATATTTATATCACCCTTTTAAAAATGAATTTTATATTTTAAAATAGTCTTTATAAAAGTTTCAGAATTTCATTTAGAACAAGTTCTCCATCAAAAGGATGGAAAATTTCCCTTTAGGAAAATATAAATTTTTATGCATAAAATTAGATTTATTATTTTTTTAAGCATATAAATTATATTAAAGAAGATTAAAAACATTTAAAATAATATATATAATATAAATTTAATTAATAACTTTCACTAATAGTGATTCATTTAACATACTAATATAAAATGACATCTTGGCCATAAAAATAGTTTTTTTTATAAAAACACATCTATTATGTTCAATAAGATTTTTTTTCATTTATAATTAATTGGTAAATAATGAATTCATTTTATAAAAAAAATCATCTATATTTTTTCAATTTAGTTATTATTATTCAATCCTTCCATTCCAATGGTTATGCGATAACTATCACAATTAAATAATAATAGTTAATTATTTGTTTATACTTGGAGTTCTCTATAACATAAGTTATCAAAAAAATTGAGTTTATTTATGAAGGGACATGACATAAAATTTTGGGGTGTCAAATTATCCCCTTAATCGACAAATTTCATCATCACAATTTTATATTTTACATTGAAAATCAATGTTTCGTACATGAAAATTCATTATTGGGAAACCCCCATCAAGAATAGTGTTAATAAAACATCCCATTAATAAGCGGGAAAGTGAAATAAAAAAGGATGCATCAAAATTAGGATTTTGTATAGGATAACATTAGTGTTCAGTGAAAATGGGTAGATATAATATAAATCAAACAATGATGATATGAAGGAGAGTGATAAGGGATATGGTAATTATAAAGGCTACCATCATAAAACTGTAAATATGTGATGGGATAAAGATGACATCAATTTCTTAGTTAGAAAAATAAAGAGCAATATTTTGTTTCAAATTCCTTTCCTAGACTTTGGGGGTTATTTTTATATCTTGATAATAACATAAGAAAATAAACTCAGTTGATTTCTTTCTATGTCGTAATCATAATCTTATTCTTTGGTTGTGCTTCGATCTATCTGTACTTCATTTCATAAACCCAGATATATATACTAATGATAATTTTTTCAAACATAAAGAACTTTAATGAATCATAATATAAAAAATTCAATCCATAAACCTTTAAATATTTACAAAAACCAAGAAAATCACATGTTATCAACAATCCATAATGTTCAAAGTTCAACATAATATATTCCCTAAGTAGTATATCTTAAGAATCTTCCTAAATATGTCTGTCTAAATTCATAGACCAAATATTTTGAAGGAATGTCACAAAATTTAATAAATAAAATTATTATTATATTCTAAAAACAAAATAATATAAATCTTAATGTCACATAGTAAAAATATATGAATAACTTTATAATCATAAAACCATAATGAAAATATGCATTCTTCAAAAAATACAATCTCATGTTGTTGATTATACTCCTTAAAACCAACCATGTAGTAAACCCAGAATAATATATCAAATCACTAAACAATTCTTGATTACCAATATTATCCCATAAACAACCAATTCTATCAACATGAAGAACATATTAAGGGTATCCTCCTTAAATCATGTTTAAAAAAATAAACTTTCCACATAATAACTTCTTTTGGTTTCTTCTACCTTTTCAAAACACATTTTTAAATACTTGATAAAAAATTAATACAATATAATATTTATAAAATGAATTATTATTATAAATGGAATTTCATTGATAAAATATATTTACAACAGAATTTCTGAATCCAAAAACCCAAATACTTTATTTATTTAACTTCGACTATAGTAACAACACACGCACGAGCTTGATGCCTTTGTTTCTTCTAAGGAATGTTTTTTTAACACTTTGTTAATTAATTTTCATATTTCCCCATATAAATATAGTTAAAAAGTTTCAAATTTTTTGGTTATTTATTTCCATTACAATCATGAGCCTGGTGAGATGTTTCTCTGCGCTTGTAATAAACTCCCATTCCCTTTAGGAAAGTACCGGTGTGTTTATTTCTATAGTTATCACTTGTGGGGAAATATTTATTTCTCATTTTCCATTAATCCATATCGTGATCCATAATTATCTTATTATAATTATTTCCCTTAATGTTATATGACATAGATACATATTTATCTTTGTTGATAGAACATTGGACTATTTTTTCGTATGATGAGATAGTTTGGGAGACCAGTTCTCTTAAGAGACTTACTTTTACCCATCAATGAAATGACCAATATTACTACTTGGGTTACATATATATTATGTAGAATTACTAAATAATATAGTTAAGTTGTATTTATACATTGAAATATTATAATCCTCCTTTTGTCTCTGTCTCCTGAATTTTCACTCTATATCTTCTCATAGTCCACGATGGAAGGATTTTTCCATGAATGATTCATAAAATAATTCTATTCAATGTTTTTTATTTACTCATTATACTCGGTGTTTTGAATCAATGACCACTATTTATCCACATATCAATAGATACTACAAATATCCACGACAACCTTCTCCATTTCATTACACTCTAATGTGAGAAATATCTTATCTAAAGAACTTACTCATTACTCAGCTACAAATGGTATTGTAGTCCTATTGAATGATGGAGGTTCTTATCGCATGAAATGGTATAACATTTTTACAATATGTTTTTGATTAGAAAAATCCATATGGTCAAGGAAATATCTCATAACCTGAGTCAGTTTTCTAAATATAGTAATAATTTGTTCAATTCAAGTTTTGGCTCATGCTCCAGCTTAAACACCATTATTTTTTGTAGGAGGGTAATCCCTACATGAATTATGTGCATTTATATGGTTCCAGTTCATTCATATAGTATCCATTTCTTAATAGTATAATACACTATATTAGACTATAACATTATTGGACATAAAGTATAATCTCAATACCAGTGAAATACTAAACACAAAATGAAAATTTCATGCATAGTTAATCTCATAATCATATAAATGGTTTATTTGGAATCTTATTCTATATTTATACTCAAATTATATCTTAGAGTTATGATTTCAAATAAATGATTTCATAAATCTAGTTCCCATGGTTTATAATACACATTATTTGATCCCAACTGTAAATACATAGACTCTAGTAGCCCGATGCTGGTGCCTTTATTGGCATATATTCAAGATTCAAATGTCAATGTATTTAATAATTTAGTTTTACTGAAAAAATAAATACATAAATGGAACCCTCATTACATAATAATTAAAATTAAAACATTATAAAGTAACACAATTTTTATCATTGAACTCATTAAAACATTTCACCTTCATCCCGTTGGGAAAAGATAAAAAATAAAAGGGTGATCTTAGATGCATAGTAAGAGTTATATATAGTGGAATCTATCTAAAGATAATTATAAAAATTTAAAGGAAGATAACTGGTCACACATATCATATAATAAATACAATTATAATGAAATTAATCTATATATTTTATCATAGAAAAAATCCTCTGGATAATAAAAACTGAATTCTTAAAGAAATGCACAATTATTTGACGTCATATATCAGGCACATAAACCACTACTATTTTGAACATTCCCAAGATTATTTAATATTTATGGGTAAAAAACCATTTTATTTGGCCACATTATTCATCTCATGATACTATAATTTCATCAAGGGTCTTTTCTATATACCATCCTCACCTGTGACTTCATGTTTAAAGCATTCTTCGTATATCGAATAATAAATTTAAAACTATATTTTTAAATCAATGTGTCACATACAACTTTAATTTTTTTTATCATAAACTCCATAATGAAATAAATTTTAAAAAAATTAAATAACACGGGAATGATATGATGTTTTAAAGGGTCTTTATATAAACCTCAAAAAAGTAGGTGGTTGTATAACATAAAAATATGCCTTAATGAAAGGAGGATGAGACAAAGTCCCTTACAAAGATCATTTAGTTAATCAAATGGATTGACTTGGTGTGTTATATATACATACAAATAAAACAAGTGTAAATTAAACAGGATATAATCAAGTTTAATTTTACACATAACCTCATAATGACATAATCAATGAAATAAAAGTTTTTTCCCAACGAATGAAAATTGAGTTAAGAAATGAATTACCCCTGATAATAATTCAAATAGCATGTCCTAGAAAATTAATAATTATAAAATGAAATTATTAATAAAAAAAATAATTAGATTAAATATATGATATATCAGAGGTTAATATACATATACCACACACAAGAAATAAGTGGTGAATAAGTCTTTTATCTTATAGAGGAAAAGTGTGATGAGAAAACCCTTACCTTGAACATTCCTTTTTTTGAAAAAGATATAAATTAATTTTTTATAGTTTAAATCATTTTATTAGCTTTTAACAGATTCATTTCCAAATTTTTGATATCTTATATGATCCTATTAGATCAATTTATCACCCACTTGTTAATAATATTTCATTACGACCCTTATTTTAGGTGTTAGCTTTTTCATTTTTCTATGAATGTTTTGTCATGTAAGTAATTTTTCATATGCATATGATCTATTAATTTAATCTACATAACTATATTAAGGTCAAATATATCATATTTATTCATTATATACCTTTTATAATCATTCTTGAAAGATGAATATATAAAATGAATTGCATCACGTCGTGCAGACGGTAGATGGTATGTACACATGAGTGACAATATCATTCCATTAATGGTGAATGGGTAAGGAATTTGATGGTATATTATTTTTTAATGAATAAAAATAATTTAATAATTATCATATATATCAATAATTTATGTCATTATACCCATCCAATGAATGTGGTAATGAAAAACATATTACACATCAGTGTAGAGATGATAAGAAGTATGTACAGATGCACACTGTTTTGGTTTTTTGTAGATGGATAAAAGGTGGAATATGGTTTTAAAATTATGATAATAAGATTTAATATTCTCTATTATACTTTATTTTTTACTTTATCATGTAAATAACACATTAATATGATGTATAATAATAAATTAACTTAGATGAGTTGGTAAAAGTAAATACCTCTACTTCGGCGAACTTGCTTTTGATATATTCTTAAGAGATCCATGGTTGGTCATTTTTGAAGACCATGACCTATAAAACATGTCTATGTATGTTAAAATGAGAAATGGGAAGAATCTGGTAGAGATATAAGGACAATAGTGTTTTGAATAAGTGATGGAGGAGGTTCTCTTTTATAAATGAGGTGAGGGTTACTTTTAGAAACATTCAAAATATTAAATTAAAATAAATTAATATTCAATACCATTTTGAGATTAGATGAGTTATTTATAAAATAATATGATTTTGGGTCTAAATACTCTCATATAATAATTTTTATACAAGTTCAGGTCAAATTCTTACCCTTATTGTTTTGTTTAGCCCTTATGTAAATACTTTAACTCTCATCATGACAACATGTGTTTTAACTCTTTGAAAGTTATTATAGTTAATAAATAAGGAAAAAATAACCATAAATGAATCATGGAATATATTTTCAACCTTATACTAATAGTTTTACTGATTTTTTAATTTTTATGAATTTTGTTTCATTAAAAAAAAAATATTTATTTTAAAATATAATTAATGTTAATTTTGACAATATTAATTACATGACTTTTTAAAAAATATAAATTTTGATGATAACATAGATTTTTTTTACTATCTAAATAGTATGACAATTTCATCTAAAAAATCGTAAATGGCCTTCATTATCTCAAATTATATTTATTTTAATAATTTTGATATCATTTATTTGATATTTCCATTAGTTACATAATTACCGCATCATCATTGTTTATGTTTTTTGGTATTTATATATTTCCTAAAAATTAAAAATAAAATACCATGATGAATATAACCAATTTATATTTCAAATTTATTTATATATATTCAATGTTAAATTATGGGTGACCACATATAAAAAATTTAATTCTTATTAAAAACTAGAGTATAACATATTTGTGTTTCCTTTGAAGAAAATTCTATAAAAAGAATAAAGTCACCCTAGTGGATTTTGGAGCCCATAAAATAATCCCAAGAAATATTTAGGTAAAAAATCACTCATCTAATAAAATTAAGAATAGTTTCAGGATAATTTTATAATATTTATAATAATAATTTTACACTTAATTACCCGATATACCCCTAATTGTGGTAATAAAAATTACTAAACCTAATATTCATATTTTCTATAAATAAAATGGACATATTTTTCCAAATTTGGACCTTATTATTAAAAATATAGAATCCATTTTTGAAAATTTAAAAAATATAATTGGATAAAATTAATTTAAAATTAATCCTATTAATGAATTAAGAAAATGAGTTATTAAAGTGAAAATGTTCAAAAGATGAAATGTTTTTATATCCAAATTTAATTTGATATTGATTCCAAGAAAATTAATTGGATTAAATGATATAGGATTGATCTAATAATAATTTAAAACCAATAAAAAGATTAATTTAATAATATAAATTATTTCTATGAAAAATTTGTTTTCAATTAAAATTCAGTATTTTTCACTATTCATCAAAACATTAAACTTTTTTTAAAATTTACAAAAATTAATCAAATGTATATTTTGATAATCTGATTTCAAAAATGATATTTATTTTTTCAAATAGGATTTAAAAAAGTTTCAAAATTTATTTGTAAAATAGTTGTGGCATCAAAAGTTGGAAAAATTTTCTTTTAGAAAAATATAACTTTTTATGCCTAAAATTGGATTCGGTACTATCTTAAGCCCATTAAATATATTTAATAAAATTTAAAAAAATGATAGAATATATAAAAAATAAATTTTATTAATATATCTCACAAATAGTGATTAATTTAATTTATCAATATAAAATTTTATAGTGGTCATAAAATTAGTTTTTTATAAAAACACTTGTATTATGTTCAATTGACTTTTATTTTCATTTCTAATTAATTCATAGCCAATGAATTATTTTTTTAACCTGTGTTAATATATGTTAATAATTTAGTTAATATAATTAATTCTCACCATTAAAACAACATTTCAATAACTATCCCAATTAAATAATGATATTCAATCATTTTTTTATGCTCAGTGTTTTATATAACGTAAGGTATCTAAGAAATCAAATTTATTTAAAAAGGGACATACTGTAAAATATTGGGAAGTTACATAATTTTTCTACCATAATAAACTAAATTATATCCATTAGAGGATATGGTTGAAATTTGGAAATTCAATCAGTTTTTACGTGTTTTAGGACATTTCTTCCTTTATATTTTAGGTTTTTTCCCTTGTTAATCTAGTTTTCCCTTAATCATCATAATTAGTTTTAATCACTTTTACTATTAATTTTGTTAAAAAGATAAGTTGAAATCAATAGAAATTATAAATTATTCTGATTCCAAATACTAAATCTATTTCTCCAAATTCCAATCAAATATTTCGTAGAAATTAATTTAAAATTAGTCTCACAGATCGGACAACAAGTAGGGTTTTAAAGTTAAAATGTTCGAGAGTTTTATATGTTTTTATATCCAATAATATGGTAAATCGATTTCAATGAGATAAATTGTATAAATTAATCTATAATTGAACTAAATATACTTCAAAACAAAATTAAAATGTAATTTTACTCTATTAATTAATTAGAGGAAAAATAAGTTTTCAATTAAAATTCATTATTTTTCACTATTCATAAAAAATGAAACATCTCAGAGAAATACCAAATATTCACCCTAGGATAATTTTGAAGTTACAATTTCATAAAGAAGTTTATTTTTCAAATGTAATGTATTAATGTTTCAAATGTTTATTTTCTAATTGATGCACCATTAAAAAGATGCAAAACAAACTTTATAATAATATAGTTTTTATGCATAATATTGGATTTCATATTATAAAATACCTATAAAATTTATTGGATTAAGAATATATGATTGAATAAATAGAAAATATTTTTAATTAATATCATTTAATAATAGTAATTAATTAAATTTATTAATCCAAAATTCCTCATAAGATTAGTTTTTTTATAAAAACTTTACTTTTATATTCAATTAATTTTTATTTTCATTTCTAATAAATTTATTACCAATGAATTAATTTTATATTTTTAAGCAATATATTTTATTAAGTAAGTCAATACTATTGATAACCATCAAAATAATGTCTATTTTTTATCTTATTATACTAAATAATTATATTTTAATAATATATTATTATTCAACAAAACTGGGTATTCTTTGTAAAACATGCTATCAACCAAGGTCGTTCTTGCATATAAGGCTAGATAACTCATTGTTTCATTCATATAAATCTATAAAATTGATTAAATTTATTTAAAATAGTAAATATTTCATATATTATGGAGGCATTATATTCCTTCCTATGCTCAGTGTTGCGGGTCATACACACTATCAAATACAATGTTCTTATTAGAATTTCATGGAATTACACACATGGTAGATTAATTTATTAACATGGCTAGTTATATGAAATTTAAATATCTTCATGTGGTAACTATCAAAATAAATGTTGGTTTCAAATGTGGTATAGTGATCCTCAATGTATGGTAGGTTTATAACATAGATAAAATGTTCTCATCGGATACAAGGTTGGTAGTTTGTTCATGTAGTCGGGTGGAGTAAAACATGAGGTAAGGTAGCCTGATCAATTTTCCCTCATGGTATAATAAAAATCATCACTTGGTAAGAACATTACACATGTGGTAGGTCATCATAAAAAGTTCCATATCTATCCCTTTTTACAAGTTTTGGCCAGGAAAAAATTTACTAAAAGAACATGAAATTCATTATTAAAAATATTAATATGATTGGAGATCACTAAATTATGGAGGTTATGATAAAATAAAAAATTAATATTCAATGAAAAGAATATTCATGAAGTTTGTAACGCCCCAATATTTCATTGTATGTTATTTTTCATCAAAGTAACTCAATAACTTGCACTACACGCAACACCGAGTTCAAGCGCACCACCACTTACCAAACTAGCCGTTCAAAAGCAGTTATAAATAGTATTAACTTAATTTTGAACTATATACAATCCTTATAATTTTAGAATCCATATTATGAGTTTATTAGACATAATTTAAGAACTAATTTTTTTTAGATTAATGATGTATTTTTCAAAAAATACACTTTTACCACCTTTTAATGGTGAACCCTATTTAAATCAAAGATTTGAAACTTTTATATATTAAATTAGAAAAAATAAACTTCTTCATTATAATCAGGACATAAGAATTTAGGTTCAATAAATTTTTGGTGTTTTTCTGATAACTTTCATATTTGGGTGAATAGTAAAAAATACTATATTTTTTCTGAAAACAAATTTTTTAATCAAAATAATTTATAGTGTTAAATTATACTTTTAATGTTTTGGAAGTATAAATATATTATATATTTACCATTTAATCCAATTTTAGTTATTGTAAGTAATTTTACATTGAGATTTGACATAAATAAGTGTCAATCTTTTGATAGTTATTGTTTCTTAAAAATACGCCACTTGGTTTTGACAACGGGAATTAATTTTAAATTAATAAATGAAACT
The DNA here is from genome assembly GCA_963277665.1 of Viscum album. NCBI lineage: Eukaryota > Viridiplantae > Streptophyta > Magnoliopsida > Santalales > Viscaceae > Viscum > Viscum album. Next base: position 1,361,564,233 of record OY728143.1, on the reverse strand, counting down.
TATATGTTTTTAATTTGGTAAAATAGACTTCATTTTTGAATTTGTAATATCAAAATTATCTTAGGGTAAATTTTTGGAATTTTTCTGAAAACTTTCAATTTTTAATGAATAGTGAAAAACACTGAGTTATTGTTTAAAACTGAATTTTTATTTAAATAATTATTTATTTTATTTAAATTTATTTTAGTTAAAAATAGATACATAATACCTATATATTTTCAATGTAATTCATTGGTGTCATTTTGTAATAATATTAGATATATAAAATTTTATTGAACTTTTCACTGTCTTTTACCCACCTTTTAAGAGAATTTTCAAATTCACATAAAACATAATTTTACAACTTATTTGAGTGGAATTTATAAAATCCAAGAGAAATGATTGATATCAGTAAAAATAAATTGGTTCAATAAGACAAAAATAATTTTTGGTGAATAGTAACATTTTACTTTTATTTACCATGGTTAAAGGTAAAAAGGGTAATTAAGGGTAACAATGATATTATTCTTACCCTAACACATGTAAAAATTATATTAGATAAGTGTAATTCGACCAAAAAAACCTTATGAATAAAATATGATCCTTTTGGTCCACTTGGATTAGATTAGGACATTTATTATTATTTAATCCAAAGAAGGGTCAAAAGAGTTAAAATCAATGTTTAATAATTAAAACATTTTTAATATAGGGTTATACCGAAGATAAATTAGACTATAAATATTCATTATAAATATAAAAATTTTTCCTATATAACGGTATTTTATTTATAATTTTTAGACATTAAATAGTTAAATTTATTTATGACATAATGATGATGCAGTAATTACCGTATTAAGGAACGAATAAAATAATTGACATTATAAATATCCAAATAAATGTTATTTGAGAATTTTTATAAATTAAAATAATTTTCTTGGTTATTATGACATGTTAGGGTTGTTTAGATCTATTTTCTTCGAAGTAATCATGCTGCTATTATTTTAACAATAAACAAAAACCAAATAGCGTTAAAATTGACATAAAATAGTTTTTTAAAACAATATTGAATTATTAACTGATATAATAATCCTAAAAATCTAAGGTTCAGTAAAAAGACTTATATAATAATATATATTTCATTAATGAACTAATTAGGGTTCGATTGTCATTTTATAGTATGTTTATTAACCATATAATATAAAAATACAAAGAGACACGGTAAATGTCAAACTATTTAACTAAGAGATAAATGGAAAAGTAAAGGTTAATATGGTGACCAAAATCTATCTAAAACCTATTGGTTGAGTGGTATTCGACCCATACCCACCTTATCATTTAGATAATACATTTTGGAGCCATTAGAAACCAAAAAATGATTTTATTATAAAATAATATTTTACTTTTTTCCTAAGGTGCCCCTCACCCCTCTTATAAAAGGGAACTCCCCCTTCACTATAATTCACACCTTCAAAGCCATTTGGCTCAGCCAAACCCTGAAAAAATATCCTCCCAACTATCCTACCTTGATTCTAGAGGCCTTCCTTTGGTCAGAAATCCAACCTAATGACCCCTTTTGATCAAATCAAAAGGGAGAACCTGAAGAAGAGGTAATGATTTCACAACCCTCTTTCAAGTTCCCTTACTCTTCCACTTACTCTCTCTTTGTTGTTTCAATAATAAAATAATAACTCAAGTATCTTCTATATAATGTGATTTCATTATAAATATGGCACAACTATATTCATTATCCTATACATCTTATGAATGATAATGTCACCATGCGTGTGTACGTGCAACTTACTGTCTCCACGATGTGGTGTGATTTGTTATTCAACACTATGTTATTTGGATGAATATAATGATGGGTAATATGTATATAAATGATGAAAATAACATGGTAATATCTCTGTAAAATGAATATACCATCCAATTACACACCTTTAAGGAAATGATATTTTCACTCGTGCATAGTTATGGATTACCATCTCCACGATGCGATGAGATTCATTTCCACATTCACCATTCATCGACGATTATAAAAATATATAGTACCAATAAGTATGTAATATATGACATAATAATTCTACCAGATATATATATATATATATATATGTGTGTGTGTGTGTGTGTACTTACATATATCTTATTCATTTAGTTCCGTTCAATTCGATATGAAAACATAAACAACGTTTTTGTGTTTGTACGAACTACCGTCTCCATAAACGGTGTTTTTAATTTCATATATATATGTGTCTATTATACATATTTATTTTCTAAATAAATATGATATAAAAAATCATGTTTTATATTCTGTAATTATTTAAATCTTGATCTAAGTGATATAATCAAGATTAACAAGTTAAAACACGTACGATAAAGAAAGCAATTATTACCCGAAATGTTAATTTAACATGGAAATAATTATTAAATGGGTAGCATAAAGTCATTAATGAATCATGTATGATATCATAAATATTAATATGGTTCTGGTACAATTTAATAACATAATACTATCTTCATACAGGTGGTTAAACATACCCTCGACTAAAGTAAAGTGCAAGGTAAGGGGTTTTCATCTCACACCTTATTCCCGTGAGATTCATGCTATATTTCCACTATTACCTTTTTTGTAGTGTATATACAGACCGTAATGGTATTCTTTGTGTAATAAAATTTAATTTATGTGTATTTTCATATTCATTGTATGATAATTCTTTCATGGGGTGTATGTTTCGTAAGTTACCAAATTGGTAAGGGTTAATTCTATAATCTCTTCATTATTCGAGGTTGTTTATACATAATTGTCTACTGGGTCCTATGTATTATCCACATCCATGTTTCTTAAAAATTTATTTCAAAACATTCTTACTATTTACTAGACTATTGGTTAAAGTCATTTATACCCTTGTTTGACTTTTATAAGATGTTTATAAAGGAATATTTCTATCATTTTCTAAACAAGGTCCTTTATAACCTTTTCAACAAAATTAAGGTAACAATGTCTTTTTTTAACTTATATGGTGGGTGCGGCTATTTTCCACCATAATATCATCATCAAAGCTTCCCTTACAAGCTAATAAGAATATTTTCAAAATAAATATTTTCTTTATAATTATGTGACTCTTAAATGATTCTAAAATATAAAGAGATATTTCTCTCAAATAGTTTTGATTTCATCTATGTTAACAACCTTTGATAAATTTTACACTCGTTTCAAGATTTATTATGATACAAATCTTCCATATTGTATTTAATGTTTTCTGAAACATTTTACTGTGGATGAGTTATTTTTATTTCATTCACGGTTTATGGTTAAAGTATTTACATTTCGTATTATAGTTGTAATACAAATGTTTATGTTATATTTCAACCTATTCTTAAGATGAATGCCTTGGACTAGTATGCTTCAGGTTGGGGATCAGTAAAAGTAAGCCCTCTGGGTTGGGGATCTGTAAAATTAAGCCCTCCGGGTTGGGGTTTGTTTACAGTAGACCCTCTGGGATGGATTCCAGTTATAGAGGCTCTCTGGGATGGAGTCCAGTTATAGAGACTCTCTAGTATGGAGTCCAGTTACAGAGGCTCTCCGGGTTTGGGTCCGGTTACAATTAGCCCATAGGTCCTGGCACAAGGCCATGAAATCAAAATTAATTTCTGGTACAATACATTCCCTCATTATAAAATTAGTTATTTAATGTGATTATTAGACTATTAGAATATTCGTGTGCATGTTTATATGGTAATGTTTGATTTATTTTTTCCATATTATGTTCAAGTTTTTGTTTAAAAAGATTTTGTCTTTATTACACATCTTGCCTTAAAATTTTATAGCTTCTGCTAAATAATTTACCCTTACTGAGCTTCTGAGCTCACCCCTTTCTTATGTTTTATTTTCCCAGGATTCGAAGAAGTGTATTATGATTGATATGCAGATTTAAACAAAAGGGAATAATTGTGTTCTCAAAGAACTATTTATGATGTGTTTTATGTTTGAAATTTTAATGTAATGTTAATGTATGTAATCTGTTTTCCAAGACTGCTAAACTGATCGGTCCTTTGAGACTTGATTCCTTGTAATCATGCCAATGTATTAAAATAACGCACTGACTCTGGGTAACCGGAGGCCGTGGAATTACAGTTGGTATCAGAGTAAGTTTATCAATAACCTTGGAAACTATATTTAGATAAAATCTGATTAGAGCACATTACCCTAAGATATACTTTTATGATTAGTATAAAAGAACTTCCTAGAATTTTAGTAATGTAGAGATTTTGTGTGTTTTACAAGAAAATACATCCCTGTCTGGATACGAGCAGGTAGAGGCGGCTCTGGAACAAATGTACCTAGGAGTAAAAATGGAAAACGCCACTTTGATCTAGACTCGAATGGAAACTGGTGCACGACAATGGGCCTTGCTTCACTCTAGGTTACGACACTCCCGAGGGATATGCTTAGGATAATTATCATTTTATTTACAAATAATTATGAAAGATTTATGAGTATATACCTCCTCAAAGATAATATTTTTATGGACTATATCCATAAACTATTGAATTTACATTAGGTATTTTAAATGTTTGGAATTATTCATTGCAATTAATAAGTTTACCTAGTGTATGCCATCATATATAAATGGCGCCCAGTAGAAGGAATGTGAACTCTAGCAATATGTTTAATCCAAAGAGAAAGAAGGATCAAATCTTTCAAGGTATTAATCCGACATTTAGAAGGAAAATATTCTCCCATGTATTCTCAAAATATGAAGAAATAGTATAATGTGTTAGTAAGATAAGTATAGAATTCTCTGAGCCCTATGGCTTTGATGGGAAGCAAGAGACGAAAAGGATGGTAGAGAGAAAGATGGATAAATAGAATAAGGGAATGAAGGATTTTCCTATATGTGATAATTTTGGAAAGAATCACCTTGGTAAATGTTTAAAGGGAATGGATGTTTGTTATAAGTGCAGAGAAAAAGGACACCAAGTACGTGATTTCAAGGGTAAGAAAAAATGTTTCAAATGTACAATGCTTCATCTACAAGGAGTTGAGACACTATGCGAATCAATGAACAAATCATCAGAGTATACCCCAAATGTTGTTATTGGATAAGAATCAAGTTATGATACTACCAAAGATGAAGATGAATGATTAAGAGTTCTTATGCTGTTATTAATGTATTGTGTCATTTTAGTGTTGTATCAACGATGTACTGGTTATATGAATCATGGAAATAAATAAGGATTGTACTGCAGTACTATTTCATTGGTAATTTGAGATTATATGGTCCTGATACTAAGGTAGTAATTTAGGAATAAGAGATGGTTGATTTAGATAAATTATATTGGATATTCTTGACTATATTGGAACTGATTAATGGTTTGTTTATTTCATGATTGTTGGAAGATTCAAAATTTTTGGATGTAAGGAATATATCCAGTATTATATTAAGGATAAGGGAGCATGAATGTAATCAATAAAAGTTTTATGGTAATTCAGTGTGTTAATATGTTTTAAAAGAATACAAGACGAAGGTGTTCACATGTTATTATGTGGAAAAAGGGATCTTCATTGTGTTTATCTTCCTTATACAATTTTGACTACGAGTTTGGACAGAAGTATTTTGGATAATTCTAGTTTGAGATTATTTTTGGATTGCCCCAAAAAAGGACAACCCGAAGGTTGGGCGGCAACCCGTCGCGTCCGATAAGGCTGCAAGAGTTGAACCCACAAATGAAGGGAAACAAGGGTGTATCAGCTACCACAGGCCCAAGTGATGTCCTGGATTGAATAATGCAGTTTTTTAAAAGGTCTGGTAGATGAATTAAAAATTCATTTTTTTGAAACCCTATACTATTAGGATAAATAGAATATTTTTTTCAAATCTTTTGTAGTTAAAGATGAGTTTGTTGTAGGAATTAGTTAAATTATGTAACTCCACTTGTCAAGTATATATATATATATATATTCTCTCTTATTAAGACTAAATTTTATTAACCCAATTTCCGATATGAGTCCTTCAAAAAAGTATTTTCTATTATCAACCTTTTATTTTTGAAGAACAACTTCAAATTAATAGGACACAATTTATTGAAGGATGGAAGAATGTAACACCCCATGATTTCATAGTAAATTATTTCTTCAAAGTAACTCAATAACTTGCACTGCAGGAAACATCGAGTTCAAGCGCACCATGACTTACCAAACTAGCCGTTCAAAAGTGGTTATGAATAGTATTAACTGAATTTTTAACTATATATAATCCTTATAATTTTAGAATCCGTATTATTAGTTTCTTAGACATAATGTAAGAAGTAAATCTTTTTTTTCAGATAAATGATGTATTTTTAAAAAAATGCACTTTTACTGCCTCTTAATGGTGAACCCTTTTTAAATACAATATTTGAAACTTTTATATATTTAATTTCACAAAATTAAATTTTTATTTATAATTGGGACATAAGAATTTAGTTTCAATAAAATTTTGGTGTTTTTCTGATAACTTTCATATTTGGGTGAATAGTAAAAAATATTATATTTTAACTGAAAACAACTTTTTTAATCAAAAAAATTTATAGTATTAAATTATAATTTTAATGGTTTAGAAGTATAAATAGATTATATTTTTACCATTTAATCTAATGATAGTCATTGTAAGTAATTTCACTTTGATATTGGACATAAACAAGTGTCAATCTTTTGATAATTATTATTTCTTAAAAATACACCATTTGGTTTTGACAACGAGAATTAATTTTAAATTAATAAATGAAACATATATGTTTTTAATTTGGTAAAATAGACTTCATTTTTGAATTCAAAATATCAAAATTATCTTAGGGTAAATTTTTGGTATTTTTCTGAATACATTCAATTTTTGATGAATAGTGAAAAACACTGAGTTATTGTTTAAAAGAGACTTTTTATTTAAATAATTATATATATTATTTAAATTTATTTTAGGACAAAATAGATACATAATACCTATATATGTTCACTATAATTCAATGGAGTCATTTTGTAATAATATTAGACATATAAAATTTTGTTGAACGTTTCATTGTCTTTTACCCACTTCCTAGGAGAATTTGCAAATTCGCATAAAACTTAATTTTACCGCTTCTATGAGTGGAATTTCAAAAATCTGAGAGACACAGTTGATATCAATAAGAAAAATGTGGTTCAGTAAGATAAAAATAATTTTTGGGGAATAGTAACTTTTTACTTTTATTTACCACGGTTAAAAGTAAAAAGAGTAATTAAGGGTAAAAATGATATTATTCTTACCAAAACACCTGTCCAAATTCTATTGGATAAGTCTAATTAGACTAAAAACAAACTTATAAATAAAATATGATCCTTTAGGTCCTCTTGGATTAGATAAGGACATTTATTATTATTTAATCCAAAGAAGGGGTAAAAGAGTTAAAATCAATGTTTAATAAATAATTTTTTTTAATATAGGGTTATACATAAGATAAATTTGACTATAAATATTCATTATAAATCTAAAAATATTTCCTATATAATGGTATTTTATTAATAATTTTTAGACATTAAATAATTCAATTTATTTATGACACAATGATGATGCAGTAATTACCGTATTAATGAAATATTAAACTAATTGAAATTATAAATATCCAAATAAATGTAATTTGAGACTTCTTATAAATTATACTAATTTTCTAGGTTATTATGACATTTTAGGGTTGGTTAGATCTATTGTTTTGAAGTAATCATGCTGTTATGAGTTTACCAAAAAACAAATACCAAATAGTGTCAAAATTGACAAAAAAATATTTTTTAAAACAAATATTATATTATTAATTGATATAATAATCTTAAAAATCTAAGGTTTTTCCAAAATAATTTTACAATAATATATATGTCATTTATTAACCAATTGGGGTTTTATTGTCATTTTATAGTAATCTTATTAAAAATATAATATAAAAATTCAAAGAGACATGGTAAATGTCAAACTATATAACTAAGAGTTAAATTTAAATGTGAAGGTTAATATGGTGACATAAACCTGTCTAAAACCTATTGGTTGAGTGGTATTCGACCCATCCACACCATATACTTTAAATAAAACATTTTTGATCCTTTAGAAACCGAAAATTATTTTAATATAAAATAATATTTTAAGTTTTTCCTATGGTGCCCCTCACCCCTCTTATAAAAGGGAACTCTCCCTTCACTCTAATTCACACCTTCAAAGCCATTTATCTTAGCCAAACCTTGCCCAAATATCCTCCCAAGTATCATATATTCATATTTGAGGCCTTACTTTGGTCATAAAGCCAACCTAAGGAGCCCTTTTGATCAAATCAAAAGGAAGAACCCGAAGAAGATGTATTTATTTCACCACCCTCTTTCAAGTTCTCTTATTCTTCCACTTACTCTCTATTTATTGTTTCAATTATAAAATAATAACTCCCGTATCTTCTATATACTGTGATATTATTATAAATATTGCACAACTATATTAATTATCATATCCATCTTATGAATGATAATGTCCTCATGCATGTGTACGCACAACTTACCGTCTTCACGCCATGGTGTAATTTTTTATTCAACACTATGTTATTTGGATGGATATAATGATGAGTAATATGAATATAAATAATTAAAATAACATGATAATGTCTCTGTAAAATGAATATACCATCCAATTCCACACCTTTACGAAAATTATATTTTTGCTTGTGCGTACGTACGAATTGTTGTCTCCACGACGCGATGAGATTCATTTGCACATTCACCATTCATTGACATTTATAAAAATATATATTACTAATAAGTATGTAATATATGAAACAATAATGCTACTGGATATATATATATATATGTACTTACATTTATCTTATTCACTTATTTCTGTTCAATACAATATGAAAACAGAAACAGCGTTTATGCGTACGTACGGACTACCGTATCAAAAAAATGGTGTCTTTCATTTCATATATATGCATATTATACATATTTATATTCTAAATATATATGATATATAAATCATGTTTCATATTCTGGAAGTATTTAAATCTTGATCTAAGTGATACAATCAAGAGTAACAAGTTAAAACACATACGATAAAGAAAGAAATTATTACCCGAAATATTAATTTAACATGGAAATTATTTTTAAATCGGTAGTATAATGTCATTCATGAATCATCTATGATATCATAAATATTAACATGGTTCTGGTATAATTTAATAACATACTATCATCTTCACCCAGGAGGTTAAAAGTACCCTAGACTAAAGGAAAGTGCAAGGTAAGGAGTTTTCATCTCACTCATTATTCCCATGAGATTCATGCAATATTGCCACTATTGCATTTTTGTGTGGTGTATGTACTGCCTATAATTGTATTCTTTGTATAATACACTTTAATTTATGTGTATTTACATATTCATTGTATGATACTTCTTTCATGGGTTGTATGTTTCGTAAGTAACAAAATTGGTAAGGGTTAATTCTACAATCTCTTCATTATCCGAGGTTGTTTATACAAAATTATCTACTGGGACCTCTTTATCATCCACATCCATGTTTCTTAAAAATATATTTCAAAAAATTATTAATATTTACTAGACTATGGGTTAAAGTCATTTATACCATTGTTTTCCTTTTGTAAGATGTTTATAAAGGAATCTTTCCATCATTTTGAAAACAAGGTCCTTTATAACCTTTTCGACAAAATTAAGGTAACAATGTCTTTTTTAACTTATACGGCATGTGCTGCAATTTTCCACCGTTATAACATCATCAAAGATTCCCTTACAAGCATATAAGAATATTTCCAAAATAAATGTTTTATTTATAATTATGTGACTCTTAAGTGATTTCAAAATAGAAAGAGATATTTCTCTCAAATAGTTTGATTTCATCTATGTTAACATCGTTTGATAAATTTTACACTCGTTTGAAGTTGATTTATTATGATAAAAATATTCCATATTGTATTTAAGGTTATTTGAAATGTTTGACTCTGGATGAGTTATTTTTATGTCAATCATGGTTTATGTTTAAATTATTGACATTTCTTATGCTAGTTTTAATATGAATTTTTATGTTATATTTCAAACACTTCTTAAGATGAATATGTTGGACTAGTATGCTCCGGGTTTGGGATCGGTAAATGTTAGCCCTCTGGGTTCGGGACCTATAAAAGTTATCCCTCTAGGTTGGGGTCTGGTAAAAGAGGCATTTTGGGATGGATTCCAGTTATATAGGCTCTCTGGTATGGAGTCCGGTTATAGAGGCTCTCTGGGATGGAGTCCATTTACAGAGGCTCTCTGGTTTTGGGTCCAGTTATAGTTAGCCCATAGGTCCTGACACGAGGCCTTGACACAGAAACTAAAGTCTGGTACTATACATTCCTTAATTATGAAATTAGTTATTTCATGTAATTATTAGACTAGTAGAATATACATGTGCATTATTATATGGTAATGTTTGATTTATTTTTGCCATATTATGTTCAAAGATATGTTTAAAAGGCTTTTGTCTTTATTACACATCTTACCATAAAAATTTATAGCTTCCACTAAATAATTTACTCGTACTGAGCATCTAAGGTCACCCCTTTATTATGTATTATTTCAAGAATTCAAAGAAGTGTATTATGATTATTATGAAAGGTTAAGCTAAAGGGAATAATGGCATTCTCAGAGAACTATTTATGTAGTGTTTTATGTTTGAAATTGTAATGTAAAGTTAATATGTGTAATCTATTTTCGAAGACTGATAAACTGATCGATCCTTCGGGACTTGATTCCATGTAATCATGCCAATGTATTAAAATAAATCACTGGCTTTGGGTAACTGGAGGTCGGGACGATATAATGGTGGTAAAATATATCCATTTTAATTACATTAAAAATAAAAATTATTTTCATAACATTGTAAATAGTAAAAAATTACTTGTTCAATTTTTTTTTAAAAATATTACTTATATAATTTTTTAAATAAAGTAAAAGGTATTTAAATGAACTTATTAAAAATATTTTTATAATAGTGAAATTATTTGATAAAATAATTTATATGAGCATGAACATTGAAGGAAAAATTAATCGACCAAAGAGGAAATAAGTTTTCATTTTTCTTAAAATAATTTCTTGGTAATTTTATGTACCAAATAAACAAATGGTACAAATAAATAAAAATTCTTAGAATAAATTAATGAGAATATAATATAAGGGTTATAAAGGATAAGATACACATAATTTCCATTAATGTAAATTTATTATAAACAATCCTAAAAAGAAATGATATTGTAACATAAACCCTTTCCTCAAGTCTCATCCTGCTTCATACATGTTAAATACTCATGTATAATAAATATATAATTTTTATAAATCTATTACAAAAAATTTTCATAAATAATATACAATTTATCATTAATTTAAAATTTTCAATTATCCATTAATTAATAAGTATTTATTAAAATGATCATTCTGGGGAAAACTTGTCTGTTTTACAAGAATGCTTTAGTTATATAGTTTTAGTCCATAATCCCTGGATAAGGAATCATAATATATAGATTCATAATAATTAAATAAGTATAATATTTATTCATAATATAAAATTTTATAAATATTCATTTAAAGTGGTGTTGATAAATTAATCATATCACTTAATAGAGGTGGTAGTCTAGAAATATGCATGGGGGATATTTTCAACTTCTGATGGATGGAATAAAATAAAAGTATATAAAAATTTAACTGTTCAGAATAAAAATTATATCCTAAATATACTATATATTATGAAGATATATCCTTAATACTTTCTATGTAATGAATAAATGAAAAATTAATCATATCGATTCGTGGATGTGGTAATCCACATGTACGAACGAGAATCATTATCATTTTCTAATTGATATGAAGTAGATAAAGAAATATAATATCCTAAACTTTTCTTAATATATTGATGGATTGATTTAGGTATTAATTTTCTTTATTTGAGTATATATTTTTTGGGTATTAACATGAGTGTGTTTGCGTGAAAATTTGTAAAAATTGGAAGCTGGGGGGGGGATATGCACGGTTGGCTCATCGTATTCCCAAACCTCTCACCCTTGACCAACAAATTGTAAAACCCTAGGTAGAGGGGGATTACATGACCAGCACACATTTTTTTGCATTGTGTTTCCTTTTAGGAGTTACAATTCACACCGCAAAAGATATGCACGGTTAAGGCGCATGGTTTGGAAAACCATGAGCCCCATCCTAGAAAACCATTCAAGACTTTTTATCTTGCATGAAAATTAGTTTTCAAAAAACACTAACCCCCATATTAACCCAAAACCACCCCAAATATGACATAACTTATTACTATTGTTTTTGGAGTCTCGCAGATTCATTCTTGGGTCTCCATACCTCTTTTCTTTATGATTCTAAGCCTAGATTTAAGTCTACCCATCTCCCAGCAAGTGAATAATATCCTGATTGGTTTCCATATCTTTCCAGTCATTCTCCCATTCGTTGAAAATATGTCTTCCCCTATTGTATTTTTATATAGATCTAGGTTTCATATATCCTATTTTTTTTATCATGGATCTAGGGTTTGAATGAAGATCTACACCTTCGATGTGATTAAGGATATTCCACATAAATTGAGGATATACATTGGTGAGTATTCATCACTATTATTCAGGTAGGTGTTCAATTATTCAAATCCCAAAAGTCTTTATTTCAGTTACATGTATGTTATTTTATAATTTCTATTTGATGTTCAAAAATTGTTATTCTTACACTGAATTAATTAATTTGGTAAATTAATTAGTTAAGGAATCATTAAATTAAGATATTGAATTGATTGAATTGGAATAATTAAATTTTGAATTAATTATGGAGATATTGGGATTGTGGAATTATATAAATTAATTTTTGAGTTAATTAATAGATAATTTTGTTTTTATGTAATTGACTAAATTGGATTAATTAATTGATGCATTAATTAATAGAATTGATAGGATTAATTAACATTTGAATTAATTAATGGAAATAAACTGATTAAATAATTTTTAAATTAATTAATGGAATAGATGTGTTTAATTAACTATTTAATTAATTAATGGAAATTAAGTGATTAATTAATTTTTCAATTAATAAATGAAAAATGTGAATATGTAATTTTTAAATTGTATTAGTTAATCGGTGAATTAAGTGGTATGTTGTCATATTGTGTTACATGTGAAACTGTGATATCATGATATATGTGATAATCATGTATGGTATGTGGTATGATACATCTAAATACCATAGTGATAAATATTGTCAAATTGATGAATTTAACTGATGAATGGTAATAGTATAATTCATATATGAATTCAGATAATGAATGTTAATAGTGGAGTTCAGATATGAATTGAGATGGTGAATGGTAATAGTGGAATTCAAATAGGATTTTAGATGATGAATGGTAACAGTGTCATTCAGATATAAATTATGTTGAAGAATGGTAACAATGACATTTAGATATGAATTTAGATGGTGAATATTAATAATGGAATTTAGATATGAATTTAAATGATGAATGGTAACAATGGAATTTAGATATATCATATCCCTTGGGGATAGTTTAGAATCCAGCATAGTCCTAAGTAAGTATTAATAGTTTTGGTGTCCTCAGGAACCTAAGGGTTATGTGGATAAATAGAGTTATTGAGTAAATATAAACCACTTACAGTATTTTTTTATACAACTACATACAATGTTTTGATTCGATATTGTTTTAGAATCCATTAGTTGTGGCCTACGAAGTTGTACTCACACCCTACTCAAGATGCATGATTATTACTTGAATAGATATCATGGTTGAAGGTAGGGTTAAGGGAAAGTGGAATGTGTTGGATTGCATAGTTAAGATGGGGCTTGGATTATGAAACAAGACTTAGACTTAGGAACCTCTTGGTAGTTGTCAGTGTCATTGTTTATTTTGGGTTTTTATATTTACACTCAACACGTATTGGCATGACATATCTACTGTTTAGTTTTGGATATTGTTTTCCCTAATTTTTTCATCATGTGATTATGGTATTGTTCTGGTTATGGTTATATATTTTGGTTGTTGTTTATTTCTTTTTAACTATGTTAGAATTTTTATACAGAGGGTATCGTATGTCATTGCTTGATATTGTCCCTCTCTACTACTCAGAAGTGTCTAATATATGGGGAGGCATGCTTGAGGTCTTGTGAATAACCGGATCGGGGAACCAATGTGAGGCACCTGGGTCGGGATATTACTGTAGAGACCCGAAGCTTGACGTACATGGACATTACATTACTTTACCAGAATACTTAATACATAACAAAAACAGAAACACAAGGACCGTAATAGTTTAGTGTCATTGGAAACATGGAACGTAATCTTCTAATCGTGGTGAAAGATCTTCAACATCTCCCATAAAGATCTTCCCCTTTTTTTCTTACCTAAAATATAAGGCCCCAACCTTAAACCTTAATTAATCTTGAGTTATTACAAGATTACACATTGGGAATCTTTTCAGGTTTAGAGTTTTAGAGAATTAGATCATAAAACATGCATTACATTCCACATATAAACAATGTGGTTACATAAAGATAGTAATCATTTTTCCCATTAATGGAAAGATATTTAAAATAAAACATGGATTCATTCTTGACACTTCCTGGACACTATCATCATATCTTTTACCTTTCCCTTGACCTGTGAAAAACATTTCAAAATAACTTGGGATGAGCATAAAAAGCACAGTATGGGTTATAAAAATATGGAAAGGAAACATAAGTTCATCTATACATAAGAATGAAATCATAATTTACCCATAAAACATAGGCACTTTAACATACCACATCAAATCATGAATAAATCATAGAAATCATAAGACATAAAGGTAACGTGAGGCATTCATAACATTCTTACGTAGGGAGTAACCCTCTTGGTTACGTTTGGAATACCCATCACAGTATATTCCCTAAATCTCATCGGAGAAACCTTAACGTTTCACTCCTTCGCGTTACCCAATGCATTGGAGAGCTATATCGGGCTCACCCGCACATAGTTTATCACAGAACCACCCTTCTTCATAATAATGCCCAAGAACCATAACATAATCGTATCACATAAAACATGCATAAAGGAAACATAACATTTCCACCTTTCAATCACAAGATATCAATACAACACATTGATATAAAAACATTATGAAAAACATTTTCAATACCAAAATAAAATAAAAGTAAAACATGGTATTTATTTTTCTTTTAAAAAGAAGGTATGTCTTGTAGAGGAAGCCGAAACTCAAATAATGGTCACGGCGGTGGAGAAGTCGTTGTCGCCGAATACGTACGACAAAAACATTCCCTTTTTTCATTTAGTATAATGCTTCGTATAAAAAATATTCCTTTTGGATAAATGTAAAAGTCAAAGGGGTTTATACACCGTATAAAAGAAGGTTGGGTATAAAACAAAATATGCCTCAATGAAAGGAGATGGATACGAAGTCCCATACCTCTGGTCCGACTTGACTCAGTCGTTCGTTAATCTCCTGAATAATAAAATTGAGTTAATTTCTACTTGTTTAAGAACCTTTTTTAAGTTAATTATTCCTTTTATATCACATATTTCCATGTCATGATAACTATGTAATTATTTAAGTCAATAACGGTCGTTTTAACGATCATTGGTACTTGAGTCAAAAATAAACCCTTTATAATTACAAGTTGTTCATGTATCCATTATATCCAGAATTATAATCATGATGTATATATCATATATATCATATATATCTAGTATATACATGCATTTATAATATTACATAATCATTTAGAGGTAAGAAATGAAATGCATCGTTCATGGAGACGGTAAGCCGTACGTACGCATGAACGCTACTTTCAATTCTATTTCGTATTTTATAGAATGGAATCATAATTATATAAAGGTATATTATAATTACAGTATAATATCATATATAATATCATAGTTCCATCCTTTATACGTCCCACAAATGGTATTTAACGAATCAAATCACTTTGAGGGGGTGGTAGTCCGCATTTCCTTAAATGAAGTTATCGCATTTACCCATAATGGAAACCATAAAGGTATGACCAAAATGAAAAATACATAAGATTAAGGAAAAAATAAACATATTATATATCATATATAAATATAGTGACATCTTAATGGCCACCTTTTAAGGTGTTAAAAGAATTTTGAACAATCATCGTTTCGGGAGGCATAAATTCACCATCCACAGAAACAGTATGTCCTTTAACCATTAGATGTAGGTTTGTGTAAGTGTAGCTCGAATCCTTTTTATAAAAACACCCTAGTATATTGAAAATACTGGAGTTGTTACAAAATAAATGAATAAAAAGAGTTTAGGGGTTTGGGGAAGCAAAATAAAACAAAAGGACTCAAGTGAAGACATTACCTTAAAATCGGGTAACTCCCTTCGGTTTGAGCTCAAAGGCTTCCTTGGGAAGCCTTCTGCCCAAATTGAGGCTTCAAGGAGTAAGAGAGGGATGTGGAGAGACAAAATGGGCAGGTTGTGGCCGATCCAAAGGCTTTTGGAGTATTGGTAAGGAGGTAGAGGTGGGGGCCTTTTATAAGAGGAGAGGAGGGGCACTCTTGGAAAGTAAAGAAATGTTACATTATTTTAGAATGAATTTCGGATATTAATGGGCCCAAATTGATGTTTTTCGAGGATAAGGTGATAAGGGTTTGAAATCAACTCATCCAATAGGTTTTGGACATGTGTAGGTCTTAGATTTTACATTATCTATCCATTTTATTTAAATCCTTTATTAATGAGGTAATCGCTGCATCATCATGATGTCATAAATAATTTAATAAATTTAATGTCTAAAATTTTTAAAAAAATATCATGATGTAGGAAATATTTTTATCTTACTAATGGATATTTATAGTCCAAAAGATAATTTATGTAGACAAAATTAAATATATTTTACTTAGGTGATACATTCTTTGTCACATTTAACATTCTTTAAAAATAAAAAGATAAAAAGTCACTTTCTCACAAAAGTGATTCCATGGGGCCCCCAAGATTGGTACAAGGCATCCCATGGTCGTCCATGATACAACCAGTAGCCTTAGGAAACATGTTGTCGTCTTTTTGTATTATTATGATATCATTTTATTATCTTTAACTACCTGATTACTCATTAATCAAGATAATTAAAGATAATTAGCATCGTTACTATTCATAATGTCCAAAAATAAAAGAGACTTAATTACATAATTTGGACCTTCTGATTCCAAATATGTAATCCATTTTACCAAATTCCAAGCACATAAATTGCAATTATTGATTTAAAAATAATTCCCGTTGTCAAAACAAATAGCGGGGTTTTTTTGAAACAATATCTATGAAAAGTTTGGCATTAGTTTATGACCAATTACAAAGTGAAATTAATCCTAATGACCACCATTGGATTAAATGGTAAAAATATATTCATTTTACACTTTCATACCACTTAAAAGGATAATCTATCCATATAATTAAATTAAATGAAAAAGCGGTTTTGATGTAAAATACAGTATTTTTCACTATTCATTAAAAAATGAACATTGTCAGAAAAATTACAAAAAAATTTCCAATGTAAATTTCAATGTCAAAATAATAATGAATATGTTTATTTTGACAAATATAGATTATAAAATTGTCAAAAGTTTTATTTAAAAAGGGTTTTCCATCAAAAGGCAGTAAAGCAATCTTTTATGAATATTAGTGTATTCCATGCATAAGATTGTATTTATTTTCATTTTAAGCCTCTAAAACACTATCTAATTCATTAATAGACATAGATAAACATATTTATTATTCATTACTTACTTGGTATATTACATCCTTCCCCCCTTAATAAAATTGTGTCCCCGCAATTTATTTACTTATCGAATAAATGGGGGTACTTATCCCTCATTGCATTTTCAGATTCCCATGTTGCCTCTTCCATCATGTGGTTTTTCTACAAACCTTTACCTAATTAATAACCTTATTCTGTAACACTTGCACCCTGTGGTCATGAATCTAGACCGGTTGTTCCTCATATGATAGGTTCTCTTCCAGATGAACTACCTCTGGACTCAAAACATGAGATGGATCTGGCATATACTTCCTCAACATCGAAACATGAAAAACATTGTGTACCTGAGATAAAATCGGAGGTAAAGCCACCCGGTATGCAACTGATCCAACTCTCTCTAGAATTTCATATGGTCCAATGAACCTTGGACTCAGATTTCCTTTATTACCAAATCGCATCACACTTTTCCATGGTGAGACTTTGAGAAAAACATGATCACCTACCTCAAAAGTTAGATCCTTCCTCCTGTTGTCTGCATAACTCTTCTGCCTACTCTGAGCTGTTCTCATGTGTTTCTGAATCAGCTAAACTTTTTCTGCCATCTCTTCTACCAATTCTGGTCCCATCAACTTCCTTTCAACCACTTCATCCTAGAAAGTTGGAGTTCGACACTGCTTCCCATATAACGCCTAAAATGGTGCCATCTGTATACTGAATGAAAACTATTTTTATATGAAAATTCAACCAAAGAAAGATGTTGGTCCCAACTTCCCTGATAATCCATCGAACAAGATCGTAGCATATCCTCCAAGGTCTGAATTGTTTATTCTTACTGCCCATCTGATTGAGGATGAAATGCTGTACTAAAATTTAATTCAGTACCCAACGACTTCTGAAGGCCTTTCCAAAAGTAATAAGTGAACCGGGATCACGATTAGATACAATGGAGAGAGGAACACCATGTAACCTGACTATCTCTTTAAGATAAAAACAAAAAAGTTTATATTGGGAAAAAGTATCTCGTATAGAAAGGAAATGAGCATATTTAGTCAAGCGATCAACAATAACCCAGATTGCATTATTACCTCGAGATGTCCTCGGTAATCCCACAATAAAGTCCATGGATATATTTTCCCATTTCCACTCTGGAAATGGTAAAGGCAGAATCATCCCTTTCTGTAACTGCCGCTCTGCTTTAAACTGCTGACAAGTCAAACACTTCACAGTAAAATCAGCAATATCTCTTTTCATTCCATCCCACCAGTAATACTCTCGCAGATCTCTGTACATCTTAGTACTTCCAGGATGAATTGAAAACGGAGAACTATGAGCTTCACATAACAACTCTCTCTTCAACTGTGAATCACAAGGCACACACAATATCTTCCCAAATCTCAAAAATGCAATCATTATCAATGATGAATTCAGGCGACTTACGTTTCTGAACCAGCTCTACCTTTTTCTGCAACTCACTATCTTGCTTCTGTGCTTACTTGATTCTATCTGATAGAGATGATCTCACTGATACCTGAAACAAAACAGAAGAACTTCATGCACCAAAAACTTCTATGCCAAATTTCATCAAATGCTTAACCAAAGGATCACGTTCCAAATGCAACATTGCTAATGAAGCATTACTTTTTCGACTCAAAGTATCAACCACTATATTTTCTTTTCCCGGATGGTAATGAATTGTACAATCATAATCCTGGATTAATTCCAGCCATCTCCTCTGTCTCATGTTTAACTCTTTCTGAGTGAATATATACTTTAAACTTTTGTGATCAATATATATTTCACACTTTAATCCATACAAATGATGCCTCCAAATTTTTAAAGCGAAAACAACAGCAGCTAATTCCTAATCATGTGTAGGGTAATTTAACTCATGAGTTTTAAACTGTCGTGAAGCATAAGCAATTACCAGATCATTCTGCATTAGGACGCAACCATGTCCTTTCAATGAAGAATTACTGTATATACCAAACTCACCATTTTTGGAAGGTAGTGCCAAAACTGGAGCATTCACCAATCTTCTTTTCAGTCCTAAAAACAATCATCACATTCTTTTGTCCAGATAAACTTAACACCCTTCCGAGTTAGCTTAGTCATTGGACTAGATAACCGTGAAAAATTTCTAACAAACCTTCGGTAATAGCCTGCCAAACCAAGGAATCTATGAATCTCAGTTACATTTGTGGGTCTTGGATAGTCTTCCACAACTTTTGTTTTTGCAGGATCAACAGTTATCCCATCATTAGAAACAATGTGACCAAGGAAAGAAATTTGTTTCAACCAAAACTCACACTTGCTGAATTTTACATATAGCTTCTTTTCTTTTAAGGTTTGCAAGATATCCCTTAAATGTCTTTCATGCTCCTCTTTACTTTTAGAAAACACCAAAATATCATCAATAAACACAACCACCATTTATCAACTAATTCAACTGATCCATCAGTACCACAAACTCTTCAATTCTGATGCTGACCATCTCAGTATGCTGATTTGAAAGGTCATTTCCCTCTGTATGACTTCCCAGAAAAGATTCTCTGTTTCCTCTATGGAAAACCATTCTTATCACAAAAATATATTAGGCGAAGCAACATGGTAATCTTTAAATGCTATATCATTTCAATCATACCATAAATTAACTTATAATTTAACAATTTTCTAACTCCTAAAGTTGTCTAAACCGACCTTTGATACCAACTATAATCCCCAGCCGTAAACCTTACTTAATCTTGAGTTATTACAAGATTAAACATTGAGGATCTTTTCGGGTTTAGAGTTTTAGAGAATTAGATCATAAAACATGCAATACATTCCACATATAAACAAATTGGTTACATAAAGATAGTATTCATTTTTCCCATCAATGGAAAAATATTTAAAATAAAACATGGATTCCTTCTTGGAACTTCCTAGACACTATCATCATATCATGTACCTTTCCCTGGACCTGTGAAAAACATTTCAAAAAAACATGGGATGAGCATAAAAAGCTCAATATGGGTTAAAAAAATATGGAAAGGAAACATATGTTCATATATACATAAGAATGAAATCATACTTTACCTATATAACATAGGCACTTTAACATACCACATCAAATCATGAATAAATCATAGAAATCATAAGACATAAAGGTAACTTGAGGCATTCATAACATTCTTACGTCGGGATTAAACCTATTGGTTATGTTTGGAATACCCATCACAATATATTCCCTAAATCTATTCAGAGAAACCTTAACGTTTCACTCCTTCGCTTTACCCAATGCAATGGAGAGCTATATCGGGCTCACCCACCCTTAGTTTATCACAGAACCACCGGTCTTCATAATAATTCCCAAGAACCACAACATAATCATATCACATAAAACATGCATAAAGGAAACATAACATTTCCACCTTTCAATCACAAGATATCAATACAACACATTGATATAAAAACATTATGAAAACCATTTTCAATACCAAAATAAAAGAAAAGTAAAACATGGTATTTATTTTTATTTTAAAAAGAAGGTATGTCTTGTAGAGGAAGCCGAAACTCAGATAATGGTCACGGCGGCGGAGAAGTCGTTGTCGCCGCATACGTACGAAAAAAGCATTCCCTTTTGTCGTTTAGTAAAACACTTCGTATAAAAAAGATTCCTTTTGGATAAATTCAAAATTCAAAGGGTTTTATACACCGTATAAAAGAAGGTTGTGTATAAAACAAAATATGCCTCAATGAAAGGATATTGAGACGAAGTCCCATACCTCGGGTCCGACTTGACTCGGTCGTTCTTTCATCTCCTGAATAATAAACTTGAGTTAATTTCTAATGGATTAAGAACCCTTTTTATGTAAATTATTCCTTTTATATCACTTATTTCCATGTCATGAACAATTTGTAATTATTTTAGTTAATAATGGTCGTTTTAACGAGAATTGGTACTTGAGTCAAAAATAAACCCTTTATAATTACAAGTTGTTCATGTATCCATTATATCCAGAATTATAATCATGATGTATATATCATATATATCATATATATCTAGTATATACATGCATTTATAATATTACATAATCATTTAGAGGTAAGAAATGAAATGCACCATTCATGGAGACGGTAAGTCGTACGTACGCATGAACACTACTTTCATTTCTATTTCATATTTTATATAATGGATTAATCATTATATAAAGGTATATTATAATTCCAGTATAATATCATATATAATATCATAGTTCCATCCTTTATACGTCCCACATATGGTATTTAACGAATCAAATCACTTTGAGGGGGCGGTAGTCCGCACTTCCTTAAATGAAGATATTGCGTTTACCCATAATGGAAACCATAAAGGTATGACCAAAATGAAAAATACAGAAGCATAAGGAAAACATAAAAATATTATATATCATATATAAATATAGTGACATCTTAATGGCCACCTTTGAAGGTGTTAAAAAAATGTTGAACAATCATCGTTTCGGGAGGCATAAATTCACCATCCACGGAAACAGTATGTCCTTTAACCATTAGATGTAGGTGTGTGTAAGTGTAGCTCGAATCCTTCTTATAAAAACATCCTAGTATATTGAAGATACTGGATTTGTTACAAAATAAATGAAGAAAAATTGTTTAGGGGGTTGGGGAAGCAAAATAAAACAAAAGGACTCAAGTGAAGACATTACCTTAAAATCGGGTAACTCCCTTTGGTTTGAGCTCAAAGACTTCCTTGGGAAGACTTCTGCGCAAAGTGAGGATTCAAGGAGTAAGAGAGGGATGTGGAGAGACAAAATGGGAAGGGTTTGGCCGATACAAAGGGTTTGGGAGTGTGGGTAA
Source organism: Viscum album (assembly GCA_963277665.1). Taxonomy (NCBI): domain Eukaryota; kingdom Viridiplantae; phylum Streptophyta; class Magnoliopsida; order Santalales; family Viscaceae; genus Viscum; species Viscum album. The sequence goes on along the minus strand of OY728143.1, from coordinate 1,361,541,596 downwards.
GTAGGTAGAGGTGGGGGCCTTTTATAAGAGGAGAGGAGGGACACTCTTGGAAAGTAAAGAAATGTTACATTATTTTAGAATGAATTTAGGATATTAATGGTCCCACATTGATTTTTTTCTAGGATAAGGTGATAAGGGTTCGAAAACCACTCATCCAATAGGTTTTGGACATGTGTAGGTCTTAGATTTTACATTATCTTTCCATTTTATTTAAATCCTTTATTAATGAGGTAATCGCTACATCATCATGATGTCATAAATACTTTAATAAATTTAATGTATAAAAATTATAAAAAACTATCATGATGTAGGAAATCTTCTTAGATTTCTAATGAATATGTATAGTCCAAAAGATCATTTATGTAGACAAAATTAAAAATATTTTACTTAGGTGATACATTCTTTGTCACATTTAACATTCTTTAAAAATAAAAAGACAAAAAGTCACTTTCTCACAAAAGTGATTCCATGGGGCCCCCATGTTTGGCACAAGGCATCCCATGGTCGTCCATGAGATAACCAGTAGCCTTAGAACACAAGTTGTGGTCTTTTTGTATTATTATGATATCATTTTATTATATTTAACTACCTGATTACTCATTAATCAAGATAATTAAAGATAATTACCACGTTTCTATTCATAATGTCCAAAAATAAAAGAGTCTTAATTACATAATTTAGACCTTCTGATTCCAAATATGTAATCCATTTTACCAAATTCCAAACAAATAATTTTCAATAATTGATTTAAAAATAATTCCCATTGTCAAAACAAATAGCGGGGTTTTTTTGAAACAATATCTATGAAAAGTTTGACATTAGTTTATGACCAATTCCAAAGTGAAATTAATCCTAATGACCACCATTAGATTAAATGGTAAAAATATATTCAGATTACACATTAAGACTTCTTAAAAGGATAATATAACCATATAATTAAATTAAATGAAAATGTAGTTTTGATGTAAAATGCAGTATTTTTCACTATTCATTATAAAATGAACATTGTCAGAAAAATACCAAAAATTTATACAATGTAAATTTCAATGTCCCAATAATAATGAATATGTTTATTTTGACAAATATATATTATAAAATTTTCAAAATATTTATTTAAAAATGGTTTTCCATCAAAAGGCAGTAAAACAATCTTTTAAGAATATTACTGTATTCCATGCATAAGATTGTATTTATTTTCATTTTGAGCCTCTAAAACACTATATAATTCATTAATATACATAGATAAAAATATATATTATTCATTACTTACTTGGGATGTTACATAAAACTTTTCTTTATATCCTGGGGAAAAGAAAACATAAAAAGGGTGAGCTCAAATGCTCAGTAAGGGTAAGCATGGATAAAATAAAACATACCATATGAATTTGAACTTAAAAACATGAACATAATGTTTAAACATAAAAATCTTGAGAAATGACATAAAACATGGAAGTACATAAGGCATAGATCATAAAGAAACATTAATAATGATAAAATAGAATGGGAATAAAACATGTAATTGTGGCAACCATTAAGCATGTGATATGATTTTCATAGTAGCCAAGGCATTGCTTCCAAGACCATCTTAGTGGACAAAGTCCCTTTTTGAATCAAGTTCACTCCTTATTCCAATCCTGTATTACAGAACCGGTTTAACTTGCCGTTCCAGCCATGTCTATCTCATGAGATATAAATCTTTACCCAATGAATTGAAGGGAGATATAGGTCCCACCCATCTCATAATTAAATCATTCTTACTTGTGCCACAAAATAAACATACATCATTCATACTAACCCAATTAATAAAATGGGATTCATAAACATCATCCCATCATCACATAATCCATATAAAAGTAATGTATATCAATTTATAATAATAAAAGTGAAACCATGTAAATCATAGAGAAATTATACTTGAAACATACACATATGAAATAATGTTCTCTTATATGGAAAAATGGTTTTGATAAAACATTTGAAATGAATTCTTGAGAAAAATATCCTTTCTTCTTCAAAATAAATTTCTTTTCACAAAACATCATGCAATTTTAATAGAAAGGGATTTTGTTGAAAATAGTCATGAAATCTTTTGGAGGAAGCTTCAGGAAAATAAGGCTTTATAAAATCGTAAAAATCCGTTTGTGAAGTATAAGTTAAAAAAACATTCTTCTCGTACTTTTGCCGGAAAAGTCAAAAAGTACCTCGTAACATAAAAAAAAGATTCCTTAAATGCCATGTAGTAAAAGTCGAAATGGGTAAAAATGACTTTAAAAATACATGAAAAAATGTTTATAAAACATGGACAAGGATGATAGAAATAACCCCAGTAAATACTTATGAATAAGCAGTCATGGATAAAAATGAGATTCTCAAAATTATCCCATACCTTAGGTCCGATATGCTTCATACGTATCCGAACCCCTTGTATAATGATTTAAATAATGTTATTGACTTATTACAGAATCATATTAATTGCTATGATATCATATATGGTTCACTTATGACTTTATTTTACCCATTCTTTTGTAAATTCCACGTTAAGGAGCGTTTTGGGTAAAATCGTTTCATTTGTCGTTGGTGTTTTGACTTGTAATTATTTATATGAATACTTAGATCATGTTTATATACATCTAGAATGTAAAACATGATTTATATACAATATATATTCAGAATATACATATATATAATAGATCGATAAATGGAATGAAATACACCGTTCATGGAGACGGTAGGCCGTACGTACGCATGAACGCTGTTTTCGTTTCCTTATTGAAATGAATGGAATTAAGTAGATGAAATAAATATATATATAAATAAATCTAGTATCATTATTATTTAATATATTTCATGATTACTTATTATATATACTTTATTATCATTCATGAATGGTTAATCATTGAGAATGAATCTCATCGCGTCGTGGAGACGGTAGTCCGTACGTACGCACGAGCGATGATACCATTCTCATGATCATGGAATTGTATTGAAGTGTATATATAATATTGAAGAATAAATATCACTTTAAAATAATCATATATAGTCATTATTTACACCATTATACCCATCCAAGTAAGGTGGTGGTGGAAAATAGATTACACCACGGCGTGGAGACGGTATTCCGTACGTACGCACGCACGGTGATTTCGTTTTCTGTAGGATGGATAAATGGTGAAATAGGGTTGTTTCATAATTATAATAACATATCACTATATTATTGATACTGATGTTATTACTTAATAATGAAACAACTAATGAAGAAGAAGTATAAGAAGAAATAAAGTTGAAAGAATCGGTAACAGATATTACCTCTTCTTTCGACACGCCTTTTTAAAACCTCCTCTTAGGGAACTAAGATTGGTGTTTGAAGAAGATCAGAACCTCTAAGATGTTTCTAGGGAATTTTAGAAGTGAAATGGGTAGGGGTTGGCCAAGCATGAAGGCTCAAAATGGTGTGAGGAAGAGAGGGAGGAGGTGCCCTTTTATAAGGGAGGAGAGGGGCACCTTTGGAATTCATAAACATATTAATTTATAATAAATCGAACCCCACTTAAGAACCTCCAAAAATGACTCATATTCGAAGATTAGATGAGATAGGGTTGTAGTCTCATCAACAAATAAAATTTGGGCATGTTATGAAATTATTTTAAACAATATCAACTTGATTTATCCTTACTTAATCAATTTTATTTTATTTGTGGTGATAACATTCTAAATTATAAATTATAACAAATAATTACTTATTTGTTGTGAATTATCTATAATTGGATAATTTATAACATTTTAGACCATATAAATGTAAATTTATAATTTTTTTATATTTTTGTGATTTATTAAAAAATATTATAATATGTTATTTTTATAAAATAACAATAGTGTCAATTTTGACACTATTTATTTATTTGAATTTAAATAAAATATATACAGAAGATATGTTCTAACTATAAGATTTAATAGATTAATAAAATGTCATATGTATCTAGAAAATTAGTGTATAACTTTAAATAATTCATATAATATTTATTTTATTATTTTTAAAACTATTTATTTGGTTTATCTCTTAATAAAATAATTACTACAACATTTTATTATAATTATTTAATATACTTATTTGTTGCATAAAAATTAAAAATAAAATCCTATTATGAATTCAAATCTATTTACTTTCACAATAATACTTTTAATCAGTCTTATCATCTTAAAATCATAATAGTTAAATTGTTATATTTATTAAATTATGAAGGTGACAACATTGGCATCATTTAAAATAAAATAATATAAGTGTCATAATCAATTTTATAAGGCTCCAGACGGTTATATATTAGGTCATTGTATGCTTAAGGTGTAGATATACACTAACAATAATTTTTGGTCAGGTTTTTGGGCCTTTTAAGGGGTATTATTATTTCAATAAAAACTATATTACTAATTTTTCAGTTAATAAATAATTTCTGCATCATTAATGTATCACCATTAATGTCTATTATTTAATCCCTAAAAATTCTCAATAAATTATTATTATGTAGATAATTTTATTATCTTTCTGTATACTATTCATGTTCGAAGTTCTATGATGTTTATCACTAAATTAAAATTATTATACTTATAAGATTTAAGAGAGTGACATGTTGTCACTTTCTTTAGTTTTAATAATAATTAAATTATTCTCATGGTCAAAAGTCCATAAAATGAGTCTAATACTACCCTAAGGTGATATGGGTCTACTTTTAGCCATCTAATAGATTTTTTGAATGTTTTAGGGTAATTTTATAATATTATATTTACCCTTAATTACCCGATTTTCCTTTAACTATAGTAAATAAAATTTACCGTAGTTACCATTCGTAATTTCCAGAAATAAAAAGTAGCCTATTGACATAATTTGGACCCACTTATTTCAAATATGGAATCCATTTTTCCAAATTCAATACACAAAATTTTCAGAAATTAAATTAAAATTAATCCCGTTGTTGAAAGAAATCGTGTTTTTCTTTAAAACATTGCAAAAGATTGAATTGATTTAACCTACGAATTCAAGGTAAAATAAATGCTAATGACATACATTATATTAAATGGTAAAAATATATTCTATTTATACTTTAAAACCATCCAATATTATAATTTAACCACATATGTTATTACGATGAAAAAAAGTTGTTTTTAATTCAAATATAGCGTGTTTTTACTATTCATTAAAATATGAAAGTTATCAGAATAATACGAAAAATTTATCCAAGGTAAAATTTTATATCCTGATTCCAAAGATTAATTTTATTTTCTAAAATTGAACTTATAAACATGTCAAAACTAGATTTAAAGTGGGTGCTCCATCAAAAGGCGGCAAAACTGCATTTTTTGAAAAATACTTATTTTACCCGAAAAATTTATTTTGTTCTTATACCATGTTCTAGAAAATGTTTAAGATGAATAATAAGGTTTTAAATTTCAAAATTTAGTTAATACTATTCATAATGGCTAGTTCATAATAATATTATAATAACATATCGTTGTTTAGTAAAACCCGGTATTGCGTACAACACACGCAATCGAAGAAGGTCACGATTGCGGGTAATGTAAGCCATGTCAGGGTTGCGTATAGTGCGAGACTCCTTTGTTGTTTCATTGTAATAGAATTCAACCAATTCTTATTTATACATTGAATATATATATATACACACACACTCAATGTTGTGTAGAATAACTTCTATCAAATGAACTTGAAATTGTGTATAACTTGATCCTAGAATTGTGTTGCGTATACTGCAAGGTAATACGGCATTGAGTATAGCACAATATAATCTTGGTGTAGCATACAACATAAGATATGAAAGAAATCAAAATGAATATATCTTATAAAATCTCGGTTTGTTACATTCTACCCCCCTTAAAATGAATTTCGCCCTCGAAATTCGTCGGGGTTATAAATCATTTACTATTAATAGAAACCCACATCATAAAAAGGAATACTGAAACTTAATTTTAAAAAACTAAAGTTTGAAACGTAACGATTACCCAAAGTAACTCATCACTGGGATTCCATATAGGATAACATAGGTGAAAATATGGATATGGAAGAGAAATATAACCATCAAGTTCTGATGTAGAGTGTTAGAGAACATGGCTATGAAAAAGACAACAATCACAAAGCCATAAATTTGTGATGATCTAGGGTACCATCTTATTCATCAGATATAAGGGCACTAGGAAAACATTTTTGGTTATCAAGAGCATTTACCTAAAGTTGAAGAATTTGAATTAGAATAAATACTTACTTTATTTTGGTAAAATCTCATTGTTGTTCATGCTTTGAACAATTTACACTTTATCTCTTAAAGAAATGAAATTGAATTTTTCATTCGTGAAGTGTTAGAAGATCATGTGATATAATGATGGGTCATTCCATCTGTCTTAATCAAAAGGTTATAAATAGTTATATACATAAGTCCATCTATCATATATCGTTCCAAAATGGACATATACTTCATCTATAATATCACTTAATAAATTAAAACTAGTTTATACTAACCAGGGACCTCATGTAGGTGAGTGGTAGGCGATAAAGGCCAGTCGCACTTTGGTTGTGGGTTCGATTCCCACAGCCTTATCCAACGCGATGGGCTATCTCCCATCCTGCAGGTTGTCCTTTTTCTAAAACTACATTACTATAACATCCCATAAATAATATCGAAGAAACTTCTATCCTTAAATAATACTAACTTATGTCCAATATAATCCATTCCAATATTTAGGCTTATCCCAAAATACTGCTGTCCAATCTCATATTACAGTGAAAATGATTTCCAAAGTGTTCATACAACTAGCATGTTAATACCATCGTTGATCCCCATATATCATTAGATATGTCTTTTTGGTCACATTTCAAACATTCAAAGGCCTTAATAATGTATTCTCTTGAAAAAAATGAATACCCATTGAATCTTAGTGAAAACATGAGTGTTGTCAAAAGTTAACTCTTTCAACATACCAAAATCCTCGAAATTCTATATACTCAAAGCATGATATCACTGAGTCCTTATATCAATCATGATCTCATGAATACAATCAAACATCTCATTATCTTCTTATCCATTCATTATGTGCATATCATCTTCTTTCCAAAATATTTGAATCACATTTCATGGTTACCGGTGCCATAAAATTATTGAAACCCACAATAGAATAATACAAAAAAAATTCTAATACACCATAAAAGTACCTAAACAACATTATTCTTGAATTCCAATACATAAACAAATCAGTCCATCCTATTCAATGATTGTCCTGGAATAAGTCCTTCCATGATTTAGAAGTAACTTTTTAGGTCGGGGCATTGAGTTGGGTAATTCCCATGTTCTCCACAAATAAGACATTGAACTTCATAACAGTCTGTCACTCTATGTCCCTTTTCTCCACACAGATAACATCGGTCCCTCCATTTGAGGTATTCCTCAAGGTTCTTCTTCCCTTATTTAGAAATCTCAATTTTCCTTTCTTTATGGTCCTCAACATGCGAACTTGCATAAAAGTCTATCTTCCTCTTATTTGATGAATTAAGCATACCACTAAATTTCACCTTGTTAATCATGTATCACAATGACTAATTCGGCATAATCACAATATATTTCTCTCTAGGCATTACACAATTTTGTTGCTCATTGTCACCAGTTTGTCAATTGGATTAATTGTTAACTAAATTCCTTCTGGTTCCCTCTATTTACTAAAACACAAAAAAAAAAATCTGTGAGAGGAAAAAATCATGCTAGGGAAAACAACATAGTAAAGGGAGAGTACCCTCAATATCTAACATATTAGGATAAATTCTAAGATCGTTACCTTAGTTCTAGGACTATATCCTATACGTATACTTATCCTTAGGGACATCCCTATACATACCTTAGAAATTTCTCTAGGGATCTCACTAACGTCTTCGCATCCTAGTTTCCAAAGGTTGACTAAACATTTCCTCTAATACCAACTGTAGAGACCCGAAACTTGACGTACATGGACATTACATTACTTTAGTAGAATACTTAATACCTAACAAAAACATACACACAAGGACCATAATAGTTTAGTGTCTTTGGAAACTTGGAACGTAATCTTCTAATCGTGGTGAAAGATATTCAACATCTCCCATAAAGATCTTCCCCTTTTTTTCTTACCTAAACATTTTCTTTATATCCTGGGGAAAAGAAAACATAAAAAGGGTGAGCTCAAATGCTCAATTAGGGTAAGCACGGATAAAATAAAACATACCATATACATTCGAACTTAAAAACATGAACATAATGTTTAAACATCAAAAGCTTGAGAAATGACATAAAACATGGAAGTGCGTAAGGAATAGATCATAAATAAACATTAAAAATGATAAAATATCATGGGAATAAAACATGTAATTGTGGAAACCATTAAGCACATGATATGATTTTCATAGTAGCCAAGGCATTGCTGCCAAGACCATCTTAGTGGACAAAGTCCCTTTCTAAATCGAGTTCACTCCTCGTTCCAGTCCAGTATTGTTGAACTGGTTTAACTTGCCATTCCATCCATGTCTATATCATGACATATAAATCTTTACCCAATGCATTGGAGGGAGATATAGGTCCCACCCATCTCATAAAGAAATCATTCTTACATGTGCCACAAAATAAACATACATCATTCATAATAACCCAACGAATAAAATGGGTTTCATAAACATCATCCCATCATCACATAATCCATATAAAAGTAATGGATATCATTTCATAATAATAAAAGTGAAACCATGTAAATCATAGAGACATTATACTTGAAACATACACATATGAAATAATGTCATCTTAGATGAAAAAATGGTTTTGATAAAAACATTTGAAATGAATTCTTGAGGAAAAAATCCGTTCTTCTTCAAAATCAACATATTTTCACAAAACATCATGCAATTTTAAAAGAAAAGGATTTTGTTGAAAACAGTCATGAAAGATTTTGGAGGAAGCTTCATGAAAATAAGGCTTTATAAAATCGTAAAAATCCTCTTGTGACGTATAAGTTAAAAAACATTCTTCTCGTACTTTTTCCGGAAAATTCAAAAAGGACCTCGTAACGTAAACAAAAGAAAGATTCCTTACATACCATGTAGTAAAAGTAAAAATGGGTAAAAATGTCTTTAAACATACATGAAAACACTTTTATAAAATATGGACAGGGATGATAGAAATAACCCCAGTAAATACATATGAATAAGCAATCTCGGATAAAAATGAGATTTGCATAATTATCCCTCACCTTACGTCCGATATGATTAATACGTATCCAAACCCCCTATATAATAATTCACATAATGTTATTGACTTATTAAAGAATCATATTAATTGTTATGATATCATATATGGTTCACTTATGACTTTATTTTACCCGTTCTCTTGTAAATTCCATTTTAAAGAGCATTTTGGGTAAAATCGTTTCATTTGTCGCCGGTGTTTTGACTTGTAATTATTAATATGATTACTTAGATCATGTTTACATACATACAGAATGTAAAAAATGATTTATATATAATATATATTCAGAATATACATATATATAATAGATCGATAAATGGAATGAAATACACCGTTCATGGAGACGGTAGGTCGTACGTACGCATGAACGTTGTTTTTGTTTTCTTATTGAATTGAATGGACTTAAGAAGATGAAATACATATATATATACAAAAATACAGTATCATTATTATGTCATATATTTCATGATTAATTATTATATATACTTTATAATCATTCATGAATGGTTAATCATTGAGAATGAATCTCATCGCGTCGTGGAGACGGTAGTCCGTACGTACGCACGAGCGATGATATCAGTCCCATGATTGTGGAATTGTGTTGAAGTGTATGTATAATATTTAAGAATAAATATCACTTTAAAATAATAATATATAGTCATTATTTACACCATTATACCCATCCAAGTAAGGTGGTGGTGGAAAATAGATTACACTACGGCGTGGAGACGGTATTCCGTACATACGCATGCGCGGTGATTTCGTTTTCCGTAGGATGGATAAATGGTGAAATAGGGTTGTTTCATAATTATAATAACATATCATTATATTATTGATACTGATGTTTTTACTTCATAATGAAATAAATAAAGAATAAGAATTAGAAGAAGAAATAAAGTTGAAAGAATCGGTAATGGTAATTACCTCTTCTTTCGACACGCCTTTTTGAAACCTCCACTTAGGGAACTAAGATTGGTCTTTGAAGAAGATCAGAACCTCTAGGATGTTTCTAGGGAAGTGGAGAAGTGAAATGGGCAGGGTTTGGCCGAGCTTGAAGTCTCAAAATGGTGTGAATAAGAGAGGGAGGAGGTGCCCTTTTATAAGGGAGGAGAGGGGCACCTTTGGAATTTTTAAAAATATTAATTTATAATAAATCTAAACCCACTTAAAAACCTCAAAAAATGACTCATATTCGAATATTAGATGAGATAGTGTTGTAATCGCATCAACCAATAAAATTTAGATATGTTAGGAAATTATTTTAAACATTATCAACTTGATTTATCCTTACTTAATCAATTTTATTTTATTTGTGGTAATAACATTCTAAATTTTAAATTATAACAAATAATTACTTATTTGTTGTGAATTATCTATAATTGGATACTTTATAACATTTTAGACCATATAAATGTTAATTTATAATTTTTATATATTTTTGTGATTTAAAAAAAATTATAATATTTTATTTTTAAAAAATAACAATAGTGTCAATTTTGACACTATTCATTTATTTGAATTTAAATAAAATATATACAGAAGATATTTTAGAACTATAAGCTTTAATAGATTCATAAAAGCTCATATGTATCTATAAAATTAATGGAGAACTTTAAATAGTTCATATAATATTTATTTTATTATTTTTAAAACCATTTATTTTGCTTATCTCTTAATAAAATAATTACTACAACATTTTTGTATAATTATTTAATATACTTATTTGTGGCATAAAAATTAAAAATAAAATCCTATGATGAATATAAATATATTAGATTTCACAATAATACTTTTACTCAAACTTATCATCTTAAAATAATAATAGTTAAATTGTTATATTTATTAAATTATGAAGGTGATAACTTTGGCATCATTTAAAATAAAATAATATAAGTGTCATAATCACTTTTATAAGGCTCCAAACGGTTATATATTAGGTAATTGTATTCTTAAGGTGTCTATATACACTACCAATAAGTTTTTGTCAGGTTTTTGGGCCTTTTAATGGGTATTATTATTTCAATAAAACCAATATTACTGATTTTTCACTTAATAAATAATTTCTGCATCATTAATGTATCACCATTAATGACAATTATTTAATCCCTAAAAATTCCCAATGAATTATCATGATGTATATAATTTTATTAGATTTCTGGAGACTATTCATGTTTGAAGTTTTATGATGTTTATCAGTAAATTAAAATTATTATACTTATAAGATTTAAGAGAGTGACATGTGGTCACTTTCTTTTGGTTTTAATAATAATTAAATTATTTTCTTGGTCAAAAGTCCATAAAATGAATCTAATCCGACCCGTAGGTGATATGGGTCTACTTTTAGCCATCCAATAGAATTTTTTCATGTGTTAGGGTAATTTTATAATATTATATTTATCCTTAATTACCCGATTTTCCTTTAACCATGGTAAATAAAATTTACCGTAGTTACTATTCACAATTTCCAAAAATAAAAAGTAGCTTATTAACATAATTTGGACCCACTGATTCCATATATGGAATCCATTTTTCCAAATTCAATACAAAAAATTTGCAGAAATTAAATTAAAATTAATCCCGTTGTCGAAAGAAAACGGGTTTTTTTTAAAACATTGCAAAAGATTGAATTGATTTAACCTACGAACTCAAGGTAAAATCAATGCTAATGACATACATTATATTAAATGGTAAAAATATATTATATTTATACTTTAATACCATTCAATATTATAATTTAACTACATAAATTATTACGATGGAAAAAGTTGTTTTTAATTAAAATATAGCATGTTTTTACTATTCATTAAAATATGAAAGTTATCAGAATAATACGAAACAATTATCCAAGGTAAAATTATATATCCTGATTCCAATGAATAATTTTATTTTCTAAAATTGAACTTATAAACATGTCAAAAACTATATTTAAAGTGTGTTCGCCATCAAAAGGCGGCAGAACTGCATTTTTTTAAAAATACTTATTTTACCCGAAAAATTTATTTTGTTCTTATACCATGTTCTAGAAAATGTGTAAGATGAATAATAATGTTTTAAATTTTAAAATTTAGTTAATACTATTCATAACGGCTAGTTCATAATAATATTATAATAACATATCATTGTTTAGTAAAACCCGGTATTGCGTACAACACACGCTATCGAAGAAGGTCAAGATTGCGTGTAATGCAAGCCAAGTCAGGGTTGCATATAGTGCAAGACTCATTTTTTGTTTCATTGTAATAGAATCCAACCATTTTGTATTTATACATTGAATATATATATATATACTCAATGTTGCGTAGAATAACATCTATCAAATGAAATTCAAATTGTGTATAACATGATCCAAGAATTATGTTGCGTATACTGCAAGCTAATACGGTGTTGCGTATAGCACAATATAATCTTGGTTTAGCATACACCATAAGATATGAAAGAAATCAAAATGAATATATCTTATAAAATCTCGAGTTGTCACAATTACAAAGTGGTATCATAGGGGTTTCATTTCTTTTTCTTTAGTATTTCTATTTGGGAAAGGTAGATATGGGACTAGGATGAGTCAAGACTTGGTTATGTTCTCGTTCATGGGAGTATCTAGCCCATATATGGGAGAAAACCCAAGTACCAAGGTTAGGATTTTTATTATTGGTATTTGTTATTATAGTTGGATTTTATTTCACATTGTTTGATTCACATGTTATGTTATGTGATTAATGTTTATGATTTTTTTGAGATTTATCTCATGGAATAGTATATCCTGAGAGTTTAGTATGCATGCATCATTCTAGGCACTCAAGATTATTTTATGACATGCATAATTTTATCCATACATGATAAAATATCTTATGGGTACGTTTTCGAAATTGAATTGTTTTTCCTTGCTTGTTTAATTTTTTTTTGAAAAAGGTTCCTTATGTGAAAGAAAAAATGGGGTATGATATAAAATTTAGAAATGATGAAAAATTTGAATAAATGGGTGTCTAACAAGAAAATTAAAAATGATAATGAGTTTACCCTTTTTAATTATTTTTTAGATGTAGGATGGTTAAGGGTAGGGATAACGCCTTTGATTTGACCATGTGATGAGATTTACAGAAAGACTTGTTATAGTTTAATATGAAAACCCTATTGAGAATTGTGTTAATGTTTTTTTGGTTTAATGATATGTGTTTTTGAAATTTAAGAGATATTCCTCCATGAAGACACCAATTTAGGGGACTATATGAGGACATAGTTAGAGATTGTCCTCTAGTAGTGGATCTTGAGGCACTGTTAGTGACAGATGAAGAATTTGGAGTTTAGTTATGAGATATATTTTCTCAGTGAATGTTGTTCATTGAGAGAGTCCCTAATAGGGAGGTTAATAGTATTTTTGATCCTACATGGGAGTTTCAGTTATAAATCCCTTTGATGATTATTGAAGAGGGTGTACCTCAGGCTATAGAGTTATAGATTGATTCCATAAAAAATATACTTGACCATTTGGAGACTCCTACATGGAAGAGGGTCAATATTGTTACTTAAATTTGGTAAGGATCAACGAAGTGCTAGTGGGATGTTTAGTCTTCGAAATTGAAGGTAGACAGGATGGATCAGAAAGAATTTCTGGAAACTTTCCTAGAGTAATTTTATCTAGAGATGCTGATATTGGAGAGACAAAATGAGTTCATGTAGTTGAATTAGAAAAGTATGCCTATGATGCAGTATGATAGTTTCTTTACAAAATTATAGAACTTTTTTCTAGTACTAGTAGGGATGAGACAGATATAGTATGTCATTTTGGGGACGGGCTTAAAAGAATGATTATGTCCAATCTAAACCTCGTTATGTTAAGGAAGTTTGATTAGTTGGTGGATCATGATCTTGTAGTCAAGGAGGACCTGAAAAATTATTCCAGTACAGGATAGATGGTTGCTTCTTGACTATTAGGTGAATTGTCTTATGAGATAAAAAAGTGTTGGTATGATAATTTTATCCATGGGTATGGTAGGAAAAGTTTCTAGGGGGGACGATCAGTTACTCGAGATCCTACCTGAGTTCTTTTCCACCCACATGGTATGACATTCCACTATCATAGACACTCTCCCTGATCACCATTAGAGTGTTGATCTTGTGGAAGGATGAGGAATCTAAAAAATTTATGTAGAAATATATGAAAGATTTTTAATGACGGAGGAGATAGGTAAAATTAGTGTGTGGGAAGGGGGTAATATACCCCATATTAAGCTATAAGGTGGAGTTTTTATAGCCATGGTGGCAGGGATAGTGAAGGTGGTACTTCTGGTCAAGAGATTCTATATCTATAGAGTTTTACAGCTCTGGAAGATCAAACTATATCATAAGGAAGAGAGGTTAGATAATTACATTCCATTCATCCTACACTTCTGGATAGTAAGGCTGGATTATTAGTAGTGAGAGGTAAAATTTTTATAGCGTATATATTAGTGAGTTCCTTATTTGATAGCGGTTCCTCTCATTGTTTTATATCTACATAGCATGTAAATTTTTTGAGCTTGGTGTTGGAGTTCAAGAGTGGGGTGATTCAGAAAGATATACCATTGGGAGTATGATTGAGGGAAATCTGTTAGAGAAATGGGTGTTCTCTATAGGTGGGGGTGTATCATTTTCTATGGGATATATAATCTTGACATGTCATGGTTTGACCGAATTATGGTTATGGACTACCTAGTGGTACACCAAGCCCACATTGATTGTTTCCATAGGAGAGTGATTTTTACATCCCTCGAGGGTAATGAATATATTCACTATAGATAATGGGATATCCAAAAGGGTCATACAGGGCCGGTTCATTTGGAACTGGGTGGTCTCACCACCCAGTTTTTTATTCTATAGCTTAATGAGGAATTCATAAAATGGGATGTCATTCCACCAATAATGGATAGATTTCATTTGGACCTGTATGACCCTTCTGGATATCCCTATGATCGAGTTTCTATTCCACCATACATAATTCCATCGATAGATCATTAAGTTCTGAAGACTCAGCTGGAAGATTTGATAGGTAAGGGGTTTATCTATCTGAGTACGTCACCTTGGGGTTCCGTATTTTTTTAAAATAAGGATATGGGATGTTGTTCTTGTGTGTTTATTACCAAATTTAAATAGATTAATGTGAAGAACTGTTATCCCCTTATGCATATTGATGATCACTTTGACTAGTTAATGGGAGATTACTTCTTCTCAAAGATTAACATGAGATCAGGGTATCATCAGTTGAGTGTTAAACCTTATGATATACTAAGGACTTATTTTAAAAGAAATTGTGGCCTATATGAGTTCATTGTAATGCCATTTGTGTTTATGAACACATGATAATATTTAAATACCATGATTAAATTAATCTTCCATGCATACATGGATCATTTTGTGGCTGTGTTTTTGGATGACATATTGGTGTACTCCATGACTCATGATGATCATGCCAAATATTCTGACATCATTCTGAGTATACTAAGAGAGCATCATCTAGATTCTAAAATATCAAAGTTCGATTTTTGGATTGTCCAGGTTCACTTCATGGGCCAAATGTCTCAAAGAAAGGTGTGTCAATGGACCGAGAGAAGGTATATGTGGTTTTTTCACTGGAGAATTCCAAGAACATTTTTGGTATCTTTAGATTTAGGGGGTTAGCTGGTTATTATCAGAGATTCAACCATTACTTTCCCTAATTGATTCATTAATGAACAATAAGGGGATAAAGTTTGAATGGATGGAATAATGTGATAATGATTTCTAGGAGTTGAAGAAGCAATCGACATCAACTATAATATTGACCCCACCCAAGCTAGGTCCGGATTATACAGTGTTTTGTGATTCTTCTAGGATCAGACTCAAAGTACTGTTAATATAGAGAGATTTAGTTCTGGTATATAGGTCTTGGAAGTTGTGTCCAAATGAATGGAACTACCCCATGCATAACATTTAGTTATATATAGTGTTTTATGATTTAAAGTGTTTTCATCATTATCTACTAGGTGAAAGGTTTACTATGTATATTGATCACTAGAGAATAAATCATATCTTTTCTCGATGAGATATGAATCTATGTCAGTGGAGATGGGTTAATTATATGAATTGATTAAATTTTGAGCTAGAATATATACATGGGAAGGGAAATAGTGTGGATAACTCTTTAACTACTAAAAATAATACTCAAGTAGTTCAAGAGTACAGTGATGAGTGGAAGGTGATGGTGTTACTAGCTGAGAAGCATGTTGTGGTTCTGGATAGTTAGGAGAAGATGAATCTCGTATCAATTTCAGTGGAGTATACATTTTTGATATGTATCAGGGATAGTTAATATGAGGATATAGAATGTTGGACCTTGAGGGAATCCGTAAAAGGCTAGGAGACACCATCAGAATAGACTATAGATGAGGATGAGATCATCTATTTTAGGAATCGACTCGCTGTGACTTTGAGTATTTGGGAGGAGCTATCACATTAATTTTATTCGGTGAAGTGGGTGGTACATCAAGGCGTGGCAAAAATGTACCATTACCTATGTCCGTAGTTTTGGTGTCCAAGTATAAAGAAGGATATAGAAAGGTTGATGAAACGATGATACACCTATCAACATGTGAAGGGAAATAATCAACAATATTTTGGTTCCCTACACCCATTAACCTTTTTGGAATGGAAGTGGGATGGAATTATAATAAACAATATACTGGGACTCCTAAGGATTCGTCAGAAGAATGAATCTGTTTGGGTGATTGTGACCTATTTGAAAAAGGATTCACATTTATTGCTTATATGAGATAACATCTTAGTGGAATAGTTGGGAGACTAGTTTGTTTAATAGATAGTCCATCAGCACAGGGTTCCACAATATACAGTTTCCGTCAATGACTCATGATTTACTTAATTATCATAGCATGGCTTATATAAGTTTCTTAGTACACATTTCTTTTGAGGAGTATGTAATTCTACCCATATATAGATGGCCAGTCAGAGTTTAATATATAGGTTCTTGAGGACATGCTATGAGCATGTTTCCTTGACATTGTGGGATCTTGGGAGAAGCACCTAGATTTAATTTAGGTCACCAATAAAATCATTTATTAGGAAACTATTCATATTTCATCATAGGAGGAACTATAGAGTAGGACATTCAGATCACCTCTATACTAAATAGAGGTATGTGGGTCAGATCTATAGGGACCAAGTCTTATATAAGCCACATCAGAGCATGTTCAACAAATTCGGAAGCATATGGATATGTCTTAGAGTAGACAAAACTTGTATGATGATATAAATCGAATACCCCTAGAGTTTTTATTGGGTCAGTGTGTATTTTTTAATGTATCTCCTAGATTGGGTCACTGTAGGATATAGATATAGGTAAAGTTGGCACACATGTTTGATAGACCATTTGAGGTTGTGGAGAGAATCGGGTTAGTAGCATATGGATTTGATCTTCCCTAGAGGTACAATGCTATACATTAAATTTTTCATGTGTCTCAAATTTAGTGGTATCATTCAGGGCCTTATCATATTGTTGATATGGATGATGTTGAGCTTGAGGCTGATGCATTTTTAGAGGAGCATCTGATATGTGTGTTGGATCATAGTAAGAATGTGTTGTAGGGAATGACCATGTCATTAGTTCCAATATTGTGGAAACAAGGGTGTGTGTAGGAGGAGATGGGGGAAAGATGAGTATTTATGTGGGATCTGGACCCCAACATTTTTGACTTGGAATCTTAGAGTGGCTTGGGAGTAAAGCTCTAGGATTAGCTGTTATAAGGTGGAGATATTGTAAGATCCTGATAATTTCTAGATATGTCATGGTATTTTTTAGGTATACATTTTCCATTATTTGAGTGTTAATTTGTTGACTCTTAACATGGGTGTGTTTGGGTGAAATTGTGATAAAATTAGATGAGTAGGGGTTATGCATGGTTGGATCATGATTTTCCCAAACCATTCTCCCTAGACCAACAAATCAGGTAACCCCAAGTAGAGGGGGTTGCATGGACGATGCATGGTTTTTCAAATTGTGTTCCTTTTTGTGAGTAAAAGTGCACATCTATAATAGGTCCATTTTTAAGGCACACTGTTGGGAATTCCATGCTCCCCTGTCCAAAAAACCATGGAAATTTTTTTAATTAACCCAAAAATTTTATTTAAGAGTACGTGAACCCCATATTATCCTAAAGTCCACAATAACTCAGACATTAACTATTCTTATTATTTTTTGAGGCTCTTGGGATATTTCCTAAGGCTACTGACCTCTATTATTCATGATTTGGATCTCAGATTGAAGATTTCTTCCTCTCTTAGTATGTGAATCATATCTCGACTAGTTTCTATCTCTTTAACATTCATCTCCCTTTTTAAAAGTATTTTTTTACCTAGTGGGATTTAGATATAACTATTGGTCTAATAGATCTTGTTTTTTTAATCATGTATATTGGACTTGAATCATGATCTCGATATTTGACATGATTAAGGTTATTCTTCTCAAATTGAGAATATCAATTGGTAAGCATTCATCACCGTTATGGAGGTAGGTGGTTTCTTATTCAAATATGAATGTATTTATTTCAATTTTGTGTATATAATTTCATAATTTCTATTAGTGGTTTTGATATTTATATTTTTACATTAAATTAAACAATATGGAAAATTAATTAATAAATGGATCTTGAAATTGGGATATTGAATTGATTAAATTGGAATAATTATTTAGTGAATTAATTATAGGTATATTTGGATTGTAAAATTAGATTAATTAATTGATGAATTAATTAATGGGGAATATTGGGTTTATATAATTTATTGAATTGGATTAATTAATAATTTAATTAATTAATAGAATTGGTGTGATTGATTTATTGTTAAATTAATTAATGGAATAGATGTGATTAATTAATTGTTGAATTAATTAATAGAATTGATGTGATTAAATAATTATTGAATTAATTAATGGATATTTAGTGATTAATTAATTTTCAAATTAAGTAATGGAATGATGTGATTATACAATTGTAAAAATAGATTAATTAATTTGTTAATTAATTAATAGGTTTTATTGGTACATTGTGATATTTTGTTTCACATGAAATTATGATATCTTGATATATGTGATAATCGTGCATATGACATGGTTTGCTGAATCAAAATACCATAGTTAAAAATATAGTTAAACTGATGAATTGAGATTATGAATGGTAATAATGGAATTCATATGTGAATTGAGATAATGAATTGTAACATTGGAATTCAGATATGAATTGAGTTGATGAATGGTATGTGTGGAATATTGATATGAATTAATATGATGAATGGTAATAGTGGAATTCAGACATGAATTGACATGGTGATTGATAATAGTGGAATTCAAATATGAATTGTGATGATGAATGGTAATAATGGAATTCAGATATGAATTCATATGATGAATGATAGAAATGGATTTCAGATATGTCATATCTATTAGAGATTTTTCAGACTCCAACATGGGATGAAACATGTATTTAGAGTTCAGGTGTCCCTGATAACTCAGAGGTAATGCGGTTAAATAAATAGTAATTGAATAAATGTAAACTATTTAAACTATTTATTTTTTATTATCTATAAAACTACATCCATTTTATTATAGGGATATTGTTTTAGACACTGTTGGTAGTTGCTTGCTGAGTTGTACTTAAACCCTAATCAGGCTACCTGATCGGTACCCAAATATATTTCCTAGTTGCATGATAGGTTAAGGAAATAGTCTCTTTATTGGATGGCTAAGTCAAGATGGATCATGGATGAGTGAAACATATATGGATTAAGGATCGTATTGAGAATTTTTAGTTCCATTATTTGTTTTGGTTTCTGAATATTGAATATTGAGACATATTGGCATGACATATCTACAGTTTGGTTTTGGGTATTGTATTTCTTGCATTGGTCATCTTGTGATTCTGGTATTGTTTTGGTTATTTTCTAATATATTGGTTGTTGTTTATTTCATTTTTTCTATTGTGTTGCTTTGATAAAGATAGTATAGTCTCCCCATGATCAATATTGACCCTCACTACTCATTAGATGCCTCTAGCGTATAGGGAGGTGTGCTTGAAGTCAAGTGACCAAATAGATCGGGGCACCGGTGTGTGGCACCCACGATGGTATACTAAGAATATAGATATACCATTAACATCAAAACATCTTATTATATTTAATATACATATCCCATCATATGAAGATGTTCATAGAACTTTTTAAAAAGGCTTATTAAGAAAGGTACATGAAAATGATCGGTAAGATCATACGCCTCATCTTCAATAATCCTCCTCTATAAAGCGTCTTATGGCATCGTGGATGAGTATTTATTGAAAACGAAATCACCAAGATCATGAATAATAATTTTTTGGTGTGTTTGTGAATATAATGTTCTAGGTTAAGGATTAAAGTGGTGTGGGGAAGAGAGGAGACGAGGATCCCTTTCACAACTTAGGGGAGTGACACACTTGTAATAATAAAGTACCCTAAAATATTATAAAGACAATATCATGGATAAGTGAATCTAAATTAACTCAAATTTTAATATATGATGAGATTGAATATAAATAAAACCATTAAATGAGATTTTAAAATGATTCAAGGTCATTTAACCATTCTCTATTTAGATTAAACCCACGTTAACCAAATTTAACCATTATCATTTAATGTAATTTTTACCTTAGTTACTATTCATAATTCTAAGAACCCATATCTTCTTTTTCAGTTGTTTCTGTGAAAAAGTGGAGTTTCTAGAAATTTATGGAGCACACACCATGTACTTAAAAGTACACGCGATGTACTGGGTTGTCGTGGGTTTCCGTGTACTGGGTGTGTAACGGTCAAGTATATGGATGTGTGGGGTGACCTGGAGACCACCGAAACTGGGGCTTGGTAAAGGCATATACACATCATATATCCTTAAATAAAACGCCATGTATTTTTATTTTTAACTGATAAATCAGATCGAGGTCGCGTCTAATTGACAGAACCTCTTTCTTCTAGCATTGTCTCGTCAAGGAGTGATCGAAGATTGCTGATTCTTCTCCAAGTGACTGATCGACCGTTTGTGCTCCGAATCGAAAACCATTGAATGCATTGGATTCACATCATCAATTTATTCTTTCTTCTAGTGCCTCTCCTCTAGATTTCTCCTCTTTCGTAAGATACACTTGGTTGAGCGTTCTTGACTTTTTTGTTGATCTACTATGTTATAGGTTGATTCAAAGGCTGAGCTTAAACTAAATAAATTGTACAATGTAGAGGTAGGGGGTTTGTGGCTTTCCATAGATTTTCTTTGAATTATAAGTGAAAAAGGTTCCCTATCCCCTAGATTATGGTATTTCATGTTTAAGGAATTTAATCCTGTTAATGCATGCTTTTCCTTGTTTTCATGAGCATGGGTTTTTTATTGTAAATTGGGTTATTTACCTTTCTATTGATGTGATTTCCATGTTTGATTTCATATTTGTCGTTGGGTCTATAATCCCTTGTTAGGCTACTCTATTTTCCATGCCTAGTTCTGTTAGGATGGAGTGATATTATCTCTCATGCTTATGTTATGATGTGTAGCCATCTAACCAAGTAGTATTTGAGATTTACTTTGGATGCTGGATATCATTGGTGACTAATTGCTTTATAAAGGGATGTGTGAACCTGGTGTAGTTAGACCATAGGGGTAATGGATGCTGAGGACTTCCCCAGAGTGTCTATTATACTTTTAACATTCCAAGACCATATGGGGGATGAATGAGATTGATCCCTCAGAGTTTCTGTAGTTCCACGTTGCGTGACCATAAGGGGAACTAGACGTTGAGTGCTTTCCTTGAGTGTCTGTAGTTTACCTTTACTAGACCATATGGGGAATTAATACTGAGTGCTTCCTCAGATAGTATTTGTTAAGACAAACCAGAGGGGTTATACTGTGAGAATTTCTCAGTGGGTTGCTTGAGATTGTTTGGATGATTATTTAATAAATGTAAATGAATGTAGTTGAAACTGTGGGATTGCTTAATTTTGAGTACATCATTGATTAGAAATTCATTTTCTCATTGCGTATCATATATATTAACTGATAGTTAGGCATAGATATTTGGGTGTTTACCTAATGGTATTTTTCCCACACCCTGTTCGGGTCATGCTTTTCAGCTCAAACAGAATATATTGTTGCAAGTAAAAATAATTGCAAGTTCCCTTCTACTTGAGGTACTTGACTGCTGCGGAGCTAGAGAGCATGTAACCATGTTGAGGGTTGTGATGCTATTAGATTTGTTTACTTATTTTTTATCTGTACTTTGGTTTAGTAATGTATTTTAGCAATGTGACTTTCTTAGTTTCTTTTCTAGATACTTGTGACATGCATCATTATTGACATATATATATATATATATATGCTATAGTGGTTTATTTACTTTCACTATTATGTTGTTTTATTATTTTATGGAATTATTGTTTATGCTAATGTTATAAGTTTGTTTCTGTTGTATTACTTTACTAATGACGGAATTGTTTCCCCACTATCACACCCAAGGACATCACTGCTAGTCCACAACCTCTGGAGTTTGGGGAAATGCACTTGAGGATGTGTGACCAACCAGGTATGGGGCACCTTTGGGCGTCCCCGGAACCAGGATGTTACAAAGTGGTATCAAATGAATTATTTTCTTCTCAACTTACTATTTGTAGCCTATAGTTAGGGATAGAAAGGAGTAGGTAGTTGGTAATAAGTTGTGTCTAAGAGTAGCTAACCCGTGTATAGGGAAAAACTAATTTACCTCAATTATTGCAATTTTTATTGTTTTTCAATTTTTCAATTGATTTTATTTCACCATTGGGTGATTCACACATTTTGCGTTCTTATCATTGATATTATTGATGTTCTATTTCTGTTTCAACCTGATCAGATGAGTGTATTCCATCTCATGCATCATTTAGGAACTTTTTAGAGATCACATGTCATGCACTCTTATCATTCCATTTAGGGTGCATTACCGATTCATATTGTTGTGAAAGATGTTGTTCTAGATATACATGTTGTTGTGATAGATTCCTTTATAAAATATATGATATTTGATAGGGTATTGGATAGTGTAAGTATTTGTTTGAATGAACACCAAACAATGGTCCCTAAGGTGTTATGTACCCTCATGGATCGGAATTTAGTGGATCATGTGATTGGTTACACTGTTATACCTTTTTATATACATGAATATGATGCCGAACATTGATTTACGGGGAGTATGGCCCCCCATAGATCAGAATTTTGCACTTTATTATTTGTTTCAGTGATTTTTTGGGCCTCCAGAGTAGTTTCTAAGGCTTACTGTCCGTAGAAACCCTGAATAAACAGTGTGTAATGCTGAATACGTGCCATGTATCCTTGTATTTGGGAAGGAAATGTTTTTCTTAGGTTTATGCCATGTACTATATTTATAGGCCATGTAGTCCTTAATTGTGTGACTGGCTATGTGGGAAGAGACACGGGGTTGGGAAATCTTTGGTGTAACACGTCGTGTACCAAACATATATTCCATGTTGTGGAGACCATGTTTCTACCTATGTTTCTAAAAAAATGGATGGATACAACACAAGTAATAAACGTCATGTCTAGCTTGAGCACACCATGTGTAGTTGACCATGTATCCAGCCACGTGACCGACGACATAGGTCGGTAAATTCCTTCTAGAACACACCGTGTCTTGCACAAAAAAACCATGTAGTTTTTTTGAGAGAACCGTGTAGTGTAGCCATGTAGAGGAACTCATACAGGGGTGAAAGGTTCAAGTACATTCCATGTCAATGAAGAAAACATCGTGTGTATGGGGTATTACATGACCAGTGTTAATAGGAGAACACACCTATGTAAAATCATAATAGAATATGCTGTGTAGGGGCCATACAGGCTGTGTATCCATGTTTTGAAGAAATTTAATGATTTATTTCTCATGTTAGTTTCTATCACTTCTTTGTTTTGTCCTTGATAATTTGGAAATAAGGTGTGCACTTGACCTTGTAGAGTCATGCCTCGATGACATCTTCTGATTGTATGCCAGATCCAAGGCAACAATCAGACACCAGACATAGTGGATCAAAAACCACCTTCAGATCCTACCAGTATTCCCTTCAAGGAACCTGTCATTATTCTGGATATAGGTGCCAATGAACAGTTCTGACAAGGCTTCATGAAGTTTATGCAGACCTTCTGGGGAGCACTGTATCCTACCCCGTTAATTAAATAATTGACACGGGTCATTCATTAGTAGAATCCTCCTAGCTTATCAGGGGATAGATGATATCAGGCTATAGATTCATAGTTAGAAGCCACGATTTATATATTCTAGAATCTAGAGACACCTCCAAAGAGGAGGGTGAAGCTATCTACATACATTATTCATAAATACACCAATAGATGGTGGGTCGTTATTTCACAGGAAGGGCACCTAAAGGTTATGTCTTCGGATGAGTTCTAGCATTCCTTCTAGGATTACTTCCACCTGGAGACCTTGAGGGACTATCGAGCCTGGGCATTTATAATTCTGTAGTAGGGTACACTCTAACTCATGGAGTAATCTTCTAGCTTAACAGAGCTGCAACACTTCACACCCATTCTAGGGGTGATGAGTTATTTCTAGCTAGGAAGTTTGAGGATTGGATAAGTCATGAAAACTAATCTCAAGTGAATATATTTAGGTTGAATTCCACCACTTCTATAGTCAACCATGCACTGATCGTAGATCGCAACCTAAGGGATTCTGGAGCCATGATTTAGAGAGGCTCGACATCTAGAATTGGTACCCTTCTGACTGATAGTAGGAAGCGACATTGGGAGTCTGCGTGTGGAGACCGAAGTAGTCTAGATAATCCTTCAGGTAGCTAATTTTTATGCTATTAGTGTGGAAAGAGAAGGCATATGTGTCCACATTTCTCAAAGGACCCCGTGGAGTACTGATCTTGTGTCCAGATGGGTCTTCTTCAGAGTTTCTTCCAGTTTTTCTCACCAGCAACTGTTGATAGGGGTTTTGTTTCGAATCCTCATATTGGAGAAGGACCACTAGTCCCACATTAGTTTGGGGGACAGAGTTCACCTGGACATTTAGGATCAGGTGGAGGTTAAGGACGTTGTTCTTAGGCACTGGGTTTTCAATAGTTTTAGGGTGGGTCAGCTCAGGGATCACATACATATTCAAAGGGATGTGGTGTAGGTCAAGCTTTTGCAATAGAGCATAAACAACAGAAGCATGATCTCAGACCCCCTATAGTTAGAGGTACGATTCTAGTTGCCTCAGTTATAACTTCTACACTTTTCGATACAGGGGCTACCCATAGTTTCATATCTACTACTACTCTGGAGATCCTTGGGCTCAGTATCCTTACTTATGTTGATATCTTGATGATAGAATCTCTATTGGGGATTAAATTGACTAGTGTACGTAAGTGAAAGGAGTGCCCTCTTGTGTTCGGCAGGTGTAACATCTTATGGGACCTATATGTCTTAGGGATGACAAGATATGATGTCATTCTCATAATGGACTAGTTGGTTCCCTAGCAGGCTCTTGTCGACTGTTATAACTTTAGGGTGAGTTTCACATCACCAGAGTGTATATTTTTTCTACATAAGGGTGAATGTGATGTCCAGGAATGAATATTGGGACCCGAGCATCATGGGTTGGGAGGAGTTATATCCCAGATTCCTAGTCTATATCTGGATGACTAGGTGACTTCACAGATAGACTTTCCACTCGCGGGGGATCATTTTAGGGATGTATTTCCAGAGGAATTTTCAGGTATGCCTCTAGAAAAAGAGGTAGAATTTTCTTTTGATCATGTGCTGGGAGTGGAACCGATGTCCATTCATTTATATAGGATGGACACTCTAGAGTTATAGGATATCAGAAAATAGTTAGAGGAGTTACATGTACATTGTTTCATCTGAACCAATACATCTCCTTGGGGTTTTCTGGTCTTGTTTGTGAAGAAGGCAGGTGATAACCTCTGACTTTGTGTGTATTATTGTAAGCTAAACCAATTGAAAATCAAGAACCATTATCCCTTTCTGAGGATTGATGATATATTTGAACAGATTCGGGGAGCTTGGGTGTTCACAAAGATTGACATTAGATCTGGTTATCATCAGTTTCACGTTATACCCTCAGATATACCTCTTATATCTTTTCAGAGCATGTATGATCTACACAAGTATGTGCTTATGGATTAAATTTTTATAGCACTGATGAACCAAGTGTTATATCCATACATGGACTCTATTGTAGTGGTTTTAATAGATGATATCTTGGTATATTGTCACACTCGACACAACCATGCTACCCATCTTGAGATTGTTTTGAGTACACTTAGAGAGCATCAGTTATATGCTAAGCTCTCAAAATGCCACTTTTGGATTGACCAGATTCAATTCTTGGGTCATGTTGTCCTAGAGACATGTGTATCATTAGACCCCGAGAAAGTGAGATCTATAGTTTCCTAGGAGAAGATGAAGAACGTTATTGAGGAAATAAGTTTTCTAGGGCTAGTGGGGTACTACACACGTTTATTACGGGACTTTTCACATTTTGAGGCGCCATTTATAGTCCTGAATAAGTAGGGTGAAAATTAATTTTTGAAAAATTCCTATGATTAATCCATTTAGAAGATGAAAGGGAGGTTGAATTCAGCACTGAACTATTTTTTCCAGAGCCGGGAAAGAGTTATACAGTTTAATATGATGCATCCGGTATTGGGCTCAGAGTGGAGCTTATGCAGGGAGAAGGAATCGTTGTGTATGGGTCTCGCCATTTGAGACCACATGAGAGGAATTGCCTGAAACACGATCTTGATTTGGCTGTAGTTATTCAAGATTTACATTGTCGGAGACATTATCCGTTGGGATTTAATTTTGTTGTATTCATCGACTATATAAATCCCAAGTATAGCTTCACTCCACATGATTTGAATTTGAGACAACGAAGATGATTTGAGTACCTTCAGTCCATTGATTTTGAGCATGACAACACGCCTGGGAAATGCAACACATTGGATATTGAATTGAGTATGAGGAGTCAGATACATTCAGTACAGGAGGCCACGAATGAGTGGTAGCTCAGGACTCTGTTCTCTGAGATGCATTTAGAGTGACATGATAGACAAGGGCATACGTTCTTTCTTTTGTAGCTATAACCTATACTCTACTTGAGTGAGTGAAAATGAGGGAGCAATAAAATTATAAATGCCTAGTTCTATGAGAGATCTTGTCAGAATAGGACCATATTCCTGGATAAACAGTAGGTGAGGATGAGATCTTGCATTTCCAGGGATGCGTATGGGTGTCAGGGGACATACGCGAGGAGTTGATGTCGGATTTTCATTCTTCAGTTTGGGTAGTTCATCTTGGAGTCACTAATATGTATAGATATCTACAACATTAGTATTGGCAGAATACATGAAGTGAGATGTTTTTAGTTTTCTGATCAGGTGTTCCATCTACCCGCAGGTGAAGGTGGAGCATCAGTGACCAGTAGGGATTTTGTGGTAGTTACCCATTCCCAACAGGAAGTGGAATGACGTCACAATATACTTTGTGACAGGTTTACCAAGGTCGCCTCAAGGGAACGATATAGTTTGGGTTGTGATTGATATACTCACAAAGGATTCAAACATTTTACCAATCAAGGAGACCTTCAGTGTTGATGAGTTGGGATGGTTGCACGTCTGAGAGATTATATACTTTCATAGGGTTCTGCACTCCATTGTTTCTGATAGGGACACCTATTTTACTTATCTAGTATAGCATGGACTATATAGGGATTTTGTTACACATGTACTTCTGAGTATAGCTTTCCATCCCCATATTGATGGCCAGTCTAGGTATACAATTCACGTGTTAAAGGACATTCTTTGAGAATGCATCCAAGATTTTGGAGGCTCTTGGGAGAAGCACATACATTTGTTGGAGTTAGGCTACAATAATAGTTTTCAGGAAACAATTCAAATGTAACCTTATGAGGCTTTTTACCATAGGCCATGCCGATACCCCTTTAATGGATAGAAGCAGGAGAGGTAGCTTTACTGGGACCTCATATTGTCTAGGAGACAACAGAGGAGGTGGATTTGAATTAGGAGAGGATGGATACTACACATTCACATCATAAGTCTTATGCTTACCGTCAGAGATGAACTCTTGAGTTCGAGGTTGGAGATCCGTTTTTCCTACATGTCACACTGAGGTTGGGACATAGGTGGATTAGGAGATAGGGTAATCATTCATCGATATACGTTGGGATATTTGAGGTTTTAGAGAGAGTCATTCCAGTTGCCTATCGATTGCAGTTTCCTTATAGGTACTAGGATATGCATGACAACTTCCATGTTTCTCAACTACGATGTTACTTCTCAGACTCATCTCATGTTTTTCAACTATAAGAGGTTGAGTTAGAGGTGGATGCATAGTTTGAGGAGCATCCTATCCATATTGTTGATCGCAGAGTGAAGGTTCTCTATGGCCAGTCTGTTCATCTGGTACGGGTGATATGGAAGCACCAAACAGTAAGGTATGAGACATGGGAGAGGGAGGCCGATGTGTGATCACAATGGAAAGAGCTATACCATGATTCTTCTTATGGTCATCCTTCTTATGGAAATTTGGGGACAAAATTCTTTAGGGGGGGGGGTGTTTGTAAGAACCCATGTCTTCTTTTTTAGGTATTGATATTTTTTATAGTGTTTTTGAGAAAAAGTGGTGTTTCAAGAAAATTAAGGTGTAAACACTTTGTACTTAGGAGTACACGCCATGTAACGGGTTGTTGTGTACCAGTCATGTAACGACTGAGTACATGGCCCTATGGGGTGACCTGGAGACCAACTAAAGTGGGGCTCGGTAAAGGAATATTCACACCATGTATCTTTAAAGAACACGCCATGTATTTTTATTTTTATTTGATAAATCGATCTGGGGTGGCATCTAATTGACAGAAACTCATTCTTCTTGTGTCGCCTCATCCATGAGCGATTGAAGATAATCGATTCTTCTCCATGCCCCTGGTCGACTATTTGTGCTCTGCATCGAATATCGTTGATTGTGTTGGAATTGAATCTGTGAATTATTACTTCTTCTAGATCCTCTTCTCTTGATTTATCCTATTTCACAAGATATCCTCGGTTGTGGTTTTTTTTGACATTTTTGTAGATCTACCGCGTTATAGGTTGATTCAAATGCTGAGGTTCAACTATATTGATCGTACAACACTAAGGTAGGTTGTTTGTGCCTTTCCATAGATTGCATTTGAATTATATGTGCAAAAATTTCCTAATACCCTAGATTAGGGTATTATATGTTTAGGGAATTTAATCCTGTTAATGCCTACTATGCCTTGTTTTCTTGAGCACGGGGGTTTGATTGTAAATGGGGTTATTAACCTTGATATGGATGTTCATGCCATTTTTGATCTGATATTGGCCATTGGGTCTAGAATTTCCTATTAGGCTACTCTGTTTTCAATGCCTAGTGTTGTTAGGACAGAGTTATATTATCAGTCATTCTTGTGTTATGCTTTTTAGCCATTTATCCAAGTAGTAATTCAGATTTACTTTGGCTGCAGGATATCATTGGTGCACGATTGATTTATACAGGGCTATGGAAACCTGGTGTAGTCAGACCATAGGGGGAATGGATGTTGAGGGCTTCCCGAGAGTGTCTATTATAATCTTCATGTTTCAAGACCTTAGGGGGGATGGATGTCAGTGCTCCACATAGTGTCTATAGTTCCACTTTGCGAGACCATAGGGGGAATTGGACGTTGAGTGCTTCCCCAGAGTGGATGTAGTTTGTCATTACGAGACCACAAGGGGAATTGATGGTGAGTGACTCCTCAGAGAGTCTTTGTTATGATGAACTAGAGGTTTTAGACTATGATAACTTCCTATAGGTTTTCTTGATATTTTTTGGTTTTTTATTTAGTAAAGTTAAGTGAATGTTGTTGAAACTATAGGATTATTTACTTTTGAGTACTTCCTCGATTATTACATCATATTTCCCATTGCCTGCCACATATATTCACTAACAGTTAGGCCCAGATAATTGGGTGGTTTCCTACTGGGATTCGTCTCACACTCTATTTGGTTCATGCGTTTTTGCCCAAGTAGAATATATTGTTGTAGATATAGATAAGGGAAATCACCCTACTACTTCAAGAAACTAACTGTTGGGAAGCTTGAGATCATGGGACCAAGCTGAGACTTGCGTTGTTGTTATAATTTTTTACTTGTTTTTAAATTGTAATTTTGTTTATTACTATATTTCAGTATTGTGGATTTCTTGGATTCTTTCCTAGATACTTGTGAAATGCATCATTATTGGCATATAAATATGTTGTAGTGGTTTATTTACATTACGTCTTCCACTGTTTACTTCTTATATGGCATTATTTTTTCCTCTAATGTAATAAATAGTTTTCTATTGTGTTACTCTTCCAAGGAGGGTATAGTTTTCCTACAATCACACCCAATGTCCTCGCTGCTAGTCAGAAGCCTCTTCTATTCATGGAAATGTGCTTGCGGCCATGTGACCAACCGGGTACAGGGCACCATTAGGCGGCCCCGGAACCAGGACGTTACAATAATGAACAAAAATAATGTATGATTTATTTTAGGATAATAATTAAAAATATTCCAAATATATTATCCATCTTACTAGATTCAATTTTAATAGGTGGAAGAAATTAATTTTAAAAATAAGTTGGAAAAGGGTTAAGATAACAATTTTTAGAAAAATACATTTTTAAGCATACAAATGATCTTTTAAAAAAATAAAATATAATGTTCCTAAATAGGTAATTAATTAAATTATTTTAAATCATATGTATTTTATTTACCTTAAAAATAAATCCAAAACCAAACTAAACTACTAAATTACATTATTTGAAAAAATGAAGTGGTATCTTTACAAAAATTTGCATTTTCACTATTCATTAAAATATCATTCTTTTTAGAAAAAAAATCATAATCCTATAATGAAATTATTTTATTATTTTTTAAAAATAATTTATTAAAATGTGGTTGAAATTAATTATAATATTTTTCAAATAAGACAACATTTTAGAAAATGCAATTATTAGGCAGAAAACTGGATTTTTTCATATTTTACTACTATTAAAAACCATTATATTAATGTTAAAAAATGTATTGAATTTTTTAATTCAAAATTTCATTAAAATAATTCATAAATAGTGATAAATTAAATTCATGATCATAAAAAACATTACATGTGTATTTTTTTTAATAAAAGCATCTATTTTTACATTGAAATTATTTTGTTTTAATTTCTAACCAATTGATAAACCATGAATTAATTTTATACATGTATAAACAATAAACATTAGTATACAGTTAGTCCTATTAATAACTTCCAATATAACACCAATGAGATTACATTAAAATTAAATATTAACATTCCAATAGCATATCATGATAAACTTCACTATTGCGCATACACAGAGAAATCAACGACATCAAAATTATTTAAATAGAAACATATCTTAAATATTAGGTTATTGCACTAACATATGTTTGTTTTTGGTTGATTTAGGAACCCATTATCTATGTGACATCATCAAATATTGGAATAGAGAATCCTATATATCTATTGGATAGATCCTCTATGTGACACTTGTGTTATTGACCCATAGGTCAGAGACTGTATATAACAATTCTTCCTATGTGCATGCTCATAAAAATCCCAATGGATTTCCATGAATTATGACTTGACTACAATATTATTTCCACTAACTACAAACACGTTTTTATATAATGCTAAAAACCTCTTGATCAACATGTCCTTCTATAGATTATCCAAATACATGGGGTTATATAGCAGATCAACATATGTTTATATCAATCTACAATGGAAGTTCTCAAACTCAAGTATTTTAATGAACCATCTCAGATAATTTAAATTGAGTACCTTATGAGGTTTGTGAGCCTTGATCCGTACTCTAAAACTAACATGCCTCATTGATTTAGCTACAAAATCACCTTGATTTATATACACCTCAACTTATTTGACCAGTACACCTATTGAAAGGGGACATAAAACTATATTCATTGTAAAGTCACCTTACTAGTGTTTTTTATTTTCATGGTCCATGAGTGACTTGTTTCTCTATAGATAAGGTAGGACACTATAAATACTATGTGATTAAAGGTTGTTTTAATTATAAGGATATCCTAAATTACTGACTCAATTCAATACTATGCTACCAGAGGGTTAGGATCACATTGGAACCTAGGCGGTTTCTATTACTAAAACTCATGGACTATACTTAACCTAGTTGTATACTCATCTTACCCTACTAGAATCAGACGCCTCCTAGTACGTAGGGTAAATTCATCATCCACATTGAGATATGGGATAACATGTGGTACTATAGTTAGAGAAGATTATACTCACTAACTCTATTAATATATATAATGTTTTAGTCCTTAGATAGAAGAATCTTCACTACGATAGTTGTTGATATGAAGATAAATCACTAGTACAACTATGTTAAGGTGCAGAATTATGATCCTAGATAGATTCCACAATCAAAAAGATAAACCATGGTCAATAAAAAATATCAAGGAACCTAAATCAATAAAGACACATATATAAGTAACATATAAATAACAAAACTTTTATGGGTCTTAATGTTTATGGAAAATTTGATTTTTGATTCATCGAAGAAGAGGTTGATTGAGAAAAAAGAAATCAAGAAAAATTTCTGAGTGTTTAAACATTTGAATAAAATATTTTAGGACATTAAATTATCCCCATTTAGGGGATCAAGTAACAGAAGAAGAATAATAGAAGATTCAGGGTATCCCAAGATCTAGAGTGAGCCATAGGATATTGATTATGTTACAACCCTATCCATTGAGGTGTAGAAATGGTTATGTCCATTTGTAAGTTTTTTCAAGAGATGATGGCCATATCACAGGCTGAGGGCACCACCATAGTTGTATAGTGTATGTTTTTCCATATGTGTGATGTTAGAAGGCTGCAAAATATTAGGAGGGACTATAATGTAGAGGAGGAATGGCGTTGTGAGGTGGTCCCTATCACTTGGGGGCCGACTACATCATAGCCTAGAATGACACACCACAATGTGGCCTTGTACATACTCAAATTTGTAACACCTATGTCATTTTTCCTTCTTATAGGTATTTATAGGGACTAAAGTAACCATTATATCATGGTTTGAATTAGGGTCTGATGGTGGATACCATGGTTTATAGAGGAGTGGTGAGGGAAGTGGAGTTATATTGTGGAACCTCACTAGGAAAGAGTTAGGAATGTGGTGTGGACCTAATTATTTTCAAATGTGTGGTGACTGGAAGAGTGTGATTCTTGGTTAGCCACACCATATATTTAGTGGGATACCTATACAAAATGTTGATGTATAAGTTCATACGATGTGGGGTAATCCATTTTAACCCCATGAATTATTTTTTTTGTGAAGTACCTTCTTTCCCCCTCATTGATTATTAAGGTCTTCAGACCATTTTCCCATTCCTATGTCATTATTGGTTTATGTGGGAGGGTATCCTCCCTATCCAAATTCAATTAACATATATATATATATGTGGTTTAGTGGGATTTCATAAGCTATTTAAGGATATTTTTGTCCTCTTGTTCTTCCATTCTAGTTACTATTTTTTATCTCGTATATTAGTGACTCAGATTATGGTTAATAATGATTTTTATCTTATCATGGTGAAGATCTTCTAATATGATTATATTTTTGAATGTGATGGGTTGAGGATTCCCAGATATGATGATCACACACCATTACACACTATTGTGAAGAAATTACGTTATTGTATTAATTTTTTAATGGTTTTGTTTAAATTAAATTTAGACTTGTGATAAAAATGGTGACTCATGTAAGTAATTTTAACATAAATGGTTCCAGGAGTGTACTATAGACCTTCTATAGGTTTTTTATTGTGGTATTGGGGTGACAAGGTGGTTGGGTGAGTTTTTCATAAATAATGGATAATTGTTTTAAATTTTAATATTAATTTTAATTTCATTATTAATTATAAATTTAATTATAATTATATAATATGGATGTTTGGAATGATTTATTAGCTCACATGGATGAATTATGGTGGTTGGACTTGGAAAATCTTGGGTGATATTTTTTGGGTGGTGATCAAATAAATAACTACGTATTGTGGCATATAGTCCCTTGAACATTACCCTACAATGTCTTATTTCATTTATATATTTTTCGAATGTGATATCTCATCTCACAATTGAGGGAGATTTAAACTCATGATTTTTTTAGAGTATTTATTTTAAATTAAATTATTGGATTAATTGAACAATGTTTCATGGACCTTGAGGTACCCTTATGCACTGGCTTGATTAGTTGGTCATAGATGGTCAAAGACATGATTATAATTGTATTCTATATCACCCTATGATTATAGAATATATATTACTTTAAAACAAATTTGATTCATCTGATAACATTCAATGAATGAAACACCTAATATATATATATATATATATATATATAAATACTTACTCAAAACAATGGAATATTTAAGAATTTAAAATATTGTTAAATGAAACATAATTAAAGAAATAAATCATTTTGTAAAATTAAAAAGTGTTTAATTTTCTTTGGGAAATAAAAATAATTTTAGAGAAACTATTTAAATGAATTTTATATTTTTAATAAATTAAATACAATCCAAAAATGATATCAGTAATATGTATTGATAAAATTAAAATATTTTTTTAGTAAAATAAATAAATAAAATTCTTATAATTAATAAGAAATTCTAAGGAATGTTAATTTAATTATTTATTTCTAAACACGTTTTTTTAAAAACACAATTTTAATTATATATATATATTATTCAAAACAGAAGTTAAAAAAATTTAGAATTTTTATTTTTATATAATGAAAATATTCTTTGAATTCAAAATGAATAAATTATGTTAGGTTTTTTGGGTATTTTTTTTGAAATGTTCGATTTCTATGTCAATTGTGAGAAATAAGATTTTTACAAATATCATAACTTTTATGAAATAGTTTTGTTATAAAAATTATTTAAAAGTATATGAAAAATTTGTATTGAGAAAAATATTATTTAAGGAGTAAAAAAATATTTTGAAACTTTTTTAATGAACTTGGAAACCCAAGCAATAATTTTTGAATCCCAATAATTTATTCTAAAAAAAACTATTTTTGTATATTTTCATTAATTATGTATTAATAATGATACAACCATTTTTTAGATTCATTTTAATGTCATAAAACTCTTATTTTTTATCTATAATGAAATAAATTTTATGGGGATGATTTTTATTCCTGATTTTGGTGTGAATTGAATTTTATGATTAAAAAAGAATTTTTCAAAAAATAGGTTTTATTTGAGTTTTGTGTACTTATAGTAAATATAATTTATACCACCTATATAATTTTATTATTATAAATTTTTTTCCTAATTTGGAATTGGAATATCCAAATTTGGTTAAAAGAGAATTTGTTTATTCATTAAAAGTAAGTTATCATGGTAAAAAGTTCATTTCTGTGATAAAGGTTAGTATGGGTTAAAATTGTTCGAATAATGGGACATGGCTCAAAAATATCAATAAAATTTATCTTTATTTTGACAATTTTATGGTGTTTTTACATCCATTAAATTATATTCCAAATTAGGCTCATTTTGTGCCACTTTCTCATGAAACCTATTTTTTTATTTTAAATTTAATATTATTTAGAACTGTATTACTGCCCCCAAAAATAAAAGTTCACTAAGTATCACAACCTGTTCACATACATTGAGAACCTTAGCTCAAAAAATATCTTTATGAATCAATTCATTAATCTCCTTCTAAATTATTATATTTTGTTTCTCCCCAAAATACAACCCCATGATGTTTTGTGGAGGGATCCAAAGGATGATACCCAAGGAATCAACAACCAGATTAACTAAATTCTTTTGAGATTATTTCTTCATCTGCCTCATATAAATACTCTATAAAAACACAAAAATAATGGAATCAGTACCAATATTTATTAAAATGTTATTTCTTTGATGGAATAATAATTATCTACCACCTTTCCATATAATTAAAAATGAAAAAGTCACTCATGCATACGTACACAATGCCACCTCCATGAAAGTGACATATATAATTTTTTATCACCAACTCAAATGGATGGTTATAATTAAATATTAAATTAATAAATATGAGATACATGACTTAATTATGATTCAATAATGATAAAATATTATCTAATTTTTTCCTTCCCATCCATTATAAAATGGAAATGTTGCTCGTGTGTACATGTAGGCTATCGTCTCCATGAAATACATATCCCACATTTACATAGAGCCTTAAAAGGATGGGTATACAAGTTTAAAAATAGATCAATTATATATATATATGAAATGATTAATATTTTATTTCCATAATCATGTAACAAGTACCGAAATCACCAAATCAAAAGGTTCAAGGAAACCATAACAATTGAAACCGAAATACTGATTTTAATAAAGAATTATTAATAAATTAGAAATTTTAAATTAAAAGAGAAGAATATAAAGATATGTATTTATATGGTTAGTTAAATAATTATAATAAATAAATATTTATTATATATTATTTTAGAGTGTGTATGAAGTAATTAAGTAAACAAAGAATGTGTTAATGATAAAATCCCCCTTTTATTGGGATTATATATACTTTAATTTATATTGATATGAATTGTATGCTCCACCTATTATAAACCACACATATTTTCCTTTACAATGATTCATTATTGGTTTATCAATTTTTTTACTTTTACCCCTCTTTGGGACTCAAAATACTGAAATAAAATTTTAATGAAAATCCAACCTTATTTCTCATTTCATGTCGGGAATATTTTTATTCCATTTCCATGTTCTTTAACTTGTTTAAAGAATATTATTATATTTACTACAATGATTATGTAAATTCATTTTCAATAATATTTTTCTTTATATTAAAATTTATTAATTGAATCTTTATAATGTTTTATGTAAGATTTATATTTCACTTTTTATAGAATTTTAGAAAAGAAATCTTTTGAATTCTTACCAAATAAAAATATTTCCATTCAATAATGTACATTTATTATTACAATGATTTTATTACATGTTTACAAGGGTTTTAAAGAAAATCATAATCCCATTATTCATTAATTTTTTATTTCATTCTAATTTTGTTATTAATGGATATTTATTTTCATTTTAAATATATATTTATAATAATGTTATAAAAATAATTTTTAACACTTTCAACATCATTAATTAATTATTTTAGTCGAAAAAGAAATTATCTAATGATACCATGCACATTATTTCTCTTTTTTTATTATGATGAAATTTTTATAATTTCTTATGATATATTTTTCATTCCAATAGGTTAATTAATCTATGATGAATGGTTGAATATTTTCATGATTTTTTGGAATGAAAAAACATGGTTTTGATTTCCTGAAGTGTGATACTATAATAATATTATCATCCATCTAATTAGTTAAGGATTTATATCTATTGGGATAATTTTCAAGGAAATAGGGTGTTAACGTAATCCCCTATGGAACTTTACGAATATTTTAGGATGGTCATGAAATTTATACATGATTAGGGAATTAATTTTCATTACTTATTTTTATACAAAAATAATATGTCTTATTCTTACGCTGTTCTCTCATTTCTCGGTATTAATTATTTATAATTCTACACTCTTAGGACACTTGTATGTTATTATGACAAAGCCTTAAGGGATGGATAATTATTTATGATCTACGAATTAGGAGGTTTATTTTTGTAAGTTATGATCATGTTCTCATACCCATATAGTTATCTTATGGCCACTTATGTTCGTCGATTATTATCTCAAATGTTTACCCGTACTAAAAATTTTCCATCAACCATTATTATGTTGGAATTTCCCATGTTTTTTAAGAATATAATTAATTAGGTAATGTATTAAAAGAAAATATCGTGAGAAAAAAATTATTGGAGATATTAATTATCATTCAAGAAATAATATAATTTTGTTCCCAGTCCCTAAAGACCCAAAATTTTATAGTTTTGGGTTTTGTGTTTTTTTGATATGTATTTAATATTTCTGAAAACTGATTTAATATTTATGTATGTTGTTCTTGATTGACCTAAATAAGTATTTCCATAGGTTTTTCTTTTAATTTTTGGTGACTAGGAGTAGAAAAATTTCTGAGAACCCTAAGGAAAAGTCTAAATATAAGATATATTCCAAAAATTTAGTGAAATGTAGACTTTTTGGTTTTATAAAAAAGAAATATTTATTTAGATACAAAAAAGTGGATATAGGCTTTAGTACAGATTCTTATTAGTATAATAACCTAGAAAATGGAATCTGGATTTCTAACTTGATCATCAATGAATGTAAGATAAAGAGTCATAACTGAAAAATGGTTTTGCACTCTTGAGGGATATTGTTTGGTTTATTTAAAGTCTCTTTGTGAACCATTATAAGAGTTTTCAATGTATTTAGGTAATAAGGAAATGTTGAAAATGAAAATGGAAAACATATGATTGAATCCTATAATTTTATAAGTTAGAGTATACAAATTATTTATGAGTATTTTATTCTATGCTCATAGTTCTAATTTTATAAGTACTATCATACCTAAACTTATTTTATTGAATGTTTGTAACTAGGATGAAACATGTTAATAATGAGTGGGATGGGTAATATTGTGATTGTACCAATGAGAAACAAAACAGAATGGGGTTATGATGTAAAAACATAATGAAATAATTTCCCAACATTCTAAAGAGATGAATTATATTTCAAACTATGTTGAGCTATTGAACACACGAAGGAATGATAAAAATGTCACTGAGTCCTTTATGAGGGAAAATCCACCCACATTTAGTGGTCCTTCATGCACTCTAATTACTGAGTAATGGATTAATAAAACATGAAAAATATTTTTTGTACTTCAGTGATAAATCCTTGAGAAGGTTTTCCTAATTTTCTATCATTTGGAAGGTGAAGCTGATAAATGGTAGAATAATATAAACAATATTATAAAATATGAATAAGTTTACTTCATGAAATGAGAAATTATTAATATGTTTATTTTCAATTATTATTTTACTGGATCTCTTCATACGAAAATAGTAATGGAAATCCAAGAACTAATGAACCAAGATGATGAATCAATTAATACCTATAAGGAAAATTTCACTAAACTTGCATGGTGCACTTATAAATTTATCACTGACCTAAAAAATTAAAATCGACTTATTCTCCCATGGCATAAAAACAATTATCAGAAAATAATTATCTATAATATACATTTATATCTATAAAGAAATCATTTTATGATTCCTCAAGGTACAAATAGAGAGTGGAGAATCGATATTATCATGGTTTTTGGTACAAGAAGATAAATATGACATTAAAAGGAAATTATAATTTTAAAACCCATTGATAAAAAAAATTGATATTCATTTATGACGAAAATGTAGAATGAATCCTATAGGAAATTTACTTAATAGAATAGGTAAATTAATGAAGTGTGGAAAATAAGGCTATATAGAAAATGAAATATGACGAGACACGACGAGGATGATCAATGACATGGTTGAAATAAAATATCCACCTAATACACTATCCAAACTAAAATAATACAATTGCAAGTATAATTGAAATTATATCAACCATTACATTAATCCAAGGGTTACTTACAAATATCAATGTTATGTACCTATTAATCTAACTAATAGTGGGAAATTATATGAAATCATATCTTCTGAAGTGGTTCACAAGAACGAAGTGGTGATAGGTACAATTATCATCCAGTCTAGGACTATAAATGTATAATTTTATTTTTCTTCTACCCTCTCTTTTATAACTGGACAAAATAATAAGGTTATCACTTCACCACCTCAATGATAAAAAATTTAATTATTAAAGGAAATTAATCATGGTATGATGATTTCAACTAATTCATATAACTCATATTTGACATAAATTTATGGGAATGTAATTCTCATAAGGATTTTTATACTCAATATATTCAGATTTGATATGATTATTGGAATATATTTACTCTCTCTATATAGATTCCAAATAAATTTCTAAGTAAAAAAGTCAAAATTGGTATCCTGAATTAACCTATAATTATCTATCAATGAAAGTATAAATATGAAATCCCAATGGAAATTACATCCATTATATGGGTCCTAATTTCTACCCATGAGGTGTATCTTGAAAAAATTTCTGTTGAGAAAATCAATAGTAATGTTATGAATACTTTTTTGGAATATAATGATATCTTTAATTAAGAATTTATAAGCCTTCCCACAAGTAATGATACATAGTTTTCAATAGATATCATAGTTCATGTTACCCCTATTTCAATGAATCCATACAGAATAACCCCCAATTGAATTATAGGAATTAAATATGAAAACGTAAGAGAATATAGAAAAGGGATTTATATATCATAGTGTGTTACAATGTGGTTATCATATTATTTTTTAATAATAAATACGGTCTGAAATACCTTTCATTAATTATAGTCAACATAACTATATCATTATTTGTAATAAATATCCTCTAACCTTTATTTTTGACTTGTTTATACAATGATTTGGAGACCAATAACATTCAATTAATAAACATTAATCTAAATATCATTAATTAAGGGACAAAAGGTCGGATATACCAATGAAAACCATTCATACATGGTATAGACACTATGAATTTATAGTAATTATATTTATACATACTAATTTCCATCCATATTAATGGATATAATTAATAGATTATTTAGATACTACCTACATATATTTGTGACAGTATTTGTACATTATATTGTGACATGTTCCAATAGAAGTTAGGATCATTGATATCACATAATGATTGTGTTCAAGGTCTTGATAAAGGACAATTTGTATTCCATATATAAAATATGTGAATTATAGCTAAAAAAATTAACTTTCTTGGGCCATGTAATTACAATTTAGGGTATACTGTTGAATCATTCAAAGACTGAGGTTCTTGAATAGTGTCTTAGACTAACCATGTTGGCTGAGATATATATTTTTCTTAGATTTTATGTATAGAATCAATTATTTTTAAGAAATTTCAAATTTCTATAAATTCCAAAAACCATGTTGATGTGGGACTTAAATTTCTTTTGAAAAATGAATATGTGGAAAACATCATGAAGTTGGAGAGAAGGATGGTAGGTGCACTTATTATTACACTAATTTTTGGGGGAGATGTGTTTTTGATATACAATTATTCATCTATGAAAGTATCGGGATGTGTTGTAATTAAAAATGATAAGGTGATAGCTTATGGATCAATCCCATTAATGGTTCAAGAGAAAAAGTATCTAACTCATAATTTAGAGTTGGATAATTTTTTCTAATTTTAAAATATAGAGGCATTATCAATATGGTAGAATATGTGATATATATATATTGATTTAAAATCCTAAAGTATACATTAACATAAAAGTAGTTGAATATTCAACAAAGGATATGGTTATAAATTATTAATTATCATTAATACTAAGTATATTTCAAATATTGGAAGATTAACATGGTGGTTAATGATTTGAGTTGGAAGGATCATGTCATCTAATCAATGATGAGGATTGTGAAAAATTGTTAATACTTTCATTATAAAACTGATCATCGGTGTTGTTTTTAGGTTGTTTGGGTAATTGGAGGAAGTTATGAAGATTTGAGGAAGGTTTTTACCTTTACAAATAACTTTTAAAACTAAAGGTGGTCCATAGGATAGACATTGAGTTACACCAGTCAGTTGGGGGTCTCCACTAGCCTACCTATGGGCCTTCACTTTTCTACCATTTTTTATATTTTCCACCAATAAACTGGTGGTTTCAATGGATGTAAGTCAATATTGAGGTGGAATTTTAATTAAACATAGAAATACCAATTCTGTTTATTCTATCCTCTACCTCCAACCTAACTCATCCCACTCAATCATTAGGAGACTTTTGGGTGATTCTGTCTATCCCGTACACATATATTAAAGGATTGAAGTGACATTCAAATTTATAAGCATCTTCAAGTATGTCTTTATCTATATAGTCATCGATATTCATATTTATCATGATTAATTATTCCATGAGGGTATAGTATATTTTTGATTTGTTGGAGCAGGAATGGTTGATGTGGAATTGTGATTATAGTATATCTACTCACTTCTCTTGAGATCTATATTAATTGATTTAGTGTTTTCTATCATAGGAAGGAAATTGTTGATTAACAATGGTTTGATCATGAATATTCCATATAGGTGTTTCTATGATATCCTTCTTATTGTGATTCATGTGTTTCTGTAAAACATTTTTATGATGTTTGAAATTGACTAAGAATGATTTTTTTGAAGTATAAAAGGATACTTTTTTTGAATATATTATTTTTCATGGTTTGTTTCATGTTTATAATCAGTCATTTTTTTAAAATAAATTAGATATTGTTGAAAATCGTTGTTTTGACTTGTAAAATGAATAGCCTCATTTTAAGAAAAACATATTTATCTACTATGACTATTCCAAATGGTTGGAAATGTGTTATTTCCTGTGAATTATATTTTTGGAATAATTTCAGGTCTAACATGTGATGGTTTTTTTAAAAAGGATTATTGAATTGATATTTAAAAACATTAAAGTGTTTGTTTGGATTTTTAATGTTATTTTTTTAATTCCTAGTTTGTAAGTTGAAATGCATTTAAAGGAAGTGGTTATATATTTTCCTTTTGAAATGAATCTATTAAATTAATGTTTTATAAAACTAATAAAGGGTTGGTTCATAAATTTAGATTTCATTAAAATAATTTTTGGAACTCTTTGATGTTAATTAACTTGTTATGAAATTTCATGGATAAACCCTTATGTATATTGTTCCTTGATGGATAGTTCTTGAAGAACATGACTACATGTGTCAAAATAGGAGTTGTACTACTTAATGTAGAATGGGGTAAGGTTAAAATGTGAACATAGTATGTGATGGAATGATGATTGTGCAAGATGTTATTGTGATGGATCCTTATTGTGATCTTTATTTTCTTTTTTTCTCACTCTCCTCTTTTAATGGTCATAGAAAACCTTGCTGGCTAGATGAGAGACCATACATTTATGCTATGATTTTGAAAAATATAACCCTTACTAGTGTTGTTAGACCCTAGGACACTCTAATAGGGGTAGGGGTAGGGGTGAATCTGGTGTATGCCAAATTACACTTTTACTTTCTCATATTTTAGACCTTGTTCCCTTGTTAATAGAGACTGTGTTCAACCTGTATTTCTTATCAGTACTTTCACTTAAATAGTAAAAAATATATTGGAAAGTAAATCACATACTGAACATATTATATTTTTATAGGATGACCATAAATTGAAATATACAAGGTGTATACATAATGGATGTAAGGGTCATACCAAATTCCACTAATCTTTAGTTATTTAGTATAATACAATATTTCTGAAAAATTCACTCTATTACTGGGACACAAACATTATAATGTTCTGGTTTGGTAACCCCTCACTGTCCAGAACCGAATCTAGTCCCCATAAAAACGTGCACCAAACCTGGCCTACGACATGGACCGA
Organism: Viscum album; assembly: GCA_963277665.1. NCBI lineage: Eukaryota > Viridiplantae > Streptophyta > Magnoliopsida > Santalales > Viscaceae > Viscum > Viscum album. Next base: position 1,361,497,661 of record OY728143.1, on the reverse strand, counting down.
AGGGCGTTCTGGATCCCCATGGGATGGAAAAAGTGATTGGGTATCATAAAATGATAATTGGGAATGATTTAACTGAGTTTATAAACTTAAAACAACAAATGAATCCAATAAAAAAATCTGTATTTTTCAAACCAAACTATCTATTAAAAAAATTCATAACTAAATTACATAGTTTAAAACAACTCACTAAGACTATAAAAATGGTACAAAACAAAAATTAAATATCCCAAAAACCTCCACATGGAAAGAGACAACACCCTCAAGCCATCCCCATAACACTACACCAAGAAGAACCACTAAAATCCCGAACCACTGGCACTAAAAGTTTTACCCACATCTATGGAAAAAGAGACCAAATATACATACACTAAAAGGTGTAAGTAGGGTGTGAGACAAAGCCCATTCAAATTCCAACACTATAGGATTCCATTTGATAAACATTAAAAGATGAAAATCATGCAAATTTGGGTAAACAAGAAATGGTAGTGATAATTTCTAAAAGACGAAACATTAAATAAATACCAATTTCTATGTGGGCTAATTTAAAGAATTGAAAATTTTAAAATAATTCCAAAGCTACTAAATTTTTATCCAAATATACCGTTTGATGATGGTATGTGTAAATGGTCCAATGAGCACAAAAATGGGCAATAACCACTAGGATATAGCACACTGTGGGTCCCAGGTACCACGTATCTCTGTGAAAGTGACCATCGCAATATATATCTATTAACATGAACAAGCCCTTAGTTGAGAAAATAACCATAACATAGTGGTCCCCAATCATCATCATCATAGTTTAGTTAGAGTTGTGAGCATAAATATTGATTTGTGAAGATGAGGCCAAACCCCAAGAATTCACTAGCATTCTAGTACACGTCCACCCACCTAGAGACCCTGGTTTTCCCCTTGTTCTCAGACAAGTTCAAAAAGTCAATAAATATACTTTTCACATGAAAATATCATTTCCAAATCACAAATTCACAAAATAGGCCACATTAATACCACTCAAGTCACAAAATTCCACTTTACATTCAAATTGATTTTCAAATCTGACTTACACCAAAATAGCCCACAACAATTTTCACATTTCATTAACACTTCCACAAATCCATTAAATAATTTTATAAAACCATTCCATGATATTACATCTCACATAACATTCCACTCACATGTTACAAATTACCATTTTCATAACCGAAATCCATTTTTAACACCACACTCACACAAAACATCCCACATCACTTTCACGTCGCTTAGACAGTTTAGTAAGTCCTTCAAACATTTTTATGAAACATTTATAGGAAAGAACACATCACAAAACATCCCCTTTAATATTAAAAATGTATCATTTCAAAACACACGTATAGTAAAATAGTTTTCCAATATGGTTTCTCCTCTTACATAAATCATTAAATCAATCAAATCATTCATAAAACAATACTAAAGAGTATACCCAAACATTGCTCATAAAACTCATTTCAAAACCATATTTCAAGTCAAAAACAACACCAAAAAACTACCAAAGTATAATTGGCAGCCCTAGAGACATTTATAAATTCACTTTCAAGTGCTATAGAATCACTTTGAATAATACCATTAAAGATACAAATGAAAACACCCATTTTTATAAAATGATATGAAGAAGTATAAAAAAGTTTAACACACCAAACCTATTAAAAAAACCGCCTTCCAATGCCCACATGGCACAAAAAAATTAAAAAAACAAATTTTCATTCCCTTTCAACAACTAATAAATCAATTTCATATTTTATAAAACTATCACAAAAGATACCACATGTATTACATTCGAAAAGTTCACAACTTCATCAAAAATGTAATTATAAAATTAAATTCTTAACCAAATCCCTCAAAAACAATTTTATCACCACACACAACATATGTAGAATATGAAAAACCAGTCAAAAAAGAAAACTAAATCTTCAAGGAATGGTTAAACGTGGAATCACCTACCTTTTGAGTTGAACCCCTCAAATCATTGTGTGAAACATCAAGTGCACTACCGCTGCACCACAAGGATGTGAAGAGAAACCTAAAATCTCAAGATTACACCAAAAATACACCGTTTCAAACCCTTGGTTTGGACCCTAACTTCTAGAAACATTGGAACATTAAGAAAGGGGGTTGTAACCGTAAGGAAATGGAAGAAATGGAAGGGAGGAACACTTACTTGAATAAATCTTGGAGAATCTCCCTAAATCTACTAATATCTGAATTTTAAAACTTCCAAAAATTCAAATGAGGTTTGAACAAGGAATAGGAGATCATGTAGGAACTGTAATGGGGGAAAATAGTGAGAAATGATGAGTTATGAAGGAATCAACTTACCTCTTCATATATGATAGATTTTTTAAATTCTGAGATGTTTCACCCAAATTCATGATACTATTGTGCTCCAAATTTGGGTAGGAGAGAATGGGGCCGCACCTTGGGTAAGTGGGCTCAGGTGAAATTTTGAATCACTGAAAAATAATAAAAATTTAATGAGATATTAAATAATTAATACAATATTTATAATGCAAGAAATGTGCTTTCGGGTAGGCCTAATCTCTTAAATAAAAATCAATATCAACAAGGATTATGGATTCCTAAATGTTAAAAATTAATATGGTGGTGTTAATAGGTCCGGGTATGCTATGAAGGAATTGGAATGGACGAAAAATGTTAAAAAAATGAAGGAGTTATAAAGTAATCAATATTTATTTTTAAATATGGATTTGTGCTCACGGTTTGTCCCAAATCATGAAAACTCACCCATTTCCCAAAAAATACATAAGAAACACTTAAAACAAAGAAATAATGGAAGTTAAATTAAAAATACTTTTAAAATAAGTTATTTATGTGAAAATTATCCCCACCATGAAAACTTTCCACCCCGAAAACTCAAAGCAAGGCCAAACCAACAAACAAACCCAAAAAAGACACCAAGAGGTACTCCCTTTCCATATTTCACCCCAAGGACAAAACAACTCCAGTGATCAATTAAGGAAGGAATAATCTCACAAAACAAACATACGCAACTTTACTGAAACAATCAATCACATTCATGATTTATCCCAAAAGAAATCTCCTCAAACAAAATCTGAACAAGTCTCAAGAAATTTACCCAAACAAACAACAACATCGAACAAGGTTACACTTACCTTTCTATAACTAACCCATTAGGCACTCACCAATCATAACATTTACCCAGGGAAGATGTAGGTAGTTAGGTACTTCTGAATGAGAATACCCACTTCCAAGACAAGACCAAGGACAAAATGAGTTATTGGTATGTGGAGACACAAATGGGCTCCCCACCATATGAGACAACATAAATATTTCCCAAGATATAATCGGGACACTAACAGGGGGAGGGATGAATGGACTCCCTTGTTCAAGGGGTAGACTTCCATCGATCCTTTAAAAAAGAACATACATAAGACTCATAGTGGGTCTCCCCACCATAATAACCAACCGTCTTAATCGACTATCATGATCCAGTATTGAAAGACCCCAAAATTTAAAGGGTTTGGATGGCCGCACTGTTAGTCTGCACAGTTTGGAAAACAATGTGATAACCAGGGGGATCCTTTTATTTACATAGTTTTCTGGGTCATGGTCACTACTAACCATGCACAAACTATGCCCTCAATCGGTCTATCCAAACTTCAAACCTTTCTCAAAATACCCAGTCAAACCTCAAGGGGGAATGTATGAACTTAGGCTACAACATGGAAATGAGGTCCTCCCACCTCTACCACCAAACAAGAACAACTGGAACAAGATGATGACACTAGAGGATTAAACTCCTCCTATCTTGCATACTATGATTTGTAATTTGTAAAAGGGTTTGAATGACCTTGGGGTTTCCTGTGACTACATGCCAGCTTCTCTCCGGGACCTATGACTAGAGATCAAATCATTGAAGCATCTTCAGTCTCGTAGTTAGTCTTTGGAAACCACCTGAACAGAACTTCTTCTGGTGATACAAACAACTACCCCCACAATCCTCAAAATGTTTACCAAAACATAAAAAATTTTAAAATAAATTTACCGTAACCCAAAATTTCACTAAAACAAGCTCTTATGAGATTCACACACATCACACCTTGTTTCTTCGGGTGAGAAACAGCAGAAGGAAAGGATTCATATAAACACTTTCCTCTGAAACAGAGGATTTTGACGTTTTTTCCAAGGGAGACATACTCCTAACATAATAGAGACACTTAGAGGATTGAAAAACCTTCACTTTTACACTCAAATGAAAACATTAAATCACAACGCATCACCAAACATGACTATTGTGACTGATATAAATAATACATGGAACGAGACCTTATTCCAAGTATCTCAACAAAACACAATTCTAGAAAGTGTCCACAATAGCCTCTCATGACCAGATTCCCAAAACTGATGTTTTAACATTAACTCATACTTCAAATAAACTCTTCAGAACCCCAAGGCCCTCTTAGACACCATTGAGACACTCATCCACAGTAATAACCCTAGACAACTTCCACCTTTGACGAATCAGGAAACTTAAGAAACTAATGTCTCTTTCAGCCTTCCATGAGCACTCTCCTGCTAAAAGAGGATCCAAAAATCAATGAAATGAATGTGAGTAGAATCAATCAACAAAGATCAATAAAAGATTCATTATATTGATAAAATAGAGGATTTTCCAAAAATGAAAAAAATCTGGGATGCACTTCAGTTGTACATTAATCATTAATAGCGGCGTACCTTATCTAATAAGAGAACCCAAGGACCCCACCAAGCCCGTCCATTGGTCAAAAAATTACACAAACCAGATCCAAAAACATGAAGGGAACCACCTTAAAGGTGTCCCAAAACATATCTCAGAATATACTACTAACCGGTCATTCTACCCAGCAAACTGACCATACACAAACCCAAAACACGGTTTGAACAGGAGGGGTTCTTGGAATCCAAACATTCCACAAAATCAATATTTAAAAAAACACATAATACACACCATCCCAAAACTCTCATCAAGATATCATGTTTTCCTTTTAAAAACATTTCTTTGAAGAAAAAATGTTTCAGCGGCTAGCGTATCCACCAATGGTACCCCATTGACCCCACACATGCATGTTTGCATGCCACACTAGTAGCCCTCCTCATATCCATCCTTGCACTCATCCTGTCATGCCATTAACAATCCATTATCCCATATAACTCCATGAATGTGGTCGCTCATGAAAATACCAATGGTTTAAAAATAATCCTTCCACTTTTTAAAACCAAAACAATCAACCAATACATTCTTTTTCTCAATACCACTAACCATGAAATCAAACCCAAATTACTCTTAATATTTTTTTCAGAAAGGCATAATCATTCAAATAAAAAATAACTTTCAAGTCACACAAATTAATTTCAAACCATCCCATCCCATTAAAACACCTTTCAATAGATTATAAAAATATATTAGAAACACTTTTTCAAAACCATCTTTTACAGACTTCTTGGACTCAAAAGAGTGTAAACAAATCATTTTCCTAATTAATGAAAATCTGAAATTTTATTTCCACCATTTCCAAAATCACACCCTTCACTCTTTATTTGAAAACCATTTCGCAAAAACCATTCACTTCTTAAAACCATGTCATTTTATATTAAAACTAAACTTCCAAGATTTTAAAACTAAAGGGCACAAGACAATACGAGGGGGAACCAGCTTCAGTGGGTGACTTGGACATATGGTTGGCAACCATATTCCAATAAATTCACCATCATAGAGAGTATTATAAGGAATATCCCTAGCTCCATATGTCTTTCCAGTCCTGAAAAGCTCACTGAGACCATTAACCCAACTCTCTTTTCATTTCCCCTAATCATCATCAAACCAAGAAAACCAATGGACATAGATAAATGATGAATTCCCCTGGAAACTTGAATCCCTCCATGAGGTGTGGTGATCTGGAACACTACCCATAACTGGAATACCATGTCCTGATAATACTAACTCCAGAATATCCTAACTCTTTCCCAAATATCATGACCCAAATATTTAAGATCAACCTCCTTCGATACCATTTTGTCATGTACTGAATCTAGTTTCCGCCAAAATTGGCCCCAAACCCGGCCCATGACATATCCCCAAGGGCATTCCCGATCCCCAAGCACTAACAAAAGTGCCCGAGTATCATAAAATTAGAATTGGGAATGATTTACCCTAGTTTGTAAACTTACAACAACAAATGAATCCAATAAAACAAATCTGGATTTTTTAAACCAAATATTCCTTTAAAAATATTCATAACAGAATTATATAGTTTAAAAAAATCACTAAAACTATAAAAAAGGTACAAAACCAAAATTAAACAGACCAAGAATCTCCACATGGAAATATAAAACTCCCTCAAGTCATCCCCATAACACTATACCAACAAGAACCTCTAAAATCCCAAACTGCAGGCACTAAAAGTTTTACCTACACCTATGAGAAAAGAGAACAAATATACATACACCAAAAGGTGTAAGTAGGGTGTTATCCAAATCCAAGTAGGATTCCTTCATATGATGATTTTATGTGATAAAAATTCAAAGACTAAAAGCATGCAAGTTTGGGTAAACAAGAAATGCTAGTGATAATTTCTAAAAGATGAAACTTTAAATAAAAAATATTCTAAGTGGGCTAACATAAAGAATAAATAATTTTAAAATAAATTCCAAAGGTATTCAATTTTAATCCAAATATACCATATTCTGACGGTAAATGTAAAGGATCTAATGAGAACAAACAATGAGAAATAATCCCTAGACACTAGCTCACTGTGGGTCGCTGGTACCTCGTATCCTGGTGGAAGTAACCATCACAATATATATTTGTTCTCATGTAAGAAACACTAGTAGGGAACATAAATATAACCTAGTGGTACCCAATAATCATCATTATATTTTAGTTAGAGTTTTAAGCATCAATCATGCTAAGTGAAACTGAGGCCAAACCCCACGGATTCACTAGCATACTAGTACACGTCCACCCACCAAGATACCCGGGTTTTCCCCTTGTTCTGAAACAATTTCAACAAGTCAATAAATTTAATTTTCACATTAAAATATCATTTACACATCAAAAAATAACCAAAACTCCCACATGTATACCACACAAGTCATGAAAGTCCACTTATCATTCAAATTGATTTTGAAATCCCACTTACACCAAAATTGCCCACAACACTTTTCACATTTCATTAACACTTCCTAAAATCCATTAAATAATTTTAGAAAACCATTCCAAGATATTCAAACTCACAAAAAATCCCACACACATGTTACAAAATAACATTTTCATAACCAAAATCCATTTTTTACATCACACTCACTCAAAATATCCCACATCACTTTCACATCTCTTACACACTTTAATAAATCCTTCAAACATATTTATAAACTTTTTTCAAGATGGAACACATCACAAAACATCTCCTTTCACATTTTAAATGTACCATTTAAAAATATAAACACACATAGATTGTTTTCTACTATGGTTTTACCTCTCACATTAATCATTAAATCATTTTAATCTTTCATAAAACAATTCTAAAGAGTACACCCAAACTTTTCTCATAAAACCCATTTAAAACCCATATTTCAAGGAAATAACCACACCAAAAAATACCAAAATATAATTGGAATACTTAGAGACATTTATTAAACCACTTTCAACTATTATAAAATCACTTTTAATAATACCACAAACGATACAAATGAAAACACCCATTTTTATAAAATGATCTCAAGAAGTATAACAATGTTTTACACACCAAAACTATTACAAAAACCCACTTTCAAGGTCCACATGGCACTAAAGAAATAAAAAACATACTTTTAAACCCCTTTCAACAAATAATAAATCAATTTCATGTTTTATAAAACTACCACCAAATATACCACATGTATTACATTCAAAAAGTTCACAACTTCCACAAAAATGAAATTATAAAATTAAATGCCTACCCAAATCCATCAAAAACTATTTTCGAACCACACACAGCATATGGGGAACATGAAAAACCATTAAAACAAGAAAACTAAATCATCAATGAATGGTTAACCATGGAATCACCTATCTTTTGAGTTGAAACCCTCAAATCTTGGTGTGAAACATCAAGCACACAACCACCGAACCACAAGGAAGTGAAGATAAACCTAAAGTCTCAAGATTACAGAAAAAAGACTCCATTTCAAACCATAGGTTAAAAAACTAACTTCTATAAACTTTGTAACATCTAGAAATAGGGATGAAAACCTAAGGAAATGGATGAAATGGAAGGGAGGAACACTTGAAGGAATCTTAGATAATCTCCCTAAATCCACCAGAATCTGAATTTTAAAATATCCTGACATTAAATTGTGGTTTTCACAAGGAATAGGATATCATGTATGAACTAGAATGGGGGAGAAATAGTGAGAAATAAAAGGGTTATGAAGGAATCAATTAACCTCTTCAAATCTGGGAGATTTGTGAAATCTAGAGAGGTTTCGCCCAAATTCTCGATTCAGTTGAACTCCAAATTGGGAGAGGAGAGAATGGGGTGCGCCTTGGTTATGAGGGCTTGGGTGAGAGTTAGAATAACTCAAAAAATTAAAAATATAATAATATATTAAATAATTACAAAAATACTTTTAATGCATGAAATGATCTTTCGGGTAAGCCCAATCCCTTAAATAAAAACTCAAATCCACCGTGATTGTGGAATCATAAATGGTAAAAATTAATATGGTGGTGTCAATAGGTCATGGTATCCTAATTATGAATTGGAATTTATTAATAATATTATAAAATGAAGGAGTTAAAATGGAATCAATATTTATTTTTAAATCTGGAATTGGGTTCACAGTTTGGCCCAAATCATAAAGACTCTCCCATTTCTCAAAAAATGCATAGAAAACCCCTAAAACAAAGAAATAATGGAAATTAAATAAAAGATTCCTTTAAAATATGTTTCGTATGTGAAACTCACCAAGGGGGACTATCTCTTATTCATCTCCACACTATATTCTAATAAAGGATGATATCATAACATCAAATTTCTTATCTCTTTGTGATCTTCAATGAAATATTCAACATAAGCATCTTTTTCCCCTGAAATATTAAATATTATTTTCAATATGTTGCAGTAATCCATCCTTGTTTCAACTAAATGATTCAAAATACACTTTTTTTGAATTGATTATTTTTATTCTACAAAATCATTATAGCTACAACCTCTTATAGATGGTGATAATTAATAGATTATAATTATTATTCCAATCACCACTTCTTCAATCACTTGATATAGTAATGATAAACTTATTATTAACTAATATAATCGTTCCAGATATATCATAAGAATACCTCCTATTTTTTCTAGAATACTCACTTTTCATAGTCTATTAAATTTAAGATAATATTTTTCACAAATGTAAAATATTTATTCATGTTTATAATATCACATGAGTTACACACTGGTTTATTGATGATTTTTTCATCATATTCATAAAAGTATATTACTAACATGTATTACTTGATGTTATGTAGGTTCTCATATCCTTCTTCCACTATATGTTTCCACTAAAAAACAATTTTGTTTATATCACTTCTCGTATTTCCAATCTAATCTTGTGAATCACAATAATTCATGTAGTATATCATGCATGGGTCTCCCTTAAAATTTTTATGGGTATGTGATGTACCTCTTTTTTTTGTGTGACTCCTTCATGTATCATAAATAAAATTAGGCCTCTACTGAATATAATGTTTTTTAGTACATTAAAATCCATCTTCCTTACACAAATTTTCTATGATTTTAGTTCTTTACACATGAATAACATGAAAAAATCCACCATATTAAAAACATTCTTTGACTCTACCTCCTCTCATACCATGTTCTCCCCATTTTCCCTACCTCAGTATGTGTCGAATGATAATGTGATGTGATATTTGTAAGATATGTTAAATAAATTATTCATTCAATATTCCTGATGAAAAAACATGTACTCTCTTGATATTTTATACTATAAAACCCCTACAATATCCCAACTTCTCCATCTCACATATCTTCCATCGTGTAAACCTTGTCACATAATTAATGCATAACTGATCTAAGGATGATCATATAACATGTTTCAAAAACTTAAATTGTTTAATCATACATATGAGGATTAAATATCATTGTAAGCCTTTGATTTTTCATAACCCACATCACATGACCAACCAACACACTCCCATCACATGACCTATCCTCATTCATAGTTTTCCTTGAGAACCAATGTCCCATAACGCCAACTGTTATGATCCCATGAAAAATATTCCTCTATTAACATGATTTTCTTCTCCTATATCACACAATTATCCATATCCAAATACGTGTGTATGGAAATCACACTGAAAATATATATTTCCCCTTAACCATCCACCATTATGATGTGACATCAATGTATCTCGTGATCCTGTTCAGGATTTGAAAAGCCTAAAAACTGTCTCTATATCTTCCATCATCTATCCATCTTGAGATGATTATTCCATGTTATGTGGAATAATTAAGTTGATCATGTCGGTTTGGGTTGATCTCTGAAGTATCATATGTCCAAATAATTAGGTTTATGTAATATTGAGAGACAACCAAGGTTGAAGATGATGCATAAGATACATTAGATGGCCTAGAAAAAGTTTATCAAATGTTGGGTGTGCATTGTTTGATTTTAGATTTACTAACAATGTGATGAATTATAATGATTCCCAAATTATCCTTCCAATTATTCTATAAATTCTTAATAATCATTGGCATGGGATTATGGCTTTACTCTCCTTGGAGGTGGGGGTCAGCTACCGCATACACATGCACACACAACCTCAGGTAGCCTAACACACTACTACCTAGACACATTGGCTCCTATACACCCTCACATATTTTTGATTTTGTATGTCTATGATCCTACATTACTTCCTCAATTTCATTTTCTAGCTTGTTGAGGATAATAGTACCATTAGTTGGTCGACTATTCTCTTGGCTAGTAGGGACTTGGCCATAATTTTTTCATAAGGCCAATATAACATGCTTAGTGAAATTCTCCGTATGATATACACCTATTTTTCATAAAATTATTTCCTTAAATTTTATTATTATTTCATAATATTGTTAACTAGACCCAGAAAAACTAATGGTTTCAATAATATCTACCATTATATTTTTTTGACAATATCCCATAAAATAATTCTTAACTCACATATCACTTTCTTTCACCCCCTTTTTAAATAAAATACAATGGTTAATGTATGGGGAAATGTTCATCACCATTAAATTATTCTAAAAAATTATATATCTTTTCCTTGTAACTCTCAATTCTATTTTTTTGTGAAATGTATAACTTGAGAGTAGAAAATTTTGGAACACAAAAGTCATCCACATATTCGAAATATCACATGAAATTGAGTCATAAACTAATAAAATCTATGTATACATGGGATAACCTAGTGTCGAAAATAAGATTGATAAATGTATATATCAAAAAATTCCAAACAATGATGGAGTTTATTTACCAAATTTTCTTTCTCTAAGGGGCTTATCATGAATATCTCTTGAATCTAACTCCAATATCATATTAAAATAATTCAAGAAATAATTATGATACTTCCATTCTTAGGTTATTGTAATTTCTGTCAACAAAAAATATTGTTCTTCCTTTTTGTTTTAGATTCTTCCTTTTCCAGAAAAAGATAAAGATGAATGTACATCAGAATGCATGGTTTAAATTCCCCATAACTCATTATTCTTATTTCTTTATTAAATGTCAAATATAAATGGACTACCATATTTGTTGGAATAAAGTTTATCTTCTATGCTCCCCTCAAAAGTTGAACTTCTAAATTGTTTCACTATTATAGTAATTTATTTAGATATAATCTATATAAAATATATATAAATGTTAAAGATAAAATTCTAGTGAAATATTTATTTTTTGTGAGTAGATAACAAATGGTGTTATTCATGATGGATAAAATAAAGAATATTTTTAAATAGTTATTTTTAGGTCTCCCCATAAATTCAAAATTTCATTCAATTACATGTATATAATAATAGAAACTATGTGTATAAGGGAAAAATTTGGACCCTTCTTTAGATCATTATTTGATAGTATCAGGATTGGATTTAATCCTTAGGCTATAAATATATTGGAACTCCTTCAAGCTTTTTCCGTTGTTTCTTTAAGCATTAATTTCTATAGAAGGAATGGTATTTCTGAAACCTTCATCATTATTCTTAAATATAATAGACTATTTTATATTAGAAATCATCCTATATTCATTTTTTTTATAGTTTATACATTTTCCAATCCAATACCACCTGATTTGGTCATATGATAAAATATTATTTAGGAATATTCTTACTCTTCTTTCAGTGTGTAAACGTCATATTTTCACTAACATATTTTACATAATACATCACCTGTGATTTCAATTTTTTAACTTTATTCCTATTTTCTAGGTAAAAATTTCACCTACTTATATATATTATATGACCATATTCTTTACACACTTCATTTATATATCTATAATTCCATATACATATTTTCTTGACTATTTATTTATTTATTTTATGCCCTCTAACTTATCAGGTAAATTCATGGCCAATTTTCAATGGTACACAAAACTAAATTTTTTTGCAGGAATAGAAAAATATTTTCATAGTTATTATAGAATCATTAGAATCATACTTCTTGGCTGTACTTTTTCATATTTATTTCTTCTAACTATTCAATAAAATATGAATACTAGTATTTCTACATTGTTTATTTTCTTATAGTGTAATTTTATCCCTAGTATTATATTAAATATGTGTGGGTGATACATAACATAAATCTTCAAGAATATGAACACTCCTTTATCAATATTAATGTAATCACTCAAGATGTTCATATCACATCCGGGTGGATAGTTTTTTCTTTTATATGATTCTTGATTCAACACACTAGCATACTTTATTTCATTACATATAAATCCTTTAATATATGTATTTTTTTATCCTTCATATAATAAGTAATTTTCAAAAATTCTTTATCCTGATTCATAAGCTTCCATAAGAACCAATAGAAAAGAAATCTTCCTCATTTACGTATAGATACACTCTTCCTTGATTAGATTTTTTATATTCTTAGATAGTATAAGAATTATTTTGTAAACATAATTTGAGGAGTTATTTAATAGGAATTTACCTTAATATACTCATGATAAGGTGGTGGATATCCTGAAATATTTATCTATAATATTTTTTCAATATTTTAATTTCATTCTTGAACTAGTAGATGAAACTGCATTCAGAAAGAGCATTACATCCTCCTCTGTGCTTGTAATTGATTTATTAGTAGAAACTACCATATCCCAATTTTCATTTCCAAGATTATATTTCTCTATATATAATGTTTTAGATGTTTTATTGAAAGAAATAAATATTATTTTATGTTATATAACTCTATTCCACTTTTGGATTTATATTTCTTAGTTCGATCTTCATCTCAAGACACATCATGTTGGGAGTATTTTTCAAAATTTCAACTATGATCAGTCTCTTGATAAAATCATTTTTTAGTTTCAGAAACTATCCTTCATGCATTTTATTTTCCTCAAGTAATAGTATATCCATATATTTTATCCTATTTTCTTTAATTTTAAACTATGAATTACTGGCGATCTCAATTAACATCAATATTTCTCTAGTACCACTTAATATTTATTATAGATTGTGGACTAGGAGTAATTCTACACACTGATTTAGGTTAAATATTTCATTAACATCTTTCTATATGAATTTTAAATGATACTTTCATTAATTTCCTTATATTAAATATTCAACAAATCTTCTTTAGCAATATATTCTCTATAATAATGTGTTTTTTTTAACTTCCAGTGCCATGAATACTACTTCATCATTGATAATATTGATCTATTTATTTATTTTTTTCTTCAGAATATTCCTTCCAATTTGGCAATCACATTACCTTTATCTTTTCTCATTATCTTTAGTGTCACTACTTCTTTTGTGTTCCCATAAAAACCTAATCTATTATATAGTATATTTTTAAATTAGTCATTATCACCTTATATATGATCAATTAATTTAGTATTTACTTTCAAAAAGTGAGTAGTCTTTTGATTTTTTTCTATTTTAATATCTAATTCTTCAAGAGAACCAAATAGTTCTACATGAAGATCAATAAAACCATTCAGATATTTTTGTTTTTAACTTCTTAAACAATATTATCTTAAAATATATATATTTTCTTATATAGAAATTTCACCATTACATTTTGAGATTAGTGACGCATAAAAATTTATGATATTACTTCATGAAATACACATAGAGTCTGATTAACAAGCTAAAACCTTTACGCTTTAATACCACTTATTGGACATCAGAACACCCTATGAGGGGAGGGGGGTCATTATGAAGTCTAAATTAAAATTTTAATTTAACATGTTTTATATGGTGTTCATATGTTAGTAGGAACTATCATAAATATATTTTTATTAACAAAAAATTCACTAAAAAATTCACAATTCTAAAAAATAAAATTACACATAGAACACAATGATTTTTATTTGGATTACCACAAAATTATATGTCTAAGGTGTATAAGTCATTGATGTGAAATCAATACCAAATTCCTCCCCAAAAAACTAGTTATTTGGATAAAAATGCTTTCAAAATTGTTACATAGTTCTAGGAATACTTAATTCCCAATTATTAGGTTTGGTCACTCCTCACATAGTGGTACTCTCTCTTACCGACCTCTGCAAACTTATTTAATGAAGGATGATATACTTCGATCATTATTATAGTATCTTTATTACTTTTAATGAAATATTCAAGATGTTTAATAATTATATCCCAATTGATTCTCTGTTATATTCGATCAACTACACTACATCTTACTTCTTTCAACTATAAGAGTCTAACTACACATTTTGTGAGATATATATTTTTCTTTGAAAAAATAACTTCATGAACCACATATTCCAGTTAATGATAACTCGTGGATTATAATTATACTATCAAAAACATATTCTGTAGTCTTAAAATATAGTAATGATAAAATTCTTTTTCACTAAAATCATATTTTAAGGTATTTCAAAATAACTATTCCTCTTTATTTTCCGTAATATTCACTGCACTGATTATATTACATTTACGCTATTCTTCTTCATACAAGTGAACTTTTTCTTCATGTTTCTAATTTTATATGAGTAATAATCTAAATTTACCCAGATTATTTATTTATTTATTAATTTATTTATCCCGAGAGTTAGGAAAGTGATTCAATGACATGTTTTATATGATTTTATTTGGTTCACAAATACTTATTCAATTATAATATTCTTATCAACACAATAAGTATGTTTCTAGAACTTCTCTCATTAACCATCCAATATTGTGAATCCCTATACATCATACAACCAACCCTAAATGAGTGTCCCTTTTCATAGAAATGGATATAAAATAAAACTATTTTTTCATGTTAACATTTATCATACCAATCGACACATGCCACATATTTTCAATATTTCATATCTCATCATGAAAACCACCTTCTTCCTAACATGAAAATTATATGTGGTCATTCATTGATTCATGAATAACATTAATAGAATCCTTATAATCAAAAGAGATATATGAATATAGATCATCTCTTTCCATGATTTATGTACATTTTTCCACTTTTTTATGTATCAAATGAGAATTCCATGAGGTATTCATAAGGAATTTAACTAATTGTTTTGTCTGATATTAATGGAAAACAAACCAAAAAATACGTATATATTATTTACCATAAAACCATCACAATATACCTACTTCTCCACCTCACACAATAGAAATATCATAACCCTATCATATCATGTCATAGGATGATCATATAAATTTATTCAACACATAGAATAACTTACTAATACATACAAGTTCTTAACTATCATCACAAGCCTATACTAGCCATTAAACTACTTCATGTTATAATCGAATTCATGCCCATCACATATCCTATCATTATTTATGGTTTTACTTATGTTCCAATATCCTAATATTCTATCTCTTATGATCACATGGAATCTTTTCATCTCTTTACTTGAGTATCTTCTCCTTCAATGCTATACAAACCCATAAATTTCACACATAAATATCACATATTTTCAGAAGGTTATTAAATACATAACATTATTGTTAATGATAGAATCATATAAGTCTATAATATTTGGAGACTTGGATACATAAAAAAACATTATCATAGTCTATCTACATCATCACCCTCTATGTTCTTCATATGTTTCACCCTTTATAGACACATCATACTTAAAACCATTCCTCATAACCTAGGGAAATGAAACATAATAAAGGGTGATATCTGATTCTTAGTAAGTGTAAAAAACGAATATATCAATGATAACATAAATATGATAGGTGCCTAATTTTATGAGAACATGATAATAACATTTGACAACCATACCCTTCATATCATAGATCATAATCTTGAGTCATGACATAAATTATGACAATTCACAAGACATGAATCATGAAAGAATCAATGAACATAAGCCATGAAAGCCTTCCATTGGAATAATATTTTTTTTGTGGAATACACACTAGCATGTAAAATTAATTACTTAGTCAAGGATCACTTCCAAGACTATCAGAATGGATTGGGCTCACTCCCCATTCAATGTTTTCTTTTGTCATGGTTTACTCGCAATACTATAATAATAGACAGAGTCCCTTACTAAACTGGATTATATCCTCATTCCATTCATTAATATCTCATGGGATATAAATATTTATATCCATCATTAAGGGGATATATATTTCACGTCCCTCCTTCCATATAGTCAAATTCTGTTTATATGTGTTTCAAATGATTATATATCAATCAAAATATGTCATAATCAATAGAAATGAAATGAGTTTCATAAACATTATAGGATTATAATCATAGAGCATTGAATGAAAAAATAAGGACGGTATCATTTGATCAAATTCATAGAATATCATAAGTAACATCAAGGGATGTTATCATAAACAAAAATTCCTTTAAAAGATCATTTAGAATATTTCTTGGTGAAAATACCCTTATAATTTTGAAATAAATTATTTAAAATATAAAAGTTTCCCAAATATTAAGGAATAAATTTTAATCGGAAATAATCATGGAAAATGGAAAGGGATTATTCAAAACATTGAGCGGTCATGAAGGAATGTTATTTTATTCATGTTGTGTACAATAAAACGAAGAATCCTTCCACATTTTTTTAAAAACATTTAATAACCTCATTCAGAAAAAAATAATAAGATTCTGTTTAAACAATTTATTGAAAAAATCATACAGGGTTAAATATAAATTTTAAAAAATTATAATATAGTAATTTTTTATTGATTTTTTTTAAAACATGTTCATGGAAGAAAAATTATTTTTCACCAAAGAGAAAAATAAAGTTGATTTTCCATAAAAACAATTTTTTGTCCCTTGATTACATAAAGAGAGGAAAATGAAAAGAAAACAAGTAATATATAGAAATATAAAAAGGTCACTAAAATTAATTAGATTATTGATATGTATATCCCAAAACTTCATCATCAGAAACACAATCCTAAAAAATATTTTTAGATAATGAGATTGTAGCATAAATCCTCAAACTCATGTTCAAATTTCTTTAAATGCGCTCTAACATCCTATATAATAAATTTATTTTCCTGATAGTAATATAATATAATAATTTACATAATCATTAAATATTTTATGATCTAATTACAATATTTCAACTCATATTTAATAAAAACTCATTATTATAATTGACATTTCCAGATGTAAACTGTTTTATTTTTCGTGCGAATTTTGGATGGAGAGTTCCAGAAATTGTACATTGATCATATATAAATAATATAAAGATTGTTGAAAATGATATTAATATAATATATATTAATTATATATATATATATATATTTATATTTAGATTCATCAATAAAAGTTAGATAAATAAAATTGAATTAGACCATTCATGGAGGCGTTAGACCGTACATACAGAAGAACAATGTTTTTATCATTTGAAGGATATAAATAAAGACAGATAGATACAAATTACAATTTTTAGAATCAATATTATATCACATATATCATATATATTCATTAAATATATTAATACTATCATACATGTAAATAATAAATGAAAAAATATTCACATCGCTTTATAGAGGTGATAGTCCACACGTAGACACAATCAACATTTGTCATTTTCCATCAGAATGAAAGTAAAGAAGGCATATATGATATTATAATTATATAAGTATTAGTATATTATATATAAAAAATAAAACCATTAAACCCATCATAATAACTGACTTTGAATAATGGCGGTGGAAATTTAATTGTATCTTCATGTGGAGGCGATAGGCCACACACATGCATGATCGATAATTTTACTTCCCATTTGATGGAACAGGGGGTGTATATTGGTGGTTACATAACCGTAATAACATTAAATTATATTTGGGACAATTAATTTATTATTTTATGATGAATACCACTAATTTAGATAAGGTATAATAAGATATAAATTTATTGATTTTGGGTAAGTTGGTTACATCTCCTTTGGTTGTTCTCCATTAGATGAATTATTAAAGACACTTGGAATAGTGTTTAAAGAATAAAAAACATCTAATTTATTTATTGGAAAATTTATAAGTGGGTTGGTAATATTTGTTTCTAGATAGAAGGCTTAATATGGTGTAAATAAGATAAAACATGGGAGTCCTTTTATAAGAGGGGGAGATGACAGACATAAAATTTTAAAAAAGATTAAAATATAATAAATTCATACTCAAGATAAATACTTCAAAATATTGAGAAATATAAAATTTTGAATAAAATGGGGTCTAAATATTTAAATATTGAAGGATTTATAAATTATAAATTGGAAAACATACCCTTATCTATGGGTTTAACCATGGGTAAACCCATTTTATGCTTAATAGTGGTGATAAATTTCTATTTTTTTACAATTCCATTTTGAAAAGGTGTCCTAAAAAATAAATTTTAATTCCCAAAAAATGGAATAAATTTTATTAAATTTAATTAATTTATTTGGATGAATTTAATTTAAAATTAATCCCACAAAATGTGATGAAAAGTAGTTTTCTAGAAAAAATATTTTATTAAGAATAAGAAGTTTTTATACCAAAATAAACCATAAAATTAATAAAAATGAAACAAATTGGATTGATATAAATATAAATAAAACAATATTACTTTTAAACACATTTTAAAAAAAATTAAACTTTGTAAACTATCGATTCAATAATTTTTTTAATAAATAGCAGTATTTTTCATTATTCATTGAAAAATCAATATTTTCAATAAATTATAAAAAAATCAGAGTAGGATAATTATGAACTTACAAGTTAAAAAATTAATTTAATTTATTAAATTAAATTTTCTAAAATTGTTATTAATTAATTGTATTATTTTCTCACATAAACAAATAAAAACCATTTTTGATGAAAAATGTATTTTTGAGACTTATAATTATTTTAATAAAAATTGATCACTTATTGGTATATATATTTTATTTATTGAAAAACATTATAAAAAAAATTGACAATATTTTTATTCCTATTATTTATTCTAATTTTACATCTATATTATAATGTAATACTATATTATGGTTCATTCAGTCTCCTAGTTGTGTTTATCAAAATGTATCTAGAAAATTAAATTTATTTTAATTGAAACATATGATAAAACATCAAGGTTTTACAATCATGTAATTCCATATATCCAATGATGTATGAATATAGATTTCATAACCAATAAATTTTGTCTCCTAAACCCTTCACTATTTTAATAAAATATCACTGCATCGTGTGATCCCCATTGGGATATACGATCCACAAAAACACATCCTTCATATCACCCATCATGAATCAAAATTATGATAATGATTCTAAGAAAATATTCATACATTAGTTTATCATGTGGTATTAGATTGATAAAAAAAGTAGTGAACATCCAAAGAAACTAGTTCTAGAAAGATAAAAAGACACTCAAGGTTAAAAATGATGCATAAGAAAGATTAGACAACCCATAAAATATTATATCAAATGATGGATATTCTTTGAATTTGTTTCATAAAAAGTTACAGTGTAACACATAATAATGAGTCATGTAGTATCATTCCACCTATCCACATGAATATTAAAAAGCCTTGATATGGTATGTTTATCTCCTTCATCTTGGAAGCAGGTATTGACACCTGCATACACATTCACACACAACCTCACATATCTCACCACGCCATTAAACAGACATAGTAACTCCTATGTTCTTTCCCATGTCTATTCTCAAACCTTTATATAAGAATAATTCACATCCCCTCCCACCAAGGCCAATTGGTTGAGGTTGGTCCTACCATTGGGTGGTCAACTATTCTCATGGACAACTTTCTTGGTCCTTGCTTTTTCATAAGGCCAATATAAAATAACTAGAAAAATTCTATGTATGATATTCCAATAATTATAATAATATCATTTAACATCCATACTATTCTTTCTCCACAATATTTTTATAAAATAAAAAAAATGAATGTGTGTGACAGGTATCTCCCTGTATAATCAGGATTTGTTCTTGGGGTGTTCTTTGAGGAGGCAGGTGTACCTCATGTTTGAATTATTGTGTATTTGATAGATTTTACATTTTAATTTATCCCCTCATGTTTTTTCCTATCATTGGTGTATTCATGAATTTTTCTAGTAAAATACCATAACATATGACCTTTAATATTAACATCGATACTTGATAGATGACTTTAATCATTCGATCATTACAAAACACCATAGATTCCACTTGTGACATCATTAATTTTATCTACTTGATTGATATTACTTACATTATGTACCCATGTATTTCACTAGGTATTTTCATTTTTTTGTGATACATGGTACCAGATCATATATTACATAAGAATTTTTAACCCTATCGTTTGCATCTATATAAAATGATTTTATAAAAATTGAAATTTTGTATTAAAAATTTAATTGGTATATGATTATATAGTAATTCCTAAATGTATTTTTAACTGGAAAAGTTTTACTTTTGACTCTGTAATAATCATGATTAGTTTTAGGGGTTTTTATTCCCTTTAAAAATGATCATGTTTTATCTTCATTATTAATAATGTAGAAAACTAGTTTCTTTTTCAAACAAGAATATCTGAATTTCTCATTTGAAAATTTTCCTACAAACATTAGCAGTATACTACTGAGATATGTATGTCACACCCTTCTTAAACCATTTACTAATTATAACCATAATTCTTTATTTTATGTTTCTAATGTTCTATTCATCTTCCATTATGGTATCATGTTTGGTTGGCCGAGGGTATGTGACTTGGGACATGGTGTGTGGTCCTAGACAACTTGTAGATGGGTTGTGGTTGTTTTTTTAATTTATATTCTTTGATTTTTTTGAATTGTCTCCTTATTTTTAATTGAGGCTGTGTTATTTTATTAATCTATTAGTGATTATATAGTGTTATTTGATTTATATTCTATTTCATGGGTGAAATAATTCCCAAATAATGTTTCTTGAATCATGACTTCTTATTGGTGTCCTATGGGGATCAATAATGGCCTTTGGGTTAGTAAAGAAATAGTTCATATTCTAATATATATGGAATTTAAGGACGGTTCCTTAAAATTTGTTTCAAAAAATGTTTGTTCATAAAGGATACCTTTTTTTCAATCCCAAATGTTATATATTTTTATTGATTCATGGTATAAAGGATATTAGAAACATGTAAGCATCCATGAGGTTGATCATTAATGGGTTCTTGATTATCAACCTTTGTGGTGATACATTAGTTATGTTGTAAAGTTGTGAATTGAGTCATTATTTTATGTTACTTGTTTATTTATTTATTATATTCATATTATCAATGATACTATCATTGTTTTTTAGAATCTCCTACTAGTTTTGGGTTGGAACAGAGAGATGTCCAGAGCTACACAATGTGTTCATAGTATGGTAAATTTTGAGGAACCAATAATGTTGATTTGGATGTCATTCTCGGAGCTATTATAAGGTTGGTTCATGGTTTACCAGACCATGAAACCTAGTCTTCCATTATATTACTTCAACACTAAACTTTTCACATTATCCATTTTCTTTTAAGTGACATTATTTATTTGAGATTAAATTGGAAGGCTACTGTTTTTTAATATAAAAAATGGGTGTAGTTATTTTTATTCTCTTTTTGGTTGTATTGGTTTAATCCCAATAGTGGTGATTTTAAATCCTTTATAAATACCATTTTTTAAATTTAAAACTTGTTTCATTTGGTTTACTTGAAAAATATTCAATTACAAAATGTTTTATTTAAAAAAATGTTTTTTGGAAAACATTTTTCCAGAGACTAATTTGTGATGTTTGAAAAGAATGTTTTAGAGAATGGTAATTTTGTATTTGAAGTGTATTTAAAATTTAAATTTATTTTAAATTGGAAATTAGGATTAATGTTTTGAAAACATGGGTTAAGATTCATGATCAATAAAATAATTTTTTAATTTTGATGAATTAATATGCAAATTTAATATTTTGGAAAGAAATTTTTATGTTTTATAAAAGCTGGAATCATGAGTATTTTTAAAGAAATTATGGTTGGATAAAAGTGGTCACAATATTCCTTTGGATGATTCAGTTTATGTGTGTTTTGTATTCATTTTTTCCTTATTCATGAGTTGACAAGAATGTGTTTAATGGTGTCTACAAATGTCTCCACGAACGTTTTCCAAGAAATATATAAATTTAGCACTATAGTATGGTCTTCAAAAAAGTCCTCCATTTTTTTGGAAGTGGCATCTCAATTTGACATATTTACAAAAAAAATTGAATCGAGTGGTGGAGGCATATCCATTCTATCCTTTTGAACCCATAAAGGTCTTATAATATCATCATAGACCTTTTTGTCAAGGGGATCAAGGTTCTCATGAGTCAATGAAGTGGCTTTAAAAAGTTGATGGAATATTTAATTCTCTCAAGACTCCTAATGTGCAAAAGGTCATGTCTGCCTCTACCTTGTTTTAAGAACCTATCTAAGAGTAGTGTAATTTCATGGATCTTATCTATTTTCTTGAAAGAATTTTCATGGAATCCTTGATGTTATTCATCATTTAATTGAAATACTATATGGAAGTGAAGGTGGAAAATGCTTCTAAGATCTTGTAACTTAGTGAAGGTTACTGTTCAGTAGAGGATTTTTTTATGAAATTTTAATTTTTGTTGGGTTTCTCAGATTATATTTTTAGTAATGACTCCATAAAGTATTTTAATTTTGAAATATGTCTTTACAAAAACCTTTTAACTATCATACTAGTAGACTATTTGATCTCTTATAGGATATATATTGAATGTGTTTTATTAGTCGATATAGATCTAGAATCGTGATAGGAAGGGGAAAATCCCACTTTCATAGATGTATTAGATGAATATGTCTTGACTATTTAATTTTAGAGGTTGGATGATCAAGGATAGTCTTTTCAGTGAAACAAGATGAGTCTTCTATGTCTCTAGTGTGGGGAACCAGGTCATTCAATGAAATTCTTTGGTATATATTTGATATTTTATAACTAGTTTTAATGTATGGGTCACCTCAAGAGGGTTTTTAGTTAAGTTACTGAAGAAGGATGTTTTGGTCTGGCGACATCATCTCCTAACTACAACATAATATAGTTTTTTTATTCAAAAGGGATCTATCCAAAATCCTAAGAGGGAAATTTTTTCACATATTATAGGATTTGATATCTATATTTGATGTTGGTTTAGTTTATTTACCCAACTATTGAATTAAATACTATTTGAGTTTTTCATATTGAATTTTTTAGTTCATAGTGATAATATTGATTAAGGATCATTGTGGGTTTCTCTTGAGGATCATGGATATATTTACTTAATATCTATATTTTTCTACCTATGGATGTGATGTATTGAATGGTTATAATTAATTTAAAATTATATTAATCAATTAATTTTTTCTATAGGATATGGTTTGGTAACATATACTAAGAACCTATAAATGTATAGAGTTTTTTCATTCAGTATAACTTATTTTTTCTCCCATGGAATTTATCCTTTTTTTGGTGTAAGATATGATGTGGATTGGTTTTTGTTCCTACTTATCCACTCATTCTGTCCTTCTTTGTTAAAGGACAATATTTATGATCTGGGTGATATCCCATATTTTGATCATGTTTTCCCTATGGTTCTCTAACCTGGTTTTCTGAGATCTGTCCATTTTTTCTTAGATAAAATGTTGGGATATATTCTGGTGCCAAGGACTATGTGGATTCTTGATGTACATGGTACCCATATGTTCCATTTTATGTTTTTCTGAACTCATTCTTGGTTAAGTATCTATATAGGAAATCCAAATTTATTATTTATTACATTCTTAATGTAGAATGTTTTTTAGTTTTTGTGAATTACTTTAGATAGTTGTATTATTGATGGATCCGGAGGTAGTTGGTTATTCTAGTTTCTTTGGGTTGTTTTGGGTGTGCCATTCCTTTTAGAGTTTTTTTATGTTCTCTAGGTGGTTCTATATAGTGAGTGATCAATGTATCTTATTTGGGATGCAGGTGCTTGATTTTAGATGGAGTTCTTCTCATGTTCCAAAATTCAAGTGAATATTCAAATTGTGGGGAGACGATTTATAGAACGTTGATCATTCACTTGTTTTTTCTCCAAGGCGGTTCTAGTGTTTCATATGGATATTATTTGTTATCTTATATGTTTTTATTAATGTTTATTTCAAATGGTTTTCACCTTTTCTTTTAGAGTTATTCCTGGTGTTTCATTTTTGGGCGAGTATTCTTCTGTTTCATTGAACATACACCACATGAGTTTAGTGTGGAAATCTATTTGTGTCTGATTTCGTTTTATATTTTGGACTAGAAGATTTTTAGGAATGAAAAGTAACATGGTGTGGATAATTATAAAATTGTGGTTTTGTTTTCATCAATAGAATACATCCTGATGACGTTTTCAAGTGGCTTGATCAGTTAGAGGATGGCCCAAATCGTAGAGGTAGGTGTGGACCGAGAACTGTAGTTTTTAATGACGTAGATGGTCTACCTGATATCTAGTAGGGGTTATTAATTGGTTGGTTCCAAGGGTAGTGGAAAAAAATAATCTTATGTGGTGATCTTCTAGCCGTTGGTGTCACTGGATAAGAATCAACATCAGGTTAGCATCATAACTACACCATGAGACCCGCAATTTATTTTTTTATATAATCCCTCAAACCAAACATAAATAACTCAAACCATGGGATACTCTTGGTAAATGTTTTCTATCCCATACAGATCTCATGGAATATTTAAGAGTCATTTTAAGTGACAACCTTATTACAATATGTCTTTATCTTCATTGTGAATGATCTCTCTTATTCTCTTGGTTTATTTTTACTAGAGGCCATCTGATCCTTGGTATTTTTTGGACTTAAGAGGGTTGATATTAAATTGTGATTCTAGGTTATATTCTCAGTTCCCTTGAGAAATAACTTTCACGACCCGTCTTCTAGGGACCGTTCTATTACTACCCCAATCCCTCCTTCCATAGGCCAGGCGTTGGCGACTAGCACCGGAAAGGCATTTCCCAAAAATTTGAAAGAATTTCCTCAAAACCCATACACACACAAGCATGGTACATTACGCCAATGTAAAAAAAATATAAGAGTATGGTACAACAACAACTAAGTGTAATAGGAAGTACTGAAATTAAAAGGGTTATAATTCAATCCCAACTAAATAGATACAACTACAACAGAAAACAAAAAACAGCTCGAGATATTGTCCACTAAGGATCCTACCTGAAGGGTAGGTAGAAGTCATCTCCATAGCTCTCCATATCAACCAGTCACCTATGTGTACCACCTAGTCCGGGCTCCTATAGTCTCAACCAATCTGATCGCCATTTGTACTAGACAAAACAACATGTGGGAGAAGCCCATGCAAGGGTGAGTGTAACAACTTGTAGTAGGGACCCTGGGACCCCCGAAGGTCTCTGAGAATTCCACTAAGGAAAACCACAAATCATGATATCAATCACAATGTACAAAGAAAAATATTTAGTTCAAATTAGGTATAACATAATTACACAAGTAGAGATGATTATTCATAATGCTATATCATATTATTCTATCAAGGGTATTGCTACTGATCCACATAGGATTACTTAGTGATGATCCACACAGGATAGCTAGGTGCTGATCCACATAGGATCTCAAGGTGCTGATCCATGGAGGATCGCTAGGTTTTGATCCACATAGGATCTCTAGGTATTGATCCATACATGATCGCTAGGTACTGATCAAAAAATTATCACTATGTGTTGATCCACACATGATCGCTAAGTTCTAATCCACACAAGATCTCTAGGTGCTGATCCACACATGATCTCTATTCATTCTTCTTATCATATCCAGCCACTGGATTTACGTACATAGTACACTTGATTCTTGTATGATCTTATCTTTAAGCCATTGGTCGTACTTCAACTAGCACAAAGTCCCATGAAGAAGTAACCCAATGATCCGTCATGTCATAAGGGTTATGACGCAATAGACTATGCCTCGATTGGTTTCCCGATCTAAGAGTTATAGGAATTTTACTATTGAGGGCCCGGTTGGATTCGAGTATGATCCAACCAAGCTGTAGTCTAACTTTATCCAAAACTCGGGTGGAGTATCTCAAAAGAACCATCATATCCCAAGGATCCCAATGCCGTAGACGTCTCATCAAACAGATGTTTGGTTTGTAATATTCGACATTTTAATATAAAATGGGCCGTAAAGGGTTCGAGTCTGGTCTGACCTGGCCCAGCCCGAACCAGATGGGTCATGGCGGGCTCGGCCCGCTGGGCCGTGCATCAGCCATGCCTAAACTGGATGAACTTGGCTATCAGTTGGTCATGAAATGCGTGAGGGGTTGCATGACCCCTCTTTCCCGAACGGCTAATGATCCACTCTTCTCTTCATCTGGTAGCCCCACGTGGCACTGCCTCACTATTCGTGGGGCCCGTAGGGCACATGTCCCCCTTCGTCGTGGCATCGATGTCATGGCCTCCAACCGCATCCCACAACAACACGCCACCCTTCCACCAACGTAGCTAGACAAAAGCTGGTTTCCCCTGCCGGACTGCCGTAGCGCCACCCCCTTTCTAGGATGGCGAGCACCAGTCACTGGCACTACCGCACTGGTGTAGCACTAACAGGTTTTCTGCGGGCCAACAGGTGATCTACAATGGTCTGTTTTCCCTTCCAAAAGCTCCTACAGTCCTCGTGGGATGCTGCCAATGCTGCGTGGCTTCTGGGTTTATCTTGTTGCTCTATTTCTCGATTTCCCACGAAGAACACAACAAAGATCAAAGCAGTGGAGGATTCGTTCCATGATCATTTTTCTCAGACCTTCCATGTTAGAATCAAAAAAAAAACGGTGTGATTAATTAATATTCAATCTCTTATAATTAATCAAGACAAAACCCCCTACCTTATGAACCGTTGGATGTCGTCGCAGTTGTGGAGGGAGAAGAGTCCTCTTTCGTTGAAGTCAGAGGTATTCGTCGATCCTGGATCATTTCCCCCATCAATGTTGATGAAGCTTATATTGTTCATTGGAAGGGTGGATAATCCATTCTTATTCAGAGTTCTTCCACCAATATTCAACCCTCTCCCCTTTTACAACAATTTTAAAATCCAAAGGATGAATTAAAGTGATCAAACCTCTTTTCAATTAATGTCTCATTAATTGTGGTAATTAATGAACCAATTAATTAAATGAGGTGTGTTTACACATCCTATGTGTAACCATGCATTTAATATCCTTTATTAAATTCCAGACCACCTCCATGGTCCCTACCACCGCCACTCAAGAATTGGTAGGAAATTTGAAATAACATTTTTATGTTATTTAATTATCCTTCCAAAAGTCCGCAAAACTAAATTTTTCACCCAACCTACTGTGGTAAAAGGTAAGCCTTCCTTAATTGAATCCTAGAACTTTGAGTTCAACAGTGCCCTCATATTTCAATTCTGATAACTGATTCAAAAGTTATAAATTCCTGCTCACATGTTTACTAAACCAACCTTAATAAATGTTCAAAATTATGTTCTGGGCACATCGGGTCTAAGAATCACATGTCGTCAATTTTAATAGACTTGTATTAATACCAAATAATTTAAAAATATGTATATGGAATTTATTTTTGTTTAAATTCTCCACACCATATATTTATTTATCCCCAAAACCTACAACTAAACTAGGGGAAAAATGGTGGTACTGAGAACATATCTAATCCTCCCGCTCTCATGTGCTCTCTTGGAGGTTCTAATAATGCCAACAAACTCACACTAGCGGAATTGAACACCCATGAAGAACCTGCTCCTATCATCCTCTATCTCCACTGGGAACACTGCAAACATAGTCCCATCATTGATGTCCAACTCTCCACAGTCGATAAGGTGTGATGGATCATGCACGTACCTCCTCAACTACGACATGTGAAAAACATTATGCACTCAGTGCATCTATGGGGGAAGAGCTAGATGGTATTCCACCTTATGTAATATGTTGAGGATCTGAAATTTTCTGATGAACCTAGAAGATTGCTTGCCGCCCCGGCCAAACCTCTATAATCCTCATTGGGGTGAGACCCATATGAAGTCATGGTCTCCCTCATCAAACTCTAATGGTATCCATCTCCTATCGGATGAATTATTCTACTGGTTCTGTTCAGTCTTCATCCACATCTTGATGATTTTCAACTTCTCTGTGGTACCATGCACTAAATTTGGACTCATTAGTGCCAACTCGCCTAGGTATATCTAGAATAGAGGTGATCTACTTGGTCGCTCATAAATGGCCTCAACCAGAGCCATGCTGATGGTGGACTGATAACTATTGTTGTATGATAACTCCACCAGTGGAAGGTGGTCCTCCCAATTCAGCCAAAATCGATTACATAAGCACGAAGCATGTCCTCAATTTTTTGTATGGTCCGCTCTATCTGACCATTTGTTTGAGGGTGAAAGGCAGTGCTCAATCATAACTGAGTCCTGAATGCATCCTATAACCCCATACACAAGCAGGATGTAAAATGTGCATCGCGATGTAAGACGATTGACAATGGAACCCTATGAAGCCACACCATATCTTGTAGGTAGAGGTATCCCAAGCCCTCTACTTATCCCTACACTCGGATTGGTAGGATGTGGGCCGAATTTGTGAATCAGTCAATGATCACCCAGATGGAATCACCGACCTTGGACGTATGTGGTAGCCCTGTCACAAAGTCCATGCATATACCATCCCACATCCACTCTATTACCTCAAGAGGCTGAGCTAAGACCACTGGTACCTCATTCTCAGCCTTCACTTGCTGACAAGTGAGGCATCATGATACGAAATCCACCATTGCATTCTTTATTCCTGGACCAGTACCGATGTCGAAGGTCCAGGTACAACTTCACCACACCAGGATGTACCACAAAAGGGGATGTATGGAACACTCTCAACACCTCCTCTCATAGTTTCACTGGTAAAATGGTGCATCCTCTGAAGAGGATGATGTGCTCCCCACATTCCAAAAATCCATCAGTAGCCTTTCCTGAGGATATCTGAGCACATCATGCCTCACAGTCTACTTCCCTAAGTTGTGCCTCCATGACTCACTAAAGTAGTGGGGGAGTAAGTTTAATGGACCGGAGGTAGGCTTCTTCATCTCTATCCAAAAAGGATATCTACAATGTTTCCAGCTGCTATGTCTTCTCACTCAGCAGCTATAGACCAGACCTCTTATTGAGTGTGTTTTCTACTATGTTCCCCTTACTAGGAGTGTAGACTATCTCCAAGTCATAGGCCTGGAGTAACTCCAGCCATCAAAGCTGCCACATGTTCAGGTCCTTTTATGAGATGATATACCTGAGACTCTTATGATCAGAGTAAACAGTAAATTGTTCACCCATCAAGTTGTGCCACCACATCTTCA
Source organism: Viscum album (assembly GCA_963277665.1). Lineage (NCBI taxonomy): Eukaryota > Viridiplantae > Streptophyta > Magnoliopsida > Santalales > Viscaceae > Viscum > Viscum album. Next base: position 1,361,467,574 of record OY728143.1, on the reverse strand, counting down.
TCTCAAAGGCAACTGTTGTTAACTCCAGGGTATGAGTTGCATAGTTCAAATCAAGCTGTCTCAACTGTCGCAAGCCATAGGTGATCACTGCTTGCTCCCGTATACAAACACAACCTAGTCTGGCCCCTGATGCATCGCAGTAGACTACATACCCTACTCCCTCTTCTGGGAGCCTCAAGATGGGGCCACTCGTCAGCCTCTGCCTCAACTCCTGAAAACTCTGCTGGAATCTCTCCATCCACCAAAATGTTTTCCCTACTTTTTTACTACTGAAAATGGTGTCACAACTCTAGAAAAGTTAGGTATGAATATTCGGTAGTACCCAACCAATCCAAAGAAATTGCTCAACTCAGTCACACTCCTGGGTGGATCCCAAGCATGCACTACTTATATCTTCACCAGATCCACTACAAATATAGCCTCCGAGATAACGTTCCCCAAGAAGTTGAATTCACCTATCCAGAACTGGCACGTTGAGAGCATTCCATAAAGTTGGTGCTCAAAATGTGTATCCATAACTATCTTTAGGTGCATGACATGCTCGTCCTCTGAAGAAAAGTATATCGATATATCTTCAATGAAGACCACCACGAAGTGATCAAGGTAAGGATGGATGATACGGCTCCTGAGCCCCATGAACACTACTGTAGAATTGGTCACACTGAAGGGCATTTCCAAGAACTCATAATGTCCATACCGACATCTTAATGATATCTTCAATACATTCTCATTTTGTACTCTTAGCTGATGATAGCCTGATCTGAGGTCTATCTTCAAAACCCATCAAGCTACCTTCATCTATTCGAAGAGATCATCAATCCTCAGGAGTAGATACATGTTCTTCTCGACCACCTATTTATGGCACAAATAATCCAAAAAAAGTCTCATACACCCATATACCTTCTTGACGAACAAAATCAGGGATACCCATAGAGAAACACAGGGCCTTATGAACCCCTTCCTTTGAAAGTCCTCGAACAGTACCCACAACTCACGAAGCTCTGTGGGGGCCATCTGATATGCTAGCATAGATATCGATGCCATCCTAGGGCACAAGTCAATATAAAAGTCTACCAATCTATGAGGAGGTAGTCCTAGAACATAATTAAGAAAGAAATCAACAGACTAGTCTAACACTACATGATAACTCAGACTCCACATATCAACTACTCCAAGGGTAAGGCTAGCCAACTGATGAGTGATCGGCTACAACCTCCTTCGAGAGAGTCCATCCTATGCAGCAAAGGTTTCCTTTTCACCGTTGAAGGAAAACCTGATCCCATACTCCTGAACAGACCACACTTTGTGCCTAAAATAGTAAACCTCAGCATGGACAATGGACATCCATTCCATACCCAATATGATGTTGTAATGCCTCGACGCTACTACTAGGAGTTCCCAGCCAAGGATCTGACCTCCTAGAGTGATCTCACACTGTCTGCACCAGTGAGTAATTGTCAAATATTCTCCCATATAAGACTCTAATCACAAGGATAGGTCCAATGGCTCCATAGGAATAATCGATCCCCGAACAAGTGACATGGCAATAAAAGAGTGACTGACAACTGTGTCTATAAGAGCTACAACTAGGGTGTAATTGACATAGATCCTACCTCTAATATTCTCTGGAGCTCCGTGGTCATAGAAATATACTGCCTGAAGCTGAGCTCGCCCATGTCCACCTGCTCTATGTGGTTGGGGGTGGACCACCAGGGGGTGGTGGTGGTAGAACCTCAAACTATCACCCACCACTTACTACACGACCTGCTCCTCTACCACGTCCGTTGACCTACATACCCCTCGCTCGAACCTCAGTCGTTGCCTCGGTGGTCCCTCAGTCATATGATGATCGTCTATGTGGGGAGTTGGACAGTCGCGAGCCATGTGTCCCTATCCTCTACAAGAGTGTCAAGATTTAGTCCTTAGAAGACCTATTATGCCTCATGAGATCCGCACCTCCCACCCTACATCCTAAGAGCGTCCACCAGAATGTCTGGCCTGCTTGGACCTCTGTGTCATTTTATAATGCCTGCCGTAGATGACTCGGCTAACTATCATCTGGTGGTGGCTATCACCGTCAGTCCCCAATCACCTAAAAATATCTCCACCTATAATGCTCACTCGACCACTCCAGCCTGTGTCGGGATATTGAGTCATATCATCGACGCTTTGTTCTCCCACTGGAGACCTTGATAAATGGTCTGGGCCCTAAAAAATGGGTCATGTACCATGTAGGTGGAGTAGCGTGAGAGGTTACTGAATCTCACCGAGTACTAGGCCACTGATAGGATTCCCTGCTATAAGTGTAGTATCTCCTAGATACACAATGAGCTTAAAGTATCTGGTACGAACTCTACCCGGAAGAGGTTATCGAAGTCCAACTTGGATAGTGTTGCCTCCTCATACATCTAGAGCTTCAGAATCTAGCATCTCCCTATTGTTCCCTGGAAGAGGATAGTACCAAGGATCACAATCTGATCTGCTAGCATCTTAATTATGTGAAAAACCATGCCAAAATCTCTAGTTAGTCCTAAGATACTTGGGGATCTATCTTGCCTCGAAACCTCAGAGGGCTCTGTCTTTGGAATTTGTCCAATGCACTAAGTCGGTGTGCATGACCTACCAGTGGGGCTGGTGGAAAATGCTTCCCTCCACATGGTGGTGCTGCTGGTACACCACCTGAAGGTTCCAGCATTTTAATATTGCCCCACACCAAAGCCTCAACACTCGGTGGGCCATCATCTTTTAGTCTCTCTGGAATCATGGCTGGCTGTCTACGAAACAAAATTATGAAAAGAAATAGGTGTTCCATGGTCAAAATGTTATACCTGGTGAGATGACTCAAAAGAGATCAAAAGTAAAAATATTTCCAAAACACACGCAATCAGTGTTTTCATGTACCAAGTCAGAAATTTTAATTCACGTCCTAGTGCATGGATTCGTTGGTTGTCACTCCATCACTGGACTCCCCGAACTAAAAATCATACTCAAAGAAAAGAACACTATCGCTCCATTGGAACGATTAGAGTCCTAGTTCTTTGATAGAATAGAATCCTCTGATACCACTTTTTCATGACCTTCCCTTCGGGGCCTATGTCGTAACTACCCCAAGCCCGCCATCCATAGGCCAGGGGTTGGAAACTAGCAACAGAAAGTCATTTCCAAAAAAATGGGAAGTAATTGCCTCAGAACCTGTACACACACAAGCAGGGCACACTAAGAAATTGTAAAAAACAATATAAGAGTAAGGTGAAACCACAAATAAGTGTAATATTAAGTACTAAAAGTAATGGGGCCAGAATACCAACCCATCTAAAAAGATACAAATACAACAGAAAATAGAAAACATCTCCTGAGATCGTCCACAAAGGATCCTACATAAACAGTAAGTACAACACGTCTCCACATCACTCTATGTCAACCGGTCACCTCTGGGTTCCACATGGTCCTGGCTCTTATAATTTCAACTAAGCTGCTCTTTGTCTGCACATGACACAACAAGGTGATGGCGAAGACCGTATAGGGTTGAGTATAACAATACCCTGTAGGGACCATGAGACCCCCGAAGGTCTCTCAAAATTATACTAAGGAAAACTGTAAAGCATGATCTCAACCAGAAAGAACAAAGTGAAAGAATCATCTCAAATCAGATATAAATTACGTAAATAAGTACATATAATTAGTCATAAAGATAGATCATATTATTCTGTCAAGGGTTTTACTGCTGATGCACACAAGATCGCTGGGTGGTGATCCACATAGGATCTCTAGGTGCACATCCGCACAAGATCTATAGGTTTTGATCCACACATGATCACTAGGTGGTGATACACATAGGATTTATAGGTACAGATCTATACAGAATCTCAAGGTGCTAATCCACACATGATCTCTAGGTGCTAATCCACATAGGATTGCTACTCATTCTTCACGTCTCAGTTAGCTACTAGATTCCAATACATAGTACACTTGATTATGGGAGGATCCTCTCCTCAAGCCATCTGTTTTAATTCAACTGGAATGAAGTCTCAATAAATAGTAACCCAATGATCTGTCATGTCATAAGGGTTCTAACATAATAGATTTCACGTCAATCAGAGACACGGTCTGAGAGTTATAGTCATTTTAGTGCCGAGAGCCCGGTTGGATTCGGGTACAATCCAACCAGGCCATACTCCATCATTATCAAATCCACTAGTGTAGTATCTCAAAAGGTCCTTCTCATTACAAGGATTCTAGCTCCACAGATGGTTCATCAAATGGGCGTCTATTTTGTAAGAGGCAACCTTTTAAGAGAAATTGGGACAAAAAGGGTCTGGGTCCAGTCTGGCCGGCTTTGCCCGGGCCAACCCGACCCGATCCGGTTCCGGCCAACCCGACCCAATCTGGTTTCAACCCAGGTCCGACCGTGCCCAACCCAAACATGCGGGGCTGAGGACCGGCCCGTCCCAAACAAGTTGGGTCGTGCCGAGCTTGGCCCGCTGGGCAACGAACCAGCCTGAATCGCCGGTTAGGCAGTCACGAGGACCCTCCTTCCCGAATAGCTCATGATACATTCAACTCTTCTACTAGAGACTCCACATCATGATTTCTCGCAGTCCACATGACCTGTAGTGTGCGAGTCCCCCTATTCCGCGGCTTCGAAGATGTGACCTCCATCTGCAGCGCGTGATGGCGGGCCGCCCTTCAGCCAATGCGGCCTTTGAATGTCGGCCGACCCTGCTGGTCTGTCGTAGCATTGTGTAGCGAAACCCCCTATTGCGGCTGGTGAACGGCGGTCTCTCCCTTCACCCCCGGGTGCTAGTTGCTAGTACCTTTGCACCGGTGCCCCGCCAGTGGGTCTTTTGCGAGCCACCGAGTGAGATCCAGTGGTCCTTTTTCCCATCAAAAACACATACGGGCCTCCCGGGATGCGGCCAATGCTGCCTAGCTTCCAAGGTCATGTTTTCACTTTGTTTTCTGATTTCCCATGAATAATGAAACAAATATCAAAGTGGAAGAGGGTTTGGGCCTTTGTTCGTTTGTCCCGCATGCTCCACGTTGGCATCATAACAAGATTGAAGTTAATTTATCTTCAAACCCATAGAATTAGTCAAGAAAAAACCCCCTACATCTTGAACCATTGGATTATGTCGTGGTCCGAGAGGGAGAGGAGTCCTCATTCATTGAAGTCATCAGCATTTGTCGATCTAGGATCATTTCCGGCAACGACATTGTTCAAGCTTCTATTCTTCATTGGAAGTGTTGAGCGTCGGTGCTTTGTCAAAGTTATTCCACCAATCCTCCAACATATCCCCTTTTTAAATTATTTAAAAATATAAATGATTAATTAATGTGATCAGAAATCCTTTCAATTAATCGATCAATAATTGGTGTAATTAATGAAAATATTAATTAAACCAGGGGTGGTTACACATCCTTTGTATTACCGGGAATCTAATATCCTTTATTAATTTCTTGACCACCTCTATAGTCCCCACCACCGCCACCCCAAAAGTGGTAGGAAATTTAAAATAATTTTTTTATGTTATTTTATTATACTTACAAAAAGTTTGTAAAAATAACTTTTTCACTCTGCCTACTACAGTCAAAGTTAAGCCTTCCTTAAGCAAATATCGACGCTGCGAGTTCAACGGTGCCCTCAGATTTAAATTTTGAGCACCGGTTCAAAATTTAGAAATTCAAACTTGCATGTTTACTGAACGTAACTTAAAAAAAGTTTAAAATTATGTTCTGGGCAGACCGGGTATCGGAATCACATGACATCAATTTTCCCAGACTTTTATAAAACCCAAATAATTAAAAAAACTTAATATGGAATTTACAAGTCTTTTTTATCACTTCCTTGAATAAGAGTTTTATTTTAGAGGCAACACATCAAAGATTCATTATGGTTTGATCCTGGATATTCCACATAAGTGTTTCTATGGTTTTAATTCATTCCTATGATTCTTGTGGTTCTTAATTTCATAGTAATTCCATTTGAAATTATCTATGTCTGGGTTAATAATTTTGAAGAATAAATTAAATATTTTTTCTTAAAATTTTATTTGACATGGTCACTTTGACATTTATAATCATTCCTTTTTTTAAAATAAATTTTTTGTTATTATTGAATAGGTGGTACATGTTTGTGAAATTAAAATCATCATTTTGATGAAAATATGTTAATTATTTATGAATCTTGAGAATTCTTTAAAATATGTTATTTCCCATAAATTGTATTATTAGATTAATGTGGATGACAAAATGTGATTGCTTGATTTTAAAAGTTTTATAAAAATAAAATTTGAAAACATTAATGGTATTTTTTGTATTTTTCATGTCATTTTATAAATGTCTTTTTTGGGGGTTTGAATTTTTTTACAATAGAGGTGAGAAAATATAAAACCTTTGAAATGGATGGATTAGAGAGATTTTTTGAAAAATTTATAAAGCGTTGGTCTGCTTATTTGTATTTACATAAATTCCCATTAGGCATTCGATAATGTAAATGGTTTTGTCTTCAAAAATATTGGATAACCTCAAATGTATACTCTTCCTTGAAGAATATTTACTACTGCACATGATGAAGGGTGTTGAAAAAAGGGACATAAAAATTCAAGGATCCTAAGGGAGAGGGTGGGATATGAACTATATATGTGGTTTAATGATGATTGGGCTTAATGGTGTCATGATAGATCCAAGTTATGATCATTTTTATTTGTTATCTCACTCGCCAATTTGACTGGTAATAGGAATCCTAAATAGATTTTAGGGAACCCTAGATTTATGATATTATTTTTTAGACTAACACCCTTACTTTAATATCCCTAGAAAATGTATATTTAGGATTGGGATTTTCTCTGATGAGGTGGGTCTGCATGAAGTCAGTAATCTTGTGTATTTGATAGATTAACCATTTTCATGTAGTCAAACATGGGTTTTATTGTGTTTGGCCCACTCACTGATACATCTAGAACTATACCATGACACATGAAATCAAAGCATGACATTTAAAAAATGATATATGACTCTGATACTTTGATCATTAATTGGAATAAGAGTTTCTAATTTTGTCATCCTTTATCATATATTCTTGATAGTTATGATGTGATTTAATTTTCCTTGTATTTTCCTCAGTATATGAACTATTTTATTATACATGATTCTAATTCATAAATTTTTCATGAATTATTAACCTTCTATTGGGAAATTGTTTTCAAATATTTTATAAGAATGGGAATTTATTTGAAAAATGTTTTAGTATGGGATTATATTATGATTCATGAATGGGTTTTAAAAGGGAAAATTATTGTTTATGACTTTGTATTTCTAATTACTCTGTTTATGGATTATTTTACCTTTTAGAAAAATGTTTGGTTGAACTTATTTCTTTATAACATAAAAAATATATTTTATTATTATTGTTTTCAAACTATCATATCTAAATTTTTTATAGATAAATTGAAAAGAATCAATTTTTGTATCCTACAAGGCACTATAGCACACTCCTTGAATGAAATGTTCTTTCCTTAAAGATTTCATGCTTATATTATTTTGTCCCAATTTTTTCATTATCTTCCCTTTTTTCAATTATTGGTTGTCCAAGTGTAGGTGACTTGGGAAATGGGGGTGGTTCTGGACCTCCATGATATGGGTCACAATAGTTTTGTTGTTTTACTTTTGGATCTTGGATTTTTTTCTATCATATATTTTTATTTTCTAATTGAGGATGTACTATATTATTTATCCATTTATGTTTCTCTAAAGTTATTTGTTTTATATTTTAATTTTTTTGGATGAAATAATTAAAAACAGTTGTTTCTGAATGCCAAAGAATTTTTTTCCAGCCAATGTGGATCAGGAACACCCTTTTGACTACTGAATAAATGGTTTGTATGTCATCTCATAATGTATTTTTGGTTGGTTCATTTCAAATATTGAAACAAATCCAATTATTATTGATTTATAGTGGGTGGATCTTGAAATATAGATGTATGTGGAGAAATAAAGTCATTATTTAATTAATGTTTAATAATACATACTTATTAAGAATTCAGTGGAATGGAAGAATGATTTAGAACTACACAAGATGGTAAGGATTGTCTCAACGGTCTTCTATGAACGTGATGGAATTATAAGTCATAGAAAATGTATATATTTCCCATCATCATTAGAATTCAGTATAGAACTCATTGATGATGAGAATAACCCATCATTATCTATTCATCATAGAATCACAAAGTTTTACAGAGATCTCAAGGAAAATTTCTAGTCAGAAAGAATGAAAATCGTTATTATGGAGTATGTATCTCAATTCTTGGTATGTTAGAAATATAAGGTTGAACGTCATAAGAATAAGTAGATAAAACAACAATAACCCATAACATTATGTAAATGGGAAAAGATCACTAGGGATTCCATGATAATACTCCCCATGATATTTAAAGGCTATAACTCTATTTTTGTTATGGTTAGTCAACTTATGAAATAAAAAAATATTGATATTTGATAATATTTCTATCTTGATTAATATTTGAGGATATAAATTAAGGAAGAGGTGTGATTTTTTGGAGTACTAATCTCATTTTTTACTAATTGAGTTATTAGATATAATTAAAAGTTATTGAGATGTATTTATCAAGAATTGAATACATAGTTGAACTTCATTACTGACTACAATTATTAGAAACATTGTTATTCTGAGAGTACCATTTAAACAAAAAAATAAATATTGATATATTTTTAAGGGAATTAAAATGTGGTTCAGATCAACACATTCTAGAAGTCAAATTTTCTTAATAATATATCTTTTACCCAATTATTCATATGAAACAAAATGCATCCATATATAGAATGAGGTGTAGAACTACAAAATGATTGGTTGAATTTTTAGAACACAAGATAGTGGGACTTAATATAACTGAAAAAATATTATATATGGTTTCAGATGTTTAGTAACACATCATGGAAGATCATATTTTATAGAATGGTTTTTCTAAAAATAATTTATGATATATAGAGTTTAAATTTTATGAAATTGAATTTCTTCAAATATATATGTGGAATAAATTTATGCAATTTTTAAATAATGGGAATTTGATCCTTATATATATATATATTTCCCTTTTAGATTCTTGATTATATTAGTTGATTCCACCTAAAAAAAGTCAAGTATATTTTTATTTTAATTAAATAACTAATCCTCCAAATGTACAAAACTCATATGTTATACCACAAAATCATGATCTTTGTAATGAGGAATGACTAGTGGAGGTTTAAGATTGAATATATAAAGAGTTGTGGAACAAGATCACCCACCTAGTCAACATTTTATGGAAGAACCATATATTTGAGATAGTTATGTCAGAACCCAATTATATAATGGGGTGGAAGTATCCTTAATTTTTTCCATCAGTGTAATATAATTTAAAAGGAAAAAATCCTATGAGGGGTGGAATATAACACCCCATGATTTTAGAATTTATTGTCCTTCAAAATAAATTTTTTCATTTTTTATATCTTTCAATTCATGATACACCAAAAAAATTAAAATTTACTTATTAAAATAAATAATAAAATAAATTAAAAGATAGTTAAATGAAACATAATAAGAAAATAAATAATTTTTTAAAATTGGTAGAATTTAATTTTTCTTTGGAAAATATCATTGATTTTTAAGGAAATGTATTGATAAAAAATTTATTTTTATAAAATTAATACTTTTGAGGAATTTTATTAATAAAATTTATCGATAAAATAAAAAAATAATTAAATATAGTCATAAAATAAATAATATTATTAATCTTCTATAAATTATATTTATTTAATTACTCGTGTCTAAAATAAAAAGTTTTGTTTACTGAAATCATTTTTATTATCTATTGTATGTATTATTTAAATGATAGATTTTAATTTTTTTTAATTGAGGTTTAACAAAATGAACTTAATTTTATTATTAATCATCAAAAAATTAGTTTATGGTGAATTTTAGGGATTTTTTTAAATTTTTTATTTTTAGGTAAATAGGGGAAACACCTTTTTTACAAAAAAAATATGTTTTATAAAATAATTATGATGTATTACTTAGTTAAAAATATACCAAACATTTGGGTTGAAAAAATATATATTGAGGGTATGAAATAAATCATTTAAAACTATTATGTTGAATTTTAAACCCACTATTGACCTTTGGGAACAAATGTAAAATTTTATTCTATTAAAAAAAATTAGTCTTTTTTCATTAATTAAGTATTCATAGTGTACCATTCGATTTTTTATTTCACTAAATTTAATAAAATAAATTTTTTAATATATATTCAATTAAATTTCATGGGGATCAATATTATACATGATATTGTGATAAATTTATTATTATGTTTAAAAATTCATTTTATTAAAAACTGTTATTCATTGCGTTTTGTGTACTTTAATTAAAAGTATTTTTTGCAACATCTAGAAATAGAATCTTGTAAAATATATTCTATATTTGGAATAATAATATCTATTTTTTAAGAGTTCAATTTTATCATTAATTAAAATTAATAAGTCAATGTGGTTAAAAGTTGGTCACCTATGTAATAGTTGGATTGGGATAAAAGGATTAAAATAAAGGGTAAGGGCTTCAAAATATCATTAAACCTTTTCATTAATTTTATTAGATGAGTGTATTTCTACCAAAATAACTTTATCTTATAATCTTGTCTAATTTCATTTCTTTTACAATTAAAATTTCTTTATATTATTATAATGTAAAATGTATTAACATGGTTTCCACTCCCCTGACTTATAAAAGGACACATTCTACCCTCACTTATTCACATAGTTTGATCACCTTAGATCAAAATAATCTAACTAAATCACTTCCCAGATATCATATATATTTCCTAGATGTTATATTCCCAACAAAAGACTAATCCATGAAGTATTAGGGGAATTATTTTACATTTAACCTTAACTTAGGGAATGATTTTATATTTTTATTTTTATTCCAAAAAAATGACTTATGATTTTTATGTGCACTCAGGGATAGTGATTGTTTATTAAGGATTTTTCATTTTTATGAATCATATATTTTGTTTTGTAAAAACCTTATTCTGGGACTCATGATTTATGGTCTGTGATTTGTTTGGTATGTTTCCACATGTTATAAAAATACATGCCTTCCGTCTTGCTTATATTATACAAACTTATGATCTTTAATTATTATCTCTCATTTTTACCCTTATTATACATCTTAGCTCACTGTTTCTTGTATTTTCATTTCCTTAGGTTATGAAGAAATTAATTTATTATCATATTTATAACACTTTTTAATTGTGATAAAAAAGATTGGAGATAGGTTTAATGTATTTTATATAATAATTTGATTATGTATCTAATATGAAATGAAAACAATCCTTTACAGTAATGGGGTGTGTTCAACTTTGAGGTGTATTAAATATTCCAAAGAAGTAATATAATATTTTTATAAATGACTATCATGATACCTTATATACCATGAAATATATAGAACCTAATGTATTTAATTAAATGGAATTGAAAGAATGATATGAAGTCTCCCTTGGAATAGGTTCTGTAATACCCCAAAATTTGAAAAGAACAACAGTTTATTCAATAGTATTTATAGTATGCTGCCCCATGAATAAAAAAGAATATAATACCCTGATAATTTCTGACATATTTATTATTAAATATATTCAATATCATTAATATAATTACTTACATTAAAATCTATGTTTATCTTACTTTAATTTAAACTATGAGTTTTTTTAATAGATTGCATTTCACTTAAGACTAATTTTTACTGAACAACAATAATAATAATATTTAATATGATAGTTATCACTTAGAAGTTGCAATGAAGGGTATGAATAGTATTTAATAAATTATTTAAATATATATATTACACATTTATATAATTTATCTATTTATTATTAATTGAAAAAGAATATTTTATAAGAAAAAAAATATTTTTTTGAAAAATGACATTTTTCTAAAAAACTGTTTAGTCGCACATTGCGCACATAATTTTTAATTTAATTTTACATCTTTTAGAAAAATTATTTGATAAAATAAAATTAAATTTTTAAATATGAATAACAAAATTTTCTCACAGTGAATTTACAGATTTTTTAAATGAAGTTTAATTTTGTGATGAATAGTGAAACATATTGAATTTTAATTGAAATCTTCCATTTCATTTAAATAATTTATCATGGTAAATTATATTTTAAATAGGATTTAAAGTAACATTAGATAAATTATATATAAATTACTCCAATTTATGTCATTTTAATATATTTCATTTTTAGTTTTGATATAAAAACATTGTAAACTCTGGAACAATTTCACTTTAAAACATGCTTTTTTGTCGCGTTTCGGGGACTGATTTTAAAATATGTTCTGCCACTTCTGTGAGTTGAATTTTAAATAATAGATTAAATAATTTTAATTTTAATTATTTATATTATATTATCTTATTTATTAAGTTTGTACCATAATTATTATTGAAAAGAGTTAAAATTTATTGTTGTGATTAATGATAAAATAGGGTTTTGGCGCATTAAATGTATTTTTATTAAAATAAATTTTACACACACATTGGATTTAAATTTAATTAATTAGGATTAATATTTATAATCAGTATATATAAATAATTTCAATTAAATGAATTTTAGTTGTAGTATCAAATGAAAATTACATTGGTATATAAAAAGATACAAGTTACCGTGGTAAAAACTAAAAGGATAAAATTGAGTAAACCTAAAGACTAAGAAATAATATGATAAAAATGTGTTTATTTTTCTATATTTTAGTTTTTTATCAACCAAAGAAATCCTCCCCTCCATTATTTTTCAATTTTGGTGGCACATGAGGTAAGGGAGACCTCCCGATAGTAGATAATTTTGGGTATTTAAAGAATGTAACTCCTCCTCAACTATAAATGGGCACTCACTCTCCTCCATTTTTCACAAATTCAAAATAATTTTGTTTAGACAATAAATTTGAAAAATAAATTCCAAATTCCCTACCCTCAAACTATAATCTTTATTTTGAGCATAAATCTAACAGAGGGAGGATTTATTTCAATCCTAAAGAAGATACCAAAAGAAGTACAAATGTTCTTCAATGCGAGTATTTATATTATTTCCTCCAAAACCTCCAAAAAATATTATTAACACATTATGATATAAAAATATTAGTTTAATCCCTACATTAGGATGATTTAATAATATGTTAATGACCAAAAATCATCCTCATTTCCATAAAATAGGTTACAAAAGTCATCATTCATCTGTATAGTGGACTACCATGTTGCGAACTGATGTTATTAATTTTTCCATTACCACCTTCAAGGTTGGGTATTGTTATGTAAAATAGTATATATATTAAGTTTATAACAAAATTATTTATTTTTAGTCTGTATATCATATATAACTAATTCCATTCCATTCCGTAGGAGACATGATTATGTTGCTTGTGTGTATAGTGGACTACCGCCTCACGAAGCGATATTATTCATCTTTCACCAACCCTTTACATAGAATATGATAAGAAATTATGTTAATAATTATTTTATATATATATATTAAATAGTTTGTTATTAATTATATACTAATAATTCTTTAATGATAATATATCTTATTATTTTTTTTACACATAAAGATGATTACATCTACTTGTCGACTACATTCTTCATGATGCGATGAAAATCTCTTTTTATCACCATACCCCATGGACGATATATATATATGTTTGTGTGTGTGTGTGTGTATTTATAGAAATACAATATTATATTTAATATTATGAAAATTATTTAATGGTAATATATTAATTACCCTTTCAGTGTTATAATTTCTGAATAATGGAAATGCTACTCATGTGTACATACGATGTGCCATATCCATGATCCTAACATACTTTAATTATCAATTTAAGATCCTATATTTTCAGGTATTTTTTGTTGAAGTTCTGGTTTAATTTTATTATCTTCGTATAAATAACTTTTTTCTAATTTCATGAGAAGGATAAGGGGGTTTCATGGTAGTTCAGGACATAAAATAGAAGGAAAAAGAAGCTTTCTAGGCATGTTTTACATAATGTGCTTGTTTAGTGAAAACAAGGTTAGGTGAGGGAAAACACATTAGATTTAAGACAATGTTATATATAATGGTTGGATCATGATATATAAACCCTGTGGATATTCCTAGGTAACAATGTGGTCCCTATTTCCACTAGACAGTTTGTTGTGAAAGTTTTTTTGCATTGTTTGGAAAGCCGTGCGAGTAAACCGTGAACCCCTCTAAATTTTATAATAAATTATTGGATTTAAATTGTATGATTTAGAAATTTCACCTAATGTTTCTATAATTTCTCCTCCTCTAATCCCTAGGGATGAACCCTAGCAACCCAAGTTTCTAAGAAGTTATTATCCATCAATCTTAAGTCGTTTAGAGCATCGTTCATTGAGGATTGAAGCTTCAGGTGAGTATAAAACCTCTATTGAATTCCTTTTTAGGTTTAGGTTTTTTATCTCCCACTTATCTTCATCTGAAGCCCTAAAAAATATTTTATGTAGAGTTATTTAGGTTTAGGGTTCAAATGGTGTTTGAATTAGGATATAAGGCTAAGATTAAGACTATGTTCATCAACAAATTTGAGGCAAGTGGTGTACAATTTATATCCCATAGTTTCTTTAGAGATTTGTGAATGTTCGGTCTATTTATTGGTTATGTATTGTGTTTTTCTTGATCCCTTGGGAGAATTTTGGTGAAATGGATGTGTAAATGATTAATATAAACCCTTATGGTTCCTATAAAATGCATCGAGGATGATTTGACTGATTTAGGGCCACCCATGGGGTGTAACGATATTCCTAAACATAATAATTTTTTAAGTAAATGGTCACTTTGTGACAATTTAGAGCCCTTTTTTAGTATGTTGATATTTTTAATGGAATTGGAAATGTAATATTGGTACTGTGTCTATATTTGGTAATGTCTTAATGGGTTGTTTGGCATGACACATAAATGGGTTAATTGGGTTAAATGATATCGTGACAGAGGGCATACGAATAATGATAGATATTCTTAAGAGAGTTACTGCATATGAAATAATGAATATGTTAAATTTATAAGGGTATATGAAATGGGAAAATGTTAAATGATATTTCATAAGGGAATTAATGAATATGTGAAATGGGTTGATATAAGGTAATTATTGAATATGATTAGTGAGGTGGGCATTAGAATTGGAGTTTGGATTAATGGTCTAAGTAATGAATTGTAAAATGTGTAATTGGGTTATTGAATAATATTAATTACCATGTTGACTATTTTAGATTACTATTTTTAGATGTATTGGTTTTGGTTGGTTGTGATATGGTTTATGTGTGGTAAATGGATGAATAAGCATGTAGACATGGATTCAGGTTCGAGATAAAGGAATGAGGCCCCTTCTATAGGTCAAGTTGGATAGATTATATAACTACATCCACAATGAACAAGTTAGTGAATATGATGAAGCTATATTCCTCTAATGGATGAATTCCACTTAGACTGAGGCTTCAAGCTGAGGACATTGTGATGTTGTAATGTATTATCCCCCATTAGATATGGAATTGAATTATTTCCTTATGAAAAATGATGAATGCATTGAATAATTGTTTCAATACTATAATTTCTTTACCAATGAATTAAATGTTACTGATGAACTAATTAATGAATAAGATAAAAATGAGGAATTTGATTAATATTAATAGTAGTTAATGTAAAGGTTATTATATAATAGAACCCAAACCATATTATATTTAATTTTTATTTATTTAATTCTTTCACGCACTATCCATTTAGATAGAATAATTTGTAGACAACATTGGTGGTGGCCTACTGATTTGTACTCACACCTTGATCAGGCATCCATTGGGTAAACCATAGATTTCATGCTTTTATGTTTGGAAAGGGACAAGCTCCATTGCAAGGGAGTTTATTGATGCTTTAGTGGTACATGAATGAGGTTCCAAACATGGTTTTATGACTGTTTATGGGATTCCACTACTTGTATTTATATTGTTTTATGGTTAACTTAGAACTGTAGTATGCCAAGAAATATTTACTGTTGGTTGTGGTATGTGCCCAATTTTGGGAGATTTTTAGTTATTCATGTTCATTGGTTATTCTATATTGTTTCTAATATTCTATTTATTTTATGATATGGATTACTCTGGTCAATAGGGTATAGTATCTACACATAACTTTTATACCCCCACTAGTAGTCAAAAACTTATTCTGTATGGGGTGGAATTCTTGAGGTCATGTGATGACATGAATCAAGGCACCAGTTTAGTGGCTCCCATGTCAAGAATTTTACAATATTGTATCAAAGGACATTTTTTTTGAATTACTATATTTGGTGGTAGATAGGAGGTTTTAAAGTGTTCGAGCCTTGGTAATGAACTCATTCTTAGGAGTAGTTATCCATTTTCTGATGGAAACCCAAAGTCACCTGTGGTGGGAATTTTTATTCTTGTTTTTTTCTGTTACATTTGATAATATTTCACAATTGGGTGATGGACTTGTTGGGTGATGTTACCATTTTATGATATTTTTCCCATTATGAGAATTGAACAAGGTTATGAATTCATGCATCATTCTATGTAGCTAAGTATATAAGTGACATAAATCATGATTGGCACACACACATGATGGTTGTGTGGGACATAAATGGTATGATGCATTTTATATTATTGAAATTGGTTAAAACAGTGACTAATGAAATGATTAAAATGGGTCAAAAAGGATGTGTAAATTTAAGTAATAATTAAAAAAAATTTACTAACAAGGTATTGTAAGTGAATTTAAATATTTTTGAACCATGTTTTGATATAGAAATTATTATGAAATTATGTATAAGGTAAGTCTTGTAACCGTGAAAGATAGTTTCCCTATCTTAACCATGGCCCTCAGTAGGGATGGTCAAAGGCCGTGTTCCAAGTATAATAGGACCCTTTTGGAAAGTGAATGTGAAAGGGGTTTTATATGGATAGCGATGAGACATCCTTTCTATTTTTGGGAAGATTTATAGTTTGTGTTCCAAATATCGTGTTTGGAATTTTTGAGAAATTCCCCCTTGACGATGTGTGTTGATTGGGTGACCAAAAGATGTAGATGAGAAATCACCCCTAGTAGTAGAGAAAAAAGATATAGTGTTCCAAGAAATGTAGAAGATAAGTTCTGTGAAAATATTTATTATTTTACGAAAATGATGGAACACAAAACATGTAGTATTTCACCAAGTATGGATTAGTTGAATAGGGAGTTTTAGCTATAGAACCCTCCGACCATTACTAGAGAGGGTGGGACCAAGGTAGGATATTTATTAACAGATTATATCCTTACAAATCATAATCATCTAGAGACTTATTTTGAGAGGTGATTCAAGATATAGGCCTATTTGTTATGAGGCCAGGCAAAGTGATTGTGGGACATTATGATTCAGATAGAGAAGGCATAAGGAATGGTGTGGAAGGGTTTTTAGAAAAATATTCTAGTATACTACTACATAGAGACTTAGAGGTTGGATAAGGCTATGGAGTTTATATGTTTTACCTAGTGGGTTGTGTCATTGATGGATTATTCTTATCATTTAACTGACATTCACCACATACTTTCGATGTTGGTAGGGGATGAGGTGACTATGAAGAAATGATTCTAGGATGGGATTATGAATGAGGTGAGGTCCCAGGTGAATACCTTCTGTATGAAAAGGTTTGAAGATGCATTGGACTAGGACCTTATCTCATAAGGGATACTAATGGGAGATTTAGGTGGTGGACTTCTAGTGCCATCTTGGCAAACAAGTTGTGTAGCTTCCAAGAGCAAGAAGCACCATTTTAGGAATTTCCAACAGGGGAAAGTGTACATAGTAGTAATAATAGAGGGAAAGTATCTCATCATGGTGAATAGGTGTTCTATTATTAGTTTGGAAGGCCGAGGACATGCGTTGTCAGTATCCCTAACTACCCATCAATTCCAGTTGTGTGGAAAGTTGGGAAATATATAGAGGTTCTGTAAGAACCCAAAAAATATGGGAATTGATTGAGGTGAAAGGTAAATTCCAAGTGTGGAAAGGGAGTCAGTCACTCTATATCATGCAGGCATTTAGAGCTCCACAGGTCATACCAATAGGGGTGGTGTAAGTGGAACTCCATGGCAAGATCATTCATTCCAGAAGGGTAGAACATTTCATGGTACTTAGTCTAGAACCTAGGGTAGTGGGGATGGTCATGTTCATGAAGATTATTCAAAACATAGAGGTGGTGTGGTTGTACTATCGACCATTTGAGGTATAATTCTTGTAGATTCAATTCTTTCTAGTGCATTATTCATCGCAAATGTTACTCATTCTTTTATTTCACCACAGATAGTAGTTGTGTTGGGTCTAACTGTGGAAAGTGTAAGTTGGGTTATGTCAACAGATTCTCCATTGGGGGTGCGATTTGAGATTACCAGACATTGTAAGGTTTTTCCTTTAGAGGTTGGTGGATTTTATTTTCTATTGAACCTAGCTTTCCTTGAAATATCAGGTGTTGACTGAATTTGAGGTATGGATTGGCTGGTGTTGTATTCAGCTTGTATCGATTATTACCAAGGTCGAGTAACATTCACGTATCTCAATGAATACACTAATGTCATTCACGGTGATTGGTAAATTCGAGCATGTCATGCAGGTCAAGTTTTCGAACATTTGGGAGACTCACAACCCAAGTGGCTTGTCCTGTGCTAGATGAAGGAGGAAGGGAGCCACCAATATTCCTTCCCACTGTGGATAAATTTATAGATGTTCTTTCTAAGGATTTCTCAGGGCTACAACCAAAGAGATATTTTGAGATTAAAATAAAGCTGATTTCATGGGAAGAACTAGTTTCCATTATTCTATAATGAATGTCCTTGAAATAACTACAATAACTTAAGGTTAAATTATTTTGAGTTGGAGTGAAATGTGTACATCTATTATAGTACGTCACCTTCGGGGTCTCCCATGCTATTTACCATGAATGTATAAATATTTTTGAGATTATGTTTCAACTATAATATTTTGAATTAGATGACAGTTAAGAACTGATACCCACTTACCAGAATTGATGACCTATTTGACTAGATTTGGGGTGCCTCAGTGTTATCCAAATCGATTTGATATTGGGATACCATTAGTTGAGGTTTATACCTTCTAAAATACCATATACATATTTCTAGAGTAGTTATAGGTCGTATGTGTTTTTGGTTATTCCCTTCATGTTTCCCAATGCACCATATTTGTTCATGGATTTAATGAACCAAATATACAACCCATACCAAGATCAATTCGTGGTTGTATTTATTGATGACATCTTGGTGTACTCATGAATTATTGATGATCATGCTAAACATATTGAAATAATCCTAAGGACACTAAGTGAGAATATGATTTACTCTAAGAAATTAAAATGCCATTTTTTGATTGATAAAGTGCATTTCTTGGGTCACAACATTTTCGATTCAGGGGTGTTGGTAGATCCAACGAAGTGAAGGGGGTGGTGTCTTGGGATCATCCCAAGAATGTTTTAGATGTTAGGATTTTTATGGTATTTTATGGTTATTACCAAAGGTTAATTTGGGTTTTATAATATTTTGTAGTGCCACTATCAGTCTTAATAATAAAGGAGTTAAGATTGAGTGGTTAGAGAAATGTGAGAATGATTTTCTCGAGTTGAGGAATTGAATCACTACAACACTGATTATGATCTTACCCGAACATGGTAAGAAGTACTAATTTTTCTATGATGCATCCAGTGTTGTAATTGGGACAGTGTTGATGAAATATGATCAGTTTGTAGATTATGGGTCAATATAGTTGAGGCCTCATGAAATAAATTACCCTTATCATAATATTAAGCTAACTGTTATGGTTTATGCCTTAATGTGTTTGAGGAATTATTTATTAGGAGAGTGGTTCATGATTTTTAATGTTCATAAATGTCTTAAGTACATCTTCTCTTATCATAATTATAATCTTTTTTAGTTAATGTGGTTGGATTACCTATAATCCTTTGATTTTGAGTTGATTTACACATCAATAAAAGAAAATTGTTTTATTGATGCTCTGATCTGCAAGACTCTGAAACCGGTGGTTTAGGATTCTAATTCCAAGTGAAGGGTGATGAAATTTTTCACTAAGATACCCCTGGAGGTGTAGGTTGAGAATGGAAAAATTACCCATGCATCTATAGTAGTTGATTCTATGATTTTGATCTTGGTTAATGAGAGTTAGTTAGAGTATCTAGAGTGTTTATCTATGAAAGAAATTCATAAACGTGGGGAGTCAATTTCTAGTTGGGCTATTGGTGATGATGAAATTTATAGTTTTTTTTTGTGGTTGTGTGGTTGTTCCAGTGTGAATGAAGTAAGCGTTAATTCATGAGTTCTATGCATTGAAGTGGGAAGTGAATTATTATTTGACTAAGATGTATCTTGAACTTCATAAGCAGTATTTGTGGTTGATAATGAAGAAAGATATTGTGGGTTTTGTGGCATGATTCCTTAGCAATCAATATGTGTAAGATGAGCATCTATGCCTAGGTGTTTGTTTATAATCATTTCCCATTCCGTAGTGGAAGTGAAAGGATGTAATGATGTAATTCCTAGCAAGTCATCCAAAGAAACCTCAGAAGAATGATGTGGGTTGGGTGGTTATTGATTGGATGAATAAGGATTCCCATTTATTTATGATCGCCAAGACAAAAAACATTGATAAGGTGGGTGAGTTATATGATTGAGAGATAGGGTGGGTAAATAGTGTTCTTATAACCATAGTTTCATATCCTGGCATGCATTTCACATCACACTTTTAGAAGGTATTACAGAATGTTCTTCGTACCCAAGTGTTTTTTATTTAATCTTATCACCCAAAAATTGATGGCAAATCAAATCAAACAATTCAAGTGTTGGAGGATATGTTGAGAGCATGTGTCCTAGATTTCAGTGGTTTATAGGGAAATGTTTTATCACTTTTTCAGTTTTCCTCCAACGAAAATTTCTAGGATTTGATTCATATAGAACCTTTTGCGGTACTATATGGGAGACCATACAGATCTTCATTATATTGGTTAGAAGCTGGGTAGTTTGAGCTGTTGGGACCAAGTCTCATATAGGAGATGTCATAAATGGATTTATTCATTTAGATGTTCATGACAATGACAGAGGGTAGGCAGATGTATTGGCGTCATCTACCTCTTGAGTTTATGGTGTGTGATAATGTGTTTCTTAGAGTTTTTCCAATGTTGTGTCACTTTCAAATTTGAATATAGGTAAGATAAAAAATAGGTTAGTGGGACTATTTGAGATCAAAAAGAGGATTAGACTAGTGGAATATTGATCTAATCTTCCATAGTGGTATAATGGAATGCATGATTTTTTTCTTGTCGAGAAACACTAGTAGTACCAACTAGATCCATCACATTTGATAAATGTTGGGGATGTGGGCATTGAGGCTAATGCGAACTTTATGGAGCATTTGGTTTTTCTTGTAGATCACAGTGAGAAAGTGTTTTAGGGAAAGGTTGTGTCCTTAGTTTTAGATTTATGTAATTATAGAAAAGATTAAGAAGAAACATGATAGCGAGAGTAGGATGTGCGGGCCTAGTGGGTCAATCCCCTTTTTTTGAAATTCAATAATTCATTGAAACAGAGCTTGACAATGATCTATTATAAGGTGGGGATGATGTAATTTCCTAGTTTTTTTAAGGTGTGTTTTCATTTAAATTTTGGTTTAAGCCTCTTTTATTTGGATAAATAATTTTTTTCTAATGTCATGAGATGGAATGGGGGTATCCTGGTGGTTCTGGACATGAAAGAGAAGGAAAAACTTGAATTTTTAATATGCAACATGGTTAGAGCACGATTAGTGAGAATTGGGAAAGGGGAGGGAAAACCAATGCAATTTAACATAGTGTCTTATCACACAATTGGATCATAGTTTGTAAACTGTGAATATCTTCCTAGGTAATCATGTTACTTGATTTTCCTCTAGATAGTGGATTGTGTGTAGTTTGTGTATGGTTAGGAAAATAATGTGGGTAAACCGTACGCCCCTATAAAAGCTAAAACATTACAAAAATTCCATTATTGGATTTAATAACCTCACATGATTTTACTACTATTTCTCCTCATATATGACCTAGTGATGAACCCCCAATACCCAATCTTCCATGAGGCGATTATCCTCGATCCTATGTTGTTTGGAGCATAGTTGGTTACAGATCTAAGCTCCAAGTGAGTATAATCCCTCCATTTCTTCACTTTTTGGTTTAGGGTTCGCATCTCCCACTTATCTATATCCAAATCTCTAAATCATTTTTTCTAGTGAGATATAGATTGGGGATTCCAAGGGTGGTTGAATTGTGATCTATGGCTGTGATTAAGACTATATTCCTCACCAGATTTGAGGTTGGTGGTCTAGAAGTTATATCCCATAGATAGGTTGTTTATTTTTGCATGTTCATCCTAGTTATTGGTTATCTGTTGTGGTTATCTTGATGCCTTTGGAGAGGTTTGGTAAAATGGATGTCAAAATGATGAATAGAAACGATCATGGTTCCCATGGTTTTATCAATGATGATTTGAATGATTTAGGGCCACCCATGGGGTGAACCGATATTCTCGGGCCTAGAAATTTGTTATGTAAGTGGAAGGTAATTATGTTATAATAAAGATCCATTGTTGAGTATGTTGATATATTAAATGGAAGTGAAAATAGAATATTGGAATCATTTTTAAATTTGGTAATGGCTTATGGGTTTGTTTTGAATGGCAAAGAAATGGGTTAGTTGGGTTAAATGAGACCATGAAATATGGCCTATTAATTATGTTAGAAATTTCTAAGATATTTAGTGCATATGGAATGGATAATTTGTTAAATTAGTAATGGTTTGTGAAATGGGAAATATGTTTAATGGGGTTTCATTATGGAATTGATGAATTAGTGAAATGGGTTGATATAATGTAATTATTAAATACGATTAGTGAGATAGGAAGGAGAATGGGAGTTGGGCTAAATGGGATATGAAATGTAAATGGGAAATTTGTTAATGGGTTATGGGTTGATATTAATTCCCACAATGAATGTTATGGATTATGATTGTTATATGTATTATTTGTGGAAGTTTTTGAAATAATTTTTTTGGGGTGAATGGGTGAATAAGCATGTTAAAATGGCATGCGGTGTGGGATAAAGGATTGAGGCTCCCCCATGGGTTGAGTGGGACTGATTCTATAACTCAACCCACAATGCATGAGTTTGGGAAGAGAAAAACCTCTATTCACATAACATATACATTCCACCAAGACCAAGACATCGAGATGAGTACATTATTATGTTGTGATGTATTACCCATAGTGAGAAATGGGCTTGAATTATTCCCCTTAATAAAAATGATTAATGAATTGAATCATTGTGTGAATTTTGTAAATGTCTAACCTATGGATTACATGTTGATGATGAATTATGAAATGAAGAAGATGAAAATGATGATTTTTTAAAGGTAGTAATATTTAATGTAAAGGTTGTTAGGTAATGGAACCCTAATATTATTATATTTAATTTTCATTTATTTAATACTTCAATGAACTAACTATTTAGACATGATATTTTGTAGACACTGTTGGTGGTGGCATACTGAGTTGTACTCACACTCTGCTCATGTAACACCCCGACCTCTCTAGGATAAAGCTAGTGCATTACTTGTGATATTGGCATGGTTATAAGGAATGAAAATCATAAAGGAACGATTATTTTAGTAGTCTTTAAGAAACTAGATACATAGATGTTACTCAAATTACATTGGAAAAGTTTACAAAATACAACACATAATGAAAACTAAAAACTCAAACAACATGAACTTAATAAAAGACCTTCTCTTCATCACCTGATGAAGGTAAAAACTGAAAGGGGTGAGCTAAAATGATCAGTAAGGGTTACAAAAATAGGAATCATGAGTACAATAAAAAGTGAATCATAATCAATCTTACATAATCAATATGGCATAGTGAATAAATGAACAACTAATGCCATTACTAAACTGAGAATGAAACTGCATCTATAGATTTTGTCATATTGAAAACCTAATGTATAATAATAATAACTAATAATGAATAAAGGTAATTATTTTTAATTGGATGTCATGTATCTGGCACATGAAACCATAATACTATAAAAATGATATAGTTCTATGGGTAGAAACCCTTCTGATTTTTGGAAACAAACTTGAAGGGTTTGTCGCCAAACTGTTTTGTCTCATGAGCCCACCGATGCATCGAGGGGCTATATCGTGCCCCACCCGCCACTTAATTTCTAAATTATTCTTTATAAATTTATTCAATACAATTGCAATATTCCTTTTCAATATCCTTATAGAGTAGAGTATATAGATTCATCAATATTTCCATAACTAATATATCTTTCCAAATAAACACCATATGTAAAATGGGATATGGTTTAGACAAAAAACATATCCATGACATGAGATTATGGATATATAATATAAATATAATTTCAAATGAAAAGTGATCTCAAATGGGAAGTAGGTACACCATATAAGGATTATTTGGTGCACAATACAAAGATAGTCACAACGAAAACGACAGCTGAGACAAATTCCCTTACCATAATGTAATCGGTCGAACTGTACGACCAGAACATAATAACCATCAAGTGAATCATTGAATAACATGAATATAAACATAATAATGTTATTATATATCAAATGTAAGTACACATATACCAAATATAAGGAATAATTGTTGAACAATGGAAATCTCAAAGAAATTAAAGTGAGATGAGAAACCCCTTTCATTTTTCTCTAGTGTGTTCTTGATTGTTCTTAATGACCTGAATAATAAAATTTAGATTAATTAAGTAATAATTCCAGAATAAACATGTAATTTATGTGATATAACCTTATTAAGTTCATTAATTTCTTTTTTCATGGGTTTAAGAGATTAAATCTTACTGATTTGGAAGCATTTTCTTACATGGTTTCATGATATGTTTACTTGTATTTCATGAATGGAAGTTGGTTTGAAATATGGTTAAACATCCAGAATTGTTAATATACATTATTAGTGACATTTAAATAGATATAAATGATATCATAATGATTCTGGTTATATACCATGAGGATGACTCATTCGATGAGTTAAAAATAAACGCTAGAATTTGGCTTGGCAGTTTTGTGCTCAATAAACTTATTTCGTGTTATTATTACATATTATGTAAGTATAAAGATTAATCAAGATAAAATAAATATTTTATGACCTGGTTCGACCATAAATATGGTTTCATGACCAGTAATGAATGAAATATCGAAGAACAACAATTCGTCGTCCACAAATGTTATATATTGGAACCTCATGGACGTTGATTTCGTTTATAAAAATAAAAGGGAGGGAGTAAGAATATTGATGATGGGTCTTCCATTCACATGATATAAATAAATTATTTAGATGATACTGGAGTTATCATGATCATTTGGTCAGAGGTGGTGAGGAGAGGATAAAAAATGAAGATAAATTCAAATGAAACTAAAAGAAATAGAAAAGTGGTTTACCTCTTGAAATGACTTCTTCGAGAACCTCCTTAGGGGAAGGGATTTTGGTATTTTGGAAATACTAAGAGCTTCCTGGTCGTGGGGAATGCCTAGGGGAGGGTAATTAGGCAGAAATTTGAGGAGCATCAAGGCTTAGAGAAGTTAATAGAAGAGGTAGTGGTGAGGGGTTTTATAGTGGAGGAGAGGGGTAAATTTTAAATATTTAATTTTATTTTTTTATTATTTCAATCAAGACAACCAATAGTATTTTTCATGTGACCCCTAATAGTAATAAGATCATGTGAGTTTGAATAAAGTGGCCTTAAATCACTTATGATGTCATAAATAGTGTATTTAACTGATAAATTGAATATACGGTATTTTACCGTATTTCACTATTCATAAAAAATTCAAGAATTTCAGAAAAATCCAAAAAATTCACCCCTACCATTTTTCGACGTGTAGATTTCAAAAGTGAAATCCATTTTTCAAAAATAAATTTCTAAATATTATTAATTTAATTTTTAAATAAGGTCATAGTTAATTCGAAAAATAACAATCTTGAAGTCCTGTTAGTTTTATGTGACATTGAAAGATTAATTAAGATCCCATTATCATATTGCCTTAAGAAAATAAAATAATATCATTATTTAATATTCAAGGGTCATATTACTATTCATATTACTATTCATAAGGGTATGGTTCTATTCACCAAACATCAAGTTTGTTCTATCCGACTCCAAATGACTTACTGAACACAACTCCTGATAACCATTTCTTGAAATTCAAAACATAGAAGAGGAAAAATTCCATTCTATATTTATTTTCAAAACCTTAGGGTGTTACATTCTCCCCTCCTTACAACAATTTCATCCTCGAAATTCACAGAATATTACCTAAAAAGAGTTGGGTATGTCTTTAACATATGTTCCTCAGGCTCCCATGTTGCTCCCTCCACCTTATAGTTCCTCCATAGAACCTTCACCAGACGAGTCGTTAGATTTCTCAATTCTTGTTCTCTAGTATCAAGAATCTCGATAGGCTCTTCACAGTAAGATAGATCGGGCTCAAGTTCCAATTCTTCATAAGTGAGTACATGTGTTGGGTCTGGCATGTACTTTCTTAACATTGACACGTGGAACACATTTTGAACCTTCGAGAGACTTGGCGGCATTGCCAAACGGTAAGCTACGGCTCCAATTTGGTCCAGAATTTCAAAAGGTGCGATGTACCTGGGACTTAATTTTCCCTTCTTACGAAATCATATAATACCCTTCCATGGAGATACCTTTATGAAAACATTATCACCATCTTGAAATTAAATATCCATCCTTCGATTATCAGCATAAATCTTTTGCCTAATTTGATCTGTTTTGATATGGTTCTGGATAATCTTCACCTTCTCCGTTGTTTCTTCTTCATGTTCTGGGCCCACGAGCTTTCTTTCACCAACAGCATCGCAGAAAGTTGGTGTACGACATCTCCTCCCTTATAATGATTCATATGGTTCCACATGGTTACTTGAATGGAAACTATTAACTTTGGAAAATTCTATGAGAGGTAAATATTGATCCCACATGCCTTGAAAATCATGTTAACAAGACCTCAACATGTCTTCGAATGTTTTAATAGTCCGTTCTAATTTTCCATCAGTTTTTGGGTGGTAGGCAGTGCTCCAATGAAGATCAGTATCTAGGGTCTTCTGAATACATTTCCAAAATCTTGATGTAAGACATGGATCACGATCAGAAACAATCAATAGGGGTACTCCATGAAGTCTCACAACTTCATTAATATATAGTCTTGCTAGATGCCCAAGTGGTAGATCATCTCTTATAGCAAGAAAATGTGCTGACTTGGTAAGACGATCAACAATGACCCATATTGCATCATTCCTTCTAGTAGTCTTTGGTAGTCCCATGAAAAAGTACATCATGATATTATATCATTTCCACTCAGGTATGGGAAGAGGTTGCAATACTCATCTAGGCTATTTTCTTCTTGCTTTCACTCGTTGAATATCCATACATATTGACAAAAAATCAGTAATCTCCCTGTTCATGTTGTCCCACCAAAAATGTTCCTTCAAATCTATATACATCTTAGTGCTACCAGGGTGTATAGAGAATTTGAAACTATGAGCATCATAAAACAATTCCATTTTTAGATCAGGTATATCGGGAACACAAATTCTCTTCCCAAATTTCAAAATTCCATCTTCATAGATGAAGTCACTCAATCTCCCATCATTAAGAGCTTTAATATTCTTTTGAAACACTTCATCATCATCCAGATATCTTTTTATCCTTTCTAGTAAAGATGGTTTGGCAACCATTTTAAAAAGCATTGATTTTTCACCTTCTATGGTTATTCCAATATCTATCTTTACTAGATTCATGAAAATAGGATCCTTTTCTACTCTCCTCTTGTTCAAAACATCACGATCCTTTCTGCTCAAAGCATCTGCCACCTTATTTTCCTTCCCCCGGTGGTAGTGTATCGTGCAATCATAATCATTGAGTAGTTCAAGCCATATTCTTATCCTCATGTTGAGTTCTTTTTGTGAGAAAATATACTTTAAAAACTTGTGATCAATATAAATATCACATCTTTCACCATAGAGATAATGTCTCCATATCTTCAAAGAAAATATTACAACAACTAAGTCAAGATCATGAGTAGGATAGTTTTTCTCATGAACTTTTAGTTGTCATGATGCATAAGCAATAACCCTCTCATTTTGCCTAAAAACACAACCAACTTCTTTCTTTGAAGAATCACTATAAATAGCAAAACCGTTATTCCCCGACGATAGAGTCAATATAGGAGAATTGAATAACCTTATCTTCAGTTCATAGAAACATTCTTCACAATCTTTTGTCCAAAAAAATTTAACCCCTTTATGTGTGAGCTTCGTTAGCGGGTTAGCCAGTCGGGAAAAATTCTCTACGAAATGCCGATAATAACCTGCTAAGCCAATAAAACTGCGTACCTCAGTTATGTTTGTTGGAGTGGGACATTATTGGATTGCTTTGTATTTCTAGGATCAACTAGGATTCCATACTTAGAGAAAATATGGCCTAGAAAAGAAACTGACTGATGTTAGAATTCACACTTGCTAAACTTCCCATATAATTGATTTCTTCAAAGAGTTTTCAGAATAGTTCGCAAATGATCCTCATATATTTTTGAGTATACCATGATATCATCAATGAATACCACAACAATGTTATTAAGATATTCCTTGATAACTCTATTCATTAAATCCATGAATAAAGAGGGTGCATTTTTCATTCCAAAAGGCACCACTGTAAACTCATATTGCCCATACCTGGTTCGAAATCCTGTCTTTAGAATATCTTCCTTCCTCACACGTAGTAGATGATATCCAGATCGAAGGTCAATCATTGAAAATTATTGAGCTCCATGAATTTGGTAAAATAAATCATCAATCTGGGGCATATGATACTTATTCTTTATTGCAATAGCATTGATTTCTCTATTATTAATGAAAAGTCTCATGGATCCATCTTTCTTCTTGACGAAGAGGACATGGGATCCACATGGAGAAACACTAGGTCGAATAAATCATTTTTCACTCAAATCCTCTAGTTGTTTCTTTAGCTCTACTAATTCCACAATGGCCATTCTATAGGGAGTCTTTGATATAGGTCTTGCATCAGGAATTAAATCAATAGAGAACTCAACTTCCCGCTCTAGAGGATTTCCAGGTAAATCCTCTGTAAATACATCAATATACTCTTTCACTATGTGCACATCTTCAATTTTAATATTTCATTCATCTCCTATAGATATTGGTTTATCTTCCTCTCCAATTATTGAATTCAATAAAGCTACTAGGGGTGGTTCTAGATAATAATTAGGTGGCGAAGTTTCTGCCCTAAAGACAAGGGATTCTACACCATTTTCAAAAATTGTAACTTCCTTTTTCTTACAATAAATCCTCGCATTATAATTTTAAATCCAATCTATACCGAGAATTATATCAAATTCAGTCATGGGTATAATGATAAGGTTAGCAATTAAATCACGTTTTGGGGTTTGTAGGGGGACTAGTCGACATGCCTTTGTTGCAATTATATATCCCATGGGAGTTTTGACTAACAACCCCTTTCTTAAATAAAATTGGACATA
The DNA here is from genome assembly GCA_963277665.1 of Viscum album. Classification (NCBI taxonomy): domain Eukaryota; kingdom Viridiplantae; phylum Streptophyta; class Magnoliopsida; order Santalales; family Viscaceae; genus Viscum; species Viscum album. The sequence goes on along the minus strand of OY728143.1, from coordinate 1,361,437,816 downwards.
TCTAATTTTCTTGGAAAATTGGGAAGATATAAATGAATGCAATTAACCAGAATAAAATAAAGTGTTGGCTATGTTTGAGGAAATAGTTAAAGTACCTGCCACCACATCATTAGGAACTTCAACCACCGTGGTCGTAATCGCAAAGGATCTCCCTTTCTCTCTTGGACTTTTCTTAGTAAAGTTTCCTTGGCGCTTTGGAAACTCATTTTTATAGTGTCCCATCTCTTTGCAATTGTATCATTGAATATTATTGAAATTTTTTCTTCCCCTTGCATTCATCAGATCGATGACCCTTTTCTCCACAGTTGTAGCAGACTCCCATGCCTTTCAATCATTTCCCGGGATGATTCTTTCCACAGTTCTCGCATAAAGGGAAACTATTAGTTCCCTTGCTCTTCTTTGGTGCTTCTCCTTTTCCTTTATTATCAGATTACCACTTCTTATCTTGGATTCCTTTGAAAAAAATTTGATCTAGAAAATTCCTTCTCTGTTTTGATGGCACTTGATTCAATTTCATCATATGATGGAAATTATTGAGAGGCCAGTTCCCTTCAAAGACTTGGCTTAAGACCTTCAAAGAAATGATCAATCTTGTCCGCCAAGTCACATACATAATCCAAGACATACCTGGCTAGCCTTGTGATGGTAGCCTCAAATTCTGCAACACTGTCTTCTTCCCTTTGTTTTAATCCAAGGAACTTCCTCTTCATTTTTGTTCGTTGCTCATAAGGGAAATATTTTTCAAAGAATATTTCCTTAAAAGTCCTCCATTCCATATATTCTATTTCTTCTTCCTCCGTGATATTTTGAATCTGGGACCACCATTTATTAGCGTCACCCTTGAGACAATATACTTCCAGTACTAGATTTTCATTTTCATTGCATCTTAACGCCATAAATATATTTTCAAGGGACTTGATCCATTTCTCAACAACTAATAGATTAGTAGTCCCACTAAAAGAGGGGGGATTTTGCCACATGAAACGATCCAACACAGGTGTGGAATGGTTATTTGTTACAACTTGAGTATGTTTTCCCAATACGGTCATGATCTGATTAGCTCCAACGTTGACTGTGTTGACTTTCTTAGTAGGTAGATCCCTACCTTGCCCACGAGTATTGATTCCCCTTCATCCATTAGATTCCATTTCTAAATAATAGGTTACACTAGATTAGTTTGTTAATCTCAAATATAAAATCACTCAACATAGATTGAAATTCTATGCATAACTAATCTTATAAACATGGTTCCTCTGAGTAAAAATTTACATTAAATCCTTCATAATGGATTGTAATGAAAATATGAATTATCCTAATCATATCCCCCGTGAGTGTTGTAACCAAGATTGAATCAAGGAATGTTGTCGTGAAGTAGCTCCCGTTTGAGTCTAGCTCAAAGCAGTGTTTTCGGGTTTTACCCCTAGATACATCTGTGCTAGATCCTCCTCTACCTGCTCATATCACTACTGGAAAATAGAGCTATACCCACAGTTTTGGGAAAAACCGTGGGTATAGGGGTACCCTATACCAACGGTTTAAGAAAACTGTGGGTATATGTATAGTGTCGGAACCTATACCCACGGTTCTGGAAAACCGTGGGTATTGGTCACCTATACCCACGGTTTGGTAAAACCGTGGGTATAGGTATTTTTTTCAAGGCCTATCCCCATGGTTTTTCAAAAACTGTGGGGATAAAAAAATTTAGAAGGGCTATACCCACGTTTTTTAAAACCGTGGGGATAGCCTATGGCGGCAAAAAAAAATAGACGCGGGAAAATAGAAACAATTTGGCGGGAAAATTTATTCCCACAATTTGAATTATTATTTATAAGCTGATATATTTTAGTTAACAAATTATATTGATAGCTTGGTTGGTTAAGTACTTAGGTTCGTATGCCCCAGATCACCGGTTCAAACCTCCACGGGCGTATAATTTTAATATGCACCGCGTTGATAATATTAATATAAATAGGAAAATATATAATTATATAAAAGTTTCCAATAACGGCTCAGTTGCTACGAAACGCGGTTCTTTCGCGATTTGTCAGTAGAGTCGCGGGTTCGAAACCCGCGGGATTTTTAAAAAAATTAAACACCCTTTATTAATATATATACCATGATATATATATATATATAGCATAATGAATTATTGGCTCGGTTGGTCTCACAGATAGGAAAATTCGCGCGGTGGGGCGCGGGATCTGGGTTCGAAACCCAACACCGTGGATTTTTTGGATGACTAAGTACCCACGGTTCTCAAGCCGTGGGGTAAATCCTTTGACAGCGTGGCCACGCACTTGCCACGCTGTGTCAAACTTATGCCCACGGTTTCTCCAAACCGTGGGTATAGGGTGACCCCCCTATCCCGACGCCATTGCAGCCCACGGTTCCCAAAACCGTGGGTATAGGGCAGTTTTCCAGTAGTGTATCCAGACAGAGACGTATTGCATAAAATATCCACATAATCTATTCCTTACCAAAATTACAGGACATTATTGTATGTTAATCCTCAGATACTACCTTAGGTCTTTTTTCCCTACTATACATTTCCTACTATAGTTTCAATGTTTTCTACTAAACATTCTCTGATACAAACTTTAACACCCCGACCACTCTAAGCTGGAGCTGGTGCATTACTTGTGATATTGGAATGGTTAGAAGGAATGAAAATCCCAAAGGAATGATTAGTTTAGTAGTCTTGAATAAACTAGATACATATATGTTACTCAAATTACATTGTAAATGTTTACAAAATACAACACATAACGAAAACTAAAAACTGCAACCACACGAACTCAATAAAAGACCTTATCTTCATCACCTGTTGAAGGTAAACAATGAAAGGGGTGAGCTCAAATCCTCATTAAGGGTTTCAAAAAGTGGAAGCATGAGTATAGTAATAAGTTAATCACAATCAATCTGACATAATCAATATGGCATAGTGAATTAATGAACAACTAATGCCATTAATAAACTGAGAATGAAACTGCATCCATAGATTTTGTCATAGTGAAAACCTCATGGATAATAATAATAATTGATAATGAAGAAAGGGAATACTTATTAATTGGATGTCATTTATCTGGCACATGAAACCATAATACTTTAAAAATGGTTTAGTTCTATGGGTAGAAACCCTTCTGATTTTTCGAAACAAACTCAAAGGGTCTGTCGCCAAACTGTTTTGTCACATGAGACCTACCGATGCATCGAGGGGATTTAGCAAGCCCCAACTACCACAGAATGTCCAAATCGTTCTTTATACATTGATTCAATACAAGTGAAATATTCCTTTTCAATATCCGTATAGATTAGAATATACAGATTCATCAATATTTCCGTAACTAAAATATCTTTCCAAATAAACACCGTATGTAAAATGGTATATGGTTTAGAAAAAAAAAATATCCATGACATGAGATTATGGATATTTAATATAAATATCATTTCAAATGAAAAGTGATCTCAAATGGGAAGTAGGAACACCACATAAGGATTATTAGGTTCACAATACAAAGATAGTCACAACGAAAACGACAGTTGAGATAATGTCCCTTACCACAATGTAATCAGTCAAACCGTATGACCAGAGATTAATAACAATCAATTTAATCATTTAATAACATTAATATAAACATAATAATGTTATTATATATCAAATGTAACTACACATATACCAAATAGAAGGAATAATTAGAGAAAAATGGAAATCTCACAGAAATGAAAGTGAGATGAGAAACCCCTTACCTTTTGCTTTAGTGTGTTCCTGATTGTTCTTAACGACCTGAATAATAAAATTTAGATTCATTAATTAATATATCTATAATAAAAATGTAATTTATATGATATAACCTCATTAAGTTCATTAATGGCCTTTTTGAAGGGTTTAAGAGATTAAATCAGATTGATTTGGAAGCATTTTCTTACTTGGTTTCATGATTTGTTTACTTGTATTTCTTGAGTGGAAGTTGGTTTGTTATATGGTTAAATATCCAGAATTGTTAATATACATTGTTAGTGAAATTTAAAGAGATATAAATGATCTCATAATTATTACGGTTATATAACATGATGATGACTCATTCGATGAGTTAAAAATAAAATCTTGAATTTGGCTTGGCAGTTTTGTGCTCAATAAACTTGTTTCATATTATAATTCCATATTATGTACGTATAAAGATTAATCAAGATAAAATAAATATTTTATGACCTTGTTCAACTATATATATGGTTTCATGACCAGTAATGAATGAAATATTTAAGAACAACACTTCGTCGTCCATGAAGGTTATAAATTGGAACCTCATGGATGTTGATTTCGTTTATAAAAATAAAAGGGAGGGAGTAAGAATATTGACGATGGTTATTCCATTCACATGATATAAATCCAGTATGTAGATGATACTAGATTTTTAATGATCATTTGGCCAGAGGATCTTAGGAGAGGATAACAAATGAAGATAAATTCAAATGAAACTAAAATAAATAGAAAAGTGTTTTACCTCTTGAAACGACTTCCTCGAGAACCGCCTTAAGGGAAGGTATTTTGGTATTTTGGATTGAATAAGAGATTCCTGATCGTGGGAGTGACTAGGGGGGGGGGGGAAATTGGGCAGAACGTTGAGGATATTTAAGGCTTATAGAAGTAATGAGAAGAGGTAGTGGTGGGGGGTTTTTATATTGGAGGAGAGGGGTAAATTTTGAAAATTTAATTTCACTATTGTATTATTTACATCAAGATAATCAATAGTATTGTTTCATGTGACCCCTAATAGTAATAAGATCATGTTATTTCGAATAAAGTGGCCTTACATCACTTATGATATAATAAATAGTTTATTTAACTGATAAATTGAATATACGGTATTTTGCCGTATTTCACTATTCATAAAAATTCAAGAATTTATGAAAAATTCCAAAAATCCACTCCTACCATTTTTCAACGTGTAGAATTCAAAAGTGAAATCCATTTTTCAAAAATAATTTTCTAAATATTATTAATTTATTTTTTAAATAAGTCATAGTTAATTCAAAATAGAACAATCTTGAAGTGTTGTTTTTTTTAAAGGAAAGCATTAAAGTCTCAATTAGACAAAACAAATTTCAAGAGTATGAAGAAGGGAATTTTACATTTGTCTCTATTATGAATACTAAGAAAATCCTCATCAACAATGATCAAATTAAATCCAGAGTCTTAATAAATACATTCATTTGCAATTCTATCAGCAAGAGAGTTGGCTTCATGGTAAACATGTGTGATTATAATGCTCTTGGAGGCAAGAGTGTCAAGACATTTGATCCATTTCAAGGGAAGTTTGTAGGAAAGATGGATCTGATTATTTCTAACAGCTTGCACAATAGTAGATGAATCACTTTCGAACCAGAGATTATTCCAATTTCATTGGCAAACCATCTTGACTGCATTTATTAGTGCCATCATCTCAGCTTCAAGAGTAGTGGGATGACCACAAGAGCCATAAAATACTTCAAGAAAGTCACTATTGTGATCTTGAAAAACAACACCATAAACATATGGTCCAGGGCTACCCTTTGAGGCACTATCAAGGTTGCATTTGATCCAACCTACAAAGGCAGGAGTCTTGAAAATTTCCATAGTGCCCATAGGTTTGGAAAAATTACCTGACAAATGAATCTTTCTCAAGACTACAAAGTCTTTGATGGAATTATGACATTGTTTATTGTGAAACTGATTTTCATTTCAAGTCATTACAAGAATATTGGAGAAGGATACATTGTGATTGAAAATTGAATTTCTATGACTACATTTGTTCCTGCCTCTCCAAAGAGTGTGAAAAGTTTCAGCACAAGTAACAAGGAAGATGATATGAATCTACTTGGAAAACTGTTTTGCTGAAATAAAGTGTCGAAAATTTTCTATATTGTCAACATGCAGTATTGAGATGCCAAAGAGATCAAAAATAATTATCCAGATTGATGCAGCGGTTTTACAAGAGAGGAATAAATGTTCCAGGTCATCTCTATGTTGGTGGCATAAATCACATATTGAGAAAAGAGAGATACCAACTTTTTGAAGGTTGCTGTCCACTTGCAGTTTTTTCTGGTGAATTCTCCAAAGAAGAGTGAACCGATAGGGTTGTACACATATTCTAAATTTCTGGATAGCATTGTAATGAGTGACCTGTATTGAATGATTGTATAAGTGTTTAAAGTCAGGTAGTCAATTTTCACTTGGTTCCCATACCATTATATCATCAGAATTTATAAAGTCATACGAATTAACAATTCGTACAATATGGGTAGGAATATTTTTTCTTAGCTCATGTTGATCACAAATAGAGGCATGTAAACCAACACCCAAAGAATCAGCATTTATATACTCAATTAATGGAGTCCCTGTCCAGTTATCCCTCTAGAATTTCAGCTTGGAGGAGGCAGTCACCAACCAGTGGGATTGATAAGTGATCTTTTGAAAAATATTTTTCAAACCAGGCCAAACAGATGAGTGCATGTGTGTAAACCTTCCATAAATTAATCTATTAAGTATTCTTTCTCTAATAATGTCAAGAGATGCTTATATTCCATTAATAAGTCTTATATAAATTGATCTTGGAGGGAATGATTAAAGAACTCAATATTATTTATCCCAAGTCCCCCCATAGTGAGAGGTAAACAACATTTAGTCCATGGAGCAGTGATAATTTTCCTTTCAAGAATACTGCCACTCCAAACAAAATTCCTCATAAGGGAGTTACGAATATTAATTATAGAAGCAGGCTAGGTGTACACCATAAAATAATAAACAATTTTGGAGATGATGACATGTTTAACTAGGAATATTCTTCCCGCCATAGAAAGATCTTTTCTTTTCCAATTGGAGAGGGTTCTTCTAACCTGACAAACCACATCAGTAAAGTAGATGGAGTGCGGTCTACCTAAAAACATTGGGACTCCAATATATGTGAAAGGAAATGAACCTTCTGTGATGCCTAGGCTCAGAATAATACAGTGCTTCTTAGAACTTGAAATACTTTTCCCAAAGAATATGAAGTATTCATTCTAGCTAACATCCTGTCCAGAGACAAGATCATAGTGATGGAGGATGGATTTGATATTCTGAATGTTTTTTCCACCTTGAGTAAAAATGATAATGTCATCAGAAAAGAGAATATGTGAGGGGGCATAGTTACCTCTATTAGCTTGAAGAACTTTCAGATTCCCTTTGTCAACATTATAAGTAATCAGTCGGATGAGATAATCATCTGAAATGGAAAAGATAATAGCATACAAGGGGTCTCCTTGCCTTACTCCTCTTGAGAACATAAAGTAGCCTTCAGGTGATCCATTTATAAGAACAGAGATATAGGCTGAGCTAATCAAAGTGTAATACCATTGAATAAAGGTAGGATGAAACCCAAACTTATGCATAATTTTACCAATGAAGTCCCAATAAATGGTGTCAAAAGCCTTTCTGATATCCAATTTGAGGGCAATACTCCCTCCTCGTGTGGTTTTTTGAAGAATATTCACACATTCAGATGCATTGAAGGGACAATCTTGGATTCTTCTTCCTTTAACATAACCAAACTGATTCCAAGAAATGATTTTATCAATGATACATGCAAGCCTGTTATCCATGATCTTCGTGATAATTTTCTGTATAGTAGTAATCAGGGCAAGAGGTCTGAATTGATTAATATCACTATCATTGTCAAACTTTGGAAATAAGGAAATGAATTGTTCATTGATTCCATGAATTTATTATCCATTATTAAAAAAATACTTGACCAGCCTGAAAACATATACCTGTATAATATCCCAGTAAAATTGGAAGAAGTGATTTGTGAATCCATCAGTCCCAGGAGAGGTGTCTTTTTTAAGCCTGAGGACACCATTCTTTATTTGAATATCAGAGGGTAATTTTATTAGCATTGAAATTTCATCATCACTAACAAGGGTAGGTATAATACCATCCAAGAGTCCCCCATTTCTTTTAGGGCCATTGAATAGGTTTTGATAGAAAGAGACAATGTGATTCGAGGGACTCTGATGATCATCCAGAATAACATCTCCATCTTTGAGAATATATAGTGGCCTGTTAGCTTTTTTACTCCTCTGTATGGAATTATAATACATAGTATTTACATCACCATCTGTAAGTCACATAACTTTAGACACCTCTTTTTGTATATTGTCTCTAAGAGTAAGAAGATTTTTTAGGTCTAAGGAGATCTTAGCTTCCTGTCCATCCAGACATGAGAAATCAAATTGGTCATTGATTGTTGAATGCCAAGTAAAGAATTATCTAGAGAGTAAATTTCCTGGTCTAGGAGGCAGAATATGTCTTTACTCCAATGTTTCATCTTAATCTTGAGACATCGATGTTTAAAAACACAAGATAAAGGATGATTATTTTCCCTACTAATCCAAGTATCTCTCACCAGTGTGGAACATTGATGAAGAGTAGTCCAAGAATTGTTAAAACTAAATGGGAGAGGCCGTCTCTCAGTTTTTATAGTAATGTTAGAAATGATTGGGTGATAGTCAAGATTATGTTTGGAAAGGGATACATAAGATATTATCCACCAATTTTCCATAACTTTATCACTAACAAAGGCATGATAAATTATAATAGCTCTTATTCCATTGAGATTTTTCCTATATCAGATGTACTTGGATCTGAGAAGATTACCCTCAATCAGATTTGATTTTTCAACACATAGTCGAAAGTCATCTATAGCAGAAACAGTAGAAGAATTTCCCAGCCTTTCATTATCCTGGATAATATAATTAAAATATCCTATAATCAGCCAAGAGTCTCCAATGATGTGTGATAGATTATAAATGTGTTTCCATAAGTCCCTTCTGTCCTTATAGTTATTGGAAACATAAACAATCAAGCAGAGTAAATCCTGAGCCTGGATAGTGAATTTGCAGGTAATAATTTGTGCATGGACAAATACAAGAGTGAGATTGGTAACCCTGTTGTGCACCATGATCGAGACCCGATCATGATGGTCCTCATGTATAGAATGAAATAGATTGTAACCATGTTTATTAAGAGGAGAGACAGAACTTGTATCCTTTGTCTTTGGTTTTGCAAGTCCAATGACATCAGGTTTATATTTAGTCACAAGAAGCTGGAGGGATATCAAAGTTCCAGAGTTGGATATTCCCAGATAGTTCCATAAGGGAATTCACATTATAGATTTTGGTTGGGGTTAAACCCCTTTTTCTGTAGTCTGTCACCAACCATAATTCTTTGGGATATTCCTGGCTCAATGATTTTGTAGGTGCCTATAGAAGTAGAAGTTTCTGGAGTGGTTTCAGCATGAGTGATAGCAACATTAAGAGTATCTCCTCTGGGGTTCGCATCCATATGAATTCTTGAATAGATCTGAGAGTCATCCGGATTAGAATTCTGCTTGGACTGAATTGAGACATTCTCAGACTATTTTAAATTCTTCTTAGACAAGAGTGAGATGCCTTGCCTTCTCAAAGTATGTTCCTCTGGAGAGGTGCCCTTGGAAGTTTGATCATATAAAATTTCTAACAGGGAAGTGTCAATAATTTGTTCAAGGGTTAGAGAAATATTATCTATCTCAGATTGACAAATATCTATCACTTAAAGGAGTCTTAAGTTGATCAGATCAAGGGTAATATCCTAATATTGCATGTTAACAATAGTGTTAAAGATGTCATTCAAGAGCTCTATCTATTCTGACTGAGCACTGCTATCATCATGTAATTGGGTAGAGTCTCCAGGAGCCGGCCTGTTTTCCAGTGATTTAGGACAGTATTCCTCTTCATCCAAATCCTCCCAAGCTTTGTTGGATTCTTCATTCTGTGTATTTACATGCATGACATTATTAGAGTGTTTTTTTGACATATTGTTTGATAGGAGCAGGTTTCTTTCTTGGAGCATCATTCCAGGCATTCTTGGTTGAAGCTGTCTTTGTGGTTCTTTAAAAAATGTGACATTGATCAATGAAATGACCTAACTTCCTAAAATTCTCACAATACTTGGGAAGATTTTCAAATTATAAGAAGATGTCAATAAAATGGTCATTAAAATCTAGTAGAACACGGTCAGGAGGCAGATACTCCATATCAATTTCAATCAGCACTCTGGAAAAGTATCCAAGATCCCCATTGATAGTTCTTTGATCAATATTCAAAGGCATTACAATTCCTGAATCAATATCATTCATGATTTTTTGATGCCAGTAAATCCAAGGAAGGCCATTGATTTTTGTCCAAACCTAGAAAATTGAATGTTTCTATTTGAACGGGTTAAAGTGTGGATCCCATTCAGAGAGACGAAAGAAACCTGGTTTCAAATTAAGCTATCCAATTTTCCAGGCTTTATTTATGTCATTTTTCTTATGTATAATAATATGGAAAAGACCTCTTCCAATTGGAATTAAGGGCCAGCAAGAGAAATTCCAACAAGTTGAGATTCTCTGTTTGAGGTCACTGTTAGACCAAGGCTTCATGCCCTTCTCATAAGATATGGAGCCAATAAAAGAAAATTTACAAACCTCTAATCGATTCTTTACAGCTTCAGGATCTACAGTGATCATTATTTCCCCCTCTTTAGTCCTTTTATCCATTGGCAGCATAATCTGAGTTTTCTCAAGATGTGAAGACCCTGTACGGGCTTCTACAAAAGAAATTCCTTTATTTTCCTGAGATTTCATACCCAATGCATTCTCTTTGTTCTTGTGTGGATGAATAAGAATCTCCCAGTAATGATTTAATGATTCCATTGCATAGGATCTAAACTAGAACTCAATTTGATGTCTATATGAGAAGGCTACATTTGGAACAGTCTTCCCGCACACTCCCATCTATCCTCTTGAAGTGCTGTTAGTTTTATGTGTCATTGAAATATTAATTAAGATCCCATTATCATATTTCCTTAATAAAATAAAATAATATCATTATTTACTATTCAAGGGTCATATTACTATTCATAAGGGTAGGTTACTATTCACCAAAAATCATGTTTGTTCTATCAGACTCCAAATGACTTAATGAACACAACTCCAGATGACCATTTCTGGAAATTAAAAACATAGAAGTGGAAAAATTGCATTCTATAATTATTTTCAAAACCTTGGGGTGTTACAGCTCAGGTTGACATTATGTACCAAAGAAGATTTCTTGCTTATAGGTCATGAAATGGGAAAGGGCCTTGTTCTTGGTGTTAGTGCCATGCTTAAGAGGTTTATGGTTGAGGTTCCATACATGGTGTCAAGACCATTTTTTGGATTCAACTATTTGATTTTTTGGGAATATTTTTTCTTTTCACTATAGTGTGAAAAGAAATGTTTACTATTATTCATCATCTATGGCCAATCTTGGGAGAAAGTTATTTATTCATGTTTATTGGTAATTCAATATTGTTTCTAATATTCTATTAATTTTTTATAATGGATTACTCTAGAAAATAGGGTATAGTCTCCCCAAATGACTCTTCGAACCATGATACTCTTCGATAACATCTAGTGTATGGGGAGGTGTGTTTGAGGTCATATGATGACCCATATTGGGGCATTAGTTTAGTGGTTCTCGGGCTAGAGATGATACAATCAAAAAAATAATTAATGATTGGAATTAAAAGTATCATTTATTTATAAATATGATTATTTTTTCATTATTATTATTCTTGAGGTTAAGAAACTACATAATATGTTTAGGGATTATATATTTCAAGAAAAACATGAATGATTAAATATAGAAAATTACCCCCAAAACAATGAAAATAAATAAAATATTATTACAAAATAGGTGGTAAAATATTTTAAAGAACCATATATGATATTATAAATTTTAAAAGGATTCTTTTGTTCTTTAATAACATGTTTAAAACCACTTTATATGATGATAAATCATGTTTAATCAAATGGAAGCGTGGTGTAATGGATTTCTCCACTCAATTTCCATTCAATGGGTTAATATTCTACTTCATTGATCTTATAATTCTATGATTATGTGTATAATTAATTTTTATTACCTTAGGTTTTATTTCATGATTTTTATATTGATTTATCGTTTACACACATAATTTATTAATTGGATGATTATCACGTCAACATTACGATATTTCCAAGGGTTTAGTTCACAATCTAATTTTAATTAAGATTTTTCATTATTGAATTTCAATTGAAGGAAATTATTTCATTATTATTTAATAAACCCTTCCAGTTTCATCTCATATGGTTATTAATGAACCCTTTAATGAAATATTTCGATTTTCCCAAACATTGGTACTTATTTTTTTTCTAAAACGTTTTTAATTAAATTAATCACCATTTATCTCTTTAGTCAGAATATGCCTTCTCCCAAAACCATGTTTAAAAAATTAACCTTTTAAAAATGATTCATCAAGGGAATTTTCACATATTTTTATTCTTTAAAAAAATCATTTTAATATTATATATTTCTCAAAATAATTCCCATTTTATTTTACTAAAAATGTTAATGGAATATTTGTTTTACCGTGTATGAAATGTATATAATTTTCCCCTATTTGGACCTCAAAATGTTTTCATGATCCCTTAATTTGTTTTCCGGTTTATTTTCAATTATTTTATTGTAATTTTTTAAAAGTCATTTTCAAAGATACTGTTATTTAAAAACTATTCTGGAATAAAAAGAATATTTTACCCATGAATATATTTAATGATATTTTATGGTAATTGTATACATACAATATAATAAACTCTATTCTTTCTCTAATGGATATATGTTAATTCCATCCTTATTCATCTTATAGATGATTGGTCATTATTTTGATGAAAGATAGTTTTGAAATTCACTTAAATGTTTTATTTTATAGTTATTAACATCCCCTTGAAATATTCACTTGAATGTGATCATTAGCCATTAAGTTTACCTTAAATATCCATATTATTGTATGATTGATATGATTATTTACTAAACCATATATTATTTTTACAAGCGGTGTTTAGTTTGAATGTTTCTTGATTAACTGGGGAAATATTGATAAATATATATCCTTTACTAAATGTAGATACTTGATAGTCACATTAGTTATGAATTACATACATTATTGTATATCTCAAGTTAGGGACTAGTTAATGAAATCCCCTCGATACATCAGTAGTCTCATGAGAACAAATTAGTCATCCATATCATAAGATTTTTTAACTGGTAGTTTTAAACTATCTTGTAAAAGGTATTGATATCATTATGTTTTTAATATTCTCCTAATAGTTCATGAAAAAATGGTATCGTGTACTTAGGAAACATTAGTTATAATAAATAATCATTAAATTCATTTGGATTAAATTATAATTATCCATAAGGTTTTCTATATGATGTTTTCTATGGATTCATTTAATTCTCAGTTTATTGATTAAATGGAAAGTTTTTTCAGTAATTTAACTTGTTATATTGATATTTAATTATCTAATCATGATAGTAAAGTTATTCAAATGGAATGGGTTTTGAGTTTTTAACTATACAGAATAGATTATTATTATTGCTTCATTATAGATTTCACTATACTTAATCCATACTAAGAATTTGAGATCACCCTTATTTTTTTCCTTTCCCCAGGAACCCATAAGGTTTACAATGTGGGATATTCAAGGATATTCTTGACGGAATAATTTTATTATAAAAAAAATTATGTTATAATTCGTGCAATAAATTATAATTCAAGACTCATGTATATATGTAGTTCACCAGGACTATAAAACCATTCAGTCCTTTAGAATGTTATTCCTTTTATCATTTTCCAATGTAATTATATATGAAATCAGATCTAGGATATTAGGGTTGGGGTTGCTACAAATAGAAAAATAGTATGTTTAGTAGAGACATTGGGAACTAGTTTAGGAAAGCAGATATTGGGAAACATTACCCTCAGATAGGAATTAAAGATATATATTGAAGAACATCTAAATTTTTAGGTAAGGTATAGATTATGTGGTTTCTACTAGAAATAATTCCCCATCTAGATACCATAAGTCAACATGGTTCTATAAAATATGTATATAGGGGTAATAACCTCGAAAAGTATGCATTGGTCCTAACCCGATCACCACCTAGTGCATGACAATGGGTGATGCACCCAATTTGTGTATACATTTCTATATATATAATTGAAAATAAAATCATGTTTTCAAAAAATATATGTGGTTTCATGAACATATTCTTTGATATTGGTGAATCTGTTTACTTGCATGAGCTTTCTGGATTAATACACGGATCAAGGGAAGTTTGTGAAATTTTTGAAAATACACGGCGTGTACTTTCTATACAGACCATGTACATCTAGACAAGGACGCAGACCAAAGCAGGGAGTACACGCCCATGTCTTCCTGGCAGAGATGCACGTTGTGTGGGTCGGCGCTACACGACATGTCTACTATTCTAGATGGGGCTGGCGGTGCTACATGCCGTGTTCACTCAACTTGCAGGCGGCGCCGTGTGCAAAAGTCAAGAACGGCATGTTAGGCCACCTGCCAGCGGAGAAATTGGCGCCAAAGCACGTTGAAAAAAAGTACACGGCGTGTACATTATTTTTATTTAAAAAGAGGCATTAACATATGGATTTTGGAGTACAGAACCATTGGAGGAGGGATAAGCTCAGCTACCACTATTCCCGAAGCCACCGAGGTGCCGTCATTCGGCTATTCCACCATTCCACCCTCCAATACTCTACCTCAACGCCTACACAATGAATCCGTCAGGTATCACGTGTGTCATTTCTCTCCTAAATTCTATTTGTAACTAAACCCCTTGTGTTGGGGCTGTGGATGATGGGATTATAATTTGTATATTGTTTTATATAGTTGTGTTTGAATCATTGAAATTTATCTTACTTTTCTTAAGGCTCTGTCTAAATATAACTGAGAATTCTTAGCCAGACCAAAGGAAGGATTCTCAGCAATACAAACGAAAATTAACGGTGAAAACATCCATGACCATTGGAAAGTTTTCAACGATTCAAGTAATGGACTGGACGTAATAAAGAATTAAGGACATCGACTACCGGACCAAGGATTCAACTGCTCTAATTCCAAAAAAGAGGAATCAGACCAAGGAAATCTTGTAAAAAAATGAAATCCTGAATGATTGAATTATTGTGAATAGCACAACCATTTAAAAAATCTGCATAAGAACTCTTTATTCACCACACCCCCGACACGTCTTTTCTTTCCAATTCTAAGAACTCTTTAAATTTACCCGTTGTTTACTTTCAAACTATATCCATTCTTCAATGTAAATCAGTTTAGTTTAAATCAAAACCCAAAAACAATCAACCAAATCATTTCTAAATTTCACATACTTCACCTAATAAAGTATTAACTCAATTAAATTCATGCACGCCATGGTTCCCTGTGGATAGACCCCAAACTTATGCTATACTAAAGTTCTAAGAATGAGTAATTAATTTGGGAAGCATATAACTTCAATCAACGAAAAGCGTAGGCCATATTTTGGCGCTGTTGCCGGGGAATCACCGTTTCGTTTTAGTGATAAGATTTAAATTGTGTTAATAATTGATTTAAGTGAAAATAAAAATCAAAGATTATCAAAAATCTTTTTTCTAATCCCATTTCATATTTTCTCTTTTTTATTTTTTTCCCTTTTACGCCTGGTTTTTGTTTTTGTGTTGTGCAGCATTTCAAGTGTATGTTTCGATGCTTTACATGATCCAGAAGTGTCGATAATTCAGAATTAGTTCCGCTTGACCCGAAAATCGAATGGACCTTTCTTCATCACTGACGTACACAGACAGAAACTCACAACCATCAACCACAACCCATGGTGAACAAGGAAGAGGGAGCACCAGCCGTAGATGTTGTGAGTGAGAATCAGTACCAGGAGCAGCAGCCTCCCGCTGCGGGTCTACCTGAGCAACCTCCTAGAGCCTTCATATAATTCCTCCTAAGGGATTACCAACGGCCGCCGCAACAACTCTTCCCATGACCATACTTTTCCACTCAGGAGCAGTTTATGCAAGCTCCACCCCATCAACAACAACCTCTAAGACGTACCCTTATGGAGTACGGACTTCCATCGATTCACAGAGCAGATACATGCATCTTTCGTCCTCCGGTCCAGGCCCAGCACTTCGAGATCAAGACTGCTATCATGCAGGTGATTCAGAACATCGTCCAATTTGGAGTCATGGCCCGTGAGGACCTGAACGCCCATATCTCCAATTTGCTGGAGATCTGCGACACCTTTCGGTACCATGGTGTGTCCGAGGACGCCACCCATCTTCGCCTATTCTCCTTTTCTCTACGGGATAAGGCAAAGTACTGGATCAAGGGGTTTCCACAACGATATATCCTCACCTGGGAGGAGATAGCCCAGGCGTTCCTGTCCAAATACTTCCCACCATCCAAGATGGTGACACTCCGATATGTGATTCATAACTTCTAGAAGCACGAATTTGAGTTGTTGTACGAGTCCTGGGAACACATCAAGGAGATGTTACGAAAATTCCCCCATCACAGACTCCCACTCTGGATGCAAGTCCAGACCTTGTATGGAGGACTTACCACGAATACCAAGTCTGTGGTGGATGCTGCTGCTGGAGATACGGTGATGTGGAAGTCCCCTGAAAAACTATTCGAACTACTGGAAGACATGTCAGCCAGTAGCTTCCAGTGGAACTCCGAGCGGGGGACTCAAAAGCGAGGTATGCCCAGCATTGATGCTACCACTGTGTTAGCTGCTCAGTTGGATGCTGTGTCCAAGAAAAACGACGCATTGAACCTCAAAGGAGCATCTCAAGTTCATGCGGCGCACCATCCAGCATGAGGTGACTGTGGTGATAACCACATCATGGGAGAATGCCCGGGATCGGCTGGAGGCCCCTCGATGAGAAAGGTGAGTTATGTTGCCCAAAATCGAGGGCCCAACCAGTACCAGCAGTACCAGAACCCGGCATGGCGAGATCAACAGAACACAGGCTGGGGCCAACAACAACAGAATCCTCCGCCCCAGCGACCGCCCACCTACAACCAGCCTCCATATAAGAACCAATTACAAAGGCCACAACAACCCCATTGGGGTCCATATCAGCAACAAGGGTATCAAAACTCTCGTCCACAACAGCCATGGTAGCCACCACCTCCCCCAGCTCAACAACCACCTCAGCAGGAGAACACCTCAAGGTTAGAGGATCTAATGACTAAATTCATATCTACTGCTGAGACTCAGTTCCAGAATCAGAAAGCCTCGATTCGAGTCCTCGAGAATCAGATTGGAGAGCTGGCAAATCAACTCTCAGGGAGGCAGCCCGGTACACTACTGGGGAACACTGAAATGAATCCAAGGGAGGAGGCCAATGCTATCATGCTCCGGAGTGGAAAAGAGCTCCACCAGAACCAATCAGCACAGCAAAGTGCATCCACACCCATTGTTGAAGAAAAAAGTACCAATTCCGACCCTCCTCATCCAATATCCCATAGAAGGAGGCTTTACAAAATAAAGAAAAGGAAGTAATCCAACCATTCAAGCCTGCCTTACCCTTTCCGGAAACATTGAAGCAGAGGAAGCTGGACCACCAATTCAGCAAATTTATGGATATTTTCAAGAAGCTACATTTCAACATACCATTTGCGGAAGCCCTGACACAAATGCCAGTATATGCCAAATTCATGAAGGAAATCCTCTCGGATAAGAGGAAGATGGAGGATTTGGGCGTTATTGAACTAACGAAGGAGTGCTCCGCGGTGGTTCAACATTCCATTCCTCCCAAAATCCAAGATACAGGTAGTTTCACCATTCCTTGTACTATTGGATCCTCCAAATTTGGGAAGGCTCTCTGCGATTTAGGGGCCAGCATGAACCTTATGCCCCTCGGAGTTTTCAAGAAGCTGGGACTCCACGAGCTCAATGTGTGGCCCTTCATCTTGCTGATCGATCCATCAAGCACCCGAAGGGACTACTTGAGGACGTACTGGTTAAGGTGGGTAGGATGATTCCCCCTGCTAATTTCATCATCATCGACATGGGGGATGACCAGGAATCACCTCATATACTTGGAAGGTCGTTCTTGAAAACTGGGAAGGCACTAATCGATGGGCACCAAGGGAGCTTATTTTTCAGGTAGGAGACGAGAGACTCGCCTACAATGTTCTCAAAGTCATCAAGCATGCATCATCGTCCGATCATGAAGATTGTTCTGCAATAACTACCCTAGATGACCACCTGGTGGATGATCTGGTATGTTCCTATATTTCTGATAATTTTACCAATCCAGACATTCCTGTTGAAGAAGATCCAAAGAACTTTCAACTCCTAGATGGCCAGGGCGACCACTATTGGGACCGTTATCCACCGTAATAATTAGGTAAGCAAGGTATGTTGGTCGAGCCAATGACCTAAAACAAAGGCGCTTCCTAGGAGGCAACCCAGAGGTTACACGCCGTGTCCCACTGATATTCACAGCGTGTACTTATCTTTTTAATTTGTAAACTTAGTAGTATAAATCTCTAGAATAATGAATAACTAACCAGGGATGATGCCGGTGCCGATGGAAAAGTCACTAGAGTTTATTCGAGCCATCCTCGGTTCAAATACTCCTGACCTACCTTCGGCACGGGGTTCCGCCGTTTAATTACACAATGTGTGTGGTATTTTTAATTTATATATGTATATAAATGTGTTTAATAAAACTCATGATGGGGATGGGCCGGTTGGCTAAAATCGTAATCCGGTTTCAAAAGACCTGGCTTCGAATCCAGACAACCGTCCAATTTCCATCATTTGTTATTTTAACAAAACCACACGACGTGTACTCCGATATACGCTGTGTGCACCATGATTATTCAAATATAAATAAAAAAATTTTAAAAAAGAAATTACATGCGGGTGAAGTTGGCGGACTGGAAAAGTCTCGACACCAGGTTCACAAGACCCGGTTTCGAATCGCGCTAATCTCCCCACTTCACCCCATCCGTTCTTAAATAAACACCACACGTCGTGCTTTTCATTCTTTCTCTATGTATAGGTCATATAGAATAAATATATATATATATAATAAATATGAACAGCAGAACAGCCTTTGCTCCAGTGGGTGAGGGCGTCCGTTCGAATCAGCTGATCGCCGGTTTGAATCCCGCCCCAAGCAGCGGACCAAAGGTTGTACTACTCTTTTTCTTATTTTAAAATACAGGGAGTGTATTTCCCGATATATGTCGTGTATAAGCTTATGTATAATAGAATTTGTCAATATTTCTATTTTTAATAATTATTATTATATAGTTTACTATAATAATTTAATTTTATAATTCAAAAAAAAAAAATACACGGCGTTTACTTTGCATACACGCCGTGTACCTCGGCTATATAAGCCGCGGACCACCCGGCTTGAGGCCATGTTGCACGGCCGCCTGATTCCTCCCTTCTTCCCGTTTCTTCTACCGAATGCCATCTGAACCCCCTTTTTCCAAATCCGTCGATTTGGGGCGTTTCAAGTTCTGATTCCTCTCATATTGTGATCCTCGATCCAGGTACACCATTCTACACCCTCTGTTTCAAATTTTTAGTCTTGTTTAGGGTGTTTTTAGGATCAGCCGACCGTTTGGATTCCGGAAGTACACGACAATGAAATGAAGAACACACGCCGTGTACTTCTGAACACGGCCTCAGAATTAATTTTCAGAAATTTGAATTTACATGGTGTTTATGTTTGGTACACACCGTGTCCATTTCATCGTGCACGAGTACACCTTTGCACACGGTCTCACACACCATTTTCATTTACACGACATTTGTGTTTCTAGTACACGACATGTCCGTTGTTTGTGTTGGCCCCTTCGTGTGTGGAGCATAACACGGCCTGTCACCCCATGTTCCAGAACACGGCGTGTATGTTCGGTACACACCGTGTCATTTATATCTGTGGTCGGCCCGTGTCTCCCCCTCTACCCGTCCATGTTCTTCGTGTGCAGTCCACGCCGTGTCCGGAAACTACACGGCGTGTATTGTTTTCTCTAAACTGATAAAAACATGGCTGTGTCATTTGTTACACGCCACCTGCACATTGATGTGAACATGACATGTATGTTCGGTACATGCTGTGTCCTATTACATTTCATCTTTCCACCCTCGGCTTGTCTTTCCAGAGAACACGAGATACTCTCCATTTCTGACTACATGTCGTGTACTCTAGACTACACGCCGTGTACTTTTATTTTACAATTTTCTCACATTTGATTTGTTTTATTTTTTTTTATTTTCTTTTGTTTTGTTTTCTTTTTATTTTTATTTCAGGATATGGCAGATCATGATCATTCGTGCGAGAAGCGTCCAGCCTCCGCCACTGAGGGTGAGGAGTCTAGTTATCGTCGGATCCGACTCCGACCACCTACTCAGCCAGACCCCGACGCTCCGGTCTCTCATCTCCCTCTGTTGGCCATTATGCCGCCAGTTACTCCCTCAGATGAGGCGGGGCCTCCTTCTACTGCACCAGCTGCCACTTTCGCTATACCATCATCCTCCGCAGTTGGCCCCTCTTCGATCACCCCTTCCCCCGAGCCACCATCTTCTTCGGCGGATCCACCTCGAGAGCAAGATGCTGCTGCTGCACCAGCACCTAGGCTGGGACCTGCAGGTGCTCCCTATCCCTGCAAGGTATTCCTGGTCACCGACCTCGCATATGATAGGCTCCGACGATTTTCTCATCGGCTGATACCATTGAGCGGCCGATACCTTGACAGCAGCATTCCACAGCGGATCGGTATTTGGGAGGAGTTAGAGGCACTTCATGGGACACCGCACTCCTCAAGATTTTCCAGGTCAACACTCCTGTGTTCTGAGATTTATTTTTGGAGTTTTCGGCCTCCTTTGAGTTCGATGGAGCGGAGTACCGAGAGACACCTGGTGATGCGGTGCCAGTAGTTCGATTCTGGCTAGGCGGCCGATGTTTTTCTCTGACGATGACAGATTTCGGCAAAGGGTGTGGCTTCTACCCCCATCCTTTCACCCCCCCCCGTTTCTGACTTGACCCAGCCTGAGCGCTCTGACCTCATCGCCATGTGGCAGGAGATCGCTGGGCCTGTCCATCGGTACTCACCCACTTCTCAGAAGAGCACTCTTATAGCTGACCTCGTCCTTTGCTTCACCCACTGGTGCTTCAGCGCCATAATCTTCCCCTTCCATGAGGATATGGGGGGCGTGACCGGCCGTGACATGGAGCTTATTACCTATGTCACCGGACCCGCCTACCCGGACCTCCCCTTTCTTACCGTCTCCTATTTTCACTCCATGTTTACCTGCCGTCAGGGAAACCTGAACGGTGGGTTTTACACCACCCGTATTGCCCACCACTTGGGGGTATTCGATCCCTCATTACCTCATGACTTGATAGGTTCACCCCAGCGGATGGAATTTCTCATGCTCATTTGTATGGGATTGGTCCGGAAGTAGGGGGTGCCTATATCCTTGATCAGGCTCGATCCCCGCAACTTGCTGACCCTGCCCCGCCTGCTGAACCTGCCCCACCTACTGACCCCGCACCTCCTTCCCCACCCCCTCCCGCTTCTCCACCTCACCCACCTCATACTGACCCCACTTCTTCTAAACTTACTTCTTTTGTCACATCCCCCATCCCACCTACCCCCGCACCCTCGGTCGATCCGACCATTTCCCTTTGCCTAGCCACGATGGAGCAGAAGTTAACACGTATCATCAACCACTAGGACACCATTGCATGCCATTTGATTTGTCTGGATGGCCACCAGGACCGGTTGGAGCATCTGTTGGTACATATTTCTCAGCATCTTGGTGTCCCAATGCCTCAGCCACCAGCCCCTGCCTCCGTTCCTGGCCCTTCTGCTGCTGCTCCACCGGAGCGCTCTACTGCTGCCACTTTTGTTGGGCCAGGGCCAGCTGATGAGCTTCTGATCCCGAGTCTAGCACCTGCAGCTCCTACTTCTTCAGCTACCCTTCCCGATGCCGAGTCAGAGCCTCACCCTTCCACGACTTCTACGCCGTCTATCCCGGCCGTTTCTGTACAGGATGATGCCTCCCGTGAGGCGACCCCATGATAGTGACATTTTCCTTTAACTTATATATCACTTCTGTCAATTTCTATGCTGTGATGTTATGCATGTTTGTCGTCTTATTTTTTCTCAACAGTCACAAGTATAGGCATGGAGCGCTTTGGGAATCACTTTTCACGAGGGGAGTATATTTCAATTTCTATTTTCTTTCTTTTTGAATTTACTTCTTCCAATACTTTCCCTCATTTTTCCCCCATTTCTCTCCGCTGGCTTCCCTTTACCTTGGTGTTGCACTTGGTGGACCATGTGCAGTTTTAAGTGTGGGGGAGGATCTATATCTTCCACCTTAGTCTTTGCCCTTAAACTAACCTAGGAGACATCATTATTAGACTCTATATTTGTAAATTTAATACAATTTTTGTTAATCAGTCTTATAAATGCTAGAGTTATCAGTAGGAACTTTTGGAAAGGTTACATGCTTTTTAGTTTTTTAATGTATTTTAAAATGATTGCTGATATAGTTTCAATTACAACCTTTCATCCTTGATTAAATTACATTAATTAGGATAATCATTTATATGCATGTCATGATCTGATTGTCCCTTTATTATTTTTCCACTCTTGAGAGGTATTCTAAACCCTTTTTCGTATTTCTTTTCTAATACCCTCTTTATTGATAGATTCTTAGGATATGCATCACTACTTGAATTTGAAAGTTTTTCTTTTCGAAATATGAAGAAATTTTTGAATTACTTTAACATGATTGAGGCATTAGATTGTTTCAACCCATTTATCTTGAGACCTACCCTACATTTAATCTTCGTTAAACCCATTGAAGCCATGAACAACCTTTATAGGAAGCCACATGACAAGCCTATTTCCCTTCCTACCCTATTTCTTTTTAAACTCTGCATGATTATTCATTTAATCTTTAAAGAGGGAGTTGGCAATACATGGAATATTTTTTTACAACCATGAAATAAAGTGTGGGGGAGTTCCTCTTGATTATTTGGGGCAGAATGGGTTCCAAACATGTACTCATTGTATTCATAAGGTATTCCCTTGTGTTTTGTTTTAAAAAAAACAACAAACAAACAACAAGGGGACCTTATACTTATTTGCCCATAAACCCTACTTACCTAAGGGAGTTGGTAACGATTACAAAAGCATTTGACTGGGCTTTTGAAGGATGTATTTTTAGTGTGATTTATGTTGAATATAATGCAATGTTGTTTAAGGAATTATCCATCCTTTTTCAAGCCTCAGAATTTATTTTCACATCTGAACCTACCAACCCTTAGCCACAGAAACATCTAAACCTTATTGACAAAGCCCTCATGATTTTTGAAATTCAATTTTTTTGAAGTGGGGAACACGATATCTTGAAAAACTATGGATATAATGTATATTCCTTATATTGAGAATAACTTAGATTAAAAACATCTTGAGTGTGGAGTGTTATTTTAACTGGTAAGGTAAATCATCAAGTGGAATGCTTATTTTTGAAAGGTTGAACAATATGTTGAAAGAGGATGATAGTAGTTAATTACATTATATATGAGGAATTATTTTAATATCTTATGAATTGAATTTTTTTGTGCCTTTTAGAATTTTTCCTCAGTAACTTTATCAATTATACATTTGATTAACTAAATTCATTCCTTTTCAAAGTATATGCTCTCTTAATTAGATGTTGAGATTTTTCTTGAGGGAAAGCAAACGACTAAGTGTGGAGTAATTTGAATCACCCAATTTGTGTATACATTTCCATATATATATATATATAATTGAAGATAAAAGCATGTTTTCAATAAATATCTTTGGTTTCATGAACATATTCTTTGATTTTGGTGAATCTGTTTATTTACAGGAGCTTTCTGGCTTAATACATGGATCAAGGGAAGTTTGTGAAATTTTTGAAACTACACGGCGTGTAGTTTCTATACACGCAGTGTACATCTAGACAAGGACACAGACCAAAGTAGGGAGTACACGCCCATGTCTTCCAGGAAGAGATGCACGCCGTGTGGGTCGACGCTACACGCCGTGTCTGCTATTCTTGAAGGGGGTAGACGCGCTACACGCCGTGTATGGAGGATCTACACTCCGTGTATGGCGGTGCTACACGCCGTGTTCACTCAACTTGTAGGCGCCACCGTGTGAAAAAGTCAAGAACGGTGTGTTAGGCCACCTGCCAGCGGAGAAATTGGTGCCAAAGCACGTTGACGAAAAGTACACGGCGTGTACTTTCTATACACGCAGTGTACATTATTTTTCTGTAAAAAGAGGCCTTAGCCTATGGATTTTGGCATTTAGAACCATTGGAGGAGGGAGAAGCTCTGCTACCACCATTCCCGAAGCCACCGATGTGCCGAAATTCCGCTATTCCACCATTCCACCCTCCGATACTCTACCTCAACGCATACACGATGAATCCGTCAGGTATCACGTGTGTCATTTCTCTCCTAAATTCTATGTGTAACTAAACCCCTAGTGTTGGGGCTATGGATGATGAGATCATAATTTGTATATTGTTCTATATAGTTTTATTTGAATGGTTGTAATTCATCTTACTTTTCTTAATCCACTATCTAAATATAACTGAGAATTCTTAGCCGGACCAAGGGAAGGATTCTCAGCGATACAAAAGAAAAGTAACGGTGAAAACATCCATGACCATTGGAAGGTTTTCACCGATTCAAGTAATGGACTGGACGTAATAAAGAATTAAGGACATCGACTACCAGACCAAGGAGTCAACTGCTCTAATTCCAAACAAGAGGAACCGGTCCAAGGAAATATTGGAACAAAATGAAATCCCGAATGATTGAATTATTATGAATAACACAACCATTTAAACAATCTACATAAGAACTCCTTATTCACCACAGCCCTGACACGACTTTTCTTTCCATTTCTAAGAACTCTTTAAATTTAACCATTGTTTTCTTTCAAACTGTATCCATTCTTCAAAGTAAATCGGTTTAGTTTAAATCAAAACCCAAAAATGCAACCAAATCATTTCTAAATTCCCCATACTTCACCTAATTAAGTATTAACTAAATTAAATTCATGCACACCATGGTTCCCTATGGATCGACCCCGAACTTATGCTATACTAAATTTCTAAGAACGGGTAATTAATTCGGGACGCATATAACTTCAATCAACAATAAGCGTAGGCCAATGGGCCTTACTATGCACCTAGTTTGACACTCCATTGGGGATATTTTTAAGATAATTCACATTTTCTTTTCAATCTATTATGGATGATTTGAATATATAATGTCAATGAATGTTATAGGTTAATACCTAGACAAAGGAGGGACCTATATTTAAATAATATATTTGAAATATTTATTGGGATTCCACAATTATATTATATATGTATTTTTACCAATGGTATATTTGGTATAGGGATCGTGATACCTAAAAGGATGGTGGTAAATTTAATAATAATTTCACTATTCACATTAGATTAATACATACCATCTTGAGTTTATATTTTTATGTTTGATTATATGTTCTAATTCATAAACACACCTTTTTTAAATTTGTGTAGTTGAAATGTAACCTTATTAAGGATATTTTGGGATAAATTTATTTCAATATAAATCATTGTTTTAGTATATATTTTAGTGAAAAAATTATTTATGGAAAAATTTATTTACATTTTATAGAAATATTTTTATATGTATTGATAAACATTAGGGTTAATAGAGTCATTTATTACATTATAATAGTAGTCAAATAATAGTATTATAATTTTTTTAAAAAAAGTTTTATCACAAACCATAGTAAAAATGTTATTTAATGATTAATTTTATTTCATGGGTATTCATAATAATTTTTGGGATCTGTATTTGAATTATTTTAATATATTTTATAAAAAGGAAAACTCACATTTACGATGACAAACCATCATATCCTACCAGACTGAAGTCTTGAACCACTGAATAAAAGAAAATAAGGGGTTTCAAAATTACCACTAGACTACGTGAAGTCCCAGTTAATTTGATATTTTTTTAGTTGAATGATTTGAAAGAAGAAATACTATTGATGAACTAGTAGTGTTACTTTTTGAGGTTTATATATTAATTTTTAATATTAGATAACTTGTGACAAAAATATTTGTTTTGTAAGATAATTATATAGAAATCCATTTTTATGCTTTTTTTGATCCATTAATAGTGAATGTTAGTGCTTCTAGTATAAAAAAGGTAATTTTTGGATATTCATTTCTAGGTTCAGGGGAAGAAATGGAAATTTATTAAAACATAACCAAATTATAAAATTTTCTTCATGAAGTAGTAATACATAAAGTAAGAATATTAAATTATATTTTTTTAATGTAAAATAATTACTCAACATTAGGAAAATGATATTAAACAAAAAAAATACTAATAAATTCATTTATGTTGAACTGATGGATTTTCTAATCATCATTAATTTATAGCTTTGATGCCTTCAAATTTCCATTGATCATTCACTTTCTTGAGATCAATGACCTCCATCCCTCTATATAAATATTTATGCATTTCCTCTAAGTCCTTATCTTTACATTAGACCAATTTTTTCCATCTTAGAAACCTAGATATCTGTTATTCCATATGACCATTGAAGTTACCTTTCTCTCTTAAATAGATGATATTATATTAACCCATTTTACAATGTGACTTTCTAAACAATGATATATAAAAATTGTAACATCCCGATTCTGGAAGCCACCCAGAGGCACCCTGTACCCAGTTGGTCACATGGCCTCAAAAACATTTCCCCAAATGCCAGAGGCTGCCAACTAGCAGCGAGGGACTTGGGTGTGATAGTGGGGAAACTATTCCCTCATTGGCATAGTACACAACGGAAGAAAAATAGTCATGCAATAGCGGAAGAAGTAATAACCAACAATATAATAACAGAAGACTAACTCAACAACTGGAGCACATATGTATGTATGAAATGATGCATGATACATAACTAGGAAAGCATCCAAACAAGTCACAATGCTAGAAAGCACTACAGTACCAAAATAGGTACAAAAGAAAAGTAAATAGCTCCTCAGCATCGCAAGCCAAATCTTGGTCCCATGCTCTCCTGCTCCAAGCAATCAAGTTCTAGAAGTCGAAGGGCGCTTTCCCTTGTCTACACCTGAAACAACATAGTCTCCATGGGACCAAAAGCATGGCCCAAACAGGGTGTGAGATAAAATCTTAGTAGCCATTCACCTGAAGATCTGTGACTAGCATTTACTGAGTATATGGAAGGTAAAAGTAGAATAACCAGTAACAGCAACAACATGCAGTAGGCAGTAAACAGTAAGCAGTAAAACAAGATGATACATAGTAGAAAACAATCCACAACCAATCAACAGTAGTTATGCAAACTGCTAACAAGTCGGAAACCCCCTGGGAACTACTCACAGCCAACCCCTCTGGTTCTATCCAAGAAGTACCACAACCCTCTGGGTAGTGCACTCAGCCTAACCCCTCTAGATTGGTCATAAGAATTTATTAGACTCTATGGGGAAGCTCACTCTGTCAATTACCCTTATAGTCTAGGGTAGTCAGGGACTCTCTTAAGGAAGATCACGCGGTCTAACGATCTTAGCCCAAAGGTCTAGAGACTCTCTAAGGAAGATATCTCGGTCAATTCCTCTTATAGACTCTGGTATACCATAGACTCTCTGAAGAAGCTCACTCGGTCAATTCCTCCTCTATCATGGGAAGGTTATTAAAGAAATTCAAACAAAGTAAGACTCTCTGAGGAAGCTCACTCGGTCTACCCTCCTGTAGTCTATAAAATCCAAGACTCTCTGGGAGCTCACATGGTCGATCCTCTCTATAGTCGGTAATATCTAAGATTCTCTGGGAAGCTCACTCGGTCTATCCCTTATAGTCTATAGCACCAGGTTCTCTCAGCCCCATGCCAGCCAGTGCATAATAATGCTATAAGGATAAAATACACCTATAGAGCTAATTGGCTAACCAAAGTACACCTATAGAGCTATTTAGCTAAATAGTCTACAAGAAGAAAAGCATGTCAGGAGTTTCCCTTCAACCTATAACCGCATGGCATGGAAACAGGTGTAACAACCAAAGGAAAACGAGACCCAAAGGTCGTAAATAGAACAAAGCAAGAGAAAAATACATCCAAGCACATTAAATTATCCTCTAACATGGTCAAATTACCTCTACACAAGAATTCAGTCAAGGCAGGAAAACAACAGGGGGAAAAAGGTAAACATGCAATACCCTGTTCACGGGTATCGGTGGAAATTCCCACATAAAACTAAGATACTTTGAACGGTAAGGCAAAAACCACCTACCTCGATCCTAGGAGATCGATATAATTGAACAAAAATGTCTAATTCTCCCTAGAACGTCGTAGATCTGAGAAAACGCAAAAAACGTTCAACCATAGATAACATGAGAAGGAGGGAGAATTGGAAAACAAGGCTCAAGCAGAAAGGAGAACTCACCGCTGCGCTTCCAACGCAATTGACCGTGCTTGAATCGGAGAACAGAAGGAGAGGCAGGAGCTCGGGAACGATCTGGTCATACGGGTCACTCTCGGATGAACCATACCTAGAAGAAGATGATTATGTCGATTAGGCGTGACCCTAGTTCATTTAGTGAAAAAAAGTACACGGCGTGTATTTTTAAAGTACACAACGTGTATTGGGTCTTTCTGTACTCTGCCAAAATCGGCCTCCACATCGCCCCTACACACCGTGTGTGTGGCCCGAGCACGGCTAGTACACGGCTTTGAGTCCGAGAAGAGTACATGGCATGTACTCAGAAAGTACACGGTGTGTACTTCAAAATTTCCCAAAAACGCCATTTTTTTTAAAAAACTCCAGAAAAGGACAGTCATACCTGAAATGAAGATCTGGGTTCTTACAAAAATGTAAAACCAATTATTACCAAGATCATGTTGAAATTGAGAGGATTTAATTTTTTTAATGTTGGGAGAATATAATAAACCAAAAATATAAATGAATTATATTTTATTACATAGATTATGCTACACACAACACCAAGAGTAGAAGATAATATAACATCCTAAGAAGTTACAATATATTTATTTTTAAATATATTAAATCAAATTAATAGATTAATTTAAATGTAACACTTGGTTTTAATTTTGTCACATACAATAATGGTTATATTTAATATCTTTTGTTACATGAATGGATGAGTTTTACTAAACAATATTGTACTAATAATTTCATTATTTAATATGATTATTATTTCTTAGAAATTGGAATGGAGTGTGTTGATTGGATTAACTAGATTATGATAATATATATTATACACATGTATATTAGATATATATTTATTATTAATAAGATTACAAACCTTTAAAAATGTATTACTTTCTAAAAAACAGTATTTCTCAAAAAGATATTTTTGTCATGCTTTGGGAAAATAATTTATAATTAATTTTTACAAATTATTGAAAATTTATTTTTAAAAAATAATATTTGAAATAAGAATACAAAATTTATCTTAGGGTAAATGTTGTGAGATTTTTTTGGAGATGTTACATTTTTTATGAATAGTGAAAATATTGAATTTTAATATAATACTACCCATTGCTTTAAATAATTTAATGTGTTAAATTATAATATGAATTTTTTAAAGTAAAAGTAGATAATTTCATATCAATTATTCCAATTCATGTAATTTTAATAATTTAAAATTTTAATTTTGATATAACGACACTGTAAACATTTGAATATTTTTACTTTAAACATAAGATTTCAAATTGCATCTACAAGATTAATTGTAAATTAAATTCCTCCACTTCTTTGTGTTGAAATTTAAAAAACTTCTTTCCATATTTTTAGTCATAAATAATTATGTTATCTAATGTGGTCAGACTATCTTTTTACCATAATATTTAGTGAACATAGTGAAAATTAATTATCAATATTAAGGTTGTAACATGGTTTTGTGCATTACATGTGTTTGTATTAAAATTAATTTTACACATATATATGTTTTTTAATTAATAAATTATGATTCATATTTAGAATTAGTAGGTATAAATTATCTAATAATAAAATTATATTTTAGTATTAATGGTATAATTACCAAGGTAAATAAAAAGATATAAGTTACTGAAGTAAAATCTAAAAGGGTAAAATTGAGTAAAATTATTTTATAAGGAATAACATGATAAAAACGTTTTTTTATGTGGTGAATGTTTTTATTGAAATAGTTATACATTATATACATTATTATTCATTTTCTGGTACATGACGCAAGGTATACATCCCAATAGTTAATACCTTTTGATATTTACAAGAAAGAAACACCTACTCAATAATAAAAGAGAACTCACTCCCCTCCCCTCTTATTTTTTTTAAAAAATTTCTCTAGAAAATACATAACAAAATCACTACCAAAATTACCTTCCCTTATTCCAGAATATTTATTTTTGGTATAAATCCTACCTAAAAAGTATTTAGTGAAAACCAAAGGATGATACCTGAAAAAGATAGGATGTTCTTCAATAATCATTTTTTTGTTTCTTCATCAAACTACTTCAACTCTTGTTATCCAATTATGAAAAAACAATCTATGTATAATAAATATAATTTTTTTATATCATAGGAATGAAATTCAAAATCCCTAAATTAATCAAATTGGTTACAAAAAATCATCGTTCTTGTGTCTTGCGGGCTACTGCCATGTGAACCTATGTTATTTGTTTTTCTATTACCACCTCTCATGGTTTGGTATTATGATATAACTAAAGTATATATATAATATATATAAAATAATTAATCCTATGGTTTCATTATATCAAATATAAATAATTACTTTCAATTACATATGAGGCATGATAATGCTAGCCATTTGTACAGTGGATTACTGGCTCACAAAGAGACGTGATTCGTCTTTCACTAAAGATTTACATTGGAGGTGATAAGGAATAATGTTTATTATTATATGTGATATAAGTGAAATAATTATTATATTAATTAAATATTTATAATTATGTAATGATAATATATAATTTAATGTTTTTGACACTTATATATGATAACATGGTTCGAGTACGTGTGGTTTATCTTTTTTACAATGTCAAACGACTCTCTTTTCATCACCACACCAGATGGATAATATAAATATATATGTATATTTAAAGAAATTATATTATGGATATGATATCATGATAAAATTTTAATGTTAATATATGAATTACATCCTTTCTATAATGTTCTTTTAAAAATGGAAACATTAATCATGCATAGGTACGACCTACCATCTCCAGGATCGTAACATACTTCATTTCTCAAAAATTCCATTCTTGATCGGTTTAAAGAGTATAAATGATTTATTAATATGATTATTATTTAATTATTATTACTCTGTATGTAGGGAAACTATAAAATATGGGTAAGAACCGTATCTTTCATGAACAAACATGAATCAGAAAAGAAGGCCAATAACAACCGAAATAATGAAAACAATGAAATATTATTAAAAAATAGGTTGAGAAATGTTATAAAAGGATCGTATATGATATTATATATATATATGGTTTTAATTTAATTAAATAAATTATTTAAAACCACTATATATTAGCTTAAATCACATTCAACCAAAAGGGAGCACGAGTTATTGGATTTGTTAACTCAATTTCCATTATTTGGGTTAATCTTCCACATCATTGATTTTTCATTCTAGGATTATGGGTATAAATAATTTTTATTACCTAATTTTTAATTTAAAATTGTATATGTTCATTTAATATTTATAAAAATAATTAATTCATTGGTTGATTATCACTTTAATATTGTGATCTTTTCAAGGTTTTATGTCACTATCTCAATTTAATCGAGATTATAATTTTCTGAATTAATTTTGAAGGAAACTATGTGATAATTTTTTAATAATAACATTTATTTTGTTATAAAAGTTTTATTACTGAACACATTCATGTTATATTACTATTTTCCCTCTCTATGGTAATTTAATTGTTTTAGATAAATTTTTTAATGAAATATGACTTCATTTATCTCTTCGATCTGAAATTTGTTTTCTTCCAAAATAATGTTTTCTAAAAATGTTTTCTTAAAATATTATAACCTTTTAAAAATAATTTATTAAGTGAAGTTTCACCCATTTTTACTTCTTAAAATTTATTTTTAAGGAATCATATATCAATTTAGAAAAATCCCTATATCCCTTTTATGAAAATATGAAAGGAATCTTTTTTAAAATGTACAAATTTTAAGGAATTTTCTACATTCATGAAATAAAAAATTTTAAAGACTAATTTATACGTTTTAATGATTGTTTTTAGTGAAATGTATTTTGAAAATGTTTTATTTTTTTGAAATTTATTTTCAAAGAAAATTATTTTTTAAATGTTTATCAAAATAAAAAATGAAATTTTCCACAATAATTTTTAATGATAATTTTTTGGTATTTTTATTTATTAATGACTAAACTCGTTTGTTCTTAATCCAATGGGTATATGTTAATACCATACTTGTTTAGTTTTTTATTCATTATGATCCCATTCATACATTCAATTTCCTAGGATCATTACATATTAAATTAATTATATTTATCTATATTATTATGTGAGGGATATTATTATTATCTAAATAATATGAAATTTTTTACATATGGTGTTCATTTTGAAATTTATTTGATTAAATGGGGAAGTATTGAGTAACCTATATCCTTTGATTAATACAAATACCTGATGATAAGGGACAGTTTTTATAAAATAAATCGGTTATTCAATATATGAGGAAAGATTTGGATAGGTATAACACGGGTTGGGGACTAGTTAAAAAAATACCCTCGATGCATCAATAGTCTCACGAAAAAAAATTATTCTTCAATAAAAGATTTTGTAACCAAGCGTTTTAAATATTCTTATGAAAGGTATTGAATGTATTTTTTTAAACCATATTCTGAAATATTTTGATGGTAAATGTATCATATACCTGTGAAACGTAACATCTGATAAATTAGAATCTCTCTATTTAAAATGTAGTTATCATCATCCATGATATTTTTACTGTGATATTATCTATAGATGAATTTCATTACTAATTTATTGATTAAATTATAAGTGTTTTCATTTATTTACTTTTCGATATTGACTTATCATTATATTAACCTTATATTAAATTAATTTAAATGTAATGTGTCCTTAGTTATTTACCTTCCAATATTTATTATTATAATTTGTTTATGATAGCTTCCATTGTACATAAACCTTACTGAGTATTTGAGATCACCTTATTTTCATTCATTTACCTTGGAAGTCATTAAGTATATTATTTGTGATATGTAAGGATATTATAGTGGGAATAAAGTTATTCTAAAAAAATTATGTCATAATTTTTTTATTCCATTGTAATTCCAAACTCATGTATGTATCTGGATCACCAAGACTAGAAAAAAATTCAATCTTTTAGATTTGATTCCATGTATCTTATGTCAATGTAGTGATGTATGATATTTTATTTGGGAAACCAGGGTTATGGTTTCAAAGGGTTCTCTTTATTCATACTAGTATATCTGATCAATAGAGAGAGTATTTAGTCTAATAAGACTATGCTGAAATTGCAATATGGAATTGATTATTTGGGATGATTGATAAAGAAATGAAGTTACTATTTCTTCCCCTTAAATGTGATCAACTGGGAGGGTTTTTACAGAGTAAGATGTTTATGAATATGTAGGTTAGGTGTGAGAGGGGTGAAATAGTATTGCCTTATTAATTTTTATAGACTTTATGACTTACATTTAAAGAAGTTCCTTTATGTATTTTCTTAAGAGGTTCATTAGTCCTTCAAATGATGAAAATTGTGGTAGGGGACATGATAACCTATGATTGATGGGTGATGTATCAAGATCAATGATTTAGACCAATCAATCATTAAGAGGATTATACTTTTTCTGTAAATTAGGGGACCTCTACAGGTTCTCTAGTGATATATAGTCTATATATAGAATGTGTGAAAATATGTGTATAAATGATAGTGGGTGTCATCATAGAACTTGAATAAGCGACATGAGCCTGTTATGTCTTTGGAGATGATTTTTCATATACTTGAGAGCCTATATTTGGATTGTGAGAAATTTTTAAGAAGAAAGCATACCCCATTATGATGTTTTTATAAGATGATTTGTGTGTGATATACTTCACAATGAGATGTAATAAGAAACATAGATCTTCATTTATGTCCCTATTGTTTCCAGCCCTCGAGTCGGGAACTATGTGATTTTATCCCCTAGTCGCATATGGATATGCATTGGGAACTCTAGATGACATGATTTTATTACAATGTGAAAATATGGACATCAATTTAGGGAATAATTTATTCTATATAAGGGTACTAATGTGAAACTGTGTTTCTAGATAACATTATTACTTGGAATTCTTTGTATACTCCATTGAAATTTTATATGAATTTCTTTCCTAATAGGCTGTAAATAAATCTTTGATTTTTCAAATAACGTTGTTCCCTAGAAGGGATATGAATAAACAACTCAGTATCCAAATAATATAATTTCTTATACAAGGAGGATTTTCCACCCAGTATTAGATGAGGTTATGTTCATGGAGACACTCTAGCACTGGTTAAAATAGGTTTGTGTTGATCTATAATATAATGTTAGAACATGAGGACCAATAATGGTTACATGTTTATTCATTTAATCTTATATCACATTTAAACCTAGTATTTATTGGTTATGTGTATGAATACATTTGTGGGAACTACTGAGTTATACTCACATGTTGATCAAGTAGCCATGGGACATGGGTTCCCAAGCCAATCATTACTACTTTAATGTTTAGGTCAGGTAGAGGACCATGTTTGGATCATTATTCTAGTTAGATTCAATAAATCCAAGATACAAATGATTCAAATCATTGGGATATAGATGATTCACACATATTAATTATTTTATTTTTCTTATTTATGTGGTAATCGGGTGATTGATATATTTTTTGGAGCATGACCATGAGTTTGTATGGTTGTATTCTTTAGTTTATCAATTTGTTAAAAGACTTATTTAATGGTTATATGTACTCCATGTTATAATTTTGGATGTTTTTATCTTATTTACCTATTTTTTATACACTTTTATCATGGAATATTCTCTCTATAGTAACACCTTAGACCTCTTGTGCTAGTTAGAAGTCCCTAGGTAATGACCCACCAATTCTCATTGGCTTGAGAGCACAATGAGTAATTACTAGGCCTTAAGAGACATCCCCAAGATGCCAAGGGCTGGAAATAAATTCCTAAGGGTTTCAAATATAAGTTGGAGGACAATTTTCCATTTAACAAATAACCCATCAACCAACCCAGTGTAACCAAACATTCATTATATAATGAATGAACAAAAGAAAGACCACTAAAAAAATTCCTTATGTCAAACCACATTAAGTACACAACAGTGGAAGACCAAACTAAGCTTCTTGGTACATAGAAAATGAACAACTCAAGACTCTCAAAAGACACCATGACTCTGTGCTCCACAAGCTCCAAGCTCCACATCATCTCCCAAGAATAACCACTAGCCACTAGTAATAAGATGCTTTATCTTTACCTGTGTCTCGGAATACAAAATCTGCAAAATCCCCAAAGCTCCAAAGCAGGGGTGAGAATAAAACTCAGTAGGTTTTCCCCAATGACTTCCCTACTAATGACACTAGTATAGAAGAGTTATAAACATTTATATAAAAATAATTTATATAAAACATTTTCTCAAAATCAGTTAATAACTAAATATAAACAAGATTCCAAAACCATTCATAACCAAAGGCCTTCCAAGAGCAATTTAAACCAAATTTCCAGCAAGTTATTTTCCAGAAAAATAATCAATCAAGCATTAGAACCATATCACAAACATTCTTTTTTGGCATACCTAACCATTCCACAAATCTATGCAACCAACCATGCATGTTACCTTGAAGAGGGGAGAAGCCCAAACCATTATCCATCCCAACCATGATGGGGAGGCTTCTTACCATTATCCAACCCAAATGCACATTAATTCTTGATGGGGGAGAGCCCTAACCCTTATCCATCCCAACACTGATGGGGGAAACCCCTAACCCTTATCTTTCCCGAATGCAATATGAATGTTTGATGGGGGAGAGCCCTAACCCTCATCCATCCCAAAACTGATGGGGGAAACTCCTATCCCTTATCCATCCTGAGTGCAATAAGACTGTTCACAACTATATATTCCTAGAAATCATGCCAAAACAATCCTTTTAATACAAACACCTTTTTATTGAAAACCATTTTATGTCAAAGTCATTTCAATACCAAACCCTTTCAATAAAACACCATTTTTTTTGAAAACCCATTTTTTATCAAACCAATTACAATTCCATCCAATAAGTAATTTAAAATCATTATTTTAACTTCAAGAATCCAAATCACATCGCACCACAATTCACCAAGATTTCATAATTTCGCTAAAATCATAAATCATCACTAAAACAAATTTATTCCATGCTTTTCACAATAAAATACATTCAAAAAACCCAATTTGAAACTAAGATAATAAATTATAACAAGAGGAGTCCAGAGTGAAGCCACCTACCTCAAAGGTTTTGACGAAAACCAGAACGGTCGAAGAATTCTCAAGAAACCCAGGTCGATTCGACAGAAACCCACCTTAGATCCCCTATCATTGCAATATCAAGAACAAATCTCATCATACTTGGCATCGACACACTTAGATCTACCCATAATAGACGTTGATCTAAGAATCCAAGAAAAGAGGATAAGTATATCTAAGTAGATCTAAGAAATCGATCAAGAATGAAGAAGAACGATCACATACCTCAAGAATCTGACTTTTATTCTCCAAAATAATCCTTTGGTTCATCTCTGAAATGATGGGAGAACCCTCTTTTACCTTAGGAGAAGACAAAACCCGAGTTAGGGCTTCCTAGGAAAAAAACTAGGCACATAGATTAAAAAACACATGAGATCTACCTTTATACGATCTCGTTTAGGTGGCCACATGGGTTGCTCGCACGGTTAGAAAAATCGTGCGCTAACTGTGAATTAGATACTACCTTGGCAGACACTCCATGCACGGGTTTTCCACAGGGTTAGTCAAACCGTGCGCCGCCCATGTGGAAGCTACTGCCTCAAGGGCCTCTAAGCATGGCTTGGACGCATGGTTTAGACAACCCGTTCACTGCCCATGTGACTTCCCCTTTGCCTCAAAACATCATTTAAAGTTCTCCAGACTCTCCCATTCATCACAATTAACTTTAAAACCATTAAAATGATCAATAATGGGTTATATACCAGAAACTAGGTGTAATAAATTCTCCCCACCATTGGTCATTCCATCCTCAGAACGTAGAAAACCTTCAACCAACTGAAAGAGTTCCCACCACTGCTCTTTCTTTCCCTTATCACATTCCCAAGTCTCTTCCTGAATCTGAACATGCTGCCATAAAACCCACACTAGACTGATGCTTTTCCGCACATGATATTCTCTTGCCTATCCACAATCCGTACTAGGATAAGTATAAATGAAACATCTGGCTCTAGGTCAACATGATCCCATCTGATCACATGGTCAGGATCAGGCTGATACTTTTTCAACTGAGATACATGGAACACATTATGCACCAAACTAAACCATGGAGGTGATGCTAACTAATATTCCACCTCTCCAAACCGTTCTAGTATCTCAAAAGGGCCAATGTATCTAAGAGATAACTTACCCTGCTTCCCAAAACAACGATGTCCAAGCCTTGTAGAGATCCTCAAGAAGACATGATCACCCATAATGAATGACAAAGGTCTTCGAAAATGATCTACATAAGATTTCTGACGACTCTGAGCTGTCTCCATCTTCTTTCTAATCAACTGGATCTTCTCTGGTATTTCATGGATGAGACTTGGTCCGACTAGTGAAGTTTCACCAGTTTTCCACCTAGCCTAGTGGAGAACAACAAGGACTCCCATACAATGCATCAAACGGAACCATGAATATCGAGGATTGATAGCTGTTATTATATGAGAACTCCACTAAGGGTATATAATCCTCCCATGAGGCACCAAAATATATCACACAAGCCCACAACATATCTTCCAATGTTTGTATCGTTCGCTCGGATTACCCATCTATTTGAGGATGATATGTTGTGCTCATAGTCAATTGAGTTCCAAGGGCTTGTCATAATGATTTCCAGAAACGAGATGTGAACCACGAATCTCTATCTGAGACGGTAGAAACTGGTACACCATTCCTCTTTACCACTTCTTGGATATAGATTTTTGAAATATCATCCACCATATGAGTTTCACGAATAGGGATGAAATGGGATGACTTGGCTAGATGATACACTATCACCCAAATGGCATCGTTTTTCTGAACCATTGTTGGAAGACCCGTAACAAAATCCATTACTATTTGATGCCATTTTCATTCTAGGATGGGAAAAGATTGCAACATACCAGCTGGTATTTGATGCTCTGCTTTAACCTGCTGACAAGTTAAGCACCGTGAGACGAACTCGACCACCTTCATTTTCATGCCGCTCCAACAAAACTACGCCTTCAAAGCCTTATACATCTTCTGTGTACCTGGGTGTACATCCCATCTTGAATGGTAGTAACCATGAAAGAGTTGTTTCTGAAAAACCATACGTACAATCATCCAATCTCTAAAACACAAAACTGAACCCCCATCAAGTTTCCATCCATTAATGGTCTCCCCACCATTGAGTTTTGAACTTACAACAAGACATTCAGCATCATTTGTTTTTGCTTCTTGGATCATCTTTACTAAATCAAGAACATGTTTAGCTGAAAATAAAATAGCAACATTACTTCAGTATTCACATTCCACATGCATATCGGCTAAGACCGACAGTAACTGCCATTTATTTGAAGTTTCTTTCACTAAATGATCACATGACATTCTACTCAATGCATCCGCCATGGAATTTCCTTTTACTGGTTTGTACATCAAGTCAATGTCAAACATCTAGAGATACTCCATCCATCTCCTTTTCCCGAGATTCAAATCACGCTGTGAGAAAATGTGTTTCAAGCTTTTGGGATCCGTAAACACAGTAAATTTCTCACCAAGGAGATAATGTCTCCATGTTTTCAAAGCATGGACAACTATAGAAATCGTCGGTAGTAACCAGCTAAACCAAGAAAACTTTGTATCTCGAACACATTCTTCGGTGGTTTCCATGAGATAGTAGCTTATATCTTTTCAGGATCAACATAAATGCCCTTCTCAGAAATGACATGGCCAAAAAAACATACATCCTTTATCCAAAAATCACACTTTGATATTTTGGAATACAAACGATGATATCTCAATATTTGTAGCACTATTTCTAGGTACACCTCATGATCAACCCTTGTCTTTGAATAGAGCAAAGTATCATCCACAAACACCACAAAAAAGAATCCAAATATTGCTGAAATATATGATTCATCAATTCCATGAAGATTGTTGGTGAGTTCGTTAGACCGAATGGCATGGCTACATATTCATAGTGGCCATATCTACCTCTTAAAGCTATATTTGGAATATTCTCCTTCCGAACTCACAATTGGTGATATCCTGATCGCATGTCAATCTTGAAGAACCACTGAGCTCCCCTTAATTGATCGAATATATCATCAATGCGTGGAAGGGGATATCAATTCTTTATCGTAACATGGTTAAGCTTACGATAATCAACACGTTTTTGAAGAGTTCCATCTGCCTTCTTCACAAACAACAATGGTGATGCCCAAGGAGAAGTACTTGGTCGAATGAACCCCTTTCTTTTCAGCTCCTCTAACCGCACTTTCAATTCGGATAACATTGCTGGTGCCATCGTATAAGATAGAAGGGAAATAGGATCGGTCCCCGAAAGGAGATAAATCACAAACTCCAATTCCCTTAGAGGTGGTAACCCTTAGAATTTGTTGGGAAAGACATCTGGAAATTGATCCACAACAGCTGGAAAAATATTTTCTTCAATCTCTTCCATTGATGCCAAAGTTAATACTTCCAGTTGGTAAGAGATCATTTCCACCATTGGTTCTATCAAGCTCTTTGCACATTTCTTTACCATCCTCTCTCCCATTAAGAGATGGTTGATGCCGTCCTTAGTCGTGAAACTAACCATTCTCCAATAACAATCGATGTGAGTCTTAAACATTGTCAACAAATCCATACCCAGGATTACGACATAGATATCCATGTCTAACATCGAGAAGTCCCATTGTAACTCAACTCCATCAACAGTTATAGAACATGGTGTACACAAAAGTCTAGATATTCTCTTTCACCAAGAGGATATTTTAGTTTCAAAATTGAAGGCATCATTTCTAGTTTTCAACATAACATGTCAACAACATGAGAAGAAATGACGGAATGTGATGCACCAGTATCAAACAACACTTGCACAAGGGTAGAATTCTAAAGAATCGTACCTCTCACTGTAGATGGTCCAGCCGGATCATCGACCATTATCTACTCACCTCCATATAATTACTTCATCGATGAACTGTTCTCCTTGTTTCCTTGCTATGATTTCCCTGGTTGAGGAGTCATGGTATTTCGAGAATCACCAGGGCTAGCTCTATGGTGCTGATGAGACTGAATCTGCTGTCCTCGTCCTGTCAAAGAATACGATGCTTGCGACGCCTGATAAGTGTCACGGGTACCCGAACTCGGATCATTCCTACAATATCTCTGTAGATTCCCCATATTCTTAAAATTGTGACATGCTCTAGGTTGCGTCGTACACTCTCACTTTGTGTGGTAAGTCAAAACACATTGAAAGAAACCTGCTTTGCTCTGGGGTCATGGAGGAAGGTTCACTAATCCCACTATCTGGTTCTGATGTGAACTCGCACTACGTAAATATGTATCTCTTTTCTTATTGTTACCAACAGTTGATTTCCCACCATTTACCATTGGTATCATCATTCATCCTCCCATAGATCTCGATATATCACATTCAACAACAGTTTCTATGTTCACCATCTCTGTATAATCCGTAACACAGAGCACTGTAATCTTCGATCGAATCTCTTGCCATAGCCCCAATTCGAAGATGCGTGACTTCAACGACGCACTTGCCGCAAACTCTTGTGAAAAACGGACTAAATTACGGAATTTATCCGCATACTCTGTGACAAAGAGACTCTCTTGTTTTAGGCTAAGGAAGTCCGTCATTTTATGGATCTTGAATGTGTGAGGATAGAATTGTTTGTTGAAAAATTCTTCAAAATCCTCCCATGTAAGGCCTTCATCCAATTTAGCCCACACATATAAATCCCACCACTGACATATAAGATCCTTGATCATATACGTTGCCAAGTTTACTTTCAGTTCTACTGGCATGCTGATGAAATCAAAGATATGATTTGTCCTACTTAGCCACACCTCTGCCTTTTCGGGTTCAGTATCACTCCAAAAGTTTGGTGGATTCAGCATCATGAACTGGATGGTATGATCCACATGCCTTGGTTTATTCCTCTAGTTCACCATATCCACATGATGAAAAGATTGGAAGATACTCTGAACCAGCTCTTGGTTGACATGTGGTTTAGGTACAACCACATTCTCCACATCTTCTTCAGGTCGGTTCCGTCGACGTCTACCGGGTTCCATTTTCTAAACCAACAACAACCTCCATCAATCTCACTCTCTAGCAAAAGATAGCTTATAATTTTAAATTATATCATATTATCTATCACAACATTATTTTCAAAACAACATTTTTTCCCATGTTGAAACATTTTTGAAAACATTCCCCATGCCTTTTGAAATTCATCCCATTTTCAAAATAAACCAAATACCCTGTTTTCAAAATCTTTTAATTGATTGTTTTTTGAATTTTATAAAAAATTACACCATGTACAAAATCCTTACTCAGTTTTCACAATG
This sequence comes from Viscum album, assembly GCA_963277665.1. Classification (NCBI taxonomy): domain Eukaryota; kingdom Viridiplantae; phylum Streptophyta; class Magnoliopsida; order Santalales; family Viscaceae; genus Viscum; species Viscum album. The sequence goes on along the minus strand of OY728143.1, from coordinate 1,361,395,908 downwards.
AGTTATACAATCCTAGTGGGAAGTAATTCCTCTACAATGCATGTCATGATCATCTCATTGGCTAAACCCATGACAATGATATTTCCCAACATTCTAGAAGTGTATCCAAAACACTTATGTACCCAACACCCTGGTAACATAATGTTTAACATAAATGGGTTAGCTGTGTCCTTTTATTCTATACATTTCATGTTCTGACAATCCTACTCCTCTGTAAGATTTTGACCCAAGGAATAGACAAGAATTAATTTCAACTCCAAGAACAAGAATATCGATGACTACTTGTTAGGAAGGGACCGAAAAAGTTGATACCATTTGTAATGACACACCAATTATCATTGGCTTGAGAGCACAATGAGTCATTACTATTAATTAAGAGACATCCCCAAGACACCAAAGGATGGAAATAAATGCCGAAGGGTTTCAAATATAAGTTGCGGGAAAATTTACCCTTTATGAAATAACCCATAAACCAACCCAACATAACTAAACATTCACTATATGATGCATGGACAATAGAAAGACCACCAAACAACTTCATTATGTCAAACCACATCAAGTACACAACAACGAAAGACCAAACTAAGCATCAAGTTACATAGAAGATGAACAACTCAAGACTCTCAAAAGACACCATGACCCCGTGCTCCACAAGCTCCAAGCTCCACAACATCACCCAAGCATCACCACGAGCCACTAGCAATAAGATGCTTTACCTTTACCTATGTCCCAGAATACAACATCTGCAAAAGCACTAAAGTGCCTAAGTAGGGGTGAGTATAAAACTCAGTACGTTTTCTCCAATGACTTCCCTACTCACACCACTAGGATTGAAGAGTTAGAAACATTTATATAAAAACAATTTATATAATTTCTTTTCTCAAAAGCACTTAATAACTGAATATATACAAGTTTCCAATAACATTCATTACAAAAGGCATTCCAAGAGGAATTTAAACCAATTTTCTAGCAAGTTATTTTCCAGAAACATAACCAAACAAGCTTTAGAACCATTTCACAGACATTCCTTTTGGCATACCCAACCTTTCCACAAACCCATGCAACCAACCATGCATGCTACCTGGAAGAGGGGAGAAGCCCTAACCCTTATCCATCCCAACCATGATGGGGGAGGCTTATTACCCTTATCAAACCCAAATTCTCATGAATTCTTGATGGGGGAGAGCCCTTACCCTTATCCATCCCATCACTGATGGGGGAGACACCTAACTCTTATCTCTACCAAATGCAATATGAATGTTGGACGGGGGAGAGACATAACCCTTATCCATCCCACCATTGATGGGGGAGACTCAAAACCCTTATCTGCCCCGAGTGTAATAAGAGTGTTAACAACCATATATTCCCAGAAATCATGCCAAAAACAACCCTTTCAATAAAAAACCTTTTTTATTGAAAACAATTTCTCGTCAAAGTCATTTCAATACCAAAGCCTTTCAATAAAACACCCTTTTTATTGAAAACCAATTTTTCATCAAACCAATTACAATTCCATCCAATCAATAATTTAAAATCATCATTTTAAATTTATGAATCCAAATCCCTTTGCACAATAATTCACCCAGATTTCATTATTTCTCTAAAATCTTAAATAATCACTAAAGAAGATTTATTCCATGAATTTCATAATAAAATCCATTCGAACAACCCAATTTGAAACTAAGCCAACCAATTCTAAAAATAGGAGTCAATAGTGAATCCACCTACCTCAATGATTTTGACAAAAACCACAACATTAGAAGAACGCTCAAGAAACCCGGGTCCATTCTCCAAAAACCCACCTTAGATCTCCTCTCCTAGCAAGAAAACGACCAAATCTCATCATATTTGACTTCCACACAATTATATATACCCATTATAGATTTTGATCTAATAAACTGAGAGAATAGGAGAAGTAGATCTAAGTATACATAAGAAACCGATCAAGAACGAAGATAAACGATCACATACATCAAGAATCTGACTTTTATTCGCCAAAAGAAGTCTTCTGATCACATCCAAAATGATGGTAGAACCCTCCTTTTTCTTAGGATAAGAAAAAAACCGAGTTTGGGCCACATAGGAGAAAAAAAAAGTCACTTAGAGGAAAAAACGCATGAGATCCACCTTTATAAGATCTCGTTTAAGTGGCTGCATGGTTTGCTCACACGGTTAGACAAACCGTGCGCTAACCGTGCGTTAGCTACTGCCTCGGTAGAAAATCCATGCATGGTTTTTTCGCACGGTTAGACAAACCGTGTGCTTCCTGTGCGGAAGCTACTACCTCAAGGGCCCACTGCATATAGTTTGGCCGCACGATTTAGACAACCAGTGCGCCGCCCGTGGGACTTCCCCTTTGCCTCAAAACATCATTTAATGTTCTCTCAACTCTCCCATTCATCACCCTCAACATTAAAACCATTACAAGAATCAAGAAAGGGTTACATACCAAAAACCGAGGGTATTATACCCTATCATATAGGAGGCATGCCCGATGTCCCAGTACCTGTCCAGCTCAGACATTGAACACTTATAAAGTTAATAGTTGTTAAAAAGTTACATAAGATGATTTATGTGAAAGATAATAGTGATTTTATCATAGTTTTTATTGGATTAATATTTTTGGGATATTATAGATGAGGTATAAAGGAATGTGTTAGATAATGTGATAGACCACAACCTTTTCCATTATGAACAAAATTTATAATGGTAATTACAAGTTCCTAGGGTATGAAATTTAGATTCATGGATTTTTATTTTATAATAATATGATATCACCTATCATGGATCACATGGTTTTCAATTTATGATTTATTAGTCTTTTTTGTCTTTCCAGTTTTCAAGATTTCATTTATTTGTATAATACTTTATATATAGGACTCAACTGAAATTCAATTCCTTATATGTGATTCATATACCTGAAGATGAATTTTTAAAATTTTAAAATGTTAATAACAAATTTCATAGTCTTTTCCAATATAATTTTTTAGTGGAATTCTACATATCTAAATCACAATATATTATTCTCTGATGAAAAGTCAGGTGGACTCTGCAGAGGGATACTCTTTAATGAAATCTATACCATCCATCGGTGAATGGGATGTATAGTAACCCATAGTTAGTTGAGAATAGAAGTATATGGATTCATAATTAACCTCTTATTGGTAAATATTATAATGGTTTGGTTTTTTAAATTGTTAAAAACCACCTATATGCTATTTTCCATAGATATTATAGTGGAATTCAATATTATAGAACAAAATTATTGTGGTATATTTTATATATATCACATTGGTTTGATTCTAGTATAAATATGTGTGTACTGAGAAGAGTTCATATTATTTGAGGGTGTATTATTACATAAAAATGACTGATGATGTTTAATTACCATGTAGGAGGATGGATTCATATGTGATACATTGTATGTGTGCTAATAAAATAACTCAGAGTGGGTAATTTGGAATGTGATTTTCCTTTTGATATCAAAAATAGATAAAGAGTTGTGTATCATTTGAGGTATAAAATTTTTGAGATGTTTTTATGGAGTAGTTTGGAGAATATTCAGATTTTGACATATAAATCATTATATTACTGAGTCGGGAGATAAATTCATAATGTCATGTGTATATGAGGTAAACCTAGAGAGGGGTTATCCTACAGTTGTGGGTTATTTTGAGAAATGAATCTTAGGTAGATGATTCATGTATGATATCGGTGCACCTGGGGTGCTACTAAGTATATGGTATAAGAATGTATAGTGATTTGGCCCTTCATTATGTAAAGAGGTTGAGATGATCTTGGTATCAAGGTGAGGGTTGGAGGGAAGGATTGGTAGTATTCCATGTTTTAGTGTATTTATATATAGTTTTTTGCGAGAAGTTTATTGTGATCCTATATAGTAAAATATAGGATCGATAGATCATGGTTAGATTCATTTAGTTTTGGAATGACACCCAGTTAAATGTGTATTGGTGCAGTAGACCATGACATATTAAAAATGTGTGATTATGAAGAAAACTATTTAGGGTTCTTCTTAATAGGTAATATTAACATGATAGTGGGTCATGGTATGTGATTGGGGGCATGAGTCTAGTTTTTTTGACATGTGACTCATGGAATAGTGAGTCGGGCTATGTGATTTGGAGGTATATGAGTTTAAACTAATAAAGTATGATGAAATTAATGTAGTGAGCATTGTATTAATGTGTTTCCGACATAGTTAAAAATTAGTGAGTGGTCTTTACATTCCCAAGACTGATATATTCAATGAAATTATTATGAAAATTGTTTTCTGAGAGGTGAAATTAGAGATCTATCAGAGTTTCATGATATGGTTCACCCAGGTACAAGCCTTAAAAGTGTTTTCAGAAAGGAATTATATTGAAACCTAAAGGGTTTTCTCTCATATATTTATAGAGAGAATCTATATGGCGGGGGAGTCCTCTAATGGGTGTTGGAGGGTTTGATAATCAGGGGGAATTTGATAGCATGTTCAAACGTAACCCCAAGTATAAATTAATTTATGAAATATTTTACCTTCAAAACAAAGTTAGTGTATTATGGATTTGTATATGATTAATTGAATTAGTAATTATGTATGTATGTGTTTTCCTAAATTAAAGTTTATTGAATAATGGATAATAAAGAATCATTATATTTTTATCCAAATCAATTCGTGACTAAAAACTAATTTTTATGAGGAAATGTATTTTTGAAGGGGTTATAAATATGTATATGAACAAACCTAATGATCAATTTTAAAAAATTATTTTTTACTTAATGAATTTTTATCTGTGAATAATCATCCATATATAAGCTATGTAATGTTCAGTAATTAACATAAAATAAATTAAATGTAAATTGAGTTATTTTTCATAAAACCCTTTTATGTATGAAACATGGTTATACAATAATAAATTAAATAAGTAATTAATGATTTTAAGTTTTAATTAAATTTATATATTATTTTTTAAATGAAATTATTTAAAATTAATTTGATAGTTTTTTCTTGTTTAGGAATTAATGAAAAATCTATTTTATGTATAAAAAGGAATTTTTTAAAAAATGGGTTTTTGATTATTTTTTTCAACTTATTTTAAAATTAAATTTTTAAATAAGAGAAATTAAATTTTTTAAAATGGATTATCTATCTGGAATCATAATTTCCAATTTTATTAATGTTTCCAGGTTCATTTTTGGTCATATTGAATAGTAAAAACTGTAATACATTTTTACAATGGATAGAGTTAAAACTGGTTTATGGGGGGGTGTTAAACTAAGTTAGGTGGGTAAAAATACCATATGAAATTATCTAATTAATTTTTTTCAGATATTGGGGCCATGTATTTTATATAATTCTAATAATATTCCATTTTAGGGCATATTATCATGAAAATGACTTTCATATTATTTAAATCTTTTAAGTAATTCCATTTTTCCTCACCATCACTTATTAAAGGACACCTCACATCACCCCTTATTCATGAATTTTAAGCCTTTTATCCTATAAAATAAACTCCAAAAACATTTATAGATTCATTCAATTAATAATATGTCCCCTCAAGATATCTTATGACCCATCTTCTAAGGATTCATGTCTAATCTAACGGCGGTCTCATGAAGAGGTGGTATAACTTTTAATCGATCACATTGAATTTTATTTCTTCTTATAGCATCTATAAACCTATTGTATCCATCATAACATGATGGATACAATATCATAAAAAAGATTAAGATTTAATTATAATGATGTAATAACCATTTTACACCACTTTTTTATTAATAGGAAATAAAATTATCGCCCGTGCATATATTTGGACAACCTCCTCCATGTAGTGATATGATAAATTTTATATCACTGCCTCACATAGATGGATATAATGACTAAATTTTTAAATATATTTAATATTTATTATATAATTATGAATATATAATGATTAAATACTATTTATATCTATTTTAATATTTCCTTATAAAATGAAACCAATGTTCATGTATACGAATATACTACTTTCTCTATAAATGTTGTATTTCATTTTTCAATATCTACCTTTTAGGGATAGTAATAAGTATATAAATACTAAATATATATAAAATTAATATAATTATAAAAATTATATGGAAACAAAACCAAGTTCAATTTTAGAGGGCCATAATAGAAAAATCAAAACATATATGAAAAATGAAATAGTTATCACCCAAAATAATGATTTCAATAAAGAATTGTTAATAAATGAGTGAAAATATGTTATAATTGTTCTATGTATGGTATTAAAAGTATGACTGTTTTTTATATTATTATAATAAATTTAAATTATTTATACATGAGTTTAGAGTTCTTACAAAGAATGTAAAGCTCAAGGTAAGCGTTTTATGGTATAATCTCACTTTTTCAAGATTTTTTATGAGTAAATTTATTATAATAAAATTATAAATTCTATAATGAAACGATTTTTTATACATAAATAAATACTATTTATATGGTTTTCATCACATAAAAGATCAAAAACGAATCCAATATTGACTATCATAATGAAACCAAAACAGTTTTATATATAAATTGTGGTTCCCAAATTATGAATTATATATATATATATTAATAAATATATATATATATATATATATAAACAAAACCAAATAAAATTCAACTTAAACAAAAAAAACTCAATTAGTATAACTAATAAACTAATAAAATATATTTTTATACTTAAAATATATAATATAATTTTTTTTAAATTATGATATTTTTTTATTAGAACTAATTTTGTTTAATTTCTAATATAAAAAAAATAACATTCCCTATAAAAAATATTTTTAGGATATATTATGATTATAATAAAAGTTATATTTAAAAATTTTTTATGTAAATTTGAAAAAATAACATCATTTTTAGATTTATCATTATCATATTATCTTAAGATGTATTTTAGGAATTTTACTAAAATGATTTATTTTTAGGTTAATAGTGAAAAATTCCATTTTTTTTAAAATATCATGTGTTTTTAACATAAAACATAAGAAAACTTGTATTGTAAAAATTTATTATTTTTATGTATTATTATATATTCTAAAATACGAATGTTTCATTTTCAAACCTTTATTTGAAATTTTAGAGTATATATAATATTCTCTTAAAAATTATTTTAAATACATTATACATTAGTATTTTCAAATTAATTTTCATTAATTGAATCAAATGAAAAGGATTTAAAAATAAAATCATTGGTTCAATTTTATATAATAATTTAACTTTTTTTATTCATTGATGTTATGTTTGTCTAGGTAAATATAAGTTAACCTAGTAAAATGATTATTTTTTAAAGAATACGTCTTTTTTATATATTGTGTATTATTAATATTAAATATATTAAATTTAAATAAATATTATAATATGATGTATAAAAATATATACAAAATAATTAAAATTCATTCAATGGGTAATCAATGTTAAATAATACTAAGGATATATTATAATTAAAAATACATTTTATTTAAAAAATAATTTTTTCAAATGATGATATTTTTTTATGTACAATTAAATTTTCTAATTTTTTGAAATCTAAATATATTAAATAAAAACCAAATGTGTATTTATTAAGTTAAAATTTTGAAATAAGGTTTATCTTATATTATTATTAATAAACTAATGAAATGATTAATATTTATTTAAGAGTTATTAGTGGTTAAATGAATAATCTAAGGTGGATGGAATTTTTATAAATAAAATGACATTTAAAACATGTATAATTTTTTTTGGGTTTTAGAGTCTTAATATAACGTCTTTATAACATTTCCTTTACAAACTGATCATACTTTCATGCCGTTTAATTCTTATCCCTTACATACGATTATTTTCTATGGAAAATTTCATCATCCTCTCTTATAAAAGGGGGATCACTCACACCATTTCAGTAATACAATAATACTAGGATATTTATTAGAACCCCTACCGAAATATACTACCCATAAATATTTTGAAACTCCCAAATTACCCCAGTAACTACAAATTATCCATCGTCCCTGAAATCTCTGTTCTTCATTAAGAGTAAGTTTAAGGTCTCATTATTTTAAAAATAATATTAAAATATGGATCACAATAATAAATAAATAAAATTATTTTCTTTTTATTATTATATTATGTAATAATAATCACATCTTTAACCATACTCACCAATCGAGTTAAAGCATTTTCATGTTAATGTCTGTTTAACTGCATAATTTATGAATTATAGGAAATTATATCAGAGGTTATTAAGAAATATTAATTTATTATATAATTAGTAATAATTATGTAAATAATAATAATTTTTTCCAATAATTGATATGTAAATATTCAAATTGATAATTAATAAAACATTATTTGTTTTTTTAAAAACACTAACAAATGTATATTGTCAATTTCAAATTGTCAGATGAATAATAAAGTACAATTGAAAGGAAATGTAAACATAATAATTAATTATAATCCTAACCATATAGTCAAATTAATTAAATTTTAATGGTAAAATTAGTATGAATAATGAACATCAACATCATTTCTATAAAACTACAACTAACATTCAAAACTATAAACACCCGATTTGGGAACATAGGAAAAAACTAACTAATATACATATAGATATTTATTATAAATGAAAATTAAATATGATTTTAGGTTTGAAAATAGTTCTATAATATTATATTTATTTAGTTATGTTTTTGTGTAGTGGTTTATAGAAAATTTGACTATGCAGGGAAAAAGGTAAGGGTTTTCATAACTAATTTTCCTTTATTTGATTTATGAATTTTATTCTTAAACCCGGTTCTTGTAAGTTGAATTATTTTATCTTATGATTGTTTAAAATTGGATTGAAAAATTAATTCCATTTATTTAAAATTATTTCACAAGAATTCCTTTCCAATGTATAATTAATTTATGTATTCTGATATTTATAAGAGTATCTTCAACTCAAATTTGAATCCCTTGAGAAATGTTTATGTCATACACCTTGTTTTATTTCCCATTATGTTAATACAAAACCATTTTTATTTTTATCACCGTATTTATTTATTTAAAATGTTATCTATATTAAATCTCTCTTTTGTTTTCGATTCAAAAATACAAAGGTCCAAGGGTTTCCATTTAATCTTTTCTTCATTGATAGATGTCTTATGTTTTGGACAATTTTCTATTTTCTAAGGTGTATATAATCACCTAAAATATATATTTTCATATTACATTATATAATGCACTTAATTTACAAAACCATATTATTTTCAATAATACATTGACTTTTGATTCACAAATTACTACAATAATAATTGTTTTTTCATATCTATGTTGTCTTCATTAGGTCATGATCATTCATATTTTTCTATTTTATTTCACAATTGATCTATTTTATCATGATGCATTTATCCTTTATTAAAAATATTTTATATAGAAATCAATTATGGTTCCAAATTTATCTAACATTATTATTTTAATGTTTCATTAAAAATTATTTTTTTGATATGAGTATTTTCATTAAATTTTATGTGTTTTTCTTTCATGCCCATTTTTTATTTCCAAGAAATTTCATCCTTTATCAAGTGGAAATTGAATATTTTTTTATCTCCAATGATCTATTTATTCACCTTCTGTTATTTTAAATAAATGTTTTATTTAACCATTTAAACAATGTGAGTTTTTGAATGTGTTATTTTATGTAGTTTGAAATTTTTTTCATTCCTTTTAAAATAAAAGGTTTTATTGTCCACTCCCAAATTTATTTTTATAATATTTTTCCTTATCATGTTTTATTATTAAAGAATATTATAAATGTAAAATATTATAAACTATTTTCATAATTACTATTCAAAAACATTATTTACTTTTCTTGATATTATTAATAAATAATATTATTACAATTATATGTTTACAAATTATTTTCACTTACCATTATAAAAAACATTATATTTATTAATGTTTTTATTATTAATAATTATTTTTATATGTAAAAGTTTTATATTTATTTTTAAGTTATCTTTTCTTCAACCATATTACTTTTCAAGGATATTTTATTTGGTGCTCTATACAATTAAGACTCCATAGAGTATTTTTTGACTTCCTAAAAAGTGTGGTTGAATGTAATCCATAATTCATCTTTTATAAAAATATTAAAATGTTTATGTGAATTTTCATAAATTTTCACATTGTTCCATGGTTTTTATATGATAAATTAATGTTTTTATGACCACATATATTTTATTATATTATTAATTCATTAGGGAATTGATATTTTAAAATCCTATGATTTTCTAAGATCATGTTATTTGAATAATGGAGAAACCCATTATTTTTCATGGGTTATTATGGACATGATGGTGTTTGATTTTAATTGGCTCACATATATATGGATGATAATAGTTGAGGCCATATATCTCCCTCAAATTTATTGTTTTAGAATTATATCTCATTTTATATTTAGTAATATAAATAATGATATTGTTGACAATGGCATGTAAATGATGGTTTTGCTCACATTTCAGGCCAGAACATAATATGATTACTCAAATTGGTCTATGAATAATCTGTTTCCTCATAATGGATTTCCAATGTTTTTGGTTTTTATATATTTTCTTGTTATTTATAAGTTTCTAAACCATTCTTATGTTGTTTATGATGTTATATCAATTTTCAAAAATTATGTTTATTTACATAAAAGGATATGTTTTCATTTTAATGCCTTATTTTTAAAGTATTACAAATTTTTATATCATGATCACATATTTTATGATTATTTATATGTAATTTGAACCATTTCATGTCTTTTATAATTCCATGAAGATATTTTCATGATCTTATACTACTCTATCATGTTTTGTGATTAGAATACATTTTCGTATGATCTATTATTATCATTTCTCTATCTTACACTTATTTTAATACATGTTTATGATATAATACCTTATAACATGACATTTAACTTACTGAAATTATATCTCACCCATTTCATATGGTTTAATTCCCAAGGTTATGAAATTGTTTTTTTAAAGGTATCTTGAAATTGGTCCTAAGGAAAATGCTTTCGGAAAAATTTTCACAAGTCTTATAAAATAAGATGTTTATGTATCCAGTCATTGTGACACTAAACCTATTATTACATGAGGTATTTTCCTTTAATAACATATATTATTTAGACCGTGAGATTATTTTACTATTTATTCCATGTTTAGAACAAGTCACTTCAGTTGATATTAGATGAGGGATTGAATATTTTTGAGATTATTTTTGTTATTTATGAAATAAATTTACAAAACCTTAGTGAAAACCATATAGATGAGACTATGTATAAGATGATATCCTGAAATATTTTTAATGTATTTATTGGATGGTCTTTTGTTGCAATAATTCATTATTTGGTTTCAACTAGTGGTTATATCTATGGAATAGTTACACCTTGGGGTAATCATCCATAAAATTATTGGTTGATAATTTACTCAAACATCACCTTAAAACATGATGAGTGGGAATAATACTGAACCCATTATTTGAGAGTCCCAAGATAAACACTTTATGTGATCATTTTATGATTATAAACCCCATGAATGATTTCATTATTACTACGAGGGACTAATTTTAGAAACATAAGGTAAGATGACCTAAAGTATCCTTTGTAAAAAAACATTTATAGTCCAAACAAAAAAATATATGAAAACGTGATAAAGTAAATGAAAAATACATTATAAGGTTTTAATAATTTTATGAATATGATAATTCCAACAAATTATTAATTCTTTTTGATTCCTATCAACCCTTTTTGGCTTTTTTAATGGAAGGAATTATAAGGATATGAGCTAAGATTGTGTGTGAAGGAAAAAGGTGATTATTACCTCAACAATTAACCCATTTGAATGTGTGATAAACTGAAAAAGTTTATGATTATGAAAAACAATCCATCATGAACCATGATTAACACTGTAACTATATTTGAAATAATGATTATAAAGATAGGGAATGAGGGTGGGATATAAAAATTCAAGAAATTAAGTTGATGAAAGAAATTATATTCAACCACCTATATATCAAAAATCATGGATATGATAATCCAAAAAATTATATGAAGTGTACTGGAATATTTTTTAATTTTGGAAAAGGAGCCCATAGAGCATCAAACTATTTGGTAAAATGAAAATTTCAATTAACAAGAGGAATGAATATATAAATAATCGTAGGGAACCATAACCCATTAAATTTCTTATGTAGGGAGAACACATGAATTGTCCAATCCAATTCCCTAATCAATGGATTGATGAGGATGATAGTAATCAACAACTGCCTAGGCCCAGTGAGGAAGTAATAACTTGTGTAATGACTATCGATACAGATGATAGTTGTAATTAGGTGTTCAATTACCATACACCATGAATTAGTGGATTTATTCTAGTTTTATAAACCCTATTTTATATATTATATATTATTCTAAGAAAATCATTTCACCGCCCTTAGGTTTTTTTTATTTTAAGAAATACTTTTAGGAGTAAAATTATTATGTTTTTTTAATTAAAGTTTATAAAATTTATAATATTATCCTAAATAATTTGATTTATAATGGCTTATATTAATTTATATCATTAAAAATACAATAGATTTTAAATCAACCATGAATATCTGTTAGTGTATGAAAAAAATGAATTTTATAACAAGAAAATTAAATGCTCTAAATGATCCTTAATATCCAGTTATGTGATAAATTTACTTAAAATGGTTATTGAAAATATATATTTTATTGTTCTCTAATTTATATTGAGGACCATATCATGAGGTGTATAAATATGTTCACCACCATTAGATTTTATTATGTGTAAATTATAAATAAATTGGAAGGGCACAATTTATTTATTTGGGTACAATGTAATGAATTGAATTTTGATCTTTAAATAAATACTATGTTATATGGTTTACTCAAATGACACATTGAAAACCAAAACAATATAGACCATCATAAGGTAGCTGTATAATTAGTTGGTATAAAAAGTGGTATCATAATTATGAAATATATTTAAATTTATATATAACTATATATATATATATATTATATTATAACAAAATAAAATGAAATTAGTATCAAACAATGAACATAATTTGTTCAAATAATCAAATAATAAAATATATTTTTATGTTTAAATTTTATTTTTTTAAATATTTTTTATGTTTTTATATATTTAGGATTAACAATAGTTGTAGAATATTAGTTAATATACCAAAATTCAATTACCCATTAAAAACTAGTTTTCTGAATGTTTTATGATTTTATTTAAAAGGTTAAACAATACATTTTATGAAGTTAATTTCAAAAAATTACCATCAATTCGGGATTTTTCATGGTCCTACTATTTTTATATGAATATTTTGAATTTATCTGAAACAAAAAAATTTTGGATGAATTGTACAAAATACTATTTTTGAAAATATCATTGTTTTCATGACCTAAAACTTAGGAAAACTTTTCATTAACAAATATATGGCTTTTAATAAACATTATATATTATAAAACATCTTATCTCAATTAGAAAAATATATTGTATACTATAAATCAAAAGTAATAATATCCCAACAATTTTTTAAATACAATAAACATTCATATTTTAATATTAGATTTTATTGATTAAATCAATTGAAATTTATTTAAAATTTAAAATATGTTGGTATAAATTATCTAAAAAGGGAAATATTATTTTTAATCATAAAATTAAGTTTTCTTGGGTAAAGATTAACTGCCTGGGGAAAATGGTTACTTTTCAATGAATAATCCTTTTATAAATATTATGTATTTTTAAAATTAAATAAATCAATGATAATGTAATCCTCTAATATGATTTTTAAAAAAATATATAAAAAATTAACACTAATTTATTTAGTAATAAATGTTTAATAATATAAAGAGCCCTTTATAATTAAAATAACATATTTATAAAAATAGTTTTTAACATATTATATGTCTTGATTTAACAGTTAATTTCCGCCTATTTAGAAATTTAATTTCATTAAATTGGTCCAAAATTCATATTATTTAATTTTTATTAATTAATGTCATATTATATTTTATTTGTAAATTAATTAACATGATTACTATTTCATTTAGAATAATATATGTTCAAATTAATAATATTTGGTGTCTCAATTATTTTAAATTAACATAAGCATTAGAACTTATAGAAAATTTTTTTTTGGTTTTAAACACTTACCTATAGGTATTACCAACCTTCCCTAACCTAACTCACCAAAATTTCATTCCATTCCATTATAACCCCTTACATTCCATTTTTTCAGGGAAAAGTCTATCTTCCTCAATTATAAAAGGGGGATTACTTCCCCCCTTTAAATACAAAAATCATATTTAAATATTTCCTAGAAACAATACCAAAATAACCAATTATTTGATTCATTTACATTCCCCAATAACCTTGTTTAAAAAATTCCTAAGTCCCTCAAATCTACATTATTATTAAGGGGACTACCATGGTTTCCACATAGGTATCAATTCTTTCATAACAGTTCTTTCAAATTATTTCCTCTCGAAACCAAAAATAACCATAATATAATAATAATATCAAAATAATTACGATATTTAAATGTTATTATAATAATTTCAGAATCATTATTTATTCTCTTACATCTACTATGGAACCCAAGAATCATTGTGAGTGTGGTTGAGAGGATTACAACCTCCATGAATGAAGACTTTCAATTTATCACCAACTCCTCTCATGGATAGTATTAATGATATTACAAGTGAATAAATATTACTCATATTATTAATTTATTATTATTAAATGAATACTTACTATCAACATTCACCCCTCTATTTTTTATTAATGAAAACCCTAATAATGTGTTTTGAGGACTACCGCCTCTATGAAGAATCATTTTTTCATCCTGTTCTTCATTATTTATAAAAGAAATTAAAATATAGTTCAAAATATTAAAAAAACAAAATAATATCATCATTATTCTTTTGAAATTATAATATGAAAAATAATCACATGTTTAACCATACTCACCAATCAAGTTAAACCAAGTTCATCATTAGGTTGATTTAACCAACAAATTAAATATTTTAATGAAATTATATAATGGATGGTTATAGTTGTTTATTTTCTGGTATAATTTGACATAAATATGTAAATAATTATTTTAAATTGGTTATATAAAGGATATATCAAAATTTAACACAATAATTATGAAATCACCCTTTGTATTTTGAAATTCGCTGAGAAAATTTCTTTGTTGATTTTATATACCAAGATAAAGATTAATATAATCATGAAATAAAATTAAAAATTTTTAATTACATATAATTCATAAATTATAGTAAAATTTATTAAAATTTAATGATGAAATTTTAATTAATAACTATCACTAACACCACTCATACAAAACTACTACAAACGATCCATAATATAATAACTTGATGTGGTAAAATAGGCCAAAACTAACTAATATACATATATATAATGATTATAATATAAAATATTTATAATTTTTTTGGTATAAATATGGTTATAAAGTAGTGTATTATGATGTTTTTTTATTAGAGGCTAGAGCACATTATACTATACGGAGAAACAAAGAAATGGTTTGTCATAAGTCATTTTATATTCTTTGAGTTATAATGGTTTTTCATGAACCTATTTCTCAGATGTTCAATTATTTTATCCTATCATTGTATAAAATTTATATACACTTTAAATTAACTAGATCTAAAATTCATTACCATGAATTAATTTCAAAATTATCATTACATAAATATTGTAATATTTGTAAGTGTTTCCTTGTATATAATTTGAATACCTTTTCACATGTTTTTGATATACAACATGTTTCAATTTTAATGGGGTACATATTAGCCCATGTTATTTATTTATTTCATTTTTTTCTGATGTCCATTCTCTCTTAGGGTTTTTATTGATAACTTAAAAAGGTTTTAATAGATTTTATCCAAAATTATCTTCACTAAGAAATGTTTTAATATTTTACAGCAATTTATTATTTCTATCTTTTATACAATAACCAAGAATGTATTTTTAAATGAAAAATAATTTAATACATGGTATTTTATGAAACATATGGGTTTCAAGCTTTAAATAACTTTTCATTCATAAATTAATAAATCTGTAAGTGTTTTTTCGGGGATCAATTCTATTCCTTATATCATTATCAGTCATCTTTATCTTTTTTATTTCATTATTGATCTATAGTAAACTAGGATGATTTTAGTATTTATAATACATTTTTTTCTAGTGAAATATTATTTTACACCAAATTATTATTCTTCTATTAATTTAATGTTCATTATTTTTTATTAAGAATAATTCACATTAATTTTAATATATTTTTCTTCCATTTACATAGGTTAACTTCTAATAAAATTTATCTATTCATTTTTTTAAACTTAATTTTTTTCTACACCGATCTATTTATTCCCATTTTTTTATTTTAAAAATTATTTTTTTTCCTTTTTAATGATGTGGGTTTTAACATGGATATCTCAAAGTGTTCGTAAGGTTATTTCATTCATTTAAAATAGAAATGATTATTCTCCTATCAAAATTTTATTTTGATAAAAATAAATTAATTTATAAGTTTTCTATTAGAAAATATCTTTTTTAAGTAAAATATTTCATCATACATTGAAAATCTCTTTTTAAAAAAATTATTACCCTCTTCATCTATAAAATATTATTTTTTTAATGTAAGAGTTTTCCAAAAAATTTAACATTACCTTTTCAAAATATTTTTTTTATTTATACATTCCTTTGTTAAAAATTAACTTAAAATTTTAATTTTTTCAAAGTATTTTTCAAATTTCTTTTTTGAAATATTGTTTATTTTAGGGGATTTTTTCTTTAGACCTCCTTATGAAAAGGTTTTTGGTAATCATTCATATTTCCTTTTAAAAAACGATCCTTTAATGTAATTCCCAAATTATATTTTATTTGAATGATTATAAATGGTTACTGAAAAAAATTTATTTTCCATTTTATCCAAGGTTTATCTCCCATGAATTTTTGTTTTAATCACCCTATATATGTAATTATCTTATGAATCCTTTTGGGGAATGAGATATTTATATCCTATGACTTCTTAAGTTCATGTTATTTGAATTTTTGGGAATCCCATTATTATTCCATATGTAATTAATTTTATTATGATGATTGATTTTATGTGACACACATATGTATTGATGAATATGGGTGGTGTAATATAAACCCAACCAATTTATTATTTTATTTATATATATCATGTGATTTTTGGGTATGGACATAATTAGTTTATTAACATTGACATTGGAATAATGGGACTGAAAACATTTTAGGCATGGGAATTCTTTTTCCACATAAGTGTGTTCATAATAGGTTTTATAACATTAGATTTATTATTCTTTTAGTTGTTTTAAAATTTCATGTTGTTAATAATGTGTAGCCACATTACCGTGTTTTTTATAAAAAAATAAATTTTAAAAAATACATTTCATTCCCCTAAAATTCCATATTTTCATGTTCTAGTATTATTTTAAATAAATCCACACTTTTAAATCATGGTTACATTTTTTTGATTATTGAATATTTTTTAGAAATTTCAATTATTATATTATTATTTATTAATATTTTTATGATATTATATTCTAAAATCATATTATATGAATATCATATATGTTCTTTTGATATTTTTTAAATATATTTATGTCTTACTCATAATCCCCTTCATGCCAATGATCAAATAGTTTATGATATGTCTTTTCCTTTACTTATCATTTTATTTCTCCCCTTTCTTATGTTTCTATTCTCTAGGTTATGATGTTTATTTTTTCATTTTAGGTATCTAGAAAAGGGATGAGATGATCATAGTTAAAGGGACTATTTGTGATATTTGTTATATAATTAATGGGATTTTTGTACCATTTATTTGATGTTTTTTTAGTTCAGTTCAGTTCAGTTGGTATCATTGGTTTATCTAATTATATTTTGGGTCTTAGTTTAGTTATTTTGTGGATCATCTTTGAGAACCTCGTTTAAAACCCTAAATGTGATTCTAAATAGAGAATGATATCCAAAAATATTAGTTAACTCTTGATTAGATGGTATTATCTAGAAAAATATCCCAATATGGATACTATAAGTGGATGCATCTACAAAATATATTAACCTAGGTGTAATCACCATAAGAAGGCTTGGCTACGGATTAAATCAATCATTATCATATTTCATGATGAGTGGGACTAAGACTGCATGGATTGTTAGACTCTCTTAGGGGATATGATTTTGTTGATCATATTCTCTTTACAAACCACTATGAAGGACTCATTCATATTTTAGTTAAGGGGATTAATTTGAGAAGTGTAGGATAACCCAACATAATGTAACCAGGGTCTAACTAAGATTTATATAGGTTGAACTAAAGTAACTATAGGCCGACATGATAATATAATACAACAATACTTTCTATGGTTGAATATAATTTATGATTATTATAATTATCATGAATTATTAATGTTATGGTACTCATGTAACACCTTTTTGGTTTTAGTGATAGCTTGGTCAAGAAATAACTGAGTTAAAATAGGGTGTTAAGGATAATGAAATGATTAACTCAACAATATACCCATTATAATGTGATATAGACTAAAAAATTTGTTGGTAATGCCTAACCAACTATCATGAAATAAGAATAAAAATGTAACCACGTTTGAAATCCTGAGTAAACCAAATAATATAAGGATGAAGTCTTATTTAAATTTAAGAGATGAATATGATAAAAAAAAGATATTCAGCCACTAATAAGTAAAAAATATTGGATGTGCCATCTATGGAATTACCTCAAGAGGATATGAGGACTAACTAAAATTTTTATAAAAATATATAGAACATAAAACCATTAAGAGTAAATGATAATTTCAGTTAAAAGGATGAAATTAGATAAAACTCTTCATATAGAACCACAACAAATTTAATGTGTATGGATAACTCATACATTATCTAAGCCAGCTTTATAATCCAAGTGTTGTTGAGTATGGTAGTAATCTACCAACTTCTAGACCCAGGTAGGAATGAAGAAACTATAAAATGACTATTTTTGAATAGGGTAGTGGTGATAAGGTTTAAAATTTCTATACACCTATAATTTTTGGATGTATTATATTTATATAATCCCAATTATATTTGGTTTTTATTATAAGGATAATAACTCACAACCCTTAATTATTTGTATTTTAAGGAAAATATTTTGTGGTGTAATTATTTGGTTTTTTGGAAATAAACATTTAAAAATCATAATATTCTATTAAAAACATGTTATTTAGAATCACTATATTCACTTTGACTATACATCAATTTTTATAATAGAGAAAAAAAACATTCTAAATCAACCTCGGCTATCTATTATTCAATAGAAACTATGCATTTTGTATAAAGATAACTAAATCATACACATGGGCCTTAATATGTAGTGATGAAATACATTTCCATAAAATTGGTAAAGAAAATATACACTTTTGAAGTATTTCATATTATATTGAGGATCCAATATTGATTCATGTAAATATTTTCACATACTTTAGGTATTCATTAAATTAAATTATAATTAAATTATGAGGATTCAATTTATTTAAGTTGGTAGAATGTTATTATCAATGTTTTCACCATAAATAAATATTATGTTCAATAGTTTTTCCCACACACCACACTGAAATCCAAACTAATATAGACCATCATAAGGCATCTGAAGAATTAGAAGGTATAAATAGCGATAATATAATTATGATATATATATATATGTAAGATGAAAACAAAATAAAATTCACCTGAAACACCGAAATCAAATTGTACTACTAAAAATATAATAAAAATTATTTTATATATTAAACTTTTTTTTTCTAAAATAGTTATTTCTTCTTTTAATTTTGATATATGAATGATAATCACTACTTTTTGTTGAATATTTAATATACCAAAAAATATTTCCTTTATAAATTATTATTAATGATATTTTATTATTTAATTTTAAATCTATATTTATAAATTTGAGTACGTGAATTTTAAAATATTGACAACATTTTTGGAATTATCATTTTAACGTAATCTTAAGATGAAATTTTGTAATTTTTCCAAATATAACTGATTTTTATCTGAATAGTGAAAAATTCTATTTTTTGAAAATACCATGGTTTTCACAACCTAAAATTTTGTAAAATGTTTTCTTCAAAATAATTATTTATTTTAATTAACATTATATAATTTAAAAATATATTTTTTAATTATAAACCATTATTTGATAATTTTGAAGAGAAGTAATATTTTCTCAAAAATTGTTTTCAAAATAATTAATATTTATAGTTTAATTTTTTTTTTCAATTGAAACCATTGAAATAATTTTTAAATTTAAAATCAATGAGTGAATATAATATAATGAGGTTTACATAATTTTTAGCCATAATTATTATATATATATTTTTTAATATTAGTTACCTCGTAAAATGATTAAATTTCATAGAATTACACTCTTACAAATATTGATATTTTAATAATTAAATGAATAAATTTTAAATTAGATATCTAATATGATGTTTAAAAATATATAAAAAATAAATAATAGTCATTGCTTGGGTAATAACTATTAAATAATTCTAAAAACATACTAAATAAAATGATATTTTTATAAAAATACTTTTTTAACACATTATATGTTTTCATTTAAAAGATAATATTTATAAATATAATTATATTAAATAGAGCCCAAATTCATATTCATCATGATAATTTTTTTTAATAAGGGTCATCTTCTATTTTTTTAATTGAATAAATGAAATGATTAATATTTAGTTAAGATCAATAAGTGTGTAAATAACTACTCTTAGGTGGCTCGGATTTTCCAAAATTAACTTGTCCTTTAAACATTATATATATTTTTGTTGTAAATTCTTGAATTCATGTATTCACAACCTTACCTATCCTAACTTACCTAATTCTCATACATTTCCATTCTTACCTATTATTAACCATTATTTTACATGGAATGTCTATTATCCTATCTTATAAATGGTATATTACTTTCACCCAATGAATACTCTACTACTATTTTGAAATTCTCCTAAAAATCAACCCAAATATCATATCCTTGTATTATTTTACACTCCATAATTCCCATAGTAACCAAAAATATCTTATTCCCTATAAATATAATACCATCATCAAGAGGATCTCTATAGTCTCAATATATGCCTCACATCATTCATAAAGTTTATATATTAATAATTCCTTTATAAAAAACTATAAAAATAGTACAATTAAAACATCATAATAATTAGTGTGTCTTTATAAAATTATAATAATATTAAAATTATTACTTCTTAACTTCCATCAACTAGGAAAAAACAAGAATTATTGTTAGTTTTTGTGCATGATTTACTACCTCCATGAAATGAGGAGTTTGGTTTTTCATTACCTCGAATAATGGATATTATTAATGATGTTATTGTTTGTTAAATATTATTTATATAATTTAATAATTATTATTAAATGATCACTTACTACCCCCCTTCACTACTCTCACTCATTTAGTAATCTAAAGTCTAATCGTGCATTATGTGGACTACCACCTCCATAAAGAATAGTTTTTTGGGATTTATTCAATTTTTTCATTATTTATCCAAATATCATAAAATATAGTTCAATATTACATAAAATAAATTAATTTAAAATAATTATTTTTATTTTATAATGATATTATTTCAAAATTAATTTTTTTTACCATATACAAAAATATTATTCACGTGTATTAATTTGGGGTCGATTTGATAACCTACTCAAATAATGATATCTAATTATTTCATAAGATGATTATTTAAACATAATTTATGGTATAAAAATAGATAAATATGTTAATATTTTTTTTAATTTATCGAAATTATACATCATTTTTTGACTTGTTAACTATTAAAACACCATTCATTGGTTAAAAATTACCAAAAAAATGTTTGTTGTCGATTTCATCTTCCAAGGTAAATATTAAAGTATTCATGAAAATAAATTCATAATTAATAATTATTTATAATTCTTAAATTACTTTAACATTAATTGAAATTTAATTATAAACTATTTATATAAGAAAAAAACTGATACTGCTCTAACAAAACTTCTTCAAAAGGTAAAGATTATCAACACATGATACAAGGAACTAGTGAACAAATAACTAATATACATATAGATAATGATTTTAATGAAAATTATAAATATTTATAGTTATAAATACGGTTATAAAATAGTATATTAAGATATTTATGTCTATTTTACATGAGGTTAGATCTTATTTGATTATGTGGGGAAACAAGGTAATGGTTTTTCATAACTTATTCACCTCTCTTTGAGTTATAATGGTAATTTCCAAACACTATTATTTTATGATGAGTTATTTTATCCTAGGATTATATGAAATTTTATTTAGACTTATAGTTATACATATTTAAAATTCTCTCTCATTAAGTTATTTATAATGTATCATTACTTCAATGATTGTGTAATTTTTAAGGGTTTCGTTTTCTCAAATTTGAATCCATTAAGAAATGTTTAATATATACACCATGTTTCAATTTTTATGGTGTAAAAACTACTCTATTTTCATTTTTTAGTGAGGTTATATCATGAAATATTATTTTTTGTTCCATTTTGAATCTCTGTTTTTTCATTGAAATAAATTAACAATGTTTGTTAGGGCTTCTTCTTCACCTTTTATTCATTGAGACATAGTTTAATGTTTTTCACCATTTTGTTATTTATATATTTTATATACTTACCAATAATGTATTTTGAAATACTATATGATTTAATACCATTGTAATTATTGAACCATTGGATTTTCATTATTCCAATGATTTTCATTCAAAAATTACTCAAGCCGCAATGGTATTTTCATGATAGAATTATCTTTATTATTTCATAATAACTCATCATTATATATTGAAATTCACAAATGATATGTTTTAACCCATGATTCATTTAGGATGAATTTTACCATCCTTTATAGAGAAATTATGTTTCATTCCAAAGTCTTCTTAGATAATGATTTTATTATTTCATTGAATTTTTTTATTAAGAATAATTCTGATTAATTTTAATGGTTTTTTCTTCAATGTGAATTTTTATAAATTCCCTTATAGAAACTCAAACTATTTTTTCTCAAAATATCCCAGTATTATATTTATTTTATTTTAAATCAATGTTTTATTTATCCTTTTTAATTATGTGGATTTGTGAAAAGGTTGTTTCAAAATGTTTTAAATGTTTCTGCATCCTTTCAAAATAAATGTTTTTAACATACAATCTAAATTTAATTTTCATAAAATTAATGTCTTTATGAAGTATTCATTAACAATTAATATTTTTGAAGTAAATTTTTTTGATTTATTTTCATAATAAATTTTAAAAAACATTATGTTTGTTTCAAGACTACCTTATTAATGAATATTCTTTAATGTAAATTTTTTGAAATTATGTTCACTTCCACTTTTTAAAAGAATTATTTTATTCATGTTTCCTTTACTAGAGATTCATTTTAAAATTAAAAGTTTTCAATGAATTTTAACTTATCCTTTTTGAATCAATGTTCTTTTTCTATTTATATTATATTTATAGCTCGTTATTATAAGGTATTGAATTTTTTTAGATTTTCATTCTAAATAATGTGTTTTTGAATTGAATTCACACATCATATTATATAAAAAAAATTAACATGATTTTGTAAAATATTTTTTATTTTAACTTTAATTGTTTCTCCTAGGATTATCTACCATAAAGTGATGTTTTGATCTCCCTCTTTATGTTATTTTGTTATGAATACTTTTGAGAAATTATATTGTTATATCCTATGATTTTATAAGTTTATATTATATGAATAATGAATAATTTCATTTTTTTCCATGGGTTATTTAAGATACGAAGATGTTTGATTTTATGTGGCAGACATATGTTTTTATGATGACATGGGGGGTTATTTATCACCCTTAAATGCATTGGTTCAATATTATATTAGATGATATTTTCAAGAAGGAACATGTTGAGTATTTTCACATAGGTATAGGAAATATGGGTTTTATAAAATTTAAGGTTTATAAAAAATGATTTTGTTCCCAAAGGAATGGGGATAATGTGTTTGATCACACATCGTTTTCTATAATTATGCATCTATCAAATTTTTAATATGTTCATAACGTAATGGAAAATTTCAATCATTTTTATAATATTTTTTCAATTTCACAAAACACATTCCATTTCTATAAAATACTATGTTTTGATGATCAATCTTTATTTTTAAATTATTCCACACTTTTATATCATGTTATTTTTTTGCTCGTTATTGATATGTGTTTTGATATATGTCATATCTTTTATATTTCAATAATTATCTTTTATGATCTTATTTTAATATCTCATGTTTTATGATTATATTACCTTCCCTTATGATATTTTATCAGTATATAAATTTAGTCATATTATTTCTTTCATTTTTATGATATAATACCTTATAAAATTTCTTTTCCATTATCAAAAATTTCATCTCATTCCATTTTTATATTTATATTCCCCAGGTAATGAAGATGAATTTTTTCTATTAAGGTTTCTAAAAAAGTATCTATAGGATAAGGGTAATAGATAAATGTTTAAACATTGATTTAAAATAATATGATTATATATATATCTACCTAGACACTAATCCTTTTGGTCCAAGGGTTATGTGAGTGTCTGTTAGATGTATAATTTAGATTATTATAATATTTTACTTTTAATGTCATTTTTAGCACTGGTCTCTTCATGATATATCTCTAAAAAGTATATTTCTAAGCTTCTCTAGTGGAAAATTATTAACAATTCAGTTTCCCTACCATTTTCATATATCTATGTCTTCAAAATAAATAAATAATGTTTTTAAGTAAAACTAGATTTTTTTTCTAATAATCCATGAATCCTTTTCTTCAATGTCCATATTTTTATTAAAAAAATTATATATTGTTTTTAATATTCTACAAAATATTTTATAAATTAATTTTTACCCATGATTGACTTCCTATAAAAAGGATTAAAAGTAATATTCTCTTCTCTCAATTAAGGTAATTTTTTCCAAACAAGTGAGAATATTATTTAATTAAACATATACCACATAAGTATGTTGTAACATTTCCATAACAACTGTTTGTTTTTAGATTCATTTAATAGTTTCCATTGTTATTTTCAAATAAATTTTTATCTAATATTGTTATAGTTATTAAATTTTAAATCAATAATTTCAAAATGAATAAGGTATATTCTTCAATAAATACTCTAGTGATATTTCAAAAGAATTTTTTGTCTATGATAACATCCTTTGATGATAATTATTATTAAATGTGGATATTTTCTTATGGATACATCATTATTTTTTCTCTAGATGGTTTATGATTATGATAATGAAATATTAATGAAAACAACATTCTTTATAATGGTATAATATATTATAAAATACAAATTTTTTTTCATGTTCATGCGATATAAATATGAATGGATTATGATTATCTAAAAGGTGGTTATATTATAGAACTCCATTGAATAAAGTAAGTATTATTTTTTTATGATATCAAAGGGTATACAAGAGGTTATACCTATCCCAATAAGGATATATTATTGGTTATACCATGCCCAATAGAGTTACAAGGGGGGGGGTTATCCCAATATTAACATATGATCAATGTTATAGTGGGTAGTATATACATAATATTTATAGGATTATGATTATTCCCCACATTCACCAACTTTCTTATGATAAAATCTTATGGTAATGTTTTATTTTCATGGATCATTTTCATTGATTCCTTTAGGATTCATATCTTACGAAATTCCAATATTTATGTCTTCAATCCTGATTATGCTCTATAAATTTCTTATTATGATTTTCAATTTCAAAGTGAATGTTCTAATACCCATATGACCATGTTATTATTAAATATTGAAATTTAGGGATATCTCCCTTGATTACCATTAATGATAATCTGATCTCACCCTTTATTACATTTGTTATTCACTACTATATGAAGAAATATTTCATGTATGATATGTATAAGAAGGGTGATAATTAAAAATAAAATAGTAGGAGATTATATATATATATATATTATGTATAGTTATTTCAAATATTTTGGATCAACTCACATAGATGTGTTTGGATAATTGATAAGGAAATAGGGTGACTGTTTCTTCCCCAAACATATGAGAACCTAAGAGTGTATGCCCTTGGTAGGATGTTTAAATTGTGTATAATTAGTGTGATAGGTATAACCATGGATTAAATATTTAATTGATATGAGAATCAAGATATATATTTTGAGAGTTTACTATGGAATTTTTGGGAGACAAGTGAGACTATTAAATGATTGTGATTATTTAAAGGGAATCATTCCATTTAAGTGATAGGTGATGGCCCATGTAGCATAACTAAGACTGAGGAGCCCATATGTGGTGTCCATGATTTATATAAACTATAAGACCTTGGTTGGTTTCCTAATGATATATAGACCCATGATAAGGTACATACATAGATTGATATATATGATTGAGAGTGTTACCTTGGATCCTAAATTAGTGATGTGAGAATATTATAGATATAGAGATGAAAAGGCGGACAATTGAGAGGCCAATATTATATTCTTATATGGTTTTGAGAAAAAAATACGACCTGTATATATGTGGTCCATGATATTATTTGGATGGGTTAAACTAGCCATAGTTATGAAATAATATACATGGTATTATATGAATGTTCTCATTTTATTTTTCCTTCTTTCATATAACTATGTGAATTGATTTCCCAATAGGGATATGATATACCACAATGTTTCTAAATGACTTATGTTCCCAGATGGGTGTGGATACACGCCCATGTTTTCAGATGACTTGATTTCAAAATAGGATATAGATAAGACCTTGGGTTTTTGAATAACTGTAGTTCCTAGAAGTGTGAAAATATGCTACTGTATTTTTAGATGATTGGATTTCCCAGTTGGGTGTGGATATAACCCAGATTTTCTTTATGGAATTCCTCTAATATCGGTTGTTTATATTCCCATGAGTTTCTATATGATATATTTTCAATTTAAGGAAACATTTTACTATAGGTTCTAGAATACTATATGTGCTAAAAGACCCTCTAACACAGCATAATGTCAGTTTTGGGTTGATCAGTAGTGCTGAGTTAGATCTTAAGGATCAATAGTGTTTGAAAATTTTTTATTTTATACTATATCATTTATTCTACTATGTATATTAGTTTTATAGTCTCTATATTCACTAGTTTTGTATGGGTATGCATTGGTGGTTCCCTATTAAGTCTTAATCTCTCCCTACTCAGCCATCCATGATATTAGATAACCTAAGTAGATCTATACTATTCATAGAATCATGTTGTTCAAAGGATCATCTTTTGATTGTTAAACTAGATAACATGGATGGAGTATGAAAATGGATAATTTATGGGTACAGTATATAGAATATCATCCTATATATATTATTTTATTTATATAATTTATGTGATCTTCCTGGTGGGAGATCAGTCTATTTTTTGTTACATGAAAGTGAGTAACAATAACTATATTCATCCATACGATAATTTTTTTTTACAGAATTGGTTTATAAATTTTTCATGCTCTTATTTATCATTATTGATAACTATTGATTATCTTTTTATTATTCACTTTGATATGAGGGTATAGTCTCCCCATAGTAGCACCTCATACCCTTGCTACTAGTCAGTATCCTCTAGCATATTTGGGGGAGTAACTGAGGTAAAATTACTTCTTTATCCAAGAAACTAGATAGTATTTTGTTGATAAGGTGTTATAAACTCACCCCTATAAAATGGATATACCATTTTAGGTTTCTTTATAATGTAGTCTTTAATGTTTAAAGAAGATAAGAATATAAACCTAATCATAGTGAATAGATACATTGATAATTGGACCAACAATGGGTTCCCATGCATGAAATGTGAACTAAAAACTCCTTGACACCTTTTCCATAAGTCCCCAAACCAATTCTCAAAGAAACTTATTTTTAATGAAAAGGATGTGACTAATGTGAACTTGTTTTAGTACTATAGTTGATTGTGAGTGGTTCAATTGAATACAAAACCATTGACTTTAGGTCACCATTTTCATTATTAATGAAAGATCCCAATGGATTCCACACCCATAACTGGGTACATACCTTCATTCCAGAGGCAGTTGATTAGTTGGGATTTAAAATTCATTGATGCATAATAACTCACATTTGTCAAGAGGATGAAATCTGAGTATCATCAAACCATTTTATGTGGAATTTATTCATACTCCCTGATTCTCTTATAGATTTAAGACATGTTTGTTAATCTATACCTAATCCAGATACGATACTAGTTACTATAAGAAAATGATAGTAGGTTGAAACTCTTTCATAATCCTGATAAAGGGGAATCCTTTAGTGAGTCCATATTTATGTATTCAATGTTTTTCATCCATTCCCCATAATGGGTAACTTCTTATATTTTGAAATTGTATAGTAGGAAGCCAAAAAATTTGATGCCATGAAGGGAGGAATTTTAATATGCCAAGGATGGGATCAAGCCACTATGAATTATCATATGTATCTTTTTTATAGAAGGAATTAAATCCCATATAGTTCACTGAACCCATGTATTTTAACATCACGAGGAAAGGACATAAGTGTGGGCACATAGACATTAATTATTTGTGCCCTAGGATCATGTAGAATTCCTACATATCCTGCTTATGGGTGGAATCATAGTTATCATAGTTCATTCACACCCTTGATATTTACCGATGTTAGATACCCCGATATGGTGGTAATAATTTCATTCCACTCATTAGGTATTACACACTGAGGTTGACATGGATGGTGGAGATTCATGATGTGAATTATATGACCATTGAAATTAACTAAGCTTACAGGATCCATGTTTAGTGTAAGAAACAAGGGACACCAAGTAATAAGTATCACTACAAATGGATGTGAGACTTATGTACAAGGATAATCCTTGGGATGTTTATTATGGAGTTTGGGCCTTAGGCAGGAATCCTTCATATCCTAGTTAGATCATGAATCAGAGTCACCATAGTTCATTGGGATTCTTAATCTTATAATATATGTGGTAGAATGATCAACACATGGGAATGATTTGGTCATGATGGTTGAAATGTTGGAGACATGAGGGGAAATAAACCAAAATGGATACCAACATGATCTCTAACCTTAGTAAGGAATCCTAATTATCCAAATTATTGTAGGAATCAATTTTTTCATAGTTCAGTTGATCGGGGCTAACACATATTGGTGTCCCTTATTTTGGTAGACATATCATGATATGCCACTTATTGGGGACAAAACACTTAGGTTTCTCTAGTATACAAGCAGATGTATTATGATACTGATTGGGGATTACACACTAAGGCTTACCAATTATGAATGAAATGATCATTGCAACCCCATAATCCCACATGAGCTATGCTCGATGAGTGAAAAAGTAATGGAGAATATAAGTGTCGTTACTTATTCATGATGGAATTATGTGAAGGGACTTCCCTAGCGGGGTGTTTTAACTTGGAACTCTGTAATTAGGAAGGAATCCTACATATCCTTGTTATAGGAAGAATTGGAATCATCATAGTTTAGTTGACCGGGGCTCACACACTATGGTTTCCCCATATTACATAGCATGAATTTATAAATATCCTACATTATTTTCGGCCTAACGTGTTAGTGGATGTCATAAAATGTATGGTTATATTAAATACATGTCCAAATACAATTTAATGATCTAGTTATCTTGTCTAATAAACCTATCATAATCTAAAAAACACACCTGAAGGACATCGCAAGATCAATGTAGAATTTTTTAAAGGACATCACCAGACTTGACTAGTTAATCCTAGAATCTATCATATGATCTCAACTAACATGATTATATGGAATCAAATGATCCTCCTAAATTTCCCTAGTGTCTTCATGAAAGCGGTAAGACACACTTAGAGGGAATTTCAGGAGTCAGTATGACATGTATGGAGGGTTCTACATGTCTTGGTGTAACTTTCTCAGGTGTCATCATAATGATAGACTGAAAAGTCTTTAGGGCAACACAAGATCAAAATGGATATTCTAGAGGACTCCATGA
Source organism: Viscum album (assembly GCA_963277665.1). NCBI lineage: Eukaryota > Viridiplantae > Streptophyta > Magnoliopsida > Santalales > Viscaceae > Viscum > Viscum album. The sequence continues at coordinate 1,361,365,703 of OY728143.1, read as the reverse complement.
GACCTATTTGACATATCTTGATGACATTGTGTGACTTATTTTACATGTACTGGTGTTTACTTGTGATATGGGTGACATGTATAGTGGATATCTCTAGGTCTGCATGGTGATCCCAGAGGTTTTTGTGATACATGGGTAGTAAACTTGGGGGTTCCATGTGACTTTTCCTAACACGACCATGGTACTTCATATAAAACAAATTCTATACTGAAGTATAATCAAATTAACTTGGTGAAAGTCCCTTTTGTTATATCATAACTTGGGTGGTTTATGTGAAGTTCATGAGGATCAGAATTGATTTCCTTACATAAGTCCCCAATATTTTTCTAGTATTAGTCCCATAATTTTAATGTACACTCCTTATATTTTGTTAATGTTATTTTTTTAAAGTCTTCCATGACTAATAAGGTATACGGTATTTTCATTTCATAACCTGTTATAAGTCCTTCACGTGTTCTATGAGTAATCACGTGAAGTATATATACCTGACATATGATCTGCTTAGGTGGTTCTCTAGATTTTACCTACCAGGAATCATTTATGACGAAGAGAACATCCACTTAGAGAAATAAAATATGATTCCTATATGATCCGGTATGAGGATCCAAAGATTTATTTTTGATTACAGGGTGGGGGATTTATAAGCCCTTCGAAGCCAAACATTGACTACTTTTCTATACGTGTATCAAAAAATTATTTTCTAGATTCAGTGGAGATATTTGATGTCATAAATTTCACAAGATCATACTATAGGTCATTCTGGGGGATCATATGATTTTTTGAGACCATGAGACCATCCCATTATCTCCCTATTTATTTGATTATATATAATTAATGGAGTCTTACCTAATCATTTGGGAACGCTAATATACATTCACAATTTCAAAATGATATTTCCATGGGCCTTAATAAGACTATGGATCCTTTCAATATGCCTTCATGTGATCATAGGAAACATTTTTGGGACATTTCATGATAAAAGTATTGATTTAAATAGGTCTTTTGCGAGATTAAACCAGCCTTTCAAGGGGTCATTCAAGATCATGAAGGTGCGTCACACAAGTTTTACGACTTCAAGAGGCCCCTATCTTTTTCCGTTTTATTTCATTTCATATTTTATATGGTATTTGGGGTTTCATTTGTTTTTATTAGTTCTATTGATTAAAATCACTATCCCCATTATATATTCATTTCATAAAAAATAAAGGTCCTTCTAGAGATGCGTGATCATTTCATGGATAAACCGTCACACTTTTATTTGAAGTCAGAAAAGGAAAACAAGAATACCTAGACATGTATGTGACCCTTCACTTGGTGAGGGTGATATTCCAGTGGGATTTCACATGTTGATGTGGACATGGTACCATGGGCTTTCAGTGCCTCAAGATGTTCTTGGGTGCATCGTGTGATGATCATTGATTTTTGACCGAAGAGAGAGACAATCATATTTTAATAAAAAATAATATCTTAAGTACCAATGAGTTGAAAAAAATGAAACTAAAACATGATTATATCAGGAATAAAGAGATGATAGGGAAACTCTTTAGTTTTCTTGAGATATAGATCATAATATTAGTTCAAAAATTCATAGTCATCAAGAATCTCAAAAAACTATGAGATTGTTTCAATAAACTCTTACCACATGGTTTAATGGGACTATAATCTACATGTATTTAAATGAAATTAAATGAAGTATAAAATATAATTAAAATTATGAGTTTAATGATATAAAATGGAATTATATACACCTCTAAATATTGTTTAGGTTCATAACAGTACATGAGTCTTAAAGAAAGCAATTTGAGACGAATCATTTTTTTTATAATTTCGTATTTTTTGACACATAATACCAATGAAATAAAGTTCATAAAATGGATATTTTAATACCCATAAATTTAATTACAAGATATATAGAATAAAATAATGGGTTGTAAATGATACCTATAAATGGAAAGTGCGGAAAACATAGCATGTATCTCAAGAGAATAAAAATCAAGATGAAGTGCCCTTACCTTGTGCCTTGACACCCATTTTACTCACTCAAACCACTTATATAATAAATAAAAATTTATTATACATATTTTCTAGGAAACTATCATTGTATATAATAATATGTATGTTTTTAATATGACCTTATATTACCTTCTTGTTAACGAAACTATGTTAAGGTTTCACTTCGGGTAATATTCACTTTGTTCTTCATATGTGTCTTTATTTGTTATATCGTTGGTCCTTATACATATATCATGATTTTGAAATTAGAGAAATGATAATAATATCATTTATATACTGTATATCATCATTATAAAAACCTATAGATTATATATATATATATAATAGAAAACCCCATTAATGGAGACGGTAGGTCGTACATACCCATGAACATTTTTTTCGTTTAATTTTCATGCTGAGAGAATGAAAAGAAAAATTCATATATGTATATATATATCATTATTATAGAATATTTTGGATATAATATATATCATATATATTCACTAAAACCATCTTTAATACAATACATGTAGTGATTTAACGAATCATATCACCTTGAGGGTGTGGAAGTCCACACCTCCTCAAACGAAATTATCGTATTAACATATGAAGGAAATAATAAATTTATATTCTAAATAAAAAATTACAGAAGAGTAAATAAATTATAAATATAATATATATCATATATAAATATATTTTCTTATATAATGGGAACCATGAGAGGATCTAAGTAAAATTAAACAATCATTGTTTAGTGAGGCAATAGTTCACCTTACACATGAAAAATATGTTCATTATCCATTAGATTTAGGTGTGGGTAAGTGTAGGTTGAATAATTATAATAAAAGATTACTAGTATATTTAGGATACTGATTTTGTTATAAAATAATGGAAAAATTAAATTGGCGGGGTGGAGAAGGAAAATAAAAGAAATGACTTGAGAGATAGCATTACCTCTTGATCGGGTAACTCCTTTTGGTTAGTGCCAAAAGGTTTCCTTGGATTTTTTATGCCCACAGAAAGGGTTATAGGAATAAGAGAGGGAATCTAGAGAGTATATTGGGCCATTAGTTTCCAAACATAATAGGTTTTTGAGGTTGGAGGATGTGGGAGAGTTGGTGTCTTTTTACAGGGAAGAAAACAGACTCACAGTAAAGTTTTAGAAACAAGTAAGGTATACACTTGCTCTTACCTAAAAAAAGGCATAACAGAAAAATAAAAGCAATTATGTAAGGTTTATGATCGAACTATATATATAAAATTGAAATTGGACAAGTGGATAGATCATTTGGGCCCTTAATTTTAAGGATTATTCTCTAATTAACCTTAATTTGGCATCAATCGCTATAATTAATTTTAATCACTTTTAATAATCAGTTTGTTCAAAAATCAAACTTTTATTATTAGACTATAAATATTATACTGAATAAATTTGTTTATATAATTTTTTTCTAAATTAAAAATACAGAATCATCAAAATTAAGAATAATTCTAATCCCATAGATGGGATGAAATGATGAGTTTTGAAAGTCGAAAAATGTTCAAAAGTTTGTTAAAATTTAATTTTCATTTTTAGAGTGAAATTAATTCAAATTAATTAAATTGTATTAATAAATGTACTATTTATCTAATTTTTCCTTAAAATAAATTTATAATATCATTTTAAATTTATAATTGATTAAACAAAAAGGAAGGTTTTAACAAAAAAACAGTATTTTTCACAATTCATCCAAAAAATGATGTTTCTCAAAAAAAATCCTAAATATTCACCTTAAGATAATTAAGACACATTGAATTAAAAAACGAAGTTTATTTTATAAAATTCAATTTATAAATTTCTATAAAAATAAATTTAATATTAAAATCCGTTAATTCGAGGAAAATGTATTTTAAAACATAAAAAGACTTTATCAAAAAAAATATCATTCATTATCAATATTTTTTATTTATATAAAACAATTATAATTTTATTTAAACTAGTTAGTACCATTAATATTACCATGTTTAATAGATTGGTCTTAATTAACTCATTTAAATGATTACATAATTAAAATAATGTTTTGTGGAATTTTTTTTGCGTGTGATATACACTAATTCGGTGTTGTGTGTATAATACGCCAAGTCGAAGTTGAGTGTAACATATAATAATTTATAGATGAATCTCATATATATAATTTATATTTACAAAATTTTAGAAAAAGATATGGATTTATTGTATAACTTTTGGTTGGAAAACCTGAAGTGATAAACCACTAACTATGTGTCAATATCCTTGGTATTCTATAAGTTAAATATAATAAACAAGTTATGAAGGGTGTAATTTAACCCATCCCTAGGCCAATGTGGATGTGTGATAATCTAAAAATGGATTTTTTTCACTAGAATGCCTAATATATTTAAATTTATAATGTTATTTGGGTCATTATAGATAAAATAAAATGGGCTGTAATCTTCCAAGAAATAAGGGATGATCACCCAATTGAATATCCCGTATAGATATATATAAATAAAGATGGGAAACTCCATGGTTGAACTTTATATATTAAATCTAATCATAACATCCCATTCCATATAAAAGTTTTTGAGGAGTCTTCAATTGGTGTTGAACATAGAGATACACTATTTCATGTCTTAAAATCCTCAATGAGATAGATAGTCTGAGATAACTATCCAAACATGATAGGATATATTGAGGTCATTCACACTTTACATCTGAGGAACATTTGACTAATACTTACCTCTAGTGATATTTTCATATAACAATATCTTCTATTTGAGTATAAAAATGGAAACTTATAAGTCATTTTATTATAAAATAGGTCATACACATCTAGAAAGAATAAATTTGTGGAAAAAAATTTATTTAGTCCAGAACACATTTAGGAGACAACTGAGAAAGTAAATGATATTCATAATCATATTAATAATTATTAGAGTAGATAGAAAATCAATGCTGATTATTAGTGAAAGAACATGAAAATCCAATTAGGGGATCATTTCACCATTAAAGTATCTTTCTAGAAAAGATTTTTAATGTTTTAAATAAAGGAATATCCAAGTATTAGTTATAATCCTAATTTTTAAATTCTAGAGAGAATTAGAGGTGTGATTTGTTATTTATAATTTACACACAAAAAAACAAAAGTACATGATGCATTTCATATATCAATGAAAAGTAAGTACATGCTATACCCCACCCACATAATCACCACTAATTGAAATGGCTTGTAACCCAACTTTTCATACAATGAAAATATTTTCTTGATCCCTGAATGTTGTTTGAGAGTGTTATAGAATAATGATACCTAGATAGTGAAACATCATTATAGGAATCAAAATATATATGATGAAACACGGGATCCTAAAGAATAAATAAAGATGAACTAACTTAATTTTTTCATGTATTTATACACACCAAAAATTTCAAGGAAGTGATTATTTAAGGGGAGGATGTACAACCCGAGAACCAAATATGGTAATTTAATTGTTATTTATTCAGGTTCCCAATAAAATGCATAACTGTTTTGAAATTATTATTATTTAAAATTAATTTTTATTAAAGTTGGACATTAATTAATAATTACTAATATAATTACACAGATATGTCTTAATATAAAAAAAATACATACTAGAATAATTGTTTTTGAATTTTTGGAATTAAATTCCTGATTTTGAAATATATATTCACTTTTATTTAATAATTAAATTTCATATATATAAAGATTTATTTTCATAAAAATGAGATGAAATTTTAATTCATTATATAAAAATAATGTAATATTGTCGTTTAAATAAAATCCAAACACCAAAGAAAATATTAATTTCTAATATAATTATATTTTTAAAAAATTTCATATTTTATCATAATATATTAAACTGGCCAATTTTAAAATATAAATATAGTATAATTATTTCATTCCTAGAAAATATATTAACATTATTAAATTCATGTGGATGTGAAATAAGATTAATAACACATAATATTTAAAAGTTTATTTTTTAAAAAAATCGATTTTTCTAATATATAGAAGTTCACTTTGAAAATGAGGAGTCCAAATTTTTATCATAAAATATAAATTTGGTAATTTGGGACATCTTATATTTTTGGTAAACAAATAATTACCATGGTAAATTATTAAACAAGTAAATAAGTGTAAAAATAGGTAATATTATATGGATAAATATTTTTTAAAACATACACGACACAAATTTATTTTAGAAAAAAATTATCTTGGAATTTTATACCCACATATCTCAAAAATATACCCTTACCTAACTCACTTAACTCCCATGTGAATCCACCATTACCCTCACCTAACATAAGTTTCCAAATAAATGTCACTATTTTTCAAATATAAAATATAACCAATTCTATCCATTCCCCCATACCTTTCCATTGTAAGGATATTGATCATAAATTATCACTCATTAAAATTTTATTATATTTCTCAATATAGACTCTAAAGTTAAATGGAATTCTTCTCATGATTTAAAAATATACCTTGAAATTAAGGTTTTACAATCATCTTCTATCCTTTTCAATTACATTTATTTTGTTATAATTTCATTTATAATTATTTTCCATATACCTCCATGCCAGTTAATCTGTTCTGTTATCATCAATTTGATTTATATTTAATGATATATTTCATATTCTATATCATTATAGCCTTTTTTGATGACATTATTATACCGAAATAAGGGTTCATACAATCTCCCCTATATTTATTTTTTTGTCAATATTTTCAATTTATTTTATTTTCATTGTGATACGTTATTAACATTCATTATTTTAAATTACTTATCATATCATTAATGAGAGGCCATTATTTTTTTTAATTACACTACCTTCATAAGCTGTTATAATTCTCAAACACTCACATAGGCATAAAAAATATTAAATTTTTGGTATAGTGCAAGTAGTTTCCATCAAATGTTATCTCTATGTAGATATGAACACAAGGATGTAGGATCTAGAACAAATGATCCTAGAGGAAAAAGGTAGAAAATAATATATTGGGTATTAACTCAAACTCCACTTGGTGAAAAACTAGTCGAACTAACTTGACACCTAGTTCAACAATCCCATGTGATATGCTTGGGGTGAAACATAGGATCTTTGGGAACATTAATGGAGTATTATTAACTATTTATATCCCTACAACATTGATGTACATGGATGTTACTGACATTTTTTTTCTTTTTTTCATTTAGTTTTAATTAATTTGCTAACTGCTTCTTGTGTTTTAGGTTTTTTTGTAGCATTTTAAATATTTTAGTTGTTTTTATAGTTTTTTGTTAGTATTATATTAATATTAGTTATTTATTTGCATCTTTTAGAATTTTATTAATTTTTACTTTATTAAAGATTTATGTTTTAGTTTAATATTAGTTTTTATTAATATTAATATTTTATAACAATTCTACTTATTATTAGTATTAATACTATTCTTATTGCTATTATTATTAGTAAACTTAATTATTCAATTAGTTTTTTTATGTAATTGGAATTTGAATTTTTTTCCTCCCCCCCTATTTCCCTCACCCACTGCCCTTTTTTGATGTCTCCCCGGCTGGACCCGCTTTCCCCCTTATCTCTCCCCTTCTTCCATCGCCCATCCTCTTCTTTTATTTCCCTGCATCTCCTATATACCGGCCGCCTCCCCTCACCCTACCCGCTGAACCCCACACCTCTCCCCTTTTACCCCCAGAACCTTCCGCCTCTCGACTCTCCCCTTCATTCACCCCGGTCACCCCCTGCTTCACGCACACTGCGCCCCGGCTCCATTCCTACGCCTATCCCCATCCCTCCGACCCTACTCTCCCTGCCACTTCTCTCGGGACCGGTCGCGACCTCCCCTCATCACGCACGTCGCGCCCCTCTACAACCCGACCTCTCCTCCCCTGTTCTCTCCCATGCAGAACCCACACCCTAGCTGGCCTAACCCACACTCCCTCTCCCGGCCTCCCATCTCCCCTGCCTAACCCGGTACCCCCTGCCCCTCTCCACTCGGCCATCACCCCATCCAGCTCGGCGCCCCGGTTCCCTCCACCGCCGGCCTCTCCTCTCCTTGCTTAACCCCGTGGTACCCCCTGGTGCTGTTTTATTTGCAGTGCACCACTCACCGCTACCCGAGCAGTCAACCAGTAGCCTACCAGTAGTCGCGCACCACTCACCACTACCCGAGGAGCCGACCAGCAGCCGCAGACTACTCACCCCTCACATCCTTTGTTCTGGTGGTTTCATAGTTGGTGCGCGATGTCATCATGTGCCGAGGGTTGTTGTGTGCAGCGGAAATAAAGATGGACACGATCATTTCATCAGTAACGCAGTGTTAATCCACATGACATATCATTTTACTACGTTTATTCTTTTAGTTGTGATGTTGGGGTAATTTTGTTAGTGTCAGGATGTTGGTTAATAAATAAATATTATTGCGCATTCCATACAACGTATTGTTTGATGATTAATTTTCAATTAAATTTATTTTAATTGAATGTTTATCTGTTTAATTTATTTTTTCACTAAATTAATTGCTAAAATTGAAACAGGATTTCTTAATTAAGTCGACGCAGTGGTCTGGGAAGGTAAACCACGTTTACCGATGGTAGGTGCAAATTGGTGACATAACATTGTGACAAACGAGTTGTGTCATTTTACGGTATAGTTCGGAACTTTAATGAATTTCCTAATTTATTTATGAAACCAGAGAACATGACTTTAAAAAAATTAGGAATTTTAAATTGAGCATCTAAAAAATGCACATATTTTCAGAACTGGCGATAACTAAATAGAATGAATATTCAATCATACGAAAGAATATTTTGTATGTATGAATGGTAATTTAATTGCGACACCATCATCCCGATACATTTTATTGATTTCGAGTCCATCATCGTTTTCAATTACAATTTACTGTATTTATTTTGTCTTTTCACCTTTTAGTTTAATTAAAAGAAAAAAAGAAATCTAAAAAATTGGAACTCCCTCAACCTTTGTCCGTCTAAAACTTGTCCAACAAAGCATTTTTAGTGAACTAGATTCCGTGCACTCTGTGGTTCGACGCTGCTCTCCACTTTTACAGTAGCTAGTCGGTTATAATAATTTGAAAATTGGACATGCTGTGACATGCGTACAACATTTCTGGCGTCGTTTCTAGGGAGCACACGCATGTCTAGCGTTAAGAAAATTTCATGCAGACCTTGCTTTAGGCACTGTTCGACTAAATGGAGAACACTCGTAATTCTAATCCGTCGAAGAACGACCCACCCCTTAATCCACAACTTGAGCATCATAGAAAGGGAAACGAACAAATCGGAACCTCAGCCGCAAATGCAATGCATCCACCAGAGGAAAGTGTTGAAACACACATTCCGACGCTTCCTAGTGGAAAAGTCCACCCACTTTTCCAAAACCGTGTCGATAATAAAAGGCCTCGGACTACTATGAGACAAGAGTTGCGACAAAACATAGTCAGAGTTAGCTCAGGCATAACAATACTGAGAATTTAAGAAACACACTTTGAATTGAAGTCGTCCACGATCAACCTGATCCAACAACATGCACAATTTCATGGATTGAGCAGCGAAGACCCTTATATGCATGTGAAAAGATTTATTGAAGTCCGTGACACATTTAAATACAACGGAGTGATGGATGATGCGTTGATCCTGCGACTGTTTCCATTCTCATTTCAAGGGAAAGCAAAGGACTGGTTAGAAAGTCTTGACCCAAAAACAGTTTTCTGTTGGGAAGTGCTGAGAAGAAAATTTCTTGATCGATATTACACAAGATCTCAATCTTTGAAAAACAAGAGAGAGCTAAACTCTTTTTGTAAATGTGAATATGAATCATTAGGATAAGCTTGGGAAAGATTCAAGTCCATGTTAAGACATTGTCCTCATCATGGGATGAAGTTGGAAAACCAGTTTCAAGCATTCTACTATGGACTTCAACCTGAGAGTAAGTCTGCCATCAACACAGCTATTGGTAATGCGTTCATGGAAATGGATCCTGAAGATCCATAAATATTAATTCAAAACATGGCCGAACACAGTTTCTAGTGGCCAGAAGATTTTTCAAGAAGAAAGGCAGGAGTGCATCACGTTGATACCCAGACATTCATGGCTGCACAATTTGATGCTCTCAATAAAAGGATTGACACCTTGTTAATAAACCCGCCCAAGCCAGTCCATGTTGTTTAAGTTGAACACTGCCCACACTATGGTGGTCCTCATGATTATCCCATGTGTCCATATAACACATCTGAGACCATGATGTCTGAAGCTAACTTTGTTAGCTACAACAGAGGAAATTATGGAAACAAATACAACATAAACTGGCAAGGAAATACCCACAATCAAGGTTGGAAGGAACCTGTGGATACTCAGCCAATGAACCAGAAAATGGGTCCACCTGGGTTCCCTGCTCAACCTGCTTTCAGACCCGCCATGCAATCACAAGATCAAGGATCTCAACAGAAATACCGACCGCCATTCCATCAACAACAACAGTATAAGGATAAAATGCAAACAATGGACTGTGCCCCTACTGCAACGCAAGATAAAATAGATTAGGGAGAAACTATAGAAAAGTTAATGATGTCTAATCAATCACGGTTTTAATCAAAATAGATGGCAACCCAAAACTTACAAGCTTCCATGCACAACATTGATAATCAAGTCGGTCAGTTAGCCACACAAATGCAAAACCAACAGCAAGGAACTCTACCAAGTAACACAAGAGTCAACCCAAGAGAATAGGCAAAAGACATCAAATTGCGAAGTGGCGCACAGTTACCAGAGAACCAAAGGCCATATGTTAAACCAACAGATGAGATGCCTATACCTGCCACTAAGAATGGCGAATCAACAAAAAAATCCATCCAACTTGAAACCAAAGAGGCGGAAGAACAAAACGAACTTGCAAAAAATGAAAAGGAAAGAAAGGAAAAGGAAAATGAGGCACTCAACAAACGAGTAAGAGCTCACATACCACCTCCTCCATTTCCTCAAAAACTGAAGCAAAGGAAGTTGGATGTTCAATTTTGGAAATTCATGGAGATGTTCAAAAAGCTTCAAATAAATATTACTTTTGTGGAAGCCATCACAAAATTCCCCACTATGCTAAATTTATCAAGGACCTTCTGTCAAAAAGAAGAAAATTAGATGATGTGGGAACATTTATAATGCACGAGGAATGTTCAGCAGTCATACCCAGATCCATACCTCCAAAACTAAGAGACCCTAGGAGTTTCAATATTCCTTTAAATATTGGAGGATGTCAATTTAGAAGTGCTTTGTGCGACCTTGGATCTAGTGTCAATCTCATGCCGTCTGGAATCCTTGAATAACTGGGCATCACCGAATTAAATCCAATGAGGGTCACCTTGAAAATGGCTGACCGATCAGTGAAGCATCCTCGAGGAATTATAGAGGACGTAATTGTCATGGTTGATAAATATTACTTCCCTGTTGATTTCGTTTCCTCGATATGGATTAAGACAAGGACTTCCCACTCATTATCAGAAGACCCTTCTTAGCAACATGCAGAGCGCTGGTTGATGTCCAAGAGGGAAAGTTAATTTTTATAATCGGGGATGAGAACATAACATTCGATGTACTAAAGTCTATGGAAAAATAATCTATAGCAGACTATCATTTCATAGATACGATTGATGAATGGGATGAGTTAGCAAGTGATTCACTGGATCTCGTGGATTTGCACAAATAAAATTAAGAGTTTACTGAATCAATCGATGTAGTGGAATTATTCAGAAACATAGTTCAGCCTTTAGATCAACATGACTTCACTTCACTCACTCCATCACATGAAAAGACTCCAACACTTGAGCTTAAACCCCTTCAACCAAACCTGAGATACAGTTACTTGGGAGATTTAAACACCTTACCAGTCATCATCAATTCCAATCTTTCGAGTGAACAAGAGAGCAAATTGCTCAATGTTCTGTCACAAAGGAAGCCAGCAATAGGTTGGACGATTGCTGATCTAAAAGGTATAATTCTTGCCATCTGTACTCACAGAATACATATGGAAGATAATTCAAAACCTTCCAGGCAACCACAATGACACTTGACACCTCCCATGAAAGAAGTAGTTAAGAAAGAAGTCATTAAACTTCTTGATGCTAGTTTAATATTTCTAATCTCTGATAGTCAGTGGGTTATCCAATTGCAAGTGGTACCTAAAAAGAGTGGAACCACAGTGGTTGAGAATGAAAAAGTATAATTGATAACAACAAGAACATTGACTGGATGGAGAGTGTGCATCGACTATCAGAAATTGAATGATGCGACCAGAAAGGATCACTTCCCATTGCCCTTTATTGATCAAATCCTTGAAATATTGGCAGGACCAGATTACTACTGTTTTCTGGATGGATACTCAGGTTATAATCAAATAGCAGTGACACCTGAGGATCAAGAGAAAAGCACATTCACTTGTCCATATGGTACATTTTCTTATAGGGGAATGCCATTTGGAATGTGCAATGCTCCAGCAACATTTCAATGATGCATGATGGCAATGTTCCATGACATTATTGAAGAGTTCTTAAAAATATTCATGGATGACTTCTCTGTGTATGTAGATTCTTTTGATGACTGTCTGGAATATCAGGATAAGGTTTTGGCAAGATGCGATGAAAAGAATCTGGTTCTTAATTTGGAAAAGTCACACTTCATGGTACAAAGTGGAATAGTTTTAGGTCATAAAATTTCAAAGAAAGGAATTGAAGTCGATGTCACAAAGATTAGTACTATCTATGAGCTACCCATGCCTTCATCAGTACGTTCCATTCTCGGTTTTCTTGGGAACGTTGGATTCTATAGATGCTTCATTAAGGATTTATCTGTTATTGCCCGGCCCCTTACGAACCTATTGGGCAAAGATGTCACATTCCTCTTCAGTCCTGAATGTCAGGAAGCATTTAAATTATTAAGGCATCGTTTGGTTGACGCCCCGATAATGATTTCACCTAATTAGGAGCAGCTATTCGAGTTAATGTGTGATGCCAGTGACTGGGCAGTTGGATCTTCCTTGGGACAAAGAAAAGAAAAGATATTTAGTCCAATCTACTATGCTAGCCGCACTTTGAGTAAGGCTCAACATAATTACAAAACAAATGAAAAAGACCTCCTAGCAGTTTTATTTGACTTTGATAAATTTGGATCCCATCTGTTGTTCTCAAATTTCACTGTCTATACGGATCACTCTGCACTTCGGTATCTGATGACCAAGAAAGATGCAAAACACAGACTCATTCGATGGATACTATTACTATAGGAATTTGACATTGAAGTCAAGGAAAGAAGGGAACATAGAATGTCATTGCTGATCATTTATCACACCTCGACCATGACACATGTGAAATCAATGTCAAACTAATCAATGAAACATTTCCGGATGAACAACTCCATGCCATCGAGACAATCACAGCATTATATGTGGATTTCGTGAACTACATAGCTTTAGGTGTGATACATCCAGATTTATCAAAGGAATAGAGGAAAAGATTTTTTAATCAAGCACAAAATTACTACTGGGATGATCCTTTACTTTTGAAAGTCTGTGTGGATGGAATGATAAGAAGATGCATCCCTGAAGAAGAAGTTGGTAGTGTTTTGAACTTGTACCATACTGGAGAAGCTGAGAGACACTATGGGATTCATCGAACAATCAGAAAAGTATTACAATGTGGTTTGTACTGGTTGACCATGAATCATGATATTCATGAATTCATCATGAATTGTGACAAATGCCAACGAATTGGGGGTATAAGCTTGAAGCGCGAAATGCCACAATACTCAATAATGGGCATTGAAATTTTTTGACATATAGGGAATTGACTTCATGGGTCCTTTTTCAAAATCTGTTGGGAAATCCAATATCCTTGTCTGTGTGAACAATGTGTCAAAATGTGTGGAAGCTAAAGCATTCTTGGAAAATGCTGCTCGAGTCATCATCAAATTTTTGAAGCAACACATTTTTACCCGGTTCGGAATTCTAAGGCTCATCATCAGTGACCGTGGTACCCACTTAAATATTGTGCTATTTCAGAATCTAATGACTCGCCATGGATGCCACCGCTACATGATCACCCCATACCATCCACAGACTAATGGCCAAGCTGAGGTTTCAAACCGAGAAATTAAGGGTCTTTTGGAGAAAACTGTAAATACATATTGGAATGATTGGGTCACCAAACATGATGATGCACATTGCGCCTACAAAACTGCATACAAGAAACCCATTTTAATTTCCCCATATAGGTTGGTCTTTGGAAAAACCTTCCACTTACCTATTGAATTGGAACAGAATGATTATTAGTCTGTGAAGAAACTGAGTTTTGATTTCAAAACTGCCTAAGAGAAGCGTTTTCTACAGATGAATGAACTAGACGAGATGAGGAGAGAAGCATATGAAAATGATTTAATTTAAAAAGAGAAAACTCAATCATGGAATGATAAAAAAATCCAACAAAGAAATTTTTCAGCAGGAGACAACGTTCTCCTCTTCAACTCATGACTTCAAATCATGGCAGGAAAAATGAAGTCGAAATGGTCGGGTCCCTACACTGTCACAATTGTTTATCCACATGGTGCTGTCAAAATTTATGATGGGAAGATGCCTCCATTTAATGTTAATGTTCAACGCCTTAAACATTACCACACTTCAGATACAATAGGCATAATTGAATAACTCCAATTAAAATGAGATGTTATCCGTCTGGCTGAAGACGTTAAACTTATCGCTAGTCAGGAGGCAACCCGGCTACTTCTTCATTCTTTAGTCTTTTTTTCTTACTCTATCTCACTCCCTCATTTTATTTTTATGGATGCAGCTAAAAAAATTTCTAGCTCTTCTGATTCTTATGTGGCCATCGATGCGCTTGTCCCGTTTCCCTATAACTTAGTACGACAGATGACTCTGGATCTGGCTGATATCAAGCGCCTACTTGATGAACTTTCATTACAGATTCATGCTCAGCAGTCGGCACCACCACAAATAGAACAAATTTCATTCCTTCCTCACCAGCTTCATGCTCACTATGCTCCAGAGGTGGTTAATCCCACTAAGCATCCCTGTGAGATCGATGACAAAACCACTAGTTCTCGTAATAGGCAGAGGAGTTCTGAGCTGATGGACCAAGATGATTGAACATTGTCCATCCGTCTGGCTGAAGAGTTAAAACATAGCTCTTCCTGGGAGGCAACCCATGTTGCGGTTTCAATTTTTCCCCTTTTCTTGTTTTAACTATTCTAGTTTGTTTGAGAAAATAAAATATGGAATGTGTGAAAAATATTTTAGCTAATCCTGGTATTTGTGTGCACTTGTCACTCTCATGCATCTCTACTTCCATTTATATGATTCTTGGTGTTATCTTTATGATATGATGCGGGTATGTGTTGTCCATATATAGATCTTACAGTAACATTATTTCTGGAGCTTCATCGGATATAGGCAGCCTCTCCACGTCTATCTTCACTTACACAGGGAAGTGTTTTATTTTTTCCCTGTTTTATGATTCCAGAAACACCATGTAAACTAACAAAAATCCAAAAAAAAAAATATTTAAAAAAAACTAACACTCCTGTCATTCATAAACCCACATAAAAGCTGATGTATTTTTATCGCAACCCAGTCGGGAACATACCACTTATGACCCTAGACAGTTTGATCACCTGATTCTTTTTATGGATTTATTTGATCCTTGATATCATGACATAGATGATTGCTGATATTATTTGATGCTTCGAAAATGTTTTTCAAAAACTTATATAATTTTGAGACACTTATTCGCACTCATTCTCATCCCTTCTATCCAACATTATATTTCCCTACCTATGAGGACTCTGTACCATTTTAGATAATCTCTAGTTTCTCTTTTTCTTGAGGGAATCTCAACCATGTTATGTATTCTAGAACTTGCCATGTTTTTTCCATAAAATCTATAGGAATTTTCGAAGGTTTCACTAAAATGATCGAGGCATATATTTGATTTTTTCAGCCCCGTTGACCAACTGAGCCACCCCAACATTTTCTCCATCGTATAACCCTTAGAAGCCATGCAGGATCCTTTTAGGATGATCCCAAGCCGATACCCTTGCCTACAAATTTATTTAATTTTTGCATGATAATTTCAATCTAAGTGTGTGGGGGGGGGGAGAGACTTACCCATGGAGGGGGTTCTTCGAGGGGCAATGATTCATTTGATGTACATGGATTGACATTATCCCATCCAGATCATATGAGTTCTTTTTCACAGTAGCCACATTCATTTCAAATTATTTTGATATAGGAATATAGAATCCTTTTGAGTTCCAACAATGAGTACATTGGGGGTCATTATACAGTAACCCTCGACTTTGGGGATACCTATTAAAGTGATGATCCATTACTCCAGGAACTAGAGAGTTTTCTATATGACCTACCTTCATTGAGATGTTACAGCATATACGCTGCTTGTGTAACATTCATTGGGATTATTTTCTAACACCTATTTCATGGGGTTTTTGAGATGATACTCACCAGTTTTTCATGACGATATTATTTGAGTGAGTTGTGTCTTAAAAAAAGAGTGAAAAAAATGAGGGCGAAACATTGGCTTATCATATGCTTAGGGACAATAAATGTTTTAAGTGTGGGGCAGAAAGAGTTTGAGGGAGACATTTGGATTGACATTTATCATTCATTTATTTCAAGATTCAACCCTCCTTTTTACCAGAAAGATGTCAATTTGTTTTTTAAAAACCCATCGCCCCACAGTTTCAGAAACATTTGAACCTCAAGTAAAGTCCTTGAGATTAGTGCATTCTGTTGATTTCCACTAGTAAAGATGTGAAATTCATGGAAAGCCTATGGTAATAATGCATGTGTAGGAGAACTGAGAAAAACTTTGATTTTCTTTGAGAGATGAGAGTGATGGAAAGGTAGGTCACATGATGAATGAGTACACATACTTGTTTTGAAAAAAAATGCAAGTGAAATAAAAGTTGTTTTTGAGAGTGAAGTTTTAAATGAAGCATGATATATTATGAGGAAAGAGATTGGAAAATTTTGAACTTGTAATTTTGATGTTTGGATTTGTCTACGGGTCCACTTTTGTTTTATTTCAGATTGTTTTTCCCAGGAGTGAAAAAGTTTAAGTGTGGGGAATTTGCTGTACATGGATGTTACTGACATTTTTTTCTTATTTTAATTTAGTTTTAATTAATGTTCTAACCGCTTCTTTTGTTTTTTGGTTTTTTTGTAGAATTTTAAATATTTTAGTTGTTTTTATAGTTTTTAGTAAGTATTATATTAATATTAGTTATTTAATTTCATTTTTTTAGAATTTTAAAAAAATTTACTTTATTAATGTTTTATATTTTAGTTTAATATTAGTTATTATTAATATTAATATTTTATAATAATTCTACTTATTATTAGTATTAATACTATTCTGATTACTATTATTATTATTAAACTTAATAATTTAATTAGTTTTTTTATCTAATTTGAATTTGAATTTTTTCCCTTTTCCCCCCTATATCCCTCACCCATCGCCCTTTTTTATCTCTCCCCCACTGGACCCGCTCTCCCCCTTATCTCTCCCCTTCATCCACCGACCATATTATTCTTTTATTTCCATGCATCTCCCATATACCGGCCGCCTCCCCTCCCCTTACCCGCTGAACCCCAGGCCTCTCCCCTTTTACCCCCAGAACCCGCTGCCTCCCTACTCTCCCCTTCATTCACCCTGGCTGCCCCCTGCTATATGCACGTTGCACCCTGGCTCCATTCCAATGCCTATCCCCATCCCACCAACCCCACTCTCCCTGCCACTTCCCTCTAGACCCGCCGCGAACTCCCCTCTTCATGCACGTCGCGCCCCACTCCACCCAGCCTCTCCTCCCTTGTTCTCTCCCATGCAGAACCCACACCCCAGCCGGCCTAACCCAGACTCCCTCTCCCGGCCTCCCCTCTCCACTGCCTAACCCGCTACCCCCTGCCCCTCTCTACTCGGCCAGCACCCCATCCAGCCTAGCGCCCCAGTTCCCTCCGCCGCCGACCTCTCCTTTCCCTGCCTAACCCCGTCGAACCCCCTGATGTTGTTTTATTTGCAGTTCACCGCTCACCGCTACCCGAGGAGTCGACTAGTAGCCGTCCAGAAGCCACGCACTGCTCACCGCTACCCGAGGAGCCGACCAGCAGACGCACACTACTCACCGCTCATATCCTTTGTTCCGGTGGTTGCATAGTTGGTGTGCGACGTCATCACGTGCCGAGGTCTGCTGCACGCGGCGGAAATAGAGATGGACACAATCATTTCTTTGGTAACACAATGTTAATCCACACGACATATCATTTTACTACGTTTATTTTTTCAGCTGTGATGTCAGGGTAATTTTATTAGTGTTGGGATGTTGGTTGATTAATAAAAATTATTGTGCATGCCATGAAACGTATTGTTTGATGAATAATTATCAATTAAATTTATTTTAATTGAATTTTTATCTACTTAAATTATTTTTGCACTTAATTAATTGCTGAAATTGAAAATGGCCCTTTTATTTAAGTCGAAGCGGCGGTCCAGGAAGGTAAACCGCGTTGACCGATGGTAGGTTCAAATTGGTGACATAACTTTGTGAGAAATGGGTTGTGTCATTTCCCCGTATAGTTCAGAACTTGAATGAATTTCTTAATTTATTTATGACAACAGAGAACGGGACTTTAAATAAATTAGGAATTTTAAATTGAGCATCTAAAAAATGCACATATTTTCAGAACTGGCGATAACTAAACAGAATGAATATTTAATCATAGAAAAGAATATTTTGCATGTATGCGTGATAATTTAATTACGACACCAGCATCCTCGACACATTTTATTGATTTAGAGTCCACCATTGTTTTCAATTACAATTTACTGTATTTCTTTTGTCTTTTCACCTTTTAGTTTAATTAAAAGAAAAAAATAAATCTAAAAAATTGTAACTCCTTCAACCTTTGTCCGTCTAAACATTGTCCAACGAAGAATTTTTAGTGAACTAGATTCCGTGCTCTCTATGGTTCGACCCTGCTTGCCACTTTTACAGTAACCAGTCAGTTATAATAATTTTCAAATTGGATACGCTACGATGCGCATACCAAACATGAATGCATTCTTAACTACTTATTTTAATTCCATGGATATATTTTTTTATTAAATTATGGATATTATTTTGTTTATAAGTTGATTTTCGTATAATCCCCAAGATATACATATTTATCTACTAAATTAAGAAATATTGAAATCTTTTATATATATGTTTCTAGATGGGAATCTATTTGATTACCTAAAAAATATTTATGTATTAGGTTCTTTATGGGACATGATGATATTGTTTTTTATTTTTTCCTTTATATGATGAATTAATTATACTTTTTACTTGATGGGTATTCCCTAAAATTATATATCCCATAAATTCATTTGTATGTATATAGAGATAGACTAGTATGTGTAATTTAGTGTATGCTTTATCCATTTATGTATAATTACTTATAATGAGGCCTTGATGATACGTAATATGACTATAAATAAGGCTTTGAGGGCATGCGATATTTCTTACCATGATGCATTAATTATATAATTATGATATCATGCATTATTGATTTCATTACTATAAAATAAATTATTATTTTTTGATTATTTTTACTATTATTATATCCAAATATATATTATGATGATGTATGGAATTATTAAATTTTTTATTCCTTCCATATTATTTAATCAATTTTTTATGAAATGATGCCTTATTTTTTATTCTACCCCTTATCGAGAATATAATATTACAATTTTCATTATTTATCCCATTTCCATAGGAAAACTTGAAGACAAATACTTATTATGTTTGGAATTTTGATGAGAAATCAGAAGGATTTTACCTTTCTATATGATGTATCTATAGTTTTTAATGTAATGTGACATTCATTTATGTATCTAATTTCCTAATATTGCTAAACTACTAGATCCTTATTAATATGACCTATTTTAAATAACATTATAATTAAATAACCACCATCTCAACGATACTATATTTTGGGTGTTGAAATAAATATAATTTACTTTCTCAAGCACACCAAGTTATTTGTCTCAAAAGATTAAAAAAATTAATTATTATTTGTGAATCATTATCAAAATTATGGTATATGATAACTTTAATAACCCATAAATCGTTTTCCTCTTTTACTTCTTCATATTTATTATCAATCATAATTTCATGATTTCAATAATTAGTTGATTCTAAAATATATAATTTCTTCAGAAATACGAAATATCATGTCCTCTATTACCTCTCCATGATCATTTATAATTTATAATTTATTTTAATTGTATATAAAACACCAACTATTTCTATAAAATTAAATTAAATAATACCCTAATTAATTTAGTAAATATCATAAATATATAAAATTATTATTTCTAGAATATAATCAAGATTATATAAAAACTATGAAAAAAATCTCGCTATTATATGAGATTTTAGTCACCACTACATAACACATTTTTATGATTATGATACTATTAAAGAAAGAATACTCATTATTATGAATGGTTTTATTTACCATTTAGAGACATTTCAAAACTTTATTTCACTTATAAACAATGCATTGAAATTTAATTTCCCACATAAACAACAATTATTTTATGTTTCAACCATTATAAATATTTTAACTCAATACAACCAATTATTTTACTAACATTATTATTACTTTATAAGAAACTATTGTACCTTTTTAAAATTCTCATCATCACTATTATGAAACATAATTTTTATGATAAAAAATTACGTCGCCATTATAAATTTTTCTTTCACACTCATTCCGATCAGAATTACTCTTACATGACATTTTTAATTTCACTTACACAAAATTGAAACTCAAATAATCATTATAAAGTCTTTGTAAGTTCACTTTTAATATTGTTAAAAATAATTCTTACTCTTATTCAACTTCAACAACCTATATTACCTCAATTACATAATTTATATATGTATAAATACATCAATATACATCTCAATCATATTACTTAATCTATTGAAAAATAATATATATCAATATTGAAAAAAACCAGTGACACAATTTATTATTCTAACCATCTTATCATTATTTTTATTCTCATCAATAGTCATAATAAAAAAAGATAGTATAAATTTCTAAATATGTTCTCAATAAATTCTAGCAAATATATTTTATTCCAACATGATTAATTTAATTCAAAAAAAATGATGTGGTGACTTCTAATCTTGTAGATAATATATACCAATTATAATATTAATTGAAATTAAAATCTTGCAGGTTGGTTATATATAATATTAATAATGGAAAGCTCACAAATTATCTATAATTATATATTTATTTACTCATGATATAATAATAATTTTATTAGTCAATACCTCTTAGGTATATATTATAATAATTTACTTCACCGTGTATCAGTTGTAAATCCCCAAAGTTATTGAACCAATTTTTCTTTTATCTAAACACATCAATGTTGTAAAACCAATTATTTACTCATAATTACTAATAAGGTAAATAATTAAATATCAATGGAACTTTTTGAAAAATGTTCAGAAAATGAAATAGATATTTATCCTTGTAAACAAATAAAATTACCCGAATACTCATTCAAAAACCCTGTTGAATGTGTAGAAACTCTTTATAAATAAAAAACCTTCGATATATAATTTATGATGAAATTTTATAAAAAAATAGATTACTTTTAATTATAAATTATTTTTATTGTTTTAAAAATATAACAATAAAAACATAATGTCTTCGTTAGACTCAAAATAATTCATTCCATGACCTTTTCTGCTCAACTGATGATATTATCCTCTCATATGGAACAAATTTCTAGTTTGAGTAGAGATTCGTCTCCTAGAAGAATGATAAATAAGGTTTTCTTTCTATGTTCTATATAAATTCTCAAATATTAAGGATACTTATTCCTCATAAATTCCGAAAAAAAAATTATTAGAGAGAACCACCCTCTAGGCATAGGTCGTGGATTTCTGAAATCGCTGATAAAAAGGTGTGTATGCCATAAAATAATTTTCGTATCTTATAATAATATTTTGTAATAATAGAACACCCTGATAGAAGGTATAATCTATATTTCAGGATTTATTTTACTTTAAAATTTTCCTTTTGACTATTTTTGGATCCTAAATAGACATATAGATAAAACTTTATTGATGTCATAACTAGGGGTAATTTTATAAAGTAATTTGAGTTCTCATACAATCCATTCATGAAATACCATAATGAAATACATCCATATATATCCCTAGTATATTTACCTTATTAAAGACCCTAAAAAATATCCTTTATAAAGACACATCTCCTAGGTACACCAACTAGTTTGAAAATAGACTCCTTAGTCTCAAATTTTTGGAGGTCGGACAAACACATGGATGATTAAGAAAGGTGAGAGATCATATTACATAGCTCATTCACCCAAGTATTCTATCCCAACATGGGTAAAATAATATTTCTATCCATCTATGTGGATGAGGCTCCCAATTGGTTGAACCAATTTGTTGAGCCCCAACCTAGGTGAACCACATGGTTGAGATCCTATCTAAGAAAGCCACATGGGCGATCCCCCACCTAGAAGAACCACTTGGGCTAGCCCCCACCTAGGTGAACAAATTAGTAGAGCCCTTATATAATATAACCACTTGGGAAAGACACAATTTGGGAGAACCACATGGGTGGTCCCAATTTGGATGAATGACTTGGGAGATCCACAATATAAGATGACCACTTGGGTGAGCCTTCACATGGGAAATCCCCACTTGGGTTACCCTTAACCCACGTAACCCCACTTTGGTGACCTTTCAACCATATCATTATACATGGTAATACCATATCACAATCTAGTATATACGGTGGTGGATAAACCCTCCCCCTCAAGATCAGTTTCAGGCTATGGTTGTAGGACTATACCCTAATCCCTTCACAAACATCACTACCCCCCATGAAAAAATATATAGTTCCATTGTGAACTTATTTGGATTAGTTGCGGATATTATAGGATAAAAAATATACACACATGATTCCATAAATATAAGAATCCTGTGTGGTGTAATCCCTAACAAAATTTCTAAATCACCACGAGTTTCGACCTTCATCATGGTTCCAAAAAAACAGAAATCCTCTTAGGTGTAAACCCTAATAAAAACCTCAAATTACATCATTAACCCTCTAGAAATGTTAATAATATTATATTATATCTTTTTTCTCTCATAATGAAAGACTTACGTGGGATTAAAGATCTATGATTATTATCTGATAAACATGATGAAAGTACCATCATCATGTTCCTCCTATTCAGTTTATTCCCAAAAACAATTTTACCATCCTCTCAAAGGGCCATATTCCTTGTATGAACAACATTTAAAGGTACATATTCTTGTTTTAGGAATGTAAGGAATCCGACAAGGTTTGTTGCACAAAAATGTGTAACTATCCTTTCAGTGGTCCATATTTTCTGTGAGACAAACCATAAGAGGAATATATTCCCAATGAAGTAGTCTTGGGCATCCTATATATGCATAAGCCACAAAAATATTAAACTATGTGGAATTTGATTCATGTTACAATGGGATATATAGGAATCCTCAATGAGGTCCAAAACCAACACCCCTACCTCACCATAAGCTTCCATAAGACTTATTCCTATTAGGGTCATATCCATCATCGGAGGCTATATCCCTTCCAAGACCCCTTGGGAAGCTTTAGAATAAGTCCAACAATATCCTTGACTACTAACTTTTCACCTACATGTCCTTTCCGCATGATGTTAAACATCACAGTTTAGACCTCATCACACGATATTAAAAGGTACACCATGTCTTATTATGGGGAAATTAAATAGGTGGTTTTTATTCCTTTTATAAGGATACATTGGAATTCCATCTCAAGTTCCCAATCCTAACATAATAAAAACTCCCTTATTCTTATATGATGATAAATTTAAAAGCATCCCACTACGTGGAATAAAAGCATCATCTTAGTAGTGAACAATATTAGAATATCTAATACAAACATACAAAATGGTGCCATATTTGGACAGTATCAGACACAAACATATATCTCTGTTGATGAAGAACATTAGATACATAAAGATGGTTCTGAAGTCAACGAATTCTAATAATTGATTGTTGATTTAATGGAAACCCATTATATATTCTTGATTTAATAAAATATTTAAGAATATTTCATAAATCTATAATAGTTTTTGAAAGTATAAAATAAAATCTCCTTAAAAACGTGTGATGATTCGAACCTTAAATACACTCAACCAATGTGAATACCTAAGAATTATTAGAACCATTTCCCAGTGACCACCATCCTTTAGAATTCATGGTCATAAAAATTCTTGAATCAGGGAACTATTCAATGATTCCATCTATAAAAATAAAACCTATTTGAGACTGTATGGAAAGGTCATGGAAAAATGTGGGTCATGGGGAGGTTAGTTCCACAATCACCACAAAATACCATTCAAACCCCATGTGATTTTCATGATTGAAATATTCACTTATCTCCCATTTTAAATTATAATATTCAAAAGATAATGTTTCTGAAAGGGATATATACACATCATTCACAATTCAATATGTATTTAACTCCCATTAGTTTCCTCAAAATCTAAAATAAATAATTGGGAATTTCTTTTCAAATATATCTTCTAATATACCATTAGTAATAAATAATTCCGTATTTCATTAAAAACACTATGTTTCTCCATCAACAATTATATTTTCTATCAATATACATTGATATTCCATATTACATAAAATATTTTCAATGATTTAAGGCATGTTTTTTATGAAATCCATTCACTAGTGGGAATTTGACATCAACTCCAATGTCTTCTAATTAATACACTATCCATTTCATATATGTAATTTCCAGATGATTGATAACATTTTAATTCTCTATTTATTAAATTTATAGAATATTTTTTCATTCTATGAAATACATTAAATTTTACTTTATTGAATATAAAACCTCTAGATATAAAATTACCATCATCATAATTTCTATTACAATCTATATATTTAAAGTTTAAATAATTTATCCATTAAACTTTCTCAAATTTAAGTCCATAATAAAATTCTAATTTTTTAATATTTATTATTCTATATCCATGAGATTAAATTCCATCAGAATAATTTTTAATATTTTCTTATAAATTAAATATATATAAAATATCATACATTAAAAAAATGTATATAGAAGGTTTCTAGTAAACCTTCTAATATATTTTTTACTTATATCATTTCCCTCAGCATACTTTGTTATTTTCATTTCCAAAGATATATATTTAACTCATTATTTGTTAATTACATTATAAATATTTTCTATAACTCTCATGAAATCATTTCTTGTGAAATAAATATAAATCTTATACCTATAGTAATATTTACACATAAGAAAACATTTATCACCTTGAAAACTGAATTCTCAAATTTCTCTTCATATGTGAAGAAAAATCCCATCATACACATACTATTATTTAGGATAATATTATATTAACAAAATCTAAAATCTTTATGATTGATTTGGTGTGGGAATTATTAACATACAATATGCATTCTAATTTTCCTCTATTGAATAATACATTTTAAATAAAGGCATTTATCTTTGAATGCCTAGCTCTTGGGGGCTATTTAAACCTATAAAGTGGATTAATTAAATTTCAAACACTTATAAAGTATAAAATCTTCTATTTGATTAATATAATCAATTATTCTTTTCATGAAACAATACATGAAATCAATTTATGATATCCTCCACTTTAATTATTCTAATATTTTATGAAATATTTTTATAGCCTTTATAAACAAGATTATATTTATTATAAGTATTTTATACTTTCCCATTGAGTTTGTTGTGAAAATACCATTTTATAAAAATAGTGTTATTATAAATTAATTTTGGAAAAGTATCACATTTATCATTCTTCATAATAAAATTATTCTACACATTCATATCATTTAGCCACTTTTTGTTGACAAATTCCTTTCTAACATATTTCAAATAAACATGGGAAAATAATCCTATGTGGATTATTTATTG
Source organism: Viscum album (assembly GCA_963277665.1). Lineage (NCBI taxonomy): Eukaryota > Viridiplantae > Streptophyta > Magnoliopsida > Santalales > Viscaceae > Viscum > Viscum album. The sequence continues at coordinate 1,361,339,575 of OY728143.1, read as the reverse complement.
ATATTTTTTTATATTTTTACATTCAATTATTCTCATTAAATTTTTTTTTCTATTATCTAAATGATTATCTATCCTAAATGGTATTTTTAAAGATCTTTATGCTTCCTTTTCATTCCATAAATGAGAAACTTTTCCAAATTCAACATCAATTTATATTTCTTCCTTAATCTATCAAAAATTTTCAATATTAATATCCTTAGTTTCATAATCAATGTAAAATTTTTTTTGATGATTTATATCATTTTATATAAATTTTGAAACATTTATACAAAAAATATTTCTCAATTTATTATAGTAGGAGTAATGAAATGACTAGTTTGTGCATACCTAAGAAACATTCTGTCATTTTATTCTTCACTAAATATGGAAAAATTATTAAATTAAAATTTTAGTAGATAAATATATAAAAAAACATGAAAATGATTCAGGTATGTGTTGATTAAACAATAAATAAAAGGGTATCATGAATAAATTGTATATTAATAAAATATTGTTTTAAAAATATGCTAATATAGAAACCACATTCCCCTAAAAAAGAAAAGAGATATTATATCCGGTTAGCATCATTCATTTAATATACAACATTATCTAATTCTTCTAATTATTTAATACATTTTATATTGAATGTATTGTAAATTTCACTGATAATATATTCCATTTAACTAATGATATAAAATAAATTTTTTAATAGTATATTTCACACCTCTATCAATTCAAAATTTCATTATAACATTTCTTTTATCCATATCAACATATCTGTTATGGATCCTAACTATAGGCATAGATTCATACATTCCAAACCTAAATGTAGAGCAAATTATATGATTAAATTAATTGTTAAAATATATTAAAAATTATCAATTTTAATTGTATTTTTATTAATTATATCAAAAAAATATTCATGAATTAACTCTGATGGTCTACTGATTTGGATTTAAACCCCTTTGGTGATTTTAGTCACTTTTTTACTTATTGAAAAATAAAATATATAGATCTTATATGTCTTTAAAGATTAGAAATAATTCAGATGGTATATTTTGGAATTATGTATCACCCATTACCGTTCTATAAGGTATGTTGAAATATCTGTTTTGTATCCTTTTCAATTTGGAATGTATTTCAGTCATTGAAATTCAGAGGATACCATTTAGGGTCATGTCAGGGATTAGTTCGAATTTTATTAATAGAATACCTATAGTTTCTAATAATCTACAGGAAATTAAACAATGTATACGATATGTACACACCATGTAATTATTTCTGGGAAGAATATGTGAACTAGAAATATGGTATGAATGTTTTACACAACGTGTAATAGGTACACCAATTTTACTTAAAATAATCCGATTTTAAATAAAATTTCAAGGTCTTTTTTAGTGTATACTATCCAAGATGATTACATGATGTGTAAATGGGTTATACAATATGTAAATTTCAAATTTTTTTAGGGTTCTATACGAGTGATATGTTTCATTCATTCTTCATGTATCCTACCAATCATGAACTAGATAGCTACTTAGGCATTTTTGGGTGTCTTCCTTCCATCAGGATTGATTAGTTTGCTAATTCATCACAATTTGGTTTGTATTTATTTTCATGGAGTAAGTGTTTATCTTTGTTTATATTTGGATTTTGTGGTGGCTATGTTTTGGAAGATTATTTTTATTATGATTGGGTTTTCTATCAATCCCCTTTAGATTCATGGTTTGAATTTCTTTGTGATGTCTATTCTCTTGGTTGTCAACCCCCATTGTCAATGTTGGTTAGGTTTTATACATACATGAGGTAGTTGGGTATATCAAATTGTTCTAATTTTATTAATTTATTGATGTTATTTTTGGATTTTAAATCGAATTTCATTTGATGAAATCGATAAGGACATGGGTTGATTTTTACATGGGTTTTTTCACTGAAATAGGAATTACCTTGTTTTGGAAAAGAAATGGATTTTCAAACCCAGATGTATTATTAATTTGGTTGGAAATGGTTTTTAAAAAATATGATCATGGTTTAAAAACCCCTAATTGAAAAACATTGTATAGTGGAAACTACTGGTGTATCAAGAAAGAGACACCAGTAGCCTTAGAATCTATCTCACCACTATGAAGTAACATATTATATATTGATGGACTATAGTGGGACTCGATATTAGTTAGATCCAACATTATTCCAGGTTAGGATTGTGAGTTTATAGTATGTATTTTCTCAAAGGATAAAGCCCAAAAAATATGTGCATTGTTATTTTTAGTTATTTATTTCATGATAGATTATTTCATGGATGTTGACTAAAAAGAATATTTATTTTCAATTTTTTTTCTTGCTTTGTTTCATAACTAACTTGTTTTTAGATTTGGAGAACATGATAAGAAATTTTTGGAAAAACCATGTTTTATTTTATAATATTTTTAAATTTTTTATATTTTAAAAAATAATTTTAAAACTATTTTGTTTTAATGATTGAACTTGTGCATTCTTGAAATTAGAAATTGTATTGATCTTTTGTGGTATCTTAATGGGCTCTATTGCATAGACTCTATTTTTTCCTTTAGGTGGATGCTGATCTTGTTTTCCATGAAACCCGTAATGGGAAAAGTAATCTATAACATTAAGGATTATATTTTATTGTTATTTCATAGTGGGTTTCTTTGTGTAGGTGACATATTGTCTCATGGAGACTGTTTAGTCCAGTTTTTCCATAGCACGTGGTTTACCCTATTTTCAATATTTATATGCCTGATTGTTTCCATTTCATACTATGGTGTTATGTCTCTTTTTGATTATATTTGATACAAATATTGTTCTATTTGTTATAATCCACCTCATAATTAGATGACTTGGGTGAAAAGTTTTGTTCACTTGGGTTTGTCTATGAAAATTTATTCATGAAGGAGCTATTGAACCTAGAATGTTTCAGCACTACTAGTGTTGGTTCTATGTCCTAGTTAGATACTAGTGGGATTGTCGGAATTTGGATAATTGGTTTAAAAAAGTGGAATTTCTATCTTAATCTCGTGACTAGATTCAAGTTTTTATGGATGGTCAATAAATATTTACTATATCTTAGACCTGGTATTTTGATTCATTTGAATGAATTTTAGGGGAATTTTTAATTAAATTTAATTCTCTACTATGTTTGGGAGGACCATGTTAGTAAGGTTTTTTGAATACACTACACGGGGAGTTTATTTACATTTACATATTCCATACTAAATTTGTATTATTTTTTCTAGAATTATTCATAATTTATTTAAATAATTATCATTTTAAACCATGGATTTGGAATCTAAATGTTGGTTTAATGGTTTTGTAATTTTCTCATGACTGATTGGTTATTGTGTTGGGTTTAAAAAGCAACTCATCTTAGAAGAGATCTTCAAAATATAAGTGGGATGCTATGAATTTTTTTTATATGCATATCATCTGGTGGAACCTTCTTTGGATGAGGTTTTCATTATTACCATTCATACTCTGGGTTCAGTGGGCACCATAAACTTGGGAAAAATAGTCGATCATGGATCATAATTTACCAAGAAACATCTACCTATATTCCATAGAGATAATGGACCCAAATAATTAGAGGAGTGTATTGAACATATTGAGATGATATTCATCTTTTTAAAGACTCCTAAATATTATCTGGTGGGTTTTTTTCACATATATGATCTTTGTAACAAGAAGAAGATAGTGGGAATCTATTTTTCAAGATATGTTGCGCGAAGTTATTACATTGGTTTCATTAAAGAAAATATTGAATCAGCTGTTTTATACTATGAATTTATGTGCAGTCAATACCCAACAGTTTCTAACCTTGGAGTAAGGGGATCATACCATTCTAGAGTACTCCACCAGTTTTGCTAAGTTGGTGCATCTGGCATCGATGCTTATCAGCAATAACTACCAAAATGATTGTAGGTTCAAGATGAAGACGAGGGATGATATTTGATAAATTCAAGTTAATTTTTTCCTTTCAACCATTGTAGAGGTTTGGGTAAATAATCCTTGATTGTGGTAGACATATTTGGAAGGACATGTTTTGACGGAGCTTCAGTGGGCACAATGGCCAGCTAGGGTACATCGTTGGGTTAGAAAAGGAAGTGCAAGAGTGGTTAGTTTTCTATAGTAATAGTTTAAGTAGATCATTTAGGATTTGAAGAGTTTATCTGATAAGAGTTCAGGAGGCATGGTCCTACCATGCCACAATGTGTGGAACCTACTATGAATTTTCACCATTGTGGGAGATCTATCCATCTGAATCATTTCTGTGATAATTTGTCAAAAGATTTTAATTTATGGTCCACATTCATAGTGGGACCACATGTTCATGTTGATTCTTCCAAGGGTGGTGGGTATCAGTTTAGTAAAAATGGGATGTCTAGGTTTCTAATTTAGGGTGACTTTATATGGAAGAGTGTGCACCAGTGGAATGTTATGTAGGCCCATCAACAGTTAAAGGTATGGTGTTTATTTCATCTTCAATAGTTTTATATTTTATTGAAACATGTGATACTCATTATTTTATACTGTTAAATTTTATTGACATGTTGGTTTTGTGTTCATAACATATTCCATTATTGTTTGATATTTCAACGCCTTTGGGAAAGAGGTGTAAATAAGGTTTTAAGAGCCTCATGTGTTAGTTAATAATTACTGAGTTTGAGGTGGTTTGGTATTTTCTTTTGGTTTATCTTGAAATCATATACTAGTTTATTACTGTTGATTGAATGATCTTTTTTATTGATCAAATATACTTTTATCACCATCAAGTACATTCATTATCTTCTGATGGGGTTGCTCATGTTTTCCAAGGTGAGTGGGACTCTAGATCTGCATGTGGAAGGATGGTTGTTCCATATTCTAGTCTGATTTCATGAAATTTGCTAGAAATATATCTTAATAAATTTTACCCTTGCATGAGAGGATAGTTACATACTATTGTGTGTGTGTACCTTATGGCCTTTTTAGATTATTCTTCTTGTTTATGACTCTATTGAGAGGTCAAGTTCATTTTTGACCTACACCCTAGAATGATGCACAATTATATTCCATCATATATAATAGAATATTATATGTTGGTGTAACATTATGTATATATTATGCAGCTAAAATATAAAGGATTTATTTGTCTTAGGATGTCATTATGGGATTCTCTAGTACTCCTTCTTAAGAAAGCAGACGAATGTCACACACTTTTTATCGACCATAGAATGTAGAATTTGGTGATAGTTAATAAAAAGTAGCCTTTTATGAGATTTGATATTATATTTGATCCTAATATTAGGTCTCATTGGTTTTCAAATATTGAAATACAGTTTGTGTACCATTAGTTGAGAGTCCTAGAGTTGTACAAACCTAAGATAATGTTTCAGAGTTTATATGGTCATTTAATGTTTCTAGGCATTCCCTTTGGAAGCACCAGTGGTTATAAATTATTTTAGAATTTATTGAAGTATATCATTCATTAGTTCTAGGAATATTGTATTTTCATGTTCCTAGATAATATCATGATGTAGTCTATATTAGAGGATGAACATCTGAAGCATTAAGATATATGTGACATCCCATTACCGATCTGATAGGGTTGTCTTTAAACTTTTCATGGTTTTTTCATTATCAATGATTATGTATGCATTAGAATGAATTGGTAGGATACCTATAATGGTGAATTTAGACATTTTTTGGACTCTCAGCATTAATATACCTTTCTTATAGGTTGTTAGTGGGTTACAGGACATGTAACTACGTTACATGACATGTAATGGTTGGTAGGTTCATACAGTAATAAGGTTCGTTTCGTGAGAATAATCAAACCATGAAAAGTTTCACATCATGAAAAGAATATAAACCTGACGAGTTATTTAATGAATGATTTTACATTTAAAGAGACATGTTTTTGAAGGATATGAAATTTAACTACATCACAAAGTGTAGTGGGATTATAAATCATGTAATACCCTAAAAATAGTTTTATTAATGGGAATCATAGATGTGATCTTTTTTATCCTTTCTAGTTTAGTTTCCTTAAACCCAAATCCTTCCCCAGGAGATCTTGGGGCTCTTTAACACTTCCAAGTTCATTCAGTGTTCGATAATTATTATACTTGCGGTGTGGATTTCCAGGTAATCATTCTCTTCATTCTTCATCTTTCTCTAGTTCTCCTCCCTTTTTATTTCAATAGACCATCCTAAAGTTCATAGATCTATGTTCCATGAAGTTGGATCTCATTTCTAAGTTATTTTTTCAGGTCTTATACGCCTTTGACCTCATTGACGGGTTCTGTTGTGAGTGTTAATTTTTGATAGAAATGTAGGTTGTTCCATTCCCTTTGGAAAAATCTATTAACCTTGAATTGATTGGATTATTTAAAATGTTGAATTAAAAATAATTTTTGAAACTTTCTTTTAATTGATTTTATAAAACGTAATTCATTTGAATGAGAAGATTTGAAATAATCTTGGAATGAAAACAGGGAAAACCCAAATTTAGTTGAATTTGGGAGCGTTTGTGGAAATTGGTTGAATTAAATTTTTTAATTTTAATTTTTAATTTTATGGAAGATATTTCAATTAAATTTTGGAATTTAATTGTGGAAATAAATTGTGGAATTTGAGGAATTTTTTTGAATTAATTTCAAACTTGTGAAAATGGATTAAATTTTTTTGATAGAAACCAAGTGGTTTTATCTTGTCAAAAAGAAATTTTTTTTTTTGAAACATGTTTTGGTTTTAAATGGAGAATTAGAAATTTAAATTGGGAAATGGTATTTTATTTTATTTTAAGAAGTCTTAAAATAACTTTCCCATAATTTATTGTGTAAGAAAACATGAAATCCTTATGTAGTTTGTGAGTTATTTGGACATAATCTACTATTATACAATGATCTAAGACATAAATGCAGGTGGTCACATCTTTGAAGGGATGGTGAGAATTCACTATTGGATAGTTTCAAAGGGATGTGTGAATAAATATATTTTCGTGATCACTTAGAGAGTGTGGGTACCTATAAGATGGAACTTTAATACCTATTTTTTAAATAAACATGTCTCTTGGTTGTTTTATATTAGAAATGTAAATATATTACAATGTTTCTAAATTTTTTTACATTTCATATAGATTTATATAAAATATTTTATATAATTTTTTTATTTATGACATCATTTTATAAATATTTCATCACTTGTAAAACTGTTTCTTAAATTATTTTCCATCATTTTAATTGTCTAACACGATTTTTTAAAATATGCATTAATATGAGAAACCTGTTTATTATATTACTGAATTCATTACTTTAGTTATTCTAATTTTTTTCATATGAAATTAAACTATTAGTGAGACCCTGCTGGTCTTTTTAGATTACACGCTACTTGTTGCTTTGGTTGTTTGTATATTATATCCTTACATGATCAAGAAAGTGGGGAAATATTTTTGAGGTGGATACGGTGATTGAACTTTGGACGTGGTGAGTTGTTTCCATAGGGTCTTTTGGTTGTTTTAACATTTTTTTGGAATTTTAGTTGTAGTACACTGGGATTTAATACCTTGTTTCCTTCTGGAACATTACTCCCAATGGAGTTTCTTTTTTATGAATATTAACTTCCTTGTATTGCTTCAGCTATGTTTTTTGGAAAATTTGTTCCCACTTGAATATTGTATGAGGACCGGTGCTAGTTGTTGATCCATGAGGAACAAGACTGAACATTGGGATTTGTTAGGTCCATCTTAGTTATCAGGATACCAGGGTACCTAGGATAGTTTCTGACAAAATGGTATTAGAGTGAGGTTGTCAAGAATATTATTTTGAAGTCATTATTCATTATGAAATCTTGTTTAGACTTAAGAGGTAGTTATGATTGAGTGTCTAGCTTGCTCTAATATCAAAGAACCTTATTTCTCCATGGGAGGTAGGGGGAATACTTCTTGTATATGATTTTACTATTTTCCTTATTTTTACTTGGATAGAGTGAAATCAAAAAAAAATTCTATCAGTCGAGATCTTGTTTCCCTTATATCTAAGATTCAGTTTTAGTTTGATGTCATCTATATTTTATGATGTTGTTGTGTAGCATCATGAATCTAATAAGACATTAAAATAGGATCTAGGATGATGATCCTATTGAACTACAACAAGTGAATCCCCCAGTGGACCTAAATCTAGTCGAGGAGACTATGCGTACTATCTATGCTCTGGGACATGCACCGCCCCCAGTTCCCATTCAGGCTCTAGAAATGAAACCTCAGGGGTGATATTAATTTGAATCATTATCAGGTGTAACTTTTCCAAAAGATATTTGTTTTTAATGGATCCATCGATCCTCAACATCTTGTGGAATGTTTTGGAAGGATAGAACGTCTTTTTGAGTTCTTATAGAAACTCGTTTAGCTCAAGGGGAAATGTTCAACCATTGTACTAGAAAGACCAAGTAGGAGATGGTGGGACTTGGTGGTGACATAAAAGAAACACGAGGGATTAAAATGGAAAGAATTAAAGGTACCTATCACCAAAATTTATATCTATAGTCAATGGTTTCAGCCAAGCCTATAGAGTTTTTCAAGATTGAGTGGGAGTAATGAACCACCACTATGTATTCAAATTTCTTTGCTAAGATGTTACAATTTTCACCTAAGATTTTATCTTATGATAGGAAGAATGATCAACGGGTCAAGTTGGTACATTGATCAGATATATGTTCTATGGAATTCTTGCTAAATATTACCACTTCTGATGATGTGCTGTATATGGCAATGATGGCTGATATATACCTTTTTGGAAATCCAAGGTTGACATGAGTTCGTTTTTATCCCACTTGTAGTGTCAGTTACATCACAAGAAAGAATAAGTGAGATAATTCTACTAGTATTTCTCAATAAAATGATTATTGAAAGCCTCCAAAAATTATATGAGTAATTAATTTGACTTTATATTTGTGTTTCAATCCAGGACATTCAACGTGGGTTTTCCCTAAGACACAAAATAAGTGTATCTCCTATGGATTTTTAGAATAGTTATGGGGATTCTACCATAAATTTTATACTACACATAGTAGAATGTGATCATATACTCTTCCTAAACTTGTGGTCCAATTAGATGATTCACATATAAAAGGGTTCCAGCCATAGGAATCTATAATAAAGATACTTCACACAGTGGAAGATTCTATAGAGGAAAAAAATATGAGTCTAGTGATTGTGATAGATACCATTACTATATCATCCCCATTAGGATAGTTCTGTTTGAAACTGGTGAATTTAAATTATTTATTTCAACATGTATTATTAATAATTCAAATCTTCCAATGAAGAATTTATCTTTTTAAATGGATATTAATACACACCTTAGAACGAAGAGAGTTAAGGGTCTCTGTATTCCTACTTGTGTCTTCTCTCTATCAGATGTCGAGATCACATCGAATTTGGTGTCCCTTAACATGAATCCTCTTGAAATCATTATTAGAATGGATTTGATCATTACCAATAATTCCTGTATTGATTTTTATCTTTGGTAGGTCTACCTTAATACACCCACTGGGGTGTATCTTGTATTTTAAGAAGAATGAGATACATGGTCAAGAAGAGTTAGACCTTCTTATCCTGATCTAGGGAGAGTAATATCAGTGTTTTATTTTTATATAGAGTGGGTATCTTTAAATGGTGATCTCCCTCTAGTCTTTGTCAATTTTACCGACATGTTTACTTCTTCATTATTTTCTTTACCCCTAGTATGGGAGATCGGGTTTTACATTGACTTAGTTTGGGGTAATCAACCATTTTATATTTCCTCTTTCGATATGTATCTAGTATAAATGAATGACTTGATTTCCTAGTTGGTTTATCATCTTGAGAAATGATTTATATGCTCAAGTGTGTCACCTTGGGAAACACTAGTTTTCTTTACTAAGAAGGATGAGGGTTTTATTCATTTAAATGATGATTCCAAAAATATTGAATAGAGTTCTGGTAATGAAAAAGTATCTATTTCCATTGATTAATAATATTTTTGATCATTTTAAAGGGGTGAATTGGTTTTCAATGATTGAATTTAAATATGGTTACCAGCAGTTGAGGATAGAAGAATCAGACATTCAGAAAACTGCCTTTTGGAGTAGGTGCATCCATCACGAGTACCTTATTAGCATGTTTGGTCTATGAAATGTTCATATATATTTAATGGCATTTATGAACTATATTTTCCATGAGTATCTAAAAACCTTTTTGGTAGTCATTATGGATGACACTCTCATTTTCTCTAATTTTGAGGAGGATCATATGCATCATTTGAGAACATTTCTGAGTCATCATAGAAATCACTGACTTTTGGCCAAGATTTAAAAGTGTCATTTCTAAATTTGGGATGTGAAAATATTGGTACATACATTTTATGAATAGGTTATATCAGTTGATCTTGAGAATGTGAAGGTATGAATTGGGAGAAACCCTGTAATGTCTTTGAGAATTAGAGCTTTTTTGGATCATCCAGATATTATTGTTGGTTCATAAATGACTTATCAAAGTTGTATTCTATGATTAATAATCAAACTCAAAAGGGGTGAAGTTTTCTTTTTAATGATAAATGTCAGAATTATTTTTCTGAGCTGAAATGTATTTTGACTACTACGTCGGTGTTGACTCTTCATGAGGCTGGGTAGGGCTATGTTGTCTTTTGTGATGCATTGGGTTCAGGCTTGGGCTATATTATTATACAAGGAAATCATGTATTTCCTTATGTATCTCATCATATTAGGATACATGAGTAGTATTATCCTACACATGACCTTGAACATTCAACAGTAATATATGCACTTAAGAGTAGGAAGCATTGCCTTTATGAAGAATAGTTTACTTTGTATTCAGACCAAAAAATCTTGAGTAATATCTTATATAAAAAATATTTGAACGTACACCCATTGTATAGAGTATCTACATTCTTTTAACATTGACAACACCTACACTCTAGGGAATGGGAATGTTGTTGCCGATGTGTTGAGCAGGAATCTTCCTAACGAGGTAGTGAAAGAATCATCAGAAGAGTGGAATTTGAAGGGTTTACTTGCACATAATCATATTGGAGTCAAGCAGAAAAGGGAAAAATTTTCTTTATCCAGCATTCAATTTTATTCTTAACAAATAAATATGATTATTTAGGATCAAAACCTTGATTGTGAAATCTATATCATTAGATACTCTCTTTATAGTGGGGAGATAGTTTCTCGGTGGTCGTTATCAAAAGAGGGTGTTCAACATTATCTGAATCACTTTGTTGGGATGTTAACAGTAAATAAGGCTATGATGGGGGGAGTATAATAACTCCCAATGGGATATTCACCTAGGAACCACTAATATGTTCTATGACATGTTGTGGCAATTCTGTTGGCTAGCTATAATATGGAGCATTGCTAAGTTTGTTTCTCACTGTTATACATGCTAGTAGGTTAATGATGATCATAAAAAACCTTATGGATTACATAATCCAAATTACAGTCCCTGCATTGAAGTGAGATGAAATATCTATGGACATTGTGGCTGGGTTTCCTCATAACTAGTGGAAGAATAATTCGATATTGTTTGTGATCGATAGGATAACTATGTCAACTTAATTCAGACCCATTCGTGATACAACCAAAGTTGAGGAGTTGGAAAATCTCTATGTGAAAGTGATTTTTCATTTTCATGGTGTTCCATATATGGTAGTCTCTAACAGGGATCCTCAGTTCACTTCATGATTTTTGAGAGGCCTTCAAGAGGCATGAGGATCTTAGGTCTATTTGAACATGACCTGTCATCCATAGTCGGATGGACAAACTGAGAGAGCTATACTGATTCAAAAGGATATACACCGGGAAGGTGTTCTCAACTTCGGTGGGGCTTGGGATGATCATTTGGGGCTTATTGAGTTATCTTATAAAAATAGCTACCAATCCTCAATCAAAATGAATCCTTTTGAGGCCTTGTATGGTAATTCCTATAAATAATCATTGTGTTTGTTAGAGATTAGTGAATATTCCTTGGTTGGAAAAATTTTGGTCCATGATATAAAAACAAATAGTAAATTAATTCATCAGAGAATATTGATATCACATAGCTGATATGAATATTATGTTTATCATCATTGTAGACCTTTGTAATTCCCTATTGGTGACCAGGGGTTCATGAATATTTCACCCTAGTATGGTCATCAATGGCTTGGGAGGAAAGGGAATTTTGTTCCTTGTTTTGTAAGACCTTTCAAGGTTGTTGAGATTGTGGTAAAAGTTTCGTACCATTTATCACTTCTGCTAATGATAACTTTGCTACATAACGTATTCCATTTATCATAGCTGAGAAAAAATTTATCTGGTCCAACTCATATTTTTATCTGGAGAGATCTTGAGATTGAACCTAATTTATCTTTGACTGAGCAGTCATTCAGGATAGATGATTATGAGATCAAGGTAATTTGTGGGAGGATGATACCTTTGATTCATATTCTATGGATTCATGGCTCTAATAATGATGAGATGTGTGAATTCAAGGAACTGGTAAGAGATTAGTGGATTTATCTTTTCGGTATGGAAGACTCTTTATAGGATTTCTGGGGACCGAATGTTTTTTTAGTGGGGAGATTATAACATCACATTACTAATATGACATGTACGTCTTTATACTCATCATGGGTTTTCCATTTTCATTATCTAGGTGGAGTTGATAAAGAATTTTGAGGATAACCATAATGGTGAAGTTAGATGTTTTTCGGACACTTAGATTTAACTGACATTTTCTGTTGATTTTCAGAGGGTTACACTCTATGTAACTAGGTTACATGACATGTATCGGTCATTAGGTACATACCATGAGGAGGTTTAAGTCATAATAATATTTACACCCTGAAATGTTACCCATCGTGAGTAGCCTATAAACATTATGAGTTATTTAATGAATGATTTTACATTTCAATCAACATGTTTTTCGATTGTTATAAAATTTAACTATTTCATGATGCTTAGTTGGATTACACATCAGGTAATATCCCGACTTAATTTTTTTCTAAACAATAAGTGTGGATGAGGTTTTTTTTCCTTATATTAATTTTTTTCTCTTGAACCAAATCCTTCCGCAGAAAATCTTTTTTCCCTCTAAACCTTATTGGTTCCTTAATTCAGTTTGGTCATTATTGCACCTGCATTGTGGATTCCCTAGTAAGAATTTTCTTCGTTATTCATATTTCACTCTTCACCCACCTTTGGTATTTTAATAGACCATATTGATGTTGATGGTTCTAGGATCTATGATGTTGGATCCCTTTTATAGGTTTAGTTTTGAGGTCTTCTACACCATTCTTCTCGTTGATGGGATCTGTTGCGAGTGTTGATTTTCGGGAAAACGGTAGGTGGTTCAATTTTTTTTGAAAAAATTATTATCCATGTATTGATGATTTATTTAAATTTTTAAATTAAACACAATTTTTCAAATTTTATTTCAATTCATATGATAAAACCTAATTCCAATGAATTGGGTGATTTGAAATGGTTTTGGCAAAAAAATTGAGAAAACCCCCAATTCATTTGAATTGGGGAGAGTTTTTCGGAATTGATTGATGTAAATTGTTTAATTTAAATTTTAAATTTGATAAAAGAAATTTCAATTAAATTGTTTAATTTATTTTTGGAAATAAATTTTAAAATTGATGGAATTAGTATTCAAAAGATTTAAAATATGTGAAAACGGATTAAAAAGATTTGATAGAAATCTAGTAGTTTAATCTTATTAAAAAGTAATATGGTTTATTTTAACCTATATTGTTTTTAAATGGATAATTGGAATTTGAAATGGGGAAACGAGATTAAATTATATTTTAATAAGTCTTAAAATAAATATCCCACCATTGATTATGTAAGAGTTGATGAAAGACTTAGGTAGTTTTTGAGTTATTTGGACACACTATATGCTTATACAAAATTCTAAAACATATATGCAGCAATTCAGATCCTCGATAAGATGGTGATGAATCATTTTTGACTAGTTTTAGTTGGGCATATGTATACACATATTACTATGATCACATAGAGAGTGCCAATTCCTATAGCATGGAACTTCCATACCTATTTGAAAGACCACTCTATTGCTCTCTTTCAGAAATAAATATATTCAAATGTTGTTGAATTTTGTTACATGCCTTTTAGATTTATATAAACTATTTTATGTAAATTTTTTATTTAAGTAATTGTTTTAGAAATATTTCACCACTTTTAAAGCCATTTCTTATTTTATTTTCTAGCATTTCAATTGTATAGAATGATTTGTTTAAATTTTATTTTAAAAAATGCGTTTATTATAAAATTGAAATCTTTCCTATATGTTGTTATCATCTAATATTGAATCCTTGGTGAGACTTGACATGGATTTTTAGGTCACACCCTACTCGTGACTTCAGGTGTTTATAGATTATCTTCTTCCAGGTTCAAGGAGGGGGAAAAACCTTTTGGAGGTGGATCTAGCTATTGAAACATATATGTGGTGAGTTGTATCCATAGGGACTTTAGGTTTTTCCAATATTTTGGGATTTGGGTTATAGTAAATTTGGATTTAATGCATTGTCGACTTTTTGGTTCATTACTCCCAATGGATTTTATTTTGTATGCATATTCACTTTTTTTTTGTTTCCACTATGTTTTTTTTAAAATTTGCTTCCAATTGAATGTTGAATGATTCCAGGTGCAAGTCATTATCCCAGGGGGACTGGAAACGTACCTCAGGCTATGTTTGGGCTTGGTCCATTTTCGGGTAACCAGGGTACCTTGGCTGGATTATTACAATATCATTCTTCAAAACATGATAAAACAACTTTTTTATAGTAAAGATTCTATGTGAGAGTTTTAGATTCAATATGAGAAGTTATTAGTGCATGTGATATCTTAGAGGGGCATCTTAGTGTATTCTAAAAAGGTTCAGGTAGTATTGTCCTAGAAAAATCCAATTTTTTTATGGCCTGGATGTAACAACACAAGGATTTTTAAATAAATGCATGAAACAATGTGTCTCCACAAAACAAAAATATATTATAACCCAGTATGTAAAGGTAATTTTTCCACCCATATGATTTGAATTTTAAAAAACCAAGATACATGGTTGCGTTCAGTAAGATATTTAGAGTCTGATAAGACAAACATATTTTTTTGGGGAATAGTAACATACCCTTATGAATAGTAATATGAATAATAATATGAAAATTATGAAAAGCAAATCATATTATTATTATTTTTTAATGTTATAAAATAATGAGATATTGATTAATTTTTCATGGTGATATAAATCAAATTGTAGTTTTAAAATTTTTATTTTTTGAATAAATTCTGATTTTATTTTAAAATGAAATTAATAATACATAAGTAATTATTTTAAAAAATTGGTGTTTATTTTGAAATTATACACATCAAAAAATGGTCATGGAGAATTTTTGGGATTTTCATGAAATACTTGAATTTTTGTTGAATAGTAAAATTTGGTAATTTACCATATATATATATATTACCCATTAAATTAACTATTCCTAGAATCATGGATTCTGTAAGCACACGTGGTTTGAACTCACATGCAACTATTATTATTAGAGGTTACATGAATCAAAACTACTATTTTTCTTGAGGGAAATAATAAAATATTGAATAAGATATTCACAAATCACCCCTCTCCTCTACTATAACCTCCCCCCTCACATACCTCACTCCCTATTCTCTTCACTATTATAAATCCTTGTTAATTTTCCAAATTCTACACAAATATCATCCCAATATCATCCCGTACATCAAAAATCCCTTGGTCTCATAAAAATATAAAAACCTCCCCCCAAAAGAGGCTATCATAGAAGATTACTTCAAGAGGTGAATTGCTCTTGTCATTTTTTTATTTCAAGTTCCTTTCTTTTCTTTTTATTTCATCAGATACCTTCATCCAAATGTTGTGATGACTCTAGTAAATTAAGTGTAATGGAATTTTATTTATGAAAAAGGATCAATTTTTCATCATCTCTTCTTTCCCCTTTATTTAAACTAGAAATGAAAACACCATTTGAGATGTGTTAATTTATCACATTCAAGGACGAAGTGTTTTAAATTTCAATTAACATCATTAATTGAGGTCATGAATCAATTTTTATGCTTAAACAAGAACATAATATATGTAATATAACTTATTTAGTGTTCTTAAATCCTTTTTATACATGATATTTATTTATAAATCAAAATAATTTTGTTGTGATCAAGAACCACAAAATAACCCAAACTATTGTTATTAACGTTTTATATGACTATTCATCTTCATTCCCAATAACCAAACTATTTTTATGGACATATATTCTTCTATATGTTCACTAAAAACATACAAATTGTTTTATGAACAACCATTCTCATTCTACACATTTATCTGTACATGAATATAAGTAAACTGATCATGAAAACCAAGGAAGAAAACACTCCAAAACAATGAAATTGAATATCATAACCAATAAAAAGTTCATGAGTAAACCTAATAAGGTTATAATAAATTTATTAAATGTTGATTATTTTCAGGAATCATTAATTTCTAAACCTAAATCTTATTATTCATGTCATTATGACCAAGTGAGGAACACCTTCATATTAACGGTAAGGATTTTCTACCTAAACCGCCATTTTCATTCGAGTTACTCTTACTCTCTACTTACCTCAATTAAATTCTTCTTTATTCATATTTACACAATATATATTCTGTGATAATTATCTATATATATGTACCCACCATAATCCTACATTCATTTATGGGGAGTTATATGTTTTAAATGGATCTTTCCAAAATTCTTCCTGTAATACAAGCCCGATTTAAGGGAATTTCTCAAATTCCTACCTATTTTAAAGATAAATATATAATATATTTGTAGAAACCATTATCTTTATAAAATAAAAAATTTTATTATGAAAATAATATCTTACTTCACATCAGGTTTTATACAATGATTTTTCCAAAAGAACTCTTCTTTTCAAAGTAAAAGAGTAATTATCTCAAGAATTACTCAATGGTTTGATAAGAGTATCTTCATCTATTTCAAAAATCTAGTTTATAATTATGAATTATTTGGATAAATAATTTATGATATCATATACCATATTTATATTAATGGTTTATGATTAGTTTGACTGTGGATGTTCTATCTTAAAACCATTCAATAATTCAATCTGAATGGTTAGTGTTTATGATTAATGTTTTTTGAATGCTATTTAGATTTTATATATTAGTTTTAATATGAATGTATATGTTGTTTATGTTTATATTTATTCATATGAGGTATTAATTTGACATAGTAATTATCATGTGGGTCCCGTTATAGCCACTCGGTGCATCAATAGGTCTCAAGAGACAAACTATGGTCTTGGCACAAGGCCTTAAAAGATTGATTTTTTATGGTCTTGGCATGAGGCCTTGATGGTATGGGTATGATGTCCCAAATTATTCACTCCCTCATTGTGAAAAAAATATTGATGGTTAATGTGGTTATTCTTCTTGTAGAATACCCATGATTATGTTTTATTATGGCATTATTTATTTAGCTCGTATTCCTGCCATAATGTGTTCAGGTTTACTTTTAATATAATGTGGTATTAGTTATTCACCGTGCCTAATTCTTATGATTACGATATCTTCCATTGTTTTTCTTATACTTAATGAGAAATTGAGTTTACCCCTTTTCTTATGTTTCATTTTATTAGGACATGAAGAAGTTAATTATGTTTTACCTGTAAGGATAAACTTATAGTTGGGGATGTTCCCATTAAAACTTATATGTTGTTTTTCATTTCAAGTTATAATATTGAACTTATGTATGTATGTTGTTTAAAAATCTACAAAACTAATTGGTACATTGGGATGGATATTCCATGTTAATATTCCAATGTAATAAAATAAGGAACTGGATCTGGGTAACTGGGTTCCGGAAATTACAGTTGGTATCAAAGAATGTTTAGTCGAATACATGGAAACTAGATGTAGAAAATATATATTAGGGCCCAAAACCCTAATAAGTCTTTGAGGAAAAACATGTAGGAACATCCTGGAATCTTGGTAAGTATTCGATTATGTGGATCTTTCTAGAAAATTAATCGATGTATTGGTACTACAAGTGCATGTAATTCTTTCACAGATGTACCTATAATTGAAATCTATGACAAGGAGTTTTTGGCTTGACCCAAGTTATCCTGGTAGAAAACAACGAGTCTTAATTCCCACCTAGTTTAACGATCCTGGTTGATATTCTTATAATAATTCATATTTTCTTTACAAACCATTATGAAGGTTTTTAATGTTAGATTTTCCTCAAAGAAACCATGTTTGGGATAATGGGATTATCCATGCCTAGGATTTCAATTTAGGTTAAGTATTGGGAAAAGTTGATATTATACATTATTATTCATAACCTTAACTACTGTATTCCAATATTTAGAAATGGATCCTAGTGGAAGAAATAGAAATTGAATGAAAATATACATCCCATGTAGGGATTACCCTCTAATGCAAGATAATGATGTTGGCTCTGGAGCTACGACTGGCGTTGAGAAACATATAACTAAAATTGGACAACTGACCCAAGTTATGAACAACAACCTTACTTGTATAGAGATTCAAGATCCCCTACATGGATGAGTTACATTGGATCACTTTATGCAATAGTAGGCTCCATCATTCAATCGGACTACAAATCCATTTGTAGCTGAGCAGTGGATAAGTTCCCTAGAGAAGATATTTGTCTCTTTGGGATTTAATGAAAGAGATAAGTTTTTCATGGAATTTTATCAACTATTCGGTGATGTGGATAAGTGGTGGTATTTAATGAAAAAAAGGAGGAGGGAGAAATAAAAGATATGTAATGTAGGGATTTTAATTAATTCTTCACAGAAAAATATTTTCCCTAAAAACAATGAGCGGATTTAGAAAGGCAATTATTGAATCTAAGGAATAAGGAGGATGAAGAAGTTTCCAAGTATGAAGATAACTTTTTAAGGCTGGAAATGTATGTTTTGGACTACATACATAATCCAAGGATAAATATTGAATGATTCTTTTATGGTTTAAAACCATTCCTCTAAAGGGCTCTTATCTTCCGATGTTTCTCACCATATGAAGATATAGTCTCTTGTGTTGTAAAGAAGGGAAAAAATTTGTCTAAGACTTATGAATTTAAAAGAAATAAAGCGAAGAATAGGGATGCCGAATGATTTAGGATAGAAAATAAGGTAATGAAAAAGAAGAGAATAGTTGACCTTCTATCTTGCAGTAATTGTGGGAAGAAACACCCTAGCACATGACTGAAGGGAATGAGAGTCTGTTATAAGTGTGGAGAAATAAGAAAACTATCACGGGATTGTATGTGGATGAAATCAGCTTCCAATTTTAAATGTTAAAAATTTAGGGAGATGGGAAATTATGCACATTAATGTACTAAGTTTCGGGGAAATGTTCCACAAAGAAGGATACAGGAGAAAGGCCAAGATTATGTGGTCCTAACTGTGGAGTTTGATGTTCCTAATGGTGAGGTGGCATGTACTTTAATTGTTTCCTCAAACCTAGTTAATACTTATTTTATTCTGGATCATCACATTCTTTCAAATCTTTCTAGTTTTCCATGAAAATTATATATTTTTAGTTTGATTTAATAAGGGAGTTGTTAGTCAAAACTAATAATGGAAGCATCATTACAACAAATTTGTGTAAGGCAGTCCTCATTATGGAATATAAACGTGCTTTACCCACTGATTTTATTATCATACCCATGATTGAATTTGATATAATCCTCAATATAGATTGGATTTTGAACCATGATGTGAAAATTTATTACTATAAGAAGAAGGGTATAATTTTTTAGGATGATGTGGAATCCCTTATCTTTAGGGAAGAAACATCACCATCTACTGTTCATCTAGATCCACCTCCTATAGCTCTACAGAATTGTGTTATTGGGGAGGAAAGGAACACAATATATATGGGAGGGTAAAGGATTGTTCAAATAGAGGAAGTACCTATTGTACAATAATATGTTGATGTGTTTCTAGAGGATTTACCTAGGCATCCTCTAGAACGAGTTGTTGAGTTCTCTATAGATTTAATTCCGGGTTCAAGACCGACATCAAACACTCCATATAGAATGACCACTATGGAATTATTAGAATTTAAGATACAACTAGTGTAATTGAGTGATAATGTATTTATTCTCCCTAGTGTTTCCCCAGGGGGATCCCCTATTCTTCTCGTCAAGAAGAAAGATGGATCTATGAGGTTGTGCCTTGACTACAGGGAGATTAATACTAAAAAAATAAAGATCAACTATCCCCAACTTTGCTTTGATTATTTATTTGATCAACTTCTCAGAGGAAAATATTTTTTGAAGATTGACCTTTGATATGGATATAATCAGAATCTAGTAAGGAAGGAAGACATTCAAAATACATCATTTCGAATGAGGTATGGGTGTTACGAGTTTACAATAATGCCTTTTGGTCTGAGTAATGCACCCTCAATTTTCATGGATCTAATGAATTCTTTTTTCAAGGAATTTTTATAGACTTCGAGGTATTATTTATCAATGATATCATTTTACACTAAAAAATATACAAAGATCCTGAAAATTACTTGGTCACTATTCTGAAGACTATTAGAAGAAATGAAATATATGGGATGTTTAGCAAGTATGAATTTTGGCTTCAATCAGATTCATTTCTAGGCCACATTATATCTATAGATGTATTATCTGTTGATCCTATGAATATAATGTTTGTGAAATTAGGGCATACTCCAACCAATATAACCATGGTATGATGTTTTATCAGTTTATCATGTTATTATCAGCATTTCGTTCAGAAAATTGCCTATTTATCCAACCTAATGACAAAGTACACACGTAAAGGGGTTAAGATCATATGTAAAAAAGAATGTGAGGAATGTTTTGAGGAGTTTAATAGGATATTGGTGAATTCTCCAATTCTGAATATACCATCGGGGAATGAAGGGTTTGTGATCTATAGTGATGCATCAATGAAAGATCATGGTTGTGTCCTTATGTAGAATGATAGAGTTATTTCCTATGAATTAAGGTAAAAAAAATTCATGAACAAAACTATCCAACTCATTATTTGGAGTTAGGATCTATAATATTTTCCCTGAAGATATTATGACATTATCCCTACAGTGAAAGATGTGAGATATATACATATCAAAAGAGTTTGAAGCATGTCTTCTCACAGAAATAACTCAACATGAGGAAACAACGATGACTCAAACTACTCTGGGATTATGATTTTTCTATACAATACCACATAGGAATAAAAAATATGGTGGCTAAGGCATTGAGTATGAAGGATCATAGAGTTTTAAACAAAATGGGGATTAAAAGAGATCATGTGTTCATGGATCCAATAAGGATGGACATTGGGATTATCAAAGAAGGTGAAACATCATGACTTTTTCAATTGTTTTCCCATCCATATTTATTAGAAAGGATTAAAATATCTCATCCATATGATGATAACTTTCAAATGAAAATTAATGCTATCAAATATGGGAAGATGGTTGAATTCGTATGTGATGATGGAATTATGAAATTTGGGAAGAGGATATGTGTTCCCTCTATAGCCGAGAAGAAAAGGGAGTTATTGGATGATGCTCATAGCATTAATATCTCTATATACCATGCTAGTAGTAAAATTTATTGATATTTGAAGGAATCTATGTTGTGGGACAACATGAAGTGGGAAATGTCTGATTATTTATGAAGATGTTTTGTATGTTAACAAGTGAAGGTCAAAAAAAAACATACTAGATGATTAATTTAACATTTACCTATACCTAAATGGAAATAGGATGACATTACCATGGATTTTGTCACTAGATTACCAAAAACTCCCAGAAATAATGATACAATATGGGTAATTGTGGATCAACATATAAAAGTTTTACATTTCCTTGCTATAAGGGAGGATTTTTCACTAGAGCTGCTTAAATGAATCTATATCAATGAAGATGTAAGACTTCATTGAGCACCTATTTCAGTAGTGTCTGATTGTGATCAACAATTTACATTGATATTCTAGGAATTTCTTTAGAAATATCTGGATACTATGTTTCATTTGAATACATCATATCATCCTCAAACAAATTGGCAATCAAAAAAATTAATCCAAACTTTGAGAACATGTTGAGATCTTGTTCAGTTGACTTTCAAGCTATATGGGATAAATATTAACCATTAGTGTAGTTTTCTAATAATAATAACATCCATTATAGTATTCAAATGACACCATATGAATCTTTGTACTGAATGTGTTATTGTACACCACCATGTTGGGATGAAGTTGGTGAAAGGAAGCAAGTGGGCCCAGAGCTTGTGGTAGAATCAACCATGAAGGTAAAGACTATTCATGTCCATATCAAAGCATCTCAAAGTAGTCCGAAAATATATGCTGATAATAGAAGGAAGGATTTGTAATTTCATGTGGGAGATCATGTTTTCATAAAGTATCTCCATGGAAAGGTGTTATAAGAGTTTGGTAAGAAAGTGAAACTATGCATTAGGTACATAAGCCCTTTTGAAATTTTGGGGAGAATTAGAGCTATTGAATATCATTTGGCAATACCGCCTAGCCTGTCTAAAGTACACAATGTGTTCCATGTCTCATTGTTGAGGAATAACATACAAAACCCAACTCATGTTCTCACTTCTGTAGGTATAGAATTGGAACCTAACCTATAATACTATAAAGAGACTATTCGGACATTGGACACTAAATAAGTGGTGTTGAGGAATTAGATGAATCGACTGGTAAAGATTGTTTTTAAAAATCATAAAATCGAAGAGGCAACATCGAATCTTGAGGAGTTTGTGATGAATAACTACCAAAATCTTTTTTTGAGGTAACATTCTAGTAATTTTGAGGAAGAATGTTTTGTATGGATTGTAGAATGTAACACCAGAAGGATTTTTAAATAAATTTTAGAAACACAGAGTTTCAAAAAAACATCAATTTCTTATAACGTAGCTGGTAAAGATAATTTTTCCATATATGTGATTTTAATTTTGAAAAAATGACACACATGGTTGCATTCAGTAAGATATTTGGAGTCTGATAAGAGAAACATAATTTTTGGTGAATCTTATTGAACCCTTATGAATACTAAAATGAATATTACTATGAAACTTATGAATATTAAATCATATTATTATCTAATTGTCTTAAGGATATATCATAATGAAATATTGATAAAATATTCCAGGTGATATAAAACAAATTATAGTTTTAAAATTTATATTTTTCAAAAAAAATATGATTTTATTTAAAAATTAAATTATTAATATTTATAAGAAAATTATAAAAAATGGATTTCATTTTTCAATTGTATACATCTAAAAATGGTTATGGTGAATTTTTGGGATTAATTTGAAGTACTCGAATTTTTGATGAATAGAAAAATATTGTAATTTACTTAAATATACATTATCTATTAAATTAACCATTCCAAGAATCATGGAATATGTAATCACACATATTTAGTACTAAAATTCACTTATTACTATTATGGGTCAGATAAATCTACACTATTGGGTTTCTTGAGGGAAATAATAAAATAATGAATTAGATATTCACAAATCACCCGTCTTCTCCACTATAAACCCCCCTCACTCCCTCTTCCCTTCACTACTCTAAAGCCTTGATCCTTGTCCAAATTCTGATCAAATATCTCCCTAATCTTCCACCCCATGTCCATAATCCCTTGGTCTATTAAAAAGTCCAAAACCACTCCCCTGAAGTGGCTCTCAATAAAGATTACATCAAGAGGTAAATTCCACTTTTCATTTCATTTATTTCAATTTCCATTTTTTCTTTCCTCGACTCTATTAATTAATTTTTTTTGAAGACTCTAGTACATTAAATGTATTGTAGTTTTTTTAGGATAAAGGAATAATTCTTAATCAGCTCTCATTTCCCCTTTATTTATACTAGAAATGAAAACACCATCAGAGATTTGTTAATTTATCCAATTTAAGGACAGCGAGTTTTCAATTTATATTACCATATTTAATTATGGTCATAAAACAACTTTGATGATTGAAACAGACTATAATATATGATTTATAACTTTTTTAGGGTTATGGAATCCTTTTTTACATATTATATAAATTTATAAATCAAAAGAAATTTATTGGGATAAAAAACCACCCATTAACCAAAACAATTATCAATAAATTTTTATATGATGAATCACCTTCACTAAAAATAAAAAAACAAATATTATGACCATGTAATATTCCTTTTGATCACTAATAACATAAAACTTCTATTATGAACAACCAATCTCATTCTAGATGTTTATATGTACATTAATATAAGTAAAAAAATAGTGAAATGAAGGAATAAAACACTCTAAAAAATGAAATTGAATATCATAACCCATCAAAAGGCCATGAATAGAGCTATTGAGGTTATAATAAATCAATAGAATTTATAGGAGGTTGTGTAATAATTAATTAATGAACCTAAATTTGATTATTCATGTCATTATAATCACATGAGTAACACCTTTAGACATAAGGTAAGATTTTTCTATTAGATCCTCCATTTTCATTCGGGTTACTCTTATTCTCAACCTCCTCAATTAAATTATTATTTATTCATCTTTAATCCTCATATATTCTGTGATAATGTTATATATATGTTTACCAACCAGAATCCTTCTTTCATTTAGGTGTGGTTATATGTTTTAAAAGGATCTATCAAAAATTATTCCTGTAATACAATCCCGATTCTAGGGAATTTCCCAAATTCATACCTGTTTTCAAGAGAACTCTATAATACATTTTCTGGAAAACATTTTCTTTATAAAATCACTCATTTTATTATTAAAATACTATAGTACTTCCATACTGGTTTTATATAAAGATTTTCCAAAAGAAATGTTCTTTTCAATGTAAAAGAGTAATTATCTCAAGAATTACTCGATGGTTTTATAAGAGTTTGTTCATATATTTAAACACTCTTTTAGATACTTATGTAAAATTGGGAGTAATATTTTTTGATATCATCTACAATATTTAGTAAAATGGTTTATTATTAGTTTGAATATGGATGTTCAATATTAAAACCATTCACCAATTACTTTGAATGGTTAGTGTTTATTATTAATGATTAAGGAAAGTTATTTACATTTAATATATTAGATTAAATATGAATGTAAATCTTGTATATTTTTATCCTAATTTATATGAGAAATGAATTTAATTATTAAATGTCATATGGGGCCTGTTATAGCCCCTCGGTGCATCGGTAAGTCTTATGAGTCAAACTATGGTCTTGACACGAGGCCTTGACAAAATAGATTTTTATGGTCTTGGCATGAGGCCTTGAAAATATGGTTATGATGTCCCACATTATGGAGTCCCTCATTATAAAAATTTTCTTAATGGTTCATGTGGTTCTTCTACTAGAAGAATACACATTATTGTGTTTTATTATGGAAATATTTATTCTTTCCTTGCTCCTTCCATAATGTGTTCGAGTTTATTTTTAAAGGCACATGGTTTTAGTTACTCACCATGCCTAAAGTCTATGTTTATGATAAATTTTGTTGTATTTGTTTACATTATTAATCATTTGAGCTCATCCCTTTGTTATGTTTTATTATTTTAGGACATGATGAAGTTTTTTATGATTGACCTATGAGGATAAACTTATAGTTGTTGACGTTCCCAAAAAAAATTATATTTTTTTCATTTCAAGTAGTAATGTCGTACAAATTTATGTATCTCATTTCCAAATCTAATAAACTACATGGACATTCGAGTTTCATATTGCTTATTTATATGCCAATGTAATAAAATAAGGAACCGGCTCCGAGAAATAGTGTTTGGGACCTTACACTGGAGCTATTGGGGTTGGTAGTTTGTTAGAGATAGTTTGTATGGGACTTATCCAAGCTTGCCTCTCCGATGATAGCTTTGACCTGTAATGATGTAAAGTTATAATAGAACAAAAAGTGGCTGATATCTATTTATTATATAAAAATGAGATTTAAAGGTGGATTATCAAAATCAATAAAAAATAAAGTCCTTCAGGCCATTGGAGGTGGAGTGAGATTGAATTTAAAAGTAGTTCTACTTCACCTTGAAATAGTTCCAGTTTAAGTTTTTTTCATAGCTTCTTTTGGTATAGTTTTGGGATTCTTCTTATAAACGGGAAAAATATTGTGGGGTTTTCATTTCTATAGTTAAACCATCATGATAAAAACTACCATAACTGTGATCTTGAGTTAGAAGGAATTACGAATGAACAAAAGACCAAGTGTCTCTATATTTTTGGGGAGTAGTTTATAGTGTATGTTGATCATAAGGAACTAAAGTATATTTTCTCTTAGAGGGGTTCAAAATTACTATATAGAAATTGGGATGATTATCTATAGACCATTTTTTATATCTTATATACCCCTTATAAGGGAAATGTTGTTTTCGATGCATTGATTTGAATGTTAGCAACACAAGCCATGACGGAATCAGTCGATAAGTGGTCTTTGAGGATTTTTTACTAAGGTGATTTTGGGAGTGAAGGGGGTTTATGGATAGGTGTTCTTTGATTCAATAAATTTGAATCATCTTTTAATTAGAAAGTCCATTTTGAGTATAGGTTAAACACCGATATCTAATTCTTTGAGGAAATTTTAAATCATGGGGATACCTCTGAGAGAGTGGTCTCAGTCTCTTAATAGATATTTTCTTTTTATAGCATGTTGGTTGTTCTCAGTTCCATGAGATTGGATTTTTTGGATTATAGAAATAGGTCATGTCATTCCATGTACAATGGGACTTCAAATATACACCATGATTTGAGACATCTGTACTGGTGGTCAGAGATGAGGTGGTCAGTTGTATATTTTCTATCCCAATGTCTCAATTGTTAAATAGTTAAGGAAAAAACAACATAGAATTGTAGGTTTATTATAAACATTACCCATTCTGGTATGGTAGTGTTTTGAAATTTCCATGTATTTTTTATTGGTTAACAACAGAATCTTATTGGGGACGATTAAATTTGGGTGATTATAGAAATAATCACTAAAACATTTTATTTATAACCAATAAAGGAGGTGATGAAAGTGGAATAGGATAGGTATTTATATTTCCAAGTGATTGTGATATTTAATGGAGTTCTATCTACCATTTTTTTAATTGGGACTCATGTTTTATATATTGATTTTTAGAGGCTTGAAAGAGGAAGTGGGTTCCCATTTAAAGTCAAACATGTCTTATATTGTGTAGATATATGGATAGACCTGGAAGTTTTTCTAGGTTCGTGAGGATATAATCTAGGATTGTGTGATTGATTTTGGTGGATCATGGGAGAAGGAATTACCTTCGGTATATTTTTTATATTAAAATAGTAATCATAGTTATATCTAGATGGTTCTATTTGAAGATTTTTATGGGTTTCCATATTGATATCTTTTATACTGGGTAGAGTTGGGAGAGTGGTCCTCAGTTCGATTGAGTCTTGGTCAGGAGATGACAAAGATGGTATAGATTATCTAGAGGTGTTTGATCATGAAATCGAGTCTTCATAAATATTATGTACACCATTATAATTGGCCATTAGATTTTTTATTTGGTGATCGGGATTTTTTAAATGATTCACCTCACTTGGGACATAGTTAATTGGGTAAAAAAGGTAAGTTGTGACTGATGTTTGTGGGCCCCTTTCATATCATTGAGTGACTAGGGAAGGTGGCCTACTGGGTGGAGTTTTCATTTGGTATTTAATTTTTCCACGATGGGTTTCATTTTTCAAATTAAAAGAGGTATTTCATAGTTCTTTCCCATTTTATTAGGTGGGAGGATGTTGATCCTGATCTTGATACCCCATTGGATGAGAAGTAAGCTCAGATTATGGATTGTCACAATAAGTTATTTCATGGTAAAATGATCCCACAAGTCTAGGTACTTTGGTAGTTTAGATAGTATATTCATGAGACGTGGGAGAGGGAGTCATTAATGAGGTAGTAGTGGAAATTTCTTTTTGAAGATCGAAGATCTTGAACACCTTTTGGGGATAAAAAGATTTTATGGTCAGATATTATAACACATAGTTACCATTATCTAAGGTGTGTTCAAATATTTTTTTTTTTGGAATGTATTAATGACTATTAAAATGGGAGGATACCTATAATAGCGATGTTATCGATTTGTTAGGTTTTTTTCAACATATAACATGTTGT
Organism: Viscum album; assembly: GCA_963277665.1. Classification (NCBI taxonomy): domain Eukaryota; kingdom Viridiplantae; phylum Streptophyta; class Magnoliopsida; order Santalales; family Viscaceae; genus Viscum; species Viscum album. Next base: position 1,361,311,329 of record OY728143.1, on the reverse strand, counting down.
TCTTGCATCTTTTTAGGCACCAATATTCCGTTTAAGTGAATTAAACAACATGTAATTATTGCTGGGTATAAGATATAAACTTTATAATTAGAATTAATTGTTTAAACAATGATTAAGTATAAAAATCCATCATTTAATAAAAATTCATTAGGTATTTTTTCATATAATGACCATGAATATTACCCTATGTGTAAATGGGTTACACACTATGTAAATGTCAGGGTATTGTTTTTTAAGGTTTTATATGAGTGATATGTTTTGTTGATTCTCTATTCATCCCTATTCTCTTGATCTAGAGATAATCCTATATATTATTTGGTGTCTTCTTCCATATGGATTGATTCATTAATTGCCATTATGATTGGATTCCTCCTTATTAATTAAGATTTTATCAGGTTTCATCTTTGGATTAGGTGGAATATTAGATTTGGATATATATTTGTAATTGGATATTGTTTTTTTCAATACTTTTTATATTATTGGTGTGAATTTCTTTTCAAAAGTCATTCTATTGGTATCCAATCCCTATTTTCAAAGGCGGTTAGGTTTTTTACATCCTTGAGGTAGGTGGATCCATCCATCTGTTCTAATTTCATTAATAGTTTATTGTTATTATTTATTCATTTAAATTTTAAAGAGAATTTGTTGTTTTCAATTTGAAAAGGTCATGGTTTCATGGTTTAAAGATTTTTTTGAAATTGAAATTTCATTAATTTAGAAAGAAACAGAATCTAAAAAAATAAAGAAGATTAGCTTGAATTTAAAATGGTTTGTTAAAAATGTGAGCATGGTTTTATAAATAGAAATTGAAAAAATTTTATGGTGGGAACCAAGAATGTATTAAGAAAGAAAAATAGGTAGGCTTAGTGTGTGTTATAACACAATGAGTTAATCTCATTTATTTCGATATACTACGGATGGAATAAATATTAGTTGGTTCTAATCATAAGCCTTGTTTCGCATATGATTGTCTAGTATGTATTATTCCTTAGGCTAAATCATGAATGATAAGATAATTTTTGTTTCTTATTGTTTATTTCAATATCGATTATCTGATGGATTTTGGATGACATGTAATTTTATATTATTTTTTAGCAAATATTTTATAACTTCTATGTTTTTGAATTTGGAAAACATGATATACAATTTGTGGAAACCCATAGTATTGTTTGAGAAATATTTCTGAATTTTTATATTTATAAAAATACTTGAAATTTTTTTTTATTTTAAAACATGAACTTGTAAATTATTGATATTAGAACTTTTATAGATTGTTTTTTGGTATCCTACTGGGCTCTATTTATCACACTCTTATTCTACCTTTGTGTAGGTGTAAACCTTTTTTTTCATATCATATGTAAAGGGAATAGAATTCTAGGTAATGTGAGGTTCTATTTTTGTCACTGAATTTCATTGGGTTAACTTGTAAAGGTGATAGATGGTCACATATATACTAGTCATCCTAGAATTCTTGTACTGTATAGTTTAACATGTTTGTAATAGTTTTATCTCTCATTTTTTCCATTTTGTACTCTATTTTTAGTTTTTATTTTTCATATATTTGAGACTTTTTTGTTATATTTGTTATATCCCACCCCATAGTGGGATGAATTAGGTGGTTGATTTGGTTGACCTGTGTTGGTCTTTTATAAATCAATACTATCATATATATTTTTCCATGGTATTCAAGCCATTGATGTTTTATTGTATTCATATCCTTAATGTAAAATTAATATGATTACTACCCATCAAAAACCTAGAAAACATTTTTATAATTTATTAATAATCATTAAAAATTTCTATATATTCTAATTTATTCATAGAAACTATTCTTTTAGAATATATCTTTATTTCCATAGTCACAAAGACAAATAAATCGTAATTAGTTTTGTTTTAACCCATAAAAATAGAAAATTACTTGAGATAAGGTCTTTATTGTCAATATTATATTCTCAGACAACTTTAATCATTAATCATCCACCATTTAAAAATGTTATAACTCTACTTTAATACTTATTAATTATTTAAACAATGTTTCGATCTATTATTTTTTGAGAAAAGATATAATTATAGATAATCTACAAAGTCTCACTCTTTGAAGAATTATAGTCCATCTTAACAACCAAAAATTTATTTTCACTTATTCACCTTGTAAAATATTTTAGATATCTTATTTTAAAAGAATTAATTCGATAAATTGTTAGACACTCATTTTTTATGTATTCTGTTTGATCAAATGATCCATGTGTATTTTAAATACCCAAACCTATTCTTTACTAGTGATATTTTTTTAATAGGATGTGTTTGTAACTTTATAAAATGTTTTTATTTCCCCATTGAATAAAAATATCTTATTTTTATACATATATATGTAATATACCGTAAAAAAATTATTTCTATACTATATACTCCACAAAACTAACAAAATCCTTGAATATTTATCAGAATATTATTGGTTTTCCCATAAAATATGTTATATTGTATTATTCAGTATTTATGGTATCTTAAAACCTTATTTTAATAAAAATATTATTAACTTATCTTAACTATTATATTATATGTGTCTATTTGTGATAGAATTACTCTTATTCTATATGAAATCATATTTAAAGATTTCTTTAGAATTCTTAGAAAAATAATTATATTTTTCGCAACACTTTGATAACCCTTGATATTTTAGTACTTTATCTTCATAAGTGTTTATATCATTCATTACCATGAAAAAATGTTCCAATTGGACTTAGTCTTTACTTTTTGAGGAACATGTCTTATGAATCCTTGATATTCTTCTAATATTTCTTAAAACACTCACTAACCCATGATATTAATTTCTTATAATTAAACATGAATTTGAAAATCATGTTTCTATAGTAATTATCCTAACATTTAATTTTTTTGATGTATTAACCATTATTTAACGTTTTATATGTCATCTCATTAATAATTTCTCTTTTTTAGTATGTATTATTATGAATCTTTTACCCACCTTCATAAAAATGAAATTTTCTAGAACTTTTGACTCTAATTTTGTAAGGGGCCTATTTAGAGAGGATGTTTTATATATCAAATTTATTATCAACCTAAGACAAATCAGGATTCTATCCCAAAAAAATAATGTTATTTACTCTTAACATTCTTTGATACAAACTAATTTTTTTTAAAAATATAATAATAACATTAATTGTTAGAAAAAATATCTGCATTTTTATTTTGAGAATGGAAAACAATTACATATTAATCATATAATTTTTTTTCATTATTATTTTCTCATTAATATAGGTTCCTACTACCTTTGATAAGAAATTTCTTCTCTTCATTACAGATTTCATTATCTCTTTTCCTTTGAACACACAATTTCATCTCTTGTAAAAATCAACCAAAGTGTTTTTCATAATTGATTTTACTATTTATCTCTCATCCCCATAAAAATTATTAGCTTCTATTTTAAATTTTAAATATAGATCTAAATTAATATTATAGATAAAAAAATTTAACGTTCATTTTCCTATATAATTCTATTTCTATTTTTGAAAATTATTTTAGAGTAATGAAATAAATTAATCAAGTCCTTTAAAAACACCTTCTTGAAAAGATTCATCATGATTACAGATAACTGTTTCATTTATTATTAGTATTAAAAGGGTTGAAATGAAAGTTATTTATCACTCTTAACATCAATCTTCACATATTATCCTACTGTCATTTTATGTATGAATAAAATTCTATAAAGATATTAAATTGTGATGTTTTCCATGGCATGATCTTCTATGGTTAAAAATTTTATCAACATATTTTCCATGGATAATTCTAATCATATTTTTAACAACTCTGATGTATATATATATATATATATATATATATTTGTATGTATGTCACTATAAAGACCATCCTTGTAAGGAACTCATCAATAGATTATTACTCTATCAACCACACATGTTTAAACATGGAGCTTCCCAAAACCATTACTTCTAGATCTGGTGAAAATATATATATATAATTTTATACCTGATATAAATTAAAACCAATACTCCAGTAATAAAAGTTCAATTTATTTTGTGAATTGATACATATTACATCATCAACCTATAATTATACCATACAATTTACCAAATAATTCATTATATACCTCATATAATATGTCTGTATACTCATTAAAACCTATGATCACAAGGGGAGATGAGGAAAAATTTCAACGGAGAGATCAATAATGCCAAATATGGGTTAAAATATTTTCCATAATACATAAATATGTTATAAATAGATCATAATCAATTATGAGACATGATACCATTAGGAATGAAATGATTAATGTAGTTTGATCATGAAATCATAAGAAGTGATACCAAAATTATATATTATAGCCTAAGGATAGTAATAGTATGATATTGAAATCATAACATATATAGTGGAATAATGATTTGAAATTTTTAAATAACAATGAAAATCCACAAAGATATAAAAAAGGTATTTGACACATTTATAGGGATGAAAAATAATACCATGTATTAGGGATCTTTTATAGGACCATAATAACATATTGGAAAATATAACCAAATAATTTATATTATTAACATAATGTAATAGATAAAAAATCATTTCTATTCATAATATATTGAAAAATGAAAACTGCACTATATCTATCCACATAATTGTGAACAAAGTAAACTATATTTTTTACATTGATAACATAATTATATATTAGGATATAATTAATTACCCAATCAATTGGATTGATTTATAATTATGGTTCTACATATCAAATAATTTTATATCCATATTTTCATGGGACAAAAATATATGAAATCAATCATAAATTCTTCAAAATTGTATCATGATTATCAAAAGGTAGTAAAACATTAATCTAAATAAATAAGGTTTTTATTTTTTTTAAAGAATATAAATTCGAATAAATAAATATATGGTAATAACATTGTATATAATAAATTATACAAGGTTATATTAATATATTTTAATATTCAATCTAATAGTATGTATATCTATGTGAATTCCCTTTAATCAGAAGAAGGAAGTGCATGGAATTAACAAGGGAATGAAATTGGAAGAATATTTATATTTATGAATTATTTTTAATAATGAATTATAAATGAAATGGAAGATCAATTATATCATAGAAATTTCATTTCAAACATACAAACCCACACACCCACACCCACCCCCACACACACACACATATGAATGTGGAAAAAGAATCATAATATTTTTTTGTCTTAGTAATCTCTTAAGAAAATGATATTGATATGGTGTAAGATGCAGTTGATTGGAGAACAAAAATAATTTCATATCCAAGAGACTAGGGTAAAAATATATGAAGTCCCTTGAGTATTTTTTGTGTGTTAAAATAGGGAGGTAGTGATGAAGGCAGATATAGGCATAGTGACATATGAAGACAGACACATGTCGAGGTGAAGACCCAATTTTTCATTAATGCATTAAAAACATTGGGTTAAAAATTGGGTCTTAGGGCCATATTTTTTTATTCATTAATAGAAATAATTTAGTCTAATATCTTAATGAGGGTTTTAGTTATGGTCTAATACATGGGTTGAGGGTGAGGTATGATGATTTACAGCCTACTAAGTGATGTTGTGTGTGTGTGTTTTCACTTTCTTTGGAACCCCAAGGAATAGAAAATTTAAAACAAATATTGATTTTTTATGAAAACATACTATTTTCTCCTATTATTTATCCATAGTATTCTCAATAAATTCATATTTTAATTGAAATTTGTGAATATTTAGTTTTGAGGTGAATTTTGGAACATCTTATAAATATGTCCTAAAATTGTTATAGCCTAAAATCGTTATTTTAAAATATTTTATTAATATTGTGGATATATAAGAAATATCAATACTTATTTATTTTGATTTTCATGATTTTATTTTTAAAGAGATTAATAAGACGTATGGATCCTCTAAGGGATATGTAATATTTATCAACTCATGTGTAATATCCATTGGACGATATATAAGTTATTTTTGTTGTTATATAAATTGAAACACAAGAAGGATGTGAAAATAGAAATAACTTTTATGAGATAAATGTAGCTTCATTTTAATGGGGTTTTAATTTTTTAGATGGAAGAGGAAATAGTAGTCATATTAGAATAAAATTCATAAATATTTCTTCAAACATTTTTAAAAAAAAATTCAAGTTTGAAACAACTTATAGAAAAAAACATGGGGGGATTTGGTGATTCAACCTCATTGAATATGATTGAATAAATAATTAACTAGTCGTTATAGAGATTTAAAATAAAAAAAATATTATGAATGATATTTTTGGATTATATACAACAAAATTTTATACTATTACAGATATATAAATCTAGAAACCAGCTCTATCACACATCATGTAATATTAAATCCTCCAGAAAAAAATGAATAAAACTAATATTCTCTACTACTCATGTGATATTAATATTCACTTATAAGAATAAATTATGAGTAACAAAACCAAATGTTGTCTTTCTTTATAATAACCAACTGTGTCTCAGTTTTGTGCTAGAATATTTCATTGGTCTGCTCAGTTGTTTCATGAGATTTACACAAGGGAGAGGCATCACACAAAATTAAATCCATGATAATATTGTATAAAGTTTCCTAAAAATAATTTATATGGAACACTTTTCAAGTCATATTAACTATAATAATCTATTCCAACAAAAGATTAAATATATAATTACTTAAAGAAATAATAGATTGGTAATAAATACAATTCAAAATATCTCTTGATGCTTCTCAAATCCCTTTCCAAAAGATCATGTTGAAACTCATAATAATACTCTACTATATCAATAAATCCAATAAGAAAATAAAATCTAGTCACTTTTTATAAATACCTCCAACACATTTGGATGTTTGGAATCAATTATTGATGTAATATGAATCCAAATTGTGGGAGGCTCTCAATGCACTTCAAATCTGTTGAAACCATGTGATTGGAAATTAAAGACAACCCAAGTGAACAAAAATTAGATGTTGGGAATTTATGATGACTATTATTCTACCATGAATTCAATGGATATTGGAATTTATCTATATTATATAGATAGAGTGAATTATAGTATAAATATGGAAGATTTTCTTGTTTTATAGTGGGTCTTTATGGGGTAGTATATTAGGATTTAGATTTTTACCTAGTTTTATTATAGTGATTATAGTTTCATTGTGTTTTCTTCAATGTTCATGTTTGTTTCTTCCATCCATTTCTAATTTCATAAGATTGGTCTCTTATTTCCAATGATTTTAAGAAACTATCCTAATCATTTGATTCCTGATGAATCTTTAATTGCATCGTGAATCCCAATTTTTCATTTTCAATGTATTCAATCAACTGTGATGGGGTGGTTGGGATATTATAGATTGGTGTGGTTATATTCCACCTTCCTTGGTTTACACCGTATTTTATTCATTCCTCAATCAAGTATATCTTCCCCAATTATCTAATTTATCTTCATTTTTTAAGATATTAATTGTGTCAAGGCATGAGAAGTTAATTATGGGGTTGAATGGATTTTGTTACATGCCTTTTCCATTTTATGTTTATCATTATCTGTTATAGTGGAGGTGATATTTGATGAATCTAGTAGATTTATAAGTGTATAGGATCATTACATTTTAGTGGAGGATGTTAAATCAGAAATTATTTATTATCAGTTGGATGATAAAAACATAGATATATTATAAATTCTACCTCTTTCCAAACCATGGACTCACCCTTTTCCCCCAATAAAAATTGAATAGAATAATTACTTTCGTTTTATTTTTTTTTTCATATTATAACCCAAACTCCCCTTATTTTCATTATTAAAATTATAATAAAAACATTTAAAAATATTAATGAATGAATATAATAATCAGTGAAAATTGACTATATTTGAGACATGAACTCGCGGTAAGCACTTTAGCTGAATTCATAGGATTTTAGAAATAATTATATGGTACTGAACCCTTTAATAAGGTTTTAGTACATCAGTTCTAGGTGTCATTTATAGTAATCATCCCTATTAACTATATTTTTTCATCACACTATATATTCAAATATATTTTATTCAGATAATCCAAAAAAATGAAACTATTTTTAGATCAGCTTATGATTTCAATGATATAATGGATTTTTAGCATAAAAATTAATGGAAGTTTGATGAAAAAGTATCAATTAATATATATTATGGGAGATTACTAGGGAGATCAATGAAAAACTCAATGTAGTGTACATTGGAATTAGTTCTAGATAATTCTTCAACACTTATAAAACATTATTGAATTATAAAAAAACGAAAGAGGAATAAAATCACTCATTTAATTCACCTCAATTTAACGAAAAATGTACCCATCTAGTTGATTATACAGCTGTAGAACACCCACTACCAACATTTTTTAGAACCCAACTGGGGGAACTTATAGAGAAAGAAATGAATCATTTTGAAGGAATCAGTGGGGGTGATTTAACTATTCATTCTCTCATATTAAAATTTTCTGAAATTAAACTGAAAACATATAATCCTTTTAAACTTTATTTTCACTCAGTAATCCTATATTCTTCTATAGAATATAGGGAAGATGAGTAATGAATATAAATTTTTGTTCGATGGGAAGTTGGAATTCCTACTACCCACTGCTAGATACAAATTTCCAGATGTATTGAATGGAAAATAAGTGATGGATTATAACAACATACGAATATCATACTTGGATATTAAATATTTTTAGTTAAATATTTATTACACTATACAAGCACATGCATTTGGTCCATAATATTTTAGTTCATTTATAATACTGGAACACAAAATTCATAATTATTGAAATATTTTTAATGTACCCATAAATATATATCCCTTTAGTATTCATACATAAAAACCTTTTCTCTTAACAAGGTGAAATTAAACATGAGAAAGGGAGGTATCAAATGATCAAAAGTTGTAATAAAAAGAGAAATATATATAAAAATAACATGGTAATAAGGGTATATGAACATGAAATAACATTTTAATTCTATAACCTACATATATTATAACATAATCTTGAACATTTCATAAATACTAGAAGTTCATAAGTCCAGAATCATAAAGGAATCATATAAAATGATCCTTGAGAGCATAACGTTGTCAAAGAAATGATAAATCTTGGAATTCACATAAGCCTAGATAATCAGTTACATAATAGTATAGGCTCATTAAAAAAATTAAAATCTAACTTCATGGGTGGATACACCTCCTACGTGGGTAACACCACCATCCCCAGTGAAAAAACATTCCTCATAGTGGAATTATTTCACTCAAAAACCCATCATAGTAGTCGATGTGCACTCCCAAGACCATCATTGTGGATAAAGTCCCTTTCTAAAATGATTTAAATCCACATCCAATCCTATATTAATGAACATGGTTCACTACCCATTCTATCCTTATTATAATGAATAGGGTTCACTCCCCGTTCTAGACCTATCATACTAAACTGGGATCACTGCCTGTTTTCAATCTTTCTTTCTGAACTAGGTTCACTCCCCATTCTATCCCTATAAATCTCACGAGATAAAAATAATTAACCAATGCATTGGTTGGATATATAGGTCCCACCCATCTTTGGTTATAGTTTAACCACCATCCTTGGATATAACATAACCACTGACCTTTGTTATCAAATATCAATTATAATATAAGGAATATCATATAAATTAGTTCCACTAGAACATAAAACATTCATAATTTACAGAACTATTAAATTAAAAGGTTTCATGAAAATTTAATCAAATAATAACATACTGGAAGGAGATAGGTTTCATAATCATTTCATCATAAATATCATATGAAAAGAATTAGTGATTAAAATAATTTCCTCATTGTATAATAGATGGAATCGAAATGGGTTTCATAATCATCATTCCATACAAATATAAATCATTCATATAAAGAATATGAATGGTATCCTTGGATAATATCCTGAGTAAGGAATAGATAACACCAAAAGATGTCTTATTAGATGGAAATTAATTTTCAAATATTATTTAAAACATTTTTTGAATAACATATCCTTTCATATATGAAAAATGATTTTGTAAACATAAAACACATTCAAAATCCATTTCACTTTGAAATTATTAATTTGAAATATCAAAATTTTCCAAATATTAAGGAATAAATTTTAATTGAAAATAAATTTTAAAAATTTTAACAGAAGCTTAAAATCATTAAGATTATATTACAAAAGGAAATATTATGCATGACGTGCATGTTAAAAATAGATTCTTTTCCCATTTTTAGTAAAATGAAAACATAAAATTTTTAAAACATGATCTAAATATTCATTTGGAATATTTATTAAAAAGATAAAAATTAGTAAAAATTTATTTTAAAAAATTTAAGAGAAAAATATAATTTTTGAAAACATTTTTATAAATCATGGGTTTGGATGGAAATTTGATTTTCACCCAAAAGGTGGTTTTTCATAAAAACACCATTTTCAAACAAATGAGTATATAAAGAGTGGAAAATGTAGAAAAATAATTTAGTATAATTAAATAACCATAGGTTAGGAAAATATATGATTTCATTGAGAGTTATATCACATTATTACATCAAGGGAATCATAATCGTAATAAAATACAATAAAATATGAGATTGCAAAATAAAATTATCACCACATACGTAAAATTAAAACATATGACCTCTGAAGAAATAAAATTAAATGAAATTTATAGTATCATTTTTATATATAAATTCATTTTATTAAATTTCAATAGGTTTTCATATAATCATCATGAAATAATATAGGTCCATAACATAATGCATGTCTTAAAGAAGAAAAGCTGAGAAAAAAATCTATTACTACTTTAGTAATATTTTGAATGACAATCTAGAAGAAATAATAACATTAAATAAAACATTAAATATAATTAAAATGATTTGATTCATGATATAACCTATGAAAGGTAAATATATACACCACACAAATGAAACGTGTGGTCAATTTTCATCTATATCTGATAAATAAAAGGCAGACTAGAAATCCCATACCGATTTATTATAATTTATACTATAAAAACCACAAAACAGAGATCTATAAATGGATATGTAAACCAAAGTTTTTTTTATAATAATAATAATAATATAAAATCATGTTAATTTTACACACCACATAAAATAAATTGGTGGTCAATATGACATGTGTCTCTTGAAAGAAAAAAAGTGAGATAGAAATGCCTTACCTCGTGTTTGTACTTATGTCGTACTCATTCAAAAATCTTGTATAAATGGTATAACTTTGTTATCAATATACTAAAGATGAATATTAATATATATTATTGGGTATATTATTTAATTATTCATATCTATAATATAATTATTTACAATTCCACGTTAACGTTCAGTTTTGGGTAATAACATATTTGTTTTCAATATATGTTTTTATTTGTTTTATTTATGGTCATCTTACATTGGTCATGGTTTCATAATCTTAATAAAGATAAAAATAATATTAATATAACATATATTCATTATATATATTTATAGTAATCCATAAAATTTAGTGGTAGGAAATGAAATACATCGTTCATAGAGACGATATGCCGTATGTATGCACTAACATTGTTTTTATATTTTAATATTGGGTTCAAAGAATGAAAATTAGATGATATATATTAACATTAAAAAATTAATTATATGTAATATATATTATAAAATTTTAATAAACCCATCCTTAATACATTCCATGTAAATCATGAACGAATCACATCACTTCGTGAGGTGGTAGTCCACCGTAATCATGAATGATGTTATCGTATTCCCACAAAATAGGGAGTACAAAGGTAAGTGTGAAATAAGAATTATATAATCAAAATAACATTATTAATATCATATATATAATATATAAACAATAAATACATCCTTATTAGAAACCTCTATAGGTGGTAATGAAAAAATGAACGTCCTTGGTTTGTGAGGTGGGAGTCCGCCATACACATGAATGATGAATTCATAACCTATTAGATTGAAGTGCATATGGCTATATATCGTGACCATATTATAATAATATTATATATTATTTAATATACTAAGGATATTATATCATCATGTTTTATTGATAATTTAGGTATTTTGATAAATAAATAAAATGAATATGTTAATTGAAGAACATTGACTCTTCTTAGGGTATCCTCAATTGGATTTCACTCATGCCTTCCTAAGTTGGGCTTTTTACATAGATAAGGATTATAGTATTTTTTTAGAGAATACTATTTTAGTAATTTATGATTTAAATTGGTTTTAATGTGTAAATAATGGAGTAAAGTAGTGTCCTTTTATAAGTGGGGGAGAGGACACACTTAGTATTTTTTTTAAAGAATTCGGTTTTCCCTCATTTTGAATATGTCACAAGGGTACAAAAATGAAAATTAACAAAAAAATAGTGGTTTAATACTCTAAATATGTCCAAAAATAGTTTTTATAAAAGATTATATGTTCATTTATACCATTATAAATATTTTTTAACACTTGATAAACTATATTTTATGTTTACTGTATTAAATAATTTTTACTACATTAACTATTCATTTTTTCCAAAAATTAAGTGAAACATGTTAGATATTTTAAAGTACTATGATTAAAAATATGGAATAAATTTTTCAAAATTAAATTCAATAAAGTGGAGAAATTAAATTTAATATTAATCCCGCAAATGTGATAAGAAATCGGGGTTTTAATGTTAAAATATTCAAAAGTTGAAAATGTTATTATATATAAATTCAATGTTAAAATGATTAAAAAAACAAAAAATAGATTAATTAATATAAACTTAATCAAATTTTGTTTTAAAACCAATTTTAAAAATAACAATTGAACATTATAAATATTTTGTATGAAAATGATGTTTACAATTAAAATTAAATATTTTTCACTACTAATAGAAAAATGTAACATTTTAAAAAAATATAAAAATAAAATCAGTATTATTATAGATTTATGAATTCCTATTTTTTATTTTTTAAAATGAATTTCATGAAAGTTAAAAAAATAATATTAAATCATTTTCACAAACGTAACTAATTCATCGTCTAAAAAATATTGTTTTTTAGAAAATGATTTTTTTTATTTTAAATGATTTTTATTTTAACTATAATAATTAAATAGATAATAAATATGTGTAAACAATTCATTTTTATAATTTACTTAATACTATTAATACCCTATATTCTGATATCTAGGAAATAAATATCATATTAAATAATAATATTAATCGTATATTGTTGGTCTGTAAAAATCAGTAATGTGTGTAATGTAAGTTATCAAAGAAACTCATTTTTGTATGTAATAGAATATAGACTCATCGTTTCATTCAATAACAACTGTAGAATATATTGAATATATTTAAAATATAAAATATATGATAAATCATTGTGTGGTTATATTACCTCATAAGACTAGTGCGGATTGTCACACATACTATCAACTAAAGTGTCCTTATTTTAAAATCTTATATTGTTATATTATACCCACATTAAATTAATTGATTCATCCTAATTTAAACATGATATCAGTAATACATGGTTTGATATTTAAAAATTTCATTTTTGAAAAATGCACATCATAAATTGGTTGATAAAATGTCCTCATAATTAGAGTGAAAAGGGAAGTACATGGAAAATATATAATTACACATAATTAGGTTTCTTCATAAAATAATGTTGGTTTCAAGTGAATATTTGGACATAGAGGAAAAACATAAAAAATTATAGAGAGTGATTTAGTTCATTGATCAAAAGAATGAGGTTGATCAATGGAATTTTAAGGTACTAAAACCCATAATTTTTTAATGATTTAAATGACCATCTAATTCATCAGATATAAATAAAATAGATTAAAAAATTTTGTTTCAAGATAATTTTAAAAAAGTTGATGAATTATTTTTATATCAATGGATATAAAGAAATATAATCACTTGATACATATCTATTCCATAAGCTCAATTTCATCCTTTTATTATTCTTTGATAAATTTCCTATACATACCTTACTCTAAGAAACAAATATAAAAAAATTAATTTTTTATACCTGAAGCACTAAAATTCACTTTTAATGGTTCATAATATCTAGTAAAGAGTAAGAAATATTTTTATTCTATCTCTAACTATTTTCCAAATACAATAAAGTCTGCATGAGTTTTATAATATAAACATTAATGTGTATACCTCAATAGTAACACCAATGGTTCATCATTGATATTTATTTTTTCAAATAATTTAATATAAAAAATGTCATATTAACTAGGAAATCACATAGGCCACTGGTAGTTGTTAAACACTTATCATCCTTTAGTGATGGGTTCAAGCATTACAATCATGTTGGTCAGTATGGGATGTCACTCAGAATGTGGGATGCTCTTTATATATATATATTAATACAATTGAAATAATTTTTCTAAAAAAATCTGATTGACATCCTTGAAATAAAGTTATTAGGTAAATAAAATATTTACTATGGTTTTTAGTACAATTATTTTTATAAATTCTATTAATGAAATTTGACACAACACATAAATGTTTCATGATTCTTATAACAAAACTACCATTTCTAAAATAATTTTTCAATTTAATTATTTAATTATAATACACAAATAAATAATATATTATTATATTAACATAAGTCCTTACTTGGTCTTGGGGTTAACCTTGGTCGTTAATTGTAATTTTCTATTCAAAACCTTCATAATAGTATATAAATAAATATGAATCATCCAAATAATATCCTTTTATAATGTCTAACTAGGTTCATAGAATATTCTATTTTCATATATCAGATAATGCTCGAGTAAATATCAACAAGCCTTTTTGAGTTATTAACCTTAGGTACCTCTCTTCCAGAACCACCTCCAATTGAAGTATTTTGACAGGGACGTATTTCAAGGAAACACCACATAATATAAACCATATAAAAACAATTTTATTATCTTCTATACTTATCCTCATAGTATATCATATGTTTATGATCACAAATCCATGTTTTTACTAAATCATGATTATAAGGTTTCTAATAAACAACATTAGATAACAACTATAGATATCTATACTTTGTATAAATGTATATTAATTATTTTTAGAAGAATATTTGTTAGAATACACAAAAACAAACATAAGGGTCATAATAGGTAATTTCGTTTGGAAGCATGGAAAAAAATATTCTTAATTATTGAATGATATTCAACGTATCCCATAATGATATTCCCATTTTTTACACATAAGGGAAAACATTTCTTTATGACCTATAGAAATAAAACATAAGAAAGGGAGATATTAGATACTCAGTAAGGGTAAATAAGAGACATACATAAGAATAACAAGGGAATAATGGTGTGAGAACATGAGCATAACATTTGAAAACTATACCTTTCATATCATATATCATAATATTATATCATTGAATAAAGAATATAATTTCATAAGACATGAATCATAAATGAAATAAATAAAATGATCCATGAGGGTTGACCATTTATATAAGAAATAGAATTGTGACATACACATAAGAATAGAAAATCATTTCCTTAGTAGTCCAGGTTAATTTCCAATACATAAAATATCACTCTATGGGTGGATATACCTCCTAGGCGAGACACACCTTGATCTCCAATGGAAGAAGTTTACTTATATTGGAATGGGTTAACTCCCAAACCCATCACAGCAATAAAGGTTCACTCCTAAGACAATCATAGTGCAAAATGTTCCTTACTAAAATTATTTCACTCCCCATCCCAGACCTATATAACTAAACTGGGTTCAGTCCCCATTCTAGTCATGTCTTACCAAACTAGGTTCCCTTTCCATTCTAGCCATGTTTTATTGAATTGGATTCACTCCCAATTCCATACATATCAAAATGAACTAGTTAAACACAATGTTCTATCCCTCTTTTATATCACGAGATATATATCATTAACCAATTCATTGGAGGGAGATATAGGTCCCACCAACCTTTTTTAATATCATAACCACAATCCCTGATTATAACATTACAATCTTACTTTGTTATAATGTATCCACCATTTAATTGATTAATATCATTAATATATTCTCCAATATATAAAAAAAATTCATCATATCATAACAAATAAACAAAAAAGCGTTTTGGTCATTTTATATCATAACCTGTGTAAAAGAGATGGGTTTCAGAATCATTTAATCCTAGAATAACCCCTTAAAAGAATCATGTTTTAGAAGTATTTCATAATGGTATAAACCATGAATTAGAAACATTATTTCTCATAAATGACACAAAATAAGGGTGATCTCAAATGCTGAATAAGGTTTATGTACAATGGAAGCTATCGAGGATCAATAAGAATAATCAATATAGAAAGGTAAATGACTAAGAACCCGCACCATTTAAATAACTTGACTATAATTTTAAGACAAGTTAGAACCAATATGGTAAGGTAAATAACTTATAACTCTATCTATTTAATAAATATGATGAGAATGAAATGAATCCAAATACAATATCATTCCTAAAATATCATGGATCATAATAACAAAATTTTTAATGAGGGAAATGATTATTTATTAGACATCATGCTTCCAAGATACATGAAACCATTATCATAAAGATAATTTTTAAAAATATTTAGAATATTCTAGGTATAAATAGATCTGGTTTGGATAACTATATAACTAATATCAAACAAGATATATTAAAACTACTTTTTACTAAATCATATGGGTTGGACAACTAATTTTGTATCATGAGAATGCCAACGAATTGAGATGACGGGATTTACTAGTACCCAACCCTTTAATTGAATTTCTAAATCATTCCCCTTATATCTAATCATCAATTTAATTCAAAAATAATGTTCCTTATCAAAGATACCTATTGATTATGAAAATTTATTTATCAATATTTCCTTAGTTAATTAAATAACATTTAATCTAAATAAATTATAAAACAAATCCTATAAAGTTTATTAAATGATAATAACCATAATGTTTAAATATATATATTTATTGAAATTTTAATTTCAAATGAAAAACGATCAGAATAAAGTCATTATTTCAAGAGTAAGTTATCAGTTGTGAAAGAAAGTGATATTGCACAATAACTTTTATCATTTTGTAATTTTCAAGTAAAATACCCTTCTAGGATAATTTAAATAGAAACTTATTATTCCATGAATAATTTATTATTTTTTATATTACATGTAATAGGGTATTTATATACATTTTTTGAAATAATATAAGTGAATAACATAACACAAATATCAAATAAGTTAAATTGAGAAAAAAATTCATTAATATTTTAGTAATCTTTTGAATTATAATATCTAAAAAATAATAACTTCCAATAAAATATTAAATATCATGAAAATAATTGGATTCAGGATTTAACTTATAAAATGGTTGTTATATACACCACAAAAAAATGAGTGGTAAATTTTCATAAGTGTCCAAGAAATAAAAGGGTGACCAGAATTCTCTTACTGATTTGTTAACATTTGAACCATTAACCCAATGAAATATTGATCCTAAAATATACATGAAAACCCTATTATTTTGCAAAAAAATCATCATAATATGAATTCATGGGTATTTTATACATCACATAAAATAAATAGGTGGTGAATATAACATGTGTCTCACAAATGTAAAAAATAAGAGAAAAATCCCGTACCTTATGTCATGACTTCTGCCGTTGTCATTGAAAACATATATAAAAAACTAAAATTTTCTTATAAATATATTAAATTAAAATATTCATTTAAATTATACCACATATTATTATATTATATGTTTTTATTATCTATTTATTAACAAATCATAGTAATGTTGTATTTCCAGTAATCACCGCTTTGTTTTTTTACATTTTTTTATTTGTTATATTTATAGACCTCTTATTTTGATCATGGTTATATCATATATAAAGTTATAACAAGAATATAAATAGAATATATATGCATTATATATATGCATTTATAATATTAAAACAAATTTAGTGATAGGAAATTAAATACACCATTCATGGAGACAGTTCACCATATGTACACATGAACAATGTTTTTTTATTTTATAATAGTATTGAAAGAAAGAAAATTAAATAATATATATTTTCATTATAGAATCATGGTAATTTCATGAATATAATTTTTTTTTGAAACCCATCCTTAATAAATTCCATGGAAATTATTGATGAATCAAATCACTTCGAGAGGCAACAGTCTACAACATAGACGAACAACATTATCATATTCCCACAGAATGAAGTGTGTAAATGTATGTATGATATAAAAAATAATGAATCAAAATAAAATAATAAATATCACAATTATCATATATAAACTATAAATACATCATTATGACCAACCCTGATCAGTGGTAATGCAAAAATAAACAAAATCATTTCGTGATGTGGTAGTCCGCTGTATACAAAAGTGATGATTTTACAAACCCTTTTATGGAAGTGCATATGATCGTATGTAATTAAATAATTAGAAAAAAACCTATTATATGGAAGATACCGTGGCTTCTATGTCATAATGTTTAAATAATAATTTAAAGAGTTGGAGAAATAATTAAAATAAAGACACTCAATAAAGAACATTACATCTTCTTCTAGTATCCTCCTTAAGATTGAAATAAAGCATTCCTAAGATAGATTACTTCAAAAATAAATATTCTAGGATTAGTGTAGGGATTTTTTCAAGTTATTTTTTGAGAGTGTCTCAAAAATAGATGTTTTATGTTGTGAAAAGGGAGGAGAGGTGGTGGTCTTTAATAAGTGAGGGATACGACACACATGGTATTTTTGGAAAATATTAGATCTCTCCCACATTTTTTATATGAAAAAATGGTATGAAATGTGAAATTACATAACCTTAATGGTGTAATGTTTTAAAAACTTCCATAAAATATTTTCTAAACATGTGTATAGGTTTTTTTTACAAATTTCTTTTTAGTTTACCCCCATAGTAAACCCATTTTACCCTAACTACGATAATTAATTTTTAATGCATTCAAAATTTATTTGGGTAAAAAACTAATTTAAAAACATCATAAATTATAAATTATTCTTAAATCAAATATTTAATCCATTTTATCTATTCAATTGTTATATGTGGAAAATGTAATTTTCAATTTATCCCCACTGATGTGTTGGGGAAGGACGTATTCCATGTGAAAATGTTCAAAAGTTCAAAAAAAATTTATATCTAAATTCAATATGATAAAGATTATAATGACATAAATTGGATTAATTGATATAAAATTGATATTATTTAACATTAAAACTAACTCAAAATATAATTTATCAGTATAAATAATTTAAACGAAACGATTGTTTTCAATTAAAATCCAATTTTGTTCACTATTCATCAAGTAATGAAACATTTTGAAAAAATACAAAAATATCATTATAAGAAAATATTTTAATTCATATTTTAAAAATTAGGTAAATTTTTATATATATTTTTTAAAAAATTTTTAAAATTTATTTTTAAATCATGTTTACAAAGCACTACTAATTAATCTTTTAGAAGAGAACATTTTTTTAGAAAATTATTTTTTATTTTAAAATATTATTATTTAATTTATGATCAATAAGTAGATATTAAACATTTTTAAACTATATATTTTAATAATTTGGATAATACTATTCATCCACTCTATTCTAACTACTAGAGGATAACTATCATGTTATGTAATAATGTTAATATATATTTTTGTTTGTTAGAACCCAGTCTTGATTGTAAAGCGAGTTATTAAATAAACTCATTGTTGCATGTAATAAAAGATAAACAAAGTGTTTCATTCACTACAAGATATAGTGTCGTTTGAATTTTTTTAAATAATAAATATTTCATAAAGCCTCGGGATGTTGTATTCTTTATAATGTTTGGTGTTGCATATCATACATGCTATCAAATACAATGTCCTTATTTTAAAATCTCAGTGAATTACAATCATGTTGATAATATGTTGGGAGATAATCATTATATTAAATAGTTTTTTTAATTTTACACAATATAAATTAGAATGTGACCTTCCTTATTTAAAACTTTCATATTTAGTATAATTCATGGTTTAGTTTGTTGAGGAACATGGTAAGATCCTAGGAGAAGTGGATTAATTATAATAGGGTAGGAAGGATCCATTGTTGTTTAAAAATGAGTTTAAAGAGGTATATAAAATTAATATTGAATTAAATGAATAACTAATGATAAATATTAAGTCAGAAATCCACTATTAATAGAAAATAACACATATTCATTGCTTATTCAAAGTGTTCAACTAGTAGAAGTTGTGGCGCTATATCAGTTCCATCCACCCAAACTATTCATGTTATACTAAATTGATAAGTGGAAAGTTTAACACCCTAATATTGTTTTTAAAATGCGAACATTATGTCCTATATAATATTCGACATGCAACACGAATAATTAAGAAAATTGTGATATATTATAAACATATTATTATATCATATCCACTGAATATGTGGGTATTAATATGAGAAAAACATTAAGAAATTATTTTATAATTTAGTTACAAAATACAAAATTATTGATCATTTTATTGGAACTAATCACACAATTTTAATTAAATCATTTTTCGCTTCAAAGTGTATTTTCTTCAAAAATAATTACATTAGATTTAGTGTGGAGAAATTATTATTAATTTTTTTTAACATTTTGAAATTTTCTTTGATATAATTCATATAATTTTTGAAATCATAATATAAAAAAAATCAATTGTATTTTTAAAATTTTCCTGAAATGATTTAATTCTTGGGGAATATTATAAAAATACTTATTTTTTGAATATGGTTATTTATTTTCATTAAATGAAATAAATTAGTAGTCCCATTATATTTTTAATTTTATAA
This sequence comes from Viscum album, assembly GCA_963277665.1. Taxonomy (NCBI): domain Eukaryota; kingdom Viridiplantae; phylum Streptophyta; class Magnoliopsida; order Santalales; family Viscaceae; genus Viscum; species Viscum album. The sequence continues at coordinate 1,361,290,449 of OY728143.1, read as the reverse complement.
TAACATAAAATGTGACATGTTTTACTTATAATAATCTCATTTAATTTTTTATTAATATCAATGATTCCAAAAAATGTTAATTTTATTCTTAAATTTTTATTTTTCTAAAAATTGTTTTCCATTTCATTATATGAATTTATATTAAAAATGATTCTTTTAACTTCACGAGATTACTTTTTTTTAAATATATACCCTAAATGGATTCATTTAGTTCTCATTTTTTTAATATATCCCTTTTATTTTTATGCATTAAGAGTTGTAATTATGGTAAAATTTATCACCTTAGTAAAGGGTAAATATGGTTATCCTAGGATAACAATAAATGCTAATTTCACCATTTTTCATATTATTTTCTATTTAATGAAGATAATTTTACCATTATAATATTAGGTGAAAAATTTAATTGTTTATGGGAAACTTTTCTATGAAACCATCTAATATAATATTTAAGGTAAATAAAAATAACCAATGTCACTCTCTTTCTTTTAAAAATCTATTATGTATTCAACAAGGTAAAAGAAGAAATTTATGAATGAATATTAATTATTATTATTAATATAATGAAATTATTTTAATTACTATAATTCAATGTTAATTTTGATAAATTATGTAAGTATGTTAAATGCATATGCAACACTAAATCCTTATTTATTAAATTAACTGAAAAAAAATTAATTATTTTGAAGGTATTAAAAGAACTATAATTTGAGTTATTTATATTGTTACATGAATTTTTAAGATAAATATAAAATTTTATTAATGTATTAAGTAATTATATTTTAATTCCATCTTTGTATTGGTGTCCTTAACATCAAATTAAATTAATAGAGTTGCAAAATATATTATTGATATTTTATGAAAGTAATATTTTATTAAATTACATAAAAATATTATAGGGGGAGAAAGTATATAATATATGGTAGAAAATGTTATCTCTTGGCCATTTATGATCCAATTTTCACCATATAAGAAAGATTATAACCATTTATGAGCGGAAAATATGTTATAATGTTTATGGTTAAAATAGGTTTACTAAGGGCTTAAAATAAAAAATAATGTTTAAAAAAGAAGTTAAACCTATAATAATTCTTATTATTTTTTTATTTCAAAAAAATACTATAATATATTATAATATATAGTTATTTGGATTCATTTTTCAACAGAATGACTTTATTATATTTTATTATTTTATGAAATTCCCATTGTTACCCACCTCTATCATATAAGAGGTAACCCCTTCTTTAATTAATTGAAAAAAATAGAGCATTATATATTGACCAAAACTAACCAATTTATCTTCTCATAATCCTTAGACACAATCTCGAGTTTCTGATCTTACCAAAATACTAACCTATTATCCAAAAGAGGATATCCAAATGTGTCATTTCAATTAAGAGTCAATCACCATAATCAGTAACATTTTTTTAAATTATTCTTTTATATGCTATAAATATATAGTATTTATCCTAAAATAAAAAATTTATTATTCTAAATATACGACTTAGTGTTTCCAAGAAGGGATTTACTTAATTATTTTATCAAAATATTTTATGGATGGCTATTATCTTGGTTAAAATATTTTATATATGATATTTATGAAATAATTATGATTTAATAACTAAAAAATTATATCTACATTATTACATTCCAATCCATGGGAATATGATAATGTTTCTCATGTGTATGTGTGGAATACCATCTTAGCGAAGTGATGTGATTTGTTTTTTCAATTAGTATTTTCATGGATGGTAATAAGGGTAGATTTTATTAATATATATGATTTATATTAAATATGAAATATTATTTAGTTGTGAATTATTATTTAACATTGATTTTTTTTCAATAATTCAAAATGTAAAACCGATTTTCCTACAAATGAATAACCTACCGTCTCTATGAATGGTGCAATTAATTTTTTTATTTCTAACAATAATAGATGAAATTAAATAAATATACAATTAAACTATAATATATTTATAACTTGATTGAAATTATGGATACAACTGTACTATTATTAATGTATATGGACTAGAACTACCAAATTGAACTCTTTATGAGAAAATAAATAGTTAACAACCTAAAGTGATTACTTTAATTAAGAATTATTTAGAATTTTGTGTTGAAATGATATAAGTGGAACTTATATGATATTATATATATATATTAATGACTGTGGTATGAAATTATAATAAATTTAAATTTATTATGTTAGAGGATATACTTATTGTGAACAATGTGCAACTCAATGTAATGGATTTCTAGTCTCACATTTATTTTTAAGTGATATATTACATACTCACTACTCATTAATATTGTGTGGTGTATATACTAGACCTTCAGAATGACATATAATGAATCTTATTATATTAATTATATTTATTTTTTTAATATAACATTATTCATTAATCAGTCTTATAATTCATGATTTTCCAATTAGGTAAGGGTTTTATGTTACAATCTCATAATTTATCAGGTTCGTTTATGATTAAGTTCTATTGATGAAACATTGTGTCCTATATATCAAAAAACACATAAAGTTTCATATAATTTACTTATTTTACTAAATCACATTTATTCTTATAATTTCCCGCTTTTTAATAACAAACCTTTATAAATATTTTTTTAAGGAAAACTAACATTATTTCTCTCTTCATTGAAAAATAATTTCTCATACATGTCTATGTTTTCTAAAAATGTATTCAATAATATTTTTAGATTTATCAAATGTTTGTTTAAATTCATTTTACCAATGTTTTACATTTAAATTTTTTTTCAAAACTAATATTTTTATGGTTTTCTGAATGAGTTAATTGGATTTTTCTAATGAAAAAGTGAATGGAATCTTTGTTCTAACATATAACACAAGAACATGATCTACCACCATCATGAATACTCAATGATTTAAAGATTACTTTAAATTTTTCTATGGATACTTTCAAATAAATATTTTTCAATAATATTTTTGAAATTTATAGATTTTAAATTATTTATTACAATGTGAGAATTTTATTTTTCCCAAGAAATGTTTCAAGTGATATTTTAAATGATTTTTTCTTTCTAAGCCGACATCCTTTGTTGTTTGAAATATTTAAATGGGATATCATTCAATTATACCATCCATATTGTTTACATGGATATATCATGATTATTATGACAAGATATTTATGAAACCCATTCCTTTTCCAGGGGTGATGCTATGATGAATTGATGAAATGTTTTTCAAGCACGTTTCTTTTTCACAGGCTATTCTAGGATGAAATGATTGTGAAAACCATTTATTTTGAACAAGTTATGATATGATGAATATTTTAAGTTATTTTGGATTGCCTATATTTTTTTAACATTATGTGATATGTGGGACTAGAATTATATGTCCCTCCAATAAATTGGGTAAATATCGATATCTCATGAGATAAAATAGACTAGAATTTGGAGTGATCCCATTTCAATAAGGGACTTATTCCACTATAATATTCATAGTAGTGAACAATAACATATATTATAGACTAGGGAGTAAACCCAATTCAATATTATAGGCTTATATTTGATCTTGGACTACAAAAAAATTATTTTCAAGGATTACATGTCTTCCATAAATTTATATATTATGTCAATGTTATGCTATTATTTCTTACATTCTTTGATCCCCATATGAATAATGTCTTATAAATTTCCAAGATTTGTGAAATAAATCTAGATTATGATCTAATATATGTTGGTTATAGTTTTAAAATGTTATTATCGTGTTTCTATAACCTTATGACCATGTTATGTTTATTTGATGAGTGATATCTCCATTATTTACCATTACTGGGCATCTAAGATCAACCTTTATTCGGTTTTTTTCCTCATTTTATGAATAATGGTGTTATGTATAATGTGTCTAAAAACTACTTTATTTATAATAAATAAGTTAGATATAATGTAGATCTCCTATGAATGAGTTTTTTAGGTATTAATATTTCAAAAGGCACCAAAACTGTATGATTTTAGAATGGATATATATGTTATATATTCCATATCCATGTAATTATATGTAATATTTATGTATGAAAAGTATGGTTTTACACTGTGTTATTATAAAAATAATTAGTTTACCACTGTAATTTAGTTGGATAAAACATTATTGAATCCCTATAGGATAATCCTACATACAAAAGAATCATATATTTTGGTAAAAAAAGGATTGGGGATTTACTAGAAAAATATCTCTATATAAATACTAGAAGTGGATGTGGTTTTGACATAGATTAATCTAAGGGTATAACACCCAAAATCATTGGTTGAGTATATCTCAAACACCATTCTGGAGCGCAATGAGTTCCACTTGCTACACAACAAGTTTAACACTCTTAGGGGATATGCTTGGATTAACTCATATTTATGTTATAAATAATTATGTAGGATTTGTGTAGATTATAAACCTGAATGTCCTAGGTTAAACCAAAAGAATTAAATATTTACAATATTGTTTGTTTATTTATACATTCTAAAAATGATTCTTCAATATTTTATGGTTTTCCATTATGATTATTGCTCTTCACACAATGGTTTTCAGTTTTATTAAATGGATGGAATATGAAGGAATTTTCATAACATAGAATGTGATAGTCAGTGGATTGATTTCCCTTATGAGATAAAATGTGAAATAGGAGATCTAATGAGAAACCATTTGATTGTTACTAATAATTTATCTTATTATTTGACTAAATATATCTACTTGGGTGATCTTCCTAACACACTAAATAAGTGAAAAATGATGTTTTAAGAAGGATATAAATGGAAGAATATTCAGTTTTATATACGTAAATTTGGATGGAAGAATATCTCATGTAAATATCACAAAAAATGAGAATATATTTTTTGTTTTGAAAATATGGACATAGATAAATTATTTTTCAAGTAAAAAATCAAAATTTGGTCAATGAAATGGATGGTAATAATAATTTCCTGGATGTATCAGAAATGAATAAATGTTTTAAATATGGAAAATATGTGAATTATTAAAATTAAATTTATAAGGGGAAATCTCGAAAATAGTATCATCAGAGTTATATACATAAAGGTAATACTAATGATGATAAAGAGAATGAAAATGATACATGATAGGTAGGAGGTATTAAGGAATAAAATAACGAATCCAAGTTAATTATTTAACAATAACGGGAAATTATTGAAGTACTTATGTATTGGAAATCATGAACTATATTACAGAAGTGTTTTTACAATGGTTTTTGGGCAAAATTAATCCTAAAAAATTTATTTTCTTTTTTGAAATAGTTTTTATTAATGGATTTGTAAGAATATTTAAGTAGTACTTGTGATCGACAAACATTGTAGTATGTAATGATGATATTTTACAGAAAAACTATTGATTAAGGGAAATATAAACCTTAATGTATTCCTAATGTTTAAATAATAATGTTTAGTTTATAAAAATAGATTATTGATATTGTAAATGGGTTTGTATTTATTACCTTGAATTTGATTACTAATTTGACGACAAAGTGGTTAATCTTATCTTTAATAGAGTATACAATTTTTGGGATTTATTGAATATATTCTATAATAAATTATTTTATCTAATGAATTAGTGAAGGGTTATTTTTTTACTCATGGATGTTTTCATTATTGTTTTCTGGTAATTTAGGTTATTACTATGTTTCAGAAGAATATACGATCACGATGTTCAAATATTTGGTCTGAAAAATTAAGAGATAATAAATACTATTTGGGGGATTAATGATAAGATGTTTTTGGGAATTTGTGTCCTTTTTAATAAGTTTTTTGTCTATGAATTTGGTAAGATATATTTTAGAAGGGTTTTGAGGTCAACTACTCATTCCGTGGATTATGTTTATCTTTGTTAATCATTGTTAGAGGCTAATGTATTTTTTATCATATGGGATAAATATTTATAATATTTTTGGTTTTTGTAAATATATAGGGATAAGAGGAATGAATTGTCATTATTTATCTTATATAATGATCCATTGAAATTTAATTTTAGTACTTTAGTTATAACGAAAATCATCTTAAATATTCATTTCCAAGAGTAAAATATGAAGTGGGAATTGATTGTATCCTAAAAAGCATGAAATTATTCATATAACATGGGAATAAATAAAGTAAGTATATTTTATCATGTTTCTTATCTTGATAGAAAAATAAACCCCCCTAATTTATAAAATAGATCTTGAAATAAAATGTTGTACTCTTAACACCATTTTCAATCAATAGATGGTCTTTTCACCCATGACATATTTATGGTTTTTTTGTAGTTAACTTTACCCAGAAAAGCTTTTATATCACTCTATATTAGTCCTTGGAAATTTGGCTTAGTCTCCTGGTCAATATTTTTACTTCCCATTAATTTTATCCTCTTTGAAAAATTAGTTTTCAGTTTTTTGGTTGACTTTCATATTTCACTTTTACTCTTATTAAAAATATTTTTTATTAACACCTTTTAAAATTTGGGTTTTCTATAAATAAATTTTCAAATTTCAAAACCTTGGTTTTCTAGAAAATTTTCAAATTATAGTTACAAGGTGTGGTGGAATGCAACACTGTGATATTTTTATGAAGATGAAAATTTTTATGAAAAGTATACATGACATGAAACAACTAGGTTAATGTAAACTGTGATATACTATAAAAATATTATAATAACCTCGATGTTTACTTGGGGGGAATGAAATTGAGTAAAAAAATTATAAAATAAATGTATAATTTTCTTACTCAATAGATTATTTTTGATAAATGATTAAGAAATAAGTGCAGAGTTGTTTATTAAAGTCATTTTTATGCTTCAAAATGCCTTGTCTTAAAAAATGGTGTAATTACTTTTTTTTGAAATTATTATTATTTTTTACAATTTTAAAAGATTTATTTCATAAAATTAACAAAATTTTTAAAATTAATATATAAAAACTAATTGAAAGTGAAATTTTTGTGGTTTTTTGAAATGTTTTTTTTTCAGTGAATATTAAAAATATATTGGGTTTTCAAATAATATCATTTACTTTCATTAAATAAAGTAATTTAAAAGTTCCATTATATTTTGATTTATATATTAATGTGACATGATTTAAATTTTATTTATAATAATAAAATTTATCTTATATGACTTATCTGTATTCATGATTTTGTTAGAAGATTATTTTCATTCCTAAAAAAAATTGTTAAATATTTTTTTCTTTTTTTTTTGAATTTATATTTATTTTATTATACCACTCATTGAAATTAAATCTTTCTAAATATATATAATATTTTTAATGATTCAGTTCATTTTTATAAATAGGTCACTTTAATTTTTTAGCATTCTTAATATTAATGGTGGTAAAATTTATCACATTGGTAACGTGTAACTCTTGGAATCCTATGTTAATAATAAATGTTAAGGTCTTTATTTCTAATATTAATTTATATGGGATGAATTTAATTTTATACTTACCATAATAGTCTATAACTTTAAATGTTTAAGGGACACATGCCCACGAAAATGACCAATATAATATTTTAAGCAAGGAAAAATGACAAATGTCAATCTCTTACTTTTAAATATCTATGAAATGTGAAAAGAAAACTAATTTATAAAAAAATGTGGCTATTTTGAGAATAATTAAATTGCATTCTTATATATAATATAAATATAATTTTTAAACATTATATTTTTAATTTAAATTATTACGAAACACCGACACAATATTTCTTCAATGAACTGAAAAATATAATAAATGATTTTTGTAAATATTAAAAGTAACACAATTTAAGTCAATTTTAGTTTTAAATGTATTTTATAGATGAAGATAACATATTAGTGTTTTTGAAATTATTGTATTAAAAATAATTCCTTCTCTTAGTGAATTTTAATTTAAATTATATGAATTATGTCAAAAATGATAACATTGATATTTCATGAAAATAAGATTTTATTAAATGACTTAAAATAATAAAAAACATGAAATATGAAATGATGAAAAAAATGTGGTGAAGAAAAAATTAATACATGATATTACTTCTTAAAGATATTTTCAAAGGGAATATTCTTATCATTTTTAAAACGAGGTATTGTGCTTTTTTACCAACAAAATAAAAGGATTATTTGTTTTAATGTATATGGAATGAATAGAATTTCCCATTGTCACGATGGATCAATAACTTGAAGATGAATTTTAATTTTTCCAATATTATATTCAAGGGAAATTATTTCGTTAATATTGTGGGTTTTATTTATTTTAGATAAGTTATTTCATTGTGGAAGATATATTTTCCTCAATAAATGTTATAAGTGATATTTAAAAATATAATTTCCATATCAAATGACATCACTTGACATTTCATAATATTTTCTACTGACATGATTCAATGATACCATTGTAATTCATTATCTATATGATTTATAATTATGATAAACATATATTTTTGAATCTCCTTTTCCATATGTTTTTGTATAATCAATTTCTTAAATTTAATTAAACTCATTTCTATTACATGGGTTATTCCATCATGAAATTTTTATGAAACTAGTTTCTTTTTCATGAATTATGATATGATGATTTTTTATGATATTATGAAAAAAATATGTTTGGTTATTATTGTGTGATTGTGGGACTAGAATTATATATCCCTCTAATGCATTAGATAATGATGGATATCCCTTGAGATAAATAGAATAGGAATGGGGAATGAACTTAGCTTATTAAGGAAATCTATTCACTATGTTAGTATTGGGAATAAAACATGACAAATATGATGCTTTGGGGAGTAATCCCAATCAACTTTGATAGTCATGGAAATGATCCTGGACTATTAGGAAATTATTTTCTATTCTTATGTGCAAGACGCAAATATATGGTTTATTCTAATGCATTCATCCAATGTATTATATTCTTTGATTTGAATATGATTAATGTCTCATGAACTACGAAATGTTTTTCCATGACTCAATATTATGATCTATAATATATTGGGTATGTTTTTAAAATTTTAATATAATGTTCTCATGTATTTTTCCAATTTTATTTTTAAGTGCTGATTAATATTTTTATTATTTAACATTAAATAGATTATATTTTTACCATTTCATATTTTTCATTTCCCGAGGTTAGGAATATTAGTTTTAGGTATGTTGTTTTTAATAAGTGTTCTTGTTGTTAAGAACCAAGTGGGAGATGATTAATATCTCTTACAAACCAATTGTCTATGTATCCCTATTTCCAAATAATGTAATCCTATGAAATTCTAGTAGGGATCAATATGTCATGTAAATAATATTAATTCAGTAATATGTAATATATAGGTATGAAATGTATGGGTTGTTAAATATTTACAATCAGTACACCTACAATGGTGTTCTACATATTAAGTCAAAATTGAACCACATTGGACGAAAAAGGATGTAGTGGCTAAAATTACAAAAACCATGTCCTCAATAATATATATATATATATATATATAACCACTAAAACTTCCTAAATAAAGGATGTGAAAAATCCTAGTAGCCATTTGGGGGTGTAAGTCAGTATATTATCCCATTTTCCATTTCCTTTTCACTATTTTCAATAATTTTTTCATTCTTTTTCTTTCTATTATATTGGTTTATACAAGGTAGAAACTATTATACTGACTGAATTTTCCCATAGTCAACAAGATAAGTTGTGTATATCCTTATTTTTATACTTATCTAACTTATTCCATGATTTTGATTAAATTGAAAATAATTGTAGTAAATTTTATGTTTGGGGGAGTTACATCAACATTTTATTATTTTCATATTATTTTATTTTTTTGAGTGAGTTTAGTATTTCTTTATCGTAACTAAATACATTAAGAAATTATAATTATTAATCAATATTAATAAAATAGATTTATTTGAGTATATAAATATTAAAAATATTATTCAAATGAGTTTTCTTCCTTAATTTTCAAAAAAAATTAACGAACATTGATAAAATTCAAAACCCATTTGTAAAAGTGTTTTTAATGAATACTACACTACCCACAGAGGTTTCCTACATAATTTTTAGGAATTAATATGTTTCTATTTTTCTTTATTTTATTGATAAATGTCAAAAAATCAAGAAACCTATATTATTCTATTATCAAAAATGATAAAGAAAATGAGTTAGGTCATAAATGATTGAATTTACAATTTATAAATCCCACTCAAAATATTAATCTAATTCTAGCTAAACATTACATCAAACATTTATTTATTCCCTTGGATTCCATGAGTATATTTTTAGCTATCCATTTATATGATTTTAATCCTTACCTAAACTTATATTTAGATCTATTTTGATTACATAATAAACTACATAGTTCAAATAGATGTTTCATGAGATTTAATAGAGGGAATTTTTATTATTGGAATATTTTTGTTTATGCCATTATTCTTTTGGATAGAGAGATTTAAAAAAAATCATTATGTTACACTGTTTCTCCTTTAAATTCATTATAAAAATAATATGTAAATGTTATATACATGAAAAATAGATATTTAAAAAAATAAAAAAATAGATGGTAGAAAATAAATAATTCACTATATTTTATACTTTCTAGAATATTCATTATGAAGGGTAAATGATGGAATGCTATAAATATTTGGAGTGGAATGATAGAGGGGTAATTATTTTACATAATTCTTGTATAAATCATTCATTATTCTTTAAAGATACTATCCATCTCTTTTTGTCTTTGAATTTCACATTCTAACCTCCTGCCTTAACTCATAGATAACACATTTTAATGTCCTTATTAATGACAAAATTTTATTACTCTATTATATATAGAAAAAATTTGATAAAATACCAAGGAAGTCATGCTTCCACCTGAAAATGAAAAAAATCCTTTTTCAAATACCATGAGTGAAGTGTGATATATTTATGGGATGTTAGGTATTAAATTGTTTGGGTATTAACAGTGTTTTGAATAGAATTATTTGAATATTGAAAAATCAGGGATTTTAAAAATAAATATGAAGAAAGATATTTATATACTAATAAAAGTTTAATGGTAATTCAATATATTCTTTTATTTTCATGTGGAATTTTTTCTTCGTATTTTCTAGAGAGTGAAAATAGTTATACGTGTGGAAGTGACTGAGTTCAAAAATCCATAATATTTTTTCTATAATTGAAATAGGATATTCCCATAAAATTAATGTTTTATCAGAATTTATTTTATTTTTTTTTCTTAGGATAATTTTTGAAATTAATATAATTATTGTCCAAAATCATGTTTTTATTAATTTAACTAATATTACGATTTATTGGGAAATGACCATGGTTTATAATTTTTTATTTACATGTTTTTTAGATAAAGGGATAAAATATATAGTTCATACATCCAAGGGATATAAAATATTTATATAAGTATTAGTAATATAATTTAGACGATACATATGATATTTCAATTGATACATATGGATAAATTTGAGCTAGTAGAGAAAAGTCACATGGAACACGTGTGAGCGATTCATCTCTACACATATGATGTATTACTTTTATAGTTAGAAATATAAAATTTTAAATTTATTAGATTTAATTTTGGAAATGTATCTTAGAATATTAAAAGTGCTAAAGTATAATAGGGCATGATCTAATGTTGAAAAATAATTCATAATGATTTTTTGGTTGTTCATGATGGAAGAAGATGAAGTGCATAAGAAATGTCCAATAATGGGTCATGAAAAAACTAGAACATTGTGTAAAATAATTATTGGAAGACGAAAATTTAAATATTCAACCATTATTGAAGTATAAATAAAGAAATTGGTCATGTATCACCACACAAAAGATTATATCCCCTTATTCTCATATATGAATAAGCACATCATCATCTGATACTCACATGAAATGAAATTCATTTTCCAAAAATCATATATGATTAATTTATCTATAATATAACTCATGTAAGACTAATTAACAGAATCCAGGTTATACACATGACTAATTCTTTGAGTGACTCAACCCTGGCATGTGATTAACTCAAGGGAGAGGAACCACATCAAACTAAATCCACCGAAATACCACATGAAATCATATATGAATAATTCATATTAAATCATTAAACATTATATTAACTCTAAGACATGATTTACATAGAATATTTAATCAAAAATTATGGATGTAAATTTTTTTCAAATCAAAAATTAAAATACATAATTATAGTTGAATCATCTTAAATCCCTTAAAAGAATATCTCGACTCATCTTAAAATAAAACTCAATCATCTCAATTAATCCACTAATCTTCATATATCAAATGATCTTTCAAAAATCCCTAAACTATAGTGCAAAATAAAGAAGAACTGTAAAAATTAATATGGAGCTCTAATGTGGCCGTATTTTTACCTTGTTTTACACATCTCTTTAATTAATTATTAAATTTTTAATTAATTAAATTTTACTTTTTTCTAAATAATTTTAGTTTTGTATTTTTATAATTAAATATGTTTAATTAATAAATTTTTATAAATAATTATGTAATTATATCCTTTAGAATAGTTGAACTAACCAAATTATATTTTCTTATTTAATAACATATTAATTAGTTGTGCTGTTTAAATCTGCTTGAATTTTTAGTTTTATGATATGATTATAATTTAATCAATTATTCATTTTTATTTTCATTTGTCTTATTTAGTTTTTAATCTAATAATTTATTCTTTACTTTATATTCATTAATAAAGTTAACATTATTGATTATTGAGTTTAATTATTCTGTTAATTAATTATGTAAAAAGATTGATATTTAATTTAATGAATTAAACTGTTTTTTAATTTTACGTTTTCACTTAGTTAATAATTTTATTTGGATTTTAAATATTTATTTTTTTAAACTTATACTGTAGTTAAAAGAAATTAAGTTACTAATATTTTTTTAGTTTATTGGTGAGACCGACAATATTTTTCATCACCCTTAAACTGTTTGTGTCAATCTCTCATGAATTGTTCCTACTGTCAGTGACTCAATGAGTCACCGATGTAGTTTCACTTCACTAACTACTACCCCTTCTTTTATCATTTTAATAATATTTAATTATTTAAATCCTTAATTTCAATTTTAATCCCAAACTTCTAATTTGTAAATAAATTTAACATTAACTAATCTAATTAATATATGGGATCACAATTAATAAACTATCATTGATGTTTTATTGTTTAGTTTAAATTTAAATATTATTATAATTTATTTTTATTCTTTATTTTTAGTTTATGTAATTAGTTTTAGTTTATAAATCATTATTTTTAATTAATCAGTTATTTAAACATTTTTAATTATCTTTTGTTTTAATATAATTTTATGATTACAGTTTAAGTGTTAAATAAATGACGTCATAAATTTTTAAGACTCCCGATTGCACCAAGAGATTAACAATTCCACCCTTTACTCCCATCCACATAAATCTTTCCTAGTGCTGTATCCTGCTATTAATATTCATTCTATGTCTCACCGATACTCGATGGGTGAGACATCCCACCAATGCAAACCCACATATCCCCTTCTCCGTTACTGATGTTGCTTTCATCTACCACCAGTCTCCCCACAACTGGCCTCTAACAGTGCCACAAATTTCACAAGTGGTGCCATTGTTCCCCTGTCATCGTAACCTAGCCCTTAGAACCATCCTCAATCATTCTCTGTCACTATTTTCCTAATAGTGTTGGTCTTCCATCCATCTACTAACACTATCACCCATCCACAATTCTTCTGCCATCTATTCAATCCATCGGTGCCACCGTTGATCAATTCTCTTCTAGTTTCATCCCAGCAGTCATCCCTTGTACGCTTCTACTGATACACTCGCAACCCACTGGTATTGATCCTCTACTTTTTTCACCACGACTAACATCAAATGTTCCACCACTTCTACGTACCTATGTCGTATCTCCACATTCATTCCAAAATAAACGTATATAAAACATACATGAATCATTACCCAAAAAAATCAAAATCAAGAACTCATTCAAACCCCACTGCCTTGACCACGTAGAATCAACCCAAAAATCATCATAGATTTAAACCCTTCACCATATTCACTTAATACAGATATAGAAATTAAATAAAAACGTCAACAAACCTTAAATCATATCTCTTATATCTAAAAAACAATCATTTCTCTATTTGAAGAACCACCACCACATCGATGGAGGTAATGACATCGCTGTATTGGAGAGTCACCACGAATTGAGGCTGAGTCCAGTTGGAGATTCACACTTCACTATTGAAATCCACAGCTGGACGCATGGGGATGAGCTGACCACCACTATTGTGGTATTTCGAGGAAGTCATTGAAGCCAGTAAAGGAGCCACGACCAAATCTGAAAATCAGAACCCACCGCTTGAGGAGATCTACCATGAGCCGTAAGGTGTTGCAAGAGCTCAGACCTTCTCTGGATTCATGGAGGAAGAAGACCTAGAAGCACTGAAACCCTTCCCCCTAATTATAGTAAGGAGAATATTTGGGTGGGGGATTGTATTTAAAAAATAACAAACAAATCATTAAATAAAAATTTAAAGAAAAAAATGTTTATAATAAATTAATAATTAATAATGATAAAACTATATTATTTAAATTATTTAAATTAGAAAAATATTGAAATAATTAAATTAAAAAATTAAACTAAATGGTAATTTAATTTATTTATTTTATATAGGTAAAATAATTAAAGTTTTAGTAAAATAATGAATTCACCAAAATTAATAATAATATAATTTAAAATATAATTAAGTGTTAATATTATTAATAAAAAATATATTAAATCTTAATTATTTAACTTAACTATAGTTTATGAACATAATAAATACATTTATTACTTTAATAATATTTTATTAAAATAAATAAACAAATATAATATTATAATATTATATAACATTATAAAACCAGTAACTTCTTTTAAATATTAAATGAATAATTATATAATTAATAAAAGTTTTATTAATAATTAATAATAATTATCAACTAAATTATTTATTAATTACCTTTAATTAAATTTTTACTAAGTAATATAACATTAATTTAATAATCATTAATTTTTTATTTAACATTATTTGTATTTAATTGTTTTTTTACTATACAAGTTCACACCAAAGTCAATAATATGTCCAAGTGCATTCAAAATAGTCACCAAAAGTTAGTAATAAGGTAAAAACTAGTGTGATGTGTGGTTCTCAAAATATTTCCCGTGCGCGGTGCACATGTGAAGAACACTTGAATTCGGTGAAAGTGATGGTGACATGCATCATATGACAGCAGGTTTAAAGGAAGTACAGTATCATAATTTTGATGGACTCTCATTCACATTCCACAAACACGTATTTTGAGAGAAGATACTATGAAGAGAATTGTTTAGAAGACACTAAGAGCTAGAGAGGAAGGAACCTGAGAGCAGAGAGGTACAAGGGGAGGCCTTCTTACCTATATCCTTAATTTTTTACTCTATTTTTGGATGTTTTTTAGTATTTTAAATCAGAATGATATTAGGCTAATACCTTCTTAGCTGGGGAATTTTTATTGAACTAGAAATATCTTTAGATGACTTCCCATACATTATATTCTTTAGAATAATAATCAATCCGCGAGATTGATTTACGACTCTCTGTTTAATTGCTTCACTCAATTGTTTTCAAACTTAATAAATTCAATATCAACTGGAGAGGTAGATATTTAATTCATTTATTGAAGCGTTAATGTCTTCAAATGTTGGTGTTTTATGGTGAGTTTAATTTGATTATATCACTGTCAATTTAACAAGTAGTTTGATATATTCTCAAGTTGCGAACTCTAGGATTCAATCTATTTTCTATTGAGTTTCCTGGTGACGAAAAATTTACCAGTTTACCTCAACGTGTGATTCAATAAAATGTAGTAAAGAAATCAACCATTTTTTAGTATTGAGAATTCCCAAGTAATACATTTGATTTGGGATCCTTGGTCTTTTCTTCTAGGAAGGTTAATTCATTGTTTCTTCTATAGTTCATAATTAATTTGGTGTAAATTTAGTTTCGTAGGCAACCTAGTTTTCTCATCTTGTTTGTACCACATCATAATGAAATTAAAAAGATATAAAAGTAATAATATGTTTTCCCACTACTGACAATAATGGGGGTTATAAGAAAACCTTAGTGTAATCACCTACCTTATCTGTGGATTGAACCACCACCATTATACTAGTGTAGGTTAATAAATGTAATTTTGAGGGATGTTAAGACCTATCGTCAAACCAAAACTAGGTGTTGTTTCTGGGTAAGGCACGCGCTGAGTGTTATATGTTTATAAATATAAAAAATAAAATAAAAAAAACTAAAAAAAACATTAAAAAATCGGCTAAAAACTTGAACTTCACAACTTCTTGAACTGAGTTAATTTTTTCCTGGTCTAGTTTAGAGAGTGTGTGTCTAATCTGATTCATGTAAAATTGAAATTCATGAGAGTTAGAATCAATATGGACAACACTGTGATTTTTGGGGCTGTTATGGGCATATTTCATAACATCGTGTCTATAACTAGCCACAACAGACTGTTTTCATTGAATAGAAGGAGACAAACATTGAATATAGTCATGAATTCCTAGATAAAAATGTATTAATTTAAACCTAATTGGATTATAGGCAGGATAATTTGAAATATTGGTTTAATAAAATCTATGAAATTCAATTTAAATATTCTCAAGACTAAGATCCAACAATGAAAAGATTAGAAAACTTTCTCTTAGAGTTACAATTAAGTATTAAATAATAATAATAATCTGAAATAAATTAAAAGGAATATTTTATAAAATAATTCAAAATATTGTGGAAGAGGATAGTGATTCAGAAATTGGTCAACAACACTTTTACTTTTAAGAATCTTATTTTGTTAATCTAATGTTTGAAATAACTAACTCACAAAATTAATAACAAAAAATTGAATATCATAAAATGAACTTCAATGAATATTAGTAAGAAAATTTTGAAAATTAATTGAAATAGATTGAAAATGAATGCCTAGTTCACTTCATGAATCTTACTATTGAAAAAACTCAATGTTTTATTAGTTTTGAGAATGAAATCTCTCAGGATGAAGAAAAATAAGAAAATGAGAACATGGTAGTTAAGAACTCTTCATCCAACATTACTGAAATCCAAAACAATTAAATTCAAATAGAAATGGGAAGTAATCTAGAAGAGAACATTATACTAGATAACATGGAATATGAATTTTCTGAACTTGAACTAAACACATCTCGTCCATGTTGTGAAACTGTAAACCCAAATATTTCTGAAATGTTAGAGGATACCTATGAGGGTATGTTGTTTGAATAAAGGCTCACTGATGAGCCTTAATTTCCCTAATTTCACTTTGATCAATTTTATAAAACATTGTATAGTGAGATTTAGTGCAGTTTTTTTATACATGGGAATAAATTTTTGAATATGACCAATTTGAAATATGACTTTATTGAAGCTCAATTGAACATTTTTTTCTCTAGAACTGATCTTTTTGTGACAATCTACAAACATTTTTTTAGAAAATACGCCTTTGGAAATAATACTTAAATTAGAGGATGAACACACACTTGGTGATGGTAAAAGAATATATTTTTTAGAAATAATAGATGTTGAGGGTGAGGAAAGTGATGAGGATCTTTTGGAAGATATTTATAACATTATTAAACCAAAATCCGTTTGTGATAAAAACAATTCTCTTCCATGTCTATCACATCAATCCTCAACTAAGTCAGCTATTGAATCTTTCCTTGAAGAAAATAGTAGTTTAGAGGAGGAATTACATATGATATATAGTAAAAAAAATTTGTTCAACACATAATTGATCTCCTTCATGAAATTTCTAATCAGAATTCACCTACATACACCAATAGGGAGGACAATGCCACACAATTAGAAACACCTAGATCAATGTTTTCCCTTCAAGTGAATTCAAATGCAAGTAATTATCAATATAATCTAGATGTTGATATCATCCTTCTCACAACGGTTAAAGGGTGATACTTAGGGATTGTTTCAACTAATATGAGTTTGGATTTTTTTTTTCTAAGTGTTTCTAAACACAAATTTCTTTGTTATTGTAAAAAATTGGGCCAAGCACATGTAGTGGTTATGATCGAGTAAAACACATCCACATAGTGATTATGGATAGTTCTAGGTAAGTCTGGAAGAATAATGTTAAACTTAGTGCTGTGTGAGAGGTAACCCATGGTTCTTTTTTTCCTTTTTTTGTTTCTTTTTTGGAATTTGAATAAAAATTCTTTGTGCTCTGTTTTTGTTCAATTATTACTATTTGTTTATTCTTTCTCTCAGTTGTTTTTTTCTATGTAAGGATGCTAATACTGGGTCATAAGGGAGTTGAATTATTTTGCTGTAGGATTAATGAAAAACAAATTTGCAGATGTATTTTAATTTCTTAAATAATTTTTCTGCTCATGTTCACTTTATAAAAATCCATTGCTAAGTCATTGTTACACTAATATCGGTGAATCATTGACTCATTGAAGCACCTGATCTACCTATAAACCACTATCCGTGACTCATTGGTGGAAGTGTTTGTGAGACAATTTATGTTACTAAAAAATTATACTTGTACTGTATACAAGTTTCCTTCATGTCTTATTGCTGAAAAAATTTTCTATATATTTGTTTCATGGTTTTTGTTTAAAAAATTCATCATACTCACAATGCAAATTTTTTTTTGCTTCACTTGTCACTATCCTATACAAAATAATATGCATGTTCCTCTTTTCTAGAAATAGAAACACACTAATTTAAAATAAACTAATTGTTATAAATTTAGTATGGGGGTGTATGCATATTGAAAATCTTTTTTATTGAATCTTCTTGTATTGGTTGGGCAGTTTAGCTTGCCCTTGTTTTCTTTACTAAAAATCAAATTGAACCCAATCTATTATAATTCAACCACCTTATTCTCAATGCACCTACCCAAGTTACATACTATTTATTGAATTACATTGAAAATATATTCTGCTATCTTAAATGTTAATGCATGTACTTTATTGTGAACCTGCTGTTAAAATAATTATTGTGGCAAAAACATGTTCTCTGAAATTCACTGATACCCTTTAACATGCCATCTGTCTATTTAAATGACAAATATTTTTGATCTTTAACTATTAAATTGTTCTTCTCTGTATTTGGAATTCATCTTTGGTGAAAAATTTGGGTTTTAAGTGTGGGGGAGAGGGTCAAGACTAAACTGAGCTAAAATATGATTAATTAAAGTTCATCAAAGCCCCATAACATCTTAAATATGGTTAATAAATGGTGAAATGTTTTCATATTTATTTCACAATTTTGGGCTTTACACTATTTCTCTAATGACCCTGGCCTAAGGATAGTTCTTTTTTAGAAGTTAATATTTTCATTAAATCTAAAATTAATGTGGGTGGATGAATGATGAGTTAAGATACTTAGTGATTTAAAGAAATTTGGTTAGGAACTAATTTTAAGAGTCATGTGGGGTACCTGTTTCTATAATTTAATTCATAACCCTTGGAAACGAATGTTTGAATACTTTTCTAGGGGACTCACATTATTTTTATATTATAAAAATTAATCACTTTAGTGATCCAATTTTAATGTTTCTTGTATAGATTTTCTGAAACTGGAGTAATTTGGGAATTTTGGATCCCACATTGAATCTCTAAGACCCTAGATGCTGTGTGTGTTTTTGTTAATTATAATCCCTATCTACATAATGAATAAGTGGACATTCACAATGC
The DNA here is from genome assembly GCA_963277665.1 of Viscum album. Classification (NCBI taxonomy): domain Eukaryota; kingdom Viridiplantae; phylum Streptophyta; class Magnoliopsida; order Santalales; family Viscaceae; genus Viscum; species Viscum album. The sequence continues at coordinate 1,361,270,708 of OY728143.1, read as the reverse complement.
GTAGCACATGATACATGGCTTGGATACAATTAAATAAAGTGTCTAGGGTCAAAAACAATTTCATTAAGCTGAGGGAAATGATGATCTCCCGATGAAGATGTGTAAAATTGGTCTATATGAGAACCAATTAGGTTGTTTCAATAAGGTGATTCAAAAAAATAATAATTAATTCATTATTTTTGGAACCTAGTTGAAATTTCAATGTACGGAGTTCCTACTATTATGCTTTTAATTCCAAATATATTTATCATGTTGTCACAATCGGACTTAGAAAATAAGGTTCGATTAAAATGAGTCATTAAGCAGTATCAAATATGAGGAAAGACACCTTGTTTGATAGATTAATCATGGATATCTTTATTACCCTTTGAGTATTTGTTCGTGGAAATACTTGATTTGAAAACTTCTTTTCAAAATCCTATAGATATGTTTATATCCTCTATTTCAAATTACTGGACATGTTACGTATTGAGTTGAATCATAAAAAAAATTATTTTTATCAGAGTCAATAAATCATTGGATTGTTTGAGGACAAAAAACACATAAGTTTGGGGGGAATTTGATGTGGCCTTATTTTTAGACCGTTTTCCACATCTTATTAATAAATGTTTACTATTTTAATTAATTAATTATTCACTTTTTCCTAGATAATAACACTTTTCATTTTTTATAATTTAGTTTATTAATTAATAAATTTTTATAATAATTATTTAATTTTAGCCTCTATAGTAGTTAATTTAATCTAACTATTTTTTATAATTTAATGACATTCTAATTAGTTGTTTGGTTTAAATTTTCATTAATTATTAGTTGCATGACATGTTTATTATTTAATCAATTATTCATTTTTATTTTCAATTATCTAATTTAGTTTTTTATATAATATTTTATCTGTTAATTTTGATTCCTTAAAAATTTAATTTACATTATTAATTACCATGTTTAATTAATATGTTAGTAAATTAATTATAAAAATTGAGAATTAATTTAATGAATTTTTTTTAATTTTATGTTTTCATTTAGTTAAATAATTATATTGGATTTTTAAATATTTAATGGTTTAAAGATATGTTTTAGTTCAAAATTTTTTAAGTCAATGACATTTCTTTTTAGTCTATTAGTAAGACTGACATAGTTTTGCATCAACCCTACACTGATGGTGGTCATCTACCATGAATTCTTCCTAATGTTGTCGACTCAATGAGTCACCGATGTAGTTTCACTTCACTCACTACTACCCATTTCTTTATCATTTTATTCCTATTTAATTTTTTAATTCATTATTTTCAATTTTAATCCCTAAATTCTTCTTATTAAATAAATTTAACATTAACTAATCTTCTTTATATATGTTATTACAATTAATAAACTAACTTTGATGTTTTATTGTTTAGTTTAAATTTAAGAACTAATCTATTTTCTATCTATTTTTTCTTCATAGTTTTTATATTTAGTTTAAGTAATTAGTTCTAATTTGTAATTCATTATTTTTAAATAATCTGTTAATTAAACATTTTTCATTTAAACTAGTTTTAATTTGATTATTGGATTTCAATTTTTGTGTTGAATCACCAACAACACAATTTTTTAGACTTTTGGTAGCACCATGAGATTGACAGTTCCACCCCTTTAATCCCTTTAGTGTCAGTCTTACCCAGTGCTGCATCCTGGTACCAATAGCCTTTATCTGTCTCACCAATACCTTATCGGTGAGACATCTCACCAAAACAACCCAACATATCTCATACTACCTATACCGATGTTGTTTTCATCTACCATTAGTCTCACCACAACTAACTTCTAGTGGTGTCACTAATTTCCCAAGCAGTTCCACCATTCCTCTATCTTCGCAACCTTGCCCTTGGCAACATCCTTCATCCACGCCATCATTATTTCTCTAATGATGTCAGTCATTCATACTTCTACCAAAATCGTCACTTAGCTAGAGATCTTCTTACTTTCATTTAATCCTTCAGTGTCACCATTGAGCTCTTCTCATCCAATTTCATCCCACTAGTTTTCCCTTGTACGCTGCTACTAACACACTCGCTACCCACTATCACTAGTCCACTACTTCTTTCACTACCACCAACATCATTAGTTCCACTACTCCTTCATTCCAATGCTTTATTTCCACATTAGTTCCAAAATTAACATATATAAACCATTCCAAAATCGTTACCCTGAAAAAATCAAAATCAAGAACTGATTCGATCCTCACTGCCTCGCCCATTTAGACTCAACCCAAAAATCACCACAAATTCAAATTCTTCACTGGATTCACTTAATACAGATCTAAAATTTAAATCAAAACATCAATAAACATAGAATAATATCTCTCAGATATGGAAAATTACTAATTTCACCATTTGAAGAACCACCACCGCATCAAAGGAGGTAATGATTCTACTACTTTGGGGGGTCACTGCGAAATGAGGATGAGTTCAGTAGAAGATTCAAAAGCCACTGTTGAAGTCCACTTATGGATGCATAGGGATGAGATGATCGTCCCTATTGTGGTTTTCTGAGGAAGTCCCTTATACTAAGAACCGAGCTACTGCCAGATCTAAAAATTAAAACCCACTTATAAGGACCTAGACTTAAAACTTACATAATATTGAATTAAATGAATAATTCACATTGAGGATCATTTTAGTTTTAGAGTTTTAGATAATTAGGACTTAAATATTACATCTCAAAAGATTAAAAAGTAGACACTTCTGCTCAATTTCCATTTTTTCCATAAAATAAAACACTTTGAAAAAATGAGTCATGTCAAGTATCATGTTTTAGACGGCATGACTTTTCCATGATCCCATCCTTGACCCTATTCCACTTTATATTCTATGAAAAAAATTTCAAAAAATGGGATGATCATAAAATAATCAACAAGGGATACACAAAGAAGTAAAAATGTTAGTTTATTAAAACAACAAGTAAACCATGATTACTTCATCATAAGTGTCACTTTTAACTTTTCTGAAGTTGTAAATACACTTTACTGAATAAAAGATCATTGATTACCCTTTTGTAACCAAAATATTACCATAAAACCCAAATCAAAAACACATAACATATAAAGGTAACTTGGGACATAAACATACTAAAATACAATAACCATACGGTCGAATTCCACACGTATCACTAAATGGAATAGCCATACGGCTGAATTCCATACCCAATGCATTGGAGGTTATAACGTAACCACCCTTCCTGGCATTCACGGCACAACCCTTCATTTGGTTTATCATGTAACCACCTGTCAAATGTGCATGTACCATTGTAAAATCATAAGACATAAAACAAATATAAAGGAATGAAAATATTTCCACATTTTAATGACAATATATCACTTAAATATATTGACATAACAAATCCTTTATCAAAACCATTTTCAATACTAAAATAAACAAAATAGTATATGGTATTTATTTTCTTTTTAAAACAATTATGGCTTGTTGAAGAAGCCAAAGATCAAATAATACCCGCGGTGGCAGAAAGATCATTATCAACGCTTACGTTAAAAGAAACATTCCTTGTTTTTGTTTAGTAAAATGCTTCGTAGAAAAAATATTCCCTTTGAAAAGTCAATGGTGTTTATACAATGTAGAAATAAAGTAGTGTATTAAAACAAAATATGCCACAATGAAAGGAGATTGAGACGAAGTCCCTTACCTCGTGTCCGACTTGACTCGATCATTCTTTAATCTCCTGAATCTTAAACTAAAGTTAATTTATACTTGATTAAAAACATTTTCCATGTTTATTATTCCTTTTATATCACTTATTACCATGTTATAAACATTATGTAATCATTTAAGTTAATAATGTTTGTTTTTTCAATATTTGGTACTTGAGTAAAAAACGGACTTCTTATAATTACATGTTGTTCGTGGGGTCAAAAGTTCATTATATTCAGAATGATATTCATGATTTTGATATCATATATATCATATATATCCAGAATATACATGTATTTATAATAGTACATAACATTTAGAGGTAAGAAATGAAATGCACCGTTCATGGAGACGGTAAGCCGTACGTACGCATGAACGCTACTTCCATTTCTATTTCATATTTAATGGAATTAAAACATAATGATATATACGAGTTTTATAATTACAGTATTTTATCAAATATAATATCATTAAATCTATCTTTTATATGTACACGATATGAAATGAACGAGTCATATCACTTTGGGGGGGCGGTAGTCCACACTTCCTCTTATGAGATTATCGCGTTTACCCATAATGGAATCCATAAAGGCATGCTATAAATGGAAAATATAGAAGCATAAAGAAAAAATAAACATGATATATATCATATATAAATACAGTGCCATCATAATGGACTCCATGAGAGGTGTCTGGAGATATTTGAACAATCATAATTTTGTGAGGCGTTAGTTTTCCATCCACAGAATGTGTAAGTGTAGTTCGAATAATCCTCTTAAAAACATCATAGTATACTGAGGATACTGGCATTGTTACTAAAGAAAGGAATAAAAAGAGTTTAGGGGTTGGAGAAGTAAAATAAAAGAAAACAATTTAAGAGAAATCGTTACCTTTAATTTGGGTAACTCCCTTTGGTTTGAACCAAAGGAATTCTTGAAGTTCCTTATGCGTATGGTAAGGATTATAGGAGGAGGAGAGGGATGTAGGGAGCTTAATTAGTCAGATGTTGGATGATCCAAAAGGCTTGAGAGGTGTGTGGAATTGGTTAGAAGTGGTCTCCATTTATAAGGGAGAGGAGGGGCTCTTTAGGAAATTGTAAAAACATTAGTTTATTATATAATGATATTCGGTTTATAATGGTCCAAAAATAATACTAGTCGAAGATAAGATGACTCATGGTCGAAATAAAATCATTCAATAAGAATTGGACAGGTTTTGGATAATATTTTAATTATTATAATCTTATTTATTTAAATGATTTATTAATGAGGTAAACACTGCATCATTATTATGTCATAAATAATTTAAATTATTTGATGTCTAAAAATTATAACAAAAATACCATTATATAGGGAATAGTTTTATCTTCCCAATGAATATATATAGTTGAAATGATAATTTATATAACTCCATCTAAAAATTAATTTACTAAAAGATATTTGCTTTTGTCATTTTTGACTTTACGTTAAGATAATCAATCTAAATTGTCTTTGTCACTCCCAAATGGCTCAATGGGGTCCCAAAATCGACCCAAAGATGGTCATGGTCGTAAATGACTCATCCAATAAGGTTTGGAAAAGTGTTAATGTAATTTTGAATTATTATAATATTTTTTTAACTTTGAATTACCCTATTTACCTTTAACTATGGAAAGTAAAAGTCAAAAGATACTATTCACCAAAAAATTATTTTCATCTTATTGAACCACATTTTACTTTTTTGATAATAACCATGTATATCAGATTTTCTAAATTCAATTCATAAAAGTGGTAAATTTTCATTTAAATGAAAAAGTCAGTTCTTTTAACTACTACTAAGTTGTTTCACTATTCATCAAAAATTGATGTTTTCAGAAAAATACCAAAAATTCAGCCTAAGCTATATTTGATATTCTGAATTAAAAAATTATGTCTATTTTTTCAAATTAAAAACATATAAGAGGAACTAATTAATTTAAAAATTAATTCCCGTTTTCAAACCAAATACCATGTTTTTATGAAACAACAACTATCAAAAGATTGATACGGGTTTATGTCCATTTTCAAAGTAAAATTAATTTCAATGACCAACATTGGATTAAATGGTAAAAACATATTTAATTTAACTTTAAAAGCAATTAAAAATATAATCTAACTATATAAATAAATTAGATTAAAATGAACTTTTGAATTAAAATACAATATTTTTTACTATTCATTAAAAATGAACTTTATCAGAAAAATGCCAAAAAAATTACCCAAAGGAAATTTTGATGTCCCCATTATAAATAAGGATTTTATTTGGTCAATTAGAACATATAAAAATGACCAAAACTAGATTTAAAGAGGGTTAACCATTAAAAGGCAGTAAATCAACCTTTTAATGTAAATTATGCTTAAAATTAGATTCATTCACAATTTAGGCATCTAATGTTTATTGGATAAATGTAAAAACATTTAACAGACATGTATAATCATATTTTAGTTACTTTTTTCATTCCCGCCAATACAATGGCTTGGAGATAACTACCATTTAAAATAATAATTTTATATTATTATTGTGCAACGTAAGATTTCAAAGAAACCTGTTGTTTCGTATCAGGTACACTATCGAACATAGCAACCCCTTTAAAGTAAAATTAATATTTAATTCACAGATATTAATAAATATGAAAAATGTATTATTCTTTATTTACGCGGGATGTTACCCCACCTCTTGAGGAGATCTTCCGTGAACCACGAGGAGTTGTAGGAGCTCAGGCCTACACTGGATGTCAAGTGGAAGAAGACCCAGAAGCACTGATACCATCCCCCTGATCGTAGTATGGAGAATATTGGGTTGATAAATTAATGAGTAACAAAAAAATAATTTCATGAAAAATAATAATATAAATATTTTATAATAAATTAATAATTTATAATAATAAAACAAAATTATTGAAATTTATTAAATTAAAAAAATATTAATTTAATTAAACTAAAAAATTAAACTAAATGGTAATTAAATTTAATACTTTTAGATGGTTATAATAAATAAATTTTTTCATAATTAAATTAATTCAATTAAATTAATAATAATCTAATTTAATATATAATTAAGTATTAATATTATTAATAAAAAATATATTAAATCTTAATTATTTAACTAAACTATAGTTTATAAACTTAATAAATAAATTTATTACTTTAATAAAATTTAATTTAAAATATATATATATCCTATGATGATATTATATAACATTATTAAAATATTAACTCCTTTTAAATATTAAAAGAATAATTTTATAATTATTAAAAATTAAAATAATAATTAATTATAATAATCGACTAAAATATTTATTAATTACCACTAATAAACTTTTTGGTAAGCAATATAACATTAATTTAAATAATAACTATTTTTTAATTAAAATTCTTCTTGTTTTTAATAGTTTTTTTCATTATTGACCTGTTTGACATCAAATTTAGTAATACGTTCATGTTCATTCCACTAACTCATCAGAAGTGAGTTACAAGGAAAAATCTAGTGCAACATGTGGTTCGCAAACAAGTGGATGTGTGTGGTGCATAGATGAAGAACAATTGATGTTTGTGAAGTGCAACAAATGATAGTGGGTTTAATGGTAGAGAAATAGTTCAATTTTGGTGGAATCTCATTATCATTCCATGAACACATATTTCAAGTTCAGATGCTCTAAGGAGATTAGGCCGGAGGAAACTAAGTGCAGGAGATGAGGGAGCCTGAGAGCAGAAGAGTACAAGAGGATTTCCTCCTCCCTCTGTCCTAAAAGATTTTACTCTATATTTGGATGTTTTTTAGTGTTTGAAATAAAAAAGATCTTTGGATAATAATTTCTCAACTCATGAATTTTAATTGAACTTGAATCATCATTACATAACTTCATATACATTACAATTTTTAGAATAATAATCATTCAGAGAAATTTATTTATGACACTCTGTTTAATTGTTTCACTCGTCAATTTTTTTTAGAAATTCATAAATTCAAGATTAACTAGTGAGGTAAATCATGAATGCATTTATTGAAGTGTTAATGTCTTACATATTTGGAGTTTTATGGAGAGTTTAATTCCAATTATTATCATTTTCAATTTCAAAATGGGGTTGATTGATTCTCCAGTGGAAAAATCCAACATTCAATCTTCTATTTGTTGAGCTTCCTAGGGACAAAAATTCATCAGTTTACCTCAAGATGTGATTAAATAAAAATTTCTGAATAAATCAACCATTTTAACTAGTAGTTAGAATTATCAAGAAATTCAGCTGATCTATGATCCTCAGTCTTTGATTCTAGGTTGGTTAATTCATTGATTCTTCTACAGTACATAATTACTTTAATGTATGACTTAGTTTCTTAGTCAACCTAGTTTTCTCGTCCTATTTGTTCAAAATCAAAAATAAAAAAAAAGTTATAAATGTAAGAAGATGTATTCCCACTGATGACGACTTTTAGGGTAGTTTGAAAACCTTATTGAACTTACCTGCCATCACTGTGGATAGACCCTTCACTATTATACTAGTGTATGTTAATAAATGTAATTTTGAGGGATGTTAATACCTATTACCTCATCAAGATCAATTAAGGGAGATACTTATTGATTGAAAAACTATTTTAATTAGATTTAATGGGAATCAAGGTAACTCTAATTGGATTTAAATTAGAATTATGGAATTATTGTGGGTATGAAAATTATTTTTCCCATAATTATATGGAGTAGGTTATTTTATTGAATTAAATGTAAAAGGGTGTATCAAGGGTAAATATAGTGTGATTTCCACTCTAGTAAGGGTTTCCCACTAGAGAGTATCTAAGGATTTCCATTTTCACTTAGTTTATTTATAAGAAGTATAATGAAAATTTGTTTTTATTTGTGTCCATGCTTCTTCCTCTCACTCATTTCTTGATTATTAATAGTTATATCTTAATAAACAAAAATTTGGGAGACTAAATTAAGTATGTGATTAATTAAAATATGGTATTGGTCTCCTTAATGCCCATTTTTATTTATTAATTATTTCATTCAATTATGTTGGGGTAATTTGATGTGTTTTAGATGTGGGTGTAGATCATTAACATTCCCCAAAATTACCCCTATTTTATTCTTTCCATGATGAACACTTTATCCTCTATATTATTGGTTACTGCATTTAAAATAAGATGTAGGGGATCAACGAATGACAAAAAAATAATTGGGTTGGATAGAGTTGGTGAAATTTCCAAACCATGGTATGTTCAACATTCTCCTTTATAAATGAGGTGAGATTCTATGTATTTAGGTTATTTTTGAAAATTAATTGGATATTAGAATCATAGTAGAGGATAGTAATGCCGATGACATTGTAAACATTACTAATGGTATGATATCAATATTAATTGATAATGAAATATATTATTGGATGAACCTGTATTTTACCCCCTTTCCCTGAAAATGATTTTATATATTTACTTACTTTTATTTAATTATCTATTTTCATATCACACCAAAACTAACCACATTCAATAGAATTATATAAAAATGGAAAATATTAATAAATTAATATAATAGTGAGTGAATAGTGAATCTCTAGGTGATATGACCTTGAGGTATTCTCCCTAGTTTAATTCTATAAGTTTATAAAAAATAAAGTGGCATAAAATACATTGAAAATATTTTTGGAATATCAAAAATCATTTAAGGAATAATAATATAATTATCAATTCATTGTTTTAAAATAAAATAGTATTTAAATAATTGATCTGATTAAGAAAACAATACAATTTTTTAAGAAAATAATATTATTTTTGACATAGTGTTGATGTAAATAAAGAAAAAATCAGGAAGAATATAAGTGAATTAATTTTTTTTTTAAAAATTATTATAAAAATAAATAATGATTGAAACCAAAAATTATATTTTATTTCTATAAAAAATAATCTTGATAATAATAGATATTAAAATGGAAGATAAATCTATAATATAGTTTGTATAACATGTGGTGATGTTCCCATAATAATAAATAAATAACTTATATTTTGAAATAAAGTAAAAATTGGAGAGAAAGTATTTTAAAACATAAGTTTAGTATAAAAAATTACAATAAATATTAATTTAAATTAAATATATTTAGATTATATGAAACGTGTAGAGTAAAAAATTTAAGAACAGAATTATCTTATAAACATCATAGGTGTTGACCGAAAGAAATAATATAAAGGGAATAAACTACAAGAACGTATACAAAACCAAAAGGGAAATAAATTATTATGAACTTAATAGAAGAATATACTAAATAGATAAAGAGTAAGAGATATATTTATTGATTAATAAAACTGACACCATAATGAGAAAAAGTAAGAGATACCATTTATACACAGCAAATATATGAACTATAAATAAAAATGATAGAATAATGAACTTCAATGTATGAAAAATAAAGGGAAGTAAGTAAGTTATTTTCTAAAGACCTTGGATATGTGACATATAAGATAATATTGTAAATATAGAAGTGATATTTTAAATATACTATGTTTTTTAAGAGAAACCACTACAAAACATGGAAGATATGATATTTGAATTATAATATAATATATTCTAGGAGAAAAATAATACATAAAAACAAAAAAAACTAATAAGATATCCATTCAATTATTTGTATATAAATATTAGTAGAGAGGATATACCACTGTGAAAAAATATAGGGATATAATTTAGATTTTGTAGAAAACCCCTTACAACAAGTTAGGGAATTCATTGAATGTCTACTAACTTCTTCAATAATCAATGTTACTTTTATAATTTACTTTCATCAAAATATATTAATTTATTATCTAATCTTTTATAATACATTAGTTATCAATTTTTATTCATTTATTATATTAATATTGTTTACATCGATCATTTTAAAGTTGTTCAGTTTATGATTCCAAGACTGATTTGATGTAACATTAGTAGATAATGGTCAAAAACTTATAGTTCCATAAGTTATTTGAACTATCATTGTGTGATATTCAAGTTAGTACAAAAATATAGATCTCAATTATTCAATAAATATTTACAATCTAGTCTCCCTAACCTTGTAATGGATGGTTAAAATGAATTCCAATTTTTACTTATAATATAATTATATTAAAAAATATTTTTTCATTTTTCAATAATGAACAAAAAATTATAAATACTAAATTAGTACACAAAATCCATTTTTAATTGTAAACATCAAATTCATAAGTGGAAATAAATCATCATCTTTAAGTTAAGTAGTAAAAACCAACCATGGGTGAATGATATATTTAAGGGAGATTAAAATAAGTGAAAAATAAATAAATATTTTATTTTTATAAAATTGTAATTGTAAAAATACACTACTATTTTAAATTTACATTAATGATTATTTATGTTTTGTAAGGGGTAATATGAAAAGTCTTATGGAAATAACTGGGTTTAGACACCGTTACTTAATATAATAATGTATTTTCAATAGGTTTTGATATGAAATAATGTTTAGTATATCATGGATAAGAAATATAAAAGATATTATAAAATGAGAATAAAATTTTGGTAGAAAATATAAATGGAGATTGGAAGAGTTTAAGTGAATAATCATTAATAAAAAATAGAATGAGAAATTATGTAACCATTATCTTCCTCTTTTAGTCACCACCATTTAATTTAGTATAAAGACTTTATGATTGGATATTTTAGTCAGGGACCACCCTCACTTGAACAACTTTTTGGCTAGAAGGAAAGATGATAGTGACCCCCAACGTATGCCTCTAAAATTGAAAGGGTTGGAAACTAGGTTGAGGAGACAGAAACATGCATATGGGAGGAACTACCCTCATAGAAAAAAGGAACCTAAGATGAGTATCCAATTAACTCCAAATAATATAAAATTAAACCTAATCCACAATTCCTATTATTAAATATATAAAAAATTCCTCTAAAGTTATAATTATGAAATACAACTCTTATGAAATAAACTTCTCAAACAAAAAAAAAATAACCCCGAATTAGTACAACCAAGGCCAATATTCAAATTTATCATTCAAGTATAGAAACTAGATATAAATAATAGTGTTATATTACAACTACACTCACTAATATAATCCTTATACTCTCTTAAGGAAATTTGAAAGGAAAATTATAAAGACTTAGTTAAAAAACTGTGAAACCAAATCATCACCCATGCCAAGAAAACTATCACCAAAACATCACCAAGGCTCACTCGCCCAATGTTTCATCCAAAATTTGTAATATAATGATAAAAATAAATATACAAAGAATTAATTACACAACCACTTCCCTTAATAATATGGTTACCCTCATGCCTAAATAGAAAATGACATTTGATACTAGCCCTTCCATATCCACATAACCATAACCACACTACAACAAACAGATATATGTATACCACATAGAACTGCCACATTATATATCACCTAATTACGACCACACATCACATAATAATTTCAATACTATAATTCAGATATAATTTAAATAAACCCCATTAACTTATTTGACCATTCATGTTCCCATCAACGACTCCCACCACATCCACATCATATTCACTATATCCTCAAGAAATTATATTACGTGTATTGAAAACCAAAATCGTCAACATTAATACTATATTGGGAAGAGATAATGGGAAAGGGAGATGAAATCTATACATTACCATTAAAACCTTGATATTAGGGAAATCACCTATAACCCAAAACAACAAGGGAATCAATTATGTTACATAACCCAGGTGGTGGTTTGTAAAAAAATAACAAGATATACAATCTATATAATAATCAAAACAGGAAATTACTATGGGTTGAATCACAAATAGGATTTGATTTATTACAACTTCATACAATAAACACATTATCCGGGCCAATTCACACAAATAACAAGTGGAAATAATAAACACAACATAAATATTCAACACTTTCATAAAAAACTCCCCCACAAAAACATCAGCTTCTATTTTAATCACATAAATATCAATATTTTAAATTTACCTGTACTAGACACGTTACATTAATTATGACACATTAATTTCTAAACTATCACATTACATTAAGTAACATTGTCTCATATTTAATTAATTTATTTAATAATATCATCCCTCTATTCACTTATAATTCAATTTGATTTATCAAATATATCCCATTTTTCATCTCCGTAATCAATAATTATGCCATCAATATCTATGAAATAAAAAAAATAACCTATCTATGGAATTGAATCAATCCCCATAATATCCAATGAAAATATACATGTAATCAATCCTTATCACAACCACAACATTAAACACTTCATTTCCAGTATAACCATATTAAACCATCAAAAACAATAATATAACATCCAAAAATATACGATAGGATCCATCTTATACAAAACCAAAAATTTAAACTGTGCCATCACATAACCAAGATCACTCTAATTTTATCCAGGAATACATAATAAAATAGATGTAAAAAGAAAAAACATAAGATTCGAAACTATCAATAAATCTTCCATAAAATGTACTTTCATATTAATTTAGAAAATTAAACATTATCACATAAATAATAACATTTTAAGAACCCGGTTCTTCATTAAGGTATAGATATTGTGTTTCCATAAATGATGAGTTTAATTTCTTAAATATAAAAAAATTTGGATGCTTGTTGAGGTCAAGGGAGGCTCGGGGTATCTGGGGCTCATTTTGAGCCTCGAACCCATCTCTTTGGAGTTTTGAGGCTACTCCAAGGTTAGAGGAGACTGTGCTGTGGGTCAATAGAAATTGAAAACCAAGAGAAATAATATTTCAGGGTTACATCATGGTTAGTTATAACGTGTTGGGTATCCATGCTAGTGAATTGGTGAATTACAGTGAACAATGCATTGATCATACCACGATTGACTGTTTCATTTCACCCTTATTCCAATTTATTAAACTAGTTTTGTATTGATAATTACAAGTATAATAAAAAAATTTACTCCATTTTGGATTCCATTATTTTTATTTTAACATTGTTAAAAAGTGAAAAAGATTCTTTATTTGATAATTGTATTGTAGGTGGAGGTGATTTGGAGGGCCCATGATGAAGATGATGAAAAATGGGCCAAAATTTCATGGATCCATGAAGACTTGTCCACTGTTTTTCCTATTTAGAAAATTAACTTAATCCAAATGGGATATTATTTTTCATTATAGTCCAAAATTTAATTGTATAAAACTGTTATGAAGAAACCAAAGCCCAATTCTGCTAGAAACGGGCCCAACCGACCTGATCTGCCAAGAACACTAAATTTGCGAGAAGTCAAAAGTGGCATTCTGTAATCTATACATATCTCCAGATCCACTTTTCTAGTTGATGAAAAACCATCTGTGTACATATTAAAGATGTGGGAATACAACATTATAGGTTTTTCAAAAGGTATATTTGATTTTCTAATGGCTGAAACACATGGTACAAGTAGTTTGAAGAAATCTGTGCGCCCAATACCACCTTCCAATTTTCCTATAAAATGGAACCTTGGGATCTCCATTTGGGAGTTCAAACCAGAGAAAATGCTCTCCCAATTTGGAGTCTCAAAGGTGTCATAACACCAATATTTGAAGTTCTAGATTTTATGAGATGTTATACCTCAACATCTTTCTCTTCCTCCTCTCCCATGGGTTTCTAAACCCCTTGTGACCACCCGTGGAGGAACATGATGTAATCACGAGATTCATGTTTGAATTATTTTGAATGAACATTTTAATTCCAGGTTGTATGTTTTTTTCTTCATCCTATATTTTAATTTAATTATGTTATATATAGGTATGTTATACTCAAACTCAAATTATCATGTTTGGGGGTACCCTTTCATGTGATGTTTCACAGATTGTTCATCCATTATTCATTCCCCATTCAATTGCAGTTTTTGTGTAGTTCATATTGGTCAATTGAACTCACATTATAACTGTCAAGGCCATGTAAATTTATTTCATGGTATAAAAAATAAATAAAATACAAACCTTGATAGCACATCAAGTTCATTGTGTGTTGCCTTGGGGAGTTTCGTTTATGAAGTTGAATAAAAATCACACAATCATCGGCGGTATCCGATGAATCATTGTGTGTTCTAAATTGAACCTTAGGAGGTATACTAGTTTAAAATCAGTAAAATTATAGTTCTAGGTGTTACAAACCAGGGATTAAAAGATCATAAGCCAATATCATGAAGCGATGATGGATTAACATCAGGAGTGTACCCCGGGTTGATCACGCTTAATTAATTCTATTAATTTCTATTTTGTTTTATCAATATAATTCTATATTTTCATATTCAATCAATAAACCCACAAGTTTTAAAAAACCTTATTACCCTTCTACTTTCATAATCAAACCCCTCTTTTTATATTAATTTTCTAAGGCTCTGTCGAGAGATGACCTAGTGTTGCTGATATACTTCGGAAATGTTTGTTAAAAATAAACATCTAATTTCATGTGCTTGATAATGCGATCAAATTTTGGAGTTGTTTCCTGGGATAAAAGATAATTTCTTTTATTTATTTCCTTTAATTTATTTATTTTACTACTTAATAAGTACTCTTTTAATTACCCCACCCCCATTTCATTGTTCTTTTATTGGTTTTTTGTTTCTATTTTTGGTTGTTTTTGTGTGTTCTTCTTCTCTCTCTCTATCTCTTCTTATTATTTTACATCACTCTCTATAATTCTGTATTATAACATTATATTCACCTTTCACCCTTATTAAGTTAATTTATCCACATTCAATCATAAAAAACAAACTACACAACTTATTTGTATGACCCGATTAGAAAAATAAACACTGATTGAATTTGACCCGGAAATTGAAAAACCACTCCATTCAAAAATCAAGGAATCAAGAGAAGGTATATCATGTAATACTAATGAACCCCTTTTGGAACATCAAGTGGCCATAATCCAATAAAAAATTTAACCTAATAATTTTTTTGAAAACATGGCTACAAATAATCAAACCATAAAAGAACTGACCCCCACAGATGTGAACTACCAACCTGCATACAACAAATATCCCATGGAAGCAAGAAACATTGGGATGAGATTAGGCCTCAGCCACCTTCTTCACAAATTCCATGGTCTTCCTATTGAGGACCCCTATAAACACCATAAGGAGTATCACGTAGTCTGCTCCACCATGACACCCCAAAATGTATCTGAGGACCTAATTATGTTTAGGGCATTCCCTTTCTCACTTAATGGTGTAGAAAAAAATTGGATATACTCTTTTCATACCACAATTGGTGGCTGGAATGAACTTCAAAGACTCTTTTTAGAGCAGTTCTAACCTACCTCCCAAACTACATCAATTAGGAAATAAATATGTGGAATTAGGTAATCACAAGGAGATAACCTTCATGAATACTAGGAGAGATTCAAAAGACTTTGATCAAGCTACCACCACCATTAAATTAGTGAAAATATATTATTCCAATAATTCTATGAGGGCCTTATTCCCATGTATCTTGTAATGATTGACGATACATCTAGAGATTCCCTAGTTGATAAAAATCCTTCCACTGGTCGGGACTTAATATCCAACATGGCTTAAAATACATAAAAATTTGGCACACTAGCTATTGAACCAACCCTTTGAGTTCATGAGGTAAGTCATTCATTTCAAGAACAAATGGTTGATAACAAGCTTGATGATATGTATACCATCATAAGGCAATTATCTCAAGCACAAGGTAACTCACAATCTCCTCCAGTTCCATTACATTATGGTATTTGTTGTGAAAACCCTCATTCTTTTGACCAGTTCCCACAACATCAAGATTCACCAAAGTCTTGTGCAGCCGTGTTCCTAGGGCGTCCATTTCAGCAAGAAACTCCCAGCAAGAAAGAACCCTTCAGGATAAATCCAAACCCCAGGTGGCCAGAAAAACCCTAGTACTGACAAGTAGGAAACTCAAGCTACCCCAAGTAGAATTAGTATCAACAAGGCTAAGTTATTAAACCTTCTTATCCATCATCTTCTAAAAACAATCATCATCATACTACCAAATATGAATCTAGCCTTAAGGAAATGGTGAAACAAATGGAAACCTAGAACCTTCAGTTCCAACGGACCATACAATTAGCAATTCAAGACCTAGGAACTCAAGTGGTAGAATTGATGAACACCATCGGGGAGCTTAATATGAAGGGTTATGGACAAGTACCATCCCAACACATTTCCAATCTGAAAAACCAAGGTAACGTACGTTCAATTACACTTCATAGTGGTAATGAAATTTCTCATTCTACTAATTCTATGAAACATGTATGACCCCTCTTTAAAACACTCTTTCTCCATCTATTAAATGATTCCAATGAAGAAAAACGAAATAAAAAAGAGTAATCAAATTATCATTGATGATTCAAATAAACAATCCATTCGTCTTCCCATTCCCCAAAGACTCTCTAAATATAAGAAAATTTTTGATAAGGAGATTGATTCTGAAATCATGGAGACATTTAAAAAAGATAAGGTTAATGTTCTTTTACTTAGTGCAGCCAAAGAAATTCCCCGTTATGCCAAATTTCTCAAAGATATTTGCACCCATAGAAGGATGTTGAAAGGGAATGAGAGAGTAAACTTGGGAAAGAATATCTCATATTTGACTCAACTAGCAATTCCAACCAAATGCAAGGATCCATGAACATTCACAATACCATGTACCATATAAGAGAAATTATTTTCAGATGCTATGTTATATTTAGGTGCTTCCATTAATGTAATTCCTCACTCCGTGTTTACTTCTCTATAGGTTTGAGAGCTTCCACCAACAAGCATTGTCGTGAAACTTGAAAATTGGAGTATGCCGCCTCCAACATGAGTGATTGAGGATGTACTTGTCAGAGTGAAGAATCTCATGTTCCCCACTAAATTCTCCATTCTTAAAATGAAAGATACCCAAACCCAAGGACATTCCCCTCTCACACTTGGGAGGACATTCCTTAAAACAATAAACATGATCATCAATGCTCACAATGGTACATTTCCCTTGGAGTTTGGTGGATAAAAGTTATGTTTTAAGTTTCATGAGGCTATGAAACACCTCATTGAAGAGCACTCCACTCTTCCTATATATTCAATGGAAGTTCTCTCAAATGATGCACACACACACTTCTCTCCTCAACTAATACTCATATTAATTTTCTTCTACATTTCCATTGGATGATTTAAGTTTTGATTCATGTTTTTAGTGTTGTGTGGTTTCTAAAAAGGGTAAATTTTGTGATTTCATTGGTGAGTGTGTTCATTCTGAGGTATAACTGATCGTCGATGATTCTGCAAATCTAATTTCAATAGATTCTCTATCTTTAGAAAATAAACATGAACAGATATACAATTTAATAGACCTCACTCCCCCTAAATCCCCTATCTCAGTCCAAAAAAACCTAGAGGTGGAACTTAAACCACTTCCTTCTAATTTAAAATTTTCCCATCTTGTGGGTATTGACTAATTTCTCGTAATTTTTCCGAATAACCTCTCTCAATAGCAAGAATCAAAACTACTTCATCTATTGAGAGAGAGTAAAAAGGCAATAGGATGGACATTAGATTATATTCCCAAGATTATCCCATCTATTAGTATGCACCATATACTTTTTGATAATGAGGCTAAACCCATTAGAAAATCTCAAAGCCGGTTGAATCATACTTTCCATGACGTGGTAAAATTGGAAGTCATAAAATTACTTTTTACAGGGCACATTTATCATATATTTGATAGTAAATGGGTTAGCCCAGTGAAAATTGTTCCTAAAAAAGGAGAATAACATTTGTATCAAATGAAAGGAATGAATTGGTTCCAAAACATGTGAAAAATAGTTAGCAAGTTTGTACTAACTACCGTCGACTAAATCAAGCCTCACGGAAGGACCACTTTACTATACCTTTCATTGACCAAATGTTAGAAAAATTGGCTAGTAAGTCCCATTATTGCTTCCTTAATGGATATTCAGGTTATTTCCAAATCCATATTGCCCCTAAGGATAATGAAAATACAACATTTATTTTTCCATTTGGCACATTTTCATACAGAATGATGCCTTTTGGTCTTTTTAATGCTCCAGGTACTTTTCAGCATTATATGTTGAGTATTTTTTATGAGTACCTAGAGAATTGTCTTGATGTTTTTATGGAATATTTTACAGTTTATGGAACTTCCTTTGATAATTTTTTGTCTCAACTATGTTCTATACTCCGTCATTGCATAGAAAAAGATCTTGTATTAAATTATGAGATATGCCATTTCATGTTCGAATGAGGGATAGTTCTTGGACATGTAATTTTAAAAGAAGGAATTCGGGTTAATAAATATAAAATTAAATTAATCTCATCCCTTACCTATCCAAAATGTGTTCGATAGGTGCGATCTTTCTTGGGTCTTGCTGGTTTTTACCACCAATTCATTAAATAATTTACTATGATTTCACTTCCATTATCTTGATTATTGAAAAATGATTCTGAGTTTGTGTTTGATAAAAATTCTAAGAATTCATTTAATTCAATAAAAAGGAGTCTCAAATTCCCTCCCATCATCCAACCATCAAGGTGGTATCTCCCCTACAAGATTATGTGTGATACCTCTAACTTTTCACTTGGGGAAATTTTATCACAAAGGGTTGAGAAGGCTCCTCATGTCATTGCGTGTGCCTCACATACCTTTGACCTTGCCCAGGTAAACTACAAAATCATTGAAAAATAACTCCTTTATATTGTGTATTCCTTGAAAAAAATTTGTTCATGTCTTCTTGGGTCAAAAGTGATTGTGTTTTTTGACCATGTTGCCCTTCGATTCCTCTTAAAGAAAGCTAAAGCTATGGCACGCCTCATATGGTGGATGCTCCTCCTCTAAGAGTTTCTCTTTGAGATTAGAGATAATATTGGAGTGGAAAATTTAGTATCTGACCACATTAGTATGACTTCCCCACCATTAGACCATAATGTTCAGTGACCCCTCCCCATTGGAAATTTCTTCCTTCATGAGAACCTTAGTGATATTACCGACCTTACCCTATGGTATGAAATTTTTTTGAGTTTTCTAGAAACATATAGGGTCCCCACTGATTTTAGCATTTCACAATCCTAGAGACCTAAGCATGATTCATGGTGGTAAATTTGTGATGACCCATATTTGTAGACAATTTTTGGTGACCAAGTAGTTCGTCGGTGTGTCCCTAATCATGAGTTCACCTCTATTTTGACCTTCTACCACACTTTTGACTATGGGGGCCACTTTGGCTCTCAACGTACATCTCAAAATGTCCTTAACTCAAGAATTTATTAGAAATCATTGTATAGGGATGCCCATTGATTTTTCAAGTCATGTAGTCATTGTCAATTCATAAGGAATCTCTCTAAGGGGAATGAAATGCCCCAAAAACCCATGTTATTCTGTGAAATCTTTGATGCATGGGGCATTGACTTCATGGGGCCTTTTCCAAATTCATTTGGCTTCATGTACATATTGTTAGCTATGGACTAAATTTCATAATCGGTGGAAGCAAAGACTACTAGGACCAATGAATATTGAGTTGTTATTGATTTTGTGAGGTCCCAAATTTTTTAGTCGGTTCGGTTTGCTGAGATTACTCATTAGTGATCAGGGTCCCATTTTTACAATCGCAACATGAAAACTTTTCTTCGTAAGTATGGGGTTGATCATAAAGTATCCACTATATATCACCCCCAAACTAACGTACAAGTAGAAATGTAAAATTGGTAAGATAAGAGAATCTTGGAAAAAACGGTACAACCCAATAGTAAATATTGGACTTTGTTCTTGGATTTTCCACTTTGGGCATATCGTACAACTTTTAAAACCCCTATTGGAATGTCACCATACAGGATTCTTTTTGGAAAGGATTTTCACCTACTGGTGGAGGAACAACACCATGAATATTAGGTTGTTAAACAATATAATATGAATCTTTCAGAAGCAGGTGTGCATAGGAAGCTGCAAATTCAAGAGTTAGAAGAAACTCGACATGATGCATATGAGAACTCCAAGATATATAAATAGAAGATAAAGGCTATCCATGATAGCATGATTCAACATCAGAATATTCATATTGGTGAGAAGGTTCTCATGTATAATTTCAGGGTAAATCTCCACCCAAGTAAGCTTCGTTCTCGACGGCTCATTCCTTATACTATTACTGATGTTTACTCTTTTGGTGCTATAAAGGTTTTTCATGAGAATAGTGGAAAAAGGATTACTGTCAATGGGTAGAGGCTCAAACTCTTCTATGATTATTTTTCAAAGCATCTCGTGGAAGAAATCCAACTGATAGATGCCACATATGACACCACTTATTAGGGTATCCCTTCACCTTACCATTATTTATTGTCTATTTATTTAAAATAATTCCATTAAAGACAATTTAAATTTTATGTGAGGGGGAGGGTGACATGTCATCGTTAGGATTAAAAAAATTAATTAATTTTTTGAGAAAAAGATAAAATGTGTTTTTATTTTTTATTTCTTTTCCTTATTTTGTATTTTTAGATAAAAATTGATCATAAAAAGAATATCTAAAATCATTTTTCATGCTTGAGTCGATTGTGTGGAAAATTACATTTTTTTGGAAAAATGTTTTTCAAATGAATGTTTATTTGGAATATTTTTTTAGAATTTTTATTTTCAAATCATTATTAGGTGTTTAATGGATTTTTGATTATCATGCCTCATTAGCACTAACCAATATTTTAATCCCTTACCATAAAGACATTCTAATCCCTTTATTGCATATTATTCCTTTTAATAACTTTATTGAGAGTCTCGGGTCATATAGAGAAACTAAAACATTACTTAATTCGGTTTGAATCCATAATATTCAAGTATACTACATTCAGGATAGAGGAAATCATTAATTAAAAATCCCTTTTTATAATTATCCTCTATTTTTATCCACATTTACATTTTATCCTTCATAAGCCATAGAGACTATGAAATGCCTTTTAGGTAGCCACATTACGAGATAATTTATCCCTACCTACCCATATTTTGTGTATATTCTTGTTGTATTTTCAGAAACTATGGGAGAGACGGTGTTTCCATGGGAATTCGGGGGAGAGAATCATTGTTATGTGTTGATATAAAGGGTGCCCACATTTTCCTTGGGAAATGGGTTCACAAGTCATATTATATCATTGTTTTACACATGTTTCCATATTTATCTTCATTAAAATATATAAATTTAAAAAATAGTTCTATTTGTTGAAAAATAACATAAAAAAGAAAAAAAATGGAGAAAAGTTGAGTTTTACTCATTATTATTCACTGCATGGTTGTGACCCACAAAGTTGAACAATAGGGAGAGTGAGTTAGAAGTGATGCATTTTATGAGGGGTTGAGTGTGTACATTAATTGTGAACAATTTATGAATATTGACATGTTTTGTACTTAAGAGATCAAAAAGTAATCTTCTCCCTCATATTTTTAAACATTAAATCCTATAAACCCTTGAACCATAAAATAACCTATTGGAAGTACACTTGAGTAGCACACTAGTTTCTACCGGTAGAGAATTGAGAATCTTGGAAAGCATATGGTATGATCATATGAACAATACCAAATGATAATAAATACACTTTTATATGTTCCTTGAGTAAAGTGGGAAATTTTTTAGGTGAGGTAGGTTGCGACATGTTTCATGTGTGAACGAATGAAGTTGAACAAATTTGAATGTGAGAAAAAAAATATGATACGAAAATTTATTCCATAAACGGGACATGATGAATTTTAATTCAAAATAATCTTGTATTTTTTCACACCAATGATTTTGGAATAGGACATGGTAAGGATATTATAATTTTCCCAGGAGTGAAAATGATAATGTGTTGTGGTGTGATCGTACCACGATTCACTATTTTATTTCACCCTTATTCCAATGTATTAAACTGGTTTTGTATTGAACATTATAAGTACAATAAAAAATTTCACTAAAATTTTGATTGTATTATTTTGTGTTTAACACTATTAAAAAGGGAAATGTTAACTGATTTGATAATTATATTCTAGGTGGAGGTGATTTGGAGGTCCCATGATGAAGAGGAAGAAAAATGAGCCAAAATTGCAAGGATCCATGAAGACCGATGCACTATTTTTCTTGTTTAGAAACGTCTGTGCATCAAAAGAGGATTCTATTTTTTATCCTGGTCCAAATTTTAATTTTCTACACCTCTTATGAAGAAACCCATGCCCAATTCTACTAGAAAGGGGCCCAACCGACCTGATCTGTCCATAACACTGAATTTGTGAGAGATCAAATGTGGCGTTCTGTAATCTGTCCATATCTCTAGATCCACATTTCCATTTTATGAAAAAAAAATTGCTGGAGATAGTAAGGAAGTTGGGATACAACATTCTTGTTTTTTCAAAAGGGATATTCTATTTTCTAATGTCCAAAACGTGTGGTACAAGTGGCTTGAAGAAATCTGTGTGCCCAAAGCCACCATCAATTTTTTCTATAAAATGGCACCTTGGGCTCTCCATTTGGGAGTTAGAACCATAGGCAAGGTGCTACAATTTTGGAGTCCCAAATGAGTACTCCCAAAATTATTTGACGATTTTAGGCTATGGTAAGTTCTACCTGATCATCTTTCTCTTCCTCCTCTCCCATGGGTTTCTAAACCCCTTGTGATAACCTATGGAGGAACATGATGTAATCCTGAGCTTCATGTTGGTATCATTTTGAAGGTTATTTATAATTATAGGTTGTATGTTTTTTTTTCATCCTGTATTTTAATTTAATTGAGTTATATACTGGTTTGTTATACTCAAACTTAAATTATCATTTTTGGGGGTACCCTTTCATGTGTTGTTTCAAAAATTGTTCATCCCTTTTTCTTCCCTCATTCAATTACAGTGTTTGTGTGGTTCATATTGGATAATTAAACTCACATAAGCACTGTCAAGGCCATGTGGACATATGTCTTAGTATCACAAAGAAATAAAATACCAAACTTGATATAACATCAAGTTTATCGTGTGTTTTATTGTTGAGTTTCGGTAATGAAGTCAAACACAAATAATCCAATCATCGGAGGTGTCTAGTGATTCATTGTGTGTTTTCGACTGAACCTTAGGAGGTATCATAGTATAATATCAATAAAATGCTGTTTCTAGGTGTTACAAACGAGGATGTAAAAGATCATAACCCTATATCATGAAGCGATGAAGGATTAATGTCAGGAGAGTACCCCAAGTTGATCACGCTTAATTAATTCTGTTAATTTCTATTTCTTTTATCACTTTCATTTTTTATTTTCATATTCAATCATAAAACCCCAAACTTTTACAAAACCTCATTCCCTTCTACAGTAAAAATCAAACCCCTCTTTTTAAATTAATGATCTAAGGCTCTATTGAGAGACGACCTAGAGTTGCTGCTATACTATAGAAATTCTAGTTAAAAATAAACATCTAATTTGACGTGCTCGAGAATGTGATCATGCATGGTTTCTGCACAATTTGATTAACCATGTGAGTAAACCATTCAACCCAGATATTTTGGGTAAATATATCATTTTCCCCTTAAAATTTTATAACCATAAGTTTCTTTCTCCTCCTTCATTTCATAGTAGAGGGGAACCATGTAAAGATCTCCTTGGAGCATATTTTCACATTTTAGATCAATTCTCTCATTGATATCTGAATCGATTCCATTTGACTCCTTTTATATTTAACAGAAATACCATGATATCTTATTAGCCATATTGGATTATTCTATCTATTGATTTTTCTATTTTGATTTAGGCTCATATGACCTAATATCCCATTATTAATATGTTTTTTCAATTTCTCCCAAACCAAGGTGAATTAGAGCTTGATACAGGACAATCTATCTAGCTTGGGTCTAACGTAGGTGGTAATGTTCATTTCATTGAATGTTAAGTTGTTTATATTTTTCAGAGTATCACACACCCAATTTTTTGATGTCTCATTGATTTATAAATTATACCTATTGTTCTATATCATTTATTAAGTAACTATTTCGGTGTTTCAAATCATGCATTGGGTTGTATACCTAGAATGAGGTAAATTACATGGGTGAGTTTCTTTGGATGGCATATATGGTCATTTTCCCCAGGATTCCTATGAGGCATGTCTTTGATTCCCATTAATGGATTGTTAGAAATGAATTGATTAATAAATGGAATAGAAATGGTGTTTAATTCTAAATGAATTATATAATTGAATGGAATGTTTTGACTTTCCCCTTAACCCATGTGAATCCCTATGCCTTTTTAATCATGATTGGAATGTTTTCCTCCAATTGTGAACCTTTCCACGTGAGTTAGGCCATGTTATATCCTTGTAATAGTTTAGATTACATGATACGCTTATTAAGTGAATTATGCTCAAGTGATTAATGTTAGGACAAGAACTATAGGATGTTCCTAGTTGATAAACTCTCAGTGGCGGGACATATATTGAATGATTTTGGTGGTCACCCTAGCATGTCTAATGAATTGTTTTTCTGAAATAGCTATTGTCAAAATGTAAATAGAAAAGGCTGAATCATGGACTCTATTGGAATTCCATGGATGGTATTATATGTATATCTTAACATGATCCCTTTATCAAACCATGGATTCCTTTAGAATGCATTGAATGGCCTCAATGGGTTTGTTTACAATTATAAAGTCGTGATTGAACCATGGAAGCCATGGATGGGCTCATTGAGGCTGTGGATTAAATGAAAAGTGAATCATGGATCTTTATAGGATGCCATGGATAGTCTCAAGGGGTTTGGATATGTCATTATTGATACTTGGGGATCCCAATAGGACCATCAAGGATATGCTTAGTTTAAATGGAGTGACCACACATAGAGTGATATTGGGCTCCCGTGAGGTTCGGCGGGACGAGCTTGTAGGTTGTTGGTAGATTTTCACCAAGAATGAAACTTCAATTAAATAATAGGAATGTTAATCATATATTTATGTTATATTTTATATTGAAATGTTTCATGACATGTCTACCAATTCAAAGCATATTCTTGGATTAAATCATTACATTTTCTTTCTTAGATGCCCTTCTAGGAAATTTATTTTTTTAATGCTATATGGGGGATGACGAGCTTAGGTCAAATCTCAAAACCTACAATTTTGAATTTAATTGAACTATTAATTAAATTAAATAGAATGGAAATGGAAACATGTTCATGTAGGAAAATTTAAATTTGATTACATCCTAGCTTACTTCTTTCATTATTATACACTGTCTGTAATATATATTCACTGACAGATTGGCACAGACATTGGGTGGTAACCACCAAGGATTTATTCTCACACCTGATTTGGGTCATTCCTTATGCCTAAATTGATTATATTATTATATGTGTCTAAAATGTAAAGTTCACTTCTATATGTACTTGATATGATGTTTAGAAGCAAGAGAGCATGGGACATAGTTGAGGCTTGAGATGCCTACTTGGTTTTATTTTAAACATTTTTCCCTTATCACACTTCTATTTTATATGAATCTAGTGCAACCTGTTTGACTATTTTCTAGAACATCTAACATGCAACATCATCTTTTGTATGATATAACATCTGGTTATTTATATTATTATTCATCCACACATTACATCCACTATATGGTATTAATGCTTCCACTACTGATTTTTTTGTTGTATTTTTCTATGTTACACTCTACTAGTGTGGGCATTTAATCCTGACTATCAAACCTAGGCCCCTGTTTCTAGTCAATAGCCTCTAGAATTAGGGGATATTTTCTTGAGTTTATATGGCCAACCAGGCATGGAGCACTTTTATAAGGCATCCAGGTACATGATGTTACAAAGTGTTATCAGAGAAGTATTTTAATGTTTCCAATACTATTAGGCTCTAAAATACTGGTATTGAAATGAAATTAGATTTGGTAATTAGTTTTTCCCAGGAGTAGCTACCACGCGTACAGTGAAAATTCAAATTCACACTAATTAAATTGTGTTTTTTGGATTTTCATTTATTACAGTTAATTCGATTGCACTATTGGGTGATTCAATTGTATTATGTTGTTATTAGCAAAATGAATGTGGTTATATTGTGTTTAAACCTAATGATATGATGATATTCCATCTCATTCATCATATGTTAACTTTTTAGAAATCACATGTCATGTATTATTATCATGCCATTTTATACCATTACTCATTACATGATGTTGTGATAGGTACCGTGATATATATGACTGTTGTTGTGAAAGGTGTGTTGGTATGTTCTATGGTTCAAATTGGATGGACACCAAGATTTGTTCCCTAAGGTGTATGGTCCATCTTGGATCGAAATTTGGTGGATCATGTATTATCCTGATTTTTAACTATGTTAGGATGTGTTGTACATGGATGTAAAGCTTTGTCTCGCAGGGATTATGGGCCCCCATGGATCAGAATTTGACATACCAGTGGGTTGACCCTTTTTAATGGGGATGTGTTAAGCTTTAAAAGTGTGTCAATTCAAGTTTTGATTGTGAAATTAGTTTTCATTGATATGAATGAGAAAAGAAAGTATAATTGAAATTTATTTTGGTAGTGAACTTGATCAGACCTTACCTTAGTGGTTGGATTTTGTTAGTTTCTCTTGATTTTCCAACACCTAAACCGGACCCATGGGGCCAACAGAGGGGTGAGTTCTTAGGTGATGGTTTTGACATGTCTTGTTTCATTTTGTTTTTTATATGTGACTTTGAATCCGAACAATAATTCATGTGTGTTCTTGTCTTTTTAGGGTAAACCCACCATAGATACCTCTAGTTATACACCAGGAGGGTGGTGATGATCATACCCTAAATGTGGAAGGCCATGGGATACAACTGTATCCTTCAGTTGTGTGAGCTGTGTAACCTACTATTATACTAGATATAGGTTTTAATGTCCCTATTTAGGAAACCACAAAAAAGTGCCCCATACCCTATTGGCCACATGGACTCAAGAACATTTCCCCAAATTCCAAGGCCTGCTAACTAGAATCAAGGTCCTAGGTGTGATTGTGGATATTCTATTCCCATATTGGAAGAGTTTGACAATGTGGAATGAATAATAATACAATACTAGAAGCATTAAAAAATATACAACTGAAGTAAACAGTATAATATTGGTATTATAAGTAACCAATCATCATTCCATACAAAAGATTATACATCATGTTATGTTCTAAAAATAATCTGAAACTAGATACACCATAATCAAGTACAAGATAAAATACCAAGGTATATAAACACAAATGAAAACTCATAAGCATCACAATCCTTAGCTTAGTACCATACTCTCCTACTTCAAAACAACAAATCAAGTACCTATAGAAGGGAACTTTCCCTTATCGACACCTACACCAATATAATCTTTTTAGACCAAAAAAACAACACCCAAATAGAGTGTGTGACTAAATCCCAGTAGGAAACAACCAAATATTTTTGTCGATCTATCAGTGAATATATATAATAGCAGTGTTCAATAAATAAAGTAGTAATATAGAAAGTACTCAAACATTAACAGTCGTACAAGTACTAGTTTCCATTTATAATCATTTAAGTTTTTATTAAAAATTAAAGTGCATTTAATTATATAGGTCTCCAGATCTAGCTTAATCCCAAAAATACCCATGTAAATATAAACACAATAGATACCTCAGAAGGCTATCTAAACAAGTAAATTGAAGACTGAATCCACGCTTGTGCTATGGATTTGTAGACTTGTCATAAGTCATACCATTTAAATATTTAATTCAACACCTCACCCACAGGCATAGTGAAACCATAAACATAGGAAGAACCAATCCACTCCAATAGGAATAAGAAAATCCTTGCCTACATGTATAACAAATCCTCACCCTCAGGCATGCTAGTCAATCAAGTTCAATCATGGTATATCATCATTTTGGTATGTTTTAGGGTAAAACCTAATATAAAATCATTTTATAATGTTTTAGGTCCAAGAACCAAGTATAATAATTTCATCATGTTTTAAGGACATGAACGATGTATAATAATTTAATCATGTTTCAAGGCCATTCCCAATGTATAATAATTTATTCATAATTACGAACATGTAATTTACAGTATTACATGGTAAACATATTAACAACTCACATGGGAATCATACAAAACAAGAAACAAGTGAATTAAACTATCACAAGGTTTAAACAATTATACTCACATGTGTAGTTCATATCAGATGCCTAATATCTAATATAAAAATTAAAAGGATTAAATAAATATATTCACAGTGGAAGTTTATATATAACAAGAAAACATGTGAATTAAATTATCACAAGGATTCATAAATTTTCATCTCACATGGGAAACATTCAATTAACCAATTTCATTTTAAAAAACCATAAAAAAGGAAACAGAGGCATACCCACACACATCCTAGTCCAAATTCATAAACAATGGTCATCAGAGGGAAACACACCCTTGGGTGCCTCTTAATCAAACAAACTAAGCTCAATCATGCATAGATTAATTTAATCCATCACCTAATCATTAGTAGGAAACAACAAGGGTTAATTTACATTCAAAGATACACCCTATTTATTGTAAAATGGCCCTAAGACACATATAAACAATTCTACATGGAGAAAATGCACAAGACCACCCACCTTATCCTTGTGTAACTCACCTTGTCTAGAATCCACCTCTAATTCAAGATAAAACAAAGTAGATCTACAAAAATATGTAAAATGCTCAAAGTATAATATCATTGTTGAGAGTAAAGATAAAAAATAATGGATCAAGTGGAACTGATACCTTACTAATTGGGTTCAAACACATCCAACGATGGTCAAAATTGAGTTCAGATGAACAATCGAGAGCCTAAATGAGCTCCAGTGGTGTTGCTCGTGAAACCCGATGAGTCCGATGTGATAATGAAAGAAAAATGATTCTAATAACCATTTTATACAATAAAAAAGTTACATGGAACATAATAATAGGATACATGCCATGTAAGTAATAAATCCACCCCTTTTACCGACTCCCATTACCCGCCATGTTCAACCAAACATGGGTATGTTACACGATGTGTACTAACAGGTTCACGAAATGTAACCACCATGTTTGGCCATGTAAGGCATGGTGATATAATTTATCCCCTTTATCTATTTTTAAACTTATATGAACCAAAAAAAATATTCTTACCTAAAAAACCAGCACTACTGAAAAAACTACCTATACCCACAGTTCAAAAACGTTGGTATAGACTATACCCATGGTTTTGGGAACCATGGGGATAAGAGGCATCGTGATAGGGGTCATATATTATACCCACAGGTTTTCCAAACCGTGGGTATAGAGGTGTCATAGCATGGAACACTGGTGTACAGTTGTAACATCAGTACCCCCACGGTTTGAAATCCGTGGGGATTTATATTAAAAAATAATGGGTGGAGGGATTCGAACACAGGACGCGCAAGACGCTGGCCACCGTCTCTAACCAACCAAGCCGTTGCGATGTTCAATATATATATTTGTATATATATATATATATTAATTTAGGCTCTTATTGGAAAATATGATGGTGGGAATTGATCACGAGACTGGAGCGAGGACGATCCATGGCCTGACCAACTGAGCTATCACATTTTGTTAACATAATTATACGTATGTTTACTTATATTATTTAAACTCATTTGAAAGAAAAAATAAATTCAACAAGATTCGAACAACAGACCGTTTTAAACAATACCGATAGAATGAAAAACCAACCTTCGTATACTAGTCTTATATTTATTTGTATCTTTGTATTTATATTAATCCAAATTGTGTTCCCACTAATATTTTTTGTCCCGCGTAATTTTTTTTCCCGACATAAGGCAGGAAATCTATATCATGTTTCTCTAAAAATGTATGTACAAGTCTTCAAAAAAAACCCCAATACTCATGGTTTGGCTAAAACTGTGGGTATACTTCTTCAAAAAGAACCCCTATACCCACGGTTCTGCACAACTGTGGGTATTGTTCTTTATAAACAATCTATACCCACATATTTGGACAAAACCATGGGTAGAGGTGACCTATACCCATGGTTTTCTGAAACCATGGGTATAGGTCCCCATATTATCCCTAAACCCATGGTTTTCAAAAACCGTGGTTATATGCCCATTTTCCAGTATTCCAGGTTCTTACAAGCTTCCCCCCTTTAAGCAGTTCATCCCCGAATTTCCCTTCAAATGGTGGTGTAGATTCATGTGTGAATAACTCTTTCCACTAGGATCGTATGTCGACCTTCCTCTCCCATGTCGCTTCTTGCACTCAAGTATTCTCCCATAGCATACATAATAATGAAATAGACCGGTTTTGGGTAACCTTCATAGTAGGATCCACAATACGAAAAGGATGCTTCTTTAAGGATGAATTTACTTGGAACTCAACCTCCTTAGGTTGAAAAGAGGGAGATAGTTATGAATTGTAATATCATAACTATGAAGCATGGGAGACATCGTGAAGAGACATGTGCCTCTAATATAACTGCAACTAAAATGCAACCACGCTAACTCTTTCCCAAATCTATAATGGCCTGATATATATTAGTGAAATGTCACCTTGTCTCATGATCCTGTGGTTTCCCATCCTCGGTGAAATACATAGGAAAACTAAATCCCCAACCTTGAAATGTAGAGTTCATCTGTTGGGAATGAAATAATATTCATGATAAGACTGCATATTATTCACCATCTTCTGAATCACCCAAACCTATTCAGTGATATCATGGACAAGGCGAGGTCCCAGAATAGCTACCTCTCTAACCTCTATCCAACAAAAGGGTGATCGACCTGGCCTACTATAAAAATACTTATATAATTCCTTCAAATTTTTTTTCTAAAATATATAATTATACGCATACTCAACTAAGGGTATGCATCTCTCCCATGAACACTTGAAATTCAAGACGCATCCCTGAATCATTTCCTCCAACACTTGAATCGTGAACTCTGACTGGCTATCCATCTGGCGGTGGTAAGATGTGCTCAGAAGCACCTATGTACCTCACACCCCCTTTTATCCCTTTTCAGAAATTATAATTAAATAGAGAATACCTATCTAAAATGATAGATTGTGTGAAATCATGTCGTCGTACAATCTCACAAATGTAAAACCTCCCAATCTCATCAACACTGAAGGTTTACCTGATCATTAGGAAGAGTGAAACCTTCATTATCAGGTTAAGAACAATGCAAATGGCATCATTACCAGAACACCTCCACCAATGTAATAACTCCACCAATAACACCCCTGAGCATTATAATGATGCTTCCTATGTGATTTTCCTTTAACTAGAAAAACCCAAATATAAATGGGGTTATAATAGTGGCCTCCATGAAAATAACGGTCGCACCTCGATCGACCTCATCAAAAGAGGTGACACACTCATTGCTCAAAATAAATTTTGGACTCTACGCCACACCCACCTTAATCTATAAAAGTCATTAAACTGGTCCAATGGAACAAAACAGGAAGAACAAGAAGAATAATGAGTCAAAACATCACTGGATGAATTATTTTTGAAATTCCTGATGTAGAAAGACTGTGTATTGTAATAGAAATACAATGCCTTCTCCTAGGGAACCACTTGCCCATAACGAGGGAAAGTGAAATACAAATCCATGTCACTAGAATAATTTCTCCTTTAAAATAATCACATCTGAGCCCAATAAATATTTCTATATAACCTCAGATTCACCAACCAAGAGTCTATGTAACTCTACAAGGTGGTCTATATTCCCTGTTACAAGTGATACATTGGTACATGGCCAAAATTTTACATAAGAACACTGACTAAACCCAAGGAGGATTTTCTTGATATTCACGTGAAGGAAAATGGAAATCATCCCTGAGTCTATCTGTGATGTTCAT
Organism: Viscum album; assembly: GCA_963277665.1. Classification (NCBI taxonomy): domain Eukaryota; kingdom Viridiplantae; phylum Streptophyta; class Magnoliopsida; order Santalales; family Viscaceae; genus Viscum; species Viscum album. Next base: position 1,361,238,169 of record OY728143.1, on the reverse strand, counting down.
ACATGGGAACCCAGATATCACTCAGGATTAACCAAAACACTTTTAATACTGCACATCCAACACACAACATACGAGGAGATCATAAATCTTCCAAATAACCTTCAACTATAGCACGATGTATATGTGATGCTCTATTAGTGCATCCAAGATGATTTCAAGATAGGATACATGCTAATATCTTAAGAACTATCACACTAAGAGGATTTCAGGGATCTACAAAAAGTTGATAGTTGAACGAGTACTGTTTGACCTCCTTATAGAAACTCAGCTTCACATGACATCACATTGTCATTCAACCGACCACAATGTCTTTATCCAAATGAATTTATGTGATAGCTTATGCATAACCATCATGGTTCAACCATGATCATCTATTCCTTATAAGGGTTTCACACATAGCCAACCAAAAAAATGTCATGTTGTCATGAAATCATGAACATGAAACAAGACTTGCAGGTTTTAAAGGCATTCAAGTAAAAATGACCATTTTCAAATGGTACCCGATTACGATCCTTCTACATGGTAGGTCAAATTTTAAACAAAACTAATGCGATACTCCCTACCTAGGTGTTTCCTATGAATTGAAAACAAGGAACAACCTATCTCTAACACGTGAGTTCAAATCCAACATAAACGTACGAGTTTCATTTCACTAACCTTGATCACCATGTCCTATCACATGGCATGAAATCCAAAATTAAACCAATTGGCATGTCAGGACACCCTTATTGTAGAATGCCTTCCTAGGAAATGGGATGAACTTGGTAACAAATAATTTGGGTCACTCTACTCGCAAGATAAATTAGAATAAACACAACATCTTAAAGCTCAATGATTTAATCAAAAAAGAAAAATCATCTTTAAAATTTAACACCCGACGAGAACTCTGTTTGTCAACATATACTACACCGAGTTTACAAGAACCAACGTCGCATTCTAAGGACTATTCATAGTTTATATACCCTAATCATCTTAGTACTAAATGGACCATTAAATGATTGGATCAAAATCACATCATCTAAACAACCATTTACATGGATGACGATGTACCAACTCACCCATCACTTATGGAAAGAGAGGTCCACCCGGCCTCTAAAGAAGATGACCATGCTCGAGGAATTTCTACCCTACTGAACTGAGAATTACCCAAATCCCATTCTTATATAAATGGTTTATATACAAGGATCACTTACCCAAATAATAGATTACTCTCTAAAATCCAATCATCCTACCAGTTACCATAACATCAGAGTGACACCAATGTCAGAAACCTCATAATAGAAAACAAGACAACAAGCTTTACAGGTGATAACCACCATGGGGTATCCCATTATAATGAATAAGCATCAAATACTAGAAATAGATCTTGGAAAACTATATTTACTATGCTCAAAAGTGCCTTTTTCATTAATCCAAAGAAGAAAGAAAAAGAATACAGATGATCACTCACATCTTCATTCCAAGGAGTCACTCCAAATAGTTAAACTTCCCCTGCCCAAAGATCTCTAGGTATATGAAAAACCCATTGTTCAAAGGTGATGATATCAAAATATAATAGTTCAACACCTTCCTATAATAACATACCCATTTACCTACCCCATAGGCTAGGTTTGAGTGTCAAACAATGTAAGATAATACAAATATCCCACGACAAAGGATGGGTTTGGTCATGTAAAACACTCATAGTCATCCTACTACAAGGATCATTGAAAACAATACATAGGATAGGGATCCTACAGGGGACTCCCTAGAAAATTTCCATAACACCCATTATGAGTCATCACAAATGTTTCGCAGGTTTCACCATCTTGATCTACACAGAAAAACTACTCATAATGGACTACTCTCAGGTCCAAAACAAATAAAGGTGGACAAAACAGGAAAAGATCCTTTAGGGTATCGAGAATAAGTACACGGAACACAGAAACAACACATGAAATGTTCTTTAAATCTCTTACAAAGGCATGTAATCCCACCATCCTAGGCATGTAAACATCCCAAGTGCATAGTGTGTCATCCCAACACATGTCGTATACAAAAGTTCTCCCGCCTGGCTATGTACTTCTACATGAAAAGAGTCACAAAAGATCCTCCTATGTAAAACTACACAATGTGTATCTACCGTACACTGTGTGTACTAACCAAAAACCAACAACCAATGTTCTCTCTCACACGGCCGGACACACAGTCAATTACCACATGATGTGTAATAATAGTACATGATGTGTACTTAAAAAAGTTCTATCTTCCCAAATAGAAGAACACATTGAGTGTTTTAATTTCATCACATTCCATTTTGTTCGTGTTTCTAGACAGTAAGCCCCAGAAACATCCATGGAACACATGGTTTTGAAAAATATTGCAATGTTGTGCCAAATTTGGATCCTTGAGGGGACACGATCTCCAAAAATCAGTGTTTGGAATCCCCATATAGCACATAACGACAAAATCTATATCCCATGGCTGAATCATCATCCACAAAATTTCGATCAAAGGGGGACCATACTCCTCTGGGACTGATATTTGGAATCCATCCAATTAAATCATAACATGTACCAATACACCTATCATAACAACATGAATATCTATCATGGTACCTATCACAACAACATTTTTATTTAGCATGATATCTATTACAACAATATTCAATCAGTAATTCTCTCTAAATGGAATAGGAATAATGCATGGAATGTGATTTGTTACAAGTACCTATATGATTCATGAGATGGAATACACTCATCTAATTTTGTTTCAAAAAAATATAACCACAATGAAATCAGTTATAACTTCAGAAAACAAGTGCATCACCCAATGGTGAAATTGAATTAACTATAATAGATCAAAATTCAAAAATTACTATTTCATTCGAAGCATTTTGGATTTACCATTTATGCGGGGTAGCTATTCCAAGGCATAGCTTAGTACCAAATCCCTTACATTTACATAACTATCTATTTTCACCCAACAGTAAATCAAACATGAAAAGAAACCCTCGGATACCACTTCGTAACATCCCAATTTGAGAAGCCACTCAAAAATATCCCATACCCGATTGGCCACATGACCTCAAGTGCTTTTCTCCAAATGCCAGAGGCTATTGGATAGTAGCAGGGGCCTAGGTGTGATTGTGGGGAAACTATGACCTCATTGGAAGAGTTCAAAACAAGAAAATAAATAATAATTCAATAGAGGAAGCACTAAACAATATACGACTACTGTAAACTGTGTAAACTAATATAAGAAGTACCCAAGAATAATTCCATACAGAAGATGATATAACATGTTATTTTCTAAGAAAGAATCCCAAATAAGATACACTACAATCATGTACAATATACAATAGCAAGGTATATAAATTCAAAATAAAACATAGAAGCATTGCAAGCCTCTGCTGGTTCCCATACTCTCCTGCTCCAAAATAGCATATCAAGTACCTGTAGAAGGGATCTTTGCCTTATCAACACATGTGATTATATAATCTGTTTTGTTCCAGAAACATGACCCAAATAGGGTGTGAGACCAAATCCCATTTAGAAACCACCAAATATCTATGACAATATGTTAATTAATATATATAACCGCACAATACAATAAAAAATAGAAAGCTAGGAAGTACTCAAAACTAAACAGTCTTACTGGTACTGGTTTCCATTTATTATCATTTATGTGTTTATTAACAATTCAAGAACATTGACTGAAATTGTTATAAAGATCTGATATAATCATGAAAATCCCCATGTAAAAGTAAGAACAACATTTACATCAGAAGGCTATCTAAACAAGTAATGTGATAAATAAATCCATGCTTGTGATTTGGCTTAGAAGAAGTGTCGTAAGTCATTCAATTTGAATATTCAATTAAACACATCGGCCACAGGCTTAACGATGCCTCGCCCATAAGCATAGAGAAACCCCTCCAATGGGCATAACCAATCCTCTCCCACAAGAATAATAAAATCCTCTCCCACATTCATAACAAATCCTCATGCACAGACATTGAATTAAATTAGGGTTTGTCCCGGTATAGCATCATTTCAGCATGTTTCAGGTTAAAACCCGGTATATTACCATTTAAGTATGTTTTAGGGCCAATAAAGAGTATAATAATTTCAGCATGTTTCAAGGACTTGGTTGATGTATAAGCATTTTAGAATGTTTTAGGGACAAGCACGTTGTATAGGCATTTCATTATTTTTAACAACACATGTAATTTTCACTATTACATAGAAAACATAATAACAACTCATGTAGGAATCATAAATAATAAGAAACAAGTGAATTAAACTATCATAAATCTTAAAAAATTATAAACACATGAGATTTTCATATCCCAAGCATATTATGTAATCTAAAAATAACAAGGCTTAAAAAATATACTCATGATCGTACCACGATTCACTGTTTCATTTTCACCCTTACACCGCTATGCTAAACATATTTTGTATTAAATATTATAAAAATATTATCAAATTGTGCTTCATGTTTGATTCAACAATTTTGTTTTTATCACTGTTAAATAGTTCAATGATACTTTTTTTGAAAATTACAATGTAGGTGGAGGTGATTTTGAGGGCCCCTGATGAAGTGAAAGAAAAATGGGCCAAAATTGCATGGATCCATGGACATCTATCCACTGTTTTGAATATTACACGAAATACGGGAATATATATAGGGTGAACTTTTGTGGGACTCTCCACAATCTAAAATTCTACATTTCATATTAAGGAACCCAATCCTGATTCGGCTTTTATGGGGCCCATACGAATAGATCTGTCGAAGACACCGAATTTGGACCATGTCAAATGTGGTGTTCTGTATTTTAACCATATATTGATGTATTTTTGTCCAAAAGGTGCCAAACATTTGGTGGAGACAGTCAAGTGGTAGGGATACAACTTTTCTATGTTCTCCAATGCGCGATAAGACTTTCTGAAGGCCGAAACGCGTTGTTCAAGTGGATTGATGAAATCTGTGTTCCCAAAACCACCTCCCACATTTCCAATAAAAGAGCCCCTTGGGCACCTCATTTAGAAGTTCGGCCAAGGAGTGAAGTTCTGCCAATTTGGAGTCCTAGAAGAGTCTCCTAATCAACTTTGAGGTTCTGGAGGCCCCTATCCTCATAGGGGGGTCAACAATGAAGAAGGAGTTCAACCCGAGCTTCCTCCTCCTCCCAATGTCGAGCTAAAAGCTGGGTGTTCGTTGTGAGGAAGCTACACACATGTCAAGGGAGTTCTGATGCATAAATTAGATACTTGTTTGAAGTAGTTTGGGTGTTTAAAAATTTCATTCCATGTATCTTATTTTATTTCAGATTTTAATGCTTGATTTGATGCATGTGAGTGTTATGCTCTTAATTTCTAACCGATCGGTGTGAGGTTTTGAGTGACAGACTTGTGTTGTTCTGATTGGACATCACAAGAAGCCTTTTCATACCCACCTTATTTAGATTTCAATATGATTTGGAAGCTCTTATTCAATGCATAAGTACTGGACCTTGACAATACGATTGTTACGTCAAGGTTTGGTCCATAAAGCATTGAAATAAAATCTAAGGAATTAATCTGGATTCCAATTAACTCCAACCAAACAATTACTCTAAACCCAAGATAAATCTCTATGAACAATGAACTTGATATGTGTGTAGTGAAATCACATCGACTCTTTTATCTCATATTTTTCAAAATCCACTATGTCACTCAATTTTTAAGCTATTTCAACTTAGTCATTGTTTTAAACTGTTTTCAAAACCACCCCCTCTCTTAGTCATTTTTATTAAAAATACACACTCTAAACCTACCAATGCTCCTTGAGAGACGACCTAGGGTCTGCCCTAGACTATAAATAAACCTTAAAAAGATAATCAATTTGACGTGTCATGACAGCGCGGTAAAATTTTGGCGCCGTTGCCGGGGAGCGCTTTGGTTTTTTGTGCGTGTTTTCGATACAATTTTTGTAATTTTTGTGAATATTTGTTTGTTTTATCGTCTACCTTTGCATTTGTTTTTGTGTTCTAATTTATTTATTGTTTAGGTTCTTTGTATGACGCGTTCTACTCCCAGATACCTACAAACTTTCTAACCCGAACCAGAGAGGATCCTACATCAACGAAACCGAGACATACAAGACCACACTTTGAAGGAGGAGCCATCAAATATTAAAATTATTCTTGATCCTTCTTCTTCTTCTGAAACCAAAGTTAAAATTGAACATAACTTGTTTAAAATGGCTGAAAATAATAGAATACTAAAAGAACTAACCTCACCTGATGTTGATATCCAACCCACTTACATTCAATTACAAGGCGAGGCACCCAATTTTGAACTAAAATCTGGTTTAATTCATTTATTACCATGATTTCATGGACTACATGGAGAAGATCCACATAAGCATTTAAAATAATTTCATACTATGTGTTCAACATTAAAACATCCTAATGTGGATGAAGAAAAAGTAAAACTTAGGGCATTTCCATTTTCATTAGAAGACACAGCTAAATATTGGTTCTATTATGTTAATTCACCTATTAGAGGCTGGGCAGACAAGAAATGACTTTTTCATGAAAAACACTTCCCAGCCTCTCAAACTGCATCAATATGGAAAGAAATATGTGGGATAAGACAATCTCATGGAGAAACCCTTCATGAATATTGGGAACGATTTAAATGATTATGTTCAAGTTGTCCACATCACCAAATAAGTGATCAACTTTTAATTCAGTATTTTTATGAAGGTTTAATCCCTATTGATCAAAATATGATTGATGATGCTGCATGTGGTGAATTGGTAGATAATACCCCAATTGCTGCAAGAACCCTCATTGAGAACATGGCACAGAACACTCAACAATTCAGTACACGGTCTAGTGTTCCCATTTGAGGTGTCCATGAGGTGCAAAGTACTGAGTTTGAGAAGAAAGTGGACACGATGTTTGAAGAGGTAAGTACCCTTCTATGACAACTTGCTCTCTCCCAAGGGAAATATCAATCCCCCCCTCCCATCCATTGTGGAATCTGCTCTTCTGACACCCACTATTCTGACCAATGTCTTCAATGGAGAGAAACTTCTGAGAGTTGGGAGGCAATATTTCCAGGACGCCCCTTTAACCAACCCTTTAGGCAAGAACCATACTATCCATCCAACCAAGGGTGGAAGGACAACCAAGCCTATAGGCAAGGGGGTATTCAAACCACCCTTAACAGCAATGGAACCAACAGGGTCAGAGTAGTCATCCACCACCACCTAGAAAACCTCAACCACCCCAAAGGCCATTCCAACCACCCCTCCAAAAACCGAGCCTAGCCTAGAAGATATGATGAAGAAAATGGCTGCCAATAATATCAAATTCCAACAGGACACCCAAGAATCCATACAAGACCTAAATACCCAACTAGGCCAACTTGCCAACTCGGTGGGGGAAATCCAATGTCATGGGTCGGGTAAACTACCATCTCACCCAGTAATAAACCCTAGGGATAAATGAAATGTTAGTTCCATCACCTTTTGGAGTGGGACAAAACTCAAAATCCAAATGAACCCTCCATTAGAGTCCTCACATCCAATGGAAACCACCATCCTAACTACTGAAAATGGTCCAAGAGAAGAAAACCCTTTTGCTGAGAGAAGCCCTTCTAAAGGAAAGACTCTGGCTGTTGATGAGTCACCTATCCCAACCATTCCACTTCCATTTCCTCAAAGGGATGTCCATCCTAGGAAACAAAATGAAAACGATCTTGATAATGAAATCATGGAAACTTTCAAGAAAGTACAGGTTAACTTTCCTTTGATTGATGCTGTGAAGCAAATTCCAAGATATGCCAAGTTTCTTAAGGAGATGTGTACACACTGAAGGAGGCTTTGTGGTGATGAGAAGGTGAGCCTGGGGAGGAATGTTTCAGCATTGATAGAGTCATCACTTCCTACCAAGTGCAATGATCCTGGGGCATTCTCGATTCCATGAACCATAGGGGAGTATTCATGTTCCAACGCTATGCTTGATTTGGGTGCTTCTATTAATGTGATGCCTCACTCTATTTACTCTTCATTCTAGGTCGGTGAACTGAATCCCACTAGTGTTGTCGTTTAGCTAGCAAATCGGAGTACAACACACCCCTCTGGTGTGCTAGAGGATGTTCTTGTGAGGGTGAAAAATTTAATTTTTCCTGCTGATTTTTGTGTGCTTAAAATGGAAGATGATAGGATGAATGGACATGCCCCAATTATATTGGGGAGACCTTTCTTGAAAACCTCCAAAAACATAATTAATGTCCATAATGGTACATTATCTATGGAGTTTGGTGGTAATACTGTCCACTTCAATATCTTTGATTCCATGAAGCACCCCTCAGAAGAACACTCCTCTCTCTCTATCAATTCAATTGATGTTCTCCCTTCCCCTGAAACAACTTATATTCATTCACCTGATCCTCTTTCTGAGTTTTCCTCATTGATTGAAATGTTTGGTAATGAATCATGCATTGATTGTTGTAGAGGTCTAGAGAAATGTCATGTATGTTTGTTTATTGATGATTTCTTGAACACAGAGGATCACATGACCATTGATGATACTTCTAATCTTGAAAAATCTCATTCCTCATCTGAGAATATTACCATTGAGCAGTTAGATGAGATCAGTGACTTCTCACTTTCACACACACTTCCATCAATCCAAAATCCCCCAGAATTGGAACTGAACCAACTCCCTCAAGATTTAAAATACTCATATCTTGAGAATGGAAACAAGTTTCCCATCATCATTTCTAGTTCACTCCCTCCGGAGCATGAATTGCGACTTCTTGATCTTTTGAGAAAGTATAAACAAGCTTGGGGATGGACACTTTCTGACATTATTATCATTAGCCCATAAATTTTTACAAATCATATTTTATTAAATGATGTGGCTAAACCAGTGAGGTAGTCACAACATCGACTGAACCCAAACATACTTGATGTTGTTAAAAAAGAAGTAACAAAATTGTTGGCTGCTGGAACCATTTACCCTATCTCTGACAGCCAATGGGTCACTCCCGTTCAAGTAGTTCCTAAAAAAACTGGCCTTACTGTAGTTAAAAATGAAAACAATGAATTGGTTCCAACCCGTGTGTAGAATAGTTGGTGTGATTGTATAGACTATCGCCGACTAAACCAACACACTAGGAAGGACCATTTCCTATTTCCATTCATTGACCAGATGCTAGAGAGGATATCAGGGAAGTCCCATTACTGTTTCCTTGATGGGTATTCTGGATACTTTCAGATCTATATTGCCCCTGAGGATCAGGAAAAGACAACCTTTACTTGCCCCTTTGGTATATTTGCTTATAGAAGGATTCCATTTGGTCTGTGCAATGCTCCAGGTACTTTCCAACGATGTATGGTTAGTATTTTTTCTGATTAACTGGAGAATTGCATGGATGTTTTCATGGATGATTTTACTGTTTATGGACCCTCTTTCGATGAATGTTTGAGTAGTCTTGCTTCTGTCCTACGTCACTGTATTGAGAAGAATCTCGTATTAAATTATGAGAAATGCCATTTCATGGTGCGACAAGGCATAGTTTTGGGACATGTCATTTCTGGGGAAGGTATCCAAGTGGAAAAATCAAAATTAGATATCATTTCCTCCCTACCATTCTCTAAAAATGTTCAGTATGTGAGGTCTTTCCAGGGTCATGTTGGATTTTATCGTCATTTCATTCATGAATTTAGTAAAATTGCACTCCCCCTCTCTCGATTACTCCAAAAAGAAAAAGAATTTGATTTTGATAAAAACTGTGAGGAAGCTTTCAATAAGTTAAAATGGACTCTCTCGTCACCCCAGGTAATCCAACCAACTCGGTCGGATTTACCATTTGAGCTCATGTGTGATGCCTCTAACTATGCATTTGGGGCAGTCTTATCACAAAGGGTCGACCGAGCTCCACATGTCATAGCTTATGTCTCACGTACTCTGGACCCTGACCGAGGAAACTACAGAACAACTAAAAAAGAATTTCTTGCCATTGTGTTTGCCTTGGATAAATTCAGGTCATACCTTCTAGGGTCCAAAGTCATTGTGTTCTCAGACCATGCAACCCTCCGGTTTCTCCTTATGAAACCGGAAGCCAAAAAACATCTCATTCGCTGGATGCTCCCCCTTCAGGAATTTGATCTAGAAATTAGGGAAAAAAAGGAGCAGAGAATGTGGTTTCTGACCATATTAGTAGGATTCTCCCATCCACGGACATTGACTCATCCCCTGTATTCCAATAAATTAATTTTTTCCTGATGAGCAATTATACCGAGTGCAAGATGATATTCCTTTGTATGCTGAAATTGTAAATTATTTGGTAGCGTCTTGCATTCCTACTGATTTCACCAAAAACCAGGCCGAACATCTAAAACATGAGTCTTGTTTGTACATTTGGGATGACCCCTACCTCTGGCTCACAAATAGTGATCAATTTATTAGGCGTTGTGTTCCCGATAGTGAGTTTAAGTATGTCCTTATTTTCTGCCACACACTTGCTTGTGGGGCCACTTTGGTCCCCAACGGACTGCTCACAAGGTCATATATTCTGGTATCTTTTGGCCCACATTGTTTCGGGATGCCCACGAATATTGTAAATCTTGTCCTCGTTGTCAAAGAATAGGTAATGTCTCTAAAATAAATGAGATTCCCCAAAAACCCTTACTCTTCCATGACATTTTTGATGTTTGGGGAATTGACTTTATGGGACCATTCCCCAATTCATTTGGGAACATTTACATTCTTTTGGCAGTGGATTATGTTTCAAAGTGGGTAGAGGCATGAGCCACGAGGACAGATGATTCCAAGACAGTTGTGGAATTTTTGAGAACCCAAATATTCTGTAGGTTTGGATTACCTAGGTTTATCATCAGTGATCAGGGTTCTCATTTATGCAATAGCACAATGCAATCTCTTTTGCGTAGGTACGGGGTTGGGCATCGAGTGTCTACTGCTTATCACCCACAAACAAATGGTCAAGCTAAAGTATCAAATAGAGAGGTAAAACAGATTCTTGAGAAAACGGTTCAGCCATACAGAAAATACTAGAGTCTTAGACTCGATGATTCGTTATGGGCTTACCGTATTGCATTCAAAAAATCCAATTGGCATGTCACCATATCGGCTAGTTTTTGGGAAGATTTGTCCCCTCCCTGTGGAGGTAGAGCGGTGGGCCTACTGGGCTATTAAACAATGAAATTCTAGTCTTCCTGGTGCATGTATTCAAAGGAAGATGCAAATTCAGGAGTTGGAGGAAATGAGAAGAGATTCATATGAGAACTCCCGAATTTATAAGGAGTGAACCAAGGACGCCCACGACCGTCTCATCCTTCGCCGTCAATTCCACATCGGGCCGAAGGTCCTCCTCTACAATGCAAGGATGATGTTGCACCCTGGTAAGATTCATTCTCGTTGGTTTGGACCTTACATTGTTACTAATGTCTCTCCATTTGGTGTTGTCCAGGTTCAAAATGAAGACACAAAGTAAACCGTCACTGTCAATGGGCAGCGGCTAAAACACTTCCATGAAGCCATTCTGGAGTCCCCAATTGAGGAACTCCATGTTCAGGAAGCGGTCTATGAATAACACTCACCAGGTTTAATCCTTCCTTCCCACAGTCTCTTTTATTACAGTGAGGACACTGCATTCTCTAGGTGTGGGGGGGTGGATACATTCCTGGGTTAGTTAAGATTTTTCATCATTTTCTCCTTTTGTTTTCTCTTTTTGGCCTTCTTTATGGTATTTTCATTTTTCCCCATCAACAATTTCAAAGTTCCATGATTTGAAGACCATAAAGTGGGGAAAGTAAAAATACCATAACGAAGGCTAAAAAGAATATTTGTATGAATTTAACATCAGGGAGTGATTTTTAGTGAATTGGTTTTCTGTCAATGATATAAATGGTCGTATCTATGTGAAACCTTTGAGATGATTGATTCCCATTGTGTGAGTAGTTTTTGGGAAAACTATGTCACTAATATCTCCAAAAAAAATTTCACCAAACCACAAAGTGTGATTATTTCTTACTTAATATAAGGTAAATATATGTTGGGTTAATATTTTTTCAGCTTTAAATTATATTTCCATACGTTCATTCCTTATCCGATCTGTTTCATTACTGTACCAGATTGACCTATGCGTGTGCACCTAATGTCCGAGTATTGTACGCCATCAAAAGAATTGTTGTGTGTTGGGCAGGTCAAAAACCACTCCTTCTCAACCTTTGATCTTGTTATAACTATTGCAATTAGTGTTGTGAGGAGATCAAACATGGGTTGAGAGATGAGTTTGAGATTTGTTTCAATTGCAACTTCAAAAAATAATAATAATAATAAATGAGGGGAGTGATGAAATGTGCAACATATGGGGATATCTAGGTCGGGAGATTATGGTTTGACTTCTGGGAATGCTTAAATGAGTGGGTCTTGAAATATGATTTCAAAGGATGTAGGACAGGTTCGTTGACAAAATCATTTAAGCTGAAAAATGTTAAAATATCCTATATTTATTGGATAGCAAGTGGAAAGAATAGCATGGAATGGTTTTCACACACACACATGGAGATTTAGTGTCATGATTTAATTCTGAATTCATTTATCAATTGGGTATCATGAACCTATTTGAATTTCTCTATGATATGATTTATGAGACATCTTTTTCTATTTTCACTAGGAAGAACTCCTTGGTGTGATTCGTGCATTGATCAATTTGCCTTAAATAAAATTACCTCAAATGCTAAATCTTCAGGATGTTATAAATATATATATATATGCATCATTTTATTTGGATATGTGACGTTTCCCAGGAGTGCAAATGTTTAGGTGTGGGGGTGTGATTGTACCACGATTCAATGTTTCATTTTCACCCTTACACCGCAATGGTAAACATATTTTGTATTAAAAATAATAAAAATATTATCAAATTGTGATTGATGTTTGATTCAATAATTTTTTGTTTATCACTATTAAATAGGTCAATGAGAATTGTTTTGAAAATTACAATGTAGGTGGAGGTGATTTGGAGGGCCCTTAATGAAGTGAACGAAAAATGGGCCAAAATTGCATGGATCCATGAACAGCTGTCCTCTATTTTGAATATTACACGAAATCCGTGCATCAATATGGGCTGATATTTTGTAGGCCTTTCCAAAATTAAATATTTTATATTTCATATTAAGGAACCCAATCCTGATTCGGCTTGAATGGGTCCCATCCGAATAGATCTGTCCAAGCCACCGAATTTGGACCAAGTCAAATGTGGCGTTCTTTATTTTATCAATATCTTGAGATGCAGTTGTCCAAACGGCGCCAAACGTTGGGTGGAGACATTAAAGAGGTAAGGATACAACTTTTCTATTTTCTCCAAAGTGAGATAAGACTGTCTGAAGGCCAAAACGCGTTGTGGAAGTGGATTGATGAAATCTGGGTTCCCAAAACCACCTCCCATATTTCCTATAAAAGGGCACCTTGGGCTCCTCATTTGGAAGTTCGGCCAAGGAGTGAATTTCTGCCAATTTGGATTCCAAGAAGAGTATCCTAATCACCTTGGTGGTTCTAGAGGACCCTATCCTTATAGGGGGATCAACAATGAAGAAGGAGTTCAACCCGAGCTTCCTCCTCCTCCCGATGTCGAGCTAAAAGTTGGGTGTTCGTTGTGAGGGAGCTACACACATGTCAAGGGAGTTCCGATGCATACATTAGCTACTGCTTTGGAGTAATTTTGGTGTTTAAACATTTCATTCCATGTATCTTATTTTATTTTAGATTTGAATTCTTGATTTGATGCATGTGAGTGTTATGCTCTTAATTTCTAACCGATCAGTGTGAGGTTTTGAGTGCGTGACTTGTGTTGTTCCGATTGGACATCACAAGAAGCCTTTTCATTACCACCTTATTGAGATTTAAATATTATTTGGAAGCTCCTATTCCATGAATAAGTACTGGACCTTGACAATACGATTGTTGCGTCAAGGTTTGGTCCTTAAAGCATTGAAATAAATGCTTAGGAATTAATCAGGATTCCAATTAACTCCAACCAAAGAATTACTCTAAACCCAAGATGAATCTCTATGAACAATGAACTTGATATGTGTGTAGTGAAATCACATTGACCCTTTTATCTAATATTTTTCAAAATCCACTAGGTCACTCAATTTTTAAGCTATTTCAACTAAGTAATTATTTTAAACTGTTTTCAAAACCACCCCCTCTCTTAGTCATTTTTATTAAAAATACACACACTAAACCTACCAATGCTCCTCGAGAGACGACCTAGGGTCTTCCCTAGACTATAAATCAAACTTAAAAATATAATCAATTTGACGTGTCACAATAGCGTGATCAACTCACATGGGACGTTTATATATAACAAGAAAACATGTGAATTAAACTATAAAAAGGATTATGAAATTATCATCTCACATGGGAAACATTTAATTAACCAGATTAATTTTAAAAAACCTAAACGGGAAACAAAGGCATTCCTATAAGAATCATAGGACCAATGGATAAATAATTGCCATCCGAGGGAAATTCACCCACAGGTGGCCCTTAATAAACCAAACAACCTAAATCATTCTTTAATTAATTTAATCCATCATCTAATCAAAATTAAGCAACCATATGGGTCAATTTCCACTCAAGGATACACCCTAAACATCAGATAATGGAATTAAGACACATATAATCAACTTGAAGTTGAGAGAATGGAATAAGACCACCTACCTTGTCCTTGTGTGACTCTCCTCATACAGTGTTAACCTCTAATTCAAGATATAATGAAGTAGATATACAATACAAGGTAAAATTCCCAAGGTATGACAACTTCTTCAAGAAAAAAAATCATGAATAATGGCTCAAGAGGAATTGAGAGCTTACGTATTGGGTTCAAATGAATCTGATGGCGACCAAAATTTACTTCGAACAAACAAACAAGAGCTAAAATGAGCTCCCAACGGTGCTTCTCGTGATACCCAACGAGCCCTCAGTACAAATGATAGAAAAAATTCTACCTACCATTTTATCCAAAAAAAGAAAACTAAATGAAATTTACTACTAGGATACATTATGTGTAAGTAATAAAACTGTCCCCCTCTACAGAATCTCCTTACAAACTATGTTCAACCATACACGAGTACGTTACACATTGTTTACTATTAAGTACACGGTGTGCAACCACCATGTTTGGCCTTGTAAGGCTTAAAGCCATCATTTAACACCATTAACTCATTTTATTCTTATATTAACCAAAAATAAATGATTCATAATTCAAAATAAGAACCAAGTACCTATATAAGTGTTTATTCATAGTTCCATGAAGGCTTTATGAGGCTCATGAAAACCATTTAGGGAGCATGAAAGTATACCATGTCTATGGATGAGCTAACATAGGTGTTATAGTAGTAGAATCTACCAACACTCTCAGGGGATAGAGCAACATAGGCTGTAGAGTCATGGATGGTGGCCATTTTTCTATCATCATTCATTTAGATACACCTCCTGGGAGGAGGGTAAAGCTCATTACGCACATGCTACCTGATTCCGCCAAGAGATGGTGGGATGTTATCACTCCGGAAGGGCGTCATTGGGATATGGCATGGGGAGATTTAAAAAAAATATCTTATGATTACTACTATCTTGTTTCATTGAGGGCCAATAAATCCCCGGGGTTTATGCACTTATAGAAGGGTTCTCTGTTAGTGATGGATTACTCGGCCTATTTTGATGAGCTGAAATGATTCATACCTATTCTGATGGGTGATAACGTATCAAAGTCTTGTCTATTTTGGGGATGGTCTCATATGTGACATCTGATCGCTAGTGAACATCTTTTGGTAAACTACCATTGTTCTATAGTGAATCAGGTGTTGATCAAATAGTGTAACCTAAGGGATTTTGGAGGTAGGAGACATAACGGTTCAACACCTAGATCAGTTAATGTCATGACTGGTAGTATTATTAGAAGTCTGGTGCTTCATAGCAATGATAATATGAGTCAGAATGTATCTTCATGTATCCATGTGAGGTGCTACCAGTGTGGTGGGTTGGGGAATATGAGGCCATAATGTCTGCATGACATAGTTGAATGTTGATCATGTAGTAAGGTTGGACATCTTCCACATTTCTACAGGATGTTCTTTCTAGAATCTAGTGAAAGAGGGTCTGCACTTTGTCCACATTCAGGAGTGGGGTTTGAATCTTCTCACCAGTCAAAGAACTTGAATTCATCAGGCCATTCAGGCTAAGGTGGTGGTTTTGGTTGTGGAAGACTGACCCTAGGTTCTCAGAGATAATAGGGTGAATCGGATCTGGTTATCTAGGGAATGTCTTAGGGTCGGGGTATATTCCAGACCTATGCTGCACAACAGACCCATCAGAAGAAGGATCCTAGACCTTCTACTATCATAGGTACTATTCTAGTAGCCTCTATTTTTTCTTCGACACTTTTTGATATAGGTGCTTAATATAGTTTCAAATCTTTTCCCCTTGTGAAGATACTTGGGACCTATGTTTTTTTACATATGAAGATGTAATGATGAAAGAAAATTTGTTAAGGATTATAATAGTAGGTGTGAATATGGGTAAATTAGTTCCCCATTGAGCTCGGTGGGTGTCACTTTGTATGGGACCTCTATGTCTTAGAGATGACTGGGTTTGATGTTGTTCTTGGGATGGATTGGTTAGTTTCTTTTGAGGAAATTTCTGATTTCTATCACCACATGGTGAGTTTTAAATGACCAGAGGGTACATCATTTCAACACATGGGTAAATGGGTTGTATAGGTGAGCCAAGATGTATTCGAGCATCGTGGGTTGGGCGAAATGATAGTCCAGATTGCAAGTATATATCTGGATGACTAGGGGACTTGTCATATGTATTACCCTATAGTGGTTGATCATTTTATGTATGTTTTCCCTTATAAATTCTCAGGTTTATCTCTGTGGAAAGCGGAAGAATTATCTATCTATGGAGTTCTAGGAGTGGAACCAGCATCCATTCCTCCCTATAGGATGGCTATGATGGAGTTTAAATAGTTCAAGAGGTAGTTATAAGATTTGGAGGCTAAGGGTTTCATTAAACCTAGTAATTATCCATGGCATTCATTGGTCCTTTTTGCTAAAAGGTTGATGGTACCCTCTATATTTGCATGGATTATGGGAAACCATACCATTTGATGGTTATAAACTAATATCCTCCATTATTAATTGATTATCTCTTTAGACAACTCTAGGGAGATTGGTTTTTTATATTATTTATTTCAGATCTAGTAATCATCATGTCTATGTTAGATAATCATACATACCTCTCACATCATTTTAGAGGAGTTATGGTCTAAATGAGTATCTTGTTATGTTATTTGGTCTCACAAACATACTAGAGTGTTTTTATGGAATTGATAAACTATGTTTCATATCCTTATCTTGACTCATTTGTCATGGTTTTTGTGGATAATATCTTGATGCATTCTCATAATAATCATAAACATTCAAAACATCTTGAGATCATATTGAGTACACTAATAGAGAATCAATTACATGATAAGCTCAAAAAGTTCCACTTTTGGATGGATCCGATTCACTTTCTGGGTAAAATTATCTTAGAGATAGGAGTATTAGTGGACCCGTAGAAGGTGAGCGTAGTTGATTCCTAGGAGCATCCAAAGAACATATTTTAGGTTTAGAGATTCTTAGGGATGGCTGGTTACTAAAGAAATTTCATATAGGACTTATCACGTTTAGGAGCGCCGTTGATGGGCCTGACTAAAATGAGTGGAAGGTATGTATGGATAGATTCATGCAAGATGTCCTTTTAGGAGATAAAAGGGAGATTGAATTCAGCACTGACATTGATTTTTTCAGAGCTAGAAAGGAGTTACAAAATGTATTATGATGCATCAGGTATCAGGCTAGGAGTAGTTCATATGTAGGGGAATAAGTCCTTTTGTATGGGTATCAGTAGTTGAGTCCACATGAAAGGAATTACCTAGAAAAAAATCTCGAGTTGGATGTGGTTGTTCATTCATTGCACTATTAGAGAGATTACTTACTAGGATAGAATTTTTTATGTTTACACAGACCACAAAATCCTTAGGAATATATTTAGGTAGTGTGATCTGAATATGAGGTAGAGAAGGTGGGTGGAGTACCATCAATCTTCTAAATTTGAGCTATCCTATATTCCTAGTAAAATCAATATAGTGGATGATGCTTTGAGAAGGTGGAATCAGAAAAAAAAATCCATCTTACCAATTGTGAGGGGCAGCTTATAGTGTTATTCTCTGAGATGCATTTGGAGGTGCACGACAGTCAGGGGAAGATGTGTCTCTCATATTTAGATGTTACCTCAACCATAATAGATAGAGTAGTTAATGTAGGTTTCTTAGAACCATATATTTTTTAATTTGATTACATGAGTATATAATGTATTTAATCTTTGAACATATTATTACATATTGTACAATATTATTCATGAATAATATGTAATAATGTTATAGAGTATTTTTGACATTAATAAGGTTATAACAGTTCTCCGCTAGGATGCGAACATTTAAGTGCTATAAAAATATTCTAAAACATATTTATGAGATTGGATGACATACTATGATGGGACACATAGTATACATATGATCAGGTGAGAGTACTCGTAATAATATGAGGCTTTTTCTTACGAATTCTACACTTGGTAATCACCAATAAGGGAGATTATGAAAAGAGACTCTTCGGTAGAAATTCTGCATGTTTTGGTGTCATCAGATATTCCTATTTGATCACATGTGTAATGGTCCTTAGACTTTAATAATATTATTAATATGTGCCACGACTTTCACACATTTATTTACAAATGAAAACTGTCATGCCATATCGTGGTGGGATGTAGGGTAGGTTTGGTGCATCACGAATGACATGTTGTTAATGGATAAGTCATGGAAGGATTTCTCCCCTCTATTTATGGATGTGGATATCTCTCATGTTTATTTTAATAGAATGATCTCCTAAAATTACATATCCATGGTGTAACAAAGATTTTGTTTTAGGTAGTCAAAGAATGATGTATTAAGAATATAGGTTGATGACACTATCAAGAAACCCGCTTAATTAGATATTGTGAAAAATGTATTATATTAAATAGTGATCATTTGTATATGGATATTGTCATTGCAACATTATGTGTTTTCTCTTAGGTACCATGACCCGTTACTAGAAACTAATCATGGACTTTAGGAAATCTAGCCTAATTCAAACGAGAATGAATCCTAGAGGGACACAGACTATGTGTTTCTGGCTATCTTGTTTAAATTGTATTTGAATTTAATTAATGTAATACATATTATTCTAAAGACCAAGGAATAATTTTAATCATGTTAAATTGATCACCTAAATTAGAAAAATATTTATTCATTAGATTGGGAATAAACAATATTTATTTATTTTATTAAACATTTCATAAATATTTATTTACCAGTTTTTAAACAAAAATATTTATCTAAGAAAATAAAATATTTTATTTGGATGTTCAATAAATGGAAGAGGAGTTCGAATGGACCATGACCATGTTTGTTGATACAATAATTATTTACATGTTGTTAAATAATGTTTATTATATTGAAATAAAAAATAATAATAATATCGTTATCTTTATGTGGCATAGTATTTCATTTGTGGTACTCTTTTGTGCAAGTTGGTGCACACCAAATAATGGGGTTGTTATTGTTATTGTGTTTTATGGGGTTTCTCTAATAGTTATAATTGAATTTAATTGTTGTTTTACATTTAAATATTGTAACCAAAACCCTGGGTCGATTAATATGAAGGTACGTCTATTGTGTCAAACCCTAGTGAATGAAGAATTTTTGAGCAAAATACATTCTCTCTTGACTCCTCTTATCTCTCACTCTCAAGAAGGAGAGAGGTCCTTTAAGACCGAAAAATGATTGATCAAGAATGTTTGACACAAGACATTTACATCACCGTGCTACCACCCAGAGATAGAGTGACGGTTGTGAGAGAACATTGGAGCACATGTGGATCACCAATAGAGGGATACTTTGGATCCTCGCAAGTGCAATAATGGAAAACTGAAAGGGTCATTCTAGATGATAAATGATCATCATTGAAGGAATTACTAAAGACCCAGGTATTTAATTTCCTAAAAAATTAATAAATTAATTATAAACATGATGTACAATATCCTTTTTCCTAGATCCTTATTTTTTCATCTCTTTATCTAAACCGTTGATTTTAATCTGTGGATACTAGAATTCTTCGCCATATTGATCCCATATTGCTCATCAATTACAGAAAAATAAAATTTGGGCCCTCACAAACACCACACTTCTGCTAAATCCATATCCTACAAGGGGCATCAGAGTGGTCTCATATTTGTTTATAATTATATAAATAATTAATTTATGAATTATTCTTTAATAATTTAGTTTTTCAATTCTTGTTTAATCATTATTGTAATCTGAATTTCGAGATAAATTCTTCCTTATTTTGATTCCCATAGATCTATCAAAAAAGAATAATTTTTTGATTAAAATTTAATTGAGGATCCCATCAGTAGGAGCCAACGATTCTATCCAGGTAACACGATAGTACACGCCATGTAATCAGAGTTACACACCCTGTAATATTCCATACAAAACATGTAATCTGGATTACACACCGTGTAGTTGTGTTTTGTGAATCATGAGTAATTTGGAAATTACTCAATCCATGTGCATTAATGACACATGGTGTAGTAAATTCATACACCGCATGTTGACTATGATAGACTGGCACACAGTCAGCTAGATTACACGTTGTGTGGCCCATGCGACATGGTCTGTAGTCCCTCTAGATCAAGCGCCAAACCGTGAACCCATACATGACTAACCTGACCAGAAACCGTGCAAGCCAAAGATAACACAACATGTGGCCCACTGGACACGTCATATGCTCTGATATGTCTAAATTATTCTTCGCACGCTGAGTCCCTAGGCATTTACTTTGGATAATATGATAAAGTAAGTACATGCCGTGTAGTCAGAACTACAGGCTTTGTATTTTTCAAAATTATATAGAATTACAACTTTAAATTTTGGGTATTGTTAAAAATTACATATCATGTAGACTTGAGTGGGTGTTCACCATGTTACATGCATGGTTATGGATAAGAATCTCATGTAAATTCAGAAAACAATTAAGTTAAAAGGATTGATTAATCAATGAAAATAATTAATCAATTTGAGCGTGATTTTTCTTAATAATAATGATTAAATAATTAAATGCTAGTTTTATTAAATGAATAATTAAATGTATGTATGTGGATGATCATGTTCTATACCATACATTTGTATGTGATTTGTTCCCTTTTATTTTATTTTTTATTAAATTATTACCCATATATCCCTATTAACATGTAGGCCATGTCTGCCCATGGTTTCTTCAATGTAATCCCCATTTTCCCTCTCAAATTCATGTGAGATAAAAAGCATAATTAATGCATTGATCTCCCAATCATGTGTAGGTAGTTTAAGTAAGGTCTCGAGGGAAAACCAATCCAATGAGATAAAAAGGTGGACAAGTGTAAATTTATAGATAAGAACCATAAATGGTTCAAAGTGTTTCTCCCCTAGGTCAATGGTTAGTTTATCAACCACTAGATAAACTAACCATTAGAAAATACCATGATCATTCCCTTTACTTTAATTTATTTCTATCAGTTCAATGGTTTTTCATTATGGATGTATTTTTCCTAGTAAATAATTAATTAATTTACAATCATGCATGATGGAACTAAAATAAACAAATATTATGCAAAAATATTATCAAGATATAGTTAATCACTTTTGTGAGTTCCAATTAATATTAACAATAATTTGATAAATATATTAAGGAAATTTATTAGTAAGAGATTTAAATCCCTCAATGAAATATTAAATCAGACTGAGCCTATTGTTTCTTGATTAAGGGAGTGACTCAATAAAAATATGTGTTTGAACAACCATTTTTGGGAATCTTACTTTTACATAGGATGATCTTATGAAAGTTTGAAGTTGATATGACCATTTTACATCAAGAGGAGTACCCATTCTCCGACATCATATAAATTTGGTGGCAAGTGTTGAGGAAATCTAAGTCAGGATTTCAATATTGGGGAGTCAACTCAACATACGAAGGAGATGAAATCCCACATTCAGCAAAAACCTACCTTCCTAAATACCTTCAAATAGATTGTCCAACCCTTGTTGGGGTTATTAAAAGTGGAATATCGATCCTTTTCACTAGAATGACCTAGAAACTAGACATTATGAGTTCAATGGTGAGGTCCATTAGGACATGATAAAATTGTGGGAGACTTAATAAATTTAATTTATTATTTCCCATAAAATGAAATCAAGAAAGTACTAATTATCTAATATTTTAATTGAAGAATAAAAATGACAATCTTGTCAACCACACTATCTTTATGATAAATACTACACAAAGAAAACACCCTCACTGTTATTATCTTCAAGGAATTGGTTAGATTCCATTAGGTCATTCTACCCCATGAATGGAAATATAAAGTGTTTGAGTCCTCATTAGCTGATATGCCTTCCCAAGAGGTGAGTGATAAATATTTCGTAGTCAATGAGGAACATATGAATGATGTGATTGACATTCAATGTTTGATTTTATCACAAATTTCTAGTAAACTCATGAAGTCTCATGAAAACATGGATTCCTATAGCATGTTTGAGCACCTATGTGGTATTTACTAGGAGAGAGAGACATGAAGGTTTTGATATCTTCAAGGAACTCTTTTAGATTAATCATGTAGAGGGTTCCCCTGCTAGGCCTTGTGTAGCCAATCTCATGCACCTATAGGTTCTAGTGTTTATACTCCTTGAAGAAATATGTACCAGTCTCATTCTTGAATAACTCCCTCAGAGATTCTCTAGTTTTTTTTATTAATTTGAATTTGAAAAATATTCATAACTATCTTCCAGATCATTTTATCCTCCATCACCAAGTGGAAAAAGACATGAAGCATGAAAATACTTCTCTCCTTATGGCGAATAAGAGGAAAGGGAAGTTGAAGATATTTAATCACAAATATTATTCATGCCATTTCATGAAATGAAAGATCATTGGGAAGGGAAGGGAATAAGAAGCTGTTTGTTTCATATGTGGAAAGAAGGGACACTATAGGAAAAACTAACCAATCTAATGATGTATAGGGTAGCTTCAAGTACATTTTTTATCGAGATCAGTCTATGTGTTTCTACAATTTTAGTATTAGAAAAAACTTGTGTTTCTCAAATATATATTCAAAAAATGGAACCATTTAGATTCATGAAAATTGATAGTGGTGAGTTAGATCTATGATAATCCAACAAAGCTATACTTTCTGATCTAGTTGTCTTGGACTACCACCTCACATTTCAAACTAGGATGATCTTGGTGTTTAATGGTTATTATTATTCTACTTATGTAACCAAAACATTATTTATGTATCTAGACTAGATATAAATGGATTTTTTTCATGATCAAAAAATAATATTTATTCATTTATAAAGGTAACATTTTTTTGGATAAGGAACATTTATATAACAATCTTTACATGTTGGATTACACAAACCAAGTAATTCAAATAGATAATGAAGCTACTTCACAAGACTCATACCTCCCCCAACATTGGAATCACCATATAGTTCATGTTAATGATAAACAAATGACAATGTTACATCAAGATAGATATTTAGATTCTTTAGAAATAAATCAACTTGGTGTATATCATGCATGGTTACAAGGAAAAATGACTAATGATCCATTTAGTATGAAATGTGAACGGGCCAAAGAGCTTCTGGAATTGGTTTATACCGATGCGTGTGGACCATTTTGAGTTAAAAAATGTAGTGGGTACTCATAATTCATAACTTTTACTGATGATTTTAGTCATTAAAGATATATCAAATTTATGAGGTTTAAGTCATATTCTTTTGATAGGTTCAATAAATTCAAGAATAATGTTGAGAACGAGCTTGATAAGAAGATTAAGAATCTCCACTCAGAATGAGGTAGAGAATATCTTAATCAAGACATCATTGATTACTTACTGGATTTTTGGATCCTATATCAACTCACTCCTCCTTAAAAAGCTCAATGGAAGAGTGTAAGGGAAATAAGGAACCACACCTTGTTGGACATGGTGAGATCAATGATGAGTCATGGAGTGATCCATTATCCTTTTGGGGATATGAATTACAAACAATCATAGACATACCAAACAAAGTACCAACTAAGTCAATAAAATGGTATTCCGTGTGATCTTTAATGTGGAAGAAAATACATTTTATTGAATTTACAAGTGTGGGGAAGCAAAGCATTTATTAAGTTCTCTTCAGGTAACAAACATTCACCCCAAGGCCAAAGTGTACCTTTATATGATACACAAAGGAAACAAGAGGATATTACCTAAACGACCCATCAGAATAAATGTTTATAGAGGAAAGACATGCCATATTCCATGAGAGGGAGCAAGTCTCCAAAAGGGATAGTCAGAGAAGGACAGGATTTGATGAAGTTGGGGATCAATGTTCAAAAGAGTTGGTACAAGAGTAGATTCCACAAAGCCCCATTGAAGAAAGTACTATTCAAGAGACACAAGTACTATATAGGAGTAAAAGTGAGATTAGAGAAATGTAATAGTTCTATTTTCTAGTTACCAAGGATAATTACTCATTATTAGTTGATAATAACGATCCTCTAAACTACTAGGATGTATTAAGTGGAACAGACGTTGCTAAGTGGAAAGAATCCATGAATTCTGAAAGGGATTCCATGAACCAAAACCAAGTCTGGATTTTGGTAGATCCACCAGAAGATGTAAAGACTGTTGGTTTCAAATGTGTATTAATGAAGAAACAGGAAATTGAAGGATAATTTAGTACTTATAATCCACGAATGGTTGCAAAAGGGTTTAAACAACATCAAGGCATTTAGTAAGATGAATCTTTTTCACCAGTTGAAATGATGGAATCCATATAAATTTAACTATCCGTTTTTGCTTACCATAAATTTGAGATTAGGAAAATGGGTGTCACAACATCCTTCCTTAATGGGAACCTTCAAGAAGAAGTCTATATGACACAACATCAAGGGTTTGAGATTCCAAAGGATTCCAACAAGATATGAAAGTTGAAAAAAACCATATATGGATTAGAGAAAGCATCCAGGTCATGAAACATGCATTTTTTAGGAATCCATAATTGAATTTGGTTGTATAAATAACAAATTGGTGACTTGTGTCTAAAACAGTTTAGTGTGAGTGTAGATGTTTTCCAAATAGTTTATATTGATGACATATTACTTATTGTAAACACTATACCAGTCTTATAGTCTATTAATGCATGGTTGAATAAATTCTTCTCCATAAAGGACTTGGGAAATGAATTATATATTCTTGGGATCAAGATCCATCATGATAGATCCAATATATTAATTGGCCTAAGTCAAAGTACATACATTGACAAGATATTGAAGAGATTCAGAATGAAAAAAAATCTACGAGTGGATTATTTGCAGCATCACATGCAATTCATATTTCCGTGAAAATGTGTCGTCAGATGCATGAGAAATGAAAGTGAATGGAAAGGATTATATATTAATGAACAATTGGATCAGTAATGTATTATATTCTATGTACATGGCTAGATGTCACCTTCGCATTGAGTTCAGTAGTAAGATATCACGAGGATCCAGGTGACCACCATTAGATGGCAGTCAAGACTATCCTTAAGAACCTAAGACATTATAAGGAAATGTTCCTAGTTTATGAAGGAGGTGAAAAACTAGTCATCAAAGGATATTGTGATTCTAGATTCCAGAATGATCAAGATGACATAAAGTCACAAATAGGATACATCTTCATATTGAATGGAGATGCTGTGAGTTAGCAGACATCAAAGTAATGTGTGGTCACATATTATATTATAGAGTCTGAGTAAATCGCATCTTCTAAGGCTAATAAAGATGCAATTTGGATTCATAGATTCATATAATATTTGGATGTGGTTCCTAGAAATAAATATCCTATCACACTATATTTTGATAATATTGTAGCGGTGGCTCTCGCAATAGAGCCAAGGTCACATCACAATACAAAGAACATACTTCAAAAGTATCATATATTGAGGGATTTGTTAAATATATGAAGTTTAAGTGAGAAGTATTTACATAGATGAAAACATGGAAGACCCCTTGACTAAAGCCTTTACTCAACAGTAACATGATAATCATGTGATTTCTAGTGGACTGAATGTCATAGGCAGTTGGATCTAGTTCAAGTAAGTGTTTTTTTGAGTTGGTGTCCTAGAACCAACTATTTGTGCTATTATTACATTATAATTTAATTTATTTAAATATTAACCATCATATTACATATTTTTCATTGTTCTGCATTAAAATAATATAATAATATCTTAGAGTTTTTGTCATATTAATAAGATCATAGTAGTTCCCCACAATTATGATAACCTTGAACTGCTATGAAAATAATTTTAAATATAGTTCTACAGTTGGTGAAATACTTTTATGGGACACATTGTATAAATAACTTTGGGTGTGAGTACATGTATGTAGATGATACTTCTTATCATGAAGTTTTTAATTAGTAATCTACAAGATGAGAGATTATGAGGACATACATAACAGTAAAAATTCTTCTTTTTTGGTGTCATCAGATATTTCTATATTCGAGCATGTGTAATGGTCCTTAAACTTTTGTATTACCATTAATATGTGTCACAAATCATGAAATTTGATTTAGTGATAAAAACTGTCATTCCATATGTAGGCAGGAAGTAGGGTACATTCAGTGTGTCATGAAAGACATGTTATAAATGGATAAGTCGAAGAATGATTTTCCCTTCTATTTATTGAAGTTGATATCTTAGGCCATTGAATGAAATAGAACCATCTCCCTAAATTTCATGGACATAGAGAAACATTGAGTTTGTTTTAGGTAGTCAATGAATTAAGTATCAAGCATATAGGTTGATGAAACTATCATGAAACCCACTTGATTAAATATTGTGAGAAAGAGATTATATTACATTGTGATCATTAATATATGGATGTTGTCGTTGTAACTTTAATTTCTTTCTATTGGGTGCCTTGACCCATTTCTATATAGGAATATTGGATTTTTTGACTTTCCACTTAATGAAAATGAAAAATAATCTTAGAGGGTCATATATGAATTGTTTCTGGTGGTATTGATTAAATTCTATTTGAATTTAATTATTGGAATAAATAGTATTCCCAAGATTGAGGAATAATTTTATCCATTTTAAAATGATCTCATAAATTAGATAAATATTTATTAATCAGTATTTGAATAAAAAATATTTATTTATTTTATTTAACATTTAATTAATATTTATTTACTAGTTTGTAAATATAAATATTTATTTTCGATAATAAAATATTTTAATTTTTGTTCAATAAATGGAAGAGGAGTTCGAACGGACCAACACCATGTCCATTGATAATATAATTATTTGAATTTCTGAAAATAATGTTTATCCATTTTTTAAAAGAAAAAATAATAACACTATTATCATTATGTGGAACAAGATTTTATTTATGGTTCAATTTTTTCAGAAGTTGGAAAACCACAAATAATGGTGTTGTTATTGTTATTTTTGTGGCATGTGTTTTCTCTAATAGTTATAATTTCATTTAATTTTTGTTTCTAAATTAAATATTGTAACTAAAAACCCCTGATGATTAATAGGTAGGTACATCTATTGTGCCAAACCCTAGTGAATTGATAATTTTTGGGCCAAAGATTTTATCACTCAACTCCTATCATCTCTCCCTCTCTATAATGAGAGTGGTTCTTCAAGTCCAAAGAATTAGCAATCAATAATGATATATACAAGACATTCACTTCACCAATCTAGCACCTAGAGAATGAGTTGTGTTGATCGGAGACCATTAGAGCACACATAGATCACCACTAGAGAGATTCTACTTTGGGTCCTCGCATGTTCAATGAAGGAAATCTAGAAGGATCTTTATATATGATCAACAATAATCAATGAATAAAGTACTAAAGAACAAGTTATTTTATTTCATTAGAATGTAATAAATTAATTATAAAAATTATGGTAAAGATCATCTTTCACAGATCTAGAGTTTTTCTTATATTTGTCTGAATCATTGATTTCAATCCATGGATACTGTCATATATCATTGTATATATCCCAAATTAGTCATCGAATATGGGAAAACAATGTTGGTCCATCACAAATGCCACACTTCCACTGTGTCCGGATCCTATAAGAGTAAGGATGAGATAAGAATCAGATTTTGAAGGCCTAGTTCTACTGGAGATTGAAGAATTTGAGGACCCTTGTCCTAGATAGACCGTCGGAAAGGATGAGATCATGTGAGTATATGGTCACATGTGAGTATCTTCAGACATGCACAATGAGCTAACATTGTATTTTCATGGTTCATTGTGGGTAGTAAATCTTGGTATCACCAAGATGTATCACAATTTAAATCATCTGTATTGGGGGAGTAGTATGAAAAGAGATGTATTTGGATATTTGATGAGATGTTACACTTGTCAGTAGGTGGAGGTGGAACACTAGTGACTAGATAGACATTTATAGAAGCTACCCATTCTTAAGTAGAAGTGGAATGATGTCACTATGGATTTCATGATGAGTTTGGGAAGGTCATATCAAGGTAATGATTCCATTTGGGTTGTTGCTAATATGCTCATGAAGTTTCACATTTCTTATTGATCAAGGAAACCTTTAGTGTTGATGATATTTGGATGTTGTACATCATGGAGATTGTACGTTACCACGAGGTCCCAAATTTTATCATTTTAGAGTGGGATGCCAAGTTTAAAGCTCATTTTTGGATAGTGATACAAAGGGTTTTGAATAAATAGCTGCTTTTGAGAATGGAATACCTCCCTCAGATAGATTTTTAGTCTATGTTCACAAATCTAGTGCTTGAGGATAGGCTTTGAGCATGTGTCCTAGATTTTGGGTGTTCTTGGGAGATGCACACATCCTCGGTGGATTTCAACTATAATAACTGGTTTCAGGATACTATTCAAATGAATTCATAGGAGGATTTATATTATAGCCATGTGGATCACCCATGTGTTGGCTGGAGGTAGGAGAGGAAGCTGTGCTGGGACCTTGTATTGTCCAGGAGGCCACTGAGCAGGTTATGTTGATTCAGAAGCAGATGTGTACTATATTATTAAAAATCATATGACGATCACCATAGATAACCTCTGGAGTTTGAGGTTTGGGATTTGGTTTTTCTATGTGTTTCACCAAGGTTGTGACAAAAGAGAATCATGAGTGAAGGTAAGCTTTCACCGAGATATGTTGATCCATTTGAGATTCTAGAGAGGGTTGTGCTGGTTTTTTATTAGTTTTATTTACCTCAGAGGCACCAGGCTATGCACGATGTCATTGAAGTTTCTCAATTACAACATTACTATTCAGACCCATCTCATTATTTTCATCACTAGGAAGTTGAGCTTTAGGAGGATTTTTCCTTTGAAGATCATCTGGTCCGTATTGTGGATCATAGCATCGAATTTCTTTGAGGATGGTCTCTTTCGTTAATATGGGTGCTATGAAACACAAAAGAGTGCAAGATGATACCTTTGAGAGGGAATCTGATGTATAATCACAGCGTTGAGAGTTGTTCTTAGATATATTTTCATCACACTAGTAAGGGAAATTTAGGGATCAAATGTTTTAAGGGGGATGTTTGTAAGAATCCAGTTCTTCTTTGAGGTGTTGATATTGTGTTTCCATCAATTCTTTGTTTAATTGATAAATATAGTCTAATTTGGATGCATGTTGAGGTCATGGGAGGATCGAGGGTGTCAATGGATCATTGGGATCATGGAACCCGAATCTTGGGTGTTTTGAGCCTATCGTACAGTTAGAGGAAACTATGCGGTAGCAGTCGCATGACCATGCTGTAGGTCTGTAGGAATTTTAGACTGAATCAGAGACTACCACATAGTTTCCACATTGTTAGTTAGACCATGTCGGGTAACTATGTGAGTTCCCTGGTGACATATAGTGATCTATATATGGTTTTTATATTGTTTGACTAACCATGTTAGTAAACCATGCGACCCCGTTATTTTTTATAAATTTTCCATTTTTCCCAAATAAATAATTTATTCTTATGATTCTTTATCCTCTATTTTTTACATTAGAGGGGAACTATGGGAAACTCTACTTGGAGCCTATTATTTCATTTTAGATCCCTTCATTTCCTGATATCTTAATCGAGTTTTTTCTATCTTCTTGTATCCGCAATGGTACTACCTCGATTCCTTTTTAGCCATATTTTAATTTTCTATTTATCAATTTTTCTATATATATTTATGATTATTTGAAATAATATCCTATTCTTAGTATGTTATTCAAATGTTTCCCAAACCAGGTTGAATCATAGCTTGATACTGTATGAGCTATCTAAAATGATTTCAAGGTAGGTGTTCTCGTGCTTTTCGTTGAATGTCAAGATTTTAATATAATCAGGAGTTCTGTGAACCCATTTTAGGCCATCTCTAAGATTTATAAATCATACATTATTTTCAA
Organism: Viscum album; assembly: GCA_963277665.1. Classification (NCBI taxonomy): domain Eukaryota; kingdom Viridiplantae; phylum Streptophyta; class Magnoliopsida; order Santalales; family Viscaceae; genus Viscum; species Viscum album. The sequence goes on along the minus strand of OY728143.1, from coordinate 1,361,207,540 downwards.
TATCATTGTTTAGGTAATTAACTAGGTTGTTCAAATCAAGTATTAGGGTTTATACCAATAATGAGGGCCATTGGATGGGTGAGTTCTCTTGGATGACATTTATAGTTGTTTTCCCAAGGATGACTATGAGTCATGCCTTTAATTCCCATTATTTGGTTATTAAAAATGAATTTATTATTAAATGGAATTGAAATGGTGTTGAATTTTAATTGAATTGGTTCAGGTAATGGAATGTTTTGACATTTCCCTTGATCCATGTGATTTTCTATGCCTGTTTAAGCATTTTTGGAATGTTTTTTCCTAATTGTGAACCTTACAATGTGAGTTAGGTTATTTTAAAGGCTTGTAATGATTTAGATTATATCATAGAATTATTATATGAATTATTCCCATGTATGTAATGTTAGACCAAGATTTAGAGGATGATCCTTGTTGAGACATCCTTAGTGGTAGGATGTATAATGGATACTTTTGGTGGTGACCCTAGCATGTCTAATGAATTGCTGTTTTGAACCAGTTAAGGATAAAAGGTAAATAACATTCGATGAATCATGGATTCTATTGGAATGAAATGTAAGATATTTTATTTATATCTTACCCTGGTCCCTTGAGTGAACCTTGGATTCTTTTGGAATGCCTTGCATATGATCAATGGGATTGTTTATAATTGTAAATCTACCAGTGAACCCTGGAAGCCATAGATTGGCTCATAGAGGCTATGAACTAAATGATGAGGGAATCATGTATCCTTATATGATGCCATGGATGAGCTCAAGAGGCATAAATATGTAATTAGTTATACTTGGGGTTCCCTATAGGACTGCAAAAGATGTTTCTAGTTAACATGGACTTACCACACCTAGAGTGATACTGGGAGAATGTGAGGTTCATCAGTATGGGCTTGTAAAGTGTTGGTATATTTTCACTCGGAGTGATACTTGAATTCGTGGTTAGGAATATCATGGAAATATTGGGTTATATATTATATTGAAATGTGTGATGCATCTTCCTAGACAAAGCACATGTTTGGATTCCATTATTATTTCTTCTTGCATAGATTCCCCTATAAGGCATATTTTGTGCTTACTACTATATAGGGGATATCGAGATTAGGCCTGATCTCAAGAATTGGAATGTAAATGTAATTTAACTATTAATTAAATGAAATGGAATAGAAATGGAAACAAGATACTGTTGGTCTGTTTTCTTTTGAGTAAATACGATCTTACTACTTTCAGTATTATACACTACCTGTTATATATATATATATTAACTAATAGATTAGAACAAACCTTGGGTGGATCCCTACTTGGATTTAGTGTCACACCCCATTTGGGCCACACCTTGGTCCCAAACAGATTATATGATTACAGGTGTCGATAAGGGAAAGCACTATTCTACAGGTACTTGATATGTTGTTTAGGAGCATCAGAGCATGAGACCAAGCTGAGGCTTGCGATTCTTATAGCTTTTCATTTGTCCTTTTTTTACTTTTAAAACATATATTTTATATAACTATAGTGTATCCTCTTTGAATTATTTCTATAACAGGTAACATATAACATCATCTTTTGTATTATATGACTTCTGGACATTTATATTTTCATTCATCAACTGTTTACTTTCATTGGATGGTATTACTGCTTCTGCTATCAAATCAGTGTTGTATTCTACTATGTCACACTCTACTAATGTGGGCAGAGTCTCCCCACTATCACCACTAGGACCTCACTGCTAGTCGGTTGCCTTTGGAATTTTAGCATATGGACTTGATTCCATGTGGCGAACCAGGACCAAAGAACTATTACGTGGAATCCGAGTCCATGATGTTACAAATTTCTATGCTTAATTTTATGTAATTATATAACATAATTATGTCATTATTTGATAATGAAAGTAATAATAAATATTAAAAATTACAAGAATCCATTTATTTCAAATTAGTCATGACCTCACATCAATAGAAAATAGTCACCAATATAAATAAAGTGGATACATCAATAAATAGGTCACCCATTATTTAACATTAATTTTAGAAGATATAAAAATTATAGGCTTCCTATTTAAATTACATATTTTATTCAATAACCAGTTAAGAGCATTCCCATAACATCAACAACAACAAAAATCATGTTTTTAATAGCATTAAATAGTGTCATTTTCTTCATAAAACACTTAATAAAATGAAAAATATATCTAAATAAAAATAAAAATATGAAAATCATGCATAAACACACTATATAGATTTATTTACTCATGTAAAATTAAATATCATTTTAAATAAAATTACAAAAAATCATCCACTATATTCTAAATCATGATTACTCCATGATTTTCAAAGTGAAAATAAAAATAATTTTCAAATTTTCTTCCTCAAATGTTGATTTAATGAATATAATGAAATAAAATAGAAGACACTGACTTCAAACATCACAAAAATCCAAGGGATCCATAGTAATAGATAAAGAACATAATTTTTACATTAAAACCTAATAAATTAATCCCTAAAAAATAAAGGAACCCTACTGCCAACGCCTCATATAAAATAATTGAGTTTGAATGGTGAAGAGATGGAAAATAATATAAAAAATCCAGAAATTATGGGGTAATTTAAATCAAATCATCCTGATCAAAGAATCCATGTAATTAAAGAACCAACATAGGATCATTAAATATCACCCAAGGAAGTTTAATGGGAGCTAAGTATTCTATGTAAATTAGAGAAATAAGATGGAATTATATTGGGTATACAAATTGACACTCAAATATAGAAATCATGGGATCAAATTACAATGAGTAATTTCATGAAACTATAATTAAATAATCTATAAATTGTAGCATGATCCTTTTAAAATCTAATAAATTAAAATTACATGAATTAATTCATACCAAATTGGGTCCCGACCTAGTAACGTCCATCACTCTGAAATGCTGAGATCTTTGAGATCATTACTCAGACCCGAGTCTTAATATCAATATTGATAACAACCTAAACACACATCCTAGAAAAAAAATCTATGTCACAGTGATGATGAATATGAATGATCCAAAAAATCACTATCCATGCCCATGATGATGTAATTACCATTACCACATCGAAAAGGAACATTTAAAGACTAAACTAGGAACACCTTGGGACACTCCACACCACCACCAGAATAACCACGACCTAACAAATAAATACCTTCAAAAAAAGATCACACAAACAACACATGGATTAATCCTCACTCCATTAAATATTGCCCACAACCCTAACTGAAGTCATCTGAGTACTACACATTGGATTTTTACAAGTCCTCTTCTATAGGAAAATGGACATGGTTCAACAAACATGGCTATGATATAACCTTGGTTCCCAGAAAATTTAGAATCTAAGGCTCATTCAATCATCTTCCAAACCATTAAATTAATCCTTTTAACTTCCCCTAAACACCCCAAACACCCAAAAAATATAAAGTTATGGTCCAATAATGTTTGGTAATTTAATTATTAGTTAGACTAGGGCCTTTGGGACATGACTAGAATATGTATATAGGAATATTGGTATATATTTTAAAAAGTAATATGTTTTTTATGTGAGGAAAAATGGGTGGTGTGGTGTGTTTAAATATATAACCCGGAGTGATATCATTAAATAAAATATTGATTATTTTACTATTTTTGCTCAATACTACGTATATTATCAAATTTTAAGATTTTAAATATCATTGGATTAAAAAAAATTTGTGTTTCTATAATACATAGATGAACCTATAACTAAATAGAAAGTTTAAAATATTTTATTCAATGTGAAGATTCAAAAAAGATTTTTTAGTATAATAAACTATAATTTAGGCGTGCAAAATTGATTTATTATTTTTAAAATATTTTCTATTATTACTGAAATAAAAAAATATAATAATTAAATATATTTTATTTCTGTAAAAATGATTTATAAATTATTGGGCTCAATTTTACATTATAATTATTTCATAGAACACACATTATACACGAAATTATTATTTTTTTTCTATTTACCTACAAATATCCTTTTTAAAAAAATGAAAAACATCACATCATGATAATTTTGACATGATAAATCAAAAATGGAAATCCAATTTTTATAATTCATCTTCTAGTTATGATTAATTCATAAAATAAAAAAAATTATAATTTTTTTTTGTCTAAAGAACATTATAAATTATTATTATAATAAAAAATATATTAGTTTAATATATTTTATAATATTATTTTAGAGTAAGAAATGTTTCTAAACAATTTTAGAAGGATTTTTTGACCATCAAGAGGTACCTTAAATATGATAATAATCATTTCAGTATCAAAAAAATAATTATTTTAAATTGTAAATGAAAAAAAACATTTTTTTAAAGTGTATTTTTAGTAGGAATTTTATCATATGATACACATATAATTTTATATGAAAATGTTAGATTAATTTCAACGGTTAAATGCAAGAATTATGTCATTTAAAAAATATGTGAATTACTAAATTATCAATTTGATTACAATGGTTTAATTAATATTATAATCAATATATGAATATAAAACTAAAATAATGGTAATGTAGTTGTCAAATAAAACAATTTCCAAAGAAATAATCATGAATTAATAAAAATAGATTTAATAAAAATAATTTAATAATTACATATTTTTTATAATCTTCTATTTTAATACATGAAATAAAAGTATTGTTTATTATTTTTTAATATTAATAATTGATACATTGTTAAAGATTAAAATTTAAAAATAAGATCCCTAACCTTATTTTTTCTAGATAATGGATAAATAATTAATTATTATTTCATTACATTTCATTACTACATATTATTTTATAATAATGTAAATAAAATATTGATTTGTACCTATACAGAAGAATAATGGGGATCCAATAATAATATTTTATTTATCATTGATTTTAAATATCATAAACATTCTAATTTTTTACTAAAGAAGTTTCATTTAGTGGATTTCAGGATAATATTTTTTATAACAAATAATTTATCTCTGAAATTTCTGAAATTAATTTCTGTAAATGTTTTCAATGAATATTCAACATTTATAAGAAATCAAGATTCATTGTTTGAAACCTTATGTTTTAAGTAGAACATCAGGTTTTTGAAACAATATTATGATAAGGAATTCTTCTTTTGTATGCTATTTTTAAGGTAAATGTTTGGATTAGGAACCAATCTTTTATGAAGAAACCTATGTTTGGGGATGTATTTTATGGTATGTCAAATCAACTTTTAGAACCAACAGTGCATCAGGAACAACTCTCTTAAAGACTCATTACGTAGAGAAGACCTATATTGAATCAGTCATCTATGAAATTGGAATTTCAATTCATTTTTGATATTTTAATGATGGTTTCACTTGAAAAAATATCTCATCAAATTATAATCAATAAAAAATTCAAATTAAGATTATTAAAAATTTAAATTGTTCCCCTTTCTAAGAGATTTCTCTCTTTCTATTATATGTTGAATGTAAAATAAAAAATGCACTGAGATTTTTGAATATTAATATTTATTTTTATATATTTCTTTATTTTATTGATAATGAAAAAACCAATGTAATTTTTTTATGAAAAATATATTAATTATGTTATTTGTTGAGATATATAGAAGATATTTGAGATTTTGAATTTTCATTATGTAGTTAAATATATTGATCTTCTACTTGAAGAATATTTATGATCAAATATCATACTCTGTTTTTCATTAAGTATATATTTCTACAGAGAATAAATTTTTCTATCCACCAATGAAGCTGTGATATATTGTTAAATAAATAAAGTGGTTCCTAGGATATTTTGGTACTATCCTTTAGAAACAGTCATGTTATAATCTAGTGTTGTTTATTCATCTTCTTATTGTTAAAATTTATTATTTTATTGAATTATTTATTTGAATATCATCTTCAAAAAATATTGCTTCTGGGTTGTAATTTCATTATGATTTTATTATTTGAATAAGAATATTCTTCATATATTAGTTGCGTCAAAAACTATGAGTTGAACCTATTTTCACTAATCAATCTATTTTTTTATTTTTAGTTTGTCATATTATTATACTCATTTATGGTGGAGAGTGACCATATCATTCTAAATTGTGTATAAAAAGTTTACCTATAAAAGGATCAAATTTGTTAAAAAGTGGAAACTTCCTAAACTCAGTAGTAGAAGTCCTTAGTAAATTGAAATTTCTATTGAAAATAACCAATATCATGGAGATATTTTTGGGTGAGTGGACTGGGGGTTATTTTTTAAATTAGCCTCTATAAATATTTCATTATTGTTTTCTTTTAATTTCCTTACATTCTCGAGGGTATGTTTTAATTTATCCATGTGATTTTAAAAGAACACAATTCACCCTCTTTTCTTTCTTCCTATATTTTCTAACCAACAATTGGTATCAATGAAGTTTTTTAAATGATTATGTTATGAACTAGAAATCTTGAGTCATAGATCACTTTAAAAAAATGTATATGTCCAAACTAATATATATAATATCAATGATAAGAGTACCATATTTCAATAATGAAAATCTTTTTACATGGAATTTAGAATGATATACTATTTGTAAAATCTTAGATTTAATGTTTATATTTAAATTAAAAGACTATATAAAATATGTACAAAACTATAAAATTTAGATGGTATTAAAAAAGATTAATATGATGTTAATTTAAAAGATATGAATTTTATCATATAGGGAATTTGTCCAAATGATTTTAGTCATGCATCTCAATTTCGTAAGACCTATAAGAAATGTAATATAATTACATTTTACTATGAAGGAACTAATAATATAGAATATTGAAATGGAATAATGAAAATTTTATATTTTAACTTTTATGGATATATGATGTAGAATGTATTACATAAATGAATGGGATATTAATTGAAATAGTTAATTTTGTTCCTTCCCAAGAATCCCCTATTATTAATCTAGATAAATCATTTAAATATAAGATAGATATACCCTCTAAATTGAATGGAATCCTTACTTCTATCAGACAATCCACTCATGTCAGAAATATGACAATAAAGTCATTGATTGGTACTTAATAATGAATGATGCTGAAATGAATGTAAAAGTATAAGATCATATAATAATAAAATATGAGAATTCTATTCTAAAAATTAGTACACTGAAAAATGAAATTAAATATATAGATGATATAATTACCTCAAATGTTTCATTTTATTCAAACACAATTGAAAAACTAGCAAAAAATCAATAAGAATAAATAATATTTTTAACAAAAATGGGGATTTAATATGTATTTTAATGATTAATGAATTATTGATCATGGATTGAAAGATGGCATGTTCTATAAATGCCTGAAAATGTGGCATAACAAACTTGGCCTCTAGTAGCTGAAAAAGGAGAAAGGAAAATTGAAATTAAATAAGTGTAGTATAGAAATAAATATAACAATCACTGAAAAGGTAAAAAGTCTATTAAGTCTTTAGGGAGTGTTTATAAAGATTTTAATAGCTCTCGAATTTATGATTCAGATAAGGATCCCCCAAATCTGAAAGAAAAAATGTGATTTATAGATAATGAAAAAGAGGTATAATAATACTATTCATATCCTTTTTATTCTAAAATTTTATAAATGGTATATTATCATCATATTATACTATAATTAAGGAAAAATTTAATCCCTGCTAAAAAATCATAAATCCATGAAAGATAATAAAAATTTATTTTCAGTGAAAAAGTTTCAATGTTAAAAAGAACCTGGATTTGATTTCAAAATAATAAAATATACTTATAAGTACAATAATAATGAATCATGCATTAAATAATTATATGAAAAATAATTAACATTTAAATTTAATATAAGAACATTATATAATGAAGAATAATCATTAAATCATATCCTTGGAGATATTTTTTTAAAAGGAATGTTTTTGCATCAGATGTCATGGTGAAAAATATAAGATATGTAGAAACTATATTATTCCAAGATTAAAAACCTTATTATATCTAGGATTAATTGTTTAATATAATTTATTAATGATAATTATAATAATAATTTCAATATGAACAATCCATAGTTATTTTATAAAAAAAATTATTTTAGTAATTTTTATGATGTTAATTCAATAAATTATAAAAAACATAGGCAGATATGATTTCTGAGATATTTACTGGGTGACACTAATTGATCCAAGAGAATTTTGGGGCCAAAAAAATCTTTTTTTGATGTATTTTGAGGTAAAAATATATAAGGAGAAAAATAAATAAGGTGTGTGGATAGTGAATTATCAAGAAATATGAGTGGAGACATTTTAAAATTACATACCCTATCAAAAGTAGATGGAGGCTCAGTTTCATTTGGAGATAATGAATAAGAATATATATTTAATATTTGATCAGTTGGGGATTCAAAAAAAACAATGATAAAAAAAATTCTCTACATTCATGGGATGAATCAAAAACTGATAAGTATTTTTCTACACTATGATAATTGAATTTTAGTTTATTTTTCTAATAATTCATGTTCTATTTTTAAAGATGATCTACTTAAATTTAGATACCCTAGTACTGAAAATGTTTATAATTTAGATTATAGTTCTTTATGTGAACAAAAAGTGAATGGTTCGAAAAATAAAATAAATCAATCATGGATATGGAATAAGAGACATTGAAATTATATATATATTTTTCCTATCTAACTTTTCCAAAAAAATTAGATACATATTTTCATAGTATTAAATTTATTCATAATATAATTTTTAATTTAAAATAAATATGAAATAAGCAAATGGCTTCATTTAATACTTTTAATAATGTTTCCACTAAAAAACTTTAATTACCTTTCCACCTAGATTTTTTTGGACAATAACAAGTATCAATCTTGGATGGTATATTTTAGATTATTGTTTTGGTTGATGATTTTTCCATATTTTCCTAGGGTTATTTTGAAAATTTTTAAGGTCACACATTTTATTTTTTCTATGTTTTTTAACCTATTTGAATATTAAAATAATTGAAAATAACTTTATTAGAAAGTTATTGTTGAGGATTGTTTGAGAATAAAAATTGTAATTCTTTTTTATCAATCATTGTTATTAATTATAATATATTTTACTATAATAACACCTACACCGAATGAAATTATAGATATATGAAATATGAATATTCATAAATGGTATAAACTATGTTAATTGAGTGCGGTATTCATACCTATTTTTGGGTAGAAGCTATAGATACATCTTTCCATATCATGAATATAGTTTTGATATTTCCCTTTGTCAAAATGATAACATATGGGTTATGGAATAACATAATCCCAAAATTTGGATACTTAAATACTTTTGGATGCATAGTGTAAATCTTGAATACTAAAAAAACTTTTGTAAGTTATATCCAGAGGATATTGAATGAATATTTATAAGATGTTTTTCTCTTCTAAAGCTTTTAGAGTATTCAATAAAAATTCAAGGATTGTGGAAGAAGATGTTCATGTGATGCATGATAAAAGTGATCCCTTTTAACAAATAATATCTTAAAGTTGAAATTTCTGATTCATTAAATAACAAAAGACATGAATATTCTACAGATATTTTTGCATATAAATTAGAATTTGATCAGAAAAATATACTGATAAATATCATGAAACTTGTGAACCAAATATTTTTGTACCATGAGAACATAGACCATTAGTGGAAAATAATTTAGATACTATTATAAGATACCTATATATATGAGTTAGTAATATATGGTTTGTAGTAAATCTAGATGATTTCTCATCCATCCTATCCTCGTTTGAACCTAAATATTTGGATTAATCCTTAGAATATGAAATTTTGATGATATCTATATAGGATGTAATAAAACATTTTATGAGGAATCATGTTTTGGAATAAGTTTATAGGACATGAAACCATAAAATTATAGGCTTAAATGTGATTTTAGAAATAAGTATGAGGATTAAGATATAATCACTAAGACTAAGCCAAGGCTAGTTACTGAATGATACAACCAGGTTGATGTTATAGATTATGAACAAAATTAACCTAGTTTCTAGACTAGAAGCTATTAGAGGCATGTTATCCTATGTATCTAATTTTAATTTTAACATGTATCTAATAGATGATAAATATGATTTTTTAAAGGAATATTTATTAGATGGTTTTAATATTGATATGGCCCTAGGATTCGAAAAAACTCATCTACCAATGTATGTTTTCAAACATAATAAATATCTTTATGGACATAAACAAAAAGAATGGGTTTGGTTAGAAAGGATGAGTTTTGTTTTTTTGATAAAATGGTTTTAGTGTGGGTGTTATATCTTAATATGATTAAAAACACACATTTGTAGATATTTTTATCTAAAAATTTATATAAATGATCTTATTTTGTTGTTAACTATCAAAATTATTTCAAATGGATTCTAAAAAATAATGAAAGAATAATATGCAATGAGTATAATGTAAGAAATGAATTTCATTCTTAGATTCAAAAAATTTCACAATTATTTGTCAATTTATTTTTATCAAATAAATTATATTATATATTTGTTGAAAAATTTTGGTTTAGAAAATAGTATTACTTATGAAACTACAATATGTATTAATATAAAACCATATTTTTATGAAGCTAAGAAACTCATTGACTACTAGTTATATATATATATATATTAATTATTGGTATTCTCTTATATCGTATTTCATGTAGAGTATAAATTATGTTTTCTAATTTAATTTGTGAAAAATTTCAATCAAACCTAGAAGAATCCCATTATACTACTATTAAAATATATTTTTGATTTTCACAATGAGCTATTATTCTATTTTTTCTTTGACTAAAAATATTTAAATTTAATACAATTTCATATTCATATATTTCCATTAGATGATGTATGTCAGATAGAAAATGATCCTTTTTTACTAGTCGATTTATTATAAATTCCCATGTTTTATGGTCTAAAAAAATCCACATTCAGCTACATTGTCACGAATTGAGCCAAAATATAGCATCACTGGAAATTATTATGAACAAGTGTTGTGGATAAAACACACAATTCTATACTTTTGACTTAAATTCTATCATATTATAATTTTATGTGATAATACTAGTGTTATTAATATTTTAAAAATTCATGTAAGTCTCTATAGGACAAACGATAATGATATATGGATTCCTTTTCTATGTGATCATGTCTGAAAATGGAATATATAATTATAATTTTTATATAACTAGTATCATCATGCATATATTTTAACTAAACCACTTCCCACTACTAGTTTTTATTTTAATAATGGTGAGTTTAGATTATTTAATTTTTGTTAAAATAATCAATTCTTATTAATAATTTTAAAATTTATTAATTTATCTTTGATTTTTTATTTACAATGTTTTTTAAAACAATTATATTTTATACTTTAAATTTTTATAGACATATTTTATTAATCAGAAAATATTCTTTCCAATTTTGAAAATCAAAAATGAGTACATTGGAAAATTTAGGCTAGAGAAACTGTAACATAGATTGAAAATGAGCATAGTAAAACTATTATATCTCCTATGTATTCTCTTCCAACATTTAAAACATTCATGTTCAAAATATTTATCAAAAACCTATTTCTAAAACCTCAAACCATTACATTCTCTAAATGTAAATGACAAAGTGAACTGATGAATTAAGATCAATTGGAATGAAAAAGTAGAGGCCTTCTAGTTTCAATGATATGTTATTCAAGGAATGGTTGTATACTTTGAATGAATATTCTAGAAGAATTAATTAATAAAGAATGCACCATTCTCTCTAGGTATAAGGAAAATTTTTAATTGTTAAAATATTAAATTTATATATTTTGTCATGATCTGACCCAACAGGCCTCGCCAGACTGGCAGCAAGATAGATGTGATTACCACAAACCCACCTCTTATAGGCCAGGGGATGACAACAAGCATCAAGATATAATCAATATAATGGGAGGACATAGTCTATGTACCTGAATAGATATGCAGTTCCACATACATGAAAAGTGTATATGAATAATAAAATAAAATAATATTTAGTGTATAACCATTCTTGCAATAATAATTAGGGAATTTATTAAATAATAGAAATATAAGGTATTAGTGATAATATTGAAAAATACACACCCAAACAGAAATGTGGTCCCAACCAGAAAAAACATCATAAAAATGAAAATTGAGGAGATCCTAACTCTCGATCTCTATTTTTGACCTCTGAATGTGGCCAACACACCTAATTGGAACAATGTTCCAACTATGTCACCTACAATCTTCTTGTCATCTATATAAGACATAACATGTTTTGGAAAAATAATTTCTGGGGTGACTACATTCATACCATGTAGGATTCACACAAAAAATAAGGGGATAAGATGAAAGGTAGAATATAATTTTTCTCAATCCATAACAATAAGGAAACAAAATCCAATCATATATTCCCATAAATAGAACCAAATGAGAGAGAAAAGAGATCTGCAACTCACAACTCATACAAATATGATGAGCCATCATGAAACTCCAAAAGTCAATATCTAATTCCCATCATCATGCACAACCTTGAAGGATTATATATGTAGGGTCACACACCTCGCCTTTTTTATCCTTAGTAGAGGGAGCCACAACTCTAGTAGAGGAACTGCTCTACACCAGATCTTGAATATGGGGGTGTTTCACTCAGTAGATGAAGGACACATACCCAATTTAGGATAGGGGAGTACTGACTCTACAAATATAACGAGAATGTGGGACATTCTCCATACTATGATTGGTGGTTTCCAAACCTTTCATCTATTTGATGATCAAACCAATTCATTTCCATTGGTCAAACATCGCATAAGGAAGCATCATGGCCAAAACACCACACATCATATCTCGTATTCCACAATAAAGGATACTGTCATATTGTACATAGAAAAATAGTCATAGGATATGAAATATATAGGAAAAAACATTAATCCTAAAGAATGAGATATAGAATGTAGAGAAGATAGTGGGAGGTACAAGACGCGTACTTAGGGTCATGAGGTGTGTACCCTCACAAGGACATCAGGTCGTTTCTTTTCTCGTACAAGGGTTGGACGGACAAATTGGACTACATAACATGTATTATATGTAACTAAAATGTCATGAAAACCTAGTGTGGAAACCTAGTTAATTATAAAATGAGTTATTTTCAAATTTATTAATATGAATTAGAAAGATAGATTTAATAGGAAAATATTATGTAATTTATTAAATAAAAAAGTAAATAGTTTAAATTAAACTATTTTATTTTAAGTTATTTTTTAAATCATGATTTATATATTTTATAATTTTAATTGGATAATATTAATATTTTTTTTAAATATTCCAATAAAAATTAACTCACAATAAAAATTTGTGATTTTTTTGAAAATATGGATTTTTCTCTAAATAGTGAAAATACAGATTTTTTTAAATTTATATTCAATTAATTATCTAATTTTTAATTACCTTTGTATTTTTGAATATTATTTCATATAAAATAAGTATTATTTTTATATATTTAATCCCTGTAATTACTTTTTAATCGATATTTTAATTGATTTAGGAATAAGTTTGTTTTGGGGTTAAAAATGTTTGTTTCTTGAAACAATTTAAAAATTTATAATGTTTCTCATATTTAATTAATTAAAATAATCAATAATGAGGAATTTTGAAATTAATATTTTTATATTATATTAACTCTAATATTTATTTAAATTCATTAAATTCTTAATTTTAGTCATATAGTTAATACACAATCTTCTTTTTCTCAAAAAATAAACTTCTTAAAAACCAACTTTCTTACCACATCAGTGATATTAATTTTAAATTAAAAATTACCATATATATGAATATAATTTTGAAAAAAATATTACACATTCCAAATCAAAAAAATTTATATAATCTAATATGTTTGATGTATATTTGACCAAAATGAGTAGTGATAATTGTATAAATTAATTATCACGGTTAAGGTAAAAAATAGATTTACCAGGGGTTAAACAAGTAAGATAAAGGTTTAAATGGCCTAAACGCTTATAAAAATTCATTTAATGGACATAATTTAACATTAAATATTTTATTATTAGTAATTTCACAATTTTAAATCTTTTTTCAAGATGAAAAGTGGGTCTGATGGAATATTTTCTGAACAATTAAAAGTGTGCCACTTGCCTCACTTATAAAAGATCACCCACTATCCTCTCTTATAATCACAATAAAACCTCTTAGGATAGGCCAATACCCACCCAAATACATTCCAAACGTACCTAATATGTTACTACAATCCTTATTCTTTACAAAAATCAGTCATTATATGGCTTTTGGTGCAATCATATTGAAAATACTTTAAGAAGAGGTAACATTAATCATTGAGTATTTTTTTTGATTTATTTCATCCTTCACCTCCTTAAATTATTATTATAATAGGATGATATAAATAAATCAGGATATTTTATATAAAATATCTTTTAGTTTTAAGGTAATGTCATACAAAAATCTCCACATCTATAAAATGTGTTATGAAATCATCATTTGTGTGCATAAAGGACTACCACCTCATGAACTGTTGTCATCCATTTTTCCATTACAACCAATTATGGATTGGTATGATAATAGATACAAAGTTTATGAATATATATAAATATATATATATCACGTATAACATAATTATACATATCCATTCATTATATCATATATAAATTCATTTAAATTCCATCTCATATGAAATATTATATCATCGCTCGTGCGCACGATGGTCTACCACCTCGCGAAGTGACATGATTCGTTCTTCACTATCACTTGACATGGAAGGTAATAAAAGAAAATATAATGAATATATAATATATGAATGATATTATTATGATATTAATTACCTTTTTATCATTATTAAATGATATTATATCATTTACTTTCTTTCAGTGAATAATGATAATGTTGTTCGTTGATGTGTGGACTACCACCGCCATGAAGCGATATAGTCACTTTTTTTCATCACCACATCACAAGAATGATATATATAAGTATGTATAATAAAATAACATGGTATTTATGATATTATTACTTTTACTGAATCATAAATCATTACTTACCTTCTTTTTGTAAAGATCACTGAAAAAATGGAAATGTTCTCAAGGCATACGTATGACCTACCATCTCAATGATCGAAATGCTAGTTAATTTTTCATAACCATATTTAATTATTGGTTTTGAAAGTTTAATTTATATATAAATATAATAAATATTTCATTATTATTATAATTTATAATTTTAAATATTGACCACTTGGACAAAAGTCAACCTACCAATGTCATTTTTAACACTTAAGCCGAATATGGTCAAACATCTGATGTAAACTTAATTAATCAAGTAATTTTATATAAAATGATAATAACTGAAATAAAAGTAATAATAAACATGAAAATGGTTATCATTAATGTAAATAATGAGCATTAGTTTATTATTCGAGAAGATAAAGACACATGTGACAAGTTGTACTCTAGGTGAGGGTCTTCATCTCAATTTCTTTTTGTTTGGGAATATTTTGATATTATACACCTACATTATTTTATTAGGTGATTATAAATCCCATTTTAACTGTAATGAAATGATTTTATCTATTATCTTGTTATTTAATATTTTTCTTAATTTTATTCTTTCATTGGGATTACGATTCAAATGTTTTCAACATGATGATGGACATTTATTCTAAATAAATCCCATTTTAAAGTGATCCTTCAAATATTGTCTCCCTTTCATGTTCATTTTTTTAAATGTTTTTTAAATTTTTTTATATGGGAAGAAATATTAATAAATTTAATTCTACTTTATTTAAAAGGTTTATAAAATCAATATATTTACTTGTTCGAAATGAAATTTTTTGACAAATGAAAATGGGAATTTTCTATTTATAATTTGTAAGGAGACAACATGATTTATTATCATAATTACTATTACTTATTTCCAAAATTAATTTTCAACATTACATTTTTTCTTATATAAATAACCTTATTTCCATATTTTGGGTATTTATTTATTGAAAATGGGTTTTAAAACAAAATGTAATTTTTATATCTGAATAGGATTTGTATACAAGTATTAAAGAGTTTTTAATATGTTTTTAAGATGAAAAGTGAAAGAATAAAATACGATAATAATATTTTAATTCATGGATAGTATATTCGATAACTACACCAAGATATCATTGGTTGAGTATATTATAGATTATAAAATTTGTTCACCCAAATAGAACTCCAATTTAGTGGGTAATGATTACGGTTTACATATAATTATGTTAGATGATGTCTATGTAGTTATTAAAACATGTAAGGGTTATGTATTGGTTTTATGAGATGATGTTCTTAGGAACCAACATGTCATTTCTTTTTTTGGATAATGTGATACCATTGAAAACATTTTTTTATTATGTTAATATAAAAGATCTTTTTAATATAATTAAAAACCCATTTTGGTTAAAAAGTTATGTTTTTAAGAAAATATTTTTTATGGGGTTTCATTTTTTCATAGGAATAATTTTTTTATATATTTAACATGCATTACTAAGAATTTTATTCTCATATAATTTTTTTAAAATTTGTTTCAAAAGATTTATGGATGGTATGGGAAATGAATATGTCATGATGAAATTCATGAAGAGTTTTCTTGCAAAAAAATAATTTTTTATATTTTCAGAAGGTTGAAAAAATGGATACTCATTGAAAGTGTCAACTATGTATTATGTTGTTTTTTATATATGACTTATGAACTAATTATCTATAACTATAAAACATAGAAGGTCAGAAAGTTCATTAAATGTAAATTATTGAATAAAAATCAAGATTATGTAATATTTATATTTAGGTCCTTGTAGTTGGTATCAGTGGAAATTTTAGATAACATTAGTTGTTTTGATAATGGTAACAACATGGACTTTAAATATTTTACCCTATAGTAATCATATAATTGTAGATCATTTTATAACTTCCATTTTGATTCATCTAATTTATGTCTATTTAGAATTATTTTCCACAGAGTAAACATAAAATATATAGTGTCAAGGCATCGAGTAGAATACATTCTTCAATATTATCACCAAATTATTGATAGAATCATAACATGATAGATTATCATAGTTATGGTTCCGTTGACACAAGTAATAATTTGTGGGGGTATCGATGCTACAGAGGAAACCAATACACCATGAAGAACATCTATATTGTGCAACATTTCATGAAGAAACACCCCACATAATTCAACGAATCTTTTGACCATGTGGTATCAAATATATGGATCAATTCACTAGAGAGTATATATTATGTCATGGGATTTTCA
This sequence comes from Viscum album, assembly GCA_963277665.1. Classification (NCBI taxonomy): domain Eukaryota; kingdom Viridiplantae; phylum Streptophyta; class Magnoliopsida; order Santalales; family Viscaceae; genus Viscum; species Viscum album. Next base: position 1,361,190,204 of record OY728143.1, on the reverse strand, counting down.
AATGTCAAAAGGTTACTCTTGATATTTATCATTATAAAGGTGAAGATGATCAATGGGGGTGTTTGGTTAAGAATAATAGAGGGGAATATGATATTGATAACATATAATGGAAAACATTTAAGGATCATTTTCATTATAAATACTTCACAAAAGTTGTTTCAGTTCAAATATGAAAGAAATTATTACAATTGATTGAATAAATTATTATTTTAGGGAAATGTATGAAGGTAATTTTACAAGACTGGTTATGTATATAACATATTATTTTGGGGATTTTGATAGTAAAATTAATAGATTTTACTCATGATTAAAACGAACCCAATGAAGTGTTTATGATAATAAAATTTAAGATCTATTAGAACAATGTTCATTGTTCCATAAAAGTTGAGAGGGATTCCTCTAACACTTATATTCCTCATAATGATTAGAGTACGAAGTGGTAAGTATTCTAGGTAATGAAGAAACATACAAAAAATAAATATAGAGGTAGGAAAATGAAGTTCTAATATTGTGGTAATTGAGGTAAAAATAACCATGGTGATTTTCTTATGAAATTTGGGAAGTGATACTAATGTGGAAAGTCTGCCTATATGGCCCATGATTTTATATAAAATAATATTTATGAATAATTAATGAGGTAACCAATAGCCATCCAATGTGTAACACCATGAGATTTTGTTAATTATATATATTTTTGAATTAATTTCTATTTTTGATGTTTTTAATTTCACACGACTCTATAAATAGTTATTATATATATATATATGTATTGAAACACTATGAAAATCATTCCTTTCACACTACACTAAATTTTCTTGTTCTATATGCAATAACAACTTGGTTTGGGCTACACGCTATACCAATTTGGTTTGCTCTACACATAATATTAACATACTTTTCGTTACACACAATACCGACAAGGCTTGTGCTACATGCAATACAAACTTGTCTTATGCTACATGCAATATTTACATGTCTTGTACTACACATAATACCAAATTGGCTTATGTTACAAACAATAATGATGTTTCTAAGAAACATCATTTTATTATTGTAATTGTTTTAATGAGTTAGTTATAACCTCAACAATAAAAATTAGTAATATGAATAGTAATAACTACTTTTAAAATATTATTATAATGTATTTATAAAAATAAAAAATATTTATAATAAAATAATAATTTTTAGTAAAGCCTTTATATGTTTAAAAAATATTATTTTCTCTAATAAACTATTTTTCTTCTCCATCTATAAAATTAATAAAATTAATTTTATAAATTTTATGACTTTATTTTGATAAAATAAACTTAATTGTTTAATTTATAATGTTGAAATTTTCCTAGGTTAAATATTTGTGGTTTTTCTATGAAACTTCACTTTTTTATGAATAGTGAAATTAATTGTGTTTTAGTTAAAAATTTACTTTTTGTTTAAATAATTATTAATGTTTAATTATATTTTAAATTTGTTTTATGGTCAAAATTTATAAATTATACATATATTAAGAAAATATATTTATTTAGAATCAATATCACTTTAAATTGAATATAAAAACACAAAAAAAAGTTTGAACATATTACTTTAAAACCAAGATTTCTTGCCACATTTGCGGAACTAGAAATAATCTTTATTTTACAAGATATGTGAATTTAATTTTAAAAAATCTATACACACCATTTTATTCTGTATAATATTTATATTCTAATAATATCATCATAAATTGTTACAAAAAATATTTGTAAAAGTGACTAAAATTTATCAAAATGATTAAGGTTGAATTATGCTTAATTAGGGACTAAACTTCAATATTAGGAACCCAAATGACCTCTAAACCTGTAAAAATCGATTTTATGGCCATTATTCATCCATAAATCTTCCAATTTTGATTTATTATTGTTTTATTATACTTTTTAATGTAATTACAGGTGTACTACTAACTTGTTTTCAAAAAATCCAACTGAGTCATTTTCCTTCCCTATAAAAGGCCACCACCCATCCATCTTATTCATACCTTTCAAACCTATTAGGTTTGGAAAATGTCTTCCCAATAATACTTCCAACATAACTACCTTTCTCCATGAATCCTTACTTAAGGAATAAGGCAATCCAAGAATTCCTTTTAGTAGAAACCAAAAGGAGTTACCCAATTAAGAGGTAACATATTCTCTCAACTCCTTTCTTTTATTTTCCTTCTCCAAACCCTCAAAATAAATTTATTATATAAATATATAAAAAAACTAGTAATATAAATATTATTTGAGGTTTTTATGTTAATTTATGACTTATAATTACACAAAAATCATTCTAATGGTTAATGAACATATTGTTTTTGTGTACGATGATCAACTACCTCACAAAATAATGATTGTTCATTTTTCCGTTACCACCTACCATCGTGGACATTATGATGGATACTATGTTTATATATGTCAAATATTATATTTATTATGTCTTTAATATTCTTAATTCCTTTTTAAAACCCTTATCTTTTTTTACTTTCAATATTTTGTTAATATGATAATTTTTTTTGAAGAAGTGTGGACTACCCCACCCCACAATGCGGTATCATTCATTCATATACTAACTATATGTATTAAGTATGGGTTTAGTGAATATATATAACATATATTTGATATAATAAAAATAATATAACAATTATATATCTACACACAAACATATATGTAAATTACTTTTTTTCCTGTCAACATGATAATTAAACGGAAAAAGATTTTATGCGTACGTATGGCCTACCATCTCCATGAATGTTGTATTATGTTTCATAATTATATATTATATAAATTATTATAACGGACATATAATTTATATAATTGATATTTATATCATGTTCTACATCATGTTAATCATGATATAAGTATAAGGACAAAAGATATAACAAATTAATACACATGCGAAGAATAGTGAAAATATCACCTCAAGTGAAATCTTAACATAGGATTGTTAACAAGTAGATAATACAATGAGGTAATAAAATCATATATGGTATTATATGTGAGAATATGATAATTTTAATGGTTTATAATAAATTTATATTCATTATACATGTGGTTTGAAAAACTACAATGAGTGACAAGATGTAAGGTAAGGGGATTTCATATCATTTTTTTATTTTCATGGGATACATGATTTATTCACCTCCCACTCCTTTTCTGTGGTGTCCATACTATAAATAGATTATTCAATGTTTATTATAGTAAAATTTATGGTTATTTATATGTTTATTATTTGGGATTTATTTAATGAGGGTTATGTTTCAAAAGATACGAAATATGTAAAATAGTTTTGTCTTAATTTGCCTTCTTTGAGACTCATGTTTTTTTATGTGAATAAATTATTTTTTAGGTTTATATAATTCCATTATACATTATATATAATGAACTTAAATCTTTTCATGGTATTCTATGCTTCATGTAATTTATTTCTGTTAAATGGGGAGTATGATCCCATGTTTCCAAGTGACACAAGCTTATTGAAATAATTTCACCCCTTTTCAAGATAGTTCATATTTATGCTTTATTTAAAGAAATATTAAAACCCATATCTTAATATCTTAATAAATTCATGAATTTACTTTAAATTTAGTAAATGAAGATATATTAAATTATTGGTACCATTTTACGTAGTTTGGTACATAATAATGTCAAGAATGTTTTTTATGAACACTCGACATTACCCTCACTTTGGTCATAGATATATGTTGCGCCAAAAACAGGTTTTTAAAAAGGGTTTATAAGAATATTTTATATTTCTCATATAATATTTAAAATTTATATTTACTATTTTTATCTTCTAAAAATCTCTTTAAAGTAATATTCTAGTCGCTTTTTAAAAAATTCATTTTCTAGCCTTTAACTTGTAATAGTAATGTTCTTCTTACATCGTACAACATGTATGTATTTATGCACCAAAAATCCTTTGAAGTATTCATTTCATGATTAAATAATAATGATTAATAACGAAATTTTAATGTATATTATGAAGGATAATGTTATCACAAATTCTTTCTATCTTATTTTATATGTTTTCAAGGAAAATTGTTTTCAAAATATTTTCAGGACTTATTTACATGTTTTTATAATATTTTCAATGAAATGATTTTTAAAACAATTTCAAGATTCCTTCATAAGTTTTCATGTAAAAAGGATTTAGAACCATTGAAATCCTTATTTATATGTCTTAAAAGTGTTTTCAATGAAAAATATTTTAAAATTTTTCTGAAGCATATATTATATGATTTCAAGGAAAATGGTTTTCAAAATGCTTTAAGTATCCATTATATGTTTTCAAGTATTTTATAAGAAAAAGATTTTTAAATGGTAATAATTATTAAAAATAATTTTTCCAAGAAGAAAGGAAATTTTCCTCAAGAAATGTTTTTGAAATACATTTCAGCATTAATTTCCATCTAATATGTCATTTGTTGATGTTACTAATTCCCTTTTAAGAAATGATCTAACGGTTCTATTCAAATAATTTCTATAAATGGGTTATGATTAATGTCATGGTCTTTATGAAACCCATTTCTCATCTATGGGTTATATTTTTAGGAAATATATTTCTCTTTCACCTTTTATAGGCCTTTTAAACTCACTTAATTTCACAGGTTACGCTACAATGCGATTATTATGAAACATATCCATTTTCCATAGGATATGATGTGAATAAATGTTATTAATATCCATTTAATTTCTTGGGTTATGATTTGATGCTTATAAAAACTCTCTATTTTCATGGGTTATGATATAATGAATGTTTTTTTGGAATATGCATGTATGATTCAATTATGTGATGGATGGGACTTATATCTCTCCCAAATGAATTGGGTAATGATAAATGTTTTATGAGCTCCCTGGGTAAATGGGAGGATATCCTAAGCCCAAAATAAGAGCGTATATGTGAGGAAATAACATGCTCGAAATAATAGGGTATATGGGAGGAAATACCATGCTCAAAATAATAGGTTATATGGGAGTACATCACAATCCCAAAATAAGAGGGTATATGGGAGGACATCCCAAGCCCAAAAAAGGGTATACAAGAGGACATCCCATGTCGGAAAAAAGTGGTTACAATGAAGGTCATCATAATCCTAAAACAATTGGGTACATGGGAGGACATCCCAATACTTGTACAATAGGGTACATGGGAGGACATCCCATTCCCGAAGCTAGTACACAAGTGATTAACCGAAACGAAACATATTACAAAGGCCTTGGTAGACCACCTTGACATTGGGTTCTTATATGCTTATGCATTTAAAATAATTTCATGTTTTATTCCTACGTTATTCTTTCATTGATTATGTTCAATATTTCCTTATGATTCATATCTTATGAACTTACTATATTTACTATGATCTCTGATATATATTGTATGATCTTCAAATTTTATTATCAAGTTCTATACCCTTTTTCAGTTGATAATTATGAGTTTTCTTTATTTACACTTATTTAGTGTCTAATCTCACTACTTTATTATGTTTCCTTTCTCTAGGTTCTGAATAATATTTTTATGTAGAAGTACATAATGTTTAGATCATTATGAGAGATTCCTAATATCTTTTACTAGGATATAAATTTTCTATCTATGTTTCAAAATACACTAAACTTTTATGGTCTTCTAGAATGTATTTTTGAAATGTAAAAAATATTCATCTTAAATAATATAATATCCATGTATGTTAAGACGGGATCACAATACAATTGTAATTTATATTATTTTCAATTATTTGTGTCACGCTAGTATCAAAATGGTATTTAGCATTAGTTCTTACTGATCGATGACAAAATTATTTAATGAGGACTTTTAACATCAGTAATTCAGTAGACCACATAAAAAGACCACTATTAAAATTAGTTAAAGAAAAACCAACTTTAAGAGTTAACTTGGAAGTATTTTAACATCATTCATTTAGTAAATTATGTGAAAGTCCTACTTTTATTAGGATTTCTTGATAAATGGTGTTAAATTCCCTCATAAAAGACTTTTATCAACTTTTTTTCAAGAGGAAATGTTAAAAGTCACTATTTATGTCAATTTTTTTTAAAAAAATGATGTTTAAAATGTGGAATTAGTTGCATCTCATATAGAAATTGATTTTTCTATGGATTGAATAACAACTGATATGGGTGGGGGTTGAATCCATTGTTCAATTTTAAAAGTTTTAATTATTTTCAAAACATAATCCATGTAACCTATTATGATTTATATCCTAATAGTATTTTAGTAAATACTCCTTCATGTAATATTAGGGAAGAAATTAAATCAAACATAATTTACATGGTTTGGTATTAGTGTGAGAACATACATTATTTCCATATCCACACCCATGGGTCCATTGAAATCCACTATTATGAAAAAGGGAATACAATTTATACCAACTCATGTAAAAAAACATCTATATTTTGATAAGAATGATTTTGATGAATTCTATCAGTTTACAATGATTTCTTATAAAACAATTGATCCAAACAAAATAATAAAATTTTTTATGAAACTACTCCAAAATTAGATCTATTCGAATCCTCAGTTTATTTTTCCTAGATCAATGTTTTTTCCCAATACAATGATGCTGAATCTGATTCTATGAAAACAATGATTTTAGATCTGATTTCCAGAATACGATACTTCTCATTTCTGAATATGATTCATTGAATACAATATTGTTGGATCCTAGATAAAATTATATGAATAAGATAATGCTATATCCTGGATACGATTTTGGGATAATGCTCAGTCCTATATAAGATTATGTGAATACGGCGATTCTGGATTTGATTTTATGAGTAGGATAATTCAATTCCATGAATTTAGTCTCAATCTCCAACACTCAAACTCTAACGAATTGATTAATTAAATTAATATTTAATCAGATAGGAAGTTTCACTTTTGATTTCTCCAGCTCTCCTCCTTTTGTGTGAGTGTGAATGATTTAAATGAATGAATGATATGAGGAAATATTTATAGGTGACTCAGGTGGGAAACGTAGAAACATTTCCCACTTCCTCAAATATCAAAATCTCCAAAAATATTTCTTCTTTAAAATTCCACCTTTTACATATTTAAACCACCATAAATTTCTATGATATTTATTCCAAATTGAAGCTCAAGTTTGAAAATGTCAATTAATCATACCTTTTTAAACTCATTATGATCTGTTTCTTTCTCATCTTCATGATGATATGTTTTTATCACCCCATTATGACCATTTATATTATTAGATTTTTTCATTCTCATCAAATTACTATCTTTTCCTTTATTGAAATTTTATTTCCCAACCAATTATGTTCTTTTCCTTTATTAGGTTCTTATTTCTCAAACCATTTTATTCTTTTCCTTTCTGAGTATTTTCTTTCTCAACCTATTATGATATTTTCCTTTCCTAGATTTTTCTTTATCATCCCACTATGATCTTTTCCTTTTTCTTATATTTCTTTATTATCCCATTGTGATCTTTTCCTTTTTAATATTTTTCTTTATCATCGAATTACAATACATTCCATTCTCATATTTTTCCCATCTCATTACGATCATTTCCTTTCTCATATTTCTCATTCTCATTCCATTATAATGATATTATAATAATAATGAAATTCCCATTATGATGGATTTATTGAATATTATATTTTGAATTTTTTAAAACATCACCACTATTTTTTATATGATTTTATCATGAATTTTATCATTATTTTTTAGAATATCTTTATCAGAAAATAATTGTCTGATTTTTTGTTTAGAAAGTATGAAAAAATTATAACCTCGTACTTCAATTTCTTATTAGAAAACTCTTCAATAACACCATCATTTCTTTGATTCATTTGAATTATATTATTTTCAATATCATGCTGCTGGACCTAAATATAACAAATTGTCTTGTCAACAAATTCATGTTTCTATGTTCAGCTATATCCCAGAAGCTCAATATGAAAAACTAGGCCCAAAATGTTATCTTCAGAAAATAACTTCAATACGAGGGACTAGGTTTGATTATTTGAAAACAAAAAATTATTTTACAAAGAAATTTACATGTCAAAAAATCAAAAACATTTTAAAAAAAAGACACTGTAAGGGTTCTTGAATCTCTCCATTTGGATTTGTTGAAAAACCTCATTAATTTTTTTAAACTCTCTGAATTTTTCACATATGAACATTATGTATTTTATTAAAACCTAAAAAAGTTTCAACAGATATGTCCGGACAACATAATACATGATAAATTAATGTTCTCGAAGTAATTTCATCTGTCAGTGGTACAAAAGTTTTACATCCATGAAAGGATAAACTTTACTCACTTTTCTTTTCACACATTATTTTTCTCTACTCCATTCATCATTTCATACGTTCTTAACTCATTACTTTTATTTTTACACTTTCTATTTCTATCCCCCATTCTTTCTTTTCTCACATTTATTTTCTTCAGATTTATAAAACAATGATATGTAAAACATCTTAAAAAGTAAAAAAAATTATATTCTTGTCCCCATTTGTCAACATTATCGAAATAATAGTGGGGGTACTTCCTTATGAGATAGATGAAGACGTGGGAAGAGACTGAACATGATGTTTCAACCTCAATTCCCCAAACCTTTTTTAGAATTTATTTTGTAAATATATTAGCACTATGAAACTTGTTTGAAATGTATTCCATCAAAAAATCTCTAGAAGAAACATTATATTTTATAAAGTGAAAATTTATATCAATGTATTTTGATATTCAATGCTAGACAATATTTTTAGAATGATAAATTGAACTCTGATAATCATAATGAATATTCAATGTTTTAGAAACTTTTATATTCAAAACTTCCAGCTGAACTTTTATCCAAAAAAATGTAAAATCATGAGTAGCTGCATCATATTCAATTTAAATTATGCTCAATGTTACCGAACATTGTTTTTTTACTATTCCAACTCACACAACATTCTCCCTAGAAAAATATTCCTCTTATGGTTGATTTTTATAATTATAATTTCTATCCCAATTGGTATCAGTATAACCATGAAACATCTTCTAACTGTATCTTTTGTATAACAAACCATGTGAAATTATTCCTTTGACATATCTCATATTCCTCTTTGCTACCAATATATGTGATTATTTCAGATTACTTTGATACGTGGATCATAAATTCACAACATAAAAAATATCAGGCCTTCAGGTTGTAATGTAAAGATGACTTATTATTTTCTTGTGAAATTATTTCTGATTCACACTTATTCAGGATTCATCTTTACTCAACATTGTGATTAATAAAATTTGAGTATATGATTCTTTGGATTCTTCCATCCCAAACATATTTAGAAATTACTTGGCATGATTTTCTTCAGATAAGAAAATTTAATCTTCTATTTTTTGATCTTGTAATCTAAGAAATAAATTTAATTATACCAACATAGAAATTTTATACTTCTTCCTTATTTCCTTAGAAAAGGTTTTACAAACATCTTTTCTATCACTAGAAAAAATTATATCATCCAAAAAAAGAATTAAAATTAGATCTCCAAAGTAATAATATTTAACAAATTAGTTGATATAAATTATTCATTTATAAATTTTCAACATTATAAAAAAATTTCCATATATTGAATACCAAGAATGTGGATCTTAATTTATCCCATACAAATATATCTTCGATTTAGTTTTTTTTAACCTCATAAAGTAGAAACCCATAAGGTTTTTCAATGTAAACTTCTTCCTTAGTCTCACAATTTGAGAAACGTGATTTTAAATCCATTTGATAGAATATGTAATTCCATTGTGAGACTACTGAAAGAAACATTATAATAGTTTATAATCCTATAACTATGGGAAAGGATTATTCAAAATCAACACCATACAACTATGCATAGCCTTTACAAACAAGTCATTCCTTTATTATTAATGCTTCTCTAAGCTCATTCAATTATTTTTTCTATAAACCCACTTGTTTTTGATAAATTTTTTATTTTCTGGACTTAGAAAAATTTCCTATGTTTCAATTTCTCAATCTAATCCAACTCTTCATTCACAGAATCCACCCATTCTTTATGTTCAATATCATCTAAAACTAATTCTGGTTCCACTATTGAGATAAGTGAAGTGTGATTTTCTAATCTCATCTTCTTTCTGGTTTTCACTAGAGACTTATAATTTCCAATAATGTTTTCTGATTCAACCTATTTTCTTAAGGTAATAAATTCCAAAGTTTATTTCCTTGCTATAATTTCCTCATCACATGATTATTCTGAATCACTATAAAAAGTTTTGGAATTACTTTCACTATTGTTTGAAATCTTAGTTTATCCTCATCATTATTCTCAACAATTTTTGAATCTAAATTTTAATTTCACTTAACTTCACATCATATGAGTCTACCAAACTTTTTAAATAATTGTTCCTTCATTTGTAACTTCTTAAATTTAGTGAATGACCAATAAAAGTAAATTTCTATGGTTCCTCATCAAACTTTCCCATGTCTGGAGTTTTTATTTGGAGAAAAATGGACATATAAAAACTTTGAAGTATTTTATGGATATTTATTGGTTAATACCCATTTTATAAGGAGTCATGTTGGTATTCGATATAAAAAATCATCAATTATGAACATGTATAGTAGTACTGCCAGATTATCTCCCATAAAACATTGAATGATTTTATTCTACTAACAGACATTTACCTATTTCAACCAGGATTCTATTATTTCTTTCTGATAATCCATTTGGTTTTGGATTATAAGTAGAACTATACTGATTCTTGATACAATTTTTTCTCAAATAATTTTCAAAACTATGGTTTATGAATTTGGTACCATCATCTATTTTTACTTTCATTATAGAAACCCCTAAATATTTATCTATATATTTTCATAAGAATTTGAATAGTTCAATAGCATCTGAATTATAATTAATGAACATAATGGTTGCCATCTGAGTGAAATCATTAACAAAATTAATAATGTATAGAATCCCATTTCTTATTGATGTCTCATCAACCGAAATTTATCGGAATGAATAAGATTTAGTGGTATGGTCGATTGAATCTCATTTATCTTATGAATTTTGTTAGTCATATTTCCTTTCAGGTAAGTAATGAAAACATATTCATCTCTTTTTCTCAATTATGGAAAATTCTGGAAAACATAAATTTTTTAAATTTTAATCATGTTTTTCTAACCAATGTGCCCAAGTCTTTGGTTATATAATTTTTTTCATCTTTCTCACTCATGTAACAAGAGTTATTGAATTTCCCTATTTGAATGATCTTCCAACTAGTTCTTTCTCCTTTTGTAATGACTTTTCCATATTTTAAAATTTTCATGATACATAAATAATTTGTTAATATTACTTCTTTAACATCATCACAAGTTGACATACACTATGTATGTTATGTTTTATCCCTTCAAAAAGTATGAATTCCTTATATATTAGTTTCTCTTATTTAATATCTACTATTTTCATTCCCCTGATTATTAAGGATATATAATTGCCAAAATTAACTTTTTATACATCATGAATTTCAACATCTTTCAATATTTTAATATCACATGTCCTATGTAAAGAACAACTGCTCTCAAGAATCCATGTCTTGTTCAACATAATTTCATTCAAAGCTACCTCAACAAAAAATCTCTTTCATCAACCATCTTATTTTCAGATTTCTTTTGTTTCTCTCATAACAAACCTGTTTTGGAAGGAGTCACATACATTTTTTTTGCATGATGACCAAACTGATCACGTCATCTAAAAACTTTTTCAAGAAATTCATATTTATTCTTTGTTGGAATGTTTCTAACATCTTTAGAATTTAGATTTCCAACTTTCTGTGAGTTAGAATAGTTTCTCATTATTCATTCACTATTTCTTCCAATTTTCTCAAACCTTCTTCCTGGAAGAGAAAAATTGGAAAAACAATTTAATCTATACACCCATATATTCCATAACACAAAAAATAGCCTTCAAATATTTATTTTAAATTCCAGAAAAATATGTCTCTAAAGAAACATTTTTTGTATTGGTAACTTCTTTCAGCTCTATCATAATCATGATATAGACAAAATTTTCTTTTTAATGAGTCTTCTAATTTTTTATATTTTATAGGTTTATCACATTTTCCTCCATGAATTCATTCCTAATACATTTTATATAACTTGAATGTTTAGAGGAATCATATGAAACGTTTTCTTAGAAGATAACATTAAACATGATTCTCATATTGGACCTTCTCTATCATAGTAGAAGTCTTAGCTTTTACATAAGAATATTGGTAAAATTTTTCAGTCATATTCCTCAAGGTGCTTCCAAACCCAAGAAGTTTTGATTGTAACTTGTTAAAATCTTCTTCTTTAGTTTCCATTATCTTACTAAGATCTTCAATCATCTTTCCATGTTAAATAATTCTATGTTTGATACTTTCAATCTCCTTGATGTATTCTTCCTCCATCTTGATAACATCTTTTATTCCATTTTGAACTACATGAAAATATTTCTTCCCAATTGTAATTTCTATCTTGGAGTTTTTTTCACTGGACATTAATTAAGTTCAGTTCTTAGATGATACTCTCCATAAGATTATTCACCACCTTCTTCACTCTCTAAGGGATTTTTTGTTTTCTTAAATTTTGTGATGATTATTCTAAATTGTTCTAAACATTCATCTTAAAAATAATTTTATTTGTTGAGTCTGATTCAACTTTTTTACTCAATATACTTATTTTAATTCTAGTGAACTTATTATTATATCTATTAGAAGTCTTTTATTCATTATAATTTTTTTCCATTTATTCCATTATGGTTTTCTATCAGAATCATCTTGATATTCTTCATGTTTATTCATGGGGAATTCATAAGAAAGTTTCTTATTCCACCACATTAGAAACATTTTAGAGCAAGTTTTTCCCCATACTTTTCCTTTCTTCTTTGATCGTTCTTGGATATAAAAGACATTACTTTTTCATTAAAATCACCATCCTTTTTATCTTCAAAGTCACAAGGATCAACATATTCAAAATCATGAGTTTTTAATTTCTTCATAGATTCAAAATCTATTTCATATTTCATATTATTTTTTAACATTGCATAATTCTTAATTTCATAAGTAATAAGAATGTTATTCAATTTATCAAGAGAAAAATAATTTTTATCTTATAAAGAATAACTTTTAGAATAAAACATGTCTAGAAATATTCTTAAAAGTTTTTTCACAATTGTAGAACATTTTAAGACGTCTTTGAATCCATTGATGTTGGAAAAAATTTTCATCTACACTCGTAAATTATTCATCATTTTTTATTTATCTCTCATTCTAATGTATTCGTAATAACTTTTATAGAATTATTAATTTAAATTATTAAAATTTTTATTCCCTTCAAAAACACATTCCAGCTTTTACCACATACTCCATGATGTTTTGAGACCCCTCACATTCTAACAAATATTCTCCGATAAATACATAAGGATATAATTTATAGCCTTTCAATTAACTTCAATATTTTTCATACCAGTAAACATCATAAGATCATCCTTCCCAATAGGTCGAAAACCAATAGTAGCAACATCAACATCTTCAATGCCAAGAGATGTAAGATAAGGAATCAATATATTTTTCAATATATAAATTTTTTTTCCATAAAATGTTGGAATTTCAATAATATTTATAAAATTGATATTATCCATGTTAAGGATTCAACAAGGGAACCTGAACCTCTGATACCAATTGATGTTAGAAATTATCGAATAACAAATGAGAAGGGGTGGGGGTTTAATTAGTTGTTCACATTTAAATGTTACAATGTTTTTAATAACCTACCCCCTGAAACCTGTTATGATTTATATCCTTATTCTATTTTAGTAAATACTCATGCATGTAATAACACGAAAGAAAGAAAATCACATAATATTTACAAGGTTCTTCGTCAGTGTGAGTACATACATCCTTTCTATAACCACTCTTGTGTGTCTATGGAAAAAATATTAAGAATGAGTACATACAACTTGTACCGACTCCCGTTAGACACGTTCTATCTCTTGAGAGGATTGATTGTAATAACATTAATCAATTTATAATCATAGCATATAAAATAATTGATCCAAAAAAATAATAAATACCTTGTTTAAAATGCTCATTAATTTCATATTTTGAATCCCCAGTTTGATTTGGATGGATCTGATTTTTTCTCAATACAATGATGTTGGATTATAGATCTGATTTTTTCAAAACAATGATTCTGGATATGATTCTATCAAAACAATGATGCTAGATCTGATTTTATTAGTATGATAATTCAATACAATGAATTTGGTCTAATTATCCCAAACAAAAACTCTACTCAAATACTCAATTAAATTCTTCTTTAATATCCTGGTAACATTAACTTTTAAATTCTCGATCAACCATCCTTTTTCTCATGTATGAATTTTATAAATGGATGAATAATTTGAGGATGTATTTATAGGTGTCCTAGACGGGAAACTTGGAAACATTCCCTACTTCCACAAATCTAAAAATATCCAAAAATCTCTCCCATTTAAAACTATAAATTTGACTTCTTAAAACCTCCATATGATTCTCTGATATTTATGAAAAATTAAAATTCAAGTACATATACTTAAATTCATTATAACTTTTTCAACTCATTACAGTCTTTTTCATTCTTGTCATATTTTGACCTATTTCTTTTTAAGGTTCATTACAATCTTTTTCATTCTCAAATTTTTATTTCTCATCCCATTGTGATCTTTTATTTTCTAAAAAAAAAAATTCTCACTACATTATGATAATTTCATTTATTATATTTTTCATTCTTAACGCACTATGATCTTTTCCTTTCTCAAATTTTTCATTCTAATCCAATTGTGGTCATTTCCTTTCTTAGTATTTTCTTTCTTAGCTCATTACGATATTTTCTTCTTTCAGGTTTTTCTTTCTCATCCCACTATGATCTTTTCCTTTATCAGCTTTTTTTTTCTCATCCCATTACGATATTTTCCTTATAATTTTCATTCTCATACAATTACAATATTTTCCCTTCCCATATTTTTATTTATCCTCCCACTAAAATATTTTTTTCTCAACCTTTTTCTTTATCATCCCATTTTGATGAAATTCTCATTATGATGAAATTCCCATTATGAAGGAATTATTCACCATTAAAATTTTAATTTCATCAAACTCTCCACTATTTCTTTAAAGGAATTTATCATGAATTTTTTTTATGATTTGGAAGAAATTAGTTATCAGAAAAGAATCATCTAATTCTTTGTTTACAAATTTTGAAAACATTATAAATACGGACTTTACTTTACACTTTAAAAGCTCTTTAGAAAAATCACTCATTCTCTGATTAAGATGAATTAAAATATATTCATTTTCATGACAATAGACTTGAATAAAATAAATTTTCCAATGAACAACTTCAACTTCTTGAATTTATTTATGTATAATGAAGCTAAATATGTAAACATTGTTATAGAAACATATTTTTGGAAAATAAATTCATTAGGATGGACTAGGTCAAATTCCTTTAAAACAAAAAATCATTTTCAATGATAGATAGTTTTTGTAAAATAAAAAACTTTATTAAAACAAAAACACCACAAACATTCTCTAGAAATCTCTGTTTTGACTAGTCATATAGCTAAAATGGACTTAAGGATCAAAAGTTATTGACATTATAAGATGAAATTCTCTAGGATATGTATTAGAGATTTCAAAATTTGCATGACCATAAAATATAATCTATAACTCTATTTGAGCTCCAAGACTAGTCAAATAAAAGAAATTAAAATGAAATAAAACCTGGAAAATTTTTTAATATTAAATTTTTGATGAACCGATGTTAAATGTTACTTTTAATGTTGGTTCTTATTCAATCATGAAATTAAAAGTCTTATAAGGGGACTTTTGTTGTCAGTTTTTCTTGAACTGATGTTAAAAGTAAGTTTTAGTGTCAGCTACTGAATAACATAATTTATGTCTAGTGTGATGATCATTTGATTATTTATTTATAAAAATCCAACCCTAAAACCCCAATACATAAAGGTTTTAAACTTTAGTTATATATTTTCCAATTATTAAATGTAAAATTTCAATTATGCCTAGATAGGTATTTCAATTTTGATCATAACTCATGTTTCAGTTTTTAAAATAATTCCTAAATTTTTAAACAACACCACAAAAAATACATTCTTTTACTATATAAAAATATTTATTCTCTCTCATTCAACATTTGGACCTATTCAATCCAGTAAAATTTGAAATGTTCCATAAATAGATTATTTGAACATGGTATTTATTATAATCATTTAACTTCTAAATTTTTATTATACTGCAATAGTAAAAATATAGATAATTATTTTTAAAATGATGAATTCATATTTTGATCATGTTTTGAAAAAAAATATCCACATGAGACTTACCAATTTAGGTGAAAAATTCCTTATCAATCACAATTTTTATTACCACATGAGTTATTCCCTATAATGAGGAGTAATGAAAATAAATAAAATATTTCTTCGATGGAAACTTCTAAAAACATTGAAACTTGTTATAATAACTATGTTATTATCATTTGGTGTCTTTAATTTTTAGTTCTTGTTTCACATTTTTTTAATAGAATGAATTATAACTATCAAAACATAGATAAGTCCAACTTTTTTCATCCATAAAAATTGATTTGTATCTCTAGTTTAATTCTACTATCAGTAAAATAGAATCTTGGGAAATGAACTAAAAATTGGAAAACATTTCAATGTCATTTTTGTTGAAAAATCAATGTCAAAAGTGAATTTTATGATAAGTTCCTGAAAAAAAACATTATTGAATGTCTTCTATAAGGAATTTTAATGTTAGTTAATCCTGAGCTGATGTTACATGATTTATTTTAACAGCACATAAAAAATAACAGATGTTAAAATATATTCATGATGAAATTTAATGTGAGTTTTCCTAAAAAAATTATGTTAAAAACATTATGGAACCATAAATTAAACATTGATTTATCAAAATATTGACAATAATGGTCAAAATATTAAATATTTGTGCTAGTTTATAAATAATAATTCTGAAAGTCTTACTATTAGCATTGGTGGGAAAATTTTCAATTAATAATAGATGTTAAAATTTAAATAATGGGCATGAAAAAAATTATTCTATTTTCATTGTGTTAACATGTGACCTATATTAGTAAATTAGATTTAAAATCATCAATATAAAAAGAAAAATGGTATAGAAATATATTTTTCTACTTCTATAGTTGATTTTGGGTTATCAAATGAACTGGTGATAGGTATGTTACTTTGGTAATCAAATTATGCCAATACCCTATTTTACTCTAGTTCCTTGTATTCCATAATTTAAGAGAATTTTTCTTGTAAATTTGAAATACCACCCAATTAAAGTAAGATATAAATTTTGGTGAAAACTATGTGTAGTGGTATTATAGTAAACAAGATTAATAGGGATCTTCTAGTTTTTATCTGTGTAAAGGTTTTTTCAATCGATAACATTTTGGGAATGGATTGGATTTCAGTTTATTAGGCTAAAATATATTTCAGATCCAATAATTTTTTATTAAATGATTTCATTAATTTTATAACATACCAAGAATATAATAAATTGATTATATATTCAAATGAAATTTATTATGACTTTTTATAAAAAGGAAGAAACCATTAAAATATGTGATTTTGTGGTAGTAAATGAATACAAGGATGTATTTACTGTTGGTTTTTTATGTTCTAATAATAATTTGGAGGTTTAGTTTTATATTGACATAGTAGTTGTTTCAAATACTATTTCTATACTGATTTATTAAATTTCTCAATTGGAATAGGGATAATCAGAAAAGAAATTGACAATGTTATAAGATAGATATTCCATCTAACATAGAACTTCGCCAGGGGACGCTCCCTGTAACATTTATTAAAAATAATAATGGTTCAATGAGACTTTAAAATGGTTGTAGATATTTTAATAACATACATTGTAACAATATGTACCATTTTACTCATGTTAAGGATTTGTTTGTTCATCTCTAGGGTGAACAGTTATTTTGGAATGGTTGACATAATATTAGGGTAACACCTGCTGAAGGTAAAGGAAGATGAAATTCAAAATACTACATTTTGGACTAGATATGTGTATCATGAGTTTTTAGTTATTCCTTTTGGGTTTTCCAACACACCTTCTATATTTATGGACCTTTTAAATAGTGATTTTTTATGAATTGATGAAGAAGTTTTTGGTTATCTTTATGAATGGAATTTTTGAATATTATAATAGTTTGGAAGAACATGAAATAAACCTAAGGATTTTTTTCAAACATTAAAATAAAATAATCTATAACGGAATTTTTTCATGTAGTAATGTTGGTTTCATGAATTAACTTTTCTGGGAAATATTTTTTCTAATGATGACATAATGGTTGACCGTAATAAAAAGTCTATTTAAGAAGGGATGAGACCAAAAAATATTATAGATATTCATATTTTTCAATGAAAAGTTTGTTAATACTGATGATTTTTTGAAACATGTACTACGTTGTCTAGCCTACTGACTAAGTTAACTTTAAATTCAGTTAAACTAATTTGTAAAAAAGAATGTGATGATTATTTTTAGAAACTATAAAGTTTATTTTTGAATTCTCTTTTTCCAAACCTTCTTAAAATGGATAATTTTTCATATATAATAATGGTTCATATATATGTCTTGTTTTTTTCCTGATGAAGAATAATCAAAATAATTATTAGGATTTAAATCTGTTTAAATATCATGAGTTTATTTACCCAATAAATCATTTGTAATTATTTGTGATGGTTTTACCTTTAAAAATTTGGATGCATTAATTTTATGGATTAAAATGTGAAATATATAATAATCCAAAAATTTTGATGTATATATTCACATATAATTAATTGAAAATGAGATTGAGAATATGTCTATATCTAAACAAGGATTATTATTGAATGATTTATTACCATCCTGGATAAATAAAACCAAGTGTCTAATGATTTTACTCAAAAAATAATTCTACATTAAACATGTAACATTTTTAATTTGAAATATTGGTTAATGATTTGATGAATTTTGTCTTCGAAGTTCTGGATACAAGATTATCCTCTATTTTGAATTAGGTTTTATTATAGTTTACTTTTTTAGATAGAATTATGAAATCTATGAAGGAGGATTTATATTTTTAGGAAAATGTTGAATATGTTAAGAAGGGTATGTTTCCAGACTATAATAATGATGAAAAATGAGTTTATGGTTTAAAAAAAGATTACGTGTGACTTGTGGTTCCAAATTGGGAAAAGAGTTGTTGACATAAGCTCATAGTTCTCCATTTTTCATTCATCTGGGCATCACTAAGACGTACATAAACCATTCGAAGTAATACTATTGGGAAAAAATAGAAAAATATATTTTTGAATTTACAATGAAGTGTTTTAATTGTAAAATAATAAAAGAAAAATAAAAATAAAAAAGTGGATACATCAACATTTTCTAGTTCTTGAGTGGAAATTAGAAACTATATCAATGGATATCATGGTGAGATTACCGAGGACAATAGGATGCAGCTATGTGATTCATGTTATTAATGATTGATTAACTAAATCTACACATTTACTTTTCATTCAAGATTTAATTTCATTATTTTATCTTTGTTAACTATAACTAATGAAGATATTCATGTTACCTGATGTGCCTCTCTCTATTTTTTCAGACCATGATCATTTTCTCACATTTACTTTTTTGAGAAGAACATCAGAAATCATTGGGTATTAAATTAAATTTTTAAAAAACATTCATCATCAAGATGGGGGAAAACATAAGTGGCCAATTCAAACCATAAAATATATGAATTTTAATTCATCAATGGATTACCAAGGTTGTTTGGATCAATATATTTTATTGGTGTTGTTTTCTTATGAAATTATTTTTCATTCTGTTATATAGATGGAACCATTAAAGGAATTATATGTAATGAAGTGTAAGAAATTTTTTTGGATGATGTATAAGGAATTATGTTTAAGGGAATATATTTTATTAGAGGAAAAAATATATAATTTTAGATTGATTAAGTAATCTAGGAGGAAAGACTAGAGAAATCTAAAATGATTTGTGGATAACTAGTGGAAAGATATTTTTTTGAGGATATTGATCATGTCTTTATCAATGTATCTCCATAGAAAAATGACATGAATTATGGTAAAGATAACGAAATTTCTATTGTTCATTGGACCCCATAAAATTCTTCATAATGTCTGATTAGTTTCATACTGATTTTTTTTCCTTGGATTTATGTTAGGTATAAAATATATTTCATGTTTCAATGTGTAGGAAATATGTATCATATTCATCTAAATTTTTGATCCCTGATATAGTTCATTTTGAAGAGAATATTTCTTATAAGGAATATACATTTTATATTATTGACTATCGATAAGTATTATTTCATAATCAGTTTAGTTTTTAGGAAAAACCATTTTGTTGATGACTCAACATCGAAATATGAAAATTCGTTGAGGTTATGATATCCCCTTTTTTATAATAATTAAATTGAATTAGACATATGTAATTTATAAATTGAGTAATAATTTTAGAAAACTAATTAAATATAGAATTAATCATTTTCAAGTTTATTACTATGAATTAGATAGTTAGATTCATTATAGAAATATTAATATTTTTTAAAAAAATTAAATACTTTTATATAAAAATTTTTATTATTAGATTTTATATAAAATATTAATTTAAAATTTTAAGAATTTTAATTTTGAAGAATAAATAACATTTTTTAATTTATAATATAAATAATAACTAATGGTCAAATTTTGGGTTTTTTTCAAAATATAATGACTTTTCATTGAATAGTGAAAATTTTTTAATGTTTTTTTAAAATGTATTTTCATTAATTTAATTAATTTAAAAGTCTTATTTTTTATAATATTATATAATTTAGAATAAGTTTTATTTATTAATATTTATTCACCTTTATTTACTTTTAATTAATATTGTTAGGAACAATAGGGGCCTATATACCGTGAGAGGGGGGGAGGGTGAATTAGGGTATGGATATTCTTTGTCAAAAATTTTCCTAGCCCACTGGATATTGACCTTTTTATTACAAGGGTCACTTTTTTTGCACTTGTGTGTTTATTATGATCACATATTTTCTTCTTTATCTGATGATGATGCTTTAAATACAATGTTGGGAAGTAAGCAGCCAGACATTGAAGTTTTTACTTGGTTCACCCTCACTGGGCTACGTCCAAGGAGGATATGCTGACAAGTTACCGGTCGTACCAAATTCCAATATTCTTCACTAGATGTGGATATAAGTGTTCATGAACAATGACTTTTTCCGAGGCTCACTACCTTTACAATGTTTAGGGTCCACTCACTGCTTTCCCAATGGTCACTCCATAATTCTCTCTCTCCAGCTCCCTGCTAGTGGAGAGGATCACCTTCTTCCTCTTCCTTTTCTCACTGCTCTGGAAAGGATCAACTCACAGTTTATCGACTTGAAGGTCTCTTCATTATCTATAATTAATGCATCCTCTGTTGTATGTAGATTATCTATTTAAGTCCATGTTTCACCCATAGATGAATTTCTCTTTGCACCGAAGGTATCGGGAAATCTTCCAGCCTTCATGTAGCCCTGAATAACCGTCGTGAATCAACCATACTTGGCACGTAGGTCTAACTCGGAACACGGGTCACAACTGGCGCACAAGTCACTTCAAACACTTTCACAACACAATTTTATACAACTCCAAACCTACGCGACTCAACCCCTTTTACGCCCAAACCAATATTGGCAAACAAAAACCAACCAGCGTGAAACTTCAAACACTAGTGCGCATGTCCACCTGCATGACCAGACTCCACTTGCGCGACCTCTACACTAGCTCGATGGGAGCTCTTATTTTTCAAAGTGTTAAACTTTGTTTAAATATGAGGAGGGGTGGTCCTGTATTTATAGGAATTTGGTCAACCTACGCGGCATCGCACAAGTCTTCCATCAACGTGCAAGTCCCGGCATGCAGGTTTATTCCCCTACTAGACACCTGTGTGACCCTATTTCCTTTGGAGTATTTCTATGATTAGATCTTTAAAAAAATATGGCATGAAACTCTCCAACCCTCCTAGGCACCGGTGCACAGGTCCTTTCACGGCACGCAAGTCACCTACGCGACCACACCAATACCGGTGTGACCCTCTTTCCATTCCCATATTTTGACCTTCTGATCTTGAAAAAACAATTATGTGCACAAGTTTCCTCTCCTACATGTACATGTCACACAAGTCCCTTTTCCAAAAACTATTTTTCTTCATTTGTCGATTTTTAGGCCCAAACATTTGGCAAATAGTGGAAAATAGTGCCACCCTGTATCTGTTCTTTTTATACCCCCTCTAGATCATCTGTTATTTCGTCGATGTTCTTGAGTCAAACATGGATCATTGACCACAACTCTTGAACTCAACATTTCACCATGAAATCCCCTTTGTCAACAAATTTGTATGTAATTGTTTTGCTTTTTCAACAATCACCACACATATGTCCACTTTGTCAACAAACAAAATCACCTAAAAATTGCTTCAATGTTACCTTGAGGGATTTTTTCCTAAAAAATATTATATTGGATTTTATTATAAGTTTTTTGGGGCTTAAATTAGGGATTTCTTAATGCTATTTTAAAATGAATTACGAACTTACTTTATAATTAATTTAAATAATCAATAATGTGGAATGTTATAAATTATATTTATATTACTTATTTCAGTAATTTTTTATTTAAACTCATAAAATTGTTATTAATTTTTGTAGAGTTAATATACAATAATCTTTTTCATGAAAATTACACTACTTAAAAATCAATTTTCTTGATGCGTTTGAAAGATTTGTTTTAAATTCAAAATTTATACATATTTGAAGGGAATTTATAAAAATGGATTTAATATTTGGAATGAGAATAATTTATATTATGTTATAATGAGAACATTAATTTTGACCAAAATTATTAATGAAAACATTATAAATTATTTATCACGGTTAATGTAAAAATGAAATTATAGGGGGTAAACTAAAATGATAAGGGTAAAAATGACCTAAAAACATTTATAACACCCACTTTTTTGTTAAAATTTATCTTATATCTTATATGTTTGATAATTTTCTATTTTGAGCATTATATCATGATAGAAATATGGTTATGATTGAATCGTGTCAAATAAATACATGTATGCCACTCACCTCACTTATAAAAGGCCACCCCCTCACCTCTATTTTTCACACCTTGAAACCTCATTAGTTGGGAAATTAACTTAAAAAATATATATTCTCAAATTACATAATACCATATAATAATCCTTTTTAATGAATATATCCTATGTAGGCTTTTGGGAAAACCTATGTAGGACACTCAAAAAAAGAGTAATTTTCATCAATGAGCCTTTTTATTTTATTTCTTCCCTAACCTTCTTAAATAATTATTATAACTTTTGAAATATTAATATAAGTATCTTAAATATAATTAGATGTTTTTATTTTAAAATTATTTCCAAAAATCATCTATACCTCCATCAAATATTTTACCGAATCATCATCCATGTGTACGAAAGACTACCATCTTGCAAACTGATGTCATTGTTTTCTATTAAAACATAACAAGTATGGTATTTGTAGTGAATATAAATTATATATTTTATATTTATAACATATTTATACCTTTTTAATAATAATATCATATATACCTTCATTTAATTTCCATTTAGTCAGAGATAATACAACATCACTCATTTGTAAGGAGGACTTCCGCCTCCCAAAGCGATGTGATTTGTTTTTCAGTAATGATTTTCCTGGAAGATAATAAGGGTAATGATAATGAATATATGTTATATAAATTAATTAATTATTATATTAATGGAATATTTATAATTTAAAAAAATTAATATATTCTTTAGTTTATTTCACTAAAAAATGATAACATCGTTTGTGGATGTGTGGACTACTGCCTCCACAAACCAATGTGGTTCCTTTTTTCATCACTAGATTAGAAGAATGATATTTATAAGTATATTTAATTATATAATATTGTATTTATTATATTATTATAATTCTAGAAACATAAATACTTCTTAAATTGTTTCCATAAGGATCATTGGAAATTGTAAATGTTTCTCTTGAGTACGCATGATGTATTGTCTCCATGATCAAAACGCAAGTTAAATGTTCATATCCATAATTTATTATTGGATTTAAAATTATAATTAATTTATACATATGAAAATTTTATATAATGTTTTATTCTTTATAATTAAAAATAATGAATTATTTGAGTATATTAGACCAACCAAAGTCATTTTTGACACATAAGATGAATATGGTAAAAACATCTGAAGTAAACGTAATTGATTAAGTTATTGTATATAACATGATAATAAGCTAAATTAAAGTAATACTAAACTAGTATAAGGTTATAAAGTAATTAAATAATTAATATAATTTTATTACTTTGGAAGATAATGAAAAAAAGGATATTTCGGGCGCATGGTATGTGACTCCATCGTAATTTCATTTTGTTGAGGAATATTTTGATGTTATACACTTATATTCTCTTATGAGGTGTATGTACAGAACATTTTAAAGTTATATAATGAATTTATCTATTATAAATATTTTTAATTTTTTTTCATTGATCTTATGATTAAAATATTTCCAAAGTGATATAGTACTTTTCTTTTAAAAAAAATATTCATTAATTGTTTTCCTTAAATCTATTTATATATTCCCTATTCATGATTTAAAAATGGTTTTTGAATATTATAATTTGAAAATAAATATTTCTAAAGTTCAATATTATTTAATTCAATGGTATTCAAATGTAATCCATTTACATGCTCTAAATGGAACATTTTGGAAAATGAAAAATGAAATTTTCTATTTTTAATATACATGGTGACAACTACTTTTCCTACTGCCTTGAATTTTATTTAATTTATATATTAATTTTCAAGAAGACGTCTTTTATAAAATGAAAACCAATATTACTTTTTTTTTGAATTTTATTATTTATTTTTTTAAACAAAATGTTACATTGATATATAAAAGTAATTTTTATAAAATATCAATAAACTTTTTCACATATTTTATAATGAAATGTTAAAGCATAAAATATTTCACTTATTTTTAGGTTATTGTTAATTAAATTTAATGGGTACACCCATATAGTTTAGTGTAATACTATTATACGTTATATGATGGGTGTGCCCGGATAAAACTCCAAATCATTGGGTAATGATTCTTTTCACTAGAGATTCATATTGGATGTTTTACTTATGGTTATTCCAATTTTAATGGCTCTATAAGAGTTATATAAGAGTTTCATGAGATGATGTCACAAGGTACCTATAAGACTTTTATATTCATTATATCAAGTTTCTGTGGAAGTCAATGGGTTTTTAAAGGTAATATAAATGATCTTTTTAAGGGAATGATAATTTTATTTCTTTATAAAAAGACTTTTTTTAGGAAAGGGTTTATATGGGTTTTTATAATTTTCATTGTATTAAGGTTTTTTTACTTTTTATGTCCCTTAGTGAGAATTTTGTTCTCATTTGATGTTTTTTTTAATTTTTTTCTAGTTTCTAAGTAAGGTCATCATAATTATATATGTTATGATGAATTTCATGAAGAGTATTCATGAAAAGAAATCATATTTTTTAAATGTTTTATATGGTTGGAAATTAGATACTCAATGGAAGTGTCCACTTAATATTATATGGGTTTGTTATGTATTAGTTATGACATAATTATCTAAAACTCTAAACCTAAAAATATCAACAGATTGAGGGAAAATAAATTATTAACTAAAAATCAAGATGATGTATTACTTAAGGAAGAAGCATTACACCCCAACCCTTCTTGTGAATGTAATGGTGTGCCCTCATACATCTGGTTATGCCTATATATTTTGCGGTTGTGCCCTTGTATTTTGGTTGTGCCCATGAACCTAACATTTCCTTTGTTGTTGGCTATTACCATGACCATGTAACATCAAAGTAAATTACAAACCTCCATCATCGGGTAACATCACATGTATGGGGTCCTTCTTAGCATGTGATATTTATTCCTACCCAAACACAAGACACTACATCCAGTGGACTACAAGATGTTAGTTATTCAAAATACAATTTTTTTTGTGGTGTATTTCTCATTTAACCTTGGAAGATTCATTCTACTCACCCATTTCAGCAACGAAAATATTTCCACCTCAATTTATATTGGGGGTTTCAGATCTTGGGATGGCCGGGCCTCATCTATTACCATTTGTTGGATTCTAGCCACCTAAACATGACACAGATCAACCAGTCACGTTGTTTCACTCCTATGGCTAAACGATGATGAATCCAGCCGCCAATATAGGTTTTCATCAACAAAAACCTATTGATCCATCATTATTCATAATAAAATCTATATATTTCATATCATTCATGAATCCACCATGAATTTGAGGGTTCTGTCACACAAAAAACCCTACCCAGAAATATTAAAGCATGAACTTGTGGTCCGACAGTGAAGAACATGAAGAATGGGGGGATAAATGAATATGAAAATATAATATATTGTTGTACGATTCAATATTGGTTAATGGTCATCTAACAAATGATCCATAATAAGAGAAATAGGTACACCAATTAAATTATTAGATACAAAATTTTAAATTATTGAAGGTATCATCTGATGAATGGATAAATAAAGATCAAATATTTAGATATTTAAAATCCAAGCTTATGTAATTCAAAATTGTAGTAGACCACAAATAAAAATCTGTAACTTTATTAATTAACAAGTGTGTCTGATGATCATTTTCAACAGTGAATATGAAGATCCACCATGTTCACTTCCATCATCTTGATCGACCCCGATCTGATTGCTATCATCCCCCAATCAAGATCATCCAAATATGATCTATCCACCTCCTCTTAAATCCACGTAGGGTTATGTTTCTAACCATGAAAATTCCATATGATGGGGTATTTAACAAGGGAATTAGGTTTGGAATTAAAAAAATATTTGTGTTATTAAACAAACCGACTAACGGTCACCTCCTATAGAACGTCTGATACAGACTAACCATAGATCATGACTAGGGTAAAATAAAAATTTTGGAATCAACTATGGACTTATTTTTTCTTTATGTGGTCCTAAAAATGAAAAAATAACAATTTAAATATAAAATATAAAATTTTGTGCATTAAAATATATTAATTATTTTAATATATAATTTTTTTGGGTTTCATGACACTGAAACACCATGATGAATCTATTGAAAAACAAAGATATATGTATAGAATTATTGTACAAAAAAATTCAACAAAACAAGAGTCATTTCATCCCCCTGAAACATCATGGATTTTCAACCTAAAAAAGCACATGTTAAATAATAAGGTAGGGGTACAGAGCCATTTTCAGGCTCTCACACTCCCAGGATCTCCTCTACACACTCCCATATAAAAAATCACATGAACCAAAGGTTTGGTTAATCCTAAAGGATCCTTTCCAACCGATCCTAGATTTAGATGAGGTACTGTAAAAATGTGGTTCAATCCTTGATGTCTTGACCAGACCATTCAATAAAGTGTGTCACGATACCCACATAAATCTTTCACTATGACACATATAAGACTTCATAAACTTAGTTTAACTATGGGGGGAAGGGACAAGAGAAAATAACCCTCTCCTATGATTTGTATGATATCAAATTACCCAGTGAATCTTACTGATATCTTATTTCCATGGATGAATCTCTATAATCCTTGACATGGGGAGACTCTCTTAAAAACAACATCATCCTAATCAAACTAGAAGGTCCTACAACGTTGATATGCATAATATTTCTATTTTCTCATTACAATCATCATTCACAAAAGGATCCCCTAGAATTTCTAATCATCACCTACACCATATCTTGAACAAAAAGTGATGTTTTCATGAATTCAATCTGTTATAAATGTGAATATAAAGTCATTATTACAAGACTATTAAATTTTCTATGATAATAGTAGAGTTGTTAAATTTATTATTTTAAAACTCTATAATTGGAATGTTATCCTACTAGATCCAACAAAAATACAACATGATGGATCTCAACTTATCCTCCAATCCATAGATTTTTTTCTCTATCTTCCTGTCAATCTGGTGGTGAAACAATATATTCAGCCTTAACTTGTTTTCAAAGGAATCCTAAAATCCTCACCACAACCATGATGTGAACTAAGAATCATGGTTGGAGAAAATCATCATAGATACCATTGAAGCTGGAAAATATATCATATATAAAACCACCATATACTCTTAATTATACAGTACTCTCGGATGATGAGAAAGTGTACGGACTTTGTGAGTATCACTATCATCGTAAGACCCATGGCAAAGTATATGAACGAATCACCCTATTTCCACTCGGGTATCTTAATAAGCCCTATCAAACTTACCAAAACCAAAGGATCAATATTTAAATGCTAATATGATAGACATTGAGTGATAAAATAAAACGTTATCCACGTCATGAAACCCACTAAATCACTTTTTAAAGGCCCATGAAATCTTTTCTCTCTCATAATGTGTATCCATGGGAAACTGTGATACTCACCCCTTAAATCCTGAGACAATGTGACATGTACAACTATTCATCCCTAAAAGATATTTATTTGCTCCCCTCATTCATAAAATCAATCTAGAATATCTCTTGATGATATATGGTCATGTATAACCTCACAGTTGATGCATACCAACTGAGACTCTCTTGCACAATAAATAATAAGATGATTCACTGCCATCAATTAAAGAAATATTACAACCCTCTCCTCCAACAATGTCTGTTGAAAAGAAAAAACAAACTCCTCATATGCCACATCTACCAAGTGATAACAAGACTTAATATTAAGTGCCTATAATACAACATTTAAATTCATAAGAGTATTTAATATAGAAAATTCATTTACATATAAGAACATCAAGAAATAAATATATCTTAGGTTTATAACTCTTTGAGTAATGATGTACCAGAGTATGCGGTTTGAGTATACAAAAAAAATGCTCACATAGAATATAATTCCACCATTTATTCCAAGAGATGACTACTTATTCCAACTCTAGCTCATTATTCACATAGTTTTTTATAAGGGGTTATCAATTTAATTTTCCCATATTATATATATAACATACTATGAATTAACATGAAAATGATCCTAGATCCAAAGGAATCACAAAATAGTATATACTTTACTCCCTTCTCTGGTAGTCTCAACCCAAAAACACTAGACATCCTCATCCTCTTATCCTCGTAGACACCCTAACACTGATCAATCTATATGGATGGAAAACCATTCCTAATTTGGGTAGTCCAAGGGGATTTAATCATGGATAATTATTCCATAATCCTCTTATAGAACCCCTATAAGAGGATAAAACATTGCACCTCCTTTACACACTTGGGTGGATCCCAAGAAAGAACCAAATCAATTATCACTAGGTACATAGCTAAAACATGCATAATAATGCCATTCCCAAAAAATATAACCTCATGGATAAGAAAATAACATTTCAAGATCTTACCATAAATCTGGTTTTCATTTATTATAATTAAGGACATCCTCAAGTCATTTTCATGCTTCTCCTATGAGATATTTTAATTGAGTATGTCATCATGGAAGAAAAAAATAAATTCTCCCACATAAGGATAAAATATCTTAGTGATATGTTCCTGAAAAACCACCAAGAAAATTTTCACACTGGAGGGCATCACTAAGAACTCATAGTATCTTTAGTGACATCATAATGGAATATAATAAATTACATCTTTGTAAACCCTCAACTGGTGTTTTTTGGACCATATATTAGTATTTAAGAAATAAACATCTCAAATAGTAAAATATGTGATAAAAACACAGAATGTGGTATTGGTTCTTTATCATTACATGGTTCTGGTGATGATAATAAAAAAATACTAAAGCTCTATTATATCTTTTTCATGAAAAAATAGGTGATACCTAGGGATATACACTGGGTTAAATGAAACCCGACTCTGAGAGTTCCTCCAATTGTATTTTGTTCTCCAGTATCTCAGTAGGTGACATCCAATATGACACATGAGATATTGGTATATTCCCGTGGTTAATGTAAATGTAGAAGTCCACATCCAATGTTAGAGGTATCCTTGAAATATATTTATGGAAGAGGTACATGTAGTCCTCTATTAAGGATGGAATATAGAGTACTGAATAGTTTTCCACTCCAATGACTAATCTCTCCAA
Source organism: Viscum album (assembly GCA_963277665.1). Lineage (NCBI taxonomy): Eukaryota > Viridiplantae > Streptophyta > Magnoliopsida > Santalales > Viscaceae > Viscum > Viscum album. Next base: position 1,361,159,891 of record OY728143.1, on the reverse strand, counting down.
TTGATGGGTGATGGTTTCAATCTTCCATCCATCAAAACCCACCAAATTAACAATGAGATATCTGTCAACCAAAATTATAATCACATACCATATGTATGAAGGAAACTATGTTGTATGTGAGAATAGTCAATATCGCTCTGAACCATGGATAAATAGTTGGTACCCAATATGAAGCTATAAGGTTCCATCACAAAACCAAGAGGCCTCACCAGAGTCTCTCTCCATTTATATTTATTTTACACAGCAAAAAATTTGTGATATTAAATCATTTCCCAGGTAAGAACCTCAAGTAGATTCAAATAGGATAAGGTTGAAATGTGAATATTAAGAGATCAAAAGAGGGATACAGTGATAAAGTAATGACTCGAGATGTGGTAAACTTGTATTGGGTCAATAGTATAATTTTCACATATTTTACCTTGAATCATCTCATACCTAGCCTTGTAAAATAACTTCGTTCCCAAAACTCCCCACAACCAAGACCATCACACTATAAGCCATGAATGTTCCACCTAGTGGTAGTGGTGGAAGCATCTAATTACATCACCCTCCACCTATAGATCATCTCCCAAGAGCTTTTCCATCTCCATTATAAGTATCACCTTTATGGGGGCCACCCTGACCATACCTAGAAGATCCCTGGTCACTGTGTTTCCTTTTCCATGGTTGTCCATCCAATATCATCCTATCTCACATTATAGGGTGGGTTAAGAAATCATGATACTTCCAACCTCTCCCATCACTATAATATCATCAAGCATAACCTTGATGACTAGATTCATTATATGATCCATAATACATTGACCTAAGAATCTATGTCCATGTATGAGAATGCATATTGTGATGAAACATCAACATCTAATGCCAGCTAGCTATTGTAGATGTCTCATCCATATGATTTCCACTACTAACCCCAAAAACAAACATACCTATTTTATTAAATTATTGGTAACTATGTTGCAAACCAACACCGATGTATCAGTAATTATGTTGAAAAAGATGAAAATGAAACATATGTCTCCACAAAGAACCTTGTCAAACATTCATGGACCAAAGAATCCATATCACACTATACCATGGGTGTAATGTGTGTGGTTAGTGAAACTGAAAGTTTACTAAAAAACCATCATATCTACCTACTAAATCTCAAGAATATTTGGAACCCATATAGTATGAAGACACAAGTGGAAATTCCCATCATAAAATAGATACTAGAATACTAACCATGGTAGAATCATCTCATCATGGGTATATGTCAACAGACTCCACCAATTCCATACTTCCCCATGAAGATGGATGGATGAATGTACAACCATATGATCAGTTATGTACAGAAGAAGTATGAAGAATAAGACCACCAACTTAATAAAATACTCAAATTCTTATGGATCCATCTCAGCATGGACCCTTAGTGATCTATAATTTAAGAACACGCGGAGCAAGGAACGATTTTACACATAATTATCCCAACCTACTAGTACTAATTGATTCTCGACAAGGGGTGGAACTACTTCAATCCCAACAAGAGGAAACACCACATGAGATGTCCCATGATATTTGGTCGCATCACTCAATGAATCATTACCATGATCCTATATAAGTAACATAGATGACTAACTTGGAAAAAGAATCCTGATGGTGACCAATACATACAATGGTAAGATGAGAATATATATATATATGTGTGTGTGTTGAACAGTCTCAAGTGTAGAACCAAAATATCAACCCAATATAATGTTTGTACCTATACCACTTTTTTTGAATTGACCAACTAGGTCCCACCTGGCCAGCAATAAGCTGAGTGTGAAAACCACAAGACCACATCCTATAATCAAGGGGCTAGTTACAAGTGCCAAGAATCCATAAATGAAATGTGAGGACTTATCTTAATCACCTATAAGCACACACTACTATATCCATGAAAATATATAGGAATAAAAAAATAATAATATATATAATATAACTACGCATGCAATAATCATTAGGTAATTTAGAAGAGTACGAATATATGAGGTGAAAGAGTAAAAAGAGGACAAAAAATCCTGACCAAAATGAAATTTGGTCCTAATATGAAAACAATAAGATAAAAAAGAAAATTGAAGATAGGCCTTCTCTTGATCACCTAGCCTGACCACCAAATGTGGCCAAGTAACATATGCATCACTAAGCTCTACCAATTTCATTACAAATCTATCTATCATCTATATAAGACATTTCATGTGTCTGAAAATACCATAATGTTGTAAGTGTATACATACCTAGAATGATGCCTAAAAACCAAAAAGGGAGAAATATAATTATATAGTACAACTTATATTTATACATAAAAAGATGGAAACAAAAACCCATCATATATTCCCATAAAGAATCCTAGAAATGAGAGAAATGGAATCTACATATTATATACAAACCAATGATGATGGGTCTAACCATATCTCTAAAACTCTATCTATGATTCCCACCATTAATTAAAACCTTAGAAGGATATGTGTGGAGGATCCCACACCTCACCACTGGTCTTCATATCCATGTAAGCGACAAATCTAATGGAGGACTCATTTATTACTACATCTTGAAGAAGTGGGAGTAACACTCCATAGATAGATTACTAATTCCTAATATAGTAAAGGGTATTAAAAACTCAACTTCTATAATGTATTTGTGTGAACCACACCCTACTTTGACCTGGTAGTACCAAACATTACATCACTCCAATTATCATCATTGATCATTGCCACTAGTTAAGCATTGCATGATGAAGAATCATTCCCATAGAATCTCACGTCATATATGATACACCAAAATGAAGGAAACCACTACATTATAAGTTGAGGAACCCTCATGATATTCTACTAAAATTCCTTATTCTCAGTCCATAATAAAAATATATCTACGGTAGAATAGTACGATAAAGGTACACAGTGTGTATCTTGGGTCGAATGGTGTGTACCCTCACTTGGACACTGAGTCATGTCCTTTACAATACATGGATTTGTGGTCTATGTGGGACTACATATAATTTACCAAATGCAGATAGCATGTCTTATAATCTCATATCCTTCCCATATACCTCAGGTGATGCCTATGTATATTTGTTCATGCTCGTGTACTTTGGGTTGTACCCCTCATTTGCATGTCGTGTATGTGTACCTATTCATTCCCATGTTCCAAGATATTCCAATTTATGCGTACTCCTAGATTTTATGTCAAACCACTATAATAGGGTCACAAAAAATGTGTGGGGTCTCAAAAGGTGTGTGATATTTATTTCTTCTTGAACCTTGACCACGACATCCCTGGGACAACACGACATGTGTTCTTCATATTACACAGTGGGTTGTTCGGATTTCATTCACAAGCCTAGGAGATATTTATGCATCTACCCCACGCCACTAATTCAACCATTACACCTTTTAATCATCAAGGGGGTCTAATATTTGGGGAATCTATTTTTCGATTCATCATTGGTTGCTAAATTCTTTCCACTTGTACACCACCCAACTCAACCCATCTCATCACACTACTCCCATGAAAAATTAAAAATTATTATGGTCTACGATTTGTGTTGGAATAATCCAATACAATAAAATACATAAATATTCACATATAAATCTCCATAAAAAATTTCATTCGTGTAACCTCCATTAATTCAGGTGATCAATCTCACTCAAACCTGCCCCGAAAATGTTAAACCACGACCCTGTGGGACAAAAACAAAGAATCAGAGGAATGGTATGGAGAAATTCACTTAAAAATAAAAATATATAATTGAATTATGAAATAATGTCCCTTGATTATATAAATCCAGATCCAAGGGTGTGGAAATAGAGACAAAAAATGATCTATCAGATCAGGAATACTAAATTATTGTAGGGACTATGCGAAGAATGGATAAACAAAGATCAAATAAGAAGATACGAAAAATCCATTATTATGAAGTTTAAAAGGGTGCAATACCAAAATGAACAATCCCTAAAATTATTGTGGATCAATAAATAGTGAAGAGAGTGTTCTCCAATGATGAATAAGATCTATTTCATTTTATTTATATCTCTCAATCTACCCTAATTAAATAATCACCATCATCTATTACTAATCCTCATTGGGATAATTATCATCTTCCTCTATAATACTCATAAACTTTTGTGTAAAAAATGATTATTTTTTATAATGGGTAATTTAGAGAGGTAATTATGTTTGTATTTTTAAGTAAAATAAATAAATAAAATTACTTGATTTATTAAATGCACATAAAAATGGTCACCTCCCACATAATATCTAACGATTAATGTCCTTAGGTATCTACGTTGATAAACCTCATATTTTAGAATACATTTCGGTATAAAATTTACCATTTGAGGTACTAAACAATGGTAAAACCATTAATACTAATACACATTTAATGGTTGAATTAAAATGTATTAATATTTTTAGTAAATTAATTTATCAGACCCGAGACACCCAATAACAAACCATCTCTGAGGAAAAATCATGATATTTGCATTGAAATAATTAAAAGAAAAATTAAAAAATACCAATTACATACATCAATGAAGTATAAGTGAATGAATTTTATAAAAAAAATACATGTTTAGTTTCAGAGATTCATAAGATATACCATTATTAGTGTTAAAAGACAAAGAATTTCCTCTTCCTATAGTTGATCTTAAATGGATTATCAAAAACCCTCCTGAAGTTGACTTTCACATTATTTTAAAATCGATTGGAGAAAATATTCATAAATTTTAGGACATAATTTAATTTCAATGTCAAACCATCCAAATCCATAGGATGTTCGTAAGGGATATGGAGGTAGATCAAAATGTTTTGGGGAATTTTTTCTCAATAATCAATGGTGACAAGCACAGACACATTGAATAAAATATTTTTTCCAGATATGCATGTGTTACTTTTGATACTGACTGGCATAAAATTTAATTTCAATAGGTTAATATTGATGTAAAAGTATAATTTTTTTCATAAATATGAAAGGCTTCATTTTTATCTTTGTGGGAAACTAGTTAATATTTTTTCTACATAGGAAAGGAAGGATTGGTGACACTAAATAAAGAATAAGATATCATGTCAATAATATTATTTCATGTATAATACTATTAATTATTATAATGTTATTGAGAAAAAGAAAAGAAATACTGATTATTATTATAGATAAGGAGGAAGAAATATAGTACATGGTTGGGGAACATAGAAGTATGAATTATGATGTTTATAGTAGACATGGTGGAGAAGAAATGGAGAATCTAGAGTTGAAGGAGGTTGATATTTGAATATTGATATTTTATTTTTTGAAAGATTCCAATTAGAATAAATAGAAATAAAATTTTAGATGAGAATATATTTCATAGGATAAGTTATTTTTTAACTCCATGTAATATTTAAAGAGGCTTCTAGATAAATGGACAGTGAAACTCTTCTTATTCTAAGAGAATGAATATGGGAAGAACGAATTGAGAAGGATGAATTCCCTATGATTAATGAGGTGAATCAACCAATTATAGTTTTTAAAAATATAATGGATAACTATAGACATGGATAATATATTATAGAAAAAATGGTGTAAGTATCTCATAGAACATGATGAGTATGTTTCTCAAGTTCACAAGTAGGTTTTGGGGATCATTTTGATGAGTACATGAATTCCCCTTTAGTTAAAACAACAAATCAGATCATGGATCAGACAATGTATTTTATTGATTACTTGGGAAAGTACAATAACGATTAATCTGGTGAAGTCACTAATGTTCATGGAAATCATCCTTCTTCTTATTGTGGTGTGTTTGAAGTATATTCACTTCAATTAGTTGATGTTTGTATGCATTTTATTAGGAATGATAAATATTTCATAGATAATTTTGATAAATATTTGGATAAAATGAATCATTCATTTTATATAAGCATGGTATATAATTATAATTAGGTGAAATTACGGGATGATAAATTTATTTAAGAAATTTATAATTGTTAAAATACTATTAAATAATTTTGAGATTCATTTTTTCCTAGAATAGAATTCTAAGATCTTCTTGTTCAGTGTAAAAATTTGAATGAAAATTCAATTTCAAGAGTATATTTCTTTGATTTATAGGGGGAATGGATAATCATTTTATCAATATCATAAGATATTTAGTATGAAAATATGATTTCAGATATTTTAATATGTTTTTAGGAAACCATAATGAGTCATTCTGATCCATTTTAGGCCATGAGAGAGCATTTATTTTTAGTGATAAAACATATCAAGTTTTTTTTAAGAAGATCAGAGTTTGTTGCTATTTTTCTTGAATGACATAATTAATTGTTTATAGTTAGATATCAATCCACTATATAATTTCTTAGGTAATCAGTAAGAGATAGTTTAAAATCTAATGACTATAGAGTCGGATATTTGAAGCACGGTCAATACTTTGGGTGATATGATGAAAAAGTATATCTATTTTGTGATATCATGTCAGATGTTTTTATTTCAAATAAAGGAAGTTTTTTAATCTGAATCAAGAATAACGTACTTGGATGAAATATTAGACTAGGCTAATAAATATAAATTTTTATTTTTTGATGGAGGAGTAAAAAATAATGCATAAGAGGATTAGAGATACCTTGACCCTTGAATCCACATCATCAGTAGAGCCTAACCTTGATCCATATTCCAATATACCACCTCATTATATTTAAAAACCTTGATCCACATTTTTTCAGTCAATCAATATTTATGAAATATTTTTTTCTTTGTTTTTTATCTTTATTTACAACCTTTTTATGTTTATGACTATTCACTATTCAGGAAACATTTATTTCTAAATAGCCAAAAAATAATAACTAATAGTTTAATGAAACATTAAATGTGTTTTTATATTTTTATCAAAATAATTTTTGATATAAAAAATTTTGGTGAAATTTATATACTCATACATATTTTAATTAACTATTCATTTTTAGTTTGAATAAATTTGGATAATGTAAATATTTTTTATTCAATTTTATAATTCTATTTTTGTATAATCAATTATTTAAAAAATAAATTTCTATTTTTATAATTCTATTGGTTATATGATCCTAACAAATTGGGGAATTTTTTGGAATATGATTGTTAATATATTAATTTCAATTTTTCATTGATTTTGATTCACAAAACACCCTCATTTTGTTTTTAATGATGTTAACCTTAGTTGATTTTGATATTATATTTACTAAAATATTAATATTATATAAATTGAAATTATGGATGTAGATGAGTTGATGAAATTATAAGTTGTATAAAAAATTTATAAGGAGTCTATAATATTTATCATGAGCCCTCTATTTATTAAAAATGTTCAGTTTGAGAACATTACTTTTGATTATAAACACTAGTTTTTAACATTTCCTTAATGTTAATTTTAGGATAGAGAACCAATGTTTTTTTAAAGAACCCTAAATTTTAGGATCTAATGTATTGTTTTTAAATCAGGTGTTTGGAATAATTGGCATGTTGTGATCCATATTATTAATGACTTCATACATATACCAATAATATTTTGAATGTTTCATCTGTGGAATTTAAATTTCAATTTTGTTCAGAGATTTTAAAAGCTTGTTTTAAAAAAAAGTATCATTAAATAACAATTGAACAATGATTCAAACTATATTTGGAAAATTATTAAATCATTCTTATTTCTAAAGGATATTACAATTTTCATCGGGGGTTTAATGTCAATCTACAAACACACAGTGTGTTTTGAAAATAATGATTTATCTTGTGATGTTTCTTGATCAACTTGACCATGATCAAACCCAGGTTCTTATTTAATCCCTAAATATTTATTAGGAGTAATGATGTGATATTGATAAAATATACAAGATTTCATATTTATACAATATATTCGATTATAATGATCTTATTTTTTTAATAATATTTACAATCAATTCTCCTACTCTATTTTTCGAGGATGTATATTTTTATATATAAGAAATGATTCTATCCATATAATCTATTATTATATATTTAAAATTATCAAAATTATTTCAAAGAATATTTCAAAAAAATAATTCGGAGGCATACATGTAATAATCTATAGTTACGTTTTCATCCTTTTACTATTAAAATATATTCATTTGTATATAAATTTCTTTACAGTTAATATGTAATAAGGATTTATTCAGACATATAATTTTTTAAACATTTTATTTTTTACATAATAAGATCCATCATCTTTTAGTTGAAACTGAAACTATAAGATAATAAATTTTTCAATAATCCATCTTTTTTATTTTGTTAGAGTGTAGACTACATGATCTAATTCTTGGGGGAGTTTTATCTTCTCAAATTAATATATTTCTATAATATTCCTAGTAGAAAACCTCACTTTTTGTAAGGTGTTCACTACCTGCAATTGGTTTTAGATATCCCAATAAAGGGACCAATCTAGTTAAAATCCCCAAGCTCATGGGTATTATGTTAAAGGAGTGGACTAGGGTATATTTTTTCCCTAGACCACTATAAATTTTTTTTAATATATTTTATTTTTATTTATTCGTCTATTTAAAGATAAAGAAAAAAAATCACATTCTAAATCACAAAGGGGGATGAGATTTAATTTATCTAAGTGTTTTTAACAAAAACAATTCACCCCACTCTTTTGTCTATATATATTTTTCCAATCAATAGTATCATCAAATTCAAATGAAAATAAATGAATTCCACATAATAAATTTATTGGAAAAATTTTATATAAATGTTCATTAAAAATATGTTTTATTAAATCCTACCCACATAAGGATATTTTCTTATCACAAATTTTTGGAATTGATAAAATCTTATAAATGATTCCTATAATGCTGAAACCCCACATTAGTAATGCCTAATGTTATCATAAATATTAACTATGTAAATGTTATAATATACCTCTTTATAAATAAATTTGAAATGTAAACCCTATTTAATAATACTAGTGACATTTAAAATGGTACCCTAGAGTTAATGGTTATCTATCTAAGGAATTTTGTTAAAAAAATTCAGTCATAATTCCAAAAAAAATCATTAATACCAAAAGAAACATCCTCAATACCACAATTTAAAATCTGGCGATAAACCTAAAAATATTTATAAATAATAAAAAATAAAACCAATTAATAGAAGAAAAATATCATCACCATTAAGAAATATTTACATTCCATATAATCTAATTACACTTATACAATATAAATATCAAAATATAACATAATATATCACTTACATACCTTGTATATACTCTTTAGAACCTAAAATCGTGTGGGGAAATTTTTATGGAAAGAAAGGAGTGTCTTAATATGTAAGTGGTAATAAAATTTTAATGATAAATATAGAAGTTATAAATAGATAATAAACAAGAAATAGGCATATACATGTCATAAATAATATGATTAATATAATAAGATAATTTAATAATAATTTGGGAAAACCTAATCATATATCATAACTTATGGCATATAAAATGATTATATTATAAGAATAAAATATTCAATAGAATATGGATATTTAATCATATGACTATAATCATCAACCTTTGTGACATAAATAAGGAATGTGACAAATAAATATCAAAATAAAATCATAAAATATGTTACAGATCTTAGCTATTTCCATAAAAACATTTTGTAAAAAGTCAATTACATCATGTATCCACTTAATATAATAGAAAAATATAATTACATCATGATCACACAAAACATTTTCTGTAAATATATTTATATTTTGTCTATGAATAATACGATGTAAAAAGATAACCACATTTTGTCCATGAATAATATAGTTATATCATGAGATATAAATCATGACCTAAAATATTATAGGGATATATAATCTTTTTCACTCATTTCATAATGGAATATCTATATTAAAATGTTCCATGTGAATAAAAAAGTAATTTTAATCTACAAAAATTATACATGATTATGCTAGGCATATAAAAATGAAATTTGGAGAAATAAAATATTTATCTCTATTAAAATACCTATTAATCATAAAAAATAATTATTGGGAATTTACTTTATATAAATTAAAAGTAATATAGTAAAGTCAAAATATTTCTATAGTCAATAAAATGTTATATCAATCTAGGTAAACACCATTCATTCAGATGTTGTATGTATAGGGTATTGATGACTTAAATGTAATAGAATAAATATTATCTTTATGAATAATTTATGATAAGAAATAAAGGGGGGAACAGATCATTCCATCTATTGGTAGAGTACATCCACCAGACTATATATACATTAGTACTTGGATAATGAAAAAAATAAATTGAAATAATAATTTTTTTTGAAAGTGATACCATTAATATAAATTAAATATAATTAATGATTAAGTTTAGGGTTATAAAAAATATTTATTTACTACATTAAAGGATGACAATAAATTCAGTATGTTTTTGGGAAAACTATTTTTATTATAATGTAAATATCAATAAAGAGAATTTAATTTTGAAGGATACCAATAAATTGATAAATAATTTTTAAATAATATTTTTGAAAATGGAAATTAAAAATAAATTTACTTCAAATTATAACATTAAAAATGAATCTTGTTAAAAAATTATATGAAAATAAAATAAAAATAATAAAAATAGTTTTAATAATGATTAGTAACATTACTATAAAAATAGTGAAATAAGTCGATTTTTGAAATAATTTGAAAATGGTAAAAATTAGCCTTTTAGAAGTTAATTATAATATTAAAATATTCCAATAATGGAATATTGATAACAAGTTAAGTTAATGGGGAAGAAACTTGGAGAGGAAGTAGGTATGTTTAAAAACATCTATTAAACACTATATAGGGATTCAGTTAAAGTAATAATGGAAACAAAACCATATAGATGCCTATATCCATTGGAAAATAATATTATTTTATGTATAAATATTTTAAAATGGATGTATTAGAAAAAGTATTAAAGGAAGATAAATAAATAGGGTGAAAAATTTCATAACCACGAGATCAATAAAGAGTGGGAAAGATTCCCAATGAATAATGTATAATATGAATTATAAATGCATAAGGGTGGAAATTAGATAATTAATGAATTCAAATAATTAATAGGATAGTTTATATGAACAAGACCATGGATATGAGATATATAATTTAATAATGGTTTTTAAGATATAATAAAAAAAATATTTAGAAGAGAACCCCTTAAATGAAAGGTAATATTTGTCATTTAAATGTTTAGGAGAGGTATGGTGACAAAAAAATAACTTAATAAAATAAAAATTTATTATTTATATTTTCAATAATATTCCGATAAATTATAGAAATTCAAATAGAGTATTGAGAACTTGTATGTGGAATGAATTGACATTTATAAGAAAACTACATACCTCGAGATAAAGATCACTTCAAATATGAACAGACCTTCTGAGTAATCACCTATAAATTTGTTAATTATTTTCATTATAAACATTTTAATTTTTAAGTAATCTCTCCAAATCAACTGAATGACCTGTTTTACTAATTTATGAAGTTAATATTTCTTACTTCATTCATTTTGAGATTTTGTAGTCTGTGATTCCATAATTGATTCAATTTACTGGTAATGAATTATCATCATAATATAATGGTTATAGAATTATAATAAATTAATACATATGTTTTTAATGTTATTACAAAAATTAGATAATTAAATATCATTTTATATTGTTAAAATTTATACTATGTTTTTCAGTAATCTTGTTTTTGATTTTTAAAATCACTCTGGTAGTTTAAAGTTAATATCACTATTATAATGCCAATTTTATGAGTCATGAATCATTACCATCACAATAATTCATTATTATTGTTATATCTAGACAATAAATTTGTTTTTTTAAATGTACCTAAATAGTATAAGTTAAAATAAAACATCACAATTAATTTTGGTAACATAAAAAAACTAATGGCGAACAATGAATTTAATGGAGTTCAAAATATGGAAAGTTAAAAAAAATTAAACAACATATTTTGAGTTATAATATACTACTATTACAATTATTCTATAATGAATATTAATTTCATAGAGTATGTAATTGTAGAATTTAAATGTGAATATATGTGCATTGACACTCTTACTTTTTCATAATATTAAATTTTGAAAACAATTTGACTGAGAGGGAATGTATAATCTATCATCAAAAATGGAAAAAAGGATATTAATTTTATCGGATTATAATCCTAGAATAAATTAAAAAATAATTAAAAAATATTTAATGAGAAAATAATATTAAATTAAAGGTGAAAAGAGAGACCTGGAAACCATTACCATTTTCTTTGAGTATCCTTGTTCACATTGAGTCTAAAGCCTTTGGAGTAGGATCTTTGGGCTATACTAGGTCCTTTTAAATTTGACTAAAATTCTTTAGATATGTATTTATGTAGATCATTTTAAAGGAATATTTATTGGAAATTTAGATAAAATGTTTGAGAATGTGTATTTATATAGCCAAGGGTGAGAGGTATCTTTGAACAAAATAATGACTTTAAATATTTTATTAAATACTATGAATAGTGTTGATTCTTATTAATTTTAATGGTTTAATTAAAATTTTGTATATTTTTTAACATTTAAATAAAACTAAAATATGATATAATCATTGAAATACTATGCTTAATGTAAAGATGAAAAAATAGATTTTTATTAGATTAATTAATAACATAGTCTTCGAAAATAGATTTATAGGTTGGAAAATAATGTTATTAAATATAAAAAATATTAGTTTATTAGTAAAAAAATTTAATTCTCAAATAATATTATAAAAATTATTAATCTATTTTTATGAATAATGAATTCAGAAAACTAACCGGTTATATAAAAACCATTAATTTTTTACTATTCACATATTAATCATTTTTTGTGCCAAAATTTCAACCTGGGATAAATTTTATATTCTCATTCAAAAAATAATATCCATTTATAAAATCTATCTTACTATTACTGTATATATTTCTTTTAAATAAATATATATGACTTTTTTGTGTAATTAAATTTTTACATTATGTTTACAAAGTAATGGTAGTGTCTTTTTTTCAATTACTATACTTAAAAAATATCTATTTTATTAGTATTTAAACTCTATATGAGAAATTAAATTTTTAAATAAATAATAACAATTTTTAAAATGTATTATTTCTCTTAAAATATGTTTTTAAACCAATAAAATGAATTTTTAGAGTATAAAAACAAGTATGCTAGAAAATTATTATAATCATTAAATCATTAATGAAACTATTAATTAAAATTAAAAATGTTAAATAAAATACTATTTCAATTTGAAAATATAATTTTACCCCTTCTTATTATATGATGAAAATAAAATTACATTTTACATTGTTACATAAATTTCTATAGTTATATGCTAATGTTAAATCATTAACAAAAATGTCAAATATTATTTAAACAGTGATGGGAAAAAGAAACTCTAACACCTTGACAATATTATTGGATAAGCTACTGATAAACTATTTTCGACATGATCCTGGATACATTAAAAGTTCACATGTAGACTAGTTCTACCGAAAAAGAAATCCTTTGGAAGTCCACCTTCCCTCAGCTAAGTGTTCCAAATCATGGAAGTCATGTCACTCGAACAACCACACAATTTCAAGTATGCAAAAAAATTAGTATACCCTCATACATATTCAAAATAGTTTAATTTAAAGGAATATAAATACATAATGTAGAAAAATAACTCAAGAGGATAATTAACCTTAGAATATTTTTCCTATTTGAAAAGGAGGAATTGCTTTGTATTTCTTATATTCCGAAGAAGTACAATGATATATATTTAAATTATAAGAACAAACATTAAGACTCATTGTATAAAAGTAAAATTTGTAAAAATATCACACATTATACATAAAAATTATTTACTATACATGGGTCTGATACACTATTCTCATCTACCCCGACACCATTTAAAGGAAACTCATACCTTTTTTCATGTCACACTTCCAACCCATATTCACAGATAACCGTCATATAGAATATATCTATTAATTTCTAGTAACACATTGAAATTATATTTTTTTTTAAATATCTGGATACATCTTACTTGAGAGTTATCCAACCATTCTATACCTTCAAGACTCAATTAGAGATGTTAAACTCTTAATGTTTCTACTATTGTGGCGTAAACAATCACTATTTATAAATGGAGACCATCCAACTACCACTAGCCAAAATTCTGCTAAACTTACTTTTAGAGGATTAACATGCCATAATATTAATCCTATATTCATATCCCAATAATACACCACTTAAATACTTATTTCATATAAATTCATAAGAAACACAAGAAAAAATCATTTATTCCTTTATCATATTACAATATTTAGCAATACCAGACATCCTTCCTCCCACTCAGGACATTATGGAAAACAATGTTGTCTTAGAAATATCTAAACTAAAATTTATTGAATGAGTTCACTATATATTTTCTTCCAAGTTTATTTCAGAGATCAAATAGTTTCTCCTATAGTGTGTTTCATTGGTAGTGGTATTTCATGTCAATATTCATTACATGGAAAAATGTATTTTTGGCTAACTGAATCCTAAATTGTCGATCACATTAAATATTCCACCTTTTATGAAATCTTCCCAATTCCATAAATTATTTATTCAACTAAAACATTTTTTTCCTGCTTCATTTGAAACTATATACTAATTTTCTATTGTATATATTATAACAATACTCAATAGGGGTGACATCCAAAAAAACTGTTGTTCTATTATTTTTTAAATAATAATAATATTTTTTCTTTTCCTAATATATGAGTCTTCATCAACATAAATATCAATAAATCATTATATTGAATTTTTGTCACAAATAAAATTATAAAATATATTAAACATATAATAACTAAATAACAAAATAATTTCTTGATATATTGGTGATTGTATTCTATTATTACTGCTTGTGAATTTTCAATTTGAAGTTTCTAGTAAATGGGGAAACCAATGATTCAAAGTCATACTTAACAAACCATTGAATAATCTTATAAACATATTCTATATTAGTTATGAATAATTATCCTTTCTTATTATATTTTTTAATACTAAAAAACAATACTATATCATCTTTACAGGTATTTTTCATCTCAAAATAGTCAAAAATATATTTTCCAATTACTAAATATTTATATTTTTTGGGAAAACCTAAATTATAAACAAGATATATAATAATAGTATAATAGTACTCCCATCACATCATGACTTATGATAACATTACAAATTACTGTTAAATCACTTGAATCTTTCCCTATATATAAATTATTTAAAATATTTTATTCCATTAAGAGTGTACTTATTTTAGGCTAAACAATATTTTATTCAATTTACATACAAAATATAAGATCCTTGAATGTAGTCCATATATTGGGTGTTTTAGGTAAATTTATTCCTCTACATCACTATAGCTAAATTTTATCAAAAAATCCATCTCCTATATGTATAAATCTTTTGATTGCATAATAATAAGTATTATATAGATGGTAAAATGTTTCACTACCGGTGATAATCTTTCCAAAAAATCAAATCCTTAATTATATTGAAAAATATTCATAAATAGTTTTTCCTTCTATAATTTCATTCCATGAGCTTCATCCTTAAGATAAAAAATTCATTTACACTAAATTGATCTTTTAGATTCTGGACGTTTAGAAATATCCTAATTTTATTGAACATAAATGAATCCATTTTATTATTCATAAGTGACTCCAATTATTTTAAGTAACTAAGAAGTTATTCATCTTCTACAAATTTGAGATATTTAGCATATGTTAAAAATAAATAAATATTTTTATCCCTAGAAAATTGATTCCATATAAAAATTCTAATTGATGTCTTCAAGTATATTAGTTTCTTTAAAACACTGAGCTCGACTATTTCTTATTGTATATGAATTTGTTGTAATCTTTTTTGAATCTCATACTTCTAGTTCCCCAATTGAGCTTTAATGGATCTTTAGAATGAGGGTATTTATATTGGTCAAATTCATGGAATTATGTTTCTTTTCAACGATATATGTGTTCTATGAAATATGTGAATTTATAATAATTTTTATCTAATCAAATTTGAATTTAATTATTAATTTTATATCAATTTATTTCTCTTTAATGTTTTTTTTCAATAATTTTTTTTCAATGAATAAAACATATCTACTAATGGTGATTTGTTTTCATTAATTATATATTAATTAATATCCAAAAATATTATTATCTATAACCAATGGAAATAAAAAAATTATATTTAGCATTAATATTATCTATATCTTTAGTATTTATATTTACATATGAGAAACAAAAAAATATGTTAATATGACACTCTCCTAGTTGTTTTCGAGACCATAATGTAATAGGAATCTCTTATCTAATTGATAATGTTGGAATTATATTGATATTTTATATTTTTATGTTAAGTACCTTTACCCAAATGTCTTTTGGAGTTCCTAAGTTAAACATCACAATATAAGATTTCCCCCCATCAAATTCAAATTAATTATTTCATTTATTCTACTCGATCATGGAGTTATATGAACCATATTGTTTTTTTATCTTCCATAATATTGTTATATGTTATGTAAATTTTATTTGGTGAATTCAATATTATTTATTCCAATATACAATTTAACTTACAATCACATTCCCTTTCCGCCAATGCATTCCATTAAACAAACACCTAAACTACATCAGACATATAAATTAAAAAATAAATCCATAATCTTCTTTTAACATCATCAATGACTGTTAGAAAGAAAAGGAATCCATCATAGGAATGAATAGTGGAAATTCAAGAAATAATTGAATTCACAACCATAGATTTAGGGACACAGATATTCCAACCATCAAATTTGAAGGATACTCCCCTCTATTTTCATTGAATAAGAATTTCAAACATTCTTATATCCATGTGATCAATGTTTAATATACCAATTTTAATAGAACATTAATATTCTTTTTCACTAAGGTGATATAAATATCCAAAAAATATGGAAATCTAAATGTTATACAACCAAAAACATTAAACCCATTGAAATTTTAGATTAATTAATGATCTATATCCTTTAGTCCTCTTACTATTATTATCGATCATTACGTTACTATACACTACCATTTGAATAACCTATTTTATATCCTAATTAATCATGTTTCCCAATGTAATTATGGATATTTTTATAAATAAGGTTTCTGGAGAACCGCTATTAGTATCAAGAATCCCATGTTCTTCATCTTAATGATAATATATCATTTTTGGATATCATTCAGGAATTCATACTCCACTATACAAAGTTTCCTAAACATTATGATACATCAATGACTATAAACCGTTAATCATGAGTTGAATTGAATGATTATCCATAGTAAATCAACCAAAATTATTCATCAGTATTGACACTTAGTAAGTACTTGTTACTTCCTTTAGTTAAACTAATTGAATTTAAACTTCCAATAGTTATAGCCTTTGTGATGTTCTCTTTTTAAATTTTCTAATTCCTATTAACATTACCATTATTCCCATAACTCCAGATTTTAGATCATGGTCTATTAAATTTTCCCTAAATCTGTTCATAAGGCATATCATCAAACTGTTTCATATTATATGTTTACTTCTATTATAGTGACTATCCTCTTATATCAATATTGAGTATACTATTAGTAGGTCCTTGAAATTTCCTCCTTTTAAACTACCAAGTGAAGATCAAATTCAAGATATCATAAAACTCAAAATTCATTTTTTTTCATTAGAGTTGAGAATAAAAGTAACCATATAATCCATTAATTCAAGAAGATATGAAAACAAGATTAATACCCTTAAACTATTTTTAAATGTAACATTTTGAAATTCAAGTTTCTCATTGATAATATTGAAGTCATTCACAAGATATGATACTAGTATTATAGTTCCAATGTTATTCTGTCCTACTTCTCCAATTATTCCTTCTCCATTGTGTTAGGATTAATACCAATCAATGAAATTTTTAGATCTTTCTCGCTAACATAGTGATCTATAAGAATCCTCTAAAAGAGAAAATAGGCTCTATAAATTTATTGATTTGGATCTTCTAACCATACTATTTCATGTTTATACTGATATCTGTGTAATGAATGAATACTGAAAAAATTATTTATTTTAATCAATTTTTTTTAAAAAACTCTTACATCTTGAAAACCCAATTGTCTAATTTACTAATTAACCACTGTTATCACAAATGTAAAAAAACTAGGAGTTCCCACATAGATTAGTTTAGTAGAAAAACCAAACCTTTATATTTCCACCTTCCCTTGTCTAAGCACACATGATGTAAGAATTTATGGAAAGATACCCACTTCACATAGTCAACCATGCACACACCATAACAAAGAACTCATTCTTATTAAAAATAATAGAATTTAAAGAATTATAAATAATGAGAAAAGAAAAAGAAAAAAATGATTGATGTGTTTCTGAATAGATTTCAAATATGAATAGTAATAATTATAATTTAGTTTTATATTCATTGGAATTTCAATGATTAAATTCATTTGAAAATATCATTTTTCAAGATTAAGTATAATTTATTAAATGTATTTAAAACTCTGATACACTTTATGTGTGCAAGATATACTGAAATTGATTCTAATTGATTATCTTATTCTATAATCACTCTCATTTAATGAAATATCGACTTGTGTTGCAAGTCACACTACCATACCACATTTATGAATATCCAACATATGAAATGTCTCCATCGATTAAAATTATCCTTGTTGACCCTGGATGTATGTATTGGTAAACTGTTGGATAACAATCCTATATAGTTTTTTTAACAACCTAGACCTTTCTTACTCTATCAAAATTCCTGAACTTATGAAGGTCCTATTACCATTAGAAAAATTGAAACTTTATGAACACCAAGCCCAACCACATACCATTGATTGAAATTATCGTAAACTAATTTTTGGATATTGAATTACTGGTAATATAAAAGAGTACTTCTCATCAAAATAAACAATTTAAATCAAATTAATTTTTTATATTAAGATTACCATATACAAATAATTATTTTGGGTATTAGTGATTTACTTATAAAATAAAACTATATTTATAAAAATAATCATGAAGTCATTAAAATATATTTTATAAAATAATGTTGTTTAATAATTACTATCTATAAATGTTATTATCATACCTCAAATAAGAAAACATGTTTATTATTATAAAACAATAATAATTTTTATAATAATTAAAATAAATTTTAAAAAAATACAGGTCACAATTTCATATTTTCAGACGAGAGACAAATAATTTATTAATATTTTTCAAAATTTCATCAATAATTGTTTTTAATAGTTATATAAATAAATTATAGATTTATAACATTAAAAATAAAATAGAATAAATATTTTATGCATATAAATTAATCGATTATTTATAAAAATATTCTTTTCAACACCATGATGATATAAAATAAAGCCCCTTAAAATTTTAATTTAACCATTTTACACCTCAATTTTCATGAATTTATTTTTTTCGAAGAAAATAAATTTTAATTATGGCTTGAAATACACAAAAAACATTGTTAATCTTGTGATACATGCAACACTGGATTAGCTTATGTTACATGTGACACTTAGTTTTAATTGAACCATAGTATTTTTTTTATATAGTTATTCAAATGTGACCATTGTAACTTTGAGTTTAAAATAGTTAAAATGAATAGTGATAAATAATTTTTAAATATTATTCATTAAGGTTTGATATAAAAAAATTATATTGATAATCAAATACCTATTTTTTGGTATACTCTTTATATAATTAATAATTTTTCATAAAAACATGTTTTTTACATATTTTTTGAATAATAATAAAATTAATTCTTAGAAATTTTAGAAAACTAATTTTATAAAAAAAATTCATTTTTGAATATATAATTTCAAAATTTGAATAGGGTGTATTTTAAAACTTTTTCTAAAAGGATTCATTGTTTGGTAAATAGTGAAAAATACTAAATTTTAATTGAAAACTGTAATTTCCCATAAATTATATACAAATTTAAAATATATCTTAAATTGGTTTTAATTTATTTTTTTAAAAGTTGGGGGAAGTATAAATTTATTATTTAAAGTAAAGACCTATTTAGGGTGGGTAGAGGAAGACCAATTATGTAGAACGAAGGCCTTAGGCAGAGTAACCTGAATACAAGTCTTAAAAGACTATTTATTGACCCCAAGGGCCCTGCAGTGAATAGTACTACTACAGTACCCACATTGCTATAGTAACAGCTACAGTACAACAGCCGATACAAAACCTACTATAGTGCTTCCATCACTACAATGTCGTCGCTACAATAGTTCTTCCACTGCTACAATAATACTATAGTTCCCTCCTACAATACTGCTATAACACCCATAATTTTGTCCCTACCCGGATTTTTTCCGGTGTCTATTGGATTCCAAGAAGGATCCTGTACCACTTGGGGACATGCTCTTTGCAAAAAACATGTTTTTGGGTAACGAGGTATTGTGGTGGCCTCCCCACCTGTATGCCGCACATCCCCCATGAGGCCCAAGGCGGACAACCCTTGGGCTTATGCCAGTTCCCAATAGGGTATTAGGGCCCACGATAAGATTTTTAGCATATAGTGTGCATTTCCGTGCAAGGACTTGAACCCAAAACCTCGAGGCCAGGATGCCACCACCTCTAACAAACTCACCCATGCTATACAGTTAAAAAGTGTTATTGGGTAACAAGGTACTGGGATGGCCTCCCCACTTGTGTGTTACACGTCCCCAGTGAGGCCCAAGGTGGCCAACCCTTGGACTTAGGCCAGTTCCCAATGCGGTAGAGGGGTCCACACGAGGTTTGTTAGCATATAGTGTGTGTTGCCTTGTGAGGACTCAAACCCAAAACCTCGGGGTCTAGATGCCACCGCCTTTAACCAACTCACCCATTCCCTGTGAGCACAAAACGTGTTCTTGGGTAACAAGGTAATGGGGTGGCCTCCACACCTTCATACCGCAAATCCCTAACGAGGCCCAAGGTGGCCAACCCTTGGGCTTAGGCGAGTTCCCAACGGGGTAGAGGGGCCCATGAGAGGTTTGTTAGCATATAGTGTATGTTGCCTTGAGAGGACTCGAACATGGAACCTCGGGGTCAGGACGCCACCGAAATTAACCAACTCACCCTTTCCGCATGGGAAAACATGATGTTGGGTAATGAGGTATTCGGGTGGCCTTCCCACCTACATGTCGCACGTGATTAAGGTTAAAATAGGGTTTTTACATTACATGGATTAGTAATAAAATTTATTTCACACAGACTTAATATTATTATTTAATAAATTGGAATTAATATTTTTAATAATTTGGTATATATTATGAAATACAAATAATTTATTTTTTTGATAAAGGATAAATTACCCTAGTAACTAAAATGATATATGTTACCGTAGATAATCCTCTAGAGTGACCAAAGTTCATAAACTCATTGTCTAAAAATAGAAAATTATAAAAATGTGTTTATTTTTATGTGTTGGTGGTTTTTATAGACTATATAACTACAATTTTTTTTTCCATTTTTGAGGAACATGTGTTGAGGGAGACCACCCAATAGTGAATAATTTGTGGTATTAACTAAAATGCATCTCCTCCTCAACTATAAAATAGATCTCACTCCACTCATTTATTTACATAGTAAAACACTTTCTATTCATTCAATCCCTACCCAAGTATCTTCATATATTCCATCCCCTCATACTAGGGGACTTATTTTGGTCATAAATCCATCATAGAAAGGATTTAGATAAAACATGAGGAGGATAGCTGAAGAAGAGGAAACGTTCATCAATGAGCATTTTTAGTATACTCAATCCACTAAAATTTTTATTATATTACTATTATATAATAAAATAAACATATTCGATACACCTAAATTTTTTATGTTAAGTAAATGATTTACAACCATCTCCACATTCATCAAATGTGTTATGAAATTGTCATTCGTGTGTCTCGTGGACTACCAACTTAAGAACCAGTGTCTTTCGTTGTTCCCTTACCACCTATCACAATTAAACACAATGATGGATTCATAGTACTTACAATATATTTATGGTGTTTATAATTTTTTTATGTTTCTATAAATATATTATCACACATATCATCATACTCTTCATTTTTTTGGAAATTTGATAACATCGTCTACATGTATGACGGACTACCGCCTTAGGAAGCGTTGTGATTCGATCACTCTTTTCATGAAATTTACTAAGGAAATTTGTAATAAAAATATAGGATATATTTTATATAAAAATTATTCTTGAATTTTAATATATGATATAATTATTTTCATTCAATCCGATATGAAAACCGAAATAACATTCTTGTGTACCTACAACATACTGTCTCCCTAAAAAGCGAAATTTATTTTCAATCACTAAATTTTATGTATTATAAAAAATTTATATAAAATGAATATACGTGATAATTATATCATTTTGATAGATTCTTATGATTTATAAATCATTATGTAAGTAAGTTAAACATAAATTACAATTCATAACATACAAAAAACAAAGTGGTTCTTACACGAAAAGTAACATTAACATGGAATTGTTAATAAAAGGGTAATTAAAGGTTGTAATAAAATCAAATATGGTATGTTATATCTATATATATATATATATATATGGAAATTTAGTTGATTAAAAATAAAAATCTATTTATTATATAGAAAGTTCAATTAAAACAAAATAATTCTATACTTTTAATAACAGATTTTATTATCACTTTTTGACTTCTATGAGACAAATCCCATATTCAACACCTATATATTTTATATAATGTATTTAATAAAAAATAATTTATTTTATAATTATTATAAATAAAATTATTGGTATTTTAAAATTTATTTTATTATGTAATTTTCTCGGGGTTATGATTCAAATGTTAACAAAGAAATAAGGGATTTTTGTTTCAATTTTCATTATTTGAGATATATGTTATGTTATGAACCTATACTATTTTATGAGGAATTTATATAGTCCCTTTGAAATGAAATATCTTGAATTTATTTATCATCAATAAAATTTATTTTCTTTTTTGATTTTATACTTTCATGGTGATTATGATTCAAGGATACCAAAGTTGTAAGAGTTTTATGTTACATTCTCATCATTTACCATGATTGTTTCTGATTAAGTCTCCATTGTTGAAAAAATACGTTCTACCAATAAAAATTGACATTAATTTCATTATAATCTTGTTATTTAACGATAATACATGTCTTCCATTCATTTTCTTTTCACTACATACACTAATGTTCGAAAAATGTTTTTTTATTTTTAGTCAAAAAGCCTTTTCCTTTCAAATCAAATTTTTATTAAAACGTATTAAAAACTATTTAAAAAAATGAAGTGGAAAAGGTTATTTTCTTAAAGAAGTGTAGTAAATTATTTTAAAATCATCCATTATTATTTTTCATGGTTATTTTCAAAGAAAATTGTTTCTTGATGTTTTATACTTTGAAAAACATTTTTCATAGAGGGTAAGATATTTATATGAATAAATGTTTTCAATAATATTTTTAAGTTAATATCCACATAATACTACATCTATCAGTGTTACCTTTGACTTAATGGAGATATGACCTATATATAATATTCATATAGTTTTTCTAAATGGTATATGTTTTAATGATTTGGTGTATATGAATCCTGTTTCTCTTCTATGGGTTATGCAATGATGAACTTATTATGAACCCCTATTCTTTTCATGGGAAATTATATGATGAATAGATTATTATACCTTTATATTTTCCACAGGTTCTAATACACATTTCATTTCATGATTTATGATCATATTATTATTCATGATCTTGTATCATATATAAATATGCTTTTCATAATGTGATGTTTGGGATATATATTACTTCCCAATGAATTGGGTATTGATTTATATCTCATGTGATGGATAGATATGGAATGGGGAGTGAACCTTGTTCAAAAATACTAGGCAGGAATGGGAAGAGAACCCAGTTCAGCATGATATTGTAAGAATATAGAGTTAATAAAATTTAATAAAACATGGATGGAATGGGGAGTGAAACGATTTTATTAAGGGGATTTGTATAGTATTATGGCCTTATAAATGATAGATGGTTAATATGTAAATTATTTAATATGAATATGTTTATGCTACAAATTATATTTCTAATGCCAATATAATACTCTCATGGATCATGTTCTATGATTTTTGTATGATTCATGTCTTATGAACTTCTAATCATTATTCCATTAATTGGTGGCAGGTGTGCACGGGAACCCTCCCTACCATGAGACTTATCGTTTACCAACATATGTCCAGTTCTATTTTCTGCCCTTTCTGTCCGAATATCCCAGAAACCCCTTTGCACGCCATCATTCACTGCCTAGGAGGTAAGGAAATTTGGAATAAATGTGACCCTCCTCTATATGTATCACTGGCCATGGCCTCTGACCTCCCCTCTCTCCTAATGCGTTTGTGATCCTCTATCTCATTGTATAATGCAGTATCACTCTACACCCTGGCCTCGATCATCTGGGTCCAGCGTAACGATGCTGTTTTCCAACACGTACATAAACTTCCCGAATTCTGGATTCAATGGGCAACTTCATGGATTTTGGACTGGAAGAACCAAAATGGACATAATATTCCAGATTATCCCCTCTTCTATCCCTCTCATTGGAACACCCCAATTTAAGGGATTTTTAGGATCAATGTGCAAACGTCTCTCCCCAAGGATGGACTCATCTCCCTCAGTCTCCTGGCCCGAAATCATCTGGGGAAATTCATTGATAAAAAATGTGAATCACATCATGCATTTTGGGACCCTGTAGTTAGTGAGGCTAATGCCATCCTGGCAGGTATGATGCTGGCTTTGGAATGTGGATGGGTTGATATCAGCATTGACTCGGACTGCCTCACTATGCTCGATGCCATTGACCACAACGATGGAGGACTCCAGTCATTTGGTCTCATCATCAATAGTATTCTCTCGCTCCGCCAATGATTTTCATTCTGCACCTTATCATTTACCAAAAGGGAAGAAACAATGCGGCCCATCAGCTGGTGGCATCAGGCCCCTTTGATGGAAACTAGCTCTGGCTGGACAATTTCCCCTTATGGATTTGCATATGTACGTTTGCTGATCTTCATCATTAATGATATCTTTCATTTCTCAAAAAAATGTATTGAATGGTTTTTAAATGTTACTATAATGTTCCAATACCCTTACCTTCATGTTTTTCTTACATATCTCACTTCTTAACACTTACATAGTATTTGATCTCACTCATTCTTTGTTCCTTTTCCCCAGTGTATAAAGTTATGTATTATGTATAATATGTCTAAGAAGGGTGATATTTGTGAAGAATATTTAGGGATATGATTTTTCTCACCTTTATATCATTTTATTATGATTCTATGTTTCCAAAAGAAATAAACAATCATCGTCCTCTGGTATGTATTTATGTAATGTAATTTATATTCATCCAAAAATGATGTAATATCTATGTATTTTATGCATGGGTCACAATATTTTTTAACAAGGGAATAGTTTATTTAACCTTTGGAAACTAGTATATGATAAACTTGCAAGAATCCCTATGTAAATGTCTAAGGATATGTTTAAGGATGAGATAATGTATAAGAAAATGTCCCTAGGTTTTTAAAAAATATGGAGTTAGTTGTTCCCAAGTAAATGCATCTATATCTAGACAATACAAGTGGGTGTGGATCTAGAATTGATGTACCCGGGGGTAAAAACCTTGATAACATTGTGTTGATCTATAATCGATTAGGAACTAGATCAGGAAAATGAGCCTTCTTGAACACTTGGTTTGAAACTCCATGGGATATTCTTTGGAAGTTGAAAAACTCTTCACGAACCATCATGAAATATATAAATAATATATAACTATGAATGGCCAAGGAAAAACAGAGTTCCATAGATTATAAATAAGGGGTTATAATTTAGACATCATAAAAGTGGTTTTCATGATTTTGTGGTTCCTCACAATTATTATTATTTCTTACACTATTATTTTTTTGTTTTTGTTAATTGATGGAACCAGATGGAGCTATGTTAATTATGAATTCAATGAATAAAGAAATGATTTTCCTCCTAAGAATCCAATTTTCTTTAGAGTTGAAAAAGATTCTCATTTTTATTCTAATACGACTTCCTAATGATATTAATCATGATGGAATTACAACGAAAAAAATCACTGAATAATATTATTTTGAGTTTTTTATGATGTAATTTCATCCTTCCTGTAGTGGGCCTTCATATCCACTAGTTTCTAGACAATGGTTCAGTACTAATGAAAACATATTTTCCATTCACTATTGTTTGGAACATAAAAAATTATTTTGGTTGCCTACCTTTGGGACAGTCAAGCATTTCAATGGTGGAATATTACCATGAATATGTGGAAATAGAATAAAATTTACTACCTGTATTGGGAAAAGTTGAATAACTATTTTTATATATATACATACCTTGTATTCTCCATAGAAATATGGATAAGGAGTTCCTTGAGATAAAGAAAAGTATGATGAATCTTTTTCTACCTATGTGGAAACGTTTACAAGAAATGTGAGGTATATTTTATGTATTATCATAAAAACTAAAAGTAAGGTTGATTAATTATTAAATGTCTTAAAAAATGTCTATAGAGTGTTTTATTCATATAAAACATCCCTGGATATGATGGTATTGTGTGATGTGCTATCATGTTGGGAATAGAGGTTTAATATATGTATAAATCTCATGGGCTGGACAAGAAAAGGAATATGCGATTCAATGGAAAATAAAAAAAACCATGAAGATGAGAATATTTTCTTTCCATAATGATCAATTTTTGGGATGAAACAAAGAAAAAATTGACTTATGGGTATATTAAGTTTTTTAACTATGTAAGGGAAGTCCATCGGGTGATAGATTGTTGAAGTGATGGTTAGAAGTTATATAACGATTATAATAGAGATAAAGCAATAAAGAATTCACCACCCACACATCTGTGCATCAATTGTAATGAATTATTATATCTAGTACCTAAACTTGAGTATTCTTGATGATGATTAATGTCAAAATACTCTTATTTGAAGGGAAAAGGAAAAATCTAATGTGATATTTATTTATGGGAAGGGGTATGATAACGACGTTGTGAAAGGTATACTCACCTTCCACTATAGAACTAAAAATATGTCATTTGATGATAGATTTACCCATTCATTCATTAATGAGAATTTTCTTGGTGTATCAGGATTCCAAAAAAATGTTTATATATAGAATTTTAAGGGAAAATACCTATTGGTATGAAGATTTAATCTCTTGTATAAGATTCTTCTTTAGTTGATGTTTGTTGGAATGTGCTTGTGGTAAATATTTCCATTCATCCTCTCTTGGAATCTGATGCCATCTTAAGCCTCGATTGGATTACCCTACATAAATCCTATATCAATATTCATGTAAGAGAATTACTGTTTGGTATTCCAGACCAACCTATCAAAAACTATAAAAGGGACGATAAGTAAAAGCTTTTGATGGAGATCACATCATTTTTATGGGTCTTGATTCCCATTCAGAAGGGGTGTTTATCTAAAATGGTTGGGGAGAAACCTAACATCGATAATTTTTCTATTATATAGTATTTCTTAATGAATTTCCAATATATTTTCAATGTATGGCATATAAACATTTAGTTGAGTTCTCAATATAATTGATACCTTGTGCCATTAAAAATTCATAGACTCCCGATAAAATGAAACCAATTGAGTTGTAGGGATTAAATAAAAAACTCATGGAGAACCTTGACAAGGGATTAATTTAGCCATCTGTGTCCCCTTGAGGTGCACATATTCTTTCTATTAAAAATAATGATGGATCTTTGTGACTCTTTATTAATTTCTCAGCTTTGAACAATATCATGATCACGAACAAATATCATCTTCCATTTATTGATGACTTGTTTGATCAGTTACATATGACTCAATAATTTTAAAAGACTGACCATCATTTTGGATTCCGTCATTTGAGGATCAAGAAAAAATATATCCCTACGAAATAATTTCATACAAGGTATGAATATTACTTATATATAGTGATGTCTTTTGTCTATAGCAATCCCCCCATATCTAAGGATTTAATGAATAGAGTCCTTATATATTACTATTATTAGTGTTTGGAAGTCATTATATATGAAATTTTTATCTATTCAAATAGAATTTAAGAGAAGTAATACCACAAAATAATTTTACTAATGGTCTTAAGGAATGGTAAATATTATAAATATTTATAAAGATTTAATTTTTGGATGAATTAGGTTTCATTTTTGTGTCACAAAATCTCAAAATATGGTATAATAGAAAATTCATCAAAGAGAGAGGTTATTGACTATTTTCATAAACAAACCACGATGAATGAAATACATTGTTTTCATAGATTATCATTATATTATTAATGTTTTTTAATAATTTATCACTATCATCTAATCCAATGACCATGTTTACTCAGAAAGGATCCGAGTTACTCTAAATAGATGAATATGAGGAAATATTCAGGGAAGTGAAGAGAATATTAAGTAAAACATATATGATTACATGATCTTATAGAAGATAAGGGTATTTAATCTATAATAAATCATTCAAGAGGGTGTTGGGATGTGTTATTATGAATAATGGAATGGTTTTAGATTATTTCAAACAATAATTAATGATACATGATAAAAATTATCCAACTCATGATTTCAAGTTAACTATGGTGTTTTTTGCACTATATATTTGGTGGAAATATCATTACTGAAAAAGTTTTGGAATATATACTGATAAAAAATGGTTAATGAATTTATTCACATAGATTAAGTAGAGCATGGGATAGAGAACATGGTTAGAAATGATTAATTAATATAAATTATCAATACATTACCACCCTAGAAAAGAGAACAAGGTGGGCCATTAATTAAGTTGAAACGATCATTCTAATTTATCCATGATGTGGATTACAAAAGATCCAATATTTCAAGATTTGAAAAAGGATAGATCAATAAATTCTAAAGGAAGTGGAAAATTCTTATCTAGCTAAATTAAATGTTCTACCATCTATCCATGTGAAGATTAAAGGGGAAAAGAAGAAAGGCATAGAGTAGTAAATGTTGGTTAGAAAAGATCCTGAGTTTAACCAAGATGAGGATGTGATGATAAGTTTCATGAATGGTGTAAGTGTTCCATCCATAGCAGGCATAAAGAAGTAGTTTTTAGTGTCAGATCATAGTTCATATCTCTCCATTATTCCTAGATGTTAGAAGACATATATAGAGTTGAGAGAATACTTATAGAGGGGTGGAATAGGGAGATATATCAAAGTGTTTGTATCATGGAGTTTGGTATGTTATCAAGTTGAGGATAACAAAATTACATGGGGAGTTTTCATCCATTTTCCCTACTAGAATGGAAATGGGAAAGCAACATTATAGATTTGTTTCATTAGAGTCTCCAAAATGCCTTAAGGGATGATTGAAATTTGGGTTTTATTCTCTCTCCATAATATGTCAACACTTTTCATCACAATCACATATGACTTTTATTTAGATAAACTTTTCATGAAATAAATTAACTAAGTGGAAAGGTATTTTGGAGTACCACATTCTATGTTATTTACCGGGATCTATTTTCCCTCAATTTACTTGCGATTTGTTCAATAATCTCTTGATAAAACATAATTTTAGAACTACCTATCATCCTAAGATAGATGGTAATTTAGAAAGAATAATTCAAACTATAGTGTTAATGTTTAGATCTTGTTTATTGGATTTCAAAGGTCGTTGGGATCATCATGATTCTTGTGTTTTGTTTTCATATAACAATATCTTTCACTCTATCATTCATATAGCTCCATATGAATCCCTATACACTGTAGAGCTCTAATGTGTTGTAATGTTGTTAGAGAATGAATGATTTTGGTACCTTATATAGTTACGTAAATGGTATAAAAGGTTAAGAATATCAACAAAACATCTAGGTAGATAAGAGTCAGAAGAAAAGTTATCATAACAATCACCTACATGATATATAATTTGAAGTTGGTGACAAAGAGTTCCTATTATTTTTTCCATGGAATAAGGTTATGATATTCAAGAAGAATTGGAATGTAATCCCAAAGAATATCGGTACCATTGATATTATTGATCATATTTGTATGGTATCCTTTCTCTTATAACATCCACCAATCCTCTCTTAATTCAAAGATGTCTTCCATTTATAAATCTTGATGATGTACATACCTGACCCATTAGATGTAATGAACACATAGGTCATACCACTGGAGAAAAATGACTCCTATAAGGAACAACTGGTGATGATTTTATATCGTATATAGAAAGATATAGAAAAAAGGACATTCACCTCATCAATGTTTTGTCTTAAAACCCCCAGTTATAGGAAAATAAATGGGAACATGAGGATATGATGCAGCAGTAGTATATTCATTGTTTTGGATCATAATGATGAATTTGTAGTGTGAAATTCATATACGGGGGGTAGAATGTGACAGAAATATTTTTTATAATGATTTTTTAAAAAATATTGAAAATTTTCTAGATGACTTGTGTTTAACTCAACACCGATTTATTTTCATTACACACAACAATGAGTTTTAACAAATCCACGATATATTATTAATATAGTTATGTAAATGGTACTATTTTAACCTATCTCTTAAACCATGAAATATGAATAATAACAAAATACTTCGAAAATATTATTCATAATGATTTTATATAAAGAAAACATATCGATAATAAAATAGATAATTTTTTTTAATATATTCAAAAATTAAAATAATACTATTTTACCAAAAAAATGTATATTATATCATTTAGTAAATAATAATAAAATTAGTTTTTGAGAATTCTGTATTTTTTTAAAACATCATTTTTGAATTTATAATTTATTAATTATATGAAGTTAAATATTTTGATTGTTTCTAGAAAAAAATCATTTTTGATGAATAGTGAAAAATATTAAATTTCAATTGAAAATTGTATTTTCGCCTAAATTATTCACAATTTTATATTATATTTCTATTTTCCAAGCATAATTAGTTCTATTATAATTAAGTTAATCCAATTAAGGTCATTGTAATCAATATGATATTTAAATTGGTTATAAAAATATTCTAAACCATTGAAAATTTCCACCTTAAAAACTAGTTTTCTCATCGCATCTATGAGATTACTTTTAAATTAAATTAATCCACTTATGAGAGTATAATTTGGAAAAATGTATATAATATTTTGGGTCTGAAAATTTATATTATCTAATAATTTGAACTTAATTTTTTACCAGAATTATTAATAAAAATGATTAAAATTAATTACTGCAATTAAGGTGAAAATTGGGTTTTGTGCCATTCATGAATTTGTATTAAAATTAATTTTACACATACATAATGTTTTTATTTAGTAAATTAGATTTTATATTTATAATCGGTGGTTCTAAATTATCTAATAAAACTAATTTTAATTTTATTTGTAAATGATAAATTACCCAGTTAAATAAAAGGAATCAAGTTACAATTGTAAAAAAGTGAAAGGATAAGATTAAATAAACATAAAGACTAAGTAATAACATAATAAAATTTATTTATTTTTGAGTGGTGGGAGTTTTTTTGGACTAAATAAACTATACCACAATTTATTATATAATTTCTAAAGATTATGAGGTAATTTAGACCTCCAAACAGTTAATACTTTTGAGTATTTACAAAAATGTAACTGCTCCTTAACTGTAAAAGGAAACACACTCCAAAACTTATTCACAACTTAAAATATATTTTTTTTAAACAATTACTCAAAAAATAACATCCCAACTTCCGTCTCCTAATCATATAATCCTTATTAATGGGATAAATTTATTATATTAAAGATTTTATGGATACCCTAAGGAGGATACACGAAGAAGATGTATCATTCTTCTACAAGTATCATGGATTTATTTCTTCTTCCACCTAATTCAATTTTTTTATATTACTATTATATAGTAATATTATTACCTTAAATATAGTTACCATTTGTTATGTTAATTATATAATCTAAAAATTTCTCCAATTCTATTAAATGGGTTATGGAATAATCATTTGTGAGTAGGACAGACTACCGCCTCATAAACTGATGGTGATATTTTTTTCCATTACCATCTCTCACAGATGGAAATAATGATGTATTTATAGTGTATATATTATAATTATTATATTTATGATGTTATTAGTATTTTTGAATTATATTATTCCACATACCTTCATAGTCACTATTTTGTGGGAATATGATAATTTCGTTCATGTGTACGACAGGCTACCGCCCAGTGAAGTGATGCGATTCATTAAACAATTATCATGAATATATTAAGGTTATTTTTAATGAATATATGTGATACATTTGACTTAAAAAGTATTCTTCGATGAATATATATCATTTAATTTTTATTCATTCAATCTAGTAGGAAAAACAAAACAATGTTCATACGTACACATAACCAACCATATCCATGAACAATGTATATCATTTTGAATTACAATGTTTTATGTATTACAATAAATACATATATAATGAATAAATATGATATTAATATCATCATTTAAATTATTTATATGATTAAATCATGATACTATTATGCTTACAAAAATTAACAAGTCATAACATATATGTATAACAAAGCTGTTATTACCTGAAATGTAAATTGAATATGGAAATATTAGGAAATTCATAACAAAAAGTCTTAATAAAATAATATATTATATGGTATATATATAATGTAATTTAATATATATATATATATAATAAACTCTTATTAATTCTAAATTAAATTTTTATGAGTATGATGGAATTCCAGACTTATGGTAAGGGATTTATGTCTTAGTTTTTATTTTTTTACAACACATAATATATTCACAAATTATTTATTTCATGTGTTGTATATAATTACCAATAATTTATTTAATGATTTTATCCCTAAAATTATGAGGATTTAGATGTCCATATTTTATCTTACTTTTATGGAGTTTGTGGTAGAAAAGTTTCCAAAGCTGTAAGAGATATTTATCTAAATTTTCCTTCATAGAGACATACACTTTGTTATACAAATATATTTTTTATGAGGTTTGATTAAATCCCATTTTAAACGAAATTTAATTAATTTTTTTAATTGTCAAGTTCTTTAAAGGTATCATTTAATTTTATCCTTACATGGAATTTGGATTCAAGGTTACCAAAGTGGTAAGTATTTTATCACAATAACATCATTTATCGATATTATCTATAATTATGTCTCAAATGTTGAATTATTATGATATAACTATAAAAAATACTAAGGAACTTTGTTACCCTCTATATATTTAATGATAAAAAATATTTAACTTCATTTTCATCAGTTTATTGACACAATAGATTAATTTTGTTTTCTTTTTAGTTGAAGAGCCTTTTCATCCCAAAACTATGTTTTAAAAAAAATCAATAAAATAATATTTTTTTTCTATAGGTAAAATGATATTTTTGTCAAGAAATGTTTTAAATGAAATTGAAATTGTATTTTTTAAAATTTTAAGGATATTTTCAAGAAATGTTTTTCAAGTTGTTATGTGTTTAAAAAATAATTTTCCAAAGTGGAATTGATATTTTTATTAAAAAATGTATTAAATTATTTTTGAAATTTTTTCCCATATTAAATGTCATCCATTGGTGTTAAGTATGAATTACTATGTATATTATACATGGATACCATACATATTATTTATCTGAATTATTTATGTAATGTTGTAATGATGTTTATGAAACTTATTTCTCTTATACTGGTTCTACCATGATGAAATACTTATGAAATCCTCTTCTTTTCATAGTTTGTTCTATTGATAAATGGTTATGAAACCTGTTTCCTTTTCAAAGGTAATGACGTGATGAAATTTTTATGATACCCATTTCATTTCATGGGTTATTATATGAGGAATGTTTATGATCTTTTTGAAGACATAAATTTATTTTTCATTATATGAAATATGGGACCTATATATCCTTTAAATAAATTATGTAAAGATTTATATCTCGTGATATAGAGATGGATAAAATAGAGAGTGAACCTGGTTCTATAAGACAAGGTTGGAATAGGTTTTGAACCCAATTAAGTAAGATTGGGATGGAATATAGAGTGATCATAGTTTAGTAAGACATGGGTAGAACAGGGAGTGAACCCAGTTAGGTATGGGCCTTTTACACAATTATGTTTTTAGTAATAATTCTTGGATAACATATAAATGGTTTTCTATTCTTATTTTTATTCCAAAAATATAATTTTTATGATAATTTTATGCTCTAGTGGCGCATGTTCTTTGATTTGTTTATGATTCATGTTTTATGAACTATAAATATTTATTCCCTGACTCAATATTATGATATCTGTTATGTAGGGTATGTTTTTCAAGAATTTTCATCATGTTCTCATACCCTTATGTTTGTGTTATAATTATTTATATCCCTTATTTTCTATTATTAAGTATCTGAGCTCATCCTTCCATATATTTCCCTTCCCCAAGTTAAAAAAATATGTATTATATATGATTTTTATAATAATGGTGTTATTTTTGAAGAATATTGTGGGATGTTATTTAGCTCACCTATGTACCATTTTATTGTTTTCCCAGAATCAAAAGATACTAAACTATTATGGTCATCAGTTGTGTGTTTGTGTAATGTAATGAATATTCCTAATAAATGATTCAATATCTATGTATGTTCTGCTTAGGTCACTATAAAACTCATTAAAATTAATGGATTTGTCAGAGTTACTCTATATTTTATTCCATATATATTTTACTTTTCTATATACTATGATAAGTTTCAGTTCATTATTGATAAGGAAAAATAACTACGAGTTTCTTACGCGATCATTATACTAAATATTTTTCTTATCAACCTAATAAACCTCATTAAAAAATATATAAAACAATGAAAAATATACACTTTTTAAAAATTATCAATACATAGTGAAATAATACATGTTAGCTTACAATGGTTCCATTTATAAAAGTAATTATCAATATATTTTTGAATTCCATTATTATTGAAGGAATTATTATGATTCATTTATGAAATTCAATAAGATAAATATTCTAAAATTAACAAATGATCTAATAACACTTTTTTTTATTTCCATGATTAGGACCAAGGATCAATAATATGTGGGGTGAATATATGATTAATAATATTTATATATGAAAATATATTTTTAATTATTTTTATTTAGTAAATAATTATCTTTCTAAACACTTTCATGTGTTGAGAATTAATGTGATGATCATGTCCCAATAACCCAGATGATGTTGTACTGGGTACCTATAGAACCTGAGGTACGTCACCATATTAAGATAAGCTATAATAAATATCTAGGGTTGGGATAAAATTTTATATGAGAGGATTTTCACTATTTTTATAATGATATAAGTTAACAAGTCCCCGCTTAAAGTGGCACAATAAAATGGCTACACACACATTGTGGGAATGATCAGATTATATGAGAGAATTATATTTGTTAATCAATTTTTTTAAGCATGATATAATATGTTCATTCAATAAAATTCATAAAAAACATCCAAATATTTTCAAAAATCCTTCATAGAAAATTATATAAGACAAAAAATATATATAAAATGACAGGTAATATAATAATATAATTCATGCTCAAAATTTCATTCTATTTGAGTCATACTACATAAAAACCATATATACATTATTTGATATTCCAAACAAGTCCTTAGAGTAAAATATTGATGAATGAAGTGTTTGAAATCTTTGATGATTTGTCATCGAAATCCCTTAGGCCATTAATTGAATTTGCCTCCAAGATCCCAGAAATAATTTTACTAAATTCAATAATCTATATACATATATGTACCATTTGAGGTTTATTTACCATACACCAGACACATAAAAAAGGATTTTTATATGTTTTGATTGGGGCCATGTTGGATTTATGTATATCATACCTTGTAGGTTGTAACCACCAACAAACATTCATAGACAAAGGGGTATGAAAGAATAGAAAAGATATAGAGAAATGTGTTTACATATATAGGAATATAAAATCCTTAACATACTATAAATCAAATAAGTTATTATAAAAACAATTGTCTATCTATATTGGGAGGTTCCTCGAATTCCTCCAAATAAAAATAATTTTTTATCTGAGATGAACGATAACTGAAGTCTGGGTGAACCACTCATCCAATTTTGGGGAATGGGAATCATTTATAATAGAGGAACATCATCTATGTTAAATTTTCCATTTTTGTTATGGTATATGGTATAATAAATTCTTGGAATTGGGAGCCTTTCCTATTCCATAAACTTATCCATCACTTATATGTACAATAGATATCCTTTCTTTTATAATCATAACATACCCCATTAAATTATATTTACCAAACTTTTATTTTAAAGAACAAACAATTCCACTCTGTGTAAAATCATTACATATAAACATTAATAAAAATTAAAAAATTAATACTCATGAATAATCAAATCAAATTATACATTAGTAATTCTTAGTATTCATATATCTCACTAAAATAAACTATAAAAAATACCTTATCAATTAATAAATAAGTTATTGGACATCCATTAAAAAAGTTAACATGATATCAGATAAATAAAAAAAAATTGCCAAATATATATTGTATTTTTCTATACAACCATTTGAGAATAAAAATTCTAAAAGAAAATACATTTGTTTTAATTATATCTACTTAACCTAATATCATTAAAAACCCAACCCTTTGACAATATAAGTGAAATAAGTGGTTTGGGAGCTATCCCACATTAGTGAATGAGTTATTGAATTTCATTATGTAAATATATATAGAGATATATGATTAGTAATTTAGATAATAAATTTTTGGATTTCAAAAAATTAAAAGAAAATAGCTTTTTATGAAATAATATTAACATATAAGGGACAAATAAAAAATAGAAGATCATAAATTTTCAAAGAAACATTATAATTTTATGAAAAGTGTTGGAGTCGGTTCCCTAGAAAAAAATTATTTTTTACTTTACAATAACCTTTATTCATAGTTTTTTATATTAATAAACACTATATAACAATATGATTATTTTTCTATGTGACATAGTTTGTGATAATGGCCAATGAGTAGTTGTCGCATTAAAAGCTCCTAGAAGTTCCACAATATGATGAGAACCTTGAATTTCCATAATAGTAGTATTAAATATATGATACCTATCTAGATGATATTATTTGAGGTAAAAAAAATTATATTGTGTTTATGGTATGGTGACTCATATGACATTGAGGCATAGTCTCATGGTTTATGCCATTGGTAATATATACAGTAGGATATTATGAGAATAAGAACAACCTATAGAACATCCACATCACATGTCTCATTAGTTATTCATATATGTGGATGACTATATTGATCCTTATATTTTAATATTTTTATTAATGAGCCATATAAGCCACATAATTTAACAAATTGACAAAAAACTGTGACAACATATGTTTGCAGTATGGTTACATATGTTGGGTGCACCATGAGTAATAATTAATTAATGAATAATGAGAGAAACGATTTCTAACTTATTTTTTTAATGAAAGTAGATATCATAGAAACATTAATTGAAATGATATAGCCTAAATAAATCCCTCGACATGGTTGTCAATAAGCATGTTCGACTTCCATAAATTCAAAGAAAGAGACATTAAGAACATAGGTTGATGACACCAGTACACATCCTTCTTGATTAGAGATATCATGATAAAGGGATTTTATTATGTACAGAGAGTCCATATGAGGTAGTATGTCATTGATACATTAACATCTTTCTCTATGGATATCTTGGCATGTTCATGTATACTAACCTTGGAATTTATTAGGATTTTCCTAATTCCACTGAAAAAGTGGCCTAGACTGTCACACTGTGTATCCAAAATATTAGATAAATATTATTTATTTAACAAGTTGAATAAATATTATTCTAGATCCTTGTTTAATAATTATTAAATTTTCCTGATAAAATATATTCTTCCACCACTTATTTAGGAGAATATTTTGTGACTAGAGTATTTAATAAATATTTATTTTTTATATAGTGAATATAATATTTATTTTTTTTATTGGAAAATGTAGTGACATTTATTTATTAAATAAATAGTCATTATTCAAGACCCAATAAATATTATAAAGGAATGGAAAACAAAGTAATTAGGTATAATGAGAAATAGGATATACAGAATATTATTTAAATAAATAATATTTAATTTTAATTCACAATTTTAGCACAAGTAGGGAAATAAAAATATTATTATAATTATTATACATATGGGGTTATGTATGGATTAAATAAATATTAAAGGTCACTTGTGCAATTATATAGTTCAAAACCTTGAGGTATATAAACCTAGTTATATTATTTTTAAAGGGAGACAATTCATTTTTTCTATCCACAATGAAATATGGAGAATCCAATCGAAGCCCTAGATAGTTCCCTTATACAAGAATTCTCCCAATAACAGAGAGCAATCTTCCTCCATATTCTACTCAAGATTAAAGAGAGATCACATATAATCCTTTATAAGTTATTATCAATGTGGTCAAAGTAGAATGATACAAGTGTTAAGATGTATTCCCTAGCATCCAGATATTCATATGTTGATGTTCGATGATTTTTGGGGCACATATGGATCCCTGCTAGAGGGAATTTTTCATTGATTCTGACAATGCAATGATGATACGACATATATCTATTTTCCGATCCCTCATCTAAGAAATAGTTCTGAAAAAGTAATTCTTTAATTGTATAAATTTATTATAATAATATCTTATGATCATGTGATGGGTTTTGGGGATTTATCAATGTTATGTATTATTTGATACAATTCCATTGATCATGAAATTTATCTTTGTGTAAATATCATACAAATCATCGATATTGACACAAATAAATGTTGGTAATGAGCCCTCAGATGATTATTTTGTGCCCAGAACATATAATTGGTATCATAAAGGGTTATATAATTATTTATAATTATTTAAAGAGAATTTATTAGTTTACGCACATGTAATTGGTTTTCAATTCCATTTTAATCATTCATTAATTTTATTTGTGAGATATTATCCTTCCACATTATTTTTCATAAAATGATTGAATCGATTAATTTTATGAATGAAATAATATTAAAGATATCATCTGGAGGTTTCGATGAATCTAACCATATAACACAAGAGTGCAGACCATGTAACATGGAGGCAAAGACTATGAACTAGTGTTTAATAAACCAAGAGTTAATTCAGAATTAATTTGACTCTTCTGCATTTATTAAATTTGGTGAATTTAATAATAAATCATGTATTGAATAGGCCATCCTGGTGTATGATCATCTTGAGTAAACATCATGAAAAATCCACAAACATCACATATTACATTATTCAACAATATTCCATGTATCATTTCATAGAACCAACCTAATTAATGACCATATTACATGATGAAAAAAACATTGAATGCCTTTTACGCACCACGTACTCCAACATTTTGCGTGGAAAGTTTAAAAGACCTGAAATCCCCTCGGAATGTGCCAAAGATAAAGAGTGAGAAAACATACATTCCATGTAGATAAAATCTACACATTGTGTACTTTTAAAAAAAAACATAGAATTTAATTTAATTTATTATAATATGCAAAATTAATAAAAAAGTACTCTAATTTGTCCATAAAGATGAAATGACACACCATGTAATGTTTTTTAATATATATACATTTTTAATTAAATTTTAAATAATTTTATGATCAGAATATCATGTATGATTCATATTATAGTTATTAATCTTTGTGAATTCAAGCATACCATGTGATAGAGAAATCATGTAATCCAAGTAATAATTAATTTTATAGTACATGTCATGAAAGCATGTGATAAATCATATACACCACATGTTTATAGAGTAAATAGTACATGAATATAATACATGTTCGGTAGTTTATATAGGAACTCCCTATGTTTCCTCCAGTTTTTATTTTATTGTTTCACACGATTAATTTTTAATAAATTTATTTAATTTTTTTAAAATTATAATGCTTTAGAAAATCAAGGGAATTCAGATGAGATTAAAGATAATAAAATTGATTAGTTGAGTAAATAACTAATTAGATCATCTATGATTTTCCATAAATAATAATGATTAATAATTTATGTCTTTCATCTCTCCTCGTATTATGTAAGGGCCTATGTGCCCATTTTTTGTCATGTAAACCCCATCCCCTCACCTATGTGTTAGTAAAATCATACGTAATGGATTGAACTCCCAAGCTAGTGAATACAGTTAAATTTTATAACCTTGATGAAACCAATCCAATAGAGACACATTGGTGGATAGATAAAAAAATGAAACATGATCCATAAATGGTTCATGGTGTTTCCCCCTATGTTGATTGTGAGATTATAATCTACTAGATAAACTAAACATTAGACAAATCACATGATAATAAAACTTTAGTATTTTATTTCTATCAAGATGAATGATTATTTCAATGTGTATGTTATTTTCACAATCACATGAATTAATAAATAAACAAACATGAAAGAAAGAACTTAAATAAATTGGATTATGTGTTAATATTATCTAATACACGGTTAATCACTTATGTAAATCCACTTAATATTAAAAAATATGTAATAATGAAAAGAGTCACAAATTTATGAATAAAATATAAAATCCCTCAATTATAAATATTAAGTTGGTACAACCTTCTACGACTTCAGTTAAAATCAAACCATAGTTCAAAGTTCTTAAGAAGCCAAAATTGGGGTGATTTATACTACCGAGGAATTATAACCTGATTTTTTTGGTTGACATTACTTAGTTCACATTATGGGTTGACTTCCAAATATAGAATTGGTGTAAATAA
Source organism: Viscum album (assembly GCA_963277665.1). NCBI lineage: Eukaryota > Viridiplantae > Streptophyta > Magnoliopsida > Santalales > Viscaceae > Viscum > Viscum album. The sequence continues at coordinate 1,361,118,901 of OY728143.1, read as the reverse complement.
GAGGAAATATTTTAGGAAATGTTATATAAGGATTTTAGGATTGGAGATTCCACTCAACATATCAAGGAACTATGTGTTAATTAAGATGAAATTTTAAATTCCGACCTAAAACCCTAAAAAAAATTTGAGCAACCAAATTTGTGTTACTAAGAAGGGTAATACGGATCCTTGTCACTAGATTTTCCAAGAAACATGATATTCTGATTCCAATGGTGAGGGATTTTGGCTTTTGATAAAATAAGGGGAGATATATAAATATACATTTTTGACTAAATTTTTTATATAATATTCTAAATCTATGATCAACTAATATGTAAAAAATAATAAAAATGAATTAAAAAATATATAATTGAACCATATATGATATGGGAAACCTTATAACTGGAAAATGTTTCAAAGAGTACAAATGTTTCATTATTATTATCCTAAGACATGAAAGGAAATTGTGTATAATGGAAGAACCTATTCTTGATGCACGTGATAATGAGTCTAGTGATGAAGAGTTACCTCGACATGATGTCTCACCTTAAGGATCACTATAATGATTAGGAGAGACAAGAGAGATATGATATCTCCAATGATCTATTTATAACTAAGATCTGAGATTCAGCACCATCATGGCCTCATATTTCCAAATTATTAGAAATATTAAAAACTTCAAAATATAGGGGATTAAATTCCCATATGAATTTCACTTAGATCTCTCACTCTACTCACAACCCAAGAACATCCCAGGTTTTATTTTTAAATATAATATGAGTAATAATGAGAATGGACTTTTAAAATTTGTTTCATTATCTCTTTGAACAAGGACATGCTGAGTGGAAAACCCATAGTCCCTATAGTGAATAATAAAAGGAAGAAAAAATCAATGGAGAGAAGACTCATAACTTGTCTAATGCTGTCAAGAACCATCCTTCTAGGAAGATTAATGTCCAGAGGCAAGTAAAAGAAAATGAAAAAGTATGTTTTGTATATGTAAAGAAAGGACACTTGAAGAGGAACTGCACCTAGAAAAAAAATGATTCCTAAAGGTTCATTCATTATCTAGTGTAATATTTCAATATATACCCATTGGTTGTAAGATACAACTTATGATAATTAATTCTATATCCAAATATTATAACCAAAAATATTGTTAAAGATTTCAAGAGGAGAGGTGAATATGTTAAATGCCAATACTGTGAGTATGTCTTCTCTTTCTATTGGTGACTACAAGCTTTCATTTCCAGTAGGAATGATATTTGTTTTTGGGTATTGTAATTATGTATCCACTATTTCTATGAACATAATTTCTATATCACGTCTTGAAGAAGATGGTTTTATTTTGATGTTGAAAATAATGGTTTTTTCTTTTATAAAGACTTCATATGTAATGTTATGATTCATTTAAATGGATTTTTATGTAGTAAATTAAAAAATTAAAGAATTGGAAATAAATAAAAAAATCATGTCCACATGACTCTTATAACACCCAAATATGAATTCACCATCTTTGTTATATAAAGGAGAATATTTTGACAATGTTCTGTCAAGATATTTTTAGGCTATTCTAAGCTAAAACCACTTTAATGATTTCATGCTTGTTTATAAGGAAAAATGAACAAACCTCAATTTGGTGGAAATGGGGAAATGGAACCCAACTTCTAGGATTTTCACACACTGATTTGTGTCGACTATTTCTTGTAGAATCTAGAATTCAGTACACACACATTATAACATATATTGATGAGTTGAGTAGATATGGATATGTCTACATGATTATGTATAAGTCTGAGTCTATTGAAAAAATCAATGAATTCATGAATGATGTAGAGAATAAACATTGATATAAGATAAATAATATTTGATAGGATTGAGGTGGTGAATATTTTAATCAAGGATTTATCACCTTTTTATGGGTCTTTGGGATTATATCTCCACCCACTCCACCTTACACACCACATTATAATAGTTTGAGTAAAGGATGAACCATACCATTTTATACATGGTAAGGTTGATGATGAGTCATACATGCATTATAATAATATTTTGGGGATATTCATTATAATCTATGAAATAAATACTAATATTATTACCAAAAAAATGGAAAACAAAATTACCTTCAATTTATGCAATGGAAAGAAACCTTTTCAGTTGTATACATGTGTATCGGGTTGAGAAAAATTTGTTAAAGCATTCATAGGTGAAACACTTGCACCCTATGGTATAATGTGTATCATTATAGGGTATCCAGAATATAAAAAGGGACACTACATATAAAACCCCTTAGAATATAAGAATACATTCAAAAAACAATCCATATTTCCTTAAAGGTTGAACATCCTAAAAAAGGATAGAGGGATTAAGATTGAAATTGATGATTTTTTCTCTAAATATACATAAGAGTTGTTAGAGGAATACATTCTGAAGATCCCATTAGAATAAGTTATTATTGAAAAAACAATTATTTCATTGAAGTATAATCATTGAAATAAAACCATAGAGATATGGTTTTATAGTCACTCAAGATAGTGAATCATTATTGGTTGCAAATGATGAACCTCTATCCTATAAAGAGGCATTATAGTGTTCTGAAGCTACAAGATGGAAATAGGCCATGAATTTTGAAATGGATTCCATGTATAAGAACCATGTTAGGGTTTTGGTTGATTCACCAGTTGATGTAAGCACTGTAAGGTGAAAATGATTATTTTAAGGAAATTTGTACCTCGAAGGAAAAATAAATACATATAAATTACATCTAGTGGATGAAGATTATAAATCGTATCAATGGAACGACTATAATGAAACATTCCCCATTTTACATTTTTAGATACATTAGTGTTTTAGTTACTATATAAGATTACCATGACAATAAAAGTAAGAAAATGGATGTAAAAATAGATTTCATTAATTGGACCTTTTGGAAAATGTCTATTTGACACAACCCAAAGGGTTTGGGACTCCAAGTGAATCAAAAAGGATTTTTGAGTCCATAGATACATTTATAGATTAATTTAAGAGTCACGGGATTTGAAAATTTTATTTTATGAAGATATAAATGAATTTTATTTCATTAAGAATAAATATGATCCATGTTTTTATAAGAGGTTTTGTGGTAATGTAGTTTTTATCCTAATAGTATATGATAATTACTTATTACTTATTGGAAATGACACCCCAGTCATACAGTCTATTGAGGACTAATTGAATATATGTTTATCCATGAAGGATATATCTAAAGCAGCCTATATTTTGGGGATCAAGTTCATTTGTGATAGATCCAATATAGTATATCAACGATGTCAAATTAAATATATTGACCCGATAATAAAGTGATTTGGTATGGAACAATCCATGATGGGATTGGTTACATTGCCATGTGATTTAAATATTTCAACAAAAATATATCCTCAAAAGAACAAAAAGTGAAATAGAGAATGAGTAATATCCTATATGCTTTAGTGATTGGATCAATCAAGTATTCCATGTTATATACTAGAATTTATGGTTCCTATGCATTTATCATGGTAGGAAGATATCAAGAATATATAAGAGAACAACATTGGTCTACTATTAAGGTTATCCTCAAGAATATGAAAATAAATAAGGATGTAATCATATTGTATGGAGGAGATGGGGAGATGATCATAAGAGGTTATACTGCTGCCTGTTTTTAAACAAATCAAAATGATTTGAAGTCACAATCACAATATGTTTTCTGTCTTGGTGGAGAAGTTGTGAGATTGAAGAGTTCAAATCTTCATGTTTTTCTAATAATATAATGGATTATTTGTATATAAAGGCTTATGATAAAGCTAATGAATCCATTAGTATTTGAAATACTTTACAGAACCTTGATCTGGTACCTTCTAGTAAATATCATATCACTTTGTATTGTGATAATACTATAGTGGTGGAAGTTGTAAAAGATCAAATGTCACACCAATGGAAAACAATATACACTAGAAGAATCAAATTTTGAGTATTTTTTATCAAAGTGTTGAGTATAGAGTAATCGTGGTTCCTATGAAATAAAACATGATGGAACCCTTGAATAAAGACATATCTCAGCAGAGGGATGGTTATCAAGTTATAGCTTTTGGACTGATGGTTGTTAGTAGTTTGACCAAATGCAAGTGGGATCCTATTGGTGTTTTTTCCCAAAAACCAACTTATGTGTACTTTAAGATAACCTTTATTCATAATTTTTTTATATTAATTAATTCATTATCACATCATTATTGTTCTAATGTGTTATATAGTATGTGATAATGTTATAAGAGTAGTTGTCATAGTAAAATTTCATATTAGTTCCCCTCAATGATAAAGCCCCAGAAGTACGCTGATAGAGTTATAAAAAATATTTTATATTATTAGATGATATAATTTTAGAAACACAACTAATATAACAAATTAGGGGTGGAGACTCGTAGGATATTGTGTCACATTCTCCTAGTGTATTCCCTTAGTAATATCTAGAAAAGGATATTATGATAATTGGACTCTCTAGTAATAAATCAACATTTATATGTATCATTGTATGTTCCTATCCACAAATTTGTGTATTAATTCATAGTTATTTATATTTTCATAAATATGTATTGTAATTAACTCTCTTTTAAGTATTAGTGAAAATAGTGAAAACATATGTTTGTGGTGAGTTAGGATACGTTTGGTACGTCATGGGTAATATTTCATTAAGGAATAATATGAGAGATGATTAATTCCTTATGTTAATTGATATAAGATTATATCTCTATGGATTTTATGTAAATTATATATCCAAAATAAATCCATGGTCGCAGTGTTCTATTGAAAAGTTTGATTTTATAAAATTCAACAAATGAGACATTGAGAACATAAGTTGCCAGCAATAACTTGAAACTTTATTGATTTTGTATATCATGATAAAGGTATTATATTACATAATGATAGTTAATATGAGGAATTATTTTATTGCACAATTATATTATTTCTCAATGGGTCCTTATAATTTTTCTATATTTTTACCTTCGATATTAGGCATCTTCACCTATTACCACTATGAAAGAGGCATATAGGGCCACACACTATGTGTATCAATAATCTTTTTTAAATAATAAATTATCATTAATTATTTAAAAAGTCGAATTAATATTATTTATATATGTGGTTTCATAATTATTCTGGTTTTCTTGATCACATATATTCCAACACTAGTTTTTTGATAGAATATTTTGAACTGAATATTTAATAAATATTTATATCATATTTAGTGAATATAATATTAATTTATATATTATAAAATAATTAGGTGATTAATTTATTTAATTAATAGTAAATATTCATAAGTCAATATATATATTTTAAGGAATGGCATACCAATTTTATAAGCTGATGAGAAATAATATATATTTAATATTATTTGAATAAATAATACATAGTTATTATTCTCTACTTTAGCACATGTTAAAAAATAGTATTATTATTATTGAAATAGGGTTCAATACAAATGAAATAAATATTAAATTTCCCTTTTAAAATTATTTATATGTAACCCTAGAAGTATATAAATAAATATAAATTATATTTCAAGGGATCAAATTCATTTGTTCTGTTGTGAACAATGAAATCCATAGTATTCTCTTGACACCCTATATATCTTTCAACTCATTGAATTATACCACTAATGGGGAGATATTATCCTCCACCATCCACTTTTGAGTCACGATGCTTCAAAAACAATCCTTCTGAAGTTATTCTTGAGTCTATCAATGGAAAACAATGCAACCATTATGAATTATTGTGCTAGAACTGAGAGATTCCTATAGTGGTGTTTGGAGATTTATATTACAAGTGTGGATCGCCACTGAAGGGGTTCTTCCCTAGATTCCCGAAATGAAATGATTCTATGATATAGATCCAATTTCATAAATATAAACTAATTAATAATACTCACAATGTTATTTTTGAATTGAAAAAATTAATTATAAATAATTTTTGATGATCATGTACTTGGTTCCATCATTTCATCCATTATCTATATTCTTTGATCCAATTTCAATGACCATAACATTTATCATCAAGTAAACCATGGAATTATCATCGATCATAAAAAAATAAATGTTTTGTATAACCCATTACATTATTATACTACATCTAGATCTTATAGAATAAAATCAATCAAAGAAGAAGACAATAACATCAAAACATAATTTCCAAAAATCCAAAGAAAAAATACAATATAAATTTGGGGAAAGGTATAATATAACAAATATAAATTAATAAATGTAAAGAATAATGTGTATAGTTAATTTAAACTAAATTTATCTAACAATACCACTATATTTTTAATAAAACATATTTTAAAAAGAAGGAAAATATTAAATATAGAGAATAGAAATAACTTTTTAAAACTGTGAAGGTTTGGAGATGAATCATCTAGAGAAAATAAAGTAGAGAGTGGTAGAATTTGAAAATTTAGTATGCATTAAAAATTTAATGTAAATAAATTAAAGGAAATTGAGTTAAAAATGAATTACAAATTTGTTATATTTTAAGTCCAAATCCAGTGAAACTGGGAAAATGAAATAGAAATTTAAATACCATTAAAAAAGTGTTATTTATAAAAGAAAAATATTTTAGAGAGTAATTATATATATCCCATCATTGAAAATTGGTTCATGATATAAAAAATTTCTCAATGAAATTATATTCAAATTAAAAAGACTTAGAATGGATTCTGACTATGTTAGACGTGCTTTAACCTCATTGGTGAATTGAAACATCTCTTAGAGCCTCTTAGAAATGAAGTGATTGATAATCCTTATAACCAAGCGTTACCAAATTTCAGTGAATATTATTTCTGGAAGAATGTTTCTAATGATACATGAGGACAATGAAGAAAAGTTTTATAAATTAGTGGATAAAGGAGGAGTCATTTTATAGGTGGAATTGAGTTTATTTATAGAAAATATACATTTTTTAATAAATAATAAATATTATTTACCATCATAAGTTGCTCCAAAGAGTTAAATTAATTTAGGAAATATAATTGGTGTTTGATTAATCAAACATACAAAAATTTATATAAAATGATTAATGATATTTTATGTTTTTACCACTTAACTAAAATCATTTATCTCATTTTACCACTATCATGAAAACATAGTTCTTACCTCTATAAGATGTTTTATTCCTAAAAATGGAATTTTATTTACTAGTGGATTTTTTCCTGATAATTACAATTTGAAATCCATTTTATATGATTTAATTTCTAAAATTGATAAAATTTAGTTTTAATATTATAAGTCATAATATGGCAATTTTTTTTAAAAGAAATATTTTTAAGCATACAGTGAATTTATTATTATTACTTGACATTTAAAAAACCTTAAGTAAATGTTTATTTATTTTAATTGTACATATTATCAATAAAAGTATTTAAAATATTTTTTTAATAATGATTAATTTAATTTTTAAACCCAAAAATAAATTACACAGATGAAAAATAATTATTAGAAAATAATTATTTTAACATTAAATGATTTTATTTCGGGTTATTATAAATTGATTACAATTAAAAGTAAATTATATTTAATCGATACTCGTTTTTAAACGAAATTAACTTTCAATTCATTTAATTAATGTAAATTTTATAAAAAACACAACAATTATAATTATAATGGAAGTATATATCATTTATTAAAAACATGTTTTTATAATATCATATTGCAATGTATTTAATTCTCTCTTGAAATTATCTACATTAATGAAATAAATAAATATTAATTTTAATCATATAGATCATGTAATACAATTAATAATACAATTAAAAGGAATTAAATTATATAAGATTAGTGTTTATCATTCTAGAACTCTTAACTAAATTTTATCCTTTAACTTTCATTATTTAGATGAAATTGGGTAGTCACTATTATCTTATTGCATATTTAGGATTACCCCTGGATTCCTCAAACTATTAATGATTCAATAAAACTTTTATGTGGTGGATTTTATTTTTTAAGGAACATTATTTCTATAATCTAATGTCTCTTCTAGTTATTCCTCGTATGAGGGATCCCATTGAAATAGTATTTCATAGAAGTTAGGTAAAAGTGATGGATCTGGTATATAAATCATTTACCGATGTACGTAAAACCCATCATACACATATGAGAGGCGTGGAGTAAATGATAAAAATATATTTTATAGTCCATATATGCCGCATAATCTCTAAGGTAATGATGTATATATATCATAATATTAACTATTTTATATAAAACATCTAACCCACTTTCAATGATATATTCAAAGGAATAATTTCTCTAAATCGTCAAACTCAAAATATTATTAATGAATATAAATATTTCAGTTTTTTAGAGTTTATGCTAATTTTTTATGTACTGTTGAATTGTTTGAACCTTTTCAATCATTCTATAAATAAGATTGGGTTCTAATTTAATTTTCACTAAAAATTAATCTATGTATATTATATTTATACATATCTTCCAAAAAATAAATCAATATGGTAATATTAGAATAATAAAGTGGAATTTTTTGATATGTTAGATCTTGAATATATGAAAATGTTGATTCAAATATCCTTTAAAATACATTGATAAATATCTCAATATATCATTCAATATTTGAATTCTCCTTTCATGTTGGAAATTCATTTGTGAATGCAAATTTTTATTATAAATCATCACTTTTTAAAATGATTATTATATAGTTATATATAATTTCAAGATAAATATGAAATCTTAAGATATAAAATTGAGAGTGGTAATACATTAATTCTTAACACTTCTTCTGTGTATAAAGTTTAAATTTCATTGAATATGAAATCCTCTTATATAACAATTTCAATCATCTAAACCCAAAATTTTATTATAGCCTTTAGAGATCCTAACCAAACCCATTACTTAATCCATTATATTTAATTATCTCATAATCCCCATAGCTTTCTAACATTCATCAATTACTTATTTTCAAACCTAGCCATGTGATATATTCTCTAAAGATTCCATCATCATGTTCTCCCACAAAACGTACTATTTAATAATATATACATCATTTCATATATGATTTATAGAGAAAAAATGATCTCACTTCCCATTAAAATATCTCTTTCTTCAATTCTAGTATTGAGGAGACATGTGTTTTTCCTAAATCATATAATTCCATCATTTTAATAGTTAAAATATTGAATATTCCTTAATTTCATTTTCATCTCTACATCCTACATTAATTCCATTTTTTATTTCCACATGGATGGATGGTAGAGAAATCCATTTGGAATGGAAGGACTCAATATCATCCATTATGATTAATAGGTATATTCATTAAAAATCCATGGTCATTGGATCCCTTTTAATCCTCCTCATGGATAGAGTACCATGATCATTCATTCTCAGAGCATCACCCCCTTATTTTCCTTCCCATGATTATTAGATATTTATTATTCAAATTATATGATTAGATATAACCATTTCCTTTCGTTAATGGTCTCCTTCTAATGTATGAATATGTAATTTAATCTCTAGTGATATTTATATATATATCAGGATTTTCACTATAAATATAATGAATCTATATGTTTAATGTAGAAATTACTTTTTGTATATATAGATCATGAATTAGGTAACTTTTATCTGGGGTTTTAATTGAAATGAGATATAATATAAAACCTTATCATTTATCTATAGTTACATATTGAAACCTTATATAAAATAACAATTTATATGAGAAACAATTCTTCACTTTAGGGTAGTGTAAGTATGAGTGTAGTGAGTAATCTATTTTTATGCCAGATGGATTTTTCTTTAAAATTTTATATTCATATGAACATCAATACAATTTTTATTTAATTGTTTCTGTTTATTTTAAAATCATGAAAAATGTATCCAAAATACTCAAAAATAAATATAATCCATGAAAACTATAGATATATATTATATATTTTTTCTATTTCATTAAATAATAACCATTATCATTGAATGATACACATATACACTCTCACATGATATTATATTACACAATAAGGACTATTTTTAGAGAAAAAATCACACTTGTTAAAATAAGCTTATAAATTGTAATTCTATAAGATCTGTTTCACAATATAAAAATTTTCTTAATATTTATCCTTTATTATATAATGTAATATACTATCATCTATGAATCACAATATAGTTTTTATGGTAATATATAAATACTTTAATAATTACAAATATGAATAGAGTATCTAATTTTATAATAATTATTGGAGTCATTATGAGTTCAAAGTGTCTGTATCTTATACAAAAATATGGCTTAGGTATATGTTCTCAAATTTCCATTAATTGATGGTAACTAGATAGAAGATCCACCTTTATGAATTATTAAACCCATCTAAATTGATCTATAAAACAATCAATATATATAATATTATTCTTTTTCTTTTATGGATCTTATTATGTTCATAATGAACAATGTTAAGACACATTAACCCAATAATCTTATTTAAAAAGTCAAATAGTATACCCCATGATGAATCACCTTGGAATATACAAATCATATCTATATTCATTTGTACCTGGTCCTTTTATTATTATAATTCAATATGGGAACATTATATAAGAACTCTTTGATAAAGTCAAAGTAATAGGTAAGAGTTCAATAAAAACAAAACGTTAAATTATGGGGGTATATTAGAAATTTATTGTATAAATACATCTACATATTACCATATAATTATAATTTCTTCAATTTCTAGTATGTCCCTGACCATTTGAGATATGTATTCTTTATTGTTAGGTATCAAGACAAACACTATGTTTTTTTAAATTGAATATATCATAATACATGCATTGATATTTGATCATCATATTAATTGGGATATGAAATGTGATTTCATTATGATCTTAATTGATATGAGGTCAATATTATGATATACAATCCATTCTATAAATCACATTGACATCTAACATGGGAACAAAAATTAGATTTATAAAAAGTATCTTCCCTCAAACCTCAATCAATTAAGATCTATATACCTTAGACTCAATCATCTCAACACCAGTTGTTTTCATTGACAATATAAAATCCAATAGTTATTGTGGTTAATAAAACATCAAATAAAACATATATGATATCAATGAATGAAAAAAAACGAAAATTAATAAATAGTATATAGATCTAAAGTATAGAATAAATTTACCATTAACAACATCATTATCAAGATACACTTTCATTGTAGTCATTGTAATGGATTTTCCTTATTCCCCTAGTCTGGATGGTTAATGATTTCTACGATCCGGGTTATTCGTTTCATTTATATAGTTATTTGAATGATGAATTAATTTTATTCATTGGTATAATTAATGTGTGTGTGGTGCATTTGGTGGAACCATATTAATCTCCACTTCATTTAATTAATTATCTATCCCTTTTCGAAACTAATCACCTTAATGGATAACCTTTTGACACTTGAAATGTTTTTTATATTCCATTGAAGATATCCCAGGATTTTTTACATACATATTTTTTCGCATGCATGTCTCTAATTGTTTTCTCTGTTTTATTTATCAGTTGAGTTTCTATGAAACACTATTTTCATTTTAATATCACCAAACCCTTTATTATACTATGAACTTAAAATTCCAATTACCAAATTAAATAATAATTGAATAAATTATTCTTTTCTACCAATGTCTAGAACTATTAATAGACTTATAATAATTAGGTTTAGAATAGTAAATAAAAAAATCAATCTTTGTTTCATGGATTGTAATAAAATTTGTTGTGTATCTTCTATGTCTTTTAAATTTTAAAAAATATGAACTAGTTAATTAATAATGGTTTTTATTATCCTAAAGATTTATTACATGATTTTGATTTGAATAGTTTTTATAAATAATAGTTTGAATAATATTATCATAAAATCTTCTCATTCAATGTTCTCAACTTCACCTTTTATCATTGTGTTCTTTATCAAAGTCCAATATCGGTCATGTTCAACTTCTAACTAATATATAACTATGAATAATTTTTCTATAGTCGATAATTAAATCAGATAAAATAGATTTTGTATCAGTTTAACCGTTTTCCATGAAAATAGTTTATTTGAAAATCCATTATAGGTTAAGATTCATCAATGAATAAATAATTCTATAGCACATGGATCATTTGAGAATTTGTCATATCAACTTTTATTACGTTTTTACTTATAATATGATATAACATTATTATAAATCATTTCACTCTATATATATTCATATTAGGTTTCTCATTTGGTAAATCACCACAATTTCCATCGCACGCATTGTAAACTCATCCTCGATGGTGTTAGCCATTTAATAGAACCAAATTGGTAAACCGAGTAATATAAAATAATATATTAAGATGATGTGCACTGTGTTTCATTTGTTTTCAATGAGACAAGTTGTTGTCTTAGAATGAATGGATGTCAACAATTGTCAAGATGTGAATGCAAAAGGTTGTGATGGTGTTGGTAGTGAAGGAGAATGACCATGGTACTAATATGCATGTCACTTAGGAGATTCACTAAGTGGTATTGGAAATGGTGGTTGAAACATTCTCCATGCACATCTGACGATTGTTGAGCTGATCTTTAATTTCCAAGAGCTTGTATCAAGATTATACAAAGTCACAACATGATTAGAAGACCATGCATTGTAGTGACAATGCATGAGGAGTTGAATATGATCCATTCACATGTTCTAAGTGGATGAAGTGGTTTAATGAAATCCATGCACTAACACTTAGTTCATGTGAATCTGAAGAAGTCCCAATTTGATCTCTGATTAGATCAACAAAGAGAATTGAAGAATTTATGTGATTTAGGAGTTCAGTTGATGAAGATCCTTGAGAATTCTCTCCTAAGTAGAGAATGAGATGATGAAGAAGAATCATAAATTGAGCAGTTGTTTCTAATCAAGTAGATTAATGTTTGAATTCTCAAGAAGAAGAAGAGAGGAGAAGAAATGAAGAAGGGAGAAGTGGCTTGGAATTTGGCATTTTACATATGGGATACTTTGTTTTTTAACAAAGTGTTTATTCATGCCTTAGCCAAAAATTAGGCCACCCAAGGCCAGCCCACGGGTTCAACCCCAAGGCACTTGTGGGCCTAAGGCGCCACGCCCATGGGGGATCCCATGGTGCAAGCACAAGGCGGCAGGGGGCCGTGTATAAGCCCCGGAGGACACGCGGTGGTGAAGCCCGCGCACCCGAGTGTGCATAGTGGGCACTAGGTGCCCGCCCGCAGAGGCGAGAGTGGGCGCAGAGCGCGCCCGCAGGGAGAACACGGTGCGGGGCGGCACCGTGGAGGGAGGAGATTCAATTGAGGAGGCTGGGGGAGCGCTTGTTTGTTAAACCGTGAGAAAATCCCGCGGCGTTTCGATGTGGGACGGCGAATTTTTCCGCGGGACCGATCCTGGCCGCACGATCGATCGCGCGCCAGATCTCGGCCGCACATCTGATCCGCGGCGAGGCGATCTGATACAGGCCCTCCGATGTCATCTCAACTCCGGATCCGACGGTTCTGAGGCGTCTTCAACCTCGAGCTCGACCGCTGCCACCCGCGTGCCTCCGTCGAACCAGAGGCCATCCGAAGACTGATTTCGAGATTCCGGCCACCTCTGATCGAAGTAAAGCGTCCATGGTGATCGTCTGGCCAAGACGAACCGATCCATGCTTAAAAATACCCTTGCATGCAATGTTTGGAGTGTTTTTGGTATCCGGCCGAGGCAAGACGAAGTTGTTGAGGTTTGGGTGTTTATGCTTCCATGTTTTGGATCGAAGGAAGGCCGTGCATGCGTTCTAAGTCGCATACACGTAGAGGAAAATAAAAATATAGAAGGAGAACCCGCGGTGAACCGAGGAGAAAATAAAGATTTGAAAAATCTTGAAATACCCGAAAACTTCGGGGATTTGAGAGATATATCCCGCGGAAGATTTGGCATTCCTCTGCATATAAAAAGAGAGCCCATGCTCTCGTTTATGCTTGCTGATTCTTTGTTGAAGATCCGGAGAACCGTGAGTGCACCTTGTGCCTCGTGAAGCTGAAGCCCCGCGCAACACCCTTGCGCGGCTGAAGTTCCAGAGCCACCCAAGGCTCTGAAGGAGGTCCATGCCCGCGTACTCACGCGGCAGAAGGAGCCCTCACTGCCCGCAAACTTGCGCTGCAGGAGGAGCTTGCGTGGCTGAGGTGGTTGACACCTTTCGCGCCCTTGTGGCCTTGTGCGCTTGCGCGGCAGTAGGACCTGCGCGCCCGCGGCCAGTGCACTCTGTGCGGCTGTGAAGAGAGGAAGGCCGCACCCCTTGCACGCCTGTTTTGAAGGTGGAGTTCGGGCAGTGCGTGCACAAGAAGTGGAAGGCCGATGAAGTGCCTCGTGTGTGAACTTTGAGAAGGCCGAACCTTTGTGCTTGGTTGCCAAGAAGACAAGAACACCTACGGGCAGTGGCTTGTTAAAAGAGGGAGAACTCGAGGCCTTTAGTGCCTTGTGTGTGCACCAAGTGAAGACAAACACCTAAGCCTACATGTGTGCAAAAAGAAAACAAAGAGCCAGTAGCCCTTGTGTGTACAAAATGGAGAACCAAGTGTGTGCATAAGTGAAGTGCACACTTTGAAGAAGATTAAAAGAACAAGGAAGTGTGTGTGCTTAGTAAGTGAAGGGCAAAGCCTTGTGTGCAAGGAAGACTAAAAGAATAAATTGTGTGTGCTAAACAAGAACAAGGCCGAACCTAGGTGTGTGTACTAAGAAGTGTGTATACACTTAGAAGAAGAAAAGGGAGGACATCCACACAAAGAAGAACACACATTTATGTGTGTAGACAAATTGCATAAAGTGTGTGAAGTTTGATAAGTAGGTGTGTGCTGAAAAGAATTACACCCTCTAAGGGTTTACTGCACCAAGAAGAGAAAAAGGGAAGTGCATGATTGCATGTATGCACATGCACACGTGAACAAAGACAAATCGGGTTGTGTGCATCTGAGTTGTCCAAGACAGAAGATCTTGAAGTATTGAGAAGACCATGCAGTCAGTGCATGAGGAAGCAGTATTTCCATGCATTCAGTGCATGAAGTTGTTTTGAAGTGAGACTGGACCAGACTGAAGTTAAAGACATCAGTTGTCTGAGTATTCAGTAATTGAGAAGAGCCTGATCAACAGAAGTTATCAGAAGTTTTGAGCAAGACCAACAGACCTTATCATAGGCTGTTGAAGATTCTTGAAAAGAGAAGCCAGATCATCCTAAGAAGAAGGTGATAAAGCCTGAGCTAGACGAGAAGACCTGATCATCACAAATGATCAGAGGTACAGAGCAAGGCCACCAGTCTTTATCCCAGACTGCTGAGGATACTTGAAGAACTTAAAGTGAAGAAGAGCTACTCGTGTGACTCGAGGAGCCAGGAGAATCCCCCTGTGAGACTCAGGGTGGAAGAAGTCTTCAGTGGGATTCTGGAGCAGGCCAGTGGGACTCTGGTAACACTGTGTGAAGCAGTATAAAGACCCTCCTGTGGGACTCAGGAGAGATACAGTGGGACTCTGTATCGACCATTGTAATTCTAACAAGTTATAATGGAGAAACCATGTTGGGGCGTATAACCAACATGGCAAGGACGTAGGCCTTTGGTGCCGAACCTTGTAAATCCTTGTGTCCTGTGCCTTTTCATTACTGCATTATCCGAGAATGGTTGAGAGACATAAGAAGAGTGGATCGAGGCCTTAACAAGCCATAGAGGTTTAATTGATTAAGAATCAATTAGTACAAAGTTTTAAAGGATCACTGATTCACCCCCTCCCCCTCTCAGTGATTCACACTGATCTGGGCACTTCATAAGAAAATTTTTATAAATAATCCAATGAAAAGTCAACTATATGATGTTTTAATTTATAAAACATTAATTTCATCTAAGTAAACATACAAGTCAACATAGTATACTTTAAAATGGGTTATCTTACAGTTGATAACCAAATAATAAATAAATAAAAAAACCACCCAGATACAAGCTCATACATCCCACATTGATAAATGATTTACATAATAGTATTTAAAAAAGAGATGAAGAAAAATATATAAAGTGAAAAAATATATTATATTTCTATATTTACTAATAATAAAATTAAAAAAATGTTTAAAAAGAATATATACAATAAGAAGAAAGAGGTAATAGAGATGGTTATAATTATTCTTAATAATTTAATATTTTTATATAGATATAAATTCATTAATGAAGATGATTAAAAATACAAAATATAATTTCCCTAGGGATAAATAAAAAAATGCTTTATAAAATGGTAAGTGGAAGAATATGGTGAACATAAAAGAATATAGAGAAAAAGAAACTGTACGACTCGCTGAAAATAGATTGTGTCAAAAGAACCCCAATATTTCTAATAAAATTTATTCTAAAAAGATATATTTTATAAATTAATGAAAATTTAAATTTATTTCCAAATCCATGGAATCATGAAGAGAATGATTTATAATGAAACATTAGAGGATGGATAGAAAATTTGATCTTACAAAAAGAATTAAAATTTTTTATAACTCAAAAAATGATATTGTGTTTATAAAAACAATTATGACATTTTTACCATTTGAATCAAAATCCCTTAAAATGGAGATCTTGAAATGAATGATTAAATCCTGTTAATAGGGATTTAAATTAGAAAACTTATTTCGAAGAAGAAACATATATGCCATATGTGTTGAAATAGTTCCTTAATATGATACATGACTTAATGAAGGAAAATTGAGATGAAATATAGTTACCCTAGATTCCTTCTTGGTAGGATGCTTTAAAATTGTCTAATACTTGAATCCACTCTCAAAGAGTCTCTCGGAAATGAAATATTAATGAATCCTATCTATGACCATATCTAACAAAAATGATATAGGATTATTAATGAGATATATTGTTTTAGGATAGATTAATAATCCTAATAAAAGTTTTTGAATGAAGTGGGTATTGGAGGGAATATTTTATAAATGATCATGAGTTTCATTTTTTAAAATACCAATTCCATAATTAATAAGGAATATATTTTCTCATTGGATGTAGAGCCAAAGTGTAAAAATAATCTATATAAGATATGGGAAGGTTTAAAATTCACTTAACCATACCTTTAAAGAAAATGTTTCATGATATTTTATGTCTTTACCCCTTACCTATACCCATTTAGCTCATTTTATCTTTAACATGGAATCTCATTTTCTATCTCGGTAGCCTATTTTATGCCAAAAAATGAAATTTTCATGATTATTTAATTTATAAATTCTAATTCCACATATGAAATAGATATTCTTAGTTTCAATTTCATAAATTAATATAAAAAATAATATAATATGGAAAAATATTTTTTTTTTCAAGAAATTAAATTTTAATGATAAAATGAATTTATTCTTATTCCATGACATTTATTAAAAATTATATCAATGATAATATATATATATGTATATATTATCAATACATTATTTAAAATAAATCTTTAGTAGTGATTAATTTATTTATTATGATAAAAAAATACATTAAAAACTAAAATTACTTTGTTGAAAAATATTTATTTTAACATTAATTAATTGCATTAAAACTAATTAAAATTTTATCACTAATAGAACATAATTTAATTTTATTGAAACATTTTTGTAAAAAACGTGTTTAGTTAATTTATTAAATGTTATTTTTATAAAAATTATAATTAAAAATATATGAAATAATGGAAATATATTAATCATTTACTATATACTTGTTTATAACATCTTATCTTGTAATTTATTTAATTATTTTTTGAAATTTTGAAATTTAATGAAATATAGAAATGTTCATTTTAGTTTAATTTTTCATGTAATATAATCTATCAGGTGTTTGAATGGATTTTAGTGCTATGAGTTTTGGGTGTAATACTTTTTTAACAATTATTTTATAGACATGATATTTGGGTTCTATGAAATATGATTATGTATCCAATTTAATATTAGTTTCCACATAAAACAATAAGTGAAATTTGGATTAGTTCAATTTCAACATAAAATATAATATTAGACAATTAAACCATGGTAATGTTTTAGCATTTTATAATAACTTCCACTAATGTAAAAAATAGAGAATATAAATGATTTTGTGGAAAACCATAGTTTTATCAAGATGAAAGTGAGCTACCATGACCAAATCAAGCATCCTGATCAATACATTAGAATGTTAACAAAAAGAGGTGAAAAATGGATAATTTAATTTTATATGAGAATGAAACAAGAAAAAATGTGATCAAAATCCTAATAGATTTAGTTAATGTGGTTAATAAATGTTTTTGAAAGAAAAAAGTGGTCCTTATTGAGGTAATTGTTTCTAAGAGGCTACTAAGTACCTTTTTCAATGCCACATATTACTCAGTAAATTAATTAAAACCACCAAGCAACCTAGGGCCACACTAGTTACCTAGTCTAAGAACATATGTAATCAGTTCCTCCCAAAACCAAGGCTTATTACATATCATCCTTACGCCATCCTCCAAACACCTATATTATACCCATATATACTATTCAACTCCTTGTATAAAAAAATGAATTTTTTTACTAAGACAAATTTGAAATATGGTTTTCTGATTTTTTTTGTTATTTGATAATAAAAAATAAATATATTTAAAATTTTTTTATTACATTTAAAAATATATATTAGATTTATGTATTAGATTATTTTTATAATGAGAAACAATTTTATATAAATTTTTCAGTTGAAAACATGGAGTTATAAACATTATTTGAAATAATATTTTCTGTTTGTAATTTGAAGCATTAATATTTTATTTTAATTTCTTATGTTTTAAAATGAATGAAATGAGAAGTTTAAGATTTATTGTAAAAATACTACCTCATTTGGGAATACAGTCTATGGAGAAAATTAGATTGTGAATATTCTCTAAAATTTAGTGCTCATGTAGGAATAACCCAAGTAATGTAAAGGTTGTTTACAATTGACATATATATGGGGGTGGCAGATAATGTGACAATATCCTCAAGATATTAAGTAATTTCATGTGTTTACCACCAAATAAAATTGATATATTAAATAATTTATTTTTTTTATAAAATTTTAGAATAAAGCGTTTTTATGCTTGAGTTATTGGTATGGGTATGATAATTTTTTCTGGATGTAACTATTGGGATAAGACATTGATTTTTTTTCTATTTTCCCTTTAACACCATTACATGTAAGGGTATAATATAATTAGGGTTATAAGGGGGATCATAATTCCACAACATTGGATAGTACCACCATGATGAGTACCCCATATGAAACTACATTCTCCTAGTTACAAGAGAGGCTACACCATTAAATATGACATTATGGTATGGTGATTCTTTTTTAGTAAACATTGATCCTAGTAAAGGTCCAAAATAATGAGAATTGTAGTGTTGTTAGTGTATTCATTGGAATAAATTCAGTAGGTTTTATTCCGGTTTTTACTAGAATTTTATGGTCAGAAAATTGTGGTAGATGACCAAACATGATGAGGTCTATGGGATAAACTGTGAAGGATTAAATCCTAACTTATATGAAAATAATTTTGAATAGTCATGAAATATTAATTTACTTGTGTGAGGGATGTATGGTCATGTCATGAGGTGGCACTAAATGGTTGTTATATTATGACTTTCATGGAATTTCCATAATTAATTACCAAGACATTTTTAAAATTATTTACATAATTAAATGTTTTAAAATTATTTTTTGTAAATGTGTCTCAATTATTCATCAAACCAATACACTTCCCCACTATATCTAGATATTTTATCTTAGAAGGATTGTATATTTTGTTCTTCACTATATTTATAATTTATTTCATCCATTTCATAGGTATAGATAAGCCTATCATTCCAATTTTATTTTAATTTATTTATCCTAATTTTTGGTGGGTTTATGGAATGTGTAGTAATGTTTTACCATTTTAAGGATTTTATCCATTTTATTTATTTTGGACATTTGGGGTTGAATCAACCAATGATATTAAATGGAAATATTTCTATTAGAATAAGATATATGGTCTCTATGATATCTTTGAGGTCTTGCTTTGTTTTCAATATGTGTTTGATATTTCGTCACAAAAACTAATATTTCTCTTTACTTAATGATTGATTATGTAATTTTTAAGTTTGTTTAAAACTATAATAAACATTATTAGGTCATTATATATCAAGTTTAACAATATATTCTAGAACTTTTTACACCAAGTGAGTTGTTCCATGTGTTAATCCAATTGAAAACATTAGAGGAAACTAAACAGGGTACCTTGATAAAACTGTATCCAAGTAGGATTAATATATATTCCCTAGGATAAGACCATTCATGATAATGTGTTGTAATATGTAATCTCATGGTGGTGGCCGATGTTATTTATTGGTTGGTACATGGTTAAGTGTGTGTCTAAATTAGTAAATGATATATGTGTTCATTATGGGATTGTTCTAACACGTATTTATTAGGAAAAATTGACTTAATGTATTGTGATAGTTTCATGGAGTGCCACTATTCCCCTATTATATATTCACGATGGCCCTAAACCAAGTTAATACCCATAGAGAGTGGTATTGAATATGGATATGTCAATTTTTCAATTAACCCTTACCAATATTGTTATCCAACATATAGATAAGACTCTTTACTCACTCTCTCTATAGTAATAAATAAATAAAATTAGTAAAAGGGACACATGCAATATTTTACTCTTTTCACAAAAATGGGCTAATCCATTGAAAATTCCTGAAATATGTCAATACACATGTAACATAAAGAACACTGCTTCAGATAAAAAAATTTATTGGGCAGATTTAACCTCCTAGTTCATAATATTCACATAATGAATGACTAATGAACTGCTCCTTATAGAAGATAGAACACACGACTCCACTTGTAACTATTTTTATCCATAAAATATAGTATATAGTAATTACAAAATATAAATTGTAGATATCAACATAGCTTCCTTTTACATCAGGGGAATGAACCTCTTGTAATACCTCATTATTCTTCTTCTTTCTAGAATGAGTTTGTAAATATACAAAATTAGTACAAGGGAACTGAATATCCTCACACCATGAATATTTTATAATAAATAGAAAATATAAATTTATTCTCTATCTCGAGAGATTCTCCATTATCCTTATTCATTTTATCATATACATTAATATACAATTTTATTCATTAATTTCCCTAACTACTCCAAATATTTATAAAATTACATTTAGAATACATAGTTGTCCACAAATTATACAAAACCACAATGTTTATTATGAACAAATTTTACACCAAGTGTCCTGTCAATGTATAGTTTGTTCAAAAACACTTTTTAATTGAAATAACATACCCTGATATGAATTTTGTATCTCTACCATTGAATAAAAAAATTTCATTATTTTTCTTATCTATTATTTATTCCTTACAGTGTTGATTTTTGAAATGGATATCTAGAGCTCTATATCACTAACATGATCCAAATTCCATGACATTAAATCCATATATATAATTTCATATATCCATTTGAAAACATGAACTTGAGATAACCATGATGGACCTTGGCATTGGACCATAATTACAAAAGAAAATCACTCTCCTTAAAAACCAATCCTCAAAAATAGCTGGCTCCACATCCACTTTTTATCTACTTTAACATCAAGTGTCTTGGTGTTGGATACATCCTCTTTAATATTGAGGTGTTTTTTCAAAATATTCTTCAATTATGTTACATAAATCATCTATAGTGACCAAAACACTTGTGTTATTGTTCCTATTTTCCCTAGGATCATTATAATTAGAAATATATGACCTTTACAATAATATTTTGATATTCTTCTCATTATTCAAATACCATAACTTGAGACACAACATGGACATCTTCATCACCCAATTTTATTATCTCATAGTCTAACACCTTTCAAGTCACTAGTATGTTTCTGTTTTATTTTTATCAACTTATTTATTTATCCTAGAGGTTTCTAGGGAAAGGAATTTGAGAACCTCTCTTTTTTGGGAAAATGGTTTATGGCGCATGATTATCACCGAGTTAATGAAACTATGTAGCTATTTATGAAAGAGGAAATTTTTGGGGACATTGGGATTTTTTATGGATTTATAATTTTTATAACCAACTAATGGGTTCTAGAAACCATGTTGTCTATGTATTGGGGACACAACGGCTTCTATATGGTTGGTTAATGATTTCAATCTGATGTGATCGAACTATGCGGTGGGTGTAAGTAATTAAATAATTATTTTTTACCATTTACCTATTAGATTTTTAAATAATTCTTTATCATTTCTACCGCACTCATGCGTAGCCTATTCCCCATGCCTTGGATCTCCCATCCTTTGGATTTTGGTCATTAGTTTTCAATATTTAGTGATTTGATTTAATGAAATATTGATTTATTCATTGTTTTGTCTTTTATTACACTTATATTACATTATTCATCCTTTTTTATGAATTTTGTAAACCCAAGATTTTAATTTGCACGAACATTGGGTTATTGATGGGGGTTTGGTTTTTTTCTCTCAATGGATTACGTGATTGAGGAACTCTTATTCTGAAATATTTTGGGTTTTATCAATGATGATAATATTTAATTTTGTATCAAGTTAGGGGTCTCTATTTAATGTTTTTTCTTGATTTCCTATTGTACATTTATTTCTCTTGGTTTTTCATTAAATTTCAACTAAAATGAGTTACTAGTGACAGATTATCCATAAATTTTGTGATTCATTAATTGGGTTTTCAATTTAATTGTTTAATAATTATAAGTATTTTATAAGTCAGGTATAAATCTCTATGCTTGAACAATTGAAAACCAATTTAAAACCCCCATTTGAATGATTCAGACCTCTTTTAACCATTTTAATTAGGTTTGAAATTTAATTTTTTTATTGTTTCATTTCATAGGGTGTTGGATTTGATGCACCCCAAGTGATTATTAAAATTTATAAATGAAGTATGACTCTTTCAAATGGGGGTTATAGAGAGTTTTTAAATAGTTATAGCATAGAGATTTATTCCTAACTTGTAATATCCTTAAAACTATTATAAAAATATCTTTCAAATTTTGTTTTCACATAGATATTATTGATGATTATCTGTTTGGTATTGGGAATCACATGGGATTGCATTGGCGTGTGAGTCATTTTCTTATGAAGATAGGGCGTTTTTCTAGGTTTTCAAATAGATAAAAAATCATTTCTTTGTAAACTGATAAAAACCATAAAGGGATCATTCATAATGGTTTTGATATGTACCTTGAGAGATTTCTTGTCCATGTATACCAATGGAGCTCTTAGAAAGGATGTGGCATAAGGTACCATATGAGATCTTGGAAGTTTGGTCCCATGAAAAGGTTAATGAGCTTCCAAAACACATTGTATTCCATTATAAAATAGTTAACCTATGTCCATTCGTTTCCATGCATGAACCCATTGGTTATAACTAATGGTTTGTACTACTTGTTCCATGTTGGTTTTAAATATACATTATGAATTATTTTAGTACCTTGTTTAAATATAATATTAATTTCCTATTCAATTTCCATTATTCATATATATAATAATTAATGTTATTATGTTCAAGTTTCTTCAATTTTTAGGTGTTTTGATTCCATTTATTTCTGGTCGGATTATTTAAATATTTAAAAATTATATTTAATTTTTTGAAAATATTGTTATTTTAAAAAGAACTATAGGTATTTTTAATGTGTCATTTTCAAGTGAATATTACTTTTAAAAGTGAACAAGATTTTTCAAAAAAGTAGTTTTATTCCTAGACTTAATGGTTTACATGGTTAAAGGCCTTAAATAGATATATAATGGTATCTTACTATGCTTTGTGTGTCACAACATGAATATTCTTTTGGGTTTTTGTAGACCGTGTTTTGATGGACATTGGAATAAAAAGGGTACCTTGTATTTCAATGTACATTCATGATTTCATGAAACTAAGGTTTTTTTGATGGTTGAGATGTGGTTTCATTTTGTTTATTTCTTATTGACCAAATTTTTAATTTTTTATTTCATTGTGTCATGTTGAATTGGACCTTTGGGATTATTCACAATTTTGAGATTTCATGTGGATATCATGTTTACATGTCATGTTCATGGATGTGTCATATTATATTTTTAAGTGGTAAATTGTTCCAAATTATTAATTTGTGATTCCTTAATTCTTTTCTCCAACCTATACTAATCAAGAACACACTTAAAGCCCTATGCCATGCAAATTATGGTGATAGTTCAGGTCAAACCATGATATATTATTATAAAATGGTCTCACAACTCATGTTGATTGGGCGTAAGTGTTAGACAAGAGTTAGTATTGTTATTTCTATAGTGGTAAAAAGGAGTTATTATTAATCTCTTCAACATGGAATGCATCAAGTTTCTGTGGGTGGTCATGGATTTTTTAGTTGAACCTAGTTTTGGGATGTTTTGATGACATTTTGATGTTTCCATCATAATATTTGTGTTTTATGATGAAACAATTAGTATATTTGAGAAATTTTAATTTATTTTCTGGAATTATTTTGAAAAACATTTCTCTATATTTTAGGCACACAATTAGTTTTAAGCATGTGAATCCCATATGACTAGGTATGTAATCATCAAGAGTCTTTTCACATTGTTGGTGAATGGTTTTTCTAAATTTGTACCTAAACAATGCATAATTTAATTATTTAAAATTTTCATGTTTTCAACCCTTATTTATTTAAATGTAAACATTATCTTCATGTCATTTTCTTGAGACATGTTATATGGGATTATTGTTCATCAATTATTGTTGATTAATATTTAATTATTTACTGAATAAATTATACCTTGGGTTTTATTGATTTTGAATCTATGAATGAACACTTCCAGGTGTAGAGAGGGATTTATAGACCATTTCCCATAGCAGAATCATCCATTTCGTTGGGTTTAAGTGGAATAAATGATTATTATTATTCAATCATTTCAATATGATCAAAAAATATGTCATCTATAGACCATGTACCATACTCAAGAGTTCTCTAAACAAAATCTATTGGTTTTCGTTGTGAAAGAGGTACACATGATACTATGGAATGGATCAATAGGATAGAACATATATTTTATTTTTTGAAGGCCCCTGAGGCCTCAAATGTAGTATTTTTTACTTACATTCCATATGTAACAGGTATGAAATGGTGGGAATTTGTGGTTAAATGATAGATTTATGGGAATCATATCTTGACTACATAGAAAAAGATTTTAATTTATAATTTAATCCTAATAAGGTTAATGTAGAGAAGGACTATGGGTTTGTGATTTTGCAATAAATAAACCAATAATAAATAGATTATTCTTCTTAGTTTTGTGGACTAGGTTAATTTGTCTCATAAACTCATCTCAAATGACCATATCATCATTATACATTATGAAATGGTCCAAAATGTTGATATAATATCAAATGGTGATCCTCCATTACCTATTAAATAATTTTGAGTTATTATATAAATTAGTTAAATATAAGGTGGAAAAATTTGGGAAGACAAGATGTAATGGGGTTTCATTAGTAGTAGGAGGTGTCAATATTTCTTCCACTGGTCAGAAGAGGAAGCAGGAAAAACCTCCAAAGAGTACTTTTATTCAAGCTCAACATCCATCTAGTTTAGTGAAAATGGTTGTTTTTAGAATAATTCAATTGATTACTACTAGTGTGGGATGTCTGTCTACACCAGACCTACTTTCCTAGACACTTATAGGACCTTCAACCTATGTGGTTGGTTGATTCATCTTTGATGCTTATACAAGGCCTCCTTTAAAGAGAGTTGAGTTAGTTTTTATTTTTATATGAATGTTAGGGTTAGATCAAATGATTATAAGGTTGTGGGTTATCTTACTTATTCTAAAGATTATTCTTGTTCTAGTAATATTTATTTGGGTGGGAAATGGTTAGGATTCCACATAGCAGCATGTACGACACCTGAGGACTCCAAATATGGGTTGGTCAATGATGATGTTCGTGGTTTCCTCTATGGATTTAGCCTTGTTTGATTTGGATTATTCCCATTTATTATTTTCAATAATGTTTCTTGATGATTTAGGTATGTGATAAGAGGATATTACATTTGTTAAGGATATACTTATAATTTTGGGGAAAAAGTAGGAGAATGTTTTTACATGTATGGAGTGTCTCATTTCGATCATTAATGTTAAAGTTGGTGGTATTTCATTGTGATTGACCTATATGTTTTTGATATCATCATCAAAATATATTGTATGATTATATTTAACGATTATATTGAGTACTATAATAATTGAATATATTTTCTTTCGCCTGACCGGATCACTCCCATCTTCTTGGGTAAGTGGGATATGAGGCCAAGGAGTGAAAGTCCAATTTATATATATTTTAGATCAATTTCGTGTTAGTTATCTAGGTTGTTATTTTATAATGTAGTGCTGGGTTTCCCTGATCAACCTCAAGTGGTTGTGTACTGGTACCCCTAGGATTTTTCGTTTGACTTTTTTTTGGATTCCACCCAAGTGAAAGGTCAAGTTCGTTATCATTCTTCTCCCATGGATGAGCCTCATATCCTTCTAGTCATACTAGATGGATCCTTATATGTTTGAGGATTTAAAATATTAGTTGTTGTACATTAAAATAAAATTATTACTTATAATTTCAATCCACAGTGGGTATCTATAGTTCCCTTTCAATGGAGGATAATCGAATTCCGTGAATTTCCAATGACCATTGTATGTTAAATTTAGTGGCTATTAAGAACAAATATATATTAACTCATGTTGATGATCATTTTTTTCCAACCGATGGGGGATTTATGGTATTAAATGTTCATCCTACGAATGGGGTATGGTTAGATAAGGTTCAAAAAAGAGGATGTTCCTATTATTTCCATCCATAGTGGGTATGGTAACTTTGAGTACCTAGGTTTTTCATTTATCTTTATCATTGGTCCATCAGTATTTATTCCCTTATTTAAATGGATCATCTATTTATTTTTGGAGTCCACTGATGTCATGTTTTTTGATGACATTGATGTGTATTATAAGATATATGAGTACAAGGGAGACCATCTGAGAGTTTTTTTGTGATGTATAACAGATATTTTCTTATATGAAAATATTTTTACATAATAGTTTTGTGTATAGAAGATAATGTTTTTAGTCCATATAATTTCATAGAAAATCATTTAAATTGATCCTTAGAAGATCAAAGTGGTTATTTATTTGGGGAATCCCAAGAAAATATTGGTGAGCATTATATTTTTATTATATTCTAGATATTATAGGTTCGTTTTATTGCACATAACATGGTTTGAATCTACCAAGATGGGGTTAAATTAAAAATGGGTGGAGTTTTGGTGGAGTGAGAAGTAGCCATATTATTTTTGTGATTCATTGGTTTATTAAAAATAAACTATATTTTTTATTATTATTGATCCTGAGAATGGATATATAGTGCACTATGATGTCTCAGGTTTGGCGTTGGATTATGATGTGATGTGGGATAATATTTATGTTGTCTATGAACCATGTTAATTATTCCCACACATTTGGACTTTCCCATATCAATATCTAGAGAAGATAGTTATGAGCATGAACTGAAAACATATTGGTTACTATTTAGTCAGATCATAGGAGCCTAATTTTCATATTAACCCAAAGGAACATGTTTTTTATGTTGAGAAACTAGGTTGAGTATCTTCAAAACATTGATTTTGACAACCTATACTATTTGGAAGGGGAACATGATTTTTAATTCTTGGATAATAATTTTTCTGATTTGGGAAGAAAATGAATCTGTAGTCTAGTATTGTTTGATGAGTATTCTTACGGATTGGAGTCTAGAGAGGTTAGAGGATAGAGAGAGGGTGTCCTTGACAATTTTAAAAGTTATTTACTCTCTTTAAAATAATATGTTAGGTAGTATAAATGTAACATTGACTTCAAGAATATTAGTGGTATTCATCATAGTGTGGATTCCTATAGTGATTGGTCTTAGTATCCCAATTTTACCCTCTTATTATTGAAGTAGATGGTGGTTATTTTGAACTTTTGGTATGACATGACGTAGAAAGAAAATTATTCAAGTTGTTTTATTCACATGGTGGAAAAAATATGTTTCACACATTGAGGATTTCATGATGGGGGCTTGAAATGAGATGTTCCATTTAATATTTTGTATCTAGATGTTTTACCTATAACATGATCAAAGTAGTGCATCAGTGTACATATGGGTAACATTATCCTATTCCTATTCTATATTTTATGTTTGTTAAGATCCTTATGGAGTTTTTGATTAGTCTACCTCATTATTATTTTTGGAAAGATTCTATTTTGTGGATCATATAATGTTTGAATAATTCATCCCACGTTTCCCCATTAGGGATTAAATGATGGTAAATAGCTAAGAATCAAATATGTACAATATACTATTAGGCTTCATATGGTTCCATCAGTCATAGTATTTTACTTGGATTCAAATTTTACATAATATTTTTTAAAGAGTCTATAGAAGGCTAAGAGGACTTAGTTGATTTTGATCAAAACTTATCACCTGAATATGAATGGCCAGACTAAGAATCCCATGCAGGTTTTTGAAGATATTCTTCATGAATTCCTTCCTCAGATCAACAGTATGTGGGGATGGTATCAATAATTGGTTTAATTATAATATGATGATAGTTACAAGTCCTCCATCGAGATATACCTTTTTGAGGTGTTTTATGGGTGGCGATATAAATCCCTGTCTTGTTGGGATGCATTATATCATCTCTCCTTCTTAGGAATGAGTCTCACCTGGGAGATGACAGAGAAATTGCAGTTTATCCATAATTTGTTATCAATAGATTAGATTTTTATACAAATCATATGTTGACATTCCTCATTTATATCTATAGTTTTAATTTTCTTATAATGTGTTCCTCTTAGTATTTGTTTGACATGGAAATTATCTCTATTTATATCATGTGAAGTTAGGGTTGCAATATATTGATCTATTTAATATTAGGGAGTGTACTAGAATGGTGTACCATTATATAAGCATTCATCAATTAATAAAATTGATCCATGATATCTTCCACATATCCTAATAGAAGAATCACATTCCAGAACCATCTCATGTAGTAGAGTTGGATGATTTAGAGTTATATCTTGAAAACATCATTGTGGAACATCATTTTCATATAACAGACTATTATAATAAGGTGAACCATGGTAATATGAACTCATTAGTTTATTTTCTATTGAAGTGTGGTGGATATAGCAACAATACATGAGAGAGATAAGTTAAATTGAGAGAGAAGGGGCCTCACATAATAACTTTTACAAATAATTGAGGATATTTGTGGATAGATTATAGAAATTTAGGGATAATTTTGACACTTTTGGGTCACTTGTATATTTTATTTTGAGCATCATTTATTTATTTATATATTCTTTTATTTTTAGGGAGTTTGAGTTTCAAAACAACAGATTTTGGAAAATAGAATTTTGTGTATGTTTGGAACAAGGTTAGTTAAACTGTTTAGTTAACTATGTGTGGTGGCTATTTAGGGGATTATGCAGTTTCTCCAATAATGAGAATAGTTTTTCTCACCATGTAGTGGTTTCCAAAAACCATGTTTTTTGTTTTTTAGGGATACAATAGTGCCCACAAAATTAAGGAATGGTATTCAGTTCATGAAACAAAACCAAAAGGTTTCTATATAACATTTAGAAAATGGGTTTTGACATTTTCACCTTATGGATTATAAGGGACTATCCCTTATTTCTCTCCCTACTCATTCACAACCTCCCCCGTGTTCCCTATATCTCTCAAATATTGGAATTTGGTGGATTTCATACTTTTTTGGGTGATTTATTTAATTTTAATCATAATTTCTCCATTATTTCTCATTAATAACCCTAATATTACGATATTATTCCTTTTACATGGTTGATGGATACCATATAAAGTCTTTTCTCCAAACCTAGGGTTGTTTGAGGGGGTTTTGTGTAATATCAATTTGTACAAGGTGTGTGATGACCTCTTCTACTCAAATCATGTGGTTTTATTTGAAGGAAAAAGATTTAGTTTCTCATTGGTGTAGGTGTATCTATATAAGGGTGTTTTTCCATAGATTTTCATTATATCTTATTTCCCATTTATTTTTTTAGTAATTTTTTTTTAATTTTATTTATTTGTGATAATATATCAATTCTTATATGATTTTATAAATGGGAGAGAAATTTAAGGGTTTATGGCGGCTCATCTAAGGGAGTTGTAATTTATGCACTCTATAAGATTTTTAAATATTTCAATGAGATTTTATAATTTAAAAAATATTTTTGAATGGGTTTTTTAAAATAAATTGCATTTGTATTTTTAACTATATTTTTATTTTTATATAGGTTTTCATGAAAATATCTTCTAAATGGATTACGAAATCGACACTTGTTTATGATTACATTTTTAAAATTGTGTTGCACATGGTATACCATGAGTTTGAACATAATTGTCTACGGTGGAAGAAGACCTTTCCTAACTTTTCAACCAAATATGGAATGTTTTCCCTACATACCATGGGATACCTTATAGGAAATATTCCCCATGAATCCAAGAGATCATGTGATGGGTGTTTAATCCAAATAGATAGATTTATCCCAAAATAAATGTTGTTTCCCAAGGGTCAAAGTGGGATATTGGGAGGATGGGTGTGGGGAACAGAAAGGAATATTCCAAAACATGTGGTATTTTATTAGAAAATTGTGAATCAAGGGACCTTATATACCACACTAGAGCCTATTGGTCATATAACGTTGGGTGTTCTACATGTTCCTTGTTGGTTTTGTTTGGGATTCATACATAGTGTTGGTTACTTATTTGGTAGTTATATATGTTACTTATTTTATTTCAATTATTCACTTATAAAATGTTGTTTATTATTATTCCAATGATTATTAAATGTTTTATAGTGTTGAGCACATTTATATTGGTAAGATTTTTTATATATTTTAGCATTTTATTTCCATGTCTAGAACTTATATTTATCTTGAAAAATACTAATGGGATTTCATAAATATTGTTTTCAAGTGAAAATTATTTTTTAATGTGGTTTTTAAATGATCTTGCATGCATGAGTTAGTAGCTCACATAGGTAACAACATTACATAGTCTCTTGAGTGTATCCTATTAAGATTTATGAGTCACATCATGAATAATCTTTTGGGTGTATAAAAACAACATTTTTCATAACATAGGTAAAGGAAAGAGAATATTATATTTCATTCTTCCCTTATTATTTTTCAAATATAAGATTGTTTTAGAATGGTGGAGGCACAGTCTTAATGAGTTTATCTTTAATAGAGCAGTCTGGGATTTTCTATCATTGGGATATGATGTATTGTTTTTTGTCTTAAATTATCTTTTTAGTTTTATCTATTAGAATCATATGTATATGTATATTCTATAACTTCTGATATAATGATGTTATTGTATCATATTTAAATAAATGTTATATATACTATGTAATATCTTAATATCCATTGATTTTGTCTTTTGGTTCGTGTTATTTTTCAATTATCATATGGGTTTTGTTAGATTTTCATTGGGGAACCATTCCCCAATGGTTATTTGTGAGACCCTGGTTCATGTCACTATCCCATGGTAATCACAAAAGTGCTTCATGCCATATGGAATTTCATATCAGGTGATGAGTCGGGTTATCCAATTCAAGTTCTCTACACCGGTTGTCCATCAATCTTTATCCGAATTCACTATTCATTTTCCACAATCTACTAAACCATAAAGTGAAAATAAAAATGTTTTACTAAAAAACGTTCACAACTCCCAAAAATATACTATGTATTCAAAAATATATGTTACACATGTCTTCCTTTTCCATATAGTGGGATATTATGGAAAATATATTACATATCATTTGGAATATGTTATGGATGTCTATTCTAGGAATAATGCAGAAAAATTCCAATAATCTACCAACGTAAAAAATATATATTCCCCATAATTTAATAATCACTATATAAGTTTCTTTCATCATATTTTTTATTAAAATGAACCCATGAATAATTTTAAGGTGATTTATCTTAATAATCTATCATGTTGGGTTTTCAACAACTCCAAAAAATTTAAATCATCTTCATTAAAAAATAATAATAATTTAATTGATCTAATTGGAGGATAAATTTAATTTTTTTCCATTAAATAGTTTATCCGTTATTCACATAACATCATCTTTAATCCTATATTATAAAATCTATTCATGTGAAATTAGAGTTAAATGAAAATATCATCAGGAAAACATGTTTTTTTGTCTTATTTATCAGGACCGTTTCCAAAAATCATCTCACCATAATTAAACTATTAGATACTCTCTTCATTTTAAAAACACCATCATAGGAATTTTTATATATTTGAATATATAAAAAAACACCTAGAATCCTCCATTTCCAAAAAAATTGTTATTCAAATTGTTTATAATCAAATTCATATAATGTTAGTTATGGACTACCTCTCCCCATTTGTCAAAAAAAAAAATAAGATCACTTATCTAATTTTCAAAAAAGGGTAAAAATCCAACCATTTATTTTTTGAGGATGATTATACCGAGAAAGAAATCAAAAATCCCACTGGGTAGTGGTGTTTTATTATTAAATCTATATTTTTTTGTGTGGTTAGAATCTAATAGATCAATGACATTAAAAATCTTCTTTGGGTAGTAATTTTTAATAACATCTGTATCATGATCTATTTTTCACACAGAACCCATATTTAATATAACTTTATCAATAGTTTCTTTGATAAATTAATATTTTGTATTGATATCTTTTTCATTGAATTAAAGATGATATTTTTT
Source organism: Viscum album (assembly GCA_963277665.1). Lineage (NCBI taxonomy): Eukaryota > Viridiplantae > Streptophyta > Magnoliopsida > Santalales > Viscaceae > Viscum > Viscum album. The sequence goes on along the minus strand of OY728143.1, from coordinate 1,361,086,057 downwards.
CTATTATAAATATAACTAAAGATATCACACATAATAGATATATTATATTTCAAAAAATATCATTATATTCATGTGTATTGTTTATCCATAATATTTGAGTTCATGGGTGTGTATATGATATATAGTATTCCTATGTGTTGAAATAATATATGTAGTCCTACTTCTTACTCAACCATCAAATACATGAACTTCTATTATATAAGGAAGTAAATGATGTTGAAATTTTTTCTATCACCTCACAAAAAAGTTTCACCCCCATGTAACTAATCCTAGTTAGCCAAATGGACTCACATGAACCTCTTAATACACTAGAGCCTAATGATTAACAACAATGGAAAAGGGTGTGTATGTGGGGAGACTACACCCTGTTGTCAAAAATTGTAGAATTGAATATATAAATTTTTTTAATAAACCGGGATAATATAATAATGAAAAGGCTCGGTGAAGATGTACAAAAAATATAAATGGAATAATAATTAGATCAAGATTTGAATTAGAGTCATATACATTTTGATGATAATGGCACATCTCTACAAAAAGGAAAGTATGAATACATTGTTGCAGGCTATCAGAGCAATACAGTCTATAAAAATGATCAAAATAGGAAAAATCTATCCAAGAATCCCAAGAAATGGATATGTCGTCTTCTATCAAGACACCATCATAAAGTACGCATGTTAGGTGTCCAAAGAAGGATGTTTCTCCTTATACACACCTGCAATCATATAGTCTCTCAGAGTACTAATAACATCCTATATAGGGTGTGAGATAAATCTCAATTGTCCACTAGAAAAAATTTCTATACATATATATTCTGTGAAAGTAAAATGTACAATTTGTAGTTATATATATATATATAAGAACGAAATTATAAATAAATAACTCATACCTAATTCATGACCAACTGAATTTTTTTGAACATGTGATCATTTAATTAATCATGATTAAATTTAAAATAAGTTGACTTTGAAAAAAATGTAATTAATTGTATTGTAATATGATCTAATATTAATAGATGGTAAAAGATGTAACCAATGAATCCTTGAACTTAGGGGTTCAGCCAACTCATAATAGTATCATATGCAATTTGGACATAAATAGGATTGAGTGTAATCTAATGGGACACACCCATGGTATTCCACTATAAAATATATTTACCGACGCCATGGATCCCAACCATGGTAATCAAGGGATGATAATTTTCAGTGAAACTAATTTGAATCCATGGTGTCATGTGTTTTAATATATCAATATGAATCTAATGATTTTATTCAAGGAATTCTACTATCGGGAAAAGATTTATGCTGAATCGTTGGTACTATGATGATGAATTCTTGTAAAATGAAAAAGTATAAATTATATGGTGGGTATCTCCCAAGAATATAATCTTTATGAATCATAATTACATCCTATAATTTATTTAGGAATTCCCGCATGAATTAAAGGATGGCCCATGTCTTACTATTCCTATAAATATGAAATTGTCCAAAAGCATTAGGCTCTGTACATGCATATCATTTATTTATTATATAATCATAGTACATGTAATACCCATTACATTTAATCATTTATTATGGTCACCCAATTACCATTAAATATTTCATGAAAAATTGCATTAAATACAAGCGACAATTTATAAAATTAAATTATGAATTTTTTTTATTCATTCCAAACCATTCATTAAACATGAAAAGGGGTAGAGGACATGAAACCACTGTCACATTAATTCAATTACAAATAAATAATAAACATTATATCTATAAATATACTTTCCATTTAATAATTTATGATTCATTTAATCATGATGTAATAGTTACCCTAACAAGGATGAGTGAGACACACTCGAACAATGCCACATATATACCCAAAATGTGTTTCAATAGAATAAACAAAGAACCCACCCTAATTTGGTGAAGTAAATTGAGGTCTCAACCTCTAAAAAAGTCATTTGATATTATTTAGCCTATATAAAATAATCTAGAAAAATAAAATCAAGATAGATGATATTTAGAATTATTACCTAGTGAAACTAGCACGTGCACGCCGATGATTATTCATAAGTGACAATACATTTTGGGAAATTTCATAGACCACATATCTTATCACTATAACACACTCATTATCCATTAATGTAATTTATCTTGGATTATATAGAAATAAAATTGACAAAATAGTGAATTTCGTACATAATAGTGCATATGAGACGACATCAAAATATCATTTTCAGGGGAAAGAAAAATACAAAATCAATCCTAAAGATTAAAGAACATACCTCAGGATATCCAAAAAGATGATTGGAAGTCTAATTAGGGTTTAATTGATGAAACAAGATAAAATCCTTAAATAGGGAACTTGAGAACTCATCTAAGAGAAAAGTAGAGGTTCAGTCCACTGAAATGAAGAAAGGAAGAAATGGTGATAAGTTTATAAAGCATCAAGGGAAAAAATAATAAATTCACAATTTTTAACTATGTAACATGGTTTGGTAATATGGTTGAAAAATTATGGGCTAACCATGTTCCATGAACCACATAAGTAGGGGACTTACACCATTTATGTGCATAGTTTAGGAAACCATGTGAAAACCATGTGTTTTTCCTCTACTGAAATTTGTAGAGGTTTCACATGGTCATGAAGCCTGGATTGAATAGTTATTCCATTCCATGTGTCCTAAATATGTCACAAAAATTTCCTTCTTAGTTAAGAAAATTCATATAGACTAGGAGGCAATATTTATACTAAATTCATGGCACATTTTTTTTCTTCCACTTTTTGGTATTATGGGCTTCAAACAAGCCCTAGTAACCCATTTTTCCTCTATAGAATCACTGGGTATCCATATTAGTCCAAAAATAAATAATTATATCAAAAATTGATGTTTTATTACCTCATTTAATAACCTGGATCTTATATTCCCCCCCCCCCCCTTAATGGAAAACATCCCTGATTTTTCCATACAAGGGTGGAAAAATGCTGTCGTAGAACAACTCCAGCTACTGAGACAGTATGTTAGCCTCACACTCCCAAGTCTCATACTATTGGCATCCATAATTATATATCACTATTATTAAATTTTAAGACAAACTTTGGAGATCCTTCATGGTATGCTTATAGATTCATATCTGATACTCCTCAAAAGAAGCAACGACATCCAAATCAGTATCATTCGGATTAAAAATATGATATGGGTCAGCAGGGTAACAGAAAAGTTGTGAAAAATGGAAGATGTCCTGAATGGAATGGTACCTAAAGTTGTTGAAACAAATATCATATCAGGAAAACTTTATCCAAGAACTAAAAATCCCAAAAAATGAGGCAACAACCTCCCCTACATCTATATCCATATATGACTATGTCTGGGTGATACCCACAAAAATACACTATCCTTTGAAACAATATATAAAGGTCATCAACAATGATTGGTATAAGATTTATGTCTAGACTGAGTAGTAGTCATATTGTTTCTAATTAACAACACATACTCTGAAGTATTCTGCATGAGACAAGGACCTAGTATCACTACCTATCCTACCGCTTACAAGTATAAGGGTGAACAACATGACAAACCACCTATGACCTCATATGGAGCTATATAAATCATTTCATAATGGATTTTTTTATTCAAAAACTCAATGATAGGGACATGATTGTCTTAATAAATAGCAAAAAAATCAATGAAAACCAATCATTTCATTTCCTCTAATACCTATATAGCCCATTCTGACTTACTCCCAGTATGAGGGTACCCAAAGAGTTTTTTAACCCTTTCTAGAACCAAGATGTGAAATGAGAATCCCCATATGAATCTATAGTATGGGAGAACCCTTTTAGGAGTATAAAATTATAGATATAAATTCCTACTAGTTCGTCAACAGATAATGTATCATGGATATAAAGAACTAGGTTATTTTTTTAATTTATTTTGACTACAAAAATTCAAATCTACCTAGAAGAGACCTCGATAAGCCAACCATAATATCCTTCATAGAATATTTTTTATTCCATTAAAGTACTAAAAATTGATATAACAAGCCATTATGCCATTGGTGATATATATAAACCTGATGAAAGGTGGAATAGCGAGTGAGAAACATATAATCTAACATTTCATCCGAGGCCACCAATACCAGATGCACATATCGCAATAGATCATGGAGATACCTTGATGATCTTCAAATTAAAATTCATGGGATTATGGTAATACATATTATCTCATATTTATAGACATATAGATACATCCATGTATATATACGATGTTATCTACATCAATACACCAGGTCGAAGGTATGTATTACCCAGAAATAAACTCCCATATGACCAAACCATCAGGGTATGAAAACTACCTTATCTTCACCATATCATGGAGTGAAGATGTAACTAATGAGGATACAAGAAAACAATACTCATTATTCTCTTGAAAGTAAAATTGTATCTCACAGAATAGAGCCATAAACTTCCATTTAGCACTAGATCCCTTTATGAATTTTTTCCGAGTTTTGAAGCTCAGCGCATCAACTACTATATTTCCATTTACAATCATATGAAAAAAAATTAAAAATAAGGTAGTTATTAATCCCACATTCATTGTCTAAGATTAATGTATTGTGTCAAAATAATATATTTATGGCTCTTGGGTTCTGTATATATTGAAACATTCATTCCCATATGATCGTGTCTCTAACAACATAAGGAATGAAAGATTGTTGAATGATTGAGGATGTTTATTGGGTAATTAATCAAGTGAGGTCTCTCAAGTGGGGAGAACTGTACAAAAAATATATATCCTCTTACATCTGTATGACACCCTTCCTAATGAATGAAGCATCACCAAACAAATTCTAGCCTCTTACATTTTTTGGAAGAATTAATATTTTGGATGAATTAAGACTTCCATTATTCTATTAAAAGGACTTCTCACAAGATTTAGACCACAATAAATTCACAAAATTCTTAGTAATATAATGAATATTTTTATAAAATAAAAATATGTCAAATATTAAATACATTTAGTATCCAACTAGACCTAATGAACATCATTAATCAAACATGTTCATGGGAATCTCTCAGGAAACCGAAGCACCCACCATCTCTAGGTGAACTAACACTCTATTTTCAAAAATAATACGACCAAAGAATTAATATTTTCTTATATATAAGTTTAAAATATATAGAATAAAATATAGATAATTCCCCTTTTAGTGTATTTAGAATGATCTTAATATGTTTGGAATATCCACTTTGAGTATGAGAATATAACAACATTCCATCCACAAAAAGCATGAAAAAGGAATCAATATGGGGGTGTAAAAATCAACTCCCCAAGTCCATAGAAATAGCGGTCACATTTATAAGACCGAACGACATAAATAGGTACCCATAATAAATCTACTAGCAATATAAATCCATATGTTGTATATATCAAATATTCACTCACACTTAATGATAAACCAATATCATTTTTATCATAGAGAACACTCTATCTCCTCAGCGCTACTTAAAGATATCATCTATTCAAGGAAATGGATATAGGATCTTAACTTTAAGATTATTAAACCATAGAAAATCCATATAATGAATGAGGGTTACATCCAAATTCATAGACTAAATCATGGGTGAACCTCAATATGATGTATTGGTTCAGATAAAAACATTAGATTCTAAATCCCCCAGCAATCTCATAAGAAGATTAAGATAAGTTTGTTCTATTATGTATGGATAAATAGATACTGGAGCTTCTCTTGGAACCTGTTTTCTAGTGGAATCAACATCTATCTCTATAGGTATTCTAGATAATTCATTTGGGAGAAAATTCGTAAAATAATCTATAATGGGTGAAAAATATGTCATACACACTATCTAGTCATCCAAAAAAGGATGTAAATTTCTTTTTTTCACACAACCTAGCCCACAATGATCTGGTCCGAATCTACTATCCTTGACATCCCATCGACTCGTTTAAATATAAGTATCAACCTATTTTGATGTAAACGATTCCCTTTAGTGATATAGATCCACATTGTCTTGATAGGGGACCAGTCATTCTATCTCAAGAATGACATCAAAAACCATCATATCAAGGAAAATAGTTTCCATAAGATATTATAACTACCTACCTCATGGGGATGTCCTTGCATTAGTGTATACCATTTTTACATGCACAAAATGTTGTTTTCAGGGTCATTAACTCACAATAATTAAAAAAACATTTTGACTAATACCCATCATGGTTGCTAATGGGATAAAGGAGTGAGAGAATCCAACATATAATAATGAATATATGATAGTAGAGGCTACTATAATAGTGCCTCATATAGTATATTACCCTACACAATAATCCATAGGTATCAGTTATAGTACATGAAACTTTCATAATCCTTGACCGTGAGCTAGATTTATATTATCCTGATCCGGCTCACTCTATTGTTGATAATAATCATAAGTCTAGATACCATGTCCATGAACACATCTTCATCATGATCAGATAGTACTACTCCAACTTCATAGATGACACAGTTTAACTATTCCTTCTCTAGAAGTTAGAGTTGGTTCAGATCCTCTTCCATTGGAAATAGGTTGAAATGTCTAGAAGATCCTTGGAAGAAGACCCATTTGTCCACAAGAACAACACCTACGAAAATCATGATCACACTAAGGCTTCACATTCCCACACCTTATACTCTAATATTATATAATGGATCATCCATTAAAAATAATTTGTATCCCACTATTTTTATAGGAAAACTAAATACTATTCTTCCAACGACCATAAGAACTACTTCCCTTCCATGGCTCAAAACCTTTGTGTGTGGTACTATTAGAATCACTCAAGTTACACTCGATGAAAAGATTCTGATTCAAAATATCATAATATATTGACAGTATAAATGCATTCCCATATGAGTGGATGGAATAGTTGAGGGAATTCCCAAAGTGACTACATCAGGATTTCTCAACACCATCAATGTGTGGTGCAAAACATTATAACTAGTTCGATCATATTGAATAGTCACTAAAAGTCATATAACCCTCATAAAATTCATAAAATCCCTGGATCGATCATATATCGGCATATGAGGGAAATTTTAATCTTTCAATGGAGTCTATAAGTCATCTCAGTAAACGTTCTAATGATGACCATCATGGGTAATCACATCCCCCCAGATCAGGGTAGAATCACACAACAAGTAGGTGTATAATGTTACCGTCCTCTATGGAGGAATCCATAGATTCTCTAATATTAAAATAATCCATATCCAAGACTCAAAAACCTATGGACCACTATCCACTAAGTATATGGTATGATGATACTTATGGAACTCATTAGTAAGATTATACATTGTATGTTCAGGTCACGCAGAACCCTTCATAAACTGTATCTGTCATCAAAAACCCTATCAAATAATAGTATCAGTTCCCAATATAGAAATAGTATTTGGTTCATTATGTGGAACTATTTGAGGTATCACTGGTGTCTCTGGGCGACCTCCAATGTATGGTCTTTTCCACCCTCTCAGCACAGGACATGAAGTCATCATGGTGTAATAGTTCTAAAAATTCCACGAACAAGCCTCAAGACAAGATTTGAAAGTAGATAATAGGAATGAATAAGAAAATTAGAAGAAAAGGGTTAACTAAAAAAGTTATTCTAACCCAAATACCTTCTCAGAAGTGCAGTGTATTGGCATGTGTTCATGTTTTGATTTGTTGGGGTTCTAGTATATAGAGAGTCAACTAATATTCAAGTAGGGAAACCATATTTAAATAGAAATTTCCCTCTTTATTTACTAGAAATCATTTCATTTACATTTCAGCATTTACATTTTTATGTTTTTAGGTGATTCATATATAATAGAATGTTTAATTAATTTTATTTTCATTCCCTGATATTAAAGACCCATAAATTTTATAACCGATATAGAAATGTATCTAATTTTAACCAACTCCACATACATTTGGTCATAGAATGTAATGGGTAAATTAAAATGAAACGAATTGATGTATTATTGAATATAATTTATAAGAAACCACACACCTTACAAATTGAAATTAGTAGTCATGTAATTGAATCCATAGCCAAGATTATGTAACTAGGGTTTGATATCTTACATGGGTTGAAAAATGTATTTTTAATTTGTCAATATAAATCTATATAGGAAAAACTTATTTCATTTGATGCTGACACTTAAAAAACAAATATTTTTCTCTAAAAAAGATGTCAGTGGTACAATAATATATCTCAACCATGAAATACTCAACAATAATAACCAATTCATGCAGTATAATATACCTATATGGCATGGGATATGAATGGAATTTTAATTCTAGTGCATCTAATGATGCGTAAAACAATAATGGTTTCCATTCGAGTCCAAGAAATAATTCCACTAAAACATGTTGAAGAACACAATTAATTTACATCACCCATTAGTGAATGTATATCAACTTTAATAAGAAGAATGTTGATTAATAATATCCCAATCCGAGGAAACATGATATTTACCTCAAAACTAGGTTAGATACTCAGAGTAAAAACTTATATCCATGTATAAAAATGATCCAAATCAGCTATCTAAATTTCCCAAATAATAAAAAAATAATAGAAACCTCTATGATACCACTTTCTGATGTACTTTTACTACCCCCCTCTCGAGTAACCATGCCTGATCAGCCACATGATCTCAATCACACCACCCCATATTAAAGCTGTTTCCAACTACTAGCAAGGTCCTCTGGTGTGTTCATGCAGACGCAATTCCATCATGTTAGAATGGATGATGATGGATATAATATCACTAAAAAAATATAAGTGTAATAATGAAAATACTATCAGCATAAGGAAAAAATAAATGGAATAATAATCAATCCTAGATATGAATCTAAGACACATACAAATAAATGATGATAGAATGTATATACCAAAAAAACATAGGCATACATGGTAGTAGGAAGATAGTGAAATACATGATATACAAATGAATCAAAAAGAAATAAAACCTATCTGAGTATTTCGATATCTAGCTCAATTATCTTCTACTATCAACCTATACTAAATCCTGAAATATAGGTTTCCAATGATATATGATTCATATGTCCACCCATATGATCAAATAATCTTTCGAGGTTTTAATGGCAGCTAAGATATGGTCTGAGATAAATATTATTATCCCACCACCAATGGTGTCTATACATATCCATTATATAAATTTCAAATTTATAGTGTGAAGTTATATATATTAATGTAAACAAGTCGAAATAAATTATTCATACCTGGTTCTTCCATATATATGTAAAAAATTATCTGAACATGTTATCATTTAATTAATCACGACACAATTTAAAATAATATGATCATCTGTAAAATTATATTTGAATTATTGTAAAATGATGTAATTGTAATAAAGGATACAAGGTGTAACCAAGGAATCCTTGAACTCAGGGGTTGAACCAACTCATAATTTCATTAGAAACAGTCCTATTATAAAGGGGTTTGAGTGTAATCTAAGGGGATGAGCCCATGGTATTCCACTTTAAATAATTATAAATGTGTTCAAGGATCACGTCCTTGGTAATCAAGTGATATAAATAACTATCCCTAGGGGGTAAATACATAGTGTCTCATGTCTGAAGACGTCAAGCTGAATCCAAATATTTTATCTATGTTATTCAAATTTCCAGCAAATATGTTAATTAAATAGTTGGTACTATGTCGAGGTAGTCACATAATAAAACAAAGACCATATTTTGTGGTGGGAATCACCTATGGAAATTACTTTAGTGAAGTATAATGGCATCTTATGAGTGAATAAGGCATACCATTGGTAATATAAGCCTATCACAAGTATGAATATTCCTAAAAATATTAAAAGGGTCAAAATCTATAGTCACCTTATAGACATTTTATTTGTATAATATTTAGTCATAGTCCTTTAATACTGATTCCATTTAATAATTTTATAGGTCCACTCCATTACCTCTCGATAATTCATGAAACGGTGTATCAAGGACATGAAACCGTTTAAAAATTTAATTTATAATCATTTAATCGGTTGATTTCACGTATTTCATTAAACTTGAAAATTGATATAGGAAGTGAAACAATTATCACTTCAATTCAATTACAATTCACTAGGACAAGTGATATAGATAAATATAATTTCTATTTAATAATTTATTATTAATTTAATCATGATGGAACGCTTAGCTTAATAAGTCTAACATAGAGACACTCGAATGGTGCTATAGATATCCCCAAATTGGGTTACTAAGTCATAAATGAAGAACACACCATAATTGGGTGGTATGCATTGTGGTCTTAAATCCCAATGATGTCAATTGATATTATTTTTTCTATATAATACAATCTATAAAATTTAAATCAAGAAATATGTATTTTAGAACAATACCCTGATGATATTGGTATGTGGGAAATGAGGAAATTTTTTAACTAAGAATAATATTTCATTAATGACACAAACCACCTATGTTAGGACTGTAACTCTATTTTCATCCACTATCATCCTTTATTATTTCTTATACTCAATGAAAATGGAGAAATTGATGAACACACTAAAGATAAGAAATATGGGACGTTATCAAAATAAAAATCATTGAGAGAAATAAAAATTAATAAATTATTCTAATTATTGATGAACATAAGGTTGGATATCTAATGAGATGATCATAATTCCAATTAGAGTTCAGACGACAAATCAGGGTCAATTCCTAGTATAATAGTATTGGGAGATCATCTAAGGTAAAAGTATAGGTTTAGTCTACTAGAATGAATAAAAGAAGAAACATTGATATAATTACCAATCCTCATGTTAAAAATAGTAAATTCATTCTTTTTAACTAAGTTACATGATTTGGTTGCACGGTTTTACAAATTGTGCACCAACCATGTGACATGAACTGCCTAAAGAGGGGGCATTCATAGTTCATGTGCACAATTTGGGAAACCATGCACAAAAAAATTATTTTCCTCTAATAAAATTGTATAGGTTTTTCAATGTCATGAAACCTCGATCAAAAGTTTAGGGGAAACTGTGTGGCCTCTTCTGCTCAGTGTAATTATCCACATGGTTACCTGAAACCATGTGTACTAGGCGAAAAATTGTCTACTAACCAAGCAGCCCAATGATTTCTTTCACCAACCAAGGATCCAGACTCTTATTAGTACATAGTGACCATTTTATTCTCCATATCCTCAATATGAATCCATATTTGGTCAAAAACAAAGAATTAGACCATATATTTAAGGATCTATACCTCATGGAATTTCTATGTTCTTACATTATCATTATTCAATCATTCTCAATCGGTATCAATATACACAATAAATTCTAGTAGTCATGATTTTAGATAAAAAATCATAAATTCCACTTAATGGATGACATATCAACATAACCTATTCATGGTCATCATGTGGATATCCTTGGGAATTATTTGATACATTCCATCATGGCACGTGGTAAACAATATATTGGTTCTTGAGGTTATCAAGTAAAATATTGTTCTAGTAATCTACTGGTATTCTATAACACACACAACCTTTCTTATTTTCATCACTTTTTGACCTAATAGAGGGTGATACTGAAGTTTTTATTATCTTAAAATATATTATTCCAAACCACTTGAGAATATCCTTATCATATTTTTATTCATAATTTTTTCTTTCATTCTTACCATGAATCCCATGAAATCCATGAAATTTTTTTTAGTAATCCAACTATTGAAATTTCTAACTTAAATCCCATATATTATAAAGGGAATTAGTATTTTTTATCATCTAATTTTCAAAAAATTATACCATATAAATAAATATTTAGTTATATTCATTGATAATTTTCCATCATTATATAAAGGCTGTGATCAACTCCATATCTTTGAAACCATGGGTTCCTCCAATATTTGACATGCCAAGAGTACAAAGAAAATTTTTATACCATAAATTTAAATCTTTTAACAAAAACCCTTGATATAAAATTTAAAAAATTCATCTATTTTATCAATGTACACTTCTTCATATTGAATTACTCTATTTAATAATTTTGAATTGACATCCTTTTTATATACCTTTATGTCATATTGAAAGGTCCTATCCTTGAAAAAGATTTTAATTTTCAACGAATCCATAAGTGAAAAATTTTCATCATCATCTATGCATTTAATTTAGAAATACTATTTATCAACCATTCATGATTTCTCCCAGGATGACATGCCATATTTATTAATATTATTATATAACACTTACCCAGTTCCAAGTAAATTCATTGATTATGTATTTGGAACAATTCCATATATTTTTTTTCTATTTTTTCAATTTATTAATCAAAAACCTTGAAAATATTAGAATTTTTAATATCATGTTCAAAACATTTTTCTCTAAATGACATAGATATGTTTTTTGTTTAAAATCATTTATCATTAAATTTTTAACCGTAAATGTCTTGTCATAATATATATTGTTATTATTGATTTTGTTTATGCAGATTCTATTTCTCTTTGAGACAATACCTATTTTATTTTATATATTATGATTGTATTATTTAAATTCTTTAAACACCCTTTCTCCCCCCAATATCTATAATGACCCAGTCATAACATATATTTACATTAAATCACATTTTTATAATACATAAAACATTACAAAAATTGATACCTAAAGTCCATATTTGTTTAGTGCCTTTAGAAACATTGAAACATAAACATGAGTTTATCTATAAGCTATATTATCTCCCACTAGGTTCTCCAAGACTAGAACCCTCCCTAGATGCACTATAGATAAAATATATATGCATAACACGAGAAAAGAATCATAAAAATGGGTAGATAGAATAATCAATATGGGTAAACACAAGAGATATGTAAGCATAAACATGAGAATAATGGTATGATATTGTGGTCATATCATTATATGATCATACCCTTTATATCAAAGATCATAAAAATGAATCATGGAATAAATATTAGTTGTTCATAAGTCATGAATTATAAAGGATACAAGAGAATGCTTTGTCAAGGAATAAGACGTGGAAATCATGGAATGCATATAAAAATAGAAAATCATATGTCAAGGAAACCTTCCAAGACCATCATTACATATTAGTTTTGGGATAATAACCTATGTACCTTCTTTAGGCTAGGGATTCCCTCATATGTTATTGATTGTTTTGGGCATAGGATTCCCTCTTTTGTACCTTCTTATTTCAGGCTTAAGATGCCCTCATATTTAGTATTTTATTTCGTGCTTGGGATCCCCCCCCCATTAACCCTCTTGTTTGGGGCTTGGGATGCCCTCTAGTATACCCTCTTGCTTCATGCTTATGATTCCCTCTTGTTTTAGGCTTGGTATTCCCTCCCATTTGACCACTTGATACCATAAAACAATTTTAATTTCCTAATACATTCGATTAAGATATAAACACATCACTTCATAAAATCATAAATACATGTTCCATTGGAAAACAAAATATTCACTTGATCATGACCTAAGAAAAAATATGGGTTTTATAGACATCCAATGATTACCCATGAAATTAAATAGTTATCATTAAAATATTTTCACATCATAACCTATAGAAAATAGATAGTTTTTCTATTCATTTAATTAAATCATAACCTTTTAATAGAAGAGGGTTTCAATATCGCATAACCCATGAAATATAAATGGGTGTCATAAGAATCATTCCATTAAAACATAAACACTCAAGAAAGAATATTAATGGAACCTTCAGTTCTTTTTCGAGAAGGGAATGACTAGCATCAATAGATGTCATAATAGATGGAAAATTCTTTTTGAAATATATTTGAAAAATGTTAATTGAGTAAGATATATTTTATTGTTTGAAAAATTATATTTAATATATAAACCCTATTTAAAACTATTTTTATTCAAAATAATATAAAAAAATATATCGAAAATTTAAAATAATTTTGCAATTATTTTTCCTTGAAAATTTATAAAAGATTCTTGAAAACATTTTGAATACCTTTTCCATTCAAAATAATTTTAACATTTATTAAATAAGTTTTATAAATCATTGAAATCATTTTCATTGAAAACAACATTTTGAATAATTATAATGGAAGTTTTGAATATAATTTCAAATAAATTTTAAACATTAACCATTTTGAAAAATATTTTCTTTGAAAGTCACTTTAAATAAATTTATTACCATAATATTATGGAAAAAATAATTTTATTAAAAAATATATCAAATATTTCAATGGATGGTTCATGGGAATGACATTGATGTCAACGGGTAAATATTTACATTAAAAACATTTCTTATGCACGATAAATAGTTTAGAAAACCTCTGGGATCAGAAAATTACAAGAAGATTCATTTTTTTATTTTTTTGTTAAAAACGTAAAACAAGAGTAAAAATTTATTTTTAATATCATATAATAATAATAGAATAATTTTTAACCTATTTTTTAAAAATATTTTTGATAGAACAGATATTTCATACCGAAGAGAGAGGGAAAGTCATACTTTCTTAAAAAAACATTCCTCATCATCATTTGAACAAAATAGAAGAAAAATAGTACAATTAATTGGGTATTACATGAATAAAAAAAGTTTAATAAAAACGTGATAATTATTGATAGATTTATCATAATATTTCATCAATGGGAGCATAATCATAAACAATATTAATAAACATTAAAAATATACCTATAAACCATTACAATTTTTGTAACATTGAATCAAAAAACGATGAAAAGAATAAAATTAAATGAATCATAAAATATCCAGAAAATAATTATATTTAGGATATAATATTTCAAAGTTAATATATACCCCTCATATAAAAATATAGGTGCATAACAGGGAATGTGTCTCAATGAAGGCAAGATGAGGAAAAATTAATTTACCAATTTTGTAAATATTGAAACATAAACCCTATTAATGAAAGAAAATAAAGTGAATATTTAAGTGCACATAAATTTAATTATAAGATTCATAAAATACATATATGGGATGTATAGACACCACACAAAATAAATGAATGGATTATAATACATGAAACTCTTGAAAATAAAATGTGAGATGAAATTACCTTACCGTATGTCTTGACTCTCTTCGAAATCATACAAACATTTTATTTAATAAATATGAGTTTATTATAAAAAATTTATAGAACCCTATTATTATGTATAACACAATATTTTTTTATTATGACTCTATATTACTGGCTTATTAAAAATTCCATGTTAATGTTTCACTTTGGGAAATATCTGCTTTTATTTCACATCTATCTTAATATATTGTATTTTTTGTCACCATAATTATATTACAATTTAATGAATGTAAAAACTGATTTAAATATAATTTTAATCAGTATATAGGTATTTTTAATAATATATTGAATATATAAATAAGAAAATTTAATACATCATTCATGGAGATGGTTGGTTGGATGTACGCCTAAACTCTATATCAGTTTTTCTTTGTAATATTGAAAGAAAGAAATTAAATGAAATATATATATATATATATATATAATATTTTAAAGTTATCATTATTATTTCTTATTTATCATATAATTTCACTAAACCAATATTTAATACATTCTAGGTATTTTGTGAATGAATCACACTACTTTGACAGACAGTAGTCCACACTTCCTAAAACAAATTATCATATTTACACAAAATAGAAAGAATGAAGGTAGGATTTATATAATAAATAAATGAGTATAAATAAATAATAAATATAATAAATATCATTTTGAAAAATAGTTTTCAACATAATTTCAGACCATTATAGGTAGAAATGGTAAAATGGACAACATCATTTTGTGATTTAGTAGTTCACCGTACATTAAAATGGTAAGTACTTTACCCATTAGCTGATAGTGTGGTTAAGTGTAGGTAAAACCCATATAAGAACAAAAAATCCTTATATTTAATATAATATTTTTCGTTATATAATAATGGAATAATAATAATTGAGATGATGGGGAATGAGAATAAAGGAAATGAGTTTGTGGATGAATTTTACCTATTCTTTGAGTAACTTATTTTGGATTCCTTGATTGGATTTATGCCTAGAAGAAGTACTCAAGGAGGAATATGTGGATTTTTAGAAGATTATTTTTCATATATTGCTTCAATAATTTTTTTTGAGAGGCGTTAATAAGGGGGAGTGGTGATGGCCTTTTATAGGGAAAGGAAGGGACATGATTTTCATTTTTGAAAAAAAGGATCGGTGTACCCATATTTTAAACTAAAAGAAGTCATCCAAAACAAAAAAATAAATAATTTAATGTTTATGGAAGAAATATTTCAAAATAAAAGGTTTTTCAAAATTTTATATGTTATTTGGGACATTAATTTTAAATATTATTCCCTTATTAAGCATAATTTTATCTTAATCATTTTTAATTATCTTAATCAGTTTCATAAATACTTTTGGAAAAATAATGTTGATATTATTTGAATATAAATATCATAATAATAAAAACCTATTATGTACCTTTTTATATATTTAATTCAAAGAAGAGGAAAAATTAAGATTAATTCTAATCCCACATACGTGATAAGAAAACATATTTTGAAATTGAGAAGGTTCAAAATTTTATTATGATTTTATTTATAAATTGAATATAAAAAGATTAAAATTACTTAAATAGGATTAATAGATGTATAATTTATATAATGTGACTTTAAGACAAACTTAAAATATAATTTAACTATATAAATAAATTATATGAAATAGAATTTTTGAATTAAAATTCAGTATTTTCACTATTCATCCAAAAATTTTGTTTCTCGGAAAAATCACATGAATTCACCATAAGATAATTTTTCATTACTAATTAAAAAAGATATTTATATTTTTATATTTAATTTCTATGTGTTTCAAAAATTAATTTTATTTTTGTTTATAGAAGGTCATAAGTATCATTTCTTTTGAGAAAATAGTACATTTAAGCATTTAAAGACATTACCAAAAATTATATTTTTCATTATTACCATTATAAATTATATTTTAAAATTAGTTATTTATATTCGTATTACTAAATTTAATTTACAATTTATAATTATATTGTTTAAATAATTATAAATCTAATATAATGTTTCGTATAAACTGAGTGTTGCGTGTAACGAATGCCAAATTAGTGTTGCGTGTTTCCCATGCCAATTCAGTTTTGTGTATAGAGAAAGGAAAGTCAGTGTTTAAAGTAGTGAAAAAATATCTTGCGGTATTTCATACATAAATATTTACAAGTTGTATCATATATGTTAGTACTAACATGGTTCTTTCATGTAATACAAGTTTTATTCAGAGCAGCGTGAAATGAAAAATATCAAAAAATATTAAAAAAAATTGAATGAAAACATTTCACAAAAAATCATTTTGTTACATTATAACCCCTTAAAATAAATTACTATATAAAAATATATCTTGGTTATCAATTTCGTGAAAGATAAAATTCCCATTCAAAGACACCCATATTGTAAAACTGAATACAAAAACTTCCTTTAAAGAAATATTGCTGGAAACATAACGGTTACCCAATGTAACACGTAACAAGGTTTCCACATAAGAGAACATAGATGGGAAGTGAAAACAAGAAAAATTAATTGAAATTTAACTATCATGTTCTAAAAGTGATTAATTGAGAACATGGTTAGAAGAATGATAAGAATCACAAAGCCAAAAATATATGATGATCTAAGGGACTATTTTATTCATCAGAAAATATTGAACTAGGAAAACATTTTCAGTTCCATGATAAATTCCTTAAAGATGATTGATTTTATATAGAAGTTATAAATAATTGATTGTATTCCCTTTCATCAGTAAAATCTCACCCTATGATCTTGTCTTAAACAATTTTCACATCAATTATGTTTCCAAAAAGGTATCTGAATATTTCATTCCTTAAGAATTAACAGATCATGTGATCCATGATAAGTCATACCATATATCTTCAATTTACATCAACACAAGGTTGTTATAGCTAGATATCTAATACTCAAAAAATGACATGTGTTGAGATGAAGATTTAATCTCACAACCTTCATCTGAATACTAACTTAAACTTTCTATAAATTCTAAAACTTATCGTCCTTCATAAATATAAAAATCAAAATATTTATAATAAATTTCACTAAACCAGCTTAACATTTATCCCCTATATATTATAAAGTATCTCCTTGTTTTCGAATTCCATTGATGTTAATAACCTCATCATGTATTCCCTTGAATCATGATAATAACCAGAATTTACAAAAAATCTTTATAGAAAAAAAAGAATGCTTCCTTATTCCAAATATTTATTGATATATTCCATAAATTAAGGATGTTGTAAAATTCATCGATGATAATTTAAACAAAATTTTCAAAAAATACTTTATCATTTATGAGGTAATTAGTACCATATAATTTAATTACTAATATACAAAATATCTTTATCCAAACATCATTATCCCAATATTATGAATACATTAAGGGTTATCTTCCCTTAATCAAATTATCACCTTTCTGTGAAATCACTTTTATACCACAATATCACCATTCAACATATCCATTAAAATACTAAATGAAAACATTATTCATAACATAATTATATATTTCATGATTTGTGTCATATAATCTTTGAATTATATATCATATACACTACAATCATCGAACAATATTATTAAACCATTAGTCGGGTTTTGTTAAATTATTTTATAATACCTTTTTTTAGAATTTGAAAAAAGAATAATGTGTTCACATTTATCAAACTCAATTTAATCATTCATAAAAATAATAATATTACAATATCACATAAAATTAATGTGTCACTTTTGGACTCTTCATCATTAGTAGTAAAACCATTACATTTACCACATTTTTTATTTTTTTCCTGAACCTTCCACATAGGAAATATATTTTCATAAGGCCTATATTTTCGACATTTAAAGCATTAATTAGTTGATAATACTATAGGGAGTATAAAATTATCATCCATTACGATAACTAAAACATTCAATTTCCCTTTCTAGTTACTTTCTTTATGACATTCTTTTCTATCGTAAAAATATTTTCATTTTCCTCCAATTCATTCAAATTGTTTTTTCTTCCCACATTATTGACCTATAGGAAACTAAATTTTCATTCCATGATTGTTTTATTTACATGAAAGCATAGTGATATCATTCCCTCTATACTTTGGTGAGTTGAGAGTTGGTTATGGTATAAATTTTTAATCACGTACTTTGAGAACATATTAGGATTTATTACAACATCCATCACACTAGTGATAATCCCATTTTACTTCTAATCATAATGTTGCCTATCACATTCATTTTTAACCCAGATTCTTTAGGTTCCTACCATTGAAATTAACCAAAATGTATATAGTAAGAATCAATTTCATAGTGAGGAACCACATAATCCTAAAAAACCACTTACAATATGTCTAAATTATAACACATTATTTAATTTATAACACTTTTGGTTTATCTTAGTTTATTTATAGAAAATTTATTTTTAAATCCTTTATGACAGTTTGAAAAGAATTTGTGAATTCTCAAAGTATATCCCCCACAAGGGTCAAACTAGGTGTGAAGTAAGGCATGTTGTCGTGTACCTGGTTATGCCTAGTTAGGCTCAATACACCAGTTGAAGTTTTTATCCAAGGAACATTTTTTATAGATCTAAATCTACTTTTATTATAAAGAATTGGGTGTATTTCTAGGAAACCACTTTCTCTATCCTTTAACAAGATTCAGAAAAATTTTCCTATACATTTTCCCATCTATATTCTTCTTCTTAGAGACATCTTAGATATATCCTTACAAATAATCCTTGGGTTATCACTAAACTTTTCTCGTACTAGTTTCCAAATGTTGGCTAAAATTTCAATATGATACTGACTATAACTATACAGTCTTAAAGTATATAGGAATTATGTCACATTTTCGGAATACAATAAAAATTAAACAAAAAGGTTCCCAAAGACTGTAATAGTTTAGCGCATTTAGAAAAATAGATACATAAACACTGCTACATAAGTGAGTTATATTATATTTCACTAGGTTCTCCCAGACCAAAAACCTCTTTAGACACATCTTATATAATATTTATCTTCATATCCCAGGGAAGGAAACATAAAAGGGGAGATGATCAATCAGGATAAATAAAATATAAATGAATACATAAAAATGATAATATTGGTATGATAATGTGATCACAACATTATATTATCATACTCTACATATCAAAGATAATGAACAAGAATAATGGAAAAAATATTAACATTTAATAAGTCACGAATAATAAGGGATATAATAGTATGATATATGAAAGAATAAGACATGGAACTCCTGGAATAGACATAGAAATATGAATATTATTTCAAGTATACCTACAAAAATGTTCATAAGTAGTTAGTCTTGGGATAATAACATGTGTACCTTCTTAGGGATTGGGGTGCCCTCTTATGTACCCTCTTGTTTCAGGATAGGAATTCCCTCACTTGTACTTAGTTATTTCGAGCATGGTATGTCCTCTTGTTTAACCTCTTGTTTAAGGATTGGGAGTCCCTTTAGTTTACCTACTTATTTTTTGGATTGGTATTCCCAATAATGTACCATACTGTTTTTGGCTTAACATGCCATCATATTTTATTCTTGGGATTCCCTCCATTGTAACCTCTTGATATCAGAAAACATTTATCATTACAGAATTTTTGTAATGAGATACAGTCCCCATTTTTCACGTAATAAAATCATACCTACATGTTCCATAAGATGGAACACACATTCATCATATCATATCCCATTTAAAAAATATGGTGTTTATAAACATCAAATCATAACCTATTAAATTAAATGGGTATCATTAAAATTTCATCATATAAAAACCTATGGAAAATAGATAGGATTCCAAATAAATTAATTAAAGAAAAACCCATTAATACAAGTTGGATTCAAAGGAATATAACCCTTGGAATAGAAATGGGTGTCATAATAATCAATCCTTCATCACATTAACCATTTAAGAAGAAATACCAATGGAACCTTTGGATCGTTTCCTATAAGGTAATGTGTAACATCAACAGATGTCATCATAGATAGAAAATTATTTATATGTCTTTTTTAAAACAAATTCTTGATGAAAATACCCTTTATTATTTTAAAAAAGTCTCTTTAAAACATAAAAATCTTTTGAAATCCATTTTCATAGGAAACACTTTGAAGATATTGAAGAAAATATTGAAATCATTTCGAAAATATTTTTCACATAATACATTAAAAAAATTCGAGATCATTTTGAAAACCAATTCTTTTAAAAATAATTTGAATACTTATAAATTAAGCATTAAAATCATTGAAATCATTTTATAGGAATATTTTTTGAAAAATTAAAAAGGATGTTATGAAATTCATTTAAATTAATTATAAAACATTTTAAAATTTGGAAAACATTTTCATTGAAAAAAAATTAAAACCAAACAATTTCCAGAATATTTTGTTTTTTCTAAATAAATAACTTTGTAATCATGAAAAGAAGGATTCAAGGGAATGATGGTCATGAAACTGAGTAAATCTCTACTTGCTAAACATTTGTTTTACACCGTAAAAAGTATAAAAAACTGCATCAACCGAACAATGATAAGAAAATTCATTTTTTACAAAACATTTTGTTAAAATGAAAAAAATGGTTAAAAATGTATTTTAATTATCATATACGAATAGTAGAATATTTTTGGAAACACTTTTATAAAACATGGGTTTCAAGGAATAAATAATTTTTATTGATGATAGAGGTAAAGTCATACTTTCATAGAAACACATTTTGGATCATCCTATGTACCAAAGAGTGGAAAAACGGTACCATTACTTGGATAAAAAATGAATAACCAAAGTTTAGTAATACTCATGAAATTTATGGATATATAGATCATAATAGTTTATCAATTTGATATTAATCATAAACAATTTCAATAAACGTTGTGATTATAACTATAACCATTACCAATTTTGTAACATTGAATCATAATATGATGAAAATAATTACACTATATAAATATTCTAATATCATAAAAATAATTATATTCATAATATAACATGTCAAAGGTAGTATATATACATCATTGATAAATATAGGTGCATAATTATTCATGTGTCTCAAAGACGACAAATTGAGATAAAATTACTTTACCGATTTTATAACATTTGAAACATAAACCCCATGAAAGGGATATCATTGATTTGATATGAAAATACCTATAAATTTAATTATAATAAAAAATATACATCCATGTGAATTACACACATAACAAAAAATAAATGAGTGGTGTATAAGGAATGAATGTCCTGAAAAAAAGGGAGATGAAATTCGCTTACATTATGTTATGACACGCTTCAAACTCCTAAAATAATCATGTATAAAAATATAAGATTATTAAAAATATTAAAAATAATCTTATATATAATACAATATATGTTTTTGGTTATAAATTTCTATTACCCTCTTATTATCAATTCCATGTTAAGGGTTCACTTCGGGTAATATCTGCTTTGTTCTTATCATGTGTCTTAATGTGTTATATTTTATGATATCATACTTATATATTTATTTACAAAATTTAAACCATTATATAAATATCATGTAAAATCAATATATATGTATTAGTAAAAATATATAGAATATAGAAATATGAAAATGGAATACACCGTTGTTGGAGTTGGTAGGTCGTACATACATATGAACAATGTTTTTCTTTTCATTATAATACTAAAAGAAAGAAAGTAATTGAAATATATTTAGATAGATAGATATATATATATAATATTTAAATTATTATTATTATTTCATATGAATAATATAATTTCACTAAATTCATTCTTAATACATTCAATGTAGTGTTCGAATGAATCCCATCGCATTAAGGGGGTGGTAGTCCATAATTCCCCAAATGAAATTATCATATTTACACATAATGGAATAGATATATGTAGAAATTATATAATAAATAACAAAGAATAAACACATCATAAATATCACATATGTTATATAAAAATAGATTATCCATCCTAAATACCATCCAAGATAGGTGGTAAAGGTAAAATGAACAACATAATTTCGAGAGATGGTGGTTTTCCATACACAAGAATGGTATGTTTATTACCCATAAGATGAATGTGTGTATAAGTGACGTTCAAACACTTATAATATAAAAATATCAGTATATTTTTGATAATTTGGTAATCATATGATTAATAAAAAATAATAATTGAGGTTGTGGAGAATGAAAGTAATGGAAATGAACTTGAGGAAGGATGTTGTCTCTTCTTTGAGTAACTCCTTTTCGTTTTCATAAAAGGGCTTCCTTGGTTGAATTTCATCCCAATGGGTGGACTAAAGAAGGAATATAGGTATTTTTGAATGTTTATTGGGTATATATTGGTAAAACATAAGTGGTTTTAGATGTTTTAATAAACATGATACGAGGTGGCCTTTTATAGGGAAGGGATATGAGGCAATTGACATTTTTCTGAAACAAGTACAGTGTACCCACGTTTTTAGCAAAAATATAAAATAAAAACCCAATAAACTCAACATTTTATGGTTTATGGATGAAATATTTTTATAAAAAAGTTTTTTTACTATTTTATAGGTCATTTGGGCTCTTAAGATTATGTTTTATTCCCTTACTAAGGATAATTTTACATTAATCATTGAAATTATTCTTAAACTCTTTCACAAATATTTTTTGTAAGAAATTATGTTGATACTATTTGACTAAATTATATTAATTACTACTAATATTTATTTTAGTATTTATAAATTCATGTTATATAAGTGAAAAATATTGTTTAATTCTATTCTCTCATATGTGGTGAGAAAGAGGGTTTTTAATGTGGGAATGTTAAAACAATCATTAAACTTTTATATATAAATTCAATATTAAAAACATAAAATGAAATACATTGGTTTAATTTTTTATTAGTTAACTGATGTTCATTTAAACTGAGGATAAAATATAATTTAACTATATAAATAAATTAGATGGAAAAGTAGTTTCGAATTAAAATTCTGTATTTTCCACTATTCATGCAAAATGATGTTTCTTAAAAAAATCCCAAAAACTCACCATAAGACAATTTTTAAATTATAAAATAAAAAATTATATTTATTTTATACAATTAAGTTTATAAAATTTAATAAAATTAATATTATTTTGGTTCATAGAGGGAAACAAAATACTGTTTTTTTGAGTATAGTATATTTTTAAACATTTAAAGACATTACCAAAAATAAATTTTTCATTATCACCATTATGAATATTATTTTAAGATTAGTTATTACTATTAATATTAATAAATTTAATGGATAGGTAATAAATATCTTATTTATATATTTATAAAAGTTAAATAATATTTCATAGAAAGTCAATGTTGTCTGTAACACATGCCATGTTGGTGTTGTGTGTTGCCCAAGCCAAGTCGGTGTTCCATGTAGCACAATAAAATTCATTACATCATGTAGAAAAAACATATAATAGGGTATCATATAATGAAATTTTATCATGTTATAGCATTCACGGTAAGAATAACATAATTCTTTCATGTAACCTAAACTATATTAATTGATTCAGGAAATTAAAAATATCCAAAAAAGATTAATTTAATTCAAAAAAATATTCCAAAAACACTATTTGTGTTACAGTTTTACTTATCCAAATATCAATTTCTTCTTAATGTTACAAATTATATTTTGTGAAATATGCTCACCTGTTTAAAAAATCTACCAATTTTCAAAAATAGTGAACTATTTTATTTCAACTATCATCCTAATAATTTTGTGTAGAATTTTTATGGATTAGTTTTAGATAAAAAGAAAATATTAATTAAATTATCCACAAGATCCTTAAACATTTGGTTATTCTCTCTACTGAAAATATATAATTTAAATCCATAAATATTGATATTCTTTGGAATTGGATTCTCCCTATACAACATCTCATAAGCTAAGTTCCCCTTATTTAAAAATATCAAATCTCTATTGGAGAAATATGCTAAGCTAAGCACAGATTACATTAAATTAAAAAATGTGAGAGTTATTTCAATAATAATTACTTAAGAAATATTATATAAAATTTAATTATACCTCCCAATGAATCAATTTTGAAGAGGAATAATTATTTATGGAATCTGAAGACTTATCATTTATGTCATGTGATATTCTTTCCACCTTATTATTTATGAATTATATTCCATTATTAGTCTAAAACATTTAAATCTTTAGTACATGAATCTTTTATTCCAACCCATGATAAGGAGTGATGAATTTTAACACTTCTGATTTCAATGTAATGACTATCATCCATTCTATACTGTAATAATCATTATTAAATAGGACATAATACAACTTTTATTCAATGGATTTATGTTTTATAGTGACACAGTTGTCAATATACACTAACTCACGTAACCAAATAAATTTAGTATCCATTGACCAATAAATATTCCTTATAGTTTAACAATTTAACAATAATACCATGTGATTGTCGTTAAATTGGTGATTAGTGATATCACATGATCCTAAATTTATAACTATTTACTCCAAGCACTTTTGGATCTCATGTGGCTAAGTTTATTATTCCATAATTGATTTTCATTCTCCTTATATAGTTAACATCCATCTCCTTATCCATTAATTATATATATAATTCCATGGGTGTTCCTAAATTGTAAAATTGTATTTTCATATTTTCATATAATGATGTAATTAACATTTTTTAAAACAATAGTATTACATACGTCACACAAATCACATAAAAAATTATAATTTTTTCCCTAACTGCTCTAACAAAAAGATGTATATGTACCGAATGTATATTCCTCGAATTTTCATGTTCCCAATGCTAATATTTTTAATCTCCAAACCATGTACAAATCAAAGGAAATTATATTTCTTAAACCTTATTATCATGATAGGATATTTATTTACCATAATTTGTAACATACCAAAACTCTCCAGAGTCTATGTTTTGGATCTATTAGTTTCCCAAAAAATAATTCAGGATATATTGGTCATACTAACTTTTCTATTCCTGGTCCATGTATGGTTTTCCACTTCCTTTTGATGAAAATCATATTATTCCACCTTAGAATCCATAAATTATTCATCATTAGAAGTATTCATATCATTTTTGTCCTTTTAGCCATCTCTATGAAGCTTCAAACTCTTTTAGTATAATTATTTAGGCTTTGGTAGGCACATTTCTTTGTACCATTTATGTAAATTAAATTGAATTATGTCCTCAAACATCACAAAAAAATATATCTTTCAAAAAAATAAAAATTTATAGGAAATTGAACTTTCATATTTTTTTTTGTATTAGGCCGTGAAATATATTTTCAAAATTCAACACACACACACATATATATGTCCCATCCTTTTAGAAAAATGACAAAAAAATTCATGCTGTCTTATTGTGTGCATTTGATTCACCAATAATCGCTTCTTAATCCTTTTTTTTGTCATTACATTCAACATTATTTTGGAGTTTGTGTAATGACCCGAGTCCAGAGCCACTCAACTGGTGCCCCGTACCCGGTCCACCATATGACATCAAGTATGTTTTCCCAAACACAAGAGTCTACCAACTAGCAGCGAGGGATTTGGTGAGTCATTAGGGAAACTATTCCCTCAGTTGGTAAGGTATACAAAGAAAAGTGAATAACAAACAATAGAAGAAGCAGTAGAAAAAATACACAACTGAAACTAAATATAGGAAGCAATGTATAATATAATAATGATAAAAATGATACAGTAGGTAAAAGTATCTAAGGAAAGCAGCAAACACAATAATGTGATGAAATACAACTGATAACAAGTACTAAAAGTAATTAGTAACTCCAGCAGCATCGCAAGCCTAGGCTCGGTCCTATGCTCTCCAGCTCTAACCAGCAATCAAGTACCTGAAGTATAAGGGCCACAATCCCTATCCACACCTGTAACCATATAACCTTTTTGGGCCAAAAAGCAAGACCCAAACAGGGTGTGAGACTAATCCCAGCAGGCAACCACCACAAGATCTGTTCCCTAGTGTCATTGAGAAATATAGAAAAGGTAAATGAATTAAATACAGCAGAGAAACAGGAGAACACTAAAGCAAACAATCCTCTTAATCTCTATTCACATTTATTTAAAAATTTAATTCAGTCCTTTAATTATCACCCAAGGAGTCTAGCAACAGCTCTATATTCCCAAAGCATTGCAAGTAACATAACAGGTATCTCATCATACTACCTAAACTATAATAAGTACAAAACAAAAGCTTATTCATTGGCTTGGTGGACTCTTCACAACCAAACAAACAATAACCATGGTGACTCTCTAGGTGTCTCACACTAGCAGACCCCTCTAGTCAAGTAAACATAAAAAGGCACACACACTTTGGGAACCTCTCACCGTCAATTTCCCTGCGGTCATGCAACGATAACTATAGAATCTATGAGGAATCACTTATGTCTAATTCCCCCTATAGTCTCGATACATAACTAAGTACACTCTATTGAAGCAGAAAGTCAAATTCATGTAGGCCCTGTGAAAAATTATAATTTATAACAGACTCTCTAGGGAAGACCTTAATCGGCAGTTCCTTCTTTAGTCTACCACACCAGGTTCCCATAGCCCTGAGTAGTGCAGTCGTGTGTAATCGACTATTAGTAGCCCAAAGAAAGCTCAACTAACTACTTGGATAATATCTAAAATGAATCAAAAGCATATAATCAACCGGCAATACATGCAATCAATTATATAAAGGCAGGGAAACAATGCAACAACGTATGACTCACATGCAACCAAAGACAAATGGGGATAAATAGCCAAAACATAGGGAACACCCATGGGGTGATCCTAAAAAATGATAACAAGAAATTATAAATAATATAATAACCTCAATAATAAATGAAATCTAAGGCAGATAACAATACAAGATCAAAACCCTAACCCATGATACCCGATACATGGGTATCCAACACTTTTGCACCAAAACTCAAAGACATTTAACATAGAGAAACCAACCACCTAACTAGATCCTAGGAGATCAATATACATAATCCTAGGCCTGTGAATCAACATATAATAGATAAGATCTTACAAAATATCTATCAATTTCAACCTCAGATAACTCTCACAAGAGAAGGAATCAGGAAACATGGCCAAAGAAGAACCAAGAACTCACCGTTGCGATTCTATTGCAACCGACAGTGTTTGATTCAGATAACCGGTGAAGGATCAGTGGCTCGGAAAATATTCATCCTCCTTGGACTCTCTGGAAGTAATTAGGTAGAGAAGAAGATGAAAATAGGTTTAAGACGTGACCCCGGTCCGATTAATGAAATAAAAAGAAAAGTACATGGCATGAACTTCATGAGTACGTGGTGTATACTCACCCTTTCCATACACCACATTAAGCAGGATCCACATCACCTCTAAACACTGTGTGTGTGGCCCAGACACGACCATCACATAGTCTCACGCGGATGAAAAGTACACGTCGTGTTCTCATAAAGTACACGGTGTGTACTTAGAAAATTTCTAGATTTTGCTCTTTTTCTCAAAAACGACATGAAAAGGAAAAACATACCCAAAACAAAGATCCTGGTTCTTACAAACTTCCCACATTAAATAAATTCTTCCCCTGATTTACCTAACTTGGTGGAGAAGAAGAAATATTCAACAACTCTGGCCATTGTGATCGCATATTGGCCTCCCTCTCCCAAGTCTCATCATGTACACGGCCGTGCTACCATAGTACTCGTACCAGAGGAACAGACCGGACATTGAGTATCATTATACTACGATCAACAATCCTGATAGGATGCTCCTCTAATTATGATCCTACTCTAGATGAACCTCTTCAGGTTGAAAAACATGAGACGGGTCTCAGAAATAGCAGCGAAACTGAGAAACATGGAAGACGTCCTGCATAGATTGGTACCTCTGAGGCAGATGAAACCTATAAACAACCAGACCGACTCTCTCTAGAACCTCAAACGTCCTGAAGTATCTCGGTGAAAACTTACCCTGTCTCCTGATACTCTTGTGTCCCATCCTCGGGGTTATACATAAGAAAACTTCATCCTCCACCTTAAAATCCAATGTTCGTCTCCGCTGATCAGCATAAGATTTTGGCCGAGATTGTGTAGTAGCCATACTTTTTCGAATCAACTCCACTTAATTTGTGGTCTCCTGAACAAGACGAGGTCCCGACATAGCTTCCTCTCCTGCCTCCAGCCACTAAAAGGGTGATCAGCAGGGCCTGCCGTAAAAAGCCTTGTATGGTGCCATCTGAATAGTTTCTTGAAAACTATTATTATAGGAAAACTCCAATAGATGTATATGTCACTCAAAAGAACCTCCAAAATCAAAGAAACATGATCACAGCATGTCCTCTAGAACCTGAATCGTGCGCTCTGACTGGCCATCTGTCTGAGGATGGTAAGATGTAATCAAAAGTACCTGTATACCCAAATCCCTCTATATCCCTTTCTAGAAATGCGACATGAAGCAAGCGTCCCTATCTAAAATGATAGTAATCGGAACCCCATGCAAGCATACAATCTCACAGATGTACAACCATCCAATATCATCAACACCAATGGTCTCCTTAATCGGAAAGAAGTGAGAAACCTTCGTGAGCTTGTCAATGAAAACCCATACCACGTCATTACATTGAGGTGATATCGATAACCCTTTCACGAAGTCCATCACGACATCATTCCACTCCCACTTAGGAATGGTTAGCTGATGTAAAATCCCTACTAGTCGTTGGTTCTCTTCCATCACCTACTGACAGGTGTAACAACTCATGAAAAAACTAGCAACATCTCTCTTAATACCTGGCCACCAATACTGGTGGTGTAGATCACAATACATCTTGGTGATGCCAGGATGAACTACCAAGACTGAAGAATGAATGTCTCACATAAGCTCCTCATGTATATCTGATGACACCCATATGCGTCCCTGGAAATCAAAGATCTCATCCTCACCTACAATCCATCCGGGTAGAGGGTCCTCTCCTGACACGCATTACCAAAGGACTAGGCCTTCATAATCTGATAGATGTCTCAATCGAACTCGATCAAGAAGGGTAGAGGTAACAGTTACAGGTGAAAGAATGTTCTAAACCTGTCTATTGTGCACCTCCAAATGCATCTAAAAGAATAGATCCATAAACTGCCACTCACTGCTGGCCTCCTGAACTGCATGTATCTGAGTCCTCCTGATCAGTGCATCAACCACTGCATTTCATTTCCCAGGTGTATAGGCAAGCTCAAAATCGAAAGACTGCAGGTACTAAACCCACCTCCACTGTCTTAGATTCAAGTCACGCTGCGTGAAGATGTACATGAGGCTCTTTAGGTCAGTATACACCACAAAATGCTCTCCCAGAAGATAATGTCTCCAACAATGCAAAGCATTAACAACTGCAGCCAACATCAAGTCGTGCATATGATGGTTCCTCTCATGTGGACTCAATTTCCAAGATCCATACGCAACAAAAATATCCTATTTCATAATCACTTCTCTAATACAGATACCATATTCATCACATGAAACTGTATAACTCTTTCCCGGCTTGGGAAAAACTAGAATCAGTGCTGAAGTCAATCTCCCTTTCAGATTCTGGAAGGCTGAATCGTTGGCTTCTGACCAAACATACTTCACCCCTTCCTTAGTCAATCCCATCAACAGTGCTTCTAGGTGTGAGAAGTCTTGTATAAACTTCTTGTAGTAACCAGCTATCCCTAAGAAACTCTATACCTCGAAGACGTTCTTCGGCTGCTCCCAGGTGAGTACTGCTCTCAACTTCTCTGGGTCTACTGATACTCCTGTCTCTGAGATGACATGACCCAGGAATTGAACCTTGTCCATCCAAAAGTGGAACATTGAGAGCTTAGCATATAACTGATGCTCTCTAAGTGTACTCAAAACGATCTCAAGATGGTTAGCATGGTCGTGTCAAGTGTGAGAGTACACTAAGATGTTGTCCATGAAAACCCCCATGAAAGAATCCCTGTAAGGATGGAAAAATATGTTCATCAGCACCATGAAAACTTTTGGTGCGTTCGTGAGACCTAATGGCATAACCAAATACTCATACTAACCATACCTGCTCCGGAAGGCTGTAAGAGGTATATCAGATGGTCTAACACACAACTGATGGTAGCCGGATCTCAAGTCGATCTTCAATAACACTCAGGATCCTCAAAGTTTATCAAAGATGTCATATATCCATGGAAATGGATATCGGTTCTCGACTGTCAACTGGTTCAGCTTCCGATAATCCACACAAAGCCTAAGGGTGTTGTCTGGCTTCTTCGCAAACATGACAGGCGAACCCCAAGTAGAAGTACTAGGTCGGATAAAACCCCTTGTCTTCAACTCCTCCAATTGCTTCTCGAGCTCCTACAACTCATTTTTAGCCATCCTATATGGATGAATGGACACCAATGATGCTCCTGGAACAATCTCAATAGAGAAGTCTACCTCTCACTCTGGAGGAAAACCTGAAAATTCTTCTGGAAAGACATCTGGAAAGCAATCAACCACTAGAGGAAAATTTACCTAAGAATTCCTATGGTCATCCAGATATAAGATACCAATCTGGGCCATAACACCGCCCATCCCCTGATTCTTTGGTCCACCTCTAGTTGGTTGGACATCCCATTCACCATTTTTAAGAAAATATCCACCCTATAGTGATGTGAAACTCACCATGCGGCAATAACAATCGAAAAAGGTTGGGAAGGGAACTAACCAGTCCATACCGACAATGACATCATAGACTGTCATCTCCAAAACATTGAGACTCCATGAAAACTGACTCCCACCAACCTCTAGGGGGAAGTCTAATCACTGAAGCATGCTAGTAGTTTTATTTCCTAAGGGAGTGTCTGACGTCATCATATCCTCAGAAGTATAAACAGTAAGTCTAAGGCTTTCCATAGTATGCATAGAAATAAAGCTATGAGATTATCCTGTATCAAAAAGTGCAGAGGATAAAAATAAGGCTACTAAAATCGTACCTTGCACTTTAGAAGGTCTAGGATCTCGCTTCGGATGAATATACTCTATAGAAAAAGTCTGGCCAGTACCGCGGCCCTACGTAGCAGCCTGAGATTCCTATGTTGCTCCTCCCTGAGCCTAGCCACTGAGTCCACAAACTCTATGCTGGCCTAAATGACCTGAAGAACTCCATCCCCCATTCTGATGTGGAACTAGTAATCTTTCTCTTATATGTGGAGTCGAAACTGATCCTCCTTCACTTTCCACTGGAAGAAGAACCTTGCAGAAACGCTACAAATGACCCATCTTGCCCAATGATCGGCACTCCACTGGGTCTCTCGGGGACTGAGGCTTCTTATGCCCATTTTTCCTACATTGATAGCACACCACCTGGTTTCTAGAATGAAGATCTTGTCTACCAGAATGAATACCTCGCTTCCTCGAGTCACCTTGCGTAGACTCTTGGTGGCGCTTCCTGTTGTCTGTCTGGAGAGAATCAGCCCTAGATTATGAACCGTACTTGTCCATATCTCCAGACTCCCTCAGGTTTCTCTCTATAATAAGTGCATGGTTGACTATCAGAGTGATAGAAGTCAACTGAATGACATTCACATGTGAATTAATGTCCGGTATGAGGCCTTTCTCAAATTTCCTTGCCAAAAATAGCTCGTCATTCTCCAGAATGGGAGTGAAACACTGTAACTCTGTGAAACGGGAGGAATACTCCATAACTGTGAGAGTACACTACTGTAGGTTCATGAAATCTATGGCTCTTTCATCCCTTAGCATCACCAGGTAGAAGTAGTCATAGAAT
Source organism: Viscum album (assembly GCA_963277665.1). Taxonomy (NCBI): domain Eukaryota; kingdom Viridiplantae; phylum Streptophyta; class Magnoliopsida; order Santalales; family Viscaceae; genus Viscum; species Viscum album. The sequence continues at coordinate 1,361,053,204 of OY728143.1, read as the reverse complement.
GTATGCTGGAACTCATCCCAAGCCATAACATGTTGATGCCATGTCTGCGAAACCACATCCCACTATCTCTTGGAAGAATCTCGCATCATATAAGTCGCTATCTTCACTCTCCTCTCCGGAGTTGTATCTAGATGCTCAAAGATGGATAGCATGGCTTCTAGCCATGACTCCGTAGCATGTGGTCCTCAATCCCCTGTGAACCGGGGAGGGTGCTGCTGGTGAAAAACTTGAGTCAGCTCTACCATATACGGGGAAAGATGCTGAGCTCCCTAGATGGTCTGAATAAATCTCATTAAACCCTCTCTGAACTGAGCGTCAGCACCAGTGTTTGGACGCATTCAAGTTCCATGTACAGAACGATATGCGTAACTACTGGTAGTCCCTGATCTACCATATCAGGCGTACAATCGATTCCTGGTTCTTGACGTGCAACAGGAGGACATCTTGGTGCCATATCTCTGAAAGTTCATAAGCACACCTTAATTAACTATGAACACAGATTAAATTTAAGAGGGAAAAATAAAACAGGATAGAAAAACTTTACAATTTGGAAAAAATGACTACACATCGTGTAGTACTACTACACGACCTGTTTCTTAAAAGTTTACCCTCGGCGTGTACATTTTCCATACATGGTTGTGTAAACAACCCGACTACATGGAGTGTTCTTAAACTACATGGTGTGTAATATCCCTTTTCCCCCAACCCGTTCACTCTTACACGGAAGGGAACATAGACTGTCCCAGCATGAAACTACACGTCTTGCTCGTCCACTACACGTCGTGTCCTTAAGATCTCTCCCCTGTCTTGGTCGTTAGTCAAACAGACTGGTACACAGACCACCACTACACGATGTGTCAATGGAGACACGATATGTACTTGACATGCCTTACCTGAACCATGTAGTTAGTGACATAGTCTTGCACACGGTCGACACTACATGGCGTGTTCCAAACGGACAAGGCGTGTACGCGGAAGGATAACACCATCCTATGTTGTTGGCTACACGACCTGCTACATGGTCAACTATACACAGCGTGTTCCTAAGGGACACAACGTGTAGTTGAATGAAAACCCCATCCCGTGTTGTTAATGACATAGCTGAATACCTATCCAAGACTATACGTCATGCTAAGCTAGTAGACGATGTGTTCCTATAGAAAACATTACAACCCCGTGTCTCTGCCCAACACAATCAGGGACACGGCTAAAAACTACACGCCGTGTATGCATAAAGTACACGTCGTTTATTCTGGGTTTTTCAGAATAGTAGCCTCAGAACTGCACTGAAGCCCAAAAAAGACTGAAAACAAGTGTTAAGGTGCCAAATTCTTATCCATGGGGGAATATAATCCTTACGAATCAAAGATCGGCATCATAACAATGGATATAACAAGTTAAAAAGTATAACAACTCACGATCCACCAAATTCCGATCCCCGAGGGCCCATAACACCACTAAGACCAAAGTTTGGCATCCATGATAAAGATGCTCTAAACAAATGATACCCTATCAACATAGAAGGTATTCTATCACAACAGTTATCACAATAACATGCATCTTCTATCACAAATTCTATCACAACAACATGCAAATTCTAATGAAATCTTGATGTCATGAAAAAATGCATGACATGTTATTTTCTAACTAATGCCTATATGATGCATGAGATAGAATACCCTAATATTATTTGGATGTAACAAAATAGAACCACAATCATAAAAACAATAATATCATGAAATAAGTGCACCCACCAAATGGTGAAATCAATTAAACTGTAACATTTGCAAAAACTTGAAAATTGCAATATTCGAGGTAATATGGATTTTTCCCTGTACACGGGTTCTAGAACACGTGGGCACAACTATTTAACATTTACCTATTCCATACTATCCATGTCTAATGTAACTAAACAGTAATTCAATAGAAAAGTAAAGAACTCCTCTGATACCACTATATAACGACTCGAGTCCAGAGCCACTCAACTGGTGCCCCGTACCCGGTCCGCCACATGACCTCAAACGTTTTTATCCAAACTACAGAGGCTGTCGACTTACAGCGAGGGCTTTGGTGAGTCATTGAGTAAACTATTCCCTCACTTGGTAAGGTATAAAAAGAAAAGAAAATAATAGACAATAGCGAAATCAGTAAACAACATACACAACTGAAACTAAACAGCAGAAGTAGTAAACAACATACACAACTGAAACTAAACAGAGGAATAAATGTATAATATAATAATGATGAAAATTATGTAGCTGGTACATGTATCTAAGGAATGCAGAAAACATAAAAACGTGCTGAAATACAACTAAGAACAAGAACTAAAGTAAACAAAAACTCCATCAGCATCGCAAGACTAGGTTCGGTCCTCTGCTCTCCAGCTCTAACCAGCAATCATGTAACATAAGTAGAAGGGAAAAAATATCAATCCACACCTACAACCATATAACCTGTTTGGGCTGAAAATTAGGACCCATACAGGGTGTGAGACTAATCCTAGTAGGCAACCACCACAAGATCTGTGCCCTACTGTCAGTGAGCAATATAGAAAAAGTAAATTAAATAAATGCAGCAGAGAAACCCGAGAACACTAACGTAAACAATCCTACGAATATCCATTCACATTTATTTAGTAATTTAATTTAGTCATTTAATTATCACCCAAGGATTCTATAAACAGTTATATATTCCCAAATCATATCAAGTAACACAAGAGGTATCTCAGCAGACTACCTAAACTACAAGCAGTACAAAACACAAGCTTGTTCTTTGGCTTGGTGGACTCATCACAACCAACCAAACAATACCCATGGTGACTCACTAGGCGGATCACACTGGCAGAACCCTCTAGTCATGTAAACATACAAAGGTACACACACTCTGGGAAGCTATCACCATCAATTCGCATGTGGTTTTGCAACAATAACTATAGACTCTCAGAAAAATCACTTACATCTAATTCACCCAATAGTCTCGATAAGTAACTAAGTAAACTCTACGTAAGCACAAATTCTCATCCCCTAGGTCCTACGAACGATTCTAATTAATAACATACTCTTCAGGGAGGCTCTTAATTGTCAATACCCTCTTTAGTCAACCACACCAGGTTCCCACAGCCCTGAGTATTGTAGTCGTGCGTAATCAACTTTTAGCGGCCCAAATTAATCACAACAAACTACTTAGATAATAGCTACAATGCATCAAAAGCATATAAATAGTAGGAAATTCATGCAATCAATTATATCAATGCAGGAAAACAATGCAACAAGGTATGCCTCACAGGAAACCAAATCCAAACGGCGATAAACAGCCAAAACAGGGGGAACACCCATGGGGTGATCCTAATTCATGCTAAAAAGAAATTATCAATCATCTAATAACCTCAACCATACATTATATCTAAGGCAGATAATAATACAAGATCAAAACACTAACCCGAGATACTCAATACAGGGGTATCCGACACTTTTTCACCAAAACTCAAAGACATTAAACGTAGGGAAACAAACCACCTACCTTGATCCTAGGATATCAATATACCTAAAATTCTTCCTATGAATCATCCTAGAATGGAGAAGATCTGCAATGAAATCTAAAATATTCAACCTCAAAGAACTGTCACAAGAGAAGGAATCGAAAAATTTTTCCAAAGAAGAACCAAGAACTCAACGCTGTGATTCTATTGCAACCAATGACATTCGATTCAGACAACCGGTGACAGATCGGTGGCTCGGAGAAGATTCATCCACCTAGGACACATTGGATGTAATTAGGAAGAGAAGAAGTTGAAAATAGGATTAAGATGTGACCACAACCCGATTAATGAAATAAAATGAAAAGTACACAGCGTGTACTCACCCTTTCTGTACACCGAATTAAGTGGCCTCCATATCAACACTACACACCATGTGTGAGGCCTGGAAATGACCAGAATACGGCCTCATGCAGAAGAAAATTACATGACATGTACTCATAAATTATAGGGTGTGTACTTAGAAAATTTCCAAATTTTCCTCTTTTTCCCAAAAACCACCAGAAAAGGAAAGACATACCTGAAACAAAGATCCGTGTTCTTACAGTTTGGGTGATTTATGTTTTTTACACCTACAAATATTTTCTTCTTTTGTTCATTCCCCACAAAATAGTTTTACTTTGTCCTCAAAATTCTGTACTTATGGAAAAGTAAAAATAAATATTCATTAAACTCTATATTAAATTTCAAATCCAATTTAGCATATTTTCCTCTATAACTCTCCAATTTTATGCCTAGTTATAGGATACTTTCTAGATCATAAAATTTATATCATAACATCTTCACTTAACTATTTAGTTCTTTAATTATTTTTATAAAATCATTTATTTAGGTGGAAAGGACATAAAAAATCCAAGAATTTTTACTAATTTTTATCATTATCCAAACATCTATAACTGGTCTTCCAAAATTTGTATATTTTTTCCACTCTTATTTAGCATTCAAATCAATCGTATATTTGTATTGTAGCTAAATAGAGTGTATAGATTCATAAACCACTCTATATTGTTTATTCCTTTTTTCCCTTAAGATTAAACATTCATGAATATCATCCTTATGTTCATATTTAAGGTCAAATATTTCATGAATTATAGCACACTACTCATCATTTTACTCTATTTTCATTTGGTATAAAATTAAAACAATCACTTTTATATTGAGATCTCTATATGCCTTAACCTCTTCCACTTTTATCTACTCCAATATCACATATTTTGTAGATAAATATGTATTCTTCTTAAAATATTTGTACTAGGATTTAATTTTTCATTTCATACCTTTAAAATAAATATCTATGAATTCTTCCAAATCATAATAATTATTAAACTCTTTATAAAATTTATAGTTAGATTCCCAACTATAACATACAAGAAAAATGAATGTGGGATATTTACTTTGAATTTCACTTCTCCGCTTTTAATTTGAAGGAATGAAAATATATAACCTCAACAACATATTCATCTTTAGGATCATATATTAGAGAGTTTTTCATTATATCTTTTAATAACAATAAAAATTAATTTATTTTGTATACTCAATGGCATTGTTATTAATTTTTATATAATCAGAGTACAATGATGATTGTATAATTAATTATAAATTATATATTTATCTTTAAGAACCAACTCATTTGAAATGAAACATGATTATAATATTATTAGAATTAATTTCATGATTTCAATTTCATCAAGGATCCATTAATTTCCACACAAGTCTTCCACACAAAAAAATTTCACGCAATTAATGAATTCATCAATTATGTAATTTATGCTCATCATTAAGTATCCATTCTTATTTTGAAAGGCCTTAAATATTTCCAATGTAATTGTTGACACCATTTTATAATTATTGACAATATTTGGACACACTTCTTATTTTTTTTCATCACACCACCTTCCTATATATGTATTTTTCAAAATCAATCAGCGATAAATTAAACACCTTATAATTAGTATCCAAATATATGTCATCCTATTTTTATGGGTCTCTACTATCTATACTATTAAATATTCCACAAATATCATCCATTTACACAACTATTCCCAATAATTAAAAGTAGTATTTCTTTCAGTTTTTATAAAACTAAAAATTTCTAAAATTAATTATTTTAATTCTAATATGGTTACCAATATTTCCCATAACATCAGGGAGAAAAAATAATAAAAATAACCATTTTTAACTACAAATGTTTAATCCATAAAAAGTTTAGTAAACTAGTTGAGGTCAAAATTTAGTATATAAAAATTTAAGATAACCCTTGTAAATTATATTGTCCAACTTTTAATAGGGACTCTTCTATATAAAAACAGATAGAAATGACTTTATAATTACATTACATGAAGAAAACATTTTATTAGAATCAAATTCTATTATATCATATGTTTATAGAATTATAAAAATAGTAAAAATAGTTTACAAATAAAACTCATGTATTTCTATACCATATGATAGTTTTCAAAATATATAAGAAACTACTTAACTTATAAAAAGTATTCAATATTTCCCAAAAAATATCTTCACAGGATACTCTTATAAGAACACCAGGCATATTATTTTTCTTTATAATTAGGATAAATTGAATCATAATATAGTGGTTAACTCATATGACCCTCTAGGGTAAACATAATAGGTAATAATAAAATATCATAAGTGAGCCCAAGATAAACATATGGTTATAATCAAGACATTTGAAAAGAATTCCAAATAAATATTATTTCATATATCATAGAACAATGATTCAAAAAATATAATACATTGATCAAAATAGTGTGTCGATAAAAATAATCTATGAGATTATAATAATGAGAATAATCATAAAACAATGATACATAATTAAAATATAGGACAAACCATTAGTATAAGAAGACATTTATTTCATGAGCCACATTATCTATGCTCGCACTTAAGAGAAAAAATGTACTTATGAACACTTTTATCATGGTATATAAACTATAAACCAAGTAATGTTAGGGTGACATAGGACCCTATACAACGTTCTTCCACAATTATATTTTCCACTTTAAAAGGATCACCAATCACATAATAATGAACCCATAGAAATAAAGTGGGTTTTATAAAACATTCTAACAAAAATCATTCACTTTTTGTAGAATAAAGAACACATGGAAGGAAAATAAGTTCCACAAATTTTTCAAGTATATTCACATAATTAAATGATTAATAATTACATAAATAATGATTACATGATTAACCAAGGAAAAATAATGTTTTATTCAATGAAATCATGAAAATTTCATGGAAAATATCATTCAATCAATATAATAAAGAATATGTTAATTAAAATTCATAGTTAAAGGGTATATTCCTTGGATAAAAATTTCCTTATTTAATCAATAAATATAATATAGGATAAAACCCATCAATAAATGTAATCTAAAAAATGGTATTAATTGTGGGAAGGAATTAGAATAGATATTAGCATTATACACCTTCAAAATCTTTGAAATTAAATTGTATTGATGTATTACTTCCTTGATTAAGAAAACATGGAGAATACGTCTGTAAAATGAAAGTGGTTGGTATCATTTTAAGAATTTTATTTAAAAATAAAAATATGTATGAAAAATAATTAATTAGATTAATTTTTTATTAGTTTTATAAAAACATATTTGTAAATTACTAATATTTTTTATCTTTCCAAATCATTTTAAAAGATACTTTTATATAAGACTATGAGAATTTTTTTATAAACCATATAGATATAAATTTTCATAGATAAAAAATAATAGTAGAATTATGGGTTCACAAGGAAGGAATATTAAAAATATATTTTTGTTTTTTTTAATATTTTAGTAAAATGAAAAAGAAACGAGACACTTTCAACAATTATTTTGAAACAGGGGGAATTGAAAACAATAAAAATATTTAATTTTTAATGAAACATTAATATTAGTACCTTGAAGATACATAAATTTTAAAAAATAATTTTTTTAGAAGATTAAATATTTTATTTTTAAAGGATGGAAATTTTTTTAAATATTTTGAGAGACCATTGATAGAAATCCCACATCATATAAAGTGTATTATATTTTCATTTTTATAATTTGAAAATATGATTACTATAATCATAGAAAAAGTATCTGTATCTTTATTCCAAAAAATAATGTACAATATTTTCAAGGAAAATGTATAAATTGATGAAAAGATTCATTTTTTACTAGAATGTATCTTTTATCAAATAAGATTAAAAATAATACATTATTCTAAAAAAAGAATTTTAATAAATTATTAATAAAAGGGAGGTGTTAAATACTAGGTTAAATCCATATATGATACAATTTTTTTATCTCATCCATATATTTTCACGTCATCAGTAAGATAATTGGTCTCCCAAAACAGATTTGTAGTGAAATAATTCATTCTTAAAAGATATTATAAACATTTCATCTATAGATAAGTAACTTTCCAAGAAAAAATTGAGTTATTAGACTTGACTATATTCATAATGGTATTAGATTCAATTTAATCCCATAAATTATACCACACTATATGTCGAAACATATCAATCAATTTGTTATTTTTCAATTAATTTCCCCTTTAATATGTGATTACATTCAACATAGACCATAAATATAACCCATAATGTAACCATTTTTGCATCTGAAGAGTTACCCAAAGTCCTCAAGACTATAATTACTTCTTGAAACATAATCAGTGTTACATTTGATCCATCTACTGAATTTAAATTTTAATATTATTTCAATTGTTTTTTTGGAGGAAAATAATTATTGGAAATATAAAATCATTACCGGATAGACAAGTCATGAACAAAGTTATTACACTAGTCATTTTGGATTGATTTTTCCTCCAAGACTACCATCATAATATATGTTATTATATATTTCATGTTGATGATTGGATATCCATACATTCCATTATTTATTATATACCAAATTATGTATGAAATCTCATCAAAAGACGCATTATTCTTATTAAGAAGTTCCAAGAGAGTTTTAATGAACACCATACCTCTATTAAATTAGATACTGAAGTAGTGTGAATCAGTTGGATTTGAAACATGTCCAAGATAATCTTACATAATACAGATGTTATATTAAAACTAAGTAAGAGGTGGTTCAAATATTCTTTATTATAATTAGAAATACTACATATAGAACTTAAATAGATACCTAATTCCTGAATAGATTCATCAACAATTAGTTTTGAGATAGTAATGTGCCAAACTTGGGGGAGTCTGGATGGCCTCACCCATTTTTTATTAAATTTTCTAAGAAAAAAAATATAGTATTCAATGGAAGTTTTTTTTATAAAATAGTATGGAATTCAAGATAGCATTATTTATAGGTTCTCAAATCATGTCATCCACCAGGTTGATGACATTTGGATTCATCACATTCTGTTTATCCTCCTCTAAAAGGTTATCCAAGTTTCTTGTTTGTTTTTTAAAATATATGTTGAGGTAAATAAAATGATCATAAATGTTAATGAGATATATTAGGGGAATAAATGTCAAATTATAAGTTAAATAATTCAAAGAATTATTTTTATTTACTAGAACATGGGAGTTTAAATAAATGATGGAAACTGGTTTTTCAAAGTATGCAAGACTGAAGATTCAACATAATTCAGGTTACCCAATTTTATAATTCTTATTAATATATAGATATGATATCCATAATATTATAAATTATCATTTATCATCATCCATATGAATTAATATTTAAAATATTTATTTTATTTAGAGAGGTTTATGATTTCAAACCCACTAAGAGAAAATGTCTTGAAATAATTGTTCCAATGTAAAATGGTAAGATTTTATTGAAGAATGCAGCCACTCCAAAAAAATGTATTGAGGTGTTGAAATTGTTTATAAGTGTGGTGGGACCATTATAATCCATAAAATAGAAAATAAAAATAAAAAATATCATGCTTCACAAGACCAACCCTTCATGATATTGAGAGTGATTTACGTATCCAGGAACCCAACATCCTTCCAAACTTCCCCACAATATGGTTGAAATGAGGATATTATGTACATCCCTGGAATAAAGGCACACCATCATAATTGCGAGGAGAAACTCCCTCTATAATGTTTATGGGGTTATTCATGTTCATTTTTCTACATGGTGAAGTGTTTTATCCCAATAAAATTAACAATTTGTTCTAGCTAATCACTTTTCCTATGATTTTTTCATAGTGGAGGAAATAATTTTTGATATTTAGGATATTTATATTATCCCCTTTTGTGATAGGATAATGAAAATGAAATAGAATATATATGTGAGAGAAAGTAAATATCTACCATCCCTGGTGACTTTTAACATACCATCCTCCACCATATTAAGAAAAAGTGCTTAATGATAATCCTCCACAATGGAAAATATAATAGATGAATGTGGATATACTTGAATCTCCCCAATTTGACATGTGTGGTATACCTTAGAAGATACATTAATAAAAATAGATATATGTGATGAAGATAGAAGAATTTTGATCTAATTAATGAATCTTTCATAAAATACATAATTAACAAGATCCTAAAAATTGAAAACCTCAATCCATAGTGTGGAATTTTTTTTATTTCATAATTCAACACAATGTTGCAACCCCTTATAGACTTCCTCAACAAATACACTCATTTTGAATCCCTGGTTAGACATTAATGTATGATTTTACCATTAAAAAACCAAATTGGTTCTATGTTATAATTTTTCATGAGATTTTCAATAACTAGTAAAAAATAATTTAACCTATAATTTTATGCACAATATTCACAATATCGACTGGAATAAAAGATACAATGTTACTTTCATTATATATATTCAAAATAAGAACCTAAATTTTAAATTAACACAATTTTTGTTTTCGACCCCTTTGAAAAAAATGTTTAACGAGATTTCAAACATCCTACTGTACAATATCAAAGTATGTGTAAAAGAAAAATTTTGTGATGCCATCCTAACAAGGGGAACTCCTAGTGTACCTTGTAACGATTTCAAATTTGATCTCATAATCTAAATGATCTGGGGTCATCATGGAATTATCCTCAAAATTAACCACTTTTATAATGCTTCCTTCTTCTAAATAAACCATACAAGCCGCCCCATTTAAAATGTTCTTGAATAAATAAGCTACATACTGTGCAATTTATATTATTTAATTCAATATTTGGTCCCCATAATTCATTAGTTATATAGGGCTATTTAATTTTATATCATATTAAAGATAATTAAAGAAAAATATATTTCTATCACCATCATTCAACCATCCAATATTGATGCTCTCTTTTTGAGTCATTTATTTGAGGTCAAAGAGGACGTTAATATTAAAATCCACATTAGTCACATTTTTCATATTTCTAAAAAATTATTATCTAATATCCACTTTTTAATTATCTTGAGGTAGAATTAGAGTGAATAAATATTGATGTCCAAATCAATAAAACATGATATGATCCAATACATTAATCTATGATTGAGTTTTATAGTATAAAAATATAGACTATAGAATTATTTCTATAGAATTAGATAAACATTTTTCTTTAACAACCTTTTCACACTACAAATGAAGGGACTAAGAATTTGTTTACCTAAAATAAAAGGTGGTTTATTTCACTACCCATAAAACTCATTATAATGTGTAAATGATTAGAGTTTAGTCTAGCTAACATGGAATATGAAATAGAGCCCCAAAATTTCAATAAAGAATCATTTGAAAATTCCCTATCAATAATGTTATCCACTATTTTATTTATATCATTATCATACGAAGTAAAATTTTCTATAATAATGTTTATTTTAAATATATTATAACTCTCCATACAAGTCTAAAATTACCTTCATTATATCAAATTTTTCATAGGAACAATTTTAGCATCATGGTTAAGAATTGATTTAATTCCAGTAATCAAAATCTGTGGTTTAGTAATATATTAAAACAAGGAATAAAATTATATCCATAAAAATTCTCCCCCATGGTATCTATTAAAATCATTAATAGAATAATAGAGATGGAACATTCATTACCATTAGAAACTAAAGGTAACCATTAGATCGTTAAACCTGAAAATAGCAGGGTCTTCAATATTTGAATATACCAGTACCCATAGTATTTTGATGTCTAGGGTCGAGTGAGAGTAAATTACCTTATAGAATAAAAAGTATCAGGTTGGATGGACCCAAAAAATTACAAAAGATAATTTTATTCTTTGGTATGATGAATAGGTGACCCACCTTCTACTTTTCCCACTCAGTTTCATCAGCACACTTGACTTTCTAGTTCCTTCTCCCTTTATTAAGTTATTAGTAGTGAAGTTTTGACCCTTTACTTCAACTATATCATCTAAATTTTCATCCAGGGTTATCAATATTGAGGGAGTAACCATTTTTATTTTACATAATTGAAACCAACAACCATTATCACTAGAAATTTTGAGACCTTTGGGATTGGGGAGGCGACTGAATGCACAAAGCACGAATGAAAATTTCATTTTTCCTAATTGAAAAGTGAAAAGAGGTTAATGGTTATATCTTCATTGAAAAACATACTTGTATAACAATTAAACATATACTATCACATTAATATGGGATACTAAAATTTGTGGAAGAAGAAGTGCCTATAATGAAATAGAAATAAAAAAATGTGGTTGGATACATGTATATCACTTATTGAATTATATCCACATAAAAGGAGATTAGGAATTTTTAGGATGGTGTATTAAGACTACTAGATCCTATCGATGGTCTATAATAGTTTTTAGGATGGGGTTTTTGAGATTTTTGGCTGAAGTAATTGAGTTGTGGTCTTAATGGAAATAAGGTGGAGAATGTTCCTGGCTTAAAAGTTAAAAGGGATGCCATAATTATAAATACCCAAGACTTTTAATTAATTTTTTATCTCTCCAATGGAATGTGGATCCAAAATTGATTAAAAATATAAGGATAAATGGGTATGTTCATTCTCGTCCTCAACCACACATTCCAACTTATGATTTAAACATGTTTACAAATCATTACCATTATACTATTCATTTTTACCATTTTAACTTTTACCGTCGTAAATAATTATTTACCTAAGGTGACTTATCCATTATGACCAAAACAAAGTGTCCTGTATTACATAATTAGGAAAACTTGATACCATTATTTAAATCAATTATTTTTTTACAATTTCTAAAATTGATAAAAATGATTTTTCAAATTCTATATGTAAAATGTATTAAAAACAGTTATTTAGAAAAATAAAACCCATGATCTAAAATATTTTTTATAGTTTTATAAACCAAATTATTCATTTTAAAAATTATAATTTTAGTTATAAAATATATTTTTTCCCAAGAAAATGTCTTCATAAATATCCATATCAATCCTTTATGCTAATAATTCTATTAAATGCTCAGTATTTGTGAAAACACTATATTCTAGTATTCATGTTAATATCAATATTACATGAAAAATAAAAAATATCCTCATATAATATTGTAATGATAAGTTCAAAAATAATGTTTTTTTCTTCCAATTATGATCCCAATATATATAAATATCCCTTTTATATGATATTTTTAACCATAGAAAAAACATTTTTTATAAGAAAAAGAATTCTAAAAACACTACTTGGTCTTATTCATAATTTTTATAAAGATATAATAAAGATATTATTCATCAATGAATGTCTATTTTTTTTAAAATCTCAATTTAAAAATCAAACACTTATATTTTGTTCTTAAAAATTACATTATGTAAAAATATTTATTCTTAATCTCAATAAATAACATCGTAATATTTTTTAAAATAACATATATAGATATATATATATATATATATATATTTCATAATTTCTTTACTACTAATTCAATGGATAGCTTTTACAACCATATTTATTATTTGTAGTATATATATAGTGGTTTCATTTTTGGCTTGTCTTTTATGTGGTGAAATATATCAGATATATGTTACTAAATTAGATGAAAAAATATATTAAAATATTATGTCATTATAACCCCCACAAATAAATTGTGTCCTCTATATTTTAATTATTATTATCTAATTATAGTAGGTGAGGGTATTCATAACATATTCATCATTTGGGACATAAAAAATAATATAAAATCAACCATACAATATTAGCCTACATCAAGTTATTTTCATACCTTAAAAAACATTATCTATTTATAAAGTCACGTACCCCAATACGTATACACCCTAATCATATATTTTTTTGTAACATACCACCCACACTAGCATTTCAATCTCCAAGACATTATAGAACTACCTGATTATGTATTCCTCTAAATCATAACTCTATTATAAGCCGTAAATGTATTAATCACTATTTCATAATGTCATAATTGTTGAACTCTCTGTGATATGATTATTTTAATAATCACAAATCATTGTTTTATTTATGACAATTCTATATTTTGTTTAATTTTTTCTAAATGTGTTTATCTACGTTTAAATCATGTCTACATAATGCTTATCTATGTTAATTTACTTTTTACTATTGACCTGGAAGTATTCTATATTGAACACACACTTAGTGTGAATTTCATGTTTATGACACACTGTTAGTTATTTTCTTATCACACCAAGGAAGAACGGTCACCCCGATGATAATGGTTGCACCAATGGAAATGGTCATACCAATTTTGATCATGATCTACCGATACTGATCACAAGCTACCGATACAGATGCTGATCACAAGCTACTGATACCGATGCTGATCACATGCTACTGATACAGATACCGATGCTGATCATGAGCTACTGATACTGTTCACAAGCTACTGATACCACTACTGATAACAAGCTACCGATACCGATGCTGATCACATGGTACCGATACCAATATTGATGCTGATCATGAGCTACTGATACTGATCACGATCTACCAATACTGACACTGATCACAAGCAACCGATACTGATGCTGATCATATGCTACTGATACCGATACCGATGTTGATCATGAACTACCGATACTGATCACAAGCTACTGATACCAATGCTGATCACATTCTACCGATACCGATGCAGATCCAAGGACCTACTAATACCAATGTAGATTCAAAATGACCTACCAATCTCATGACTCAACGATAGTCATGAAAACTGTTTGAATTTCTATTAAATATTATTTAATTCCAACAGTAATAGTTTCTGTTTTTAATGCAATTAATGATATTTAATGTTAGTTGTTGGAATGTAAGGGAACCATACCTCATACCTATGAAAAGGTAATCATTCCGATTGCCGGAGCATGTGGAATATAAGGAAGGTTAAGCTGCAGTAAATGTGAGTTGAAGAGGTATAGAGAAATAATTCTCTCATGCAAGCACATACATGAAAAGAAGAACACATGAGGAACTTGAAGAACACTCATACTCATTAAGAATACAAGTTCAAAGAAGAAGCTGAAGTATTATAAAGAACACTTTCACATTAAATATGATCATCTACACTGGAAGTGAAGAAACAAGAACTACGACACCCTGTTTTCTGGAACAAAAACTAGAAAAGGACTTAGAGCTTAATTTACATCAATCCAAGGAGTCCAGAGCTTCACTCATAACACATAGAGCACTCTAAGCTCACCTCTATCTGCTTAGCTCTATTGTGGTTCATTTATTTAATTTTAGAGTAGTCTGTGTTTTATTTACACACTGACTCCGGAACTACACTAGAGGATACTAAATCCCACTCCAAACTTCTTACACATTACTATATCCCACAGTGAATTGTGAAAGAGGTCAAGTGTGACCTGGACAGCATGTGTCCTATTGTTTTTGTTTTTCCCACGAAGAACTATGGTTGAGGTATTAGTATCAGGACAGTCTTTGGACTATTTTTAACCATGATCTAGGGTGTGGATAAAATTTATATAAATTATTTGAGAGGACTAAGACTCAGCTTGAGATTGAACCTCTTATTTTAAAAATGTTGTGCTAACTTATATTGTTTTTAACCTATATTGAATATTCTGCAACTAATTACTGTGAAATATAAAATTGTGTTAAAGTTACTTTTATAATTAATCTAGAAATAGTTTTTATGTACTGTAAAGCATTAGGTTATCTTCAAATGTTAATTAATATTCAGATTAGATTAACTGAGAACTAATCAATCTTTTGAGACCCCAACCGACCATTTATAGTTTTACAAATTCACTACAGATTATCTTTCTATTCAATTTGGGGGATTTTAATAAGAATATTTTTAATATAAATTTTATTTAGAACTCAATTCACCCGCCCTCTTGAGTATCCACTCCGACCAACATTTGGTATCAGAGGTAAAATTATTAGTAATGGTTTTAAAAATACTCTGTTATTTAACTGTGATTGTAGTTGTATCTTAAAGATCTATAATTTCTGTTAGTTCTAAATTTTATCTCTTTAAATACAATTTATAAAATCTAATTATGGATAATAGACTTGAAAGTGCTGCTACCAACATGCCACCATTCATTAATGGTACAAATTATTCCCAGTGGAAGCTTAAAATGAAAATTCATTTATAGAGTATGGGATTTGATATCTGGACGGCTATAAAGACTCAATAAAAAATTCAAGAATCTGAAAGAACTACTTGGGATGAACCTACTAAAATTGCTAACAATAATAATTGTAAATCTATAAATGATTTGTATTGTGCTTTAGGAGATGAAGAAATCAATCGCATATCTTCTCGTAAAACTGCTTATAAAATTTGGGACACTTTGGCTATTTCTCATGAGGGAACAACCAATGTTAATGAAATGAGATTGAACACTTATACTATTAAATATGGTAATTTTAAAATAAAGCCTAATGAACCTATTTCCGAAATGTATCTCAGGATCAATGACATTGTCAATACAATGAGCTCACTTGGAAAAGCTATTTTAACAAAAGGGAAAATTATGAGGATTCTAATATGTCTGCAAGACAGATGGAGAGGCACATCAGTCTCAATAAGAGAATCATGTGATATTGGTGCTCTTCTTATTAAAGAGCTGATTGGTCATTTTATGACGTATGAAGAATATATAAAAGTAATCAAGGAAGAAGATTATGAACCAAAAAAGAATGTTAGTAGCCTTTAAAACATATGCATCAAAGAGAAAGGAAAAGGATAAATTTCACATACCTACTGAAATCTCAACTATTGAAAGTTCAGACTCTAATAGTGATGTCGGAATGGCTCAGATATCATGAAGATTCAAGAAGTTCTATAGAAAGAAGATATTCATTAATAAATCAAATTACAAAAAAAAATACAAAAATCACACTGGAAGAAATATTGGATAAGTTTTGATAAGAGTGATGATATTTTCTACAATAAATGCAAAAGAAAAGGTCACATTAAAGCTGAATGACCAAAGTTGAAGTTCAAAAAGAAATATGACTACAAGGACAATATGTATAAGAATGATATGAAAGAAAATTGGAGTGCTTTAGAAGATAGCTCAAGTGATTTTGATTCTACTAAGAATGAAGACTCTCACAAGGATAACAAGTGTTTTATGACAAACACATCTGAGGTAACACATGATATTTCTACCTTAAATTCTTATTATTCAGGAGTTGATTCTGATTCTGATTCTGAATCTGAAAATATGAAAAGTGATGAATTATTTGAATATTGTAATATTCAAGAAGAAAACTGTAATGAGCATACAGAAAAATATAAGACCTTTAACAAACAGAATGCTTTATCCATCACCGTTAAATCTGCCCTTGATAAAGAGAAGGAAAAGAATGCTCAACTTTTAAAAGAAAATACTGAATAGAAATTGTCAAATGAGAAACTTATGAAAGACATAGAAAAATTCACAAATGGAAAAGATAAATTTACACAAATTTTAGGTAAACAAGTGGCACAAAAATATACCACTAGAATAGGCTATCTGTCTGGAAAGAGACAAATAAGTAAAACTAAATTTGTTCCTAAATATGGATATGATATTGCTAGTTCTAGTTCTAGAAAATCATATGCTTAAACTAGTTATTCACATTGTTATAGATCAAATAACGTATATATTTAAAAAACCATTGATTCTGTAAATTATATGAAACACATAAGACAAATCTGGGTACCTAAAGCTATGATTTCTAACCTGTCTCATCCTAGGAGAATCTGGGTACCTAAATCAATTGCCATCTAAAACTGTTTTATATGAAAATTGCTTAAATAGTTCCAATAGGAAGACATGGTACTTGGATGATGGATATTCAAGACACATGACAGGAGACTTCTCATGCTTCAAAAGCATAATCAAAGTTGATGTCGGCTATGTCACCTATGGTGATAATTCTAAAGGGAAGATCATCAGCCTAGGCCAGATTGGTAACACAGATTCAGTTTTAATTTCCAAAGTATTATTTGTTGATGGACTTAAATATAATCTATTAAGTATCTCTTAGTTATGTGATGATGTCTTTAATTTTAAGTTTGAAAATGATTCTTGTAATGTTTTTAACTCTAAAAATACATTAGTATTTTCTTCTTTGAGAAATAAAAATGTTTATGCTGTTGATTTGAATTATTTAGCGAAACAAAACATTACTTTCTTAAATTCTTTTCATAAAGAGTCTTGGCTATGGAATGGAAGATTATGACATTGAATCATTTATTCACTTAGAAAAATGAATAGGAAGAACTTAGTTAGAGACTTACCTAAACATTAATTCCCAGATGATAATGTTTGTAATCCCTGTCAAAAGGAAAAGCAACATAAAGTTTCTTTTAAATCAAGGAAAGAATTTTCAACTTCTCAACCTCTTGAGTTTGTTCACATAGACTTGTTTGGACCATCAAGAGTTTCTAGTTTAGATGGGAATCACTATGTCTATGTCTTAGTAGATGAATTTTCTAGATACACTTTGGTGTACTTCTTAGCTCACAAAAGTGAAACTTGTTCTTACATTATTAAATACTCCAAGTCTGTAGAAAACCTTAGTGTACTTAAGATTAAGACCCTTAGAAGTGAACATGGTCGTGAGTTTAAAAATCATGAGTTCGAATATTATTGCTCACACAATGGCTATACACACAACTTTTCTTCCCCTAGAACACCCCAGTAGAATGGTGTAGTAGAAATAAGAAACAGAAACCTTCATGAAATTGCACGAACTATGCTTAATGAGTTTGACCTCCCTATTTCTTTTTGGGCTAAAGCTGTAAATACAGTTTGTTACATAATCAGTAGAGTCTTGATTAGACCCAGTCTTAAGAAGACCCCTTATGAGTTTTGGAACAATAGGAATCCTAAGGTTAATTACATCAGATTTTTTGGTTGCAAATTCATTATTTTTAATAAAAAGGAAAATCATGAAAAGTTTGCAACCAAAAGTGATGAAGGAACTTTTCTTGGTTATTCTTTGACTAGAAAAGACTATAGAGTTTTCAATAAAAGAACCAAATGTGTGGAAGAATCTTTTCACATCCAATTTGATGAAACTGATCCACATGAACCTAAGTCTTCTCTTGAAAATCTTGAAGATGAATTGTTTGTTCCGGACCTTAGTGATAAAAATAATGAACCTGTTGTAAAGACAACCAGTTCTGGAAACATTCTAGAATCTACTTATGTAGAACCCGAACCAAGAGAAGATCCTAAAATTTCTAGTCCTACCTTTACTAGATCAACTAGGATTCTAAAGAATCATCCATTGTATGATGTTGTTGGTAATCCTAATAGAGAGACATCGACTAGAGGTTCTCTAAGAAACCAGGTTAAACATCAAGCATTTTTTTCACAGTTAAAACCTAAAAATTTCAATGATGCAGTCAATGATAAATTTTAGGTAATGGCTATGCAAGAAGAACTAAATCAATTTGAAAGAAACAATGTATGGGAAATCATTGACATCCCTAATGACACATTTAGCATAGGCACTAAATGGGTTTTTAGAAACAAAGTTGATGAGTTTGGAAATATAGAAAGAAACAAATGTAGGTTATTTTCACAAGGGTATAGTCAAGAGGAAGGAATAGACTATGAGGAATCATTTTCCCCTGTAGCTAAAGTAGAAGCTACTAGGATTCTACTTGCCTATGCTACTCATCTGAATTTCAAGTTATATCAAATATATTTCAAAAGTGCTTTTTTATGTTTTTTTATAATTGAAGATGTTTTTTTGAACAACCACCTGGATTTACTAACCCCGATTTTCCAAATTGAGTTTTCAAACATTTAAAATCATTATATGGTCTGAAAGAAGCTCCAAGATCTTGGTATGATAGAGTTAGTAATTTTCATATTTCAAATGGTTTTACTAAAGTGAATGCTGAACCAACTATTTTTATTAAAGGAATTTATAAATATGTTTTGATAGTAAAAATATATTTTGATGATATTATTTTTGGATCTTCTAAACATTCTTGATGTATTGACTTTTCAAAGAATATGATAAATAAATTTGAAAAGAGTTTAATGGGGGAACTCAAATATTTTCTTGTATTTCAGGTTTTTCAAAATGAAAATTGTATTATTTTGAATCAAAGTAAATATACAAGGGATCTTTTAAAACGTTTTGGTTTGGATATTATTAAAGAAAGTGATACACCTATTAGTACTATCTATAAATTGGACATTGATGAAACTGGGAAACCAGTGGATCAAACCAACTACAGTGGTATGATTGGAATCTTACTTTGACTTACTTCTAGTCGACCAGATATTATGTTTTGTGTGTGTATATGTGAAAGATTTCAATATAATCCTAAACAATTTAATTTTCTTGCTGTTAAAATAATTTTAAGTATTCTAAATATTTCAATCTATTCAGATGCTGACTTTTTTGGTTGCAAGTTGGATAGAAAAAGCACATCTATAACATGTAATTTGTTGGGAAAATCCTTAGAATCTTCGTGTAGTATGAAATAGAACTCGGTTGCATTATCTACTTCTAAACTAGAATACATTACTGCTAGTAGTTGTTGTGCACAGATTCTGTGGCTGAAACACAATCCGTTGGACTATGGATATCAATTTAGACATGTGTCTATAAATTGGGATAACATTAGTGCAATTAGCATTTCAATGAATCTAGTGTCTCACTCTAGGACTAAACACATTGATGTCAGACATCACTTCTTGAGATATCACTATCAAAAGGGTGATATTTCTCTAGAATTTATTGTCTCTGAACATCAATTAGATGATATCTTCACCAAACCCTTGAGCTTAGAAATGATAAATTTTATTAAACAAGATTTGAGTATGATAGATCAATGATAGAACTATGATAGATCTATGAAACCGATATGTGAAACCGATCTCTGAAACCGATATGTGAAACCGATCTGTGAAACCGATCTGGGAAACAGATCTCTGACACCAATATGTGAAACCGACCTGTCAAACCGGTCTATCAAACCGATCTGTGAAACCGATATGTGAAGCTAATTTGTGAAACTGATCTATGAAATCAATCTATTCTACCTATTGAGTTGTATTGTTTTTGAAATTGTTAGTGTTTTTAAAAACGACGTTGTTTTTATAAATTGTTATTATTGTTTATTATTATTATTCTAACCCTATATGATAAAATAATGACCCATAGCTATTTCCAAAGACATTTGACCTTCCATCTACTGTCGAACTCTCTCTTCTTTTCTGATTCCAGAACCTTCTGAACCTTTCGAACCTTTCCAACCGCTCAATCCTCTCGAACCTCCAAATGGCCAAGAAAAAGAGACAAAGCAATGAATCTGAAGGTTCCTCTCCTATGAAATGCGCTCGAGGATAATCGAGAAGCATGACTCAAAGGTCCGAAACCCTGATTTGGAAAAACGGGTAGTCACTGCAGAAAAAGAAGTGAGTGTCGAATGGGTGTTATCTAGCAAGTCTGCACTTTTGAATGTTTTTGAGTTGCAAGGATGGAAAGAATGGTTCTGTGATAATGACCGATTCTACTACTCGAAGATGGTGCATCAGTTTTATCTAAACCTAAGTATTTTATTGGATGGAGACGAAGCTGAGAGATTATCATCAATAATCAAAGGGAAAAAGGTAACCTTTTCTTCGAAACAGTGGGATGAATGTTTGGGTGTACCTCATAATGGAAGATACGAGGATTATGCTGGTAATATTCCTCCTACCACTAAATATTTTTTGTATGAACTTTCTTTGGAGATGTTTAATGGAAATATGAATCCAGAATAATAACATCTACTGAGTTAGACGGTGAAAGTAGAATTTTGTTTAAGTTTATTTAGCACCAAATCTGTCCTAGAAAGTGTGATTTTGCTGCTGTGAAGTATCAAGATGTTTTCCTATTTTTTTATTGCTAAATTATGAGAAAATCAATTTGTGTACATATTTTACTGTTCATATTGATGAGATGATAAAGACATCCAAGAATGCTACAACCCTGTTCTTTTTTATGAAAATCGCTTCCATGTTAAAGGTATTGGGCTGTGTTGAAGATGGAGATGAGTGTATCTCTTCTAGTATTAGTTTTTGTATTAATAAGGATATTTGTAAAAGGATGAAAATCAACTGGAACCCATGGACGAAGGCTTGGGTTTCTGATGAAGAAAAGTTGTATGACTCTTTAAATCTTATTGATCATACCAAGAGACCAAAGGGGATGAAAGATCCTAGTTTATTACCTGGTGAAGAATTGGTTTATTCTGTTGAAGAAGTGGAAGTAGTAGTTCCTAAGGAAAATTGTTAGTCCAGTAATAAGGGAAAAGAAGAAGAAGATGCTGAAGAAGAAGATGATACTGAAAAGGAGCCCGAATCACTTCTTGATGATAGGAGGGATCCTGATACGGTTAGTCCGAAGAAAAGAAGAATGGAATGTGGACCAGCTAGCCCACCTCTCAAGTTACCAGAGATAGAACCTCTTTTAGATGACGAAGAAGATGGCGAGACTGAAGAATCAAATTCTGATCAGTATCAATCCAGTAGTAAAGACAGTATAAATGAATAATCGGGCACAGATGGTGATGATGGTGATGAGGGTGATGATAGTGATGGTGATAGTAGTGAAGATGACCGTAGTGATGATGATGATGATGATGTAAGTACTCAACTAGCGGATGGTCAAAATGTGATTCAAGCGGATCCTCAACCCCAACTAAAT
This sequence comes from Viscum album, assembly GCA_963277665.1. Taxonomy (NCBI): domain Eukaryota; kingdom Viridiplantae; phylum Streptophyta; class Magnoliopsida; order Santalales; family Viscaceae; genus Viscum; species Viscum album. Next base: position 1,361,030,616 of record OY728143.1, on the reverse strand, counting down.
GAGCAAGAACCTATTCCTGAGAATAAAAGGACAGTACTGTCAGAGATAAATGTGGATGGGTAAGTCTCATCTGTAAATTCTAGAAGAGCTAGTTTTGTTAAACCTCTGCATCGTTCATTCAAAGATGCATGTGAAGAACACCTAGGTCATTCAGTTCTGGGGTTAGATTATCCAGAGGAAGATGAAGAATAAGTGAATACTGAAAGTGTATGCAATTCAGTTAAGGCTTGATTAGTTGTTGAGTATATGCAGGCGATAACAGACAGGCCTGGTCCTTCGGTTTCACAGTATAGAACTGCTCCTATAGTGGCACAATCTGATCTTGACAAATTTGAGTCTGAGTCGCTTCAAGTAGTTAGGTAGACAATAAAAGAATAATTGTCTAATGCTCCAACTCCTGCTCCTGTGAATTTATATGAGGTTTCTATGGATGCTTTAACTCAGTGTGTGGAAAGTATCATTAATCTGGACCTGTGCAATACTGGTGATAGGATTGGCATTCATATAACCTCTCCGAATCAAATTCTCATTGATTTAAGAAATGGTTTGGTGTATTTTTCAAGTGTGTTCTGATCAACCATCACTGGTATGATGAAAGTGTAATGAAATTTTGTATGACAACTAAAGAAAGATTATTTGAGGAAGTTGAAATCTGAGATAACTCATATTTTTGCTCTGGCTAGCTCCTCCAACGTTTCCAAGATCACTGGTCAAGAAATCAATACCATAAAGGATATTATAAAGGAAGAGTTAGCAGCTCTTGGGCAGATCCTGGATTTGGATTCCTTGAAAATGATGAAAGACAATAGTGATCATATCCACAAAATGGTGTAGTTGTATTCACCAGATGATACTATGTCTCAGAAAGAGATCAAATAGAATGTTGATCACTACTTTTCTATGATTTATACCAATCATGGGTTGAACAATCAGTTTAAGGTTTTGGTGATGAATTTGAGGCTCCCTCCAGTCGCTCAAGACTATAAGGATCAAGTTCCACAGTTGAAGGATTTCACTCCTACTCTATAAAGTTTCATGCAGAACAAGGATGACATTGAAAAGGCTATAAAATACGGTGGTGAAGTAAATCAAGATTTTATCAATCTGATCAAGCCATATCTTCATGTGCAAGAAAAGGAAATTTTTCTTCCTATTCCAGATCCTCTCAGTTCATAATATGTTTCTCCTGTTCAGATATCAATGTCTCAAGCTCTATCAAATGTATAAACAGTACTTCAGAAGCCACCTTCAGTAAGATATTCTACTCCTCAGTAAGTGATGCCCTTCGCAAAGGGCTCCGCTCTTTACGAAGGAACGAGCTTAATCAGGTTTCTCGAGGCTCTGCGAGCCTCCTTGCTCTGCGAGCCCCATCGCTCTATGAGACCGTATGCTCCACAAGAGCCTATGCTTTGAGAGATTCCATGCTCCACATGTAGCTTTCCATCTTGATGTTTCTTTTTGAGACCCCATTCTCCACTAGTGCCTTTTCATTACAAGACACATTGCTTTGGGAGACCCCATGATCCATGAGCACCATTCCTCCATGAAGCTACTTCATGAAGACATATTCTTCGCGAAGCTACTACCTTTGTGCACACTGGTCCATAATATGGGGACATTTCCCTCGTACCCCCACTCAGGATTAGTGCCAGGCTACTGTCCCATCCCTTCGTGCTGGTCCATTTTCTATTGTCACAGACCCCTATAAAAAATGGAGAGTCACACCGCTAACTTTTCGGGATGGGATGTCATCATTTTCCATTGCGCCCTTATGCATGTTCACCTTCTGCCTATGGAATAACATGATTTGTGACACTCCTCTGCACAGAATAATAAAAATTGAGTCAGCATATTTCTCTTGGTTTGTTTCCCATCTCATTACTTGAGATTCTCATCTTCAATTCCCCGAGTACCTTGAGTCGAACCATTCCTCAAGTAACCCATCCAAACCCTATCTCCTGAATCATATGTCGGGATCCACTAGGTGGGGTTGCACTTTTGTAAGTCCCCACACCATCCATTCCTAGGTGCCTTATTCCTAACAGTCATCTCTTCATGACTATAAACTAAAGCACAACTTATGTTCCAATCATAGGATGCCTCTTTCTCAAAATAAGAGATGCCTTATGCACCAAGCATAAGATGCTAATAGTCCTCTCTACATGACTATAAACTATATTACACCATATGTGACCAATATAGGATGCATATTTGTCCATACAAGAGATGCCTTATTTTCCAAGCGTATGATTCCAACAGTCCTCTCTACATGACTTTAAACTATAGCATTCCCTATGTGCCAAACATAGGACACCACTTTCTCTAAACACGAGACTCCTCAGGCACCATGAATTGGAATCCAATAGTCCAATCTACTTGACTATAAACTGTATCATTTCCCATAATTCATTAATAGGATGCATCTTGTTCAAAATAAGAGATTCCTTCGGCACCAAGGATAAGATACCTCATGCCATTATTATTGTCACATAATTTCAAGAGTGTTAGAAACCGTTTGAGCATTCCATAACCCCACCCAACTCTTTTCATTCCCTACATTTGGATATTAATCCACATTCATGTCTGAAGGGACCCCCTAATAGCCTGGTCCCATGCCACATCGACTCACCTACCATTCTGGGCCAACACCCCCAAAGACTTTGGACGACACTTCGAGTCAGGTCATGTGTTTCGAACATAGTCAACAGTAGAACCTTATTTGTTTTTCCCCATTTTAGGATAATGTTATATGTATACTGTGTTCAGAACATGTTCAATATTTATCGTCCAATTCCACACCGCCCTCACCATGTTCCGATTGTCAGGCATGTGATTCAAACTATTCATCTCCAATTTATTTGGATGGATTCTAACACCCTTTGTGTTATCCCTAATGTGCACTAGTGCATAAGTGTAGGCCCCCATTATATGCCTCAGCGCACCAATGATTTGGGATGCCCTAATGGAAAGACATTACTAGAAGCTCCCATGCATAATCCCCATTAACCATCACCGCTCAATAGCGGCACCCAAGAATCTTCCTTGCATAATCCCCATTCACCATTTTCGCTCCATAACAGCACCTGGGCAACCTCCATGTGTAAGCCCCATTTTCAATCCTTCATGTACACACACTTTCACCAAGATTTTCATGTATTTACTGCCTCTCGTTTGTCACACTGTTCATGAATCTTGTGGGATTAGAGTATGCGTTTTCCATGACATCCTTTCTGGCCACCATAGAGCATAAACCCCAACACCTCTCTTGAACTACGAAGACTTTGATCCTTTCCAAGGAAAGGTACGTAAGAAGCCACCCATAGGTTCAATCCCCACACCTATTGGTCTCAACCCCTTCATGTCAGTTCACTAAACTCCTATGAACTACATGGACTATGATCTTTTCCAAGGAAAGTTATGTAGGAATCCTCCCTGAGGTTCAAGCCCAACACATGTTGGTCCTAACACCATCACGTCAGTTCACCAACCCCTTTTGAACTACATGGAGATTGATCCATTCCATGGAAAGGTATGTTGGAAGCCTCCCAGTGGTTCATGCCCAACACCCAGTTGTTCCGACCCCCTTCACATCGGTTCACCTTCATCCCACATGACGTTAAACTGTACCCTTTCGAACTACATGGGTATTGATCCTTGTATCCTAGACAAGGTATGTTGGAAGCCTCTCTGAGGTCCAACCCCAATCAACTGTAAGACATTGTACCCCAACCAACGATAAGCAGTTGTGAACCCCAATCAATGGTAAGCCATTGGAACCCCAATCAAGGGTAAGAAATTGTCTACCCTAATCAATGATAATTCTTTGCTGACCCAAAAAAGAGGTATTTTTTGTAGTCCCCAATTGATGGTAAGATGTTGTATTCCCCCTTCACTAGGACCCACATATCTGGTCCGCCCCTGGAGAATCAAACCATCCCGGGATACCCACAACACGTAAGCCCTAGCTTGTCATTGGTGTTGTTGTCCTCTGTGTACACCCCAATTCTATTCCCCCAATCATGAACATCATGAAATTTGATTCCTTGTCACATGGATACATATGAATTCTCCCTGAGGTTCAAGCCCATAACCCATGTCTCATCCTAGTCTTTTCCCGAGCTTATGTGTTTAGGGAAGATCATGACCCAACTCGGAGTTTCCACTTCATCCAGGTCCTATCCATATGGGCCACCTTTTTAGGTGTCCCATCACCCCACCGAACTATGAAGACTTTGATTCCCTACCACGGGGATACGTAGGAAGTATCTTTGATTCACAATCCCAACAATACCATTACCATCATGACAGATCCATCTCATTCCCCCTCCACTTCATTCAACTCTCCATCATCCATCCTGATTCTTACCCAGGCTGCCACATCCTAGTGAGATCATGTCATTCATCCCATCACCACTCCTTGTGGCACTCGAGCAGCTAACCATGCATAGGCACCACACAATCCATAACCATCCAACAAAGAATATTTCTCTTAAAATGGTCCACTATCAATTCATATGCACCATCCTTTATTCGGGTCGTTGTCCTGTTTGAACACCCTGATTCACCATCACATCGAACTATGTGGGTTTTGATACTTTTTTTCTATATTGGGTACCTAGTAAACCTCCACAAGGATCAATCCCATGCAATGGTAAACCTTGGTGTCCCCTATTCTGGGGTGCACTCTCTTTGATCAACCCTTAGTGGTGTACAGATAACCCTTCATGGTGTCACATATTCTCTTTAGGGGACATACCACCTTGGGTCTTCTCTCATTTGGAATTCTTTCCTATCCATCTGTTGTTCCCCATTCTAGGGTAGTCTCATTATGATCTTCCCTCAGGGGTGTCCAAATCATCCTTCACAGTGTGATATATTCCATTCATGGGACACACCACCTCAAATCCATCACCATTGAAAATTTTGATCCATCCTCCTTGAGAACACTCTAGGTGATCCCTCCTAGGGATGAAGCAATATGATCCATCACTATGGGATGTTTTGATCACTCTTATTCTATCTCCACAAGATGTTAAAATCATGGTCTACTTTGTGTAAAACAAGTGTTTCCTGAGGAAACCCACGGAAGACAGGCCTTTGGCATAACTATCTACGCAAGACGTTAAACTCACGACTTACCTCATGTTAAACCTGGGAAGATAAAGAAAACCTCAGAAACATGCCTATGGCATATGATACCCCATGATTAATGTGATAGGCCTTGTGTTCTATGCCCTTGAGATGCCCTCTTATGATGAAGAATACAGGTTCCCCAATTTCTATGCATCCAGATATGCCCTAACATGTCTGATGTTGTCATCTACTCCGATCGAATGTTTCTACCATGTAAAGACCCCATGGAATGTCCTGATGGATTCAATGTAATTAACTGGAGTCCACAAATATATTTCATAGGGAATGAGATCCACAAACCATGACTAAAATCTATGAGGGAGACATGGACTAGGTAACAAGTTCTGAGGAGGAATCCACAGAAGGAGTAACTGACATCCCATCATTCCATTTTGATCAAGGATAAAACTTCCCTGAATAAGCGATAGATGCCGCCCACATTTGGAAAGAGGGAATGCAAGGGAGTAGTCAACACATCCTCCTCTAAAATGGATGGATTGCTGCTCCCCAGTGAATATTTTGGAAAAAAATATTCTAAGAGAAAATTATATAAGTAAATTTTTATGAATCTTTCTTTATACAAAAGTTAATATTGAATCAGTTACATTTAATGGAAACAAAAAAAATTACCATGAAATTCTATCTTTATAATGTCAACCAAAACTCAATTTTAACCATGATATGAAACTATTGACATATCAATGTTGTGTTCTTTAAAACTATTAATACCCTCACTCAGTAGCTTAGATCTACAGGTTTCATATTAAAATTAGTAAAAGATTCAGTAAATCACATCCCAAAGGGAAAAATATTTTTTTATTCTCGATAAACAAGATATATTCATGATTACCATTGCACATTGTAATTATAAAATAAATTTCACAAAAACATTCATATATCCTTGGTATTATTTATTATATCATTGTTTAATTCCTTAAAAAAGAAATAAAATAAATTGGAGAGGTCATATTCTCAATAAGGGTTATAAAGGATAGATTTTATCACGATAAAATAGTGAATAATAAATCTGGAAAGAAAAATAATAGAAAAAACATGCCATTTAATAAAAAATTTGAGAATAAAATGAATTCATGGATAGAATCAATTTTTTAATTTAATGGATAATAAGAAAAAATTTATCATGAAGTAAATGTGTACTATTGGACATCATGATCTCAGACATATTGATATATCCATAATCAAGACCTTATGCCAAAATAGTTTAGAACTATGTGTAATGCCACATTTATTTTGGATGACTAATTTTTTTAATGAGACATGTCGATGCATCACGTGGCTATAAAATTTTGGTCCCCACTCATAAATTAATGTCATATTCCTTTCTCATATATCGAATTGTATATTTTATTCCTAAAAAATATTACTTGTTAAAAAACATCTACATAAATTAAATACTAAAATTTTATAGATAATTACATGTGAATCAAATAAATTGATTTTATAACACCATATTTAAAAATGGTGTACATTTTAGTAAATAATCATATGCATGATACAAAGATTATGGATATTTAAGAGAAATGTATATCTAATTATCAAAAGTAAGTGAATGTTTTATAGGATGGTATCGATTAAACATACCCCTAGTAGTGAATTAGTAAAATAATGGGTTGTCTTCATTGATGAAGAGATATTTCATTAAAATAACATTATTTTTTTAGGAAAATAACCTTGCTATTATATGATATCCATTTTTTGAAAATATAAAAATTATAAAACTAAAACAACATCCATGAAAATGACCCTTTAAAAATTTAATGGAATAGAAAAAGAAAATCATGGTCATAATGGTGGTAAATTTAATTAATTCTCAATAAGTTAGAAAAAATATTCATTACATAGTTTGTTTGGAATTTTCACAAAGCACTTCATTTAAAAAATGACAAAAATATCCCTTTCAAACTATTCTGTAAAAAGTTAAAAATGGATAAAAATTATTTTGATAAATCCTTGTATAATCTAATTTCAGACATTTTATATAGAAAATATGTATATATAATAAAAATATATGTGATGAAAAGAGAAATAATATATTGTTTTCTTTTAAACATTACTTTCTTTGATTTAAGATCCAAAGAGAGGAAATGTTGGAGGAAAATATGGAAATACTTTTAATGATTAAACAAGAAATTAGCCTTAATAAAAATAAAAAAAATAAATATTCATGTTAATTAACTAAAAATTGGAAGTATATACACTGAATAAAAAATAAATATGTGCATAATAATAAATATTTCACAACGGTGTTGAAATTGAGATGAAATCTCTTACCTCATGTTTTACTTGTCAAATAGGTTCTCTGACCTCATGGGTAATAAATTTATATTTATTATAAATACATTAAATAACCATATTCATATATATTATATCATATAATATCCATTTAAAACATTTTGTCACCCATTAGTAAATAATGTTTTATTTTTATCATTGTTTTGGGTGAAAAATGATTTGTTTTTTAAGTTTGTTTTGATTAATTAGGTTAGATAATTGTATATTAATTATGGTTCCATAAAACCAAGAATTTCTTTAATGGTATAAATATCATATATATTCAATAAATTTGTATTTGTTTTCATCCATAATATATATATATATATATATAATATTACATCGTTCGTGGAGATAGTAGTCTATACGAAGCAATAAACATTGTTTTCACTTTCCAATTAAAGAAATGAATGAATGATGAATAAAAATTAACCCTACAAATCATTATTATATTAAATATATCATATATTTTCATTAAATCATTCTTTATTACCACCCAAATAAAATTTTAACATAAAAAATGTGCATCTGTTCATTGTGGTGGTAGTCTCCATATATAAGCGATCGACATTATTATTTTCCAATGGATTGGAAAGTAAGGATTTATATATTATGTTATAGATTTATAATCATATTTATTTCTTAAATGTCCTAAATAATCATCATTTACATCTTTATAAATATCATGTAAATTGGTGATGAAAAAAATAATCCACAATGTTGACATATGTCGTATGTATGCTCAACCGATGTCTTTCACTTTTTATTGGATGTAAAAGAGATGGAATATATTTTTCCTATAATAAAAATAAAATATAAACTTTTCTATTATACTATAGTAATTATTTTGTGAAGGTTACCACACTTTAATAGGAAGTATATGAACAAATAAACATGAATAACTAGGTAACGATGATTACCTATTCTTCGATATATGCCATCAAGATATCATCGGAATGTAAGTAGGATAAATATTTTGGGGATTAAAACACCACAATAATATGTAAAATGATTTTTATTATTGTAATGTTTAGGGTTTTTTGGAGATATATGTTTGATAGTGGTGTAAATAAGTGAGAAAGTTGGTTCCCTTTTATAATCGTAGTTAGGGGCACTTTTGGAATTTCATAAACAAATTAAAATATAATAATACAATTATAGATCAGAATTATTCAAAATGGATAAAAATTATGGAAATGTTTATAGGTTTGAGATAACATCATCGATTTAGATTTATATATGTTTTTAAAATATTTTAATCTTTATCTTTAAATTAACCCCATCGTTAATTATTTTTTAGTGTAATTGTGTTAACCAGTATTTTAATCTCAAATGGTCAATAATGTTATAATAAATTTCAAAGTGACTCAGAAATGCAACATGAGTTATTTTTTCAACCAAATTTCATTCATCTTGATGACGTTAATATTTTTTTATTTAAAATAATTTTATAAAATGTTATTTTGATAAAATATCATTAATGTCAATTTGGACACTGTTTTTTTATTTAACTTTAAATACATCTATCAAAAAAGAAATTTTGAATATAATAATTTTAAACTATCCTATAAAGTCATTTTTATTTATAAAGTTCTTGGGAAATTTTATCTCATTCAGATTACACCAATATAAATATTTCTAAAATAATTTATTTTATTTTTATGTTAATTAAGTAAATAATATATTAGTGTTACACAATATTTTATGGTAATTGTATAATTTATAATAAATAAATAAATTACTATCATGAAACTAAAATCATTAATCTCAAAATAGGCGTTTTGTTTCCTTCATATCTTGATTTTCTGCCTATGTGGATACATAATAAATATTTAAATATAAGTGAGTGGGATTTTGTTATTTTCATTGATTTAAATTTTATAAGGGTAATTTTCATGCGAAAGTTTACCTTAAACAAGTCCATTTAGAGTATAATGTGAAAATAATTTAATTATATTTTTCCAATATAAATGAATATGAGAAATTATTCCCATATTACTTATTTATAACCTCTATTAACTGAACCCTTGACCAAGATATTAAATTTTACTAAAGTTACTATTCATATTGACAAAACATAAAAGGTCCGTATTTTCAAAATCCGAACCACCATATTAAAAACAAATAATATTTTTTTATCAAATTAAACAATAATATGTGTTATAAATTAATTTTAAAATAAAGTTTTAGTATGTGATGAAAATCATTTTTTTGAAAAAAATAGTTTTAACCATAAAATAAATTTATTATATCTCATGGATTGTAAAAATTTTATATAAATTTTAAAATATAGTATTAAATATATATCATTTATAAATTTCATTAAAATAATTTACCAATGGTGATATTTTTTATTGATTAATATAACAACACACTACGTGTATAAAAACATTTTTTGGGAAAAAATCTATTTTAAGATTGAAAATGTTTTTATAAAAAATTTAAACATGTAATTTATTATAATGAATATAATAATATTTTCAAAAATATAATAATAATTATATTTACTTTTCAATCATATAAAAATAAAATGGATCTTTTTATGTTGTTCAAAAAAATTATAGTTTTCAAACAAAATCATTATTTTTCATTGTACAAAGGAAAATAAATATTTTAAAAAAAATACAAAACTTTTACCCATATAATGTTTTTATATTATGATTTAAAAATGTTATTTTATTTATAAAATAAAATTTATAAAATTTCTAGAAATTAGTTATAAAATATTGTCACAAAAATCAATAAAAATCATTTTTGAAGAAAACATTTTTATGAAGAATAAAATAACCTTGATAAAAACTGAGTGTCGATTTCATGAGAATAAATAAATGATTTTTTATTTTTTAGTTCATCTATAAATATTTAATAATTTAGTTACTATTATTCATGCCTTCTAATTTAATGCCTATGTTTTAATGACTATATTTAAATAATAATATTTTGGGGTTTATTTTGGATTCGTGTTGTGTGTCCTATACACCATCGAATATAATATTATTATTTTAAATTGTCAGAGTGTTACATTATTCCTCCTTAAATAAATTTTTAATCAATATTTTAATATGAACATGTAATCACAGACTTAAAATTTGAGAACACACATCATAGAAAGGATTAATAAAACATCCTCCTAAAAATTGTAAAAGGGTATTTTTAAGGTCACCACAAAAATAAGATCCCAAATAAGATAAAATTAGTGGGAAGTGAGAACATGGATTTAGAAGGGAAAAATAATGCCCAAAAATTAATAGCAAGGGACAAAAAACACGATCATGGGAATGGTAACCTTAAAAAATCATAAATTATTGATGGGTTAAAAGAGTATTTATTTTTCTGTAGGAAAAGTAAATAGATAACATTTTTATTTATAGGTCCTTTTCTTAATGTTGGAGGGGTCATTAACAAATTAGATAAAGCACTTATGAAAATAAACTTACCTGATTTTTTATGTTTCATAAATAAGATCTCATCCTTTTGTTTTTCAAAAATAAATTTACACTTCATCTCTTATACTAGAAACTAAATATTTGAGATTAATTTTCATTGTACCTGAAGAACATTTTAAAAAATCATAAGATCCATAAGTCATTCCTTGTGGATTAATATATTAACAAAATCCAAAATGGTTAGCACATGTTATTAAATGTGATTATTTATAATTTAATCTCAACCAATAGTATCCAAATTATAATCCAATCCATTCCTTAAGTATTTAACCTTGAGGCCCCTCAAAAATATTACTGAGAATATTCCAAACCCAAAATATTTCATCAAACATTTAACCATACAATACAAAAAGTAGTCTATAGTTTCACATTCTAAATATGTGAACACCTTGATTAAATATAACGATAAAAATAATTTCCATTAACATTATTTGTATTCCATATATCCCATATGGCACCAAAAAACCAATCATTAAACAATTTTATTATCCTCAATGTTTATTTCATACCATTAATCTTGTACTTCCAAAAGTGTACCAGCATTTTACCCAAATAATAATTTATATTATGGAAAATGGTCACAAATACTTCACCCTAACGACGTTTCTCCCAAAATATCATTAACCACAAAAAATACCTGAAATTGAAAAACATTAACACACAATATTCCTAAAAAATTAAAATTATTAATTATATATCAAATCATTTATGTGAAAATAGTTTCATACTAAGTAGGATTTCGTATAGGACCGTGGTAGGCACCACACCCTTATCACCATTTGGTTGCGAGTTCAAGCCCAACTGCCTTGCCAGATGAGATGTGTTATCACCCCAAAAATGGGTTTTCCTTCTTGTAAAATTATAACATTAAAAAATGCGATGAGCATTATAAAAAATTACATTACTCAGTAAATCAATTTTTTAAACTGTTAAGGATTTCTATACAATATATTCCCAAAATTTACTAACTCTTTTATCACAATAATCCATAAATTAATCATCCAAAAAATCATATTAATGATAAAGGTTATTAGTAAAATTATACTTTTTCCCAAAATATATAAAAAAATATTCACCAAAAAAACCATTACACTTAAAAATATACAAAACCAAAGGGCTATATTCCTAATAATTTCTCACAAAATATAAAATGTCAAAAGAGGTAAATATGACATTAAAATTATGATCAACCTTAGAATTATCATCCCAAGGTGCATTAGGTTTATCCTAATATCAATACAATTAATGGATTCTTTATTTCTTAATTACGTTCTTTCCCAAAAATAACATCTTTCCACAAAATAACATTTCTAGTTTATCAGTACCATTTTGCAAATGTTCTTTAAATCCATAATGAAAAACTATTATGGAATGATCCTTAGATGCTTAATAATTTTTATTTCCAAAATCTCATATTACTTCTACAATAATAATATAAATTACCACACACAAACACTTAAATCCTTATACTTCAAAAATTTCAATAACATATGTCCTTCCTTGGACTAAGAGTTATCCCTTAGATTAATACATTGACTTTAATAATCCCCATATTCCCCACACACAAGACATTGATCTAAAAATGGCACTATGTAATTTAATTTATTCCTTTCTATAAAAATTTTCATTTTTTCTCGAAAATTTATTGATTTATTCATTTCTTTTCCACACATAAATCATTTCACCATTCATTTGAGCCATTTTCCAAGATGTGTCTTTCATAATTTTTGACATAAATAAAATTATGCATTCTTTCCTCTATGGTCTCCGCAATCCATTCTCTCTATGAACACTATCCTTATATTATTTTGTGGTTCTATGAGTGGGTTAAGATACTTGTTTTTAATCATATATCATGATAATTGATTATACAATATCACCATATATTTCATAGTACTTGTAATATAATTTTATTGCTCACAATCACTACATTGTCAAGAACAGTCTTTGTTATCATGATTCCTCATAGTTTGGGACAATTGACTAAAACCAAAACATCATAATATCATCAATAATAATCATATTTTTAAATCGCATAATTAAAAAATCATACTACTGGAATCCATGATATCATATATCATCATATATATAATATCAAGACCATACACCATGAATGTTTTAAAATATGGGTAAAACCCCATTTAATTTAGACAACTAATTTGTCTCTTGAGACCTATTGATGCATCAAGGGGCCATAAAATTCTATGTTTCACTCATCACTACATGTCCAATACATTTTATATACATATAATGATCTATTTAATTCATAAACATTATTCTTTATAAAAAAATATATATTTAATAAAAAATATTTATCAATAATTCATCAATAAATCGAATGATTTTATAGTTTAACACCACTATAAATAATGTTTTATGGTTTAAGAAATAATTTTATCCATGATAAAATGAATATTGATATTTATTACAAATTTAACATAAAGATCTCAGGCTTTGGTCGAAGTAGATTACTCAAGAGGGGGGCGGGGTGAGTTGAGTATCTATAAAAATTTCTATTAAAATAGGTTTTTTGAAAATTACCCAATTAAAAATATAGTCTAAGTGAGTTTTTAGGGAATTTATTAGATTCCTTAATGTTTAGTTAATTTCTAAAAATAATGATTAGTTATTAGCTATATTAATCTAAAGATTAATACTGCTTTCGAAACTGACGTTCTAGTTCAAAATAGTTATAAAAACTTTCTAAACTAACTATCAATGTTCATTTTAGTTTTATGAAATTGTGATAAAACTGAGTAAAACTAAAAAGTAAAACACAACAGAAAATACAAGAGGTTTAGTCTCAAGCTGAGATTCAGTCCTCTCCACTTGGTGATCACGTACCACCAACTTGTTTAAATTAATAAACAGTTTGATCCACACCTTGTATCGGGGTTCACAATAGCACACAAGGCTGTATAGGTTGCACTTGACCTCTAACACTATTAATTGTGGGAAAACAACAAACAAGTCACACTTGAACTCTTCCATTGTTATATGTGGCATACAAAGAGTAAAGTAGAGAGTGGGTTTGAGGATATCATGTATCCTCTAGTTATGCATACAATTCAGTATGTTTGTAATAGACAGATACAAACACTACTCAAAAATGTTAACAAAAGAACAAAATAGAGATAATGATTTAAAATAAGGATTATAAGTCTTTATGTGTCATGCAGGGAAGCCCTGGACTCAGTCTATGTAGTGAAAATGAAGTTTGAGTCCTCTTCTGAAATTCATCTCCAAAACAGAGTATCATAGCCTGGCTTCGATTGAAAAGTATGGGTGTGTAGGTATGTTCTTCTTCTTCTTGAGATGCTAAAGTGAGTTTTCAATTCGATGATCGGATTGATTGAGATTTCCTCGTGGTATTCTGTTCTTGAAGTCGTAGTAGTTATATGAGAGTTGAGTTTCTTCAGTATGTCTCCCTTGCAAGCATTCATGACCACACTAATCTATTTGTGTTATATTTATCTTCTTTCGTTTAAAAATCCTTCTTATTTTCAAGGGCTGACTAATAGCTTGTAAGTTCCATATGCATCAGCTCATCAAACCTCGTACAGTCTGCCAAAAGTCCTACCGACAAAATTATATAATGTCAGAAAAATTAATTTTATAAATATAACCATTAGATATAAATTTATATTAAAAATTTTAAAATAGTTTTTATGACTATCTGTGAGTAATAAGTTTCGGTGTCTCGTTGACATCGGTCTTTCAGCATTGTTGACTCTCGGCGTCAATGTCTCCTTTTATCAGTGAGACAATTGAACTAACATTGACTCATATCAATAGTGAGTCTTCCTTCTATCAGTGATACAGTTGAGCCAATGGTGACCCATTTTAATTGACAGTGAGTCCTTCCATCTGTAGAATGATGCATTGGTATGTCACTTGAACTAATGATGTCTCATCTAAATCGATAGCATGTGAAACATGTAGTCTTTTTTCTGTCGGTGTAGTGTCAAATGGTGAGTCTATTCCAACAATGATTCTTTTCCAACCGTGGAAGCTTCACATGGGTATAAAATATGCCTATTTGATCTGTATGTCATTAAGAAAGATGTATTACAGTGAGTAATCTACCTATCGGTGTCAGTGACTCATACATAAACAATTTTAGATTTTCTAGATGTCTTGAACTTCAACAAAGTTATATAGTGGTAATCATCATAATTACACATACATATTCAATTAGAATCTTTTTTAGACTTAAGCACACATAAATAGTTAATTGAATGAAATGATATGATATTCAAGATAATTTTTTGTCATAATATAGGATCTAAAATAAGATAATTTATATTCTAATATATGACATGTGTGGTGATAATTACAACCTTGATAGTTATATATAGTGGCGAACGACAACTATGGGCAAATAATCTCCCCCTTTTTGATAATCACAAATCATGGCATTATTGAATCTCATAAAGGTAGCTCAATGATAATAATCCTTAATAAAATTTCATCCCCTTTTAGGATTAGAAAAATATTATAGGAGAAAATAATTGGAAAAAAGTGAATTTAGAAACAATTAAATAGCATTCATAAACTTATTACACTGAAAAATAATACATACAATGACTCAACCATATCAAATTAAAACCAGTCCACACTGTAGGATAAGATTATGTGGTTGGATAAAGGGGGGGTCCTTAACCTTATCAGAGGGATCAATATAAGGTTTATTAGGAGGGTTAGCCTGAGGAGTAGGAGGGTATGAATTTTGAGAGGAGGCATAGGCACTCCTTCAAGAAGTGTAGAAGCAAGGGTAGGTCTTTGTTGAGAATGAACCTGATATTGAAAGTTTATCTGATGATTTTTCTGATGTTAAATAAATCCCGAGAAACTGACATTTGAGGTTAAGTAGGCATATATCCAGTAGGTCCAAGTGTTGTAGTTGGAGGTACCACAATGTCTTCACTTTGGACATGTTGATACAGTTTTAACATTTTGAGAAATTCATCAATGAGCTCTACATCATATTTCCTAGATTTTTAAAAATAATCATTTATTTCTATAAACATATCCTATAAAGGAGTAAATTATCTGCTTGTCTGAATTTTATTCATAAAGGTCTTTTTCACTAGAGGAAGAGTAAGAGTTGTGGCCAATGACTTAAATAGACCGTTACTTTGGTGCTTTGTGATGAGTTTGGAGAAAGACTCATTTACCCTCTTGATCATGTATTCCTATGTCTCTAAAGTACTCCTTGTATAATAATTTACATGATCATCCACTTTATCAAAAGTATCCTCCTCTTAGGATATACTTTCATTCAAAACATGTAGCTCCCCATTCAACACTGAACTAATAGTAGCAGGATCTACAGATTGTGAGGACTGAGTAGGTGGAGTAGAAAATGAAGCTAGGGAAGAGGAGGTAAGATCCAGAATATATTTTCTCACATAGGAAAACTCAAGAGCTTTAAAATGAGAAACAAGTTTCTAATGACCTTTCATGATAGTTCCATTGTATTCCCATAATCTGTGTTGAAGGCATTGATCCCATTTTTCAACTTCTTCATATCATTTTTAATATTGGTATTGCTTGTCATAATTGACTCTGTAGTTATGATTAGATTTGGATGATCTATTTTATCTCCATCATTGAATCAGAAGAAGTATCAACTTGAGATAGACTAGTTGAGGTAGGAGAAAAATTAGAAGTACCAGCGTGCTTTACACTATCATCCACTGAAATAATTGCTCTCAAATTCTCAGTCAGATCTATATTCTATCTCATGGATTCATAAATATCATAAATCATTTGATATTGCACTGAGTGTCTTATGGGGACACATATCTCTTCCCTGAAATGATCAAAATTGGATTTAGTGACATAGTCACTAGAAGAGGTCTCATCCACTATTTCCTTTGCTGCAAGGGAAACCATTTCATCATCAGAATTTCCATAATATAATCCCAAGGCCACAAAACTAGGAATCCTTATCCATTCAACAAGAATATCAGAATACAAAGGATAAATAGTACCAAGAATCATTATTTCTGTTTGATTTTCTTCGTCAACTTGAGAAACAGGTCCTTGAGGCTCCCCCTCAGTGTCAGCTCTATTGAAAGATTTATCCCCCTAAACCAAGGTTTCCTATATATGTTTCTTTTAATTATGTTGATTTATTTTCCTAGTATAAAAAACATGAGAAACAAGTTAATCTAGAGAACCATTTTCTTATTGAATAGAACTCTTAATAGAGACATCAGTATCAGCTTCAATTACTTCCATTCTCATAGCATCAATATTTTCATCAGGGTGATCAGAGTCATTGTCACTTTAAATTTCAAGGCATTATTCATTATTACTATCGTTATTCTTCTCATTTTTACTCGATAATTTTATTATTCCCTTCCTGATTATGAACCATTTTCACCACTACCATCTTCTTATTATTCTTCATCTTATACTTCATCTTCTTATTTATTTTCTTCTTAATTTTCTTCTTCATTAGATTCACTAAAATACTCTATACTGCATTCAAATTCGGTTTTCACAATACCAACTTCTTCTTCATAAATTTTAGTAACCAATTTTAGAGTAGTCTCATAGTAGAAGAATTCCCCTTCATGGGGATAAGTACATTGGTAATCATCAAACCTTCCTTCATGACGAACCTTAATACATTTGGCCCAATTCCTTGAAGAGAGTGAGATTATCTTCCCCTTCACAATTGGCTTCACCCATGAAACAACACTTCCTTCAAAAAACGTTCCATATTTATATACAACTCATAAAACATCTTTGGAAAAATGAATCTATCATTATTTTCAAAACATTCAAGACATAATTTATCTTTCAGAACAGTCAATAATGAAGATTTTCTCTGCAAGTTACATCCTACCAAAAATTTCTTCTCTGAAGATACAACATGGTTTACTATACTATGATTCATAGAACCTAGCGATTAGCTTGATTCCCCTTTTTGTTTCTTAGATGAATGAGACTCAACTTCTTCCTAAGATAGCTTTACTCAGGCCATTCTGATCAGTTCAGTTTGGAGGTTAGAAGGTGAATTGTCGGGAGTAGAGAAATTGAAAGGTGAAAGATAGAGAGTAGTGGTAAAGCGAGTATAGTGGATCGATTCAAATTTATATCATTTAGGGATTTTAATATTTTAAAATAAAAAATAATGAACCAGGGTCACTGTAATTAATGAGAGAATGTCGTTTTGATAAAAAAATTGAAGGAATAAAATTGATGTGTCATCATTGTCAGCATGAAATACTTTTTAAAACACTAATGGTGTTAGTATGACAATGGTGTCCTAATGAAAACAGTGTCGACATGAAATGTTCAATGGCTTAGTGAATATATTAGCAAGATGATATTCTGTGCTAATAAATTCTAATTCAATATCATCCTTTTGATAATGAACTCTCAAAAAGTGATGTCTTACATCAAAATGATTTGTTCTAGAGTGATAAAATGGTTTCTTAGAAATTTTAATAGCACATGTGTTGTCACATTTTATAGTTACGTGTCTAAATTTATATCCATAGTCTATAAGAGTTTGTTTTATCCACAAAATTTGTGCACAAAATCTACTAGAAGCTATGTATTCATCTTTGGTTATAGATAATTATACCTTTTTTTTGTTATTACACCATGAAAAAAATATTTTCCCAAAATGTGGAATGTCCCAGTGGTTCTCTATCTATATAACTTGCATCCACCAAAATCAACATTAGAATAAATCACAATATCAAATTATTGTCATTTGGGAAAAAAATCTTAAATTGATAGTATGATTGAGGAATTTGAAAATTAATTTAACAAAATTCAAGTGAAATTAATTGGGATTAGCATTAAAATGGAATCACAGATAAATAGTAAACATTATATATGGCCTACTAGCAGTCAAGTAGAGAAAGCATCCAATAATTGTCACGATTCGTCACATGAGGCTCGGGCCATGACTACCCTATGCCCAACTTCCATAGGCCTGAGGATGACGACTAGCACCAGAAATGTGTATCCCTATAATGGGTAGGAATTTCCTTTAAATGTGTAAAAACACACAAACCGAGAACACAACAGGAAACAACCACGAAGTAAACTGTTGAAGTAAAAAGTGTACTGAATGTAAAGGGGGTCATAATACAAGACCCACTGAAAAGTAAAAGTATAATTGAAAGGAGAAAATAGCTCATATATCATCAACAGAGGATCCTACCAGAAGCGTAGGTATAGATTATCTTCACATCACTCCACATTATCCCATCTCCTTCGTG
This sequence comes from Viscum album, assembly GCA_963277665.1. Classification (NCBI taxonomy): domain Eukaryota; kingdom Viridiplantae; phylum Streptophyta; class Magnoliopsida; order Santalales; family Viscaceae; genus Viscum; species Viscum album. The sequence continues at coordinate 1,361,011,496 of OY728143.1, read as the reverse complement.
TACTGCCAAGTCCTGGGTCCCTCAAGTCTCAGCCCAACTACTCATCGTCTGCACAAAACACAACAAGGTGCGGGCGAAGCCTGTGCATGGGTGATTATAACAATACTCAGTAGGGACCCTGAGACACCCGAAGGTATCCCAGAGTTCCACAATGGAAATACCACAAAGAAATACCTCAGCCACAAAGCATGAAGCAGTCATTAACTCTACTTAGGTATATGCCGATACATATACCTAGGTTATCGAAATATACTCATCACTAACATGAGAAAACAGAAGGCCCCAACCTTTAATCATTTTTCACAATTGATCCATGAGGTAAGTATACCTCAAAGGTAACACCACCAAAGTAACAACACAAAGGTAAAAGTACCAAAAAGGTAACACCATGAAGGTATAAGTACCACATGGGTAATACCATGAAGTTAAGACAACGAAGGTAAAGTACCACAATGGTAACACCGTTAAGGTAGGACCATGAAGGTAAAGTACCACAAAGATAATACCATTAGGTAAAAGTACCACAAAGGTAAGATTTCAAAGGTTACCCTGATGAAGTTAAAGTAACACAAAGCTAACACCACGAAGGTAACACCGTGTAGGTAAAAGTATCACAGAAGTAAGGACTCAACTCATTCGAGGTATATAACTTAATTATAGAAGTACAGATGATTAGTCGTAAATCTAGATCATCTTATTCTGTCGAGAGGCTCTACTACTAACCCACATTGGACAGATATGCGCTGACCCACACATGATCGTTGAGAAGTGAGCCACATAGGATATGACCCACATAGGATAGTTATGAACTGACCCACACAGGATTGCAGAGAAGAGACCCACAAAAGATAGATAGGTACTGACCCACACAAGATTGTTATTCATTCTTTATGTCACAGCCATTCACGAGATTCCCGCACTAAGCACACTTGATTCTAGGAGGATCTTCTCCAAAAACTATCGGTCACACCTCAAATTCCATGATGTTATATAAATAAGTATCCCAAAGGACCTTCATTTGTAAGAGTTACAATGTGACAGACGACGCGTCGATCAGACGCTTGGTCTTTGAGATATATGCACTTCTATAAAAAGGTCCTCGTTGGATTCAAGTCTAATACAACCTGGGTCTCACATAAAAATATGTCAAAACTCACTTAGAGTATCTAAAAAGGACCACCTTCCCACACGGCTCCTTATTCCATAGAAGACACACCAATCAGATGTCATGTCAGTTAGTTACATCCCTCTAAGTGAAACGGGGGGAGGGGGGATAACACCTCTATCTGGCCCAGCTTAGTCAGGCCTACCAAAATATACCCAAGGAATGACTTCCCAAAAGGGGTCCCAACACCACTGATGACCTGTCAACTGGACACCCGGTTCGTTAGTTATGAAGTTTCTTTATTTTCATACCAGTTGGGTCTGGGGTAGGTCAGACTCGGTCAGACCGACCCGACGTAATGGGTCATGGGGTCTACCAGACCCTGCTTGGGTCTGGCCAACTTGGGGTTGGCCCGGTTCACTGGTTCCATCCCGCCGGGGTCGTCCCGGTTCGGTTCGCGGGCCTGGGCCACGGTTGGCCCAGCCCACAGGGTGGGGCTCGGCCCACCCACGCTGGCCCATAGGTGGGTCTAACCTGCTTAGCCACAGGTTGAGCCCGCATGGATGTACCGCGCCGGCTCGGTCCCCCTGAAGGCGGACCACCTCCCTCACTTGTCACGGGATTGCGGGGTCATTTCACTGAAACGTTGGGGCACTGCGCCACCACATTAACCGGTCAGCAATTTTGCTGACCGGGTTCCTCCAACGCGGTGCGGCATAGGCTGCGTCGCACCCTCTTACTAGGACTGCTTCTACTGGTGGTGCTTGCGTTCGCCTCACTTGTCCTATGCGACCATCTCAGTCCATCTACCCTTGTCTGCCCGTGCACATGAATGTGCAACACTTTTCACCCCTCGCAGCCGGTCGTCGCGAGTCTCCCCCAGCCACCATCAGCGACCGCTGATATGGCGCGCCAGAGGTTTCTTCCATGGGTCACCAAACATGCTCTGGTGTCTGTTCTTAGTGCCATCTGCACCTATGGATCTCTTGCGCTTCCACCATCAAAGCGTGAACCACTATTTCGCATTTCCATCAAGTTGGAAAATTGTTCACCGAGGTTCACATCATGGACAAAGTGGTGGAGGGTCCATGCCTTTTTTTGGACCGCGCCCTCCACGTTATAGTGATAGAAACGAGTTCAGGATATTATTCATCAAATACTATCTTCAAAATAAAACCCTTACCTCGATAAGTTGTCTGCTGACGACGATAGATGGAACCTCCTCCGTCATTGTCGTCGGTTCACGATTCAGTGGAGCTCATTACCGCATGGTGAATCTGGCCTCATCCTCTAGGTGGATAGCTTCACTCTACTTTTCCAGAGCTTCATCTTTTGGTGAAGTCGTGCCAACACCGCTCCCCAAGCTCCATATAAATAGAAAGGGGGGAGGGTGGGTAACACATGTGTAATTAATGGGTTTCAATTAATCAATGAACCATCCTAATTCCAATGGTGCTGTTACAAATAATTGAGGATTCAATCAATTTAATGGGTTGAAACATCATTGGTCCTACCACTCCTGCTTTCTCATTGGAGGAAATGAAAGTAAGGAAATAAAAAAACTTTTTATTTTATTATTCATTTAAATGTCCAAAAAATAACTTTTTCACCCATTCTTCTCTGGTCAAAGTCAAGCATCCCTTATGTGAATCCCAACACATCAGTTTCAACAGTGCCCTTAGATTTTTAATCTGAGCACTGGTTCAAAATCTAAAATATTCTTCTCACGCATTTACTGAATGTACCATAAAAAAGTTCACTAAATTATTAACATTCACCCTCTACACTTGCCAGTTGAGGTTAGGCATAGCCTATGGGGAACACACCCCAACTAACTTAATGGTACTCTAGGATTTTTAATCTGAGTTACCATTTAGATGTTTTGGATTTTAACTATAAATAAGTGTTACTTAATTATTTCTTTTAAGGCCAAAAACTAACATCCATTTTGGCCCGTACTGGCTAATGTTAGTATCTTCCAAAACAAAAAATCCCTTCATCAGCTAAATGGTGGTCTCAGATTTTTAATCTGAGTAACTGTTCTTGAGTTATAAGCATTTGAAAAAATTAAAATAACTCTATTTAATTATTTTATTTAGGGTTATTCCATTTTTAGGTTTTCTAACCAGAGGCGTGTGGCGACTAAACTTATGTTGCGCCTAGGGTAAACCCACTATCCAAAACATAGTGGTGCATTCATAATTTTGATCCAGGAACCCATTTAAGAGTTTTCCACTTTTTTAAGGAAAACGTCTCACAAATGACTGTTAAGGATTAACAATAATTTTGACGGATCATTCTGGGCACTCTAGGCCTCGGAATCAGATGATGTCAGATTTTGTGACCTCTAAACAATCCCAATTTTTTTTAAAAATATTTTACGGCATTTATGGCACTTTACATTCTCCCCACCTTAGGGACTTTTCCCATCGAAATCGAAAACAAAGGAATATTAATCAAATGAGGGTATGGAGCACGAATCTAAGCCTCCTTCTACCATGGGATCTCCTTAGGGTTCTCGTGATGCACAAAACTTGGACTAGAGGGATCATCCATCCACAAAGGACTTGCTTCTGTCAATCCCCTTTCTCCACTGAAATCTCCATAAAATTCACCCCATCATCGATTCCCAGATCACCCCAGTCGATAACGTGAAATGTATCATGCACATTAATCCTCTTCTAGGATACATAGAAGACTTCGTGCACCCTATCCAACTGTGGTGGCTATGACAATAGATATTCCAACTCAACAATCCCGCAAAGTATCAGAAATGGTCTGATAAACCTTGGTGATAACTTTTTGCCTTGGCCAAACCTCTACAATCCTCAGCGAGGTGAGACCCATTGTAAGACATGGTCTCCCTCCTCGAACACCAAGGGTTGCTATCTCTTGTCAACATAAGACTTATTCCTACTCTGCAAAGTCTTCACTTTCTAACAAGTGTGGTATCATGATACAAACTCTGTCACTTCCTTCTTCAGCTCTGGCCTCCAGTTCTAATTCCAGAGGTCCAAGTATATCTTCCCCACTCCAGGATGTACCGCTAAATGGGATTTATGGAACTCCCTCAACACCACCACCCATAGATTCACTGGTACCATGGTGCTTCCTCTGAAGAGAATGATGTGCTCCCCACCTTCACAAAAATCCTTCTGCAGACCATTCTGAGGATATCTGAGCACATCGGGCCTTGGAATCATTTTCCTCAAGTTGTGCCTCCCAAACTCGCTGATGAATTGGGGGAGTGAGAGTCATAGAGTGGAGGTAAGTAGATCCATCTTTATCCACAATGGATATCCAAAGTGCGATAATCTACTCTGACGCCTCACTCAGCACCTATAGACCAGACCTCCTGTAGTGTGTGTCTACCACCATGTTCCCCTTCCTAGGAGTATTGACCATCTCAAAGTCATAGTCATAAAGAATCCCTACCCATCGTTGTTGTATCAGGTTTAGGTCCTTATGTGGGAATATATACCTGAGACTCTTGTGATAAGAGTAAATAGTAAACCGTTCACCCATCAAGTAGTGCCGCTACATCTTACGCGTGAAGACCACTGCTGCTAACTCTAGTACTTGGGTAGAATAGTTCTGCTCATGCTATCTCAAATACTGTCAGCCTTATGTGATCGCTGCCCACTCTTGCATTTGAAAATAACCCATTATAGTCCCCGATACGTCAAAATATACTACATACCCAATGACCTCTTCTGGTATCCTGAAGATGGGGGCACTCGTCAGTCTCTATCTCAGCTAATGAATGCTCTGCTGACACTTCTCCATCCATAGGAAAGGACCCCCCTTCTTCATCAAAGCTGACAAGGGTGTCACTACCATGGACAATTCTGGTACAAATCTCCGGTATCACCCAGCCCAAGGAAAAGTCCCACCCCCTTAGAGGAGGTAATCATGGAAACACCTATTGAAAATATGTCGCCACACTCTACCACTACTGTTGGGAACTAAAAACTGAAAACTCATGCTGCCATAATGTTAATATTGGGTGACTCAAGAGTGATCAGTTGCACCCTCCTATGCATGAGTTTATCCCATGCTGCCAGGGTTTCCTTTTTCTCCGACCAAGGAAAAGCCCATTCCAACACTGTAGATATACCACGTCCTTTTTGCCTAAAATAGTCAATCAGATTATGAACTGTGGATGTCCAGTCCATACCCAAAAAAAATGTCATAAGGCCTCGACACTACCACCAATATATTCCTACCGAAACTCTTGCCTCAAGGGTCATATCACACCATCGACATAATTGTAATAATTTAGTATCCTACCAAAGGTATCTCCAGATTTAAGGATCAATTCATCGGTTTAACCAGAAACTCGTTGTCTTTAACAAGATTCATAGAAAGAAGGGATGATTGGTACCTATATTTATTAATACTGAAACTAGTAGTAGACACATAATGTACCTCAAATCATTCCTGTAGCCCATTATTCACACTCTTTGATCACTTACAGTAACTCCCTTACACTTTCCTGCAACTTGCTGAGCCTGTTGGTGACCAAATTGGGGGGGGGGGGGTTGTAACATTTCTAAATGTATACCAACTCATGGTACTCTTCTAGGTCCACTTCCCTGACTGATGCCCTATAGATTCATATTTCCCTATGAATTCCTCTTCCTGAAACATTTCACTCACTAAGTCTCTAGGACTGGCATCTGTTTTCTACTTTCCCACTATTATCATTCACTGGCTTTATCCACTCATAAAAATAACATTAAACAAAAAATGGTCTCTATAGTATCCTAACATAAGTTGAAATGCATAGATTAACAGTGCTAGCTCATATGTCCCTAAGCACACCTCACTCGGATGTCTGAGCCCTGAAGCACTGACCATACTGTATTCATCGAGTTCTTGGGATGGTTGGTACGCCTCGATGAATACTCAGCTACTGACATGTCATCCTACCGAAGTTGTAGAAGCATTGGGGAACACTCAATTGGTAGCTTTTTTTGAAAGAGACCCCCTTCTCTGGAAATGGTTCTGAAGCTTTCCTAGAAAAGTCACCTCTTCACAAGATCAGGGTAATCTAGAGAAATTCATTGTCCTACTGATCTATGTTGAAGGCTCTCTACCAGGACCGAAATTTGATTGAATGATGCCTCCAATATATGGAAACTCATCCACCTCCTGAAGCTAGTCATTAGTTGCCTGTGAGTCGGTCTTGCCTCAGATCATAAGGGGTATCTGATGCTGAAACATGTGTAAGGAACTAAGCATAAATGTTTCCTCTACAGGTATGGCCAGTTGAAATAGCTAACCAAAATGCAATGGTATAGCTATCACACTACCCAAAGGTAGCATATTTGGAAACAATTCATGCACCGAAGCTTCTTCACCCTACGGACCATCCTCATGGTCACGCACTGGTAAAGACTAGTAGCTAGGATTAACATCTGATCTGCAAGTGTCTCAACTAGGTGGAAAACATTAGTCACAACCTCCAGCCAATCCTCAGCTGCCTGGGAATCAGTATTGACTCGAAACCCCAAAGGCCTCTACTGCTGGAACTCATGCAACGCGCTCAATCGATGTGCACTTTTCACTAGTGTGTCTATTGGTAAATACTTCCCAATGGGTGGTGGTGCTATTGGTACACCAGCCGAAAGTGCCAACACATTAATAAGGCCCCAGATTGGAGCCTCGTCACTCGGTGGGACATCATCGCATACTCTCCTAGTAATCATGGTTGGCTATCTTCGTAGTGGAATTCCGGAAGGAAACAGGTTCACCACAGTCAATAAGTTATACCTAGTTAGGTGACTCAAAGTGAAAAAATTAAAACACTTCCAAAACACACACAATCAGTGTTTTCGAAAACCAAGTCAAAAATCGGAATTTAGGATCCTAGTGTATTGATATGTCAGCCGCCATACCAAAACTAGACTCCCCGAATTGAAGAACATACTCAAAACACATAACACTATTACTCCATTGGAAAGATCATAGCCAAATTTCATTGGTTGAAAATAATCCTCTAATACCAGATTGTCAGGACCCGTCCCCCAGGGCCTGTGCCATGACTACCAGAAGACTGACTTTGATAGGCTAGGGGCTAGTGACTAGCACTGGAAAGGAATATCCATATAATGGGAAAAATTTCCTTAAAACTTGTACATATACAAAAATCGAGAACACAAAAGGATACAACCACAAATTAAACTGTTGTAGTAAAAAGTGTACTAAAAGTAATGGGGGCCAGAATACAAGACCAACGGAAAAGTACAAGTACAACTGAAAAGAGAAAATAGCTCCTCGATCATCCACCGAGGATTCTACCTAATGGGTATGTACAGATCATCTCCAGAAAACTCCATGTCAGGTCGTCTCCTCCGTGTACCACCTGCTCATGGTTCTCTCAAGTGTCAGCCTAGCTGCTCGTTGTCTGCACATGACACAACAAGGTGTAGTCAAAGCCTGTGCAATGGTGAGTATAACAATACTTAGTAGGGACCCTGTGACAACTCGAAGTTCTCCTAGAGTTACACAATGGAATGAACACAAAGCACGAAGTAGCCCTTAACTCTACTTAGGGATATTCCCATACATATACCAAAGTTATCAAAATATACTCATCTCTTACATGAGAAAAACAAGGCCCCAACCGTAAACCATTTTCACAATTAATCCACACGGGAAGTATACCAAAAAGGCAACACCACGAATGTAACCCCACAAAGGTAGATGTACCACAAAGGTAACGCCATGAAGTTAGCATCATGAAGATAAAAGTACCACAAGGGTAACACCACGAAGGTAACACAATTATGGTAAAGTACCACAATGGTAACACCACGAAGGTAACACCACGAAGGTAAAGTACCACAAATGAAACACCACGAAGGTAACACCACGAAGGTAAAAGTAACACAATGTTAACACCACAATGGTAATGTACCACAAAGGTAATACCATGAAGGTAACACCAAAAATGTAAAAGTACCACAAAGGCAATGAATCAACTCACACCAGGTATATAACTTAAGTACATAAGTACAGATGATTAGTCATAAATCTAGATCATATTCTTCTGTCGAGAGGCTCTACTGCTGACCCACACAAGATCACTAGGCACTAACCCACACAAGATCGGACCAACATAAGATCAGTATGCACAGACCCACACATTATCGCTAAGCACTGGCTCACATAGGATAGCTAGGTACTGAGCCACACATGATTGATATTCATTCCTCATGTCATAGCCATCCATGAGATTCCCGCACTAAGCATGACTGATTCGTGGAGGGTCTGCTCTTAAAGCTATCATTCATTCCTCAACTACCATGATGTTCTATTAAGAATTTTTCCAATGTTACGGCCATGTCATAAGGGTTCCTACATGGAAAATGGCGCATCGATCAAATGCCCAGTCTCTGAGATATGGGCACTTTTGTAAAAAGTTTCTGCTTGGATTCAAGTATGGTCCAAACCAAGTCACACGTCAATATCTATTAAAAATCACATAGAGTATCTAAAATGGTCCGCCTTGAAACTAGGGTCCTTATTCAACAAATTTTTCATCAATCAGATGCCTGGTCTGTTAGTTACATCCCTTTTTGTGAAATGGGGGGGGGGGTGTTGTGATCACATCTCGGTCTGGACCGACATGGTTGGGCCCTCTGGAATCTTCCATAGCTAATTATTCCTAAAAGGGGTCCTAACGCCCCTGACGGCGTGTCAACTGGACACCCGGTCCATTAGTTATGTGTGTTTCTTTATTCGAGTGCTGATTTAGTCTGCGCCTAGTTCGACTCGGTCAAACCGGACCCACACAAAGGGTCCCAAGTTCTACATAACCTCGCTCGGTTCCGGCCCATTGGGGGTCGGGTCGGTTTAAAGTGTCTGGACTGTTGGGGTAAGCATGGTTCGGTTCACGGGCCCAAGCCGCAGTAGGCCCGACCCGTGGTTGGCTCGGCCAGCCGGGTTGGGCTCGGCCCACCCATGTTGGCCTGCAAAGCCACGAGTCCGGACTGTGCCAACTCAATCCTCGGAAATGTGGACCACCTTTCTCATTGGACCCGCAGTGGCAGGGCCATTTCACCTAACTAGTGGGGTGCTACCCCACCACAATAATCAGTCGGAAATTTGGCTGACCGGGTTCTGCCAATGTGTTGCGGCTCAGGCCACACCGCTCCCTTCTGTCATGACCTACTGGCCACAGCTGCTTCCGACGGCGGTGCCTACTGGCGTCGCGGGTGTGTCGCGCGGCCGGCTCTGGACAGCCTCCTTTGGCCACCGCAGCGCGCGACAACACACTGCTTTCCAACTTTCATAGTCAGTCTCAACATGTCTCTTCCGGCCACCGGTGGGCGCTACTGATATGGCCCACCGGCGGATTCTACTGTGGGTCACCGGAAATTCTACAATGTCCGTTCTTGGTATCGTCTGTTCCTATGACTCTCCTGCGCAGCCACCGTCATAGCGTGACCCTCTGTTTCATGTTTCCATCAAGTTAAAAAATTGTTTCCCGGAGTTCACATCATGAATTAAGAGAATGAGGGTTCGGGCCTTGTTCGTTTGTATCACGCCCTCCATGTTAAGGTGATAGCAAGAGGGAGAGGATTTAATTCATCAAAGTCCATATTCCAAATAAACCCCCTACCTAGATATGATTTCTCTTGATGACGATCGATGAAACCTCCATCATTGTTGTCATTGGTTCGTGATTTGGTGGCACTCATCACCGCTCATTGAATCTGGCATCGTCCTCCAGGTGGTGAGAGTTGCGATACATTCCCAGCACGATGTCTCATGGTGAATCCATGCCAACACCCCTCCCTGAGGTCCATATAAGTAAGATAGGGGGAGGGTGAGTGACACCCATGTAATTAATGTGGTTCAATAAATTAATGAATCTTCCTAATTCCAACAGTGTTGTTACAAAGATTTAAGGAGTCAATCCATTTAATTGCATGACACGTCGTTGGTCATGCCACCATTGTTTTTCCATTGGAGGAAACAAATCAAAGGAAATAAAATAACATTGTTATTTTATTATTCTTCTAAATTTCCTAAATCATAATTTTTCTCCTGTTATTCTTCGGTCGAAGTGAAGCATCCCAAAATTGAATCCTGGCACTACGGATTCAACGATTCCATTGAATTTTTAATCCGAGCACCGGTTAAAAAGATAGAAAACACCACTCACGCGTTTACTAAAAATACCTTATAATTTTTTTTATTAAATTAGTAACATTCACCCTCAACCCATGCTAGTCAAGGTTAGGCTCTGCCTAAGGGGAACATTCCCCTAAGAACTCAATGGTACTATAAAATTTTTAATCCAAGAAACCATTTGGATGTTATGGATTTTGACAATAAAATTATTGTTAGTTAATTATTTTATTTATAGCCAAAAACAAAAATCCATGTTGGCCCACACATGACAATGTTAGTATATTTCTAATTAATGAATACCCTCATGAGCCCCATGGTGGTCTCATATTTTTAATCAGATTCACCATTTTTGAGTTATATGCATTTGAAAAAGAAAATATCTTTATTTAATTATTTTATTTATGGTAATGGTATTATCGTGTTTTCTCACCGGAGGCATGTACCGACTAAAATTAATCCACCCATAGGGTAAACCCATTATCCTGAACACAATGGTGCCTTTAGATTTCCTATTCGGGCTCTTGTTTAAGTGTTATTCTACTTTTTACAAAAAACTGCTCACACATGCTAATTGAAGGTCAACAAAAATTTCAATGGATCATTCCTGGAACTCGTGGCCTCAGAATCATGTGCCGTCAGATTTCACAACCTCAACATAATCCCAAAATTTTTAAAAATTATATGGAATTTATGGGTCTTTATAATCATTCATCTATAAGTGGGTTGATCAACATATTTACCATCTTCTTCAAGATCCTACTTACATTTTGTACTCATCGGAGTGTCACTACATTTAATTCCATCAAATCCAAATATTATTAAAAAATATTTTCTATAATTACTTGCATTTAAAGTGATACATAATTTATTTTAAAAAATTTAAAATCAAAGAAAGAATTTGAGTTTTCCCTATAAACTCGTTTGAAATTAATTTTACATCATTTCAGAAAATTCAATACATGAATAATTTCTACATGATCAAAAAAAATAATATAATCAACATTGATTTGGACTACTAAAAAATCATTATACATTTACGTTAAAAAAAGTTTAGGATCAATAATTCCTTTTGTAAAACCTTTTGAAATATGAATATTACTTAATCTATCATACCAAGATCTTGAAGCTTGTTTTAAACCATATAACTATTTTTTCAATTTGAAAACATGATTTTGAAAATCAGGGTTTTGGAAACTAGGTGGTACTTCAAAAAAAAACATCGCCAACTCTATATCAATTTAGGAATACACTTTTATCATTCATTTGATCTAGTTTTAAATTAAAATGGGCAGTCTAAGCATGTAGGATTCTGATGGCTTCATGTCTAGAAACAGGTGAAAATTTTTATTCATAGTTAATTCCTTCGTCCTAACAATAACCTTGTGAAACTAATCTAGCTCTGATTATAACAATATTATCTTCTTCATCAACTTTATTTATAAACACCCTATTAGTTCCTATAGTCATGTTGACTTTGGGTCCATCCACAAGTTTCCAAATTAAATTTCTTTCAAATTGATTATTTTAATCTTGAATATCTATCACAAAAAATGTATCTTTAATTTCATCATTGATGATTTTAGGTTTAATCTTTGACAAGAAATATTGATGCTCAACCTGATTTCTATTATAATATCCAGTTTTTTTCCTTTATCCAAGTCTCCAACAATAGTATCTAGAGGATGGTTCGTGAGAGTTCTATTTGTCCTAGAAAAGGAAGGGCGAGTTATTTCGGGTTGATCTATAGGTTTAGGTTCATCATGTTTAGATTCTAAAAATTTTCTAGAATTGTTTTGTTTCACAGATTGCTTGGAATAAGGATTAGATTGTTTTGTATTTATGTAAAGATTTAATATATCATCTTCAAGGATGTCTAGAGAGGTCAAAGGTTCCTAGGGATCTATTTTTTCAAATTTTATATGCACAAATTCTTCCATACACTTGGTTAATTTCTGAAATACATTATAGGATATACCAGAGGTTGAGAAACCTAAGAAGATTCCATCATCACTCTTGGATGTGATTTTTTCAAAATTATCATTTGTATTACAAAAATATACTTCGCAACAAAAAAACCTTAAAATAAATAAGTTTGGGTTTTCTATTGTTCCATAACTCAAATAGAGTCTTCTTGAGGATAGTACTAATTAATACTCTATTAATTATATATCAAACTATAATCATAGCCTCATCCTATAAGCAAACAGGTAAATCATATTCATTAAGAATTGTGCTAGAAATTTCTTACAAGGAAAAATTTATTCTTTCTTCAACTACATTTTGTTGAGGTGTCCTACGACCAGAAATGTTATGACTACAACCATTGTGTGAGAAAAAAGATTCAATGACTTTATTTTCAAAAACATGTCCATGATCACTTCTTAGAGGTTTGATTCTATATACACTATTATTTTGTAATGTTTTATCATTCTTGGTGAAGTAAGTACATGTTTCACTTATGTGAGGTAATAAATAAGTCCAAGAATACCTAGAATAGTCATCCATAAGAACATAGACATTTTTCTTCCCATTTAAACTAGAAACATGAGATGGTCCAAACAAATCCATGTAAACAAACTCTAAAGGTTGAGAAGTTGAAACATATTTATTTGTTTTGGGAGATATCTTGTGCTATTTTTGGTTTTCACAAGGATTACCAACTATTTCATTTGGAAACCCAAGTCTTGATAGATCTTTGACTAGACCTTTTCTAATAATATTTCAAATAGAGTGTACATTATATAGTCCTAATATTTAATTCCAAAGACAATACTCTTTACTAATGGCACATAAAAACAGAAACATTTTGAGAGGCTAAAGAATCTAAATTAACAGAATATACATTTTCATTTTCTAGAGTAGAAAATAATAATTCATCATTAGAGTTAAAAAATTAAAAGCATACTTATTTAACATAACATGAAATCTATCATCACATAATGGGTAAATACTATGAATATTATACATTAATACATAAAAAAAGTACATTAGAAATTAAAACTGATTTAGAGTTAACAATCTGTCCAAGGTCGATGATTTTTCATTTTCTATTGTCAGCAAATGTGACATGTCATCCATAAATTTTGGTGAGATTCTTGAAGATTTATTAGTCTTTTGTCATGTGTCTTGAACATCCATTGTCTAAGTACCATTGAATCTTGTAAGAGATCTTTTCATTGATTTCCTACAAAATAATCAATCAGAAATAGATTTTGTTAACCCGACATTTTTCTATCCAGTGACATTAGTAATAAATGCTTTAGGTACCCACATTTTCTTTGTGGGTTTCCTACAAACATTGTGCAATATATTTGAAAAATAAACTCTATTTGGCCCAGAAAAACTAGAGGTAGTAATTTATTATTAATAACATGTACTGGTAAAATCACATTGATTTTTAGCTAAAAGATAAAAATTTCCATATTTAGTTATAAAATGGGGTTTAGATAAGTTTCTCTATACTGGATGATATCCAATACCATATGTTTACTTAAAATCTATCTGTTTACCATGAATTTTAGTAAGAGTGTCATTCCCATTGGTAATTTTTTCTAAATTTTTCTTCAATTTCTCATTAGACATTTTTCTGTCACTTTATTATTTAATCCTTTGATAATTCCATTATTTTTCTGTAATATGTTCAGATTTAAAAGTTATAGTAAGAGTATGTTGTTTCTTTAACGATATATCTTATCCTTTAGTTCATTACCTGTCTCTTCCAAGATGTTACAGTATTCAAATATTTTATCATTTGTAATATTCTTAGACTCACTTTCTTTTTCAGAATAATAGGAATTTTGTTCAAGTGAATCTATGGTTACCACACATGTGTTTATCATAAAACACATATTTTCCATGTCATCATTCTCATCATGAGATGATGTTGATTCATTAGATTTGTCCTCATAATAACTCTAGGTGGCCTCCATAGATTTCTTATATTTTCTATATTTATTCTCATACTTATTTTTGTATTTGAGCTCTAGACAGTTAGCTTTGACATGTCCCCTCTTCTTGAATTCATAGCATACTATGTCATCAGACTTTTCATTTCTTTTTCAATCCATCTTCCAACTTACTTTTGTATCATATCTTCCTTTATAGTTGAGATTTCTAAAAAACTTATTCTTTAAATAAAATTTTCTAAATTTCCTAGCCAACTAATCCATCTCTCCATCATGGTTAGATACTTATTTATTATTATTGGATCGTTAAACATAGTCTAGAATGTTCTATTTATCCTTATTCTTAGAGGTAGTATTCCTAAATGCCACAAATTTTCTTTTGGGTTCATCCTCCACTTCCTTATTGGCATTCATCTATTATTAGTACATCATCAACATTCCAATAAGTTATTTGAAATGTAATTTTCTAATGTCACATGATTATCTAATTGAGATAGAGGTTTCTCTACATCTATCAGATAAGCATATGATAATCCTTATGATTTGGTATTTAGCAGTAACATGTTTTCCCAAATAGAACATAGTGTTCACTATTTCATTGAACATGAGTTACATATAAAAAATAGTCTCATCCGGATTTTTCATAAAGTTATAATATTTAATATTATATGTTTTAAGTCACATTTCCATAATACATGTTGTTCATCCATATAAAACTGACAAGGAATCCCAATTTTCATGGTTTGTTTAACATGGAAAAATTCTTTTAAATTCCTCCTCTCCTAAAAAAATTATACGGTATTCATGGATTTTAAATTTTTGTTATAACATGTCTTATTTGGGTCATCCCAAGAAGTTATAATAGTTGAATGAATCTTATACTCATCTATAATTGATGTCGAAATATAAAAACCCATACTTTGTCAATTCATTTTCATTTTAATTTTCCATTTGGCATTATTTTTTCCATAATATAATTGAGGTATGTTTGGTGCATCACCTTCTAATATATTTTCCATTATAATGGAATAAATTTAAAGTGGTGGAAATTTAGAACTAATATTAATTTATATATCTTTAAATTATTACTAAAATCACATTTGAAAGATTTTTTTTTCAAATAGAGCCTTAACAAGAATAAACTCCTCTGATACCAAATGTTGTTCAAAGTAGATTACTCAAGAGGGGGGATTGAGTATCTATAAAAATTTCTGTTAAAAATTAGTTCTTTGAAAAATACCAAATTAACAATATAGTATAAGTATGTTGTAGTGAGTTTATAAGAGTCCTTAAGGTTCAGTTAATTTCACAAGATATTGATTAGTTCTCAGTTCTATTAATCTAAAGATTAATACAACTTTTGGAGCCAACCTAATTGTTCAAAATAGTTATAAACACTTGATAAACTAACAATTAAAGTTTAATTTAGTTTTATGAAATTGTGATAAGATAGAGTAAAAGTAAAGAGTAAAACACATCGAAAATAAACAAGAGGTTCGGTCTCAAGTTGAGACTTATTCCTCTCGACTTGGTGATCACCTACCTCCTAGAATTTCAATTTAATAAGTAGCTTGATGCACACCATGGATCAGGGTTCACAATAACACATATGTTTTCCAGGCCACACATGACCTCTACCACAATTTTTCTTAGGAAAAACAACAAACATGTCACACAAGACCTATTCCACTGTTCTATGTGGGATACAAATATTAAAATAGAGAGTGAGTTTGAGTTTATCATGTATCCTCTAGTTATGAACAAGTGTCAGTGTGTGTAATAATAAATACACACACTCCTAAAACATGTAAAGTGAAGAACCCAACATAGATAAAGATGTAGAATAAGGTTTATAAGTGTCTATGTGTTATGTAGTGAATCTTTGGACTCGTTTGATGTTTTAAAAATGAAGTTTGATTTCTCTTCAGAAATTCAAATATGTAATAGAGTATCATATTCTAGCTTCAAGCAACATGTATGAGTGTGTAGTTATGTTTTTCTTCTCCATGAGATATTGAAGTGAGTTGTCAATTCAGCATTCATCTTGATTGAGATTTCCTCGTGTTCTTTTGTTCTTGAGATCACAGTAGTTGTATTAGAGTTGATGTTCTATAGTATGTATCCCTTGTAAACATGCACTACCCACTCAACTCTGTGTGTTATATCTAGCTTCATTCCTTTATATATCCTTTTTATTTTCAAGGGTTGATAGATAAAATGTATGTTCCACATGTTTCAGATCATTATACCTTATATTGTCTGCAAATATTCCTACAGACAATATTAAATAATGTTATAAACATTAATTTGTATAAATATGACCCTTAGATATAAATTTGAATTTATAATTTAAAAACTGTGTTTTATGACTATAGGTGAGTCATAAGTATTGGTGTCTCATTGGAATCAGTCTTTCCATATCATTGACTCTGGGAGTTAGTGTATCCTTTCATCAGTGAGATAAATTAACTAATAGTGACTCATATCAAATGGTGAGTCTTTCCTTCTGTTGGTGAGATAGTTGAGCCCAAAGTGGCTCATTTTAACTGATGGTGAGTACTTACATCCATATAATCTTGAAATGTTTGGTCTCTTTAACTAACAATAGGTCTTATGCATCGATATCATGTGCAGTGGTGAGTCTTTTGACTTTCGGTGTCATGTCCAACAGTGAATCTTTTACAATAGTGTCAGCTTCACATACGTAGAAAAAATGCCTATGTGATCTGTCTATCAGTAAGACTTATGTCTGATGGTGAGTCATCTTTTTTTCAGAGTCATTTACTCTTATATATTCAATTTTTAATTTTTCTATATGTATTGTAATTCAACAATTTTAGAAATTAGTAATCCTCATAATTGCACATAGGTAATCCATTAAAATCTTATTTAGACGTAAGCACACATAAATAGTTATATAAAATAAATGATCTAATATTCAAGATAATTTTTTGTCATAATATAGGATATATCATAAAATAACATATATGTTAATATATGACATGATTTATGATAATGAATACCTTTATTGTTAGAGATAGTGGCCAACAACATCTATGGGCCAACATCATGTATGCGAATGTTTTATAGAATAGAATCACTAAAACACATACCTAGAGCTGAATAAGTTGAATAAATTTTTGTTCTCATTGATGACTAGAAATTTCATTAATTTGTAATTACAACATTCTTTAATATTTTAACCTCTCTATTTTTTAAATCACTTATTTTATAAAAAACTACACAATTATAAAGTAAAACAATTTTCTTTAGAGTAAGCTAATAATACTATAAAGTGTTATTCTATGTAAATATTATTAATAATGGGAGGATTATATGATCATTTTGTATAAATTAAAAAACCTACCCTGTAAGTGTTTATTAGAAAAGTCACAAAGTATCTCATTTGTAAAAAGATAAAAAGATTACCTTCAAATTGTTATATAAAAATTCAAACATACCTAAATCATTTTTTTCGTAAATAATTATATAAAAACAATTTTGAATTAATTTTATAGAAAATATGGATATGTATGAAAAATATATTCAATCAAAGGAGAAACAATTTATTTTTTTTCTTTTATTCATTTCTTTTCATTATTCGTGTTCCGGGGGGATGAAAATTGGAAGAAAATATGGAAACTCTTTAATAGGGTAAACATGAAATGAAATATAATCATCATAAATAAATATATATTCATGTTAATAACCTAAAAGATATATTATATACACCAAATTAATAAAAATAGGACGATATTACCAAATATGTAACAATAATGTGGAAATTGATATGAAATCCATTACCTCAGGAACGACTTGTCACATAGAAGATCTAAAGTCCAATATAATAAATTTATAAATACTATACATATATAAAAACATATTCATATCAATGAAATCATATATGATCCATTTATATCATTTTATCACCCGTTTGGTAACAATATTTTATTAGTATCATTATTTATGGTGTTAACTGCTCTGTTTTTCATGTACGTTTTGATTCAGTAGTTCCTGTAATTATTAAATTGTTATGGTTAAATCATATATATAATTTTATTAATTACATAAATAATATATATATATATATATATATTAAATATATAGATATTTATATCCATCCATAAATGATATAGATAGAAAAATTATTTACACCACTTAATGAGATTGTAGGTCATAGTTACACATAAATGTTGTTTTCACTATTCGACAGATGGAATAAAAGAATAGTGAATAATAAATAATCCTTTAAATTAAAATTTTAACTTATATATCATGTATATGAATTAAATATATATTTATTACCACTCATGTACAATGTAAATGAAAAACGTATCATATAGCTTTATGGAGGTGGCTGTCCATACAAATGATTGATGAACATTATGTTTTACAATCGATTAAAAGGTATTGGCATATATTTATGATATTATAGTTAAAAATATCATAACTATTTCATAAATATCATAAATAATAATTATTTTAATCTTTATATCTATCTAATTAATGTGGTTTTGACAAATAAATTACACCGCTACATGGAGAAAATAACCAGAATGTATGAACGAGCGATGTTTCTCTCTTTTTATTTGATAGAAACGAGATGGAATATGGATTCCCCATAATAATAAAAAATATGATTATATTTATTAAATTTGATTTATTATTTTATTATTGGTTAAACACATTATTAGGAAGTTGAATGAAAAATAAACGTGAAGACTTGGTAAATATGAGTACCTCTCCTTGGATATAAGTCCTCTAGATCTCTACTAAAGGGATATAAGGTAGGTAGTTTGTGTAGACCATTACCTAATGGTATTAGATATGAATTTCTATAAAATTAATATTTTATGTTTTGGTCAATCTATATATCTCAAAGTGGTGTAAACTAGTGTGGGAGGAGGTTCCCTTTTATAACTGAGGTGAGGGGTACTTTTTAAATTTCATAAAATAATTAAAATCTCAAAATACTATTCAAAATAAAAATTATTCCATATGTTCAATAATTATATGTTAAATTGTCTATTGTTTAAATAAAACCATAAAATTAAATTAATAAATGTTTTGATATCATTTCAATCCTTATCTTCTTTACCCCTTAGTTAATTATTTTTTACCCTAACCACGACAAGAACTATTGTGATCCTAAAACGTTAACAATGTTATTATAAATTGAAAACTGACTCATAATTGGACAATATATGGTGTTTAAAAGCATTTTAAATAAAAATGGCTGAATATTTCATTTTTATTTATTTTAAATAATTAATTAAATATTTTTTTAAAAATATCATTATTGTTAATTTTCCATTATTCTTTTAATTTGACATTAAATAAATCACGAGAAATGATTAATTAAAATATAAGTAATTAAAACTACTCTAATATGATATATATATATATAATTCATATAAAACAATATCTCATTAAAATTACATGAATTTTAATATGTTGATAATCATTTATGTTTTTTGGTTAAAAACATATTATATTAGTGGTGCACATGTATTTAAGGTAACAATATAATTTATAAAAAAATTTAATATATATATATATATATTAATTTTATTGAGATAAAAAATTCACATTTATTATCATTTGAATCTTGATTTCGATTCCTTTTTGAAATATAATACATATTTAAAACTAAGAGAGTGAAAACTTACAACTTTCTTTAATTTAAATATTATATGGGTCATTTTCATGGGGAAGTGTCTATTAAGAAAGTTCATTTAGAGCCTATGCTTATATTTTTCCTATTAGTTTCATACCATAATAATTAATATTAAAAAATATGGTCTTATCAATTAGTTTTAACATACATTAACGAAATGTACCCATTAGCGAGTAAATAAATTTTACAACCAGTACTATTCATATTGAAAAAATAAAAGGTATCTATTTAAAAAAAATTAACCCCACATAAATAATGTTGAATATAATTTAAAAATTTTGATAGCAATAAGTGGAATAAATTAATTTTAAATAAATTTCACAAAATTCGATTTAAATCACATTGTAATAAAAATGTAGTTTTCACTTATATACATGATTTATTCTTATCCAAAAACTAGTAAAAATACTGTATGAGTGGTAAAATATATTTTTGAATATATAATATTTAAATTAAATTAATATTATTATCTAAGAGTGGTGAATTTAATTTATTATGATAAAATAAAATTGTGTTCATAAAAACTATTTTCCAGAAAAAATAACTTTTCTGTTTAATATTTTTATACAAAAAATATATATATAATCGATTATAATGAAAATAATAGGATTTGGGTAATATAATTTTACTAAATTTAATTTTAAGTCATTTTAAAATAATATTTGACTTTTCAAATGGTTGAAAATATATTGTTTTTACCAAATATCTTAATATTTCACTATCCTATAGAAAATGAATATTTTCATAAAAATAAAAAAGGTAACCCTAATAAAAATTTGTTTGGATGATTTAAAAAATTATATTACAATTATAAAATAAAATTTATTTAATTTATAGAAATTAATTATAAAATTTCATTAAGAAAATAAATAAAAAACATTTTTTTATGAAACCTTACTTTAAAGCATAATGAATCATTTATAAAACTTTTGTACCTATTTCCCCAGAATAAAAAATGAATTTTAATTTGGTAGTTAATATATATATATATATCATTTCCTAGTTAATACTTTTCATTCCCACACATTTAACTGCGAGATGATAACTACCATATTTAAATTATTATATTTTGTAGTTTGTTTGGGCTTGTGGTTTTGTGCCATATAGAATATCAAACATAGTTTTAATATTTTATGTTATTGGTAGTTAAAAACCTACCTAATAGTCAATAGTATTAAATATGGAACTAATGATATAGTTAGCATCAAATTTCATTCAATGCTTCAATGGAACCCATGTTAAATACTTAAAATATTTGGATAGTTTAGCTCGAATATCCAAAATCATTAACTATAAATTTGGATATAAAAATTGTTATGTATTTTTTATAATTTTCTAAATAATAAAACTATATAATTGACAAAAAAAATTTCATTATTTTAAAACCATTCAGTAATTTACTTGTTAGGCATTGTTATTATCTTTGTCTCATTCTGAGTTCAATTACAAAGTCATGTTTTCTTGTATGCCCTTATGCCTTAGAAATATGTATGAAAATATTTGCATTCATTTGAACATATAATTGTAACTATCTTATATAAAAATCTATTAATGAAAATAAAGATACATTTTCAACTTATTAACATATTGATGAAAACATTTAGGATTTATTTTTTGCCCAAAAAAGACATGGATTACTAATTACACATTCGACTCAATTAAATATTAACTCTATCAAATCCGAATAACCCAACAAAAACTTATACGTTATTAAATAAGGAAACCATTGATAATAGAACCTTCATGGTGATATTTATTTTTAACATAAGACATCAACTGACTATGATATCTTATGATAAAAAGTTATAAATTTATGTATTGTTTTTTATGTATTAAATAATAAACTTTGAATTATTTTTAAAAATTAATATTATAAATAATGATCCTATATATGGGATGAAACCATTAATAATGTATGGGGCCTCCAAAAATATCCTCATCAAAAAAATAAACAATCAATTGAATTATGGTAGTGAAAAACGATGATGGAATGGTCAGCAAAAAATGAAATATCATCTGTGTAATTCATTTATAAAATTTATTTTGTTTATTGAAATTTAATTTATTCTCATAAATCTCTTTGTATTATGTAAATATTTATTATAATGGATGGTATTTTTTAGGTAAAAAATTAAGCATTACCTTGTATATAAAATTCTCCATCAAAAATTGTGAGTCATGAACATTAAATACATGTGTGTTATGATGATTCATATCCAAATTTTTTGAAAATATAGTAGTATAGAAACCCAAATTCTCTATTAATGAATATTACCCCATTTTATGATAAATAACATAATATTAATACATTATATAATTGAATGTTTTGGTATCTTGGGAAAATTATGTTTGTATATTATAATTACATAATAGAAATTAAATATTATTCTATATCTTTATTCACATTCATCTTAAATCTATCTTTTTCACCTCAATTAATGTATTTACCTAAGGGTATACATAAAATAAAGTGAATATAAAAAATACCTATTAGGGTAGAAATAATATGGAAGGAATAAGACACACAAATCAACGACACATCTTTGAGAACAATAATTATCATCAAATCATAAGAATATGATAATCGAAATATATATTGGGAATCATTTGAAAAAGGAATGGAATGTGGCATATAAATAATGTTGAAATGTTATAATTTAGTAGTTAATTACCAAGAATAGTGGAAAAAATGATATTATGATGACCATTTATAACATATGAACACAAATCATAGAATCATAATTTTATACAAAGAAAGAATCATGTTCATACATTAAAAACAATCTAAGATGATATATCACATTCCATAATTAATTAGAGGGATATATAATTCCAGTTCCCCCCATGACATCATAGAATACATTTAATCATGCATGCCATATGAAAAGTTATCTTAAAAAATATTATAGTAATGAAATATTTCAATAAAAAGAAATGAGTTTCAAAAAGACTTTATATATAGATCATTAATGAATTGAATTTGGGGTTCCAAAATGATTAATGGACATCTTATTTTGAAATTAATGAAAATTATTCATCTTTTTAAAATAAAAAAATCAAGAGGAGGAAATTATAATTTTTGGAAAACTAATAACTTGATGAAAAATTTAAGCTTTTGGATTACAAATAATTTATATATGGTTGAAACATGTATATCTCCATAAATAAAATATAAAGAAAAGTGAAAAGAATATTTTAAGACATTACCCAATAACCCAAACTATAAATAATGTGAAATATGAGATAACATAGAAGGAAAGAGTTAGGTTCAAGATTCCCTTTACCTTAGATCCCATTTTTTCAATTACCTTTCCGTTTCTTATATTTTAAAATTTTAATTTTGAAGAAAATAAAAAAATTAGGTAAATATATTTATTTTCTCACTATTTATTAGTTATAATTATTTTATTTTATTTTTCAATTATATTTTTTAAAGGTGTATTGTTTTGATATTAGGGGTTATTAAAAATTATACCCTCTTATTTTAAAATTTTCCATTTTGATTATTTAAAATTACAATTAATAAAATTATCTGTAGTGGCATAGAAATACATATATATTTAAAAAATTAAGTATTATAAAGAATTTATTTTATCCATCCATAATAGAGGTGATTAATAGATTGTTGACAATGTCATAATGGGCGGTTAATTGATAATTTATGGGACATCATCCAAAGAAGAGGTGAGATATAAAATAAAATAATAAATTATAAATAATTTTTTAAATAAATATAAAAATTATGAAAATAATTATAAAATACTACTTAATAGTTTTAAAATTTTATTCATTACTAAATAATATATGTAATGGGGAATAAAAAATAAAACATTTAAAAAAATGAAAGGACATTACTACTTTCTTGAATTTATTCCCTTTCTAAAACCCCTAAATTGTTAAAATAATGGATTTATTATACACTAGAACTTATGTAAGGATTATAATGGGGTTAATAAATGGTAATTTGTTTGTTATTTTAATTTTTCATGTGTAAGTGATGTCATTTGTTAAGGGGTGGGAGAGGGTGTATATATACATAAGGAATGTGGTGTTTTGTGATAAAATAATAAATAAAACATATTTTATAAGGTAAAGATATATTAGTGATTTTTTTGAAATATTTAATAACATTTTACAATAAATGTATATTTTTAAGACAATAATAATATTCTTAAAACAAATTAATAAGTTTACTAAAAATTAATGATAAATAATGAAAAAATGTTTTTATTGTAATACTTTATACACAAGACATTGGAAAATAAATTTTATTCATGGAACATGAATTTCAAAAATTCTTTATCATACTAAAAATGTTTTAATTTGATGATTGTATTCTTGAATTTATTAGGTTATTATTACATATTGAATGACCTAAAATAAATCATACAGGTTATGTAAAGATTGTATATTTTTACTATTCAACTCCAACATATTATTTTCAGAAAAATATCTAAAAAGGAACACTTAGAAAATTTAAATTTAACGATTTAATAAATAAATTGAAATTCATAATAATAATTTTCTAATATAGGATATTTTATTATTAATGTAAAATTATGTCAACTATGAAAAAAAATGTGGTTCATAAAAAGTTATTATAATTTCATTAAGTTTTATAATGATGATATTTATTTTATTGAATTAAAATATTTAAATTTTGTTAAATTAGTCATGGAAAATATTATTTAAATGAAATTTTACAATTTTGATTTCAATGTACTATTTTAACAGTCATGTTAGGATTCTTAATGATTAGGTTACTATTCATAATGTTCATATTACAATTCCTATGGTCATATTACTTCCTAAAAATAATAAATAATTCTTTAACTCTCTATTTACCAGATTTCGCTTGAAGTTTTATCATGGTTACTATCTAAAAGGACAATTGGATTATAGATTTTCTGTCTCCTTTTTTCTATGATATTTTTATGAATGATAATTATAATAGATCAATGTGATCTATATATTTTGGTTATTGTTATTTTATTTTACTTATTTTTTATCACGTTGTATTAATTTTAATTTTAATGTATATTTTTATTTTATAAATTTAATTTTCCCAATTAATGAAATAAAAAATTATGTATTGCATGAGTTTAAACTATATAATATTCTTAATTTGGATGAAAATTAATTATTTAGTAGGAAAATTCAATAAATATTTTGTTTATTACATTCTTTACCTTGTAGGTTCAAAATATGAGGTAGATGATCAATATACAAGAGGGGGCGGGGTGAATTGTATACTTTAAAAATTCCTTTGGAATCCTTTAATATGATATAAAACATTCATTTTCACCTTAAGAAATAATATGTTTAACAAAGTTAAACAAGGTAAATTCACTAGACCTCTTAGTTATACAAACTTTCTTGGTTCCAGATATATGGTTCCAGAAATGAAACTTATGAAAGGTTTACAAGGAAAATGATTCTACCTTATAGCTTATAGAATATTATCAATCAAATTATACAAGTACAAGAATGTATAACATAATTATTATTTACTTATTAATCAAAATGTTGTGGAAAATAAACTAGAAAAAATACAAGTATCAAGTATGAAATTTTTTAACCCAAATAGTAGGGTATCCAACAACCTTTGATAAAGGTCCCTTGATTTATAAATTCAAGAAAGTTTGTCTTACACACACCTGGGTAAAACCTCGATAAGAATATCGGAGTTTTTCTTGCTATCTTGGAAAGCCCTCAAACTTCATGGTAGTCGGCACCTCTGTCTTCCATATTAAGGAAGTCCTTGAACTTTAAGCTATTCGACACCTCTATCTTCTTATCCCCAAAAGTCCTCGATTGTACACAGAAACAAACAGAGTCGCACAAAGAAATATGAACAAGATGTTAAGTACACACCAAGCATGAGAGTCTCTCTCTAGAAATCCCTTCAGTTGTATGTAATGTTATGATTGATAGATCAGTTCTTGTGAGCTCGTTCAAATAAGATCGAATTTATAGGCATTTCTCCAATGGTCGGCTCCCTCCAATAACGGTCATATTTTTCATTGAATATTTATGGGACCTTTACATGTGTCCTTAGAATAATGGGTAATTAGAAATAGAATGTATGAAATCATTTCATAACTAAAACAAGGGTATGAAAAATATTGTTGCTTACCCAAATCCATTTTTTGGAGTCTAAGGAAAAATAGTTCGTAGTCAAAACAAATAAAAATTCAGAGTCTATATTACATTGATATTCAGATTATGTTTTTAAAAGAATTTGAAATCATAATTCTATAGGATTTAGAGTCTGAATTCTAATTCATTCAGAATCTTGATTCTAAGGAATTCAGAGTCTGAATTCAAGGAATCCAGAGTCTGAATTATAAAGAATTCATAGAATCCAGAGTCTGAATTATAAGGAATTCAGAGTCTGAATTTCAGAGGAATTTGGAGTCTAAATTTAGAGGAATTCGGAGAAAGAATTAAAAAGAATTCAGAGTCTGAATTCATAGAATCCGGAGTTTTAATTTCATAGGAATTCGGTGTCTGAATTCATAGAATTTGGAATCTAAATTTCAGAGAATGTAGAGTCTGAATTCAAAAAATTTGAAGTCCAAATTCATAACTTAAAAACAAAATACTCTATATCTAATTATTTCTAGTCTTCCAAGGTTTTTATATGTCAAACTGAATTTTACACTTAGGAATAAAAGGAGTTAGATTTAGTGAAACTATATCATGAATAATGAAAAAAAAGATGAGGAGAAAATTTCCTTCGTGAAGGAAAATTTCATTATTTAGATAAATATTCGAGGAAATAAAATTTTTCTTGAGATAGAGTGTTTCTGATTTTCAGAACATAATGAAATGGAAAAGTAATACATAAACCTTTTTAACTCAACAATATCCCCTTTTTTTGAAAGCACAAACATCCTTATGAAAATGAATATAAGGACTTATAATTTTTATGGACTTGTAAATAAAACATATATCCCTTTTACTAATGAATCATAGTGAATATGACTAAATCCGCCTTAGGCATTGTAATCACTAAGGATCATATTCTTGATTTCATAAATGTGATTTGACATTATCTTGTATATGAAAATCTTCATTGATAAGATCTTTCCTTAGATGAACTCTCCCTTACATAGGGAAATATCTTCTTTACATAGTATTCTTTTTATCATTACATTATCTTCCTTTGTGATTTTCAAAATGGAATAATGAGAATTGAAAAATTGGTACCTGAAACATTAGTACTAAACAACCAAATATATTGAGAACAACAAAAATTTCATTAAGTTGGATAGAAATTGTACAATGAAGAAAATACAACAAAATATTGTAATGAAATGAAATTATCCTTCTATCTTCTTCGGTATCAGCCTTCATAATGGTTTTTACCATCATGACCTCCTTGTGATCCTCTTTTTCATACTTAAGAAACAGATCTTCATCTTTACATTTCTTCTGTAAGGCTTAAATTTTTTCTTCCCGATCTTCAATACATTCTTCTTGAGCTTTCAACACTTCATCTTTCTTAACAAGCTTCTCTTCAATCTCAATTCTGAGATCCATTTCCCTCTTCCAATTCATGGCCACAGAATTAAGCTTTCCATTCAAATCCATTACTTCTTTCTCTTGAGTAGTCTATTCTTAACTTCTCCTCAAAAATATTCGTAAGATATTTGATCGTCCCATCTTCTCTATCAAATGTATCCTTGAAATTATCATGAAATTCATCGAAGATTATCATTTATTTGATTATCTTCTTTGACTAGATTTTATTCTTATTTCAAGATCTTTGATTAGCCTCATAACCAATGAGGAAGAATTTTAAATATGCCTCTAGTCTGAAACTTTTGTCCATAACCATGGAAACTGAATCTGATTTTTGGATTATCATATGTTGAAGCATCTAGAATATTGAGTCTATGCTTGGGAATAAAGGAATAGTACCATCCAGCTTTTTCAAAGGATGAACAACAAAATCATGTCCAAGGGAAGATGATTCTGAATCTAAGTGTTTTGTTGGTGATGATTCCTTTTCTATTTCCCCATATTTCCTCTTTAATGAAGCACCATCATATTTATTCTTCACCATAAATTTACTAGGTGTATCTACTACCACCTGCTTTCCCTTACCATCTCTCAGAATGATGTCATGTCCTTTGTGTGATTCATGATCACTTTTAGATAGCTAAACAATCGTATCTTCATCTACTTCTTCTTTCTCAGATCCTACCTCCACGTCCTCTTTCTCAGCATCAACTACTTGATCTTCTGGATGAATGAAATCATGATTAGAACTTATTCTTTTGAATGTTTGTTTTCTTCTTCCATATCCTTCTCTTGATTTCCTAGTGTAGCAATTTTTGAGGATTTGGCTTGGTAAGTCTAGATGAACAATTTTATAGATGGATGTTCCATCTCATGGTAATCCTCTACTTTCCATATTATATCTTTTGAATCACCACTACCTTATTCTTATTCTTCTTCTTCCACTTATTCTTCTCCAATTATTTCTTCTTCATGATGTGATTCTAGAATCACCACATTCATTCCCAGAGTCTTTGGTAATGGTTCTAATAAAAAATATTCTAGTACTGGAATTTGATCAGATGAATTATTAGAATCCTTGAGAAGTGATTGAACTATATCAGCCTCATATATCTTCTTCTTTGGTGTCTTTAATTTATGTTGTGTCTCATGATCTTCAAAAGCCATTATTCTTAATGATTTTGCCTCAGTAGGGTCCAAGCCAAACAAAGGCTCCCCTTCCTTCTAGTTTTCCTTATCCACTCTCCACTTAGCCACTACATCATCATTATATGGTTTTCGCTTCATTGGCTTCAGTGGTTCCGAATGACTATCATTATCCACAAGGGTTTTTCTTATCTCTTTGGTTCCTTATAATTTCTCTTCCATCCACCTTTCTTATAGGTTTTAGAAACTTCTAGCTTCTTTGAAAATGTTTTTACTTCTTCTTCATATAGATCATAAAATTCTTCGGATTTATTAGAGAAGTGATCCATCATCCTCCTTAAGCTATCATCACTCAATAACATTACATTGTAATTTATAGGCTCATAAATACAAGGAATTATAAAATATTATAAACAAAGAACTATAATATTTGAGAGAATATCTGGATACATAATGATTTGAGATTTTATATTTCCATTCTTAATATTCTCAATCGTTACCAAGATATACATAACCAAATTTATCTTCCTAAGGTTCACCAAGAAATCTAATATATAGATGTCACTCTTCTTCAGAGTATCCTCGTCCCCTTTCCTTGGAATTATAATGCCTTGAACTTAGGAAGATATACCGAGAAAAATAATCAGATTTATGAAAAATTGAATCTGAAGAATTTAAAAGAAAATAATAACACCATCAAGTAAAAATATGATTACGAGAACTTAGGAAAGGAAGTATACCTTCTGGATTACTTAGGTTAAATTATTTTTAATGTGGAAAATTCTTCTTTAAGGAAATTAGATTCCGTAAAAAGACTGTGAAAAATTCTAATAATGGAAAACAATTTAAATTACGAAAAATCTCGATTATAAAAAATTTATTATGAAAATTTAATTACAAAAAATTTATTGAAGAAAAATTTTGTTTACAAAAAATTTTTATTAGTAAAAGAATGTACTCCCTCTATAAAAATGAGTTTCTTATGGTAAGGTGACAGGTTTTAAGAAGAATTGAATATGAAAGATTGACTTATAACTATCATTCCTAACTTCTATTTAATGTATTTAAATATATTAGAGGGTAAATATTTTTTTAAAATATCAGCAAGTAGATCTTGAGTTCTGATAAATTGAAGAATGATTTCTCATTTTTTCGTGTGATCCCTAAGAAAGTGATCCCTAAAAACTTTCTGTTTTTCACGAGAGTGATGCACATTGTTCTTACTTAAAGAAATGGCACTAGTATTATCACACATTATTCTTATTTTTGTAAAACTTATACTATAGTCTCTGAGTGTGTGTTGCATCCACATAAATTGAGCTCAATAACTTTCAGCTGCTACATATTCACCTTAAGTAGTGGAAAGTGATACTAAGTGTTACTTTTTTCATGACCAAAAAAACTAATGAATATCTTAAGAAATGACAAGTTTCATATGTCCTTTTCCTATTAATTCTACATCAAACAATGTCTATATCAGAAAAACTTTTTAAAACAAAATCATTTCTAGAATTATAAAAGAGTCCAAAAACCGTGGTTCACGTTAGGTAGAAAAAAATCATTTCACTGCCTCTAAATGACATTCCTTAGGATTGGATTGATATCATTTACATAAGCATATTGAAAACATTAAGTCTGGATGACTAGCTTTCAAGTAAAGTTGACTTCTAATTATACCTCTAATAGATTTTTGATCTACTGGTTTCCCAAATTCATCAAGATCAAGTGAATTTGAGGTACCAATGGGAGTACTTATGCTCTTAGTGTTGTCATATCCATAATTATTAAGTATATCATTAATATAATTATGTGGGGATATATAAATTACTTCATGTTTTTGAGAAATTTGAAAAACGGGGAAAAATGTTAACTCACCCATCATACTCATTTAAAACTCATATTTCAGTTGACTCACAAACGAATCTATTAAAGATTGTAGAGTTGAACCAAATATAATGTCATCAACCTAAATTTGAACAATCAAAACACTTTTCTTATCTCTACATATAAAAACTGTTGGATCAACATTTCCCATCAGATAATTATTTTGTAACAAAAATCCAGTAAGTCTATCATATCAGGCTCTAGGGGCTTGTTTAAGTCCATATAGAGCTTTGGTATTTTTGAAAACATGTTTAGGATGTTTTTTATCTTCAAAACTAGGATTTTGTTCAACTAAAACATCATCTTGAACATAACCATTAAAGAAAGAACATTTAACTTCAATTTGAAAATTTTTTAAGTTAAAGAATGCTACAAAGTTAAGTAAAATATGAATAGATTCTAGTATAGCTACTGGTGCATAGGTTTCTTCATATTGTATTCCTTCTTGTTGATTATAGCCTTTAGCAACTAATCTAGATTTATTTCTTACTATTATTCCATTTTCATCACACTTATTTTAGAAGACCCATTTTAATCCAATAGCTGATGTTTACTTAGGACTTTCAACCAAGGTCCAAACTTTATTCCTTTCGAATTCATTTTTCTCATCTTGCATGGATTTTATCCTATTATCATCACCTAAAGCTTCATTATGGATTTTATGTTCTAATGGGTAAAGTAATGTTATATTTTCTACTTCATTTATTAAGGAACTTATTGTCCTTACAGGTTGATTTACATCACCAATGACACTATCACTGGGATGATTCTTAAGAAATAACTGATTTGGGTTTTGTAAAATACATTAATCAACCTATGATAGGAAATCATCTGGGGTAAATGCTTCAGAAATATTTTCTTGAACATTTTCCTTATCAGAAGGATCTTCTATCAAGGGTTGATCATTAAATTTTTAAAAGACATCGGAATATGTAGGTTGAGGCTGTTTAAAACAAAGGGGTTAGTTTCATAAAATTTAACATGTATAGTTTT
Source organism: Viscum album (assembly GCA_963277665.1). Taxonomy (NCBI): domain Eukaryota; kingdom Viridiplantae; phylum Streptophyta; class Magnoliopsida; order Santalales; family Viscaceae; genus Viscum; species Viscum album. The sequence continues at coordinate 1,360,980,115 of OY728143.1, read as the reverse complement.
TTCAATAGTACAACAGTTTTTATTAATGACTCTATAACCCTTAGAAGATGTGGAGTAGCGTAGGAAAATTCATTTAGAAGTTTTGGGTGCGAATTTATGGAAATTATCATTAGTATTCAGTATGAATACTTTTAAACCAAATACCATGATGTTGTAAAGTATAGGTTTTCCACCATTCCACAATTTTTAGGGGGTTGTATTGAGAAAATGATTAATTAAAACTCGATTTACTATATAACAAATATTACATAGAGCTTCAACCCAAAAGTTTTTGACTATCTAATATTCCCTCAACAAGGTTCATGTTCTCTATTAAAAAATCTATTTTTTCTTTCAACAGAACTATTTTTTTGAGGAGTTCTTAGAGTTTAGAAGTTACGAGTAATTCCTTTTCTACTAAAAAATGTTTCAAATTATAATTTTGAAATTCTCCTCCATGATCACTATGAATAGTTTTCAAAGAAAGATTTCATCATTTTTAACTTGGACTCTAAAAATTTTGAAATATGAAAAAGCTTCAGAATTCATTGATAGAAAATAGACCCGTGTAAATATAGTATAATAATCAACTAAGACAAATAAATAATATTTTCCTCCAATTCTTGTAGTTTGTGTTGGACCAAAAAGATCCATTTGCACCAACTGCATTGCATCTATACCTGAGACTTCACTGATTGATTTAAAACATGATTTATGTTGCCTTCAATATTGACATGGATCACAAATGTTTGATGAATCAAATCTAAGCTCTAGTAGATCCTTAAATAGTCTTTTCATAGAGTGTTTTCATAGGTTCCTATGGTTAAATTGTTCTAACCTATTATTCCATAACCAAGAATTATCTTCCATTACACTAATACAAGGTTGGTCATGGTTCCAATGGAATTCTATGTTTAGTGTGTATATATTCTCTTGCGTATTGGTAGAAAAATAAACTCATCCTTTGAATTGTGTAATAAACATTTATAATTACTAAAATTAAAAAGGTAACCTTTATCACATAGTTGATATATGCTAATAAGATTTTTCTTAAGACCCTTAAAAAATAAAAAATTTGAAATCAATGTTTTTATATGATGTATAATGTTACCTATACCAATAATTTCACCCTGAGCACTATCTCTGAATGTTAATTTTCCACCTTTTCTCTTGATAATATGTTCAATGATGTTTTTTACCATTCATATGCCGAGAATATCTACTATCCATGTACCATGTATTGCTGTTGGTATTATCTTTATTTTCCTGAAAATAAAAGTGTTAGACATTTGGAACCCAAACTTTCTTGGATCCAGAACCTTTAGAAAGAAATATTTTAGGTATCTACATTTTCTTAGAAAAATAGGCTTTATGAAAAAATAAATATTGAGTTTTGTTTAAGGGAAAAATTTTTCCCAATGGCAACCACACTGACATATAGTGCAGAATGGAGCACTTTGAGTAACAAAATAATTATTAATAAAAAATGGTTTTAAATTAGTATAAGCAAATCCAAAATTATTCCTTAGAGGAAAAATTTTGGAATAAATCGTATCAATGTTTTCCATATATAAGGTAGTGTTTAACAAAAACTTTTTGAAAGAATTGTTTTTAGTTTAGTTTAATTAATAAGTTTTTATTCTCAAAAACATTAGTATTAGCACTAGACTTAGTCTAGAAAATATTTTTATTAAAAATTAAATTTTCTAGATCCTGAGAAATTTTATCCTTTTAATAATAATATTCTTCAATGTTTTTTGAAAAAATTTAAAATTCATAAATTTTCATATCAAGATATTTAGAAAGATCCAATACTACTTTAGTAAGAATAGAAATTCCAGAATTTTCCTTATCAATATTTTTATTATCTTTAGAATTTTAATTCGCAATATGAATAGGAAACCGATAAACTTCTTCATAAGTTGTTAACGTATTATCATCATCAGAAGAATATTCTTCCTCTAATTATTAATAATATTTATTATCTCTATAATTAAAATTCAAGGATACATTAGTTATTGATTTATCATTGTGTACCTTGGCCATTAGACACTGATTTTCAATGGGTATCTTTGAAATTTAACTAAGATTATTCTTACCAAAACATTCATACTCTGTGGATTCATCATAAGAGTCTCCACCACTGGCACTCTAGGTGTCATTAGCTTCTAAAACTTTCTTATCTTTAGCTTTGTAGAAATTATTTCTATTTTCTCAGAATTCTTTTCCTTTCTATCATTTCTTATAAGCCTAAGATAAGCTTGCCTTATATGTCCTTCTCTCTTTTTCATTCATAACATTTGACTCCAGAGTCTTTCTTGTCTTTTCTTTCATTGTGCTTAAATCTATACTGAATGTCATTATTCCAAAATATCTTGTTCATCATTCTGGAAATTGTATCTAGTTTATTCTCTGAATGTTCACATTCACATGATTAATATAAAATATTGACTTTCATGGACATGGATCTTGTAACCCTTTCAGGAGTATTGGACTTATTAGTAGTAAATGCTATATTTCTATTACTATTCTTCCTTTTATTCAAATTAGTATGTTTTTTCAATCATGTATCATGTTGAAGAATATTTCCAAAAATATCATCAAGTGTAATCTGAGATACATTCATATTCTCATCAATATTTGTTCCCTTTTATTCCCACTCATTAAGCATGATATCTATAATATTGTCCAAAAGTGCCTCATCATCTAAACCTTTCCCACCCATTGATTTTAAACTATTAACAATAGTCATAAACCATTGTCTTACCTTGCATACTGGTTCTCCATAAGGAAATAATAATCCATGATATTCTGCTCTATGTATAGCTCTTCTATTTTGAATAACATTGGATGTACCAAAATGAGTAACCTCCAATTTCATTCAAATACAATTTGTAGCTACACAAGAATATATCTCGATATATATATTTTGGGTCATGGAACACAACAATGTATTGCGCACCTTTTAGTTTATTTGGTATTCTAAATTTTCTTGATTAGTAAATGTTCTGACTTTCTTATCAGGAATCTGGTAATCTCCATTAAGAATAACAAAGTTGTCTACTCCACTGTAAATAAAAAATGTCTTCATACAATCTCTCCAATATTCATTATTATTCCCATCAAATATAGGTGGTCTAGTAGGATTATGATTTCCAATCGAACCAACATTCATTACTACTATATAAAATGAGATATCTTTCCATGTAAACTTGTTAATAATAAAACATTGTAAACAAGGATAAAAAATCCTATGTATGGAAAATATATTCAGAACAATTAAAAATTGAGCCAGAAAACAAATATGTGAATATATGTATTTCATAGACCATCTATGATAACAATTGTAGGATTGAAATATTATGTAGATGCTCAATATAAAATAGGGGGTGAATTGTATACATCAAAAATTCATTTGGAACCATTAAATATTATATAAAACATTCGTTTTTATCCTTAAGGAAAAATATGTTTAACAAAGATAAATAAGGTAACTTCACAAGACCTCTTAGTTCAATAAACATGCTAGGTTCCAGATATATGGTTCCAGAAATGAAACATAAGAAAATTTTACAATGGAAAAGACTCTACGTTAAAGTGTATAGAATATTATTTATCAGAGTATACAAGTACAAGAGAGTATAAGATAGTTATACATACCTTATTAATAAAAAAGCAGGGGGAAATAAACATGAAATGATACAAGTAACAGGAATGAAATCTTTTAACACAAAGAGTAGGGTATCTAACAACCTTGGATAAAGGTACCAAGATTTATACATTCAAGAATTTATGTCTTAACCACACCAGGGTAAGCCATAGATAAGAATATATGAGTCTTTCTTGCTATCCCTGCAAGCCCAAAAACTTCTAGGTAGTTGGATCCTCTATCTTCCTTAATAAGGATGTACTCAAACTTTAAGGTAGTCGACACCTCTGTCTTCTATTCCCTATAAGTCATCGATTGTACAGAGAAAAAATTAGAGTTGCATAATGAAATTTGAACAATATGTTTACTACACACATAGCATGATTGTCTCTCTCTCTCTCTCTATAAATCACTTCAGGAGCATGTAATCTCTAGATTGATAGATCAGTTCTTGTGAGCTTGTTCAAATGAGCTCCGATTAATAGACATTTCTCCAATGATCATCTCCCTACTCTAATAGTCATATTTTTTCTTGAATCTCAGAGGGACCTCTATATGTTTCACTAAAACAATGGTTAATTATAAATAGAATGAATGACATCGTTTCATAATTAAAACAAGGGTAAGAAAAATATAGTTTCTTAACCAAATCCATTTTTCGGAGTTTAAGGAAAAATAGTTCGGTGTCAAAATAATAAAAATTCTAAGTATATATTGCTTGGATATTCAGATTGTATTTTTTAAGGAACTTGGGATCATAATTCTATAGTATTTGCAATCTTAATTCCAATGAATTCAGAATCTATATTCTAAGGAATTCGGGGTCTGAATTTTGATAATTCGGAGTCTAAATTATAAGGAATTTGGTGTCTGAATTTTAGACTAATTATGAGTCTAAATTCAAAGGAATTCAGAGTCTAAATTTAGATGAATTCATAGTCTAAATTAAAAGAATCTAGTGTCTGAATTCTATGGAATTCAACGTATGAATTTCAGTGGAATTTGGAGTTTGAATTTAGAGAATTCAGAGACTAAATTTAGAACCCGAAAATAGAATTCTCTATATCTAAGTATTTATTAGATTCCAAGGTTTCTAGATGTGAAACCAAATTTTACCCTTCGGAATAAAAAGAGTTATATTATAGAAAATATATCATGAAAAATGAATAAAAAGGTAGGGAGAAAATTTCATTGTGGAAGGAAATTTTCTTTATTAAGATAAATCTTCAAGGAAATAAAATTTCCATTTAGATGGAGATTTTGTGATTTTCAAAACATATGGGACGGAAAAATTCATAAGTAAACTTTAATAAATCAAAACCCCCTATATAAGTTTCACCCTTAAATTTTCATCTCATATCCTTTGTTGAAAATAAAATAGATTACTTCTATTTTTTTCATCCTCAGATTCCCATGTTTATTCTTCATTCAGGTTATTTGTCCTAAGATCTTTTATAAGGTATGTTGTCTTGTTTCCTAGAACATTAACTATATGATCCATGTTCCTCACTATATGCTCCTCATAAGATATATCATTATCTAGTATTATAATCATTTAATTAATTACAAGTGAGAGATTAGGTATGTACTTTCTCGAGAGAAATACAAATAGCACCTCATGAACATTATCCATGTGTAGGGGGAGTGATATATAGGAAACAAATCCTAGCATCTCAAGGATATAAAAGTGCTCAATATATATAACGATAAATATTCCTTTTACTCTAAAAAACACTAATATCTTCTAAATATATTCTTATAGGAATAATTTTTATCTAACTATAAACTTTTAATAACTTTGATGATTAACATCATATCACTTTGTTAGACACATTAATACATAAATGTAAAAATGAATGGCTTCAACCTTATATATAATCACTTATACGTGATTTGGTCCAAGTGAATTTTTTATCCAACTCCGTTATAATATATAGGTGTTCTTCATATCTTCCCATATGAAGATTTACATGGGATAATTTTAATACTAATTTGATGTATTTTCATATAAGATAACTCAACCAATGGGATATATTAATCAAAATTTTCTTTAAATTCCATTGATCATGATATTATCATATCATATGTATTTTGAATGATCCTTTAATATTGGACATCTTTTTTAGGGTGAAAGGTCATACTGAATATCAAAAAACTATTTAGACTATGTTGAATACTTCTCTAGAATATAGGGATGAACCATAGATCTTGACAAAAAAATGATTGAATGTGGAGCACCATACAGACTCATCACTTTATTTTCATATATTGGGTAAAATTTTACATGTGGTAAATCATCTGAAATATAGATGAAAAAGTATTTTTGGTGATTTTTTGCACTACCAAACATATACATTTAGGACCCCGGGACACCTTGAGAGGGGAGGGATGAATCAGGGTGTCAAGTTTTTCTTTTAAAAACATGGATCTTTTTCCCTCGTTGGTATGAAATAGTTAAACCTGTATGATGGATATGATCAGCAATGAAACATTCACATGCAAAGAGATGACACATCACCTTTTACTTGGTTCACCGCTAAGGGCTATGTCTAAGGAGAATACGCCAACAAGTTGTTGGTCGTACCAAATTCCACTAATCTTCACTACTTGTGGATTACAAAGGATTGGACACAGTCACTCTGTGCCATGCTCATTGCCTTTGCAAAGGTTTAGGGATAGCTCACTGTGTCCCTTGGGTCACTCCCATTGACTCCCCCTAGCTCACTGCCCTTGGTGAATTCACACTCAGTTTATATACGTGAAGGTCTCTTCAGTAGATTTGCATTGAAGTATTTGTCTCTACTCACCATGAGACTATGCTTGAATCGAAGTCCTGAATTGATTCTCTTGAACACACTAAACCACTGATCCTGATAATCAAAAACGCGTAAACAAGACTCACTGACAATTGCGCGCAACAACTAAACTTTTTGCGCAAGGCCTAACTATTGCGCACAAAATTTCCTTTTACGTGCGGAAAAATATTCCACGCAACAACACCCTTTTTCGCAAAACCTGGAATTTTTCGCACAACCCTAAAAGTTTTGCGCAAAACCTACTATTTCATGTAGGCCCCTTTACACGATCCTTTTACACGCATCAGACCTCAGACCTTCTCTAAGTCTTCAACCGTACAGAATGAGGGGGGTCACATCTTATTTATAGGCGTCTGAGACCCCTGCGCACAAAACCCCCTATGGCGCATAAAACATCTCATTTGTCATATACTATTTCGCACCGGTATCGTTTTTCGCCCACATCTCATGATTTTTCACGCAACCCATGCCTTTGCAATTTTTTGATGTTCTAATTATGAAACACTATTTGCGTGAAAACCCTAGATCCTGTATTTCATGCACCATGCTGTTTTTCCCAAAAAACCGTTGTTTTTCACGCAAACCTGCTGTTTTCGAACAACCCTTGATTTTTCACACACACCTCCCGATATTCTTCAAACCACTTCCACTATGCATTTTTACAACAAACTGTGTCTTCATTGTCCGATTTTGAGACACAAAAATTTGGCAAACACTGTGAAACAACAACACCTTCAATACTATTGTATGCTTGAACTGTAAGATCACTTTTCTAGCACACATTTTGAACTTCCACTGAAAATTAACAACAAACACAAAGAAAACACCAATTCCTGCATAGAACATCCATGGTTCCAACAATACATTGTTTCTTTTAGATGTGTTCAAGAAACCCATATCAATGTCCAAGGTTATTTTCTCCCATTTTGACGTTGGTATAGGTATTGTTTTCATTATTCCATTAGAAATTTTTCACTATAACATAACTTGATGTCTTGAAAAGTTGTTTTATCATTATTTACTAATATATTCATTCATGTTTTACCTACCTTTAGAGCTCTTTATGATCATAAAACAAGTTGGAAATTCCCATATGGAAAGATTAAAAAGAATTATTGGGGACAATCTAACAAATATTTCATTATCTTTGGTGATGAAGGCTTGTAAATTATTATTCTAAATATAATTATAGATTATTTTTCTTTGTTTTTTTCATGAAACATCCCTCATTTTGACGATATCACCTTATTTTAGAGCTCCAAATCATCCTTATCTGTGTACTAAATCATTTCTTATATTGATGGTTGAGAGATCAGTTTAGTAAGGTATTATTTCTTCCATTCCATTATGATTTAAAAATAAATCCATGGCATATAAATGAAGATATGTTCATTCTGAATCAGTATCATGGGTAGAGTAGCATTTTATTTTCTTTTAAGAGTATTTGTTACCTTATCCTTCATTCTAGAAGGAGAATGGCACATCCACAACTAAAAACCACCACATACTATAAAAGTATGTACGGATGTAAAGGGTCCAGAATACAAGCCCAACTAAAATGGGAATACAAAAAAGGGAAAACAACCCCTGAGGTCATCTGCCAAAGATCCTAACTAACTAGTATGTGAATATTGTCACTGCGGCTCTCCACATCCACTAGTCTCCTCTGTACACCGTCATGTCCTGGCTCCTCGATACTCAGTCAAAGGCACCCATCGTCTACACAAGACACAACAAGGTGCAGGTGAATCTCATGCAGGGGTGTGTATAACAATACACAGTAGGGGCCCCGATACACCCAAAGGTCTCTTAGAATTACATAATGAAAAAACCACAAAGCATGATCTCAATCACAAAGCAGAAAATAATACAGCTCACACCAAGTATATTCTAGGGCAGTAACAATATCATCATCAGTCTTAGCATCAAACACCTCAAATGTTGGAGAACTCCTTCTCTATCGAGTTTAGTGGACCTGTAAAGCAACACATAGGTGCTTACAAATAACCGTGAACAACTTATGTACTTCTACCCATCACATTCCATGGGTATGTCATGTCACATAGAGCCTCTCCACACCATGTAATTTCAAAGTCACACATATTTTCTTCCCACTGGGCCTTCGAGTCATATAGAGTTGAAAGTCATCTATTTTCATGTCTCATCCAGTCGTAGGGTTCCACACGTAGCACACTTGGGATAACCACTCCTCAATACACTGGTCCTATTTCAACTAGCATGAAGTCCCTCGACGATGTAACCTGATGATCTATCTAGTCATAAGGGTTCCATCGCAACAGACGGTGCGTCAACCGGACACCCGGTCGGTTTGTTATAAAAATTTTATTGGGGAGGTACTGGTAGGATTCTGATATGATCTGACAGGGAAAATGCACAAATTTTCATTAGGTCTCTTGTGGACTATTGGAAAAGGACCACCTCACCCTAAGGGTTCCAGCAACACATACAGTTAATCAAATGGACGTTTAGTTTAGAAGATACACCTATTTAAGAGTAACTGGGAAAAGAGGGGTCTGGGTACGGTCCGACCCAACCTGTACCACTGGGCCGAGCCCGAAGGTGGTAGGGCTTGGCCCTGTACGACTGGGCCTAGTCCAGACTGGTAGTCCATAGGATCGGCCCACTGGGCCGGTGTCTTGGCCCGCCAGACCATGGGTTTGGCCCAGACCACTGGTCTAGATGCGGCCCACCAGGCCGTGGAATCGCTCGGCGCGTGGGTTGAGAATGGGGGCCCCGCTCTCCTCCAAAATAATATTGGTCATTTGGGTATCCTATGTTGAGGTAGTCGGTGGCACCATACCTCCTTGATGGTCTATGTGGAAAAGCCTGTTACGGATCCACGAGTGTGGTTCCACCCTCCACCACAACTCGAAGTCGCAACCCTCATCCGCGTCAGGCTGCCCTAATTAGAATCAGTTCCAGATGGCGCTGCACCACCTATATCATCCATGAAGACAGGCCCATGATGGACCCACGGGCGTCGGTCTTCCCTCTACCATGGCTCGAAGCCACTGCCTTCCTTTACAATGTGTCGCCCCACTTCAATGCGTTCGGTTCTGGCTGGATTCTCCTTTTTCCACTGTGGTGCCTTCAGGTGCTGTCGTTCCTTCGCAGACAGCGGGTGTCAAATGTCACCTACTTTGGTTGTCGGCACCGCCGCGCCGGGGTAGCTTCTGAGGTCCATTGGTGATTCTCTATTAGTCCATTTTTTATTCTCATCTGCGCCTACAGGCCTTCTCGAACAATGGCTATGATGCGTGGCCCTTTATTCCACCTTGATGCAATATCTTCCAGTTGCCCACAAATAAAGAAACCATAAATGAGTTCATCCGATGGTCTAGGACTTGTTCGTTTGGCCCGCACCCTCTGCATTAGTATAAAAATATGGGGATCAGTTCAAGAAAGAAAAAACTCATAGGTAAACAATGAAACCTCCTACCTTTAGTTCATTGGATATTGTTGTTGATGAGGATGGAGTGTCATCACTTGAGGGTGTTGCAGAAGAAGGAGAAGGTTCGAAACCTATGGCACTCATTGTCGAATACTAAAAAATTTGTCAAAAATTGGTTCTACATTGGTGAAAGATGTTGTCAAAAATTCGTCGTAGATTCTTCTCTTTAGTGCTAGAAACCCCTGCCCTGATCATTGTTTAAATATAAGAGAAGAGGAGTTCAACCAACCACACAATTAACTAGGTTCATTAATAAATTTAATTAATGAACCTATTAATTGTCACAACAGTGTAGTTACACAACCAAGTGTATGCATGAATTAAATGTTCTAACAACCCAGTGGTCCCACCGCCGCTGCAAAATAGTTACAATGAATCAAATAAAATTACTCGTTGAGTTATTCTTTTTTGTAATGTCCAATAATTTAATTTTTTCCCAACAATTTCATTCCAATGTTAAGCTTCCCATAAGAGAATCCATGTTCTACAGATTCAAAGGTTCCCTCATATTTTTAATATTAGCACTGGTTCAAAAGATATAAATCACCACCGGCATGTTTACTAAACATTACATAAAAAAAGTTCAAAATTCGGTTTCGGTCTCTCCAGGCCTTGTAATCACGTGCTGTTAAATTAAATAGACTCATAATAATTAAAATTAATTATAAAAAGACATGTAATTTCTTGGTCTTTATTGAAAAATTGTAATCATTATCTTATTATTGATCTCAATTAACATTTATAAACATTATTATTTCTAGATATACATTTCCCCTTCAAAGGTTAAAAATTATATTGGGAATGATAATCATGTGAATTTTCTCAAAAACCATTGAAACAACCCTAATAATCCAAATAAATAATCGATTTATATTACACTAAAAGTTTTATGGAATTTCTCAATTTCCATTGACTTTGAGGGTTGTATAAAAATTATATCTCTTTTGATAACAATCCCAATGAATGTGACAGGTTGTGTCTACAAGTCACGGTTTCTAAAAAAAGTATATATTTTATCCTTTATTAATGTCTCTATAACAGTAATTATATGCAATTAATGTTAGTCCATTATCTTGGATTAGATAAGAATTTAATCAATAAATACCACCACCAATATTTCAAGGTATTCTAAAAAATATTCTATTCATAATTTCCATAAAGGATTATGAGGAATTTGTAAGTACAATTAAATCCAGTTTAAACACATAATGTCTATATCTCATATGAAATGTTGTTTTATGGATATTTCTCTCTTCATCATTAGATGATGATACCCAAAACAAGGATCAAAAAATGAGAAGTTCATAGATCCTTAAAGTGTATTGAACAAGTAAATAATCCATGATAGGGGATTCTATTTCTAAATGGCGATATCAATGAGATCATGGTATTCAATTCTCAAACTCATGGTTATGTCCTTCTTCTAGAAAATGTGAAATAAGAAACCCATTGGTGATCAACATGGGTGTTTGACCTCATTTTCCAAATTCCCTTGGAGATGATTCTTTAACTAAAATTATATTGGGGACATTATATTTTGGAATTCCAAGATAGCCATGGATTCAAGTTATAGTTCTATTGTGAACTCCATTTCATGATATTGGGGAATTCAAAGACACTATTTAGAAAATATATCTGTACATTCCCTTATAATGGGAATTTCATCAAGGTCGATTCATTCCATTGACACATCTATTTGGTAAATATATTTCTCCTCACTAGTTATCAATACTGACACCATTGTTAGATATTCTAAAATAGTTTAATGGTCATACTTTTATTTGTACAATGGAATGGGATGGTATTAGAAAGAGAATGATATTTTATTTTCCCTATAATTGATGTGATCTCCTTATAATAAGACCTAATTCATATCCATTATACTATAAAATTTTACCAAGGGATTGATTAGAATATTTTCTTGAATAATCTCCATACACAAGCTAAAAGGATAAGAGTTTAATGGTTGGGTTTTATTGAATTCTCCACAATGTCTTATTATGGATATCACTACTTCAAGGTACTAGGTATGTGATTCAATAGTTGTATAAATAATGTAGTGTAAAAATAATTTTATAGAACTAGAATCGATGCATTTTTTCATTATTGAGTGAATACTTTTTGTACATTATATGACATAATTTCCATAATTCACCTTACTGGTGGTTATGAAATAATATTTCACTTACTCCATCAACTATAATGGTTTTTATCATTTATTACATTCAATTCCCTTTCATGTGGTTAATTGGATGTCTAATTTTTTTATCCTTATAATAAATAATTAAACCATAGATGGTTTATTGAATGGTTCCTTCATTTTATCCATTGTACTATTTCGATTATTCATGTCTACTCATTATTAGTTAGTTTCATGTATATATCTCCCTCACTTAAAGAATTTTATAATCCATATATGTAAATTTCTATTTTTCTTCCTTTGAAAAGTTTTATATTGGGGATAAAGGATAATCTATTATAATTTTACAACCTTCATAAAACTCAATTATTATCTTCTTATATCCATGTACATGTGACCATTATCTAAAATACTTGTTTACTTTGATAGAAAATAGAACTAATTATATGTAACTGTTATAGTATTGGATTGCTAGATCCTTTAAGACATGTTCTTTGAAACCGCTAAAGGATATATGTATTTATTTTTCATTAATACTAAAAAACGTTTTGGTGTACCTTTTAATATTTGTTAAATTTTCATCACAATTTGTGATAGATTCAGAATCATTTTTCATATGGTCTAGAAATTCAATATCCATATTTTTTAACGATTCAAATGGAAAATCTTGTTAATAAATACATTTCTAAAAATCATACACTAAAATTATTTCATATTAACTTTTCCCTTTATATTCATTATCGATACTCAAAATTGATCATTTTATCCATCTAAATGATAGATATCTAGTGAAAATTTCTCATAATTAGATTAATGGAACATAAAAAAGATATTTTCCATTGAGTAATACCCATCATTATGAGAAAATTATATCAAATTATTGGAAAAATATCGGTGTTCCTTTGTGGAAAAAGAACTCTATGGATAGTTTCCCTTTCTTGGGTGATGGAGGAAATCTCACATTTTTTATGTTATTATTCATAGTCAAAAATAGCTACGTATGTGTCTCTAAGAATTTTCATACTCCACCTACCATTATATTAGGAATATCATTCACGAAATTATTTATTTTTCCATCACATGGGTAGTTGGATTAGTTTTATAGGGTTCTCGATACTTTTAGAAATATAAAAGTCTAGAACATAAAATAAGTTAATAAATCATGAATAAATAATTTATTCTCATGTGAAGAATAAATAATATATTCTCATGTGAAGAATAAATTATAAGGTCGTGTACTTTTGGATTAAAATTTTTATCCTACAAATCAAAACATACATCTAATATCATTTACATTAATCCTTTTACAACATTAAGAGGACTAGTTACTTCATTTATATATCCTTCATAATGATTTTATAATGTGAATTTGAATATACTAAAGCCTATCCCCTATGATGGTAAAAACTTGGTGTTCCCTATAGTATATTACTCATTCCTAGTTTGAATATTTTGTTAATATCAAAAAATTCATTTTCATGGTTATTTCCCCTAGGTGATTTTACACCAAAACCCATCCAATTATAATTTCAATATAGGGATTTCATTTTTGGGATCCCACATAGTCATTACATTACCAATATTCGCGATTTTTACATTTAAATATAATTATATTTAAGGGTTTTCATAAATTTTTTCTAGTTTTATTTCCCTAAATAACTATACTTGGTGATACTACATAATACAGTGACCGTTATTTTTCTTACATGAATATTACATAATATATGTTATTTAACATAACTGTGATTCATTATAAAATTATAAGGTTTAGTATGATGATAAAATTGTTTTCATAGATCCTGAGTACATAATGAAACGTAAATATTATTTAAATACTTCTTCATAGTAATCTTAAACCATATATGTTCTCCATAGTACACATGTTCTCATAAGGATATATATAATTGAAAGGGGAGAGCTAAAATCCCAGTAAGGGGGGAATGCCATTAAAGGAATAAGATACAAGAATAAATTTTACATGGAATGAAATAATTATTATCATAATATATTAAACATATGATAACCATCATAAGAATGTGGAAATCATTTGAAAAAGTTATGTAACGTGGTATGCAAATAATAATGAAATATCAAAAAATAGAGGTCAATTACCATGCATAGTTTCAAGTAAATATATCTTTATGTTCACACAATATATTTGGGTGTAAATCATAATATCATAATTGTGAAAAAATATATAATCTCATTAAAAATCAATACAAAAAATAACATGAGATATATCACACTAATAAATGTATTATAGGTATAAATAATTACAGGTCTACCCATCACATCATAAATTGCACATAATTTTTCATGCTGCAAGGGATGATAATATATGTCAATTGTAGTCTTGAAATAAACTCACATAAAGGAATGTGATACATAGTGATGTCATAAAAAATAAATTACTAAAAATTAAAAAGAGTTTCTAAATGAGTAAGGTATATTATATTTTGGGATAAAATGTCATCCTTCATGATAATAACAGAGAAAAATAAAAGGATTCAATGAGATTCTTTGGAAAAATAAATTCTTTTTGAAAAATCTCATTTACTGGATTAAACAAATTCGACAAGGTAAAAACATGTTTATCTCTAGAAGAAAAATTTTTAGAATAGTGAAAAGATATTTTGAATCTTTTAATAAAGAATCAATAAACAATATAGAGAAAGAGGTGAAAACCTATAAAGAAACATTTGGGTGGATATTCCGATTACCTTCGCTAGTTTTTTACCTTTTCACCATTTTTTTCCAATACAAAAAACATAAATTTATTAATACATGTAAGAAATATTGAATTATTTTTACTTTTATCAGTAATGATGAGTTATACTCAATGGATTTTATTTGTCTTTTTTCTTTTATAATGTTTTAAGGTTTTTATATTATGTTTTCCTAAAAATTAAATCATTTTGTTTCACTTTTGTCCTTTTTATTGTTTCAATTTATACATTGATATAATTAACTCTAAATGTTTAATAATAATAATTTATTTATATATTTATACCTTTATTTATTATAAATAATTTATTATAATTATCCATAATGGTGGTGATGATTATAGTGTCGGAAGCATCCTCATGGATAGTAAACCAAACATTGACAGATCACTGATAGCACGGGGTGGGATAAATATAATTTATTATTATACTATAAATAACATTTTTATAAGAGATTAACATTATTCAAATCAATTTTAAAATACTATTTATCTTTTTGAAGTAGACTTGTGTTATAAAATAATATAAAGATGGCGAATTTGAAAGGAATAATAAAATTAAAAGATGATAGTAAATTATATTTTCATGAAATTCTACATTTTATATAACTATTAAATTATTGAATAATTTGATTTATATGTATCCAAAATTTCACCATGGAATATAATAGAATTAATATATTGTTATTGGGTAAATATTTTTCTTTGGTAAGTTGAAGTGAAGAGGTTTCCCAAGTGTAGGGAGAGAGGTATTTATACTATAGGATAAGGGAATTATAATGATAAAATAATGAATAAAATCTATTTCTTTAGTTTATCATTTTAATAGTTATTTATTTTGAAATTATGAATTATATTTTATTTACTAAATATTTTTTTTGAATATTTAAAACCATTTATAATCCATAATGAAAATTTTATTAAATAGGAATGTTGAAAATTGAAAAAATTGTTCATCTAAATAGAATAATTTATATTTTAGCCTTTGGAAAATAATTTTTAGGTTCAAAATATAATTTATTTTAATTATTTAACTAAATAAGCATGATTTTTCCTAATCCTAAAATCATATAATTTATTAGTTCATTGTTAAATAATTCATTGTGAAATTTAATTCAAGTTTCTTACATAAAAATTTTATTTTTTAATATTCACCTAATAGATATGTTTTCTAAAAATATCCAAAAAAGATCATCCCCTAGAAAATATAAATATACTATTTATAAAAATTAAATTTATTTTATAAAAATAATTTTTTGACACATGTAATTTTAATTATTAATAAGAAAACTGCATTTTTTTAAAAATATCATTCATTAGAATGTGTTTATAATTCTATTATGTTTTTTAATCATTATATTAATTATATGTCATTAAATATTTATATTTTATTCAAATAATCTTATAATATATTATTTACATGAAATTTTTCAATATTGTGGTCAATTTTAATTTTTAATGGTTAGGTTACAAGTCTTAATCATCATATAACTATTCCAATAGTTGTTTTAAATCTTATAAATACCATTCTATTAATTTATTCCACACACCTCAATTATTATCGTGTTTCTCGACTTTTTATATAAAAAATGATGATTTTAATACTTTTTTAAATTATTTTTTAATGTTGTTTTCATGAGTTTGATAGTTCTTGGTGATTATAATGATCAATAATTTACAAGTATACGTATTTAAAAATTATTTATTTTCACATTATAGTAATTTCTATTTTTAGTGCCAAATTTATTTCATAAATGTATTTTTCATAATTAATGGAATAAATATTAACATATGGGATATGATTAATAAATATTATATTCATCAATATAAAAAATAAATATTCATTATGTTGTAAAATTATATAAAATGTTGGGATGTTAGCAGAACAATATCCACTATTCACATTGACATTTTATAATATTCAAAAGAAAATAACATTTTTATAATTTTACATTGTGAAAATTTCTTCTAGATAATTTTCATTCTCATTTTCCCATAGACTAAATTTGATATTAACTCATAGTAAGTCCTTACCAGAATTTAAATATTTGTCCAGTTTTCCATGCTCATTAAGAAATGTAAAATACACGTTGTCCCACACATTCTTCTCAATCTTTAAAATTTCAATATTATGGTGAAACAAATTAAATTCCTAATATAAATGTTTAAAATATTTAAATTTTTCATTTTTTGTTCCCTAATTTTTTCATATGGTGTCCTAACTATTTTCCTACCATTATGAATTTATAAATTGTTTCTAAGATATTGTTTTCAATTGAATAATTGTGCCCTGATTTATGATACTAATAATACCTTTTTTATAGATTTTAATCTTTTTTTCTATTGAATCATGAAATGTTAAACTAATTTTTTTGAGATATATAAAAGAAGGGTTGATGACACAAGAAAAAAACAGTTTTTTTTATAAGGAAGATGTTTGATCCTTAAAATCAAACATACTAATTTGACATATGAACATAGTTTGTGTCTTCCAACTAGAAAAATTTACTATTATAATAATGCTATTAATTGTCCACATTGTAGAATATATAATTTTAGAAAAATTTATGATATAAAAATCCTATGATTCAACACTATCTATTTGTGACTCCTATAAATATTGAATGAGAGGATGAAGGTACACATGAATGTAATATTTATGCATTTTACCTAGTAATATTCATCGATATGACGAAGGAAGTCAATTGTAAACACATATCGCGAGGTAGATTATATGGGAACAAAATGACTTGACATAAGCTATAATTTCTAATTAATGAAAAAAATATTGAATCCCTCATATTCCAATACTAAGTAAAAATTTCAAGGAAAAAAATATAAAACTACATGGTAATACTCCATGTTTTTTCTAAAATATTATTTTTCAAGAAACACCAAATATAGCTTTAGTTATATCAAATCACCATGTAATTGTTTCATTATAAGATACACCGTGCTAATATTTCAATATATGATACCCCGATATATGTTTTCACTATATGAAACCCCGAATTGGCAAGTGTAATCTGTATCACCGACTTGTAATACATTACACACAACAATGGGTTTCTATATAATTGAATTTTTTATTATAATTAATTAAATGATATAGTTATAAAATAGACATTAAAAATAATAATATGAATAGTAACAAAAAATTTAAATATTATTTTTAATGGTTAAAGATAAATAAAATAAAATTATTATGAAACAAATAATTTTTTTGGAAAAGTCTTTATATGTTAGGAAATACTCTTTTCTCAAAAGAACTTCTTTTTAAGTCCTTATATGAACAATACTAAAATTAATTTTAAACACATTTCAAAATATAATTTTATAAAATAAACCTCCATTTTTAATTCATAATGTAAAAATTATATTATGTTGGTTTTTTGGGATTTTTCTAAGAAACCTCAATTTTTGGTAAATAGTGAAAAATACAGAATTTTAATTCAACAATTATTCTTCAACTAATTTATTAAAATAGTAAAATTAAATTTTAAGATGATTTTAAAGTAATAACAGATTAATTAAACATCTTTTAATCTAATTTATATAATTTTAGTAATTTATATGTTTAACTTATATAAAAAATCGTAATGATCTTGTGAACATTCTAACTTTAAAAACCCGCTTTCACACCATGTCTGCGAGATTATCATTAAAAATATTTTTTACGCTATAATGAATTTAATTTCAAAAAATAGAAATAAATGCTGGTAAAAATTATTTTATTTATAGTCTAATAAGGCCAACATTAATTTTTTCCAAAAATCTTAGTGAATGTGATTAAAATTAATTATACCGATTAAAGTAAAATTACCCATATCAATGGACTAAACCATAAACATAAGTGCAAAAATGACCTAGAAAATTTTCCATATCCCATTTTATGTCTATATTTCGGACATAAAAATTCATTTATTTATTTTTAGGGGTTTGTTAATTTGGTAGGTAAAAAAGTGGGTTCGCATAAATTTTTTTTCAAAAATTCCATGTATATCCTTTCCCTCCCCAATAAAATCCACCACTTCTCACCGTTCTTCACATCTATGAATCCATTAAATTTTGGAAATGATATAATCAATTAACTTTATAACATCACTCCCTTCCTCCTTGGTGCCTCTATTTTTGTTTAAATACAACAAAGGAATCCCTTTTGTGCAAGGAAAAAGGAGTTATCTAAAGAAGAGGAAACATCCTTCCTCAAGCTCCTTTCTTTTATTTTCCTTCTCGACCAACTCAATTATAATTATTCCAATATCATATAATAAATATTGTATCATAAATATACTAATATTTTGTTATTCTAAGGGTTTTATATAAACATACACACACTTCTTTCTAATGGCTGACAAACTTACCATTCTTATGTACGGAGAACTACCGTCTCACGAAACAAGGTTGTTCATTTTACCTTTACCATATCCCATGATTTGTAATTAAGATGGAAATATATTTTTATAATATATATAATATATATATGAATTATTTATACATATTTAGTTATTATTTAAATCATACCATCATTTATTCCATTTTTTGTAAATACGATTATTTAATTTGGGGAACTGTTGACCACCACCTCCTTAAAGCGTTGTGATTTGTTCACCCACTACATGGAGCATATTAAAGAAGGTTTTAGTGAACTTATATGATAATTATGGAATTAAAATAATTATATAATTATATTATTTATATTTATATGTCCATTAAATTCTTTCTTTCAATATCACTAAGAAAAACCGAAACAACGTTCATGCGTACGTACGACCTATAATATCCATGAACGGTGTATTCAATTTCATATTTTTATGTACGGTGAATTATTATAATTAAACATATACTTAATATAAATTATATTTATATGATTTTTTCCATTATATAAGAAATTATATAAGTATAAGCTCCAAAAATATAAAAAATTATTACACATGTGAAAAAAAAAGTGGATATTACCCAATGTGAAACCTTAACTTCGAATAATTAATAAACATGTAATATAAAGTCATAATAAAAAATTATATGTTATTATTCATAAGAATTTTTTTATTTAAAATATTTATAATAAGCATATATTTATTATACAGTAGTATCATATGAATTTGAATAGATTCAAGACAAAAGGTAATGGAATTTTATCTCACTTTTTTATTTCTATGAGATACAAGTCTTTTTCACCACTCATTTTTTGTGTGTGGTGTATATAATTTAAATGTATGTATTATATGATTATTAAAACTAAATATATTTTTATTTACTTATCCATTTGATGATTTTCTTTTCTTGGGTTTTAGGTTATAAATTTTACCAAATTGGTAAAGTAATTATGGTCTCAAATTGCTTTTTTTGAGACACATTCCATGTTATGCCCTAATATTTTTCTATGAGGTGTATATAATAAAATTTATAGGTTATATCGTGAATATTATTACTTCCATGATATTTTTTTCTTTGTATGATTTTATTATTTTCATTGTTTTATGATTCAAAGTAACAAATTGGTAACGATTTATAGCTACTATATTGTCATTTATCATGATTGTTTATGATTATGCTTCTATTGAAGAAATATTACAATCCAGTTATCAAGAATTATAATGATTTTTTATTAATCAATATTTATTTATTTTATATCCATGTAATGGTATAATTTTTTCACTCTTTTTTATATAATTTTATCAATAAAGTGTTTTTAATAATGTTTAACTTTACCACTATTTTGAGTCAAAAATATGTGTTCCTTAAAAACTATGTTTTCTAAAAGGCTTCCAAAAATATTATACTATTTCCCTATTTTTGATAAAATACATTTTAACATTATTTTAAATTTTAATCAAAATTAATTATAAATATTAATCTTCTTATCATTTTTTGGTTGAGGAATTTTTCTAAACATTTTATGGTGCAAAAGGAATGTTCAGAATATACAGATTTTCCCACCGCCAAGAAATTCTTTCCCTTGAAGATTATTTTTCAATTTTAAAAATGTATTTTTATATTTAAAATGTTTTCAAAATATTTTAGAAATTTATTTTTTAAAATTTTTTTACAAATAAAAAATATTTTAAAAAATTTTTATGGTTAAAAAGTGTTTTAAATAATTTTCAAAACATAATTTTTATGTTTTTAATGTATTTTCAAAGAAGAGGTTTTCAAACTATTTTGAAGATTATTTTATAATTTTTTATAAATAAAGGTTTTAATTTTTTTTCAATGAACCTTTATAACATTTCAAGTTTATTTTCAATGAAAATGGGTTTCAAAAATGTTTATGCTTCGTTATGAATTTTGAAAGAAGTAAGGATATTTTACTTAATAATTTTTTAAAAAATAACTTTCAAAATAATTTCTCATATAAGGAGAAATATGTTGGAGTAACTCATGAATTTATAAGAAATGATCTAAAGGTTCCTTTTATATTATTTCCTTATTGATTTCTGTTTTGATGTAATTATGTGTTAGACACCCATTTTACTTTCACGTATTATATGTTTATGAAATCGGTTTATCATTCATGGGTTCTATGTTTATGAACAATGTTTCTATTTCATGGGTTTTATCTTTATGAAGTATATTTAAATTTCATGGGTTCTATATTAATGAAATATGTTTCACATTCATGGTGTATGTATCTAAGAAACCCATTTCAATTCATGGATTATTCTTTGGTGAAATGATTATGAAACCTGCCTCTTTTCCATGGGTTATGATAATATTACAAGTTTATGATACCGATTTCATTTCATGATTTATGTTATGATTAATGTTTAGTATCTCATGTAAAACATATATATGATTTCATTATGAAATGTTCATGACCTATATCTCCCTAAAATGCATTGGGGAAAGATTTATAACTCATGAGATAGACTAAGATGGTCTTGAGAGTAAACCTTGATTGCTAAGATATACATGGGATTTGGCCATGACTATTGATGTAGTTTGAAGTGTGAAATCATACTAATAAGATGGCTATGGGAGTGAACCATGAAAACCAAATTGTTTGGGGAGTGATCCCATACTACTAATACGGGGTTTGAAATGATTTCTTGAATACTATGGAAATTATTTTATAATCTTATGTATTTTCCAAAATTCCATGTTTTATTCCTATGTAATGATTTTATGTCTTATGTTATTTACATATATTTGATTCAAATCTTATAAACTACAAATATTTATTCCATGATTCGTGATTATGATCTTTGATACGCATGATATGATTTTATACTATCATGATCACATTATCATACCATTATGCTCATGTTTACGCTTACATATCTCCCTTATTTACCCATAATGAGAATCTGAGCTCATCGCATGGTATATTCCATTCCCAGTATATGAAGATATATTCTAGGTATGATAATTATAAGAGGGGTTATAGACATAGAAAACCAAGTGGGAGATAATGTGGCTCACTCATGTACCAGCGTTTAAATTTCCATGTTTCCAAATACAATAAACTAACATGGACTTTGGGAGACAATTTTTTAATGTATTTTATATTCCACAAAAGTGAAGTAGTGTAAATGTATAAAAAAAGAGGGTCTCTATTTACATGTTTTAAATAAATGTTTTTACACTATTATTAATCTCTTTTATGAATCATTAACATGTCATTATTATTTTTTAAATCATGATAATTCATTTGTTCAGTTGTTTTGGAGATATAAAACATATTTGAAACCATGATTTTAATTGAATGTAATTTATAACATTCATAGTTGTTTTATTTTTCTATTTACTTGTGTTCATATGAAGATTAATTTTGATGGATTTATATATTGACATATATATATATATATATAATTACACGATATTTTTCACATTTCATTATTTTATCGATCTTTTCGATAAGCATTTACTCAATGGGTTATGAATGTATCGTCTAATAATTGAGTCCAATATTTGAAAAATAGTATTCATCTTGTAAAACGATGCAAGGATCCTTGCATTGACAAATAAATAACACAAAAATTCTTATAAAATATACATTTCAATAGTTACAATTCTACACGAGAACTTGATATGGTTACACATTTGATGAAAATAAAAACATTAATATTTAGACCATATTTCACACAATTTCTCATAACTATATTCAACTTATTTAGAATAATAATTTAATAAATTATGTTTCCCACATATTAGTCATATCAACATCATGTATGAATTTTTGGTCATCTTGAGTAGTATTTATTTTAATTCTGAAAGAAATATTTATATCTAGAAAATCAAAAGGTGGATCAATTGATCAGTAAAATTATTAATGGTTTTGTATTAATGTATTGAAATCATTATTTATCAAGTTTTGGTGTACATTATCCACCATATAGATATTAAAATTATTATTACGACTATAGTCATAACTATTGAAACATTATGAAATATTCAATTCTCTTGGTCAAATCCAATAAAAATAATTAGTAGGAATTTTTTTCAATTTCAAGGGAATAAATACATCATTGATCCCCATCCATCATTTTAGTTTTCATTTTGTAAATGGATATTTTATTATTCATGTAGTATATTGATTTTAAATTTCAAAATATAAAAATAAGTTGAAACACATAACATACTAACATTTGGTTCATTGTAAGGTTATACATTTTTTAACCATATATAATCAATATTATAAACATTCAACTAAAAAAATATAATTATTTTATTCTATTAAATAATTGATGACATAATTTTAGTTCAAAAAGTAATACAATCCAATTTTTTTAAATTTTGATTAAAATATAATTATTATTTTCATTATTTAGAAGAAATTTTATATTAATCATTCACTTAACCAACTTATTTATCTAATAGGTATGCCTCTTTAATGTTTATAAAAATAGATAAAACAACAAGTTCATTTATTGACATGTATAATTTATTTATAAACACATATTCCAAATTCAATAATTTTTAAAACAACATAATAATCATAATAATCTTTATAATAAAAATAATTATTATAATTACAATATAAATTAGTCATAATAATTCTTTTAAAATAAATATAAAAAATTTCTTGATGTAATGTTTCATTTATATTATAAAATAACACATGTAGACGCATTTTAAATATATAAAAATAATTATCATATTAATTATATGTCCACAAATCAATTGATAATAAAAAATGAACGTAATGTGTATAATAAAAAATACTAATCTATAAACAAAACATATAAAAATATTATCAAAATTAAGACCAAATAACTAAATTAAATAAAAATATTCTTAATTCATAATTTAAAAATTTCTACTTCATTAAATAAATAAAAATAAAAAAAGGAAAAAACCTAAAATAAAAACATATACAAAAAACTAAGAAATGAAATAATAATAATAATAACACCATGTTGAAAAAAAACCCCCAATATAATGATTCATTATCTAAACCTGTTCAAAAAAAATGACACCACTGGAAAAATATTTTTTTACCCAATCAATTATCATATAGAGTAGAATAAATATCAATCATAATTGAAATTGGTAAAATAACATATTACAAATATTTTCTCTAGTATAAATATAGAAATAAAAAAAATTTAAAAAAAGTAACACATAACGAGATGTTGTAGGAAACAACTAGTAAATGATGATAATGATGTTGTGATGTAAGGGGGTTTATGTGAGTTCATTTTTATTATGGATTCAGAGGAAAAGCATGAACATAAAATAACTTGTTTTGACTATTTGATATTTGTGTCCATGTATTAATTTTGACCAAGGCTTATATGGGAGGTTAGAGTATCGAGTTTTAATTTGATGATAATCAAGGTAATGATGTCAAGTGTTGATAATCAGATCTCATGATCAGTTATTAGGGTCTAGCGATTAGGGCGATGTGAGGCTGGGGGGTGTCAGGTATCGAGGCTGATAATGTGGTGTAAAGAGTTAGTAGGGTTCTTATTTATAAAGATAGTGGATGTTTTAATTACTACCACAACTAAATATAAATTTAAATGCATGTTTAGTTCAAAAATTTCTAAATATAAAATTTACTGACACATTTTAGAAAAGTTTCCAAAAACTACCTATAATATTTTATATATATGTTTAGTGGTGGTTTCAAAATCTCTACTAAAACAGAAACCATTTACTTTTAATATTGAAGTGTTCATTATGGATGAGGCAGCTAGGCATATTCATTTTAAAGATGTTTTGATAAGTAAAATTTTGATATAATTGAATATAATTATCCCCTCTCATTTCTCAAAGGTCTTAAAAATATTCCTTATATAATAGAAGAACGTCAATTAGGGTAAAACTGCTTGACAAATGGATTTTGGTGAGGGGACTAATAGTGTGTCCTTAGATGGCATAGAGCATCCGTTCGATAGTTCCCAACCCTATGGTTGTTGGAAAAGAATCTTAGGTGGTGGTTTATATATTACCTAGGAAATATTAAGGGGTTATTAGCTTTTCAGTAGTGTAGAGGGATTTCTGATCTTCATTCTCTATGAACTCAACATCCATTTGAGTTGTAATTTTGATAGAAGTTGGGGAAGCTGAAGCGATATTTCAAGAGTGCTCGATAGTCCTATAGAGGTAGATGTTCATCTTAGAAAAATAGTTCTAAATCTAGAATTGGAGAACCATAGTAGGGTGTTTTGTATATTTCCATGAGATCATTGGGTTATGGTGGAAGTCGTGGTGCCCAATTTTAGGGGTAGCAATGATAACTAAGAGGTGGTTTCTAGGGGAATCAAATGGAATATAATGGAATATCATTGAATATGTTCTAGATAATTATAGTATATCCAGCCTATACTAGCTTATTAGGATATTGGGATATATTTGTTTTGTGGAATGATTTTAGTAGAATTTCCCATGGAATATAACATATTTAATACTATTGTATCACATTATTTTATATGTTATAGAATTTTTGGAGGCTTATGGACAAACATTGAATAAATATACAGGCTGATATTGATCGATAATCCTTTATATGTGTGATTTGGGTGTATTTAGAAGTGTTAGGATTATGAAATAATTTTTTGAGGTTATATGTTCCTTTGGAATTTCATTATGTTAGATATAAGAAGTTTTTATGTGGTATTTGAAATCTATTTCCTAGTTTTATATAGATCCCATATTGGCCACAATCATTGATGTGTCTCTCTCATGTTTACTGAGAGGAATAGTTACACCTATTTTGGGGAATGGTATATATTGGAAGGAAAAACAACACCAAATCATCAGCCACATGGTGGGATTATGACCCAATTTTATATTCTTGTATTAATTGATAAAGGGATTCAATGTGTGGACTTTCCTTCTATATATGACATGGTTCTTGACATATTTGTTGAGGATTTCATTGTATTTCCACTGGGACATGATGTTGAGATTACTTATCCATATTCCAAGAATAAATCCAATATATAATCCACAATATATTATATAAACTATAGATAATCAAGAGACAAAATCTTCGCTGGAGAATTTATAGGAAAATAGATTTATACCATCATGTATATCCATTTGGCCACTCCTTTAATCTTTTCCAAGATAGAATGTGGTTCTATGAGGTATTATGGGGATTAATAGAATTTATACAATGTAAATGTCAAGAAATGGTATCCTATTCCATATACTAATGATCTATTTCAATAGATTATAGGTACTAGAGTGTTATTATAGATTGTTTTTAAATCAAACTATCCATTGATTCGAGTAAGGCCTTCAGATGTTCCTCTTACATATTTTAAGAGTATGTATGGTCTGTATGAGTTCCTTATGATACCATTAAACTTAAGGAACACCCTATTAGTCTTATAGTCCTAATGAATTTCGTTTTCCATCCATTTATAGACTCCATTATATCTACATTTTGGACCAATACTATCTTATACTATCATTTGGGGAGGCTAATGATCGTAACTTAGAGATTGTTTTGAGAAGATATTGAAATACACAGTTGTATTTATATCTCTCAAAGGAAAAGTTTTGAGTATATTAGGTAATATTTTAAGGAAAATTTTATTAGTGGCTAGTATATCATTAAACCCTAACACGGTTAAAAAAATTTTCTTGGGATTTGTCTAATAACATTTTCAAGATTCATAGTTTTATTGTTTAGTAAGTTACTACTGGAGGTTTAAAAAGTAAATCTCCATATTATAAATGTTGATGAAGGCCTTGACCATGAAATGGTTTAAGTTCATATAATCATACATTTGTCAGATAAATTATCCGGATCCCATAGATAAGTTTAGGTCTACAATTACCTAACATTATATATACCCTAAAAAGATTATAAATTATGTTTTAATAAATCGAGATTAACAATTGAAAATTTTCTAATGCTTGAGGGTTGTATTGTATATTATGGGTTCAAGAAGCTAAGCTCCCATGAGAATAACTACAAAATGCATGAACTTGAGTTATTAGTATTCGTTATCACCATGAGAAGTGGGTGTCACAATCTTCTGGTTAAGTGGTTCATGGTTTATACTAATCAAACGATAATTAGATATTTTTTTAAATTCATGACCTAAATCATAGGAAATTGAGTTTATTAGATTATATGGAGTCTGATTATTTTGGTTTGGAATATACCCCTATAAAGTGGAATATCATTTATGATTTATTGAGTACAAATAATCGATCTCATGTGTTTTTTGTGGTGAAAAATGAGTAATATAATGATAGTATATTTTCTATGATACATCTTTATGTGAAGGATTATATCAGTAGAGTGACCCTTATATCTGTAACTAAAACTCATTAATTCCATAAAACAGTTAAGGATAGTTTATTCTCCTATTTAGTTTATCTGGTGAAGAGACATAATATATATAGTGGGGATCCCCCTTGGAATTGGTTTCTTAATACAGAATATTTCCTCCACATTGGAGGTCATGTGATGGTTCCTATTGGAATGTGTGGGGAACATATGAGGGACTCATACACCTTTAGATGGGTTTTTCGATAGCTATGACCAGTATGTATCCTGATATACAAATGAAATATTTATTTCCAATAATTATGTGGGATATAATATTGGTTTTAACATTGTGCACCACCTATCAGCAAATAAATGGTGATCCCTAGTGACCCCCTGGTCTTCTTCAGTAATTACCAATTCCTGAGTGGAAGTGGGATGATCTTAATATGGATTTTGTGATGGTTTCATCAAGAGTTTCTTAAGTTAGTAATTTAATATAGGTTTTTATGGACTAGTGAAATAATGATTCTAATTTTCAAATGATATGAGAGGATATCATTGTCGATGAACTCAAAAATCTCTATGTTCAGAAGATATTATATCTTCATGGAGTTCCTTGAAATATCATATTAGATTCGGTTTCCTTTTCAAAATAAAACTTATATAGAGGGTAGTATAAATTAGATGAATTGTAGTTTTATATATTCACTTCTTGTCACCCTTAGACAAATTGATTTTCAAATAGGGAAATCAAAAAATTATAGGAAATGATGTTGAAATATGTTATGGATATTAAAGTTTTGTGGGATAACTATCCCAATATTTTTGACTTACACTACCTAAATAGTATCTAGACTTTGATTTAGACTGTGAATTTTTAGGCATTATAATTTATGTAGTTTCAATAACCTCTATCTTTGATAGAAGTGGGGGATTATATGGTAATTATAATGAGTCTCCTATAAAAGAATTAAAAATATATCCAGTTGATCAATAAGCTAATAATGACTACTCAGAGTTTCCAATGATCGTATTCTAACTGGAGACACTATATTTTAATATTCTAGGTGGAGTTTTTAGTATTCAGGAGAGTTTCACAAAAATTTGGGATCATCACATTATGAGGTAGCGGAAATTAGTGTCTATGTTCACATATCAATTTGAGACTGTGGACATAATTGGTGATGTAGCCTACTAATTATTTATTCAATAAAATTTTAGTGTAATGAGAAATATATTTCATGTATCACAGCTTAATGGATATGAACTAAACCTATCCCACATAACAAATGTTGATGAGGCTAAAATCGAGTTTGACACATCATTTGAAGCTATTTTGAATCATATAGTAGACCTGAGTAAGAGGACTATACACTAGAATGTGGTTATACCACTATTATTGTAGGGGTATCAATGGTGTATCTAGACAGAGAAGTGTGGGAGGGATTTTGACATTTGAACTAATGGAAAAAGTTTTTTTTATGTGAATCATGAATGTTCTAGAATGTATCTCAGGAAATAGTTTCTCTACGGAATAGCGGTTTTAACACCCAATATAATTTAATATTATGATCCGAATTATATTTTTTCCAAATTTATTATAATTTTATATGATTCAATTATTGGTTTGTGTAAAAAGAATTATATATGGGAGTCAACTCCATTTTGGGATATCATTTTGTTATATATTATTTATCATGTCATAATGAGTTTTGGTTACACTACTGTACATGTAAATTAAGGGAAAATAATATTATTGCATGGGAGGGTCACATGATGATGGGTTCCCCTTATAATATTAAATTCTCAATGATTAAGGGAATTCCATGCTACGAAATAAGGATTTTTTTCCTGCTAAGTGATTTTTTTATTAAATTAGTGAGTTGGGACAACAACCATACCCTGAAAATGGATTTAACACATAATGGGTGTTTTTATAGGATTGAATTATTTTTGTATAATATTGATGTTTTTAGGGATTTAAGGATTACACCATGGTGGTAGTGATTCATCTCGGTATGATCTATATAGCCTAAATTCTATACCAATTTTATATTATGATTTATTATTGTGTGATATTATTAATATTAAATGTGGGGAGGACGGAAACACTAAAACATCATGGGTTTCATAGTGAAGAAAATATGTGTGTGAAATTATCTTTTTTAAGGAGTAGGTCCATACCATAAATGTATGAGTCATATATATATTTGGTTCTCCCTCATAGATATGTTTTATATAGAGAATATATATTCCATGCTCTGAGGGGAACAATAAAGTGTAGTTACATTGTTACCAATATACTTACACCAAAACATGTGACATGGATAGTTTTTAAAGATACATAATTAAATAAATTGTTTTAATGTTTATATTATAAAATATAAGATACACATTCATCATAGAAATAGATTTTTCCCCTATCACACTCTTTCAATCCTCTCTCTTCCATGGTGGGTTCTCTCAAGTATTCACCCAATTGAGTTTTTTCATTATGAGTGATATCTAGCGGTAATTATACAATTCCTAATTGATTATCAATCCGCTTATTTGTTTTTTCATAATCGAAGAATAATTATTTATCACTTTTTATGGTTTTTTGACAATATTGATTCTAGACATCTAGGAAAAAATCATGTGAGGATATTTAATAAAAATATTCCCACAATAGTAAGTTATGTGGTTCCTACATTATCTCTAAGGATTAACTAAATTTTCATTGTTCTTATGATATGGGGTGACTCTAAAAAATTGTTTTCATGACATAAATATTAGTTAAATTACTTCCATAATTTCAAATCACTATGTTCTATCCATAATAAATATTTTTTTAATCAATGTACCTAATAAATTTTCCACTATGTAAGGCATGCCTTGAGTTTATGGAATTGGATGTATTAGATGAAATATGAGGGGAAAAGTTAATAAATTGAGAAAAAGTAGGGTGAATATGGATTAATTGTGATAAATACTTGGTTTAGAATGAGTGTTCATGATGTAATACCTATGTAAGTATAGGTTGGGACTTGGTCTATTATGTGACCAAATTATTAAAACATCAATGTGATTGAGTTGGGTGAGTTTCAATCCTTGGAAAAAATGTTATAAAAGTAAGATTAAAGGATTTATAAAAATTAATAAGTTATGAAATATATGTGGTATTGTTATATTTAAAATGGTGGAATGTGATTCGGTAACATATATGTAATTGTAAAAAATAGCTTAATATATTATGATGGTTTTGGGATGGTCTATAATTTCCCTAGGTATATTTATGTTAGATGTTTCTATGGAGGACCTCTATTTCCAATGGATATATATATATATATGATATGGTTTTCAGGGGGTCCATTATTCCCACAATGTAATGATGTAATATATATATATATATATATATATATATGAGATGGTTACAGGGAAAACTGATGTTTCCATAAAGTGATTCTATCAGAAAATGTCTTAAAGCAGGGAATCTATTCCTCCCAGATATGTGTGTGTGTGTGTGTGTGTTTATGTGTTTATAGTGCCAATTCTTAGGAGGGCCATTATTCCACCTAGGTGATGATTATAAATTATATTTTTGTGGATTTTCTTCATGACCAATATATAATTATGTTATTTGATAGTTTTTGGGATAGTCTTTATTGTAACTACCCTAACTCCAGTAACCCAAAGATGGTTCTAAATTTGTTACATTGGAAATAAGAGAAAGGTTCAAATCCCACATGACCAATTAGTTTATCAATTCTGGATATCTTTATACTATTTGATATCGATTTTACATTGGTAATATAAAAATTAAAGAGAATACATAAAAAAATAAAATGATTTTTATCCTTAAAACTCATTCAAATATTTCATCTTCATATCATAGGGAATGGAAAAAAACAAGTATCAACAAAAATTTTCAATAAGGGTTACATATATCCATAGGTATCATGATTTAATAAATAATATTAAATATGGAAAGGTAAATAACTAAAAAAACAATAAATTTAATAAATAATTTTTTATGAAATAAGGAAAAATAAATATGGAAGGGTAACTAACAAAACACCCATGTAATTTAATAAATAGAATAAAAATGTAATGAATCCATAGATAATACCAATGAAAACAATATAATCCATAATAATTAAAAATGAATTATTAATGAAGTAAATGATTAATTTTTTCACTTCCTGATCTCAAAAATCATAATACCTCTACTATTAAGACCATTTATAAGAGTGTTTAAAACTAATGGGTAAAACCCCATCTTATTTGAAAAACTGATTTACCCCCTAAGGTCTGTCGAAGCATTGAGGGAAAATTTGTAAGTGGGACCCATATATAGATTCATGTCCAAACTATTCATCATTTATCAAATAATATATTTAATTCTTAAATCCATAATTTTTTTATTAAATATCGATATTCACTAAAGGATATAAATTTATCAATACTTCCTAAAAAATCAAATAACATTAAAAGTAATCATCGTATGTAAAAAATGTAATGTGTATTAGTTAAAAATATAATCCATAATAAAAAATATGAATATTTAAGAGAAATTTAATTTCCATTGAAAATTATCTAAACAAAATTAATTTTTTCAAGAGAAATTAATCATTCTTAAAAAAAAGTGAGACTAAAAAAATAAATTTTTTATTTCTTTGGAAATGTTTAAATTCTAACCGCTAAATATTAAACTTTAAATGGAACATTAATAATCATGAAGAAATATTTATTAATTTTAAATACAATAATTTAAAAATATATTCACAAAATGAATGTGAATTGGTGCATATTAACAAATATGTCTCAATGAAATTGAAATTTTGATGAAATATCTTACCTCAAACATTCCTTTTGATGAACATTCTATAAACTCAGTTATATTGGTTTTATGGATTTTATTAACTTATAATCTATCTATAATCATATTTATAATTTCATATATGATCATATTATAAATATTTACCACCCTCTTTTCAATAATATATCATTAATTGCACTTTTTGTGGTGTTAATTGCCTAGTTTTCTCATTTGCGTTTTGTCATGAAAGTTCCAGTTATTGTACATATAATATAGATATATCATCTATATTATGACAATAATGTTATAGATATCCAATTTATAATTCATATACAATATTATTACAATTCTAAAAATTATGAAATGGAAAATGAATCTCATTTCTCTGTGGAGATAGAAGATTGTACGTATGTTGGAGCGATGATATCATTCCCTTAACAAGTGGTTGGGTAAAGAATTGTATTATATATTAATTTTAAATAATTTATATAATTTTATATATATCACATATATTAATTAAATATACCATTACTATATTCCATGTTAAGGATTTGTGAAAAACGAATCACATCGTTTCCCTAGGTTGTAGTCCGTTGTACACAAGAGCGACGTTGGCGTATTTTAAATGGAATTGATTGTGAGATGTTAAATGTGATATTAAAAATTGAAAAATATATTTATATCATAAATATTATATATATTCATTTCACCCATATTTATATCTGACCATGAGTGATTTTAATGCAAAACGAGTTTCTTCGGTTCATGTGGTAGTAGTCCAGCGTACACATGATCGATGACATTATTTCCCATTTGATAGAGCAAGAAAAGGATATAAGTTATGAAATAAACATAATAAAGTATCATAATATAGGAGATACATATTTTATTATATTTTTATTATTTAATATTATTTCAATGAGGCGTATGAATAAGTAAAATAAAAATAACTATTTAAGAACAGTTCCTCTTGTTTGGATATCCTTTTTAGGGTTGTACAAAAAGGATTCCTATGAAGGATTTATGATCAAACTAATTAATGTAGAATGTTTTGAGTAGATTAAGAATATATTTTTTAAGGGTATTTATAAACCAAATGGTTTTGGATGTACATAGAGGGGAGGAGATTTATGGCCTTTATAAGTGGGGGAGAGGATAAACATGAATTTTTATAAAAGAACCAATTACACGAACGTTTTTATCAGGCCACAGGAAATAAAAATTAATCATTATAAAAAATAATAGTATTAAGGTATAAACTTTTCATCAAATTTATTTTTGACACATTTTATGTTCATTTTAACCCTTATATTTTTAGTTAACCCCCTCTAGTATATCGGTAATTAATTTAATTGTGTTAATAAATATTTACTATTTTTTACTATTTATAGTGGGAAAATATAAATTTTAAATTAATAAATAATATAAATTTTTAATTTAAAATTTGGAATCCATTTTGTAAAATTTAAATTAAAATAAAATTCACAATCTAATTTCAAATTAAACCAGTATATGTAACTATAAAGCTGGTTTTCAAAGAGAAACTTATCAGTAGAAAATATGATTTTAATATCAAAATTATCGATTAAATTTATTCCACTTACAAAAAATTTATATATTCAAATATAATAGAACTAAATTTTGTTTAAAATGAAGTTTAAATATATTTTAACATTTTAAGTAATTGGAATAAAAAGGAATTTCTCATTAAAACATTGATTATTTTTCTCTATTCATTGAAAAATGGTTATTTAAAAAAATCCTAAATATCACTCTAAGATAAATTTCCTATTATTATCTCAAAAATGAAAATAATCTTATCAATTATATTTTATAAAAATGTAAAAAATTAATTTTATATTATGTGTTTAATTAACAACTAAACATCCTTTCAATAAAATATGGTTTTTTTCAGAAAACATTTATATTTCATTTAGATATATCTTGTTTTATTTCTAATAAATAGATAACCATAATTTAAATAATTTAGGTAGTCATATTCAAACCATCATACATAACATATAAATTATAATATTAATATCAAAATAAGTTTCTAATACATTAAATTAATTTAAACATAGTGTTTTGTGCATCACAAGCCGTCAAAAATATTGAATTTATCTAAAAAGAAATAAATCGTATTATATTAAGGTTCTACATTATTCTCCCATACCAAACTTTCATCCTAAAAACTTCGTTGATATTATATTATATACATTTTAGGATAATTCTTCACTCAAAGAGATATAAGGTTCCAATTCTATTTTATCAGAGGCGAGGACATGCATTTGGTCTGGAATGTACTTTCTTAATAATGATATATGGCACACATCATGTAATTTTGCGATACATGGTGTCATTATTAAGAGGTAAGAAAAACAATAACTCTTTTAAGGATTTCAAAGTGTATAATGTACTTGGGGATCATTTTTTATTTTATTAAAAACCTTACGACACCCTTCCAGGGAGATACTCTCAAGAAAACCAAATCCTCTACATAGAATTCCAAATACATCCTCAGATTATTACAAAAACAATTTTTCCTAATATTAATTTGGTTAATATTTTCATGAATAATATTTACATTATTAATTCCTATAAAACATTTTCTTTTCCTACATGTTTCCTTTCACTAACCTCATCCCAAAAATTTGTAGTACGACATCTCTTATAATATAATGCTTCATACAGTGCCATTTTTATACAATAATGAAAACCATTGTCCTAGGAAAACTATACCAAATGTAAATAAATATCCAACATAGAAATAATGTAATGTGATAATGACCTCAACATGTATTATATTATTGAATGTGAATTTCATTCTATCCCTCAATTTGATAGTGTTAGGAAATGATCAAATGAAACTCAGCAATATAAGTATTTTTAATGCTCTTGTATAATTTCATTTTAAAACAATGATCGTGAATGGACACAATTTAATGTGGTTACCCATGCATTATTAAAATATAATTAATACAGATACATTCATGGTTATAAAGAGTTAGATTTTCTCTTATAGAGGGAAAATGAAAAATTTTGGAATGAAATTCAACAATAAACCATATTCGGTCATTCATTCTAGCAGCCTTTTTTATTCATATGAAAATTTACATAATAATGTCATCCGATTTTCATATAGTTATAGAATGTTTTTGAATTTATTCTCATATGTATTGTCTCTGAACAATGACCTATTGACTAATAAATCATCTTAATATATAGTCTATAATTTACCACTTCATGTTATGCCAAAAAAATTGAACCCTAAAATCCCTATACATATTGGTGGAACTGGGGAGTATAATATAATTAAATCTACAAGAATCATCACAAAATTAATATTTTAGATCAGGTATTTAAGGAACACAAAATCTCCTACCAATTTTCAGAAAATTACCTTTATAAATTATTTCTTCTAATTTCCCATCATTCATAGTTTTAATTTTCATTGAAAAAATATCATCATTAGATTGAGGAATACTAACTTCTCTAATAAATATGGTTACAAAATCATTCGAAGAATGAGTGATTATTCCCCATCCTCAATAATTCAAATATCTATATTTACAGGATCCATGGACATGTGACTCCTCCAAATCATCATTTGGATTATAATTCCTTGATCATTCCTACTGAAATGATCAATTACCTTATTTAGCTTCACTAGGTGGTAGATATTGAGAAATAATAAACATTGAGTATCTAGTGCTATCTACGTTGCCTTAAGATGTTTTGTTTCTATGTAATCTAATATTTTAGGATTTTATGATCTGTAAATATATCCCATCCTTCACGATTGATATAATTTGTCTATATCTTCGAACTAGAGATTTCAGATGCTGACTCAATATCCTATGTTTGATAGTTATATTCACGACTCTTAAATTTCCATGGATAATACACAACAACATTTCTATTTTAAATTATTACACAACCAAGAACCTTCATTTATGCATAATTGTAATCACAAACCCATAATTTATAGATAGTAGTGTCAAAATTGTTGCATTTTCCAATCTCATGATCATTTAATCAAAACATTCTTCACTATAATTTTTTCAAAATAACAAAACACCTTTACAAGTAAACATGGTTCACAGGTTAGCCAATTGGTCATATTTCTATACGAATAACTGATTGTAACCTTCCAACCCAATGGACCTATATACCTCAGTTATGTTTATTGATGTATAACATTATATGATTTCATTTTTATTCACCTAATCAACTAAGATTCCAACATTGGAGATATTATTTAAAATAAAATAGACATATTTAAACCAAAAATCACACTTACTAAATTTAACAAATTATTCACTCCTTATAAGATTGATAGTAATGGATTTAAAATTATTTTCATGGTCCTTAAAAATTTTATAATACAAGAATATATAATCAATTAATAATGAAAAATATCCTCAAAACACTCATTGAAAAGTCATTTCATTATATATATAAAAATAGTGTGTATATTTGTATATCCAAATAGAATTACAATAAACTTGTAATGTACTTACCTCATTCAGAATGTTGTCTTATAAATTTTTTATTTCTTTACTCATTTTTGAAGATCACCAGAATGAAGGTCAACCACTAATATATTTTGGATCTATTAATTTAGTCAAATAAAAATCAGTGAGAGGAATATGATACTTATTCTTTATCATAATATTATTTATTTCTATATAATTAATCCAAATCCACATGGATGCATATTTATTCATAATGAAGAGAACATAGGCTCTCCATCATAAAGCACTAGTGGTGAATAAATAACTTATCATGAAAATCCTCATGTTGGTTTTTAAAATCCAATAATTACATAGTATTCATTCTATAGTTAGTCTTTGATATGAGTTTTTATTCAAGGATTAAATATATGGAAACAGAAATTCACACTCTGAGGAATGTCTTGGAAATTATTTAGGAAATACATTAATGTATACCAATACAATATGGATAACCCCAATTTTATTATTACATTTTCTATCCATGGATTTTTTTTTCTATTCGTCCCTAAGAATCAAATTCAGTAGAGATGTTGGGGTTGGATCTAGACTTGTCTCAGATAATGATGTTACTACCCTAAATATAATGAATTCTACATCTTCAACTCGACTCATAGTTTTGTTCTTCTTGTAATAATAGTTTTCATAATATTTCAAAATATAATCCATATGAAGGACTAAATTAAGATTATCCATAGGTTTGATAATAAAATTAGAAAATAATGCATGTTTATGTGTTATAATGGAGACATCCTAACAAATCCTTATTATAGCGACACATCCACTATGAGTTTTCACTGAAAACTCCCTTCTTAATGTTATAGGGAAATATATAATTTTAATAAATAACATAGAAGATATAAATTAGTTTGAGGATATATGATCAAACCATGATGGATATAAATTTGGATATTGGATTAATATACCTACCACCATATCATTTGGTACATCCACTCAGATGTAGTGATTTCATAATATTGGTCTTATCCCCATGTAATATTCTATGGTTGATTCCCTAGATTCTTGGGGAATTAGTTTTCATAATTCCCCATATATGAAAATTTAAAACAATTAATATCAATGTTATTTTTTCACTTTTCATTCCTTTGTGTGGTGACCCTTATCTCCAAACTTAAAAAAACTCCAAATCCCATGAATAATTTCCAAGGTTAATTCCTTCAACATGTCTCATAGGATGAAAATTACTTTATTATAATATTTTTCTTTAGTGAATTCCATTTTATTGTTCTCATTATACATACTGTTTTCTGTATTTACCTTGAATATATAGGCTCAACAATAATTACTTCTCTATTTTGATGCCACATAAAAATATTTTATTATATGACTTAATTGATGGATAGACTAGTTCTATTTAAGGAATTGGATTATGATATTCAAATAAATGATCAATATTTCAATATGTGTTGAATATAAAATTCATAGAATACATAGATAAACATATAATGTTAACCCAATACTTAAAAACACATTATTCTTCATTTTTCATTATTATAATGTACTTTTTTCTCATTTCAGTTCATCATTCATAGGGGAAATATGTTTTGGAATGTTTCTCCCTTAAATCATTCCATTAAATATTTTCTATTTCCCCTGAATCTAGATTAATATAGATCAATGACCAAAATTGATGAAAATAGACTTTTATATAGTACACTAAAAGGGAAACCAATTCTTTTTAATCATATATAAAGGCTATAAATATATTCTCAAGACACTTGATGCATTTCCAAGCAACCATTAAATTAGTGGTACCACAAAATATTGAGGTATATTGTCACTTGAAGAGATATAGCATAGGAGAATCACATTATGGAACAACAGGTTCATCCATCTATGTATTTTTATTTTTTATAACCTGATTATGTTATCCTAATATATCGATGATCTTATAATCTCCAGAGGAAATTTTATTGTTTTCCTATGTAGGGAAATATATAAATTGACCCCAAGTATTAATAAATTTATTCCTTCAAGGATCCATTAATAAAAAATAGAATATAATGGATTAGCACATAAAATTATGAATTATAAATCATATTGTATAATTATTAATATAGTGAGACACGAAACATAAATTAAAAATATTATTCATTGAGAGTTTTAGGATCATGACTCAGGTTTCATTAGGGATATCTTTATTTTCAAATCCTTTAAAATGGAATGTAAATAAAATGGAATTTATCCTAAAAATATTATAAGTGTCAAAATTGGTATGAAGTAAGGTTAGTATCGATATAAAAGGTAATTATTGAGTCAACATTGACATGATATTTGTAGTATTATTACCCTTTATTAAATATGTTCTAGAATTATATACACTTGTAGTATCAAAACAAGGAAGTATTTCTTGAAAAAACACCATAATTTATTCCTTATCTAAAACATAGGACTTCACTTTATTATTACCCTCAAAGTATATCATTAGTTTATTTTCCGTAATTTATGTTTTCCTTAATGTAGTTCCCATGGTTTCTACTAAACTTCCTCTGATACCACTAGTAACGATCTCGACTCCAATAACCCAGAGTTAGTTCCTAATTTATTACATTAGAATAAATACAAATGAAAAAAATATAAAAGGGGTAATCATTTTAGAGCTTTCAATATCAATATATTTATATATAATATCCATGTTACATTGAAAATATAAAAATTTAACATTACACATAATGAATTCGAATGATCTTCATCCCCAAAACACATTTTGAGATTTATTTTTCATTTCCTGGGGGAAGGAAAAATAATAACAGTGAGTTCAAATTATCTATAAGGGTTACATAGAGTCTATTATATCATGTTTAAATAAATCATATTTAATATAGAAAGGTAAATAATTGAAAAAAACATTCTATTTAATCTATAACTTGATCATGAAATAAAGAATAATCAATATGGGAATGTAACCAACTGAGCACCCAAGTAATTTAATCAAAAAACTATGGAATAAATGCATCAAGAGATAATTCAAAAAAATAAATCACATGGTTATTATTAATAATTGTATTATCAATTATGTTAATGCTTAGTTACTATGTGTCGTGATCATAGGCATTGTGAAACCTCTTCTATCAAGTCTTTTCACGAAATTGTTTAAAACTATGGGTAAAATCTTATCAGATTTTCCAATATATTTGTATCATGAAATATAGAGATATAGAGAGGGGATATCTATTACCGATACCAACACATAAATTCATCTCAAAATATCCTCATATATTGAATAATTTATTTAATTCCTAAATCAATATTTCATACCATCAAATTTCTATATTGCATTATGGATAAAGATTTATCAATATATCCCTAAATAAACAAATAAAATTAAAATTAAACATCATATGAAAAAATAGTGCTTGTGAAATAAGAATATATATTATCAAATAATATGTAAACATAAAATAAATCTAATTTTCAATAAAATTGTTGACAAGAAAGGAATTGTTTCATGAAAAAGTTAACAATCGCAAAATAAAGTTAGATTGTGCAATTAGTTTTGAATCTATGTTGTAACTTTTAAACATTAAATCCTTAAATAAATAACATAAAAAAATTAATTACAATTATTGAATTGGTATTCATGTTAAATACATCAATTAATAAATATATACATCATATAAAAGTAAATCGATGTATAATAACAAATATGTATCAAGGAAGTAGAAATTGATATGGAATGAATTGACTCACTCTTTCATTTAGCTAAACATGTATTATCAACATGAATAATTGTTATAACCAAATTATTTATTATTTATAGAAAAATAATTATATTAATAATATCATATATGATCATATTATAATATTTTACCTCTTTTTTTAATAATATTTCATTATTCATTACTTCGGGTGTTACTCACCATGTTTTCTCATGTATGTTGTGTCATAATAGTAATAGTTACTGTACATATGATATAAATATAACATATATAGGACAATCTTAAAGTTATAAATATCATATTTACTTGGAATATTCTTTATTAGAACCTTTTTTAAATAATTTCCATGGGAAATTAATTGCATCACTTCATGGAGACAGTAGTTCATACATACACATGAGTGACAATATTTTTCCCTTAACAAATGAATGGGTAGGAAGTTTTTTATAAATTAATTTTAATGAATTGAATAAATTATATATAAATATATATGATATATTTTCATTAAATTTATTTTTATTACCTTCCACATAAAGCGTATTTGAAAAATGAATCAGATCACTTCGTGAGGTGGTAGTCCATTGTATATACAAGCGACATTATTTAATATTAAATGGATTATAAAGTAAGAAGGTGTATTATATTTTACAATTAAATTATAATAAATATGTAATAAATATTTTATATATAAATTTAAACAATAATTATATATGACCATGAGAGGAGTTTATGGAAAACAATCTCAATCAGTTGAAGATGTGGCAGTCTCTTGTACACACGATAGACAACTTCATTTACAATTTGAAGGAAGAGGATATGGATAAAGAATATTAAATTAACATAATAACATATAAGTGTATATTATATAATGGTGTGATTATTTTTATATTATTGAATAAAACATTATGGTTAAAGTAGAAGTAAAATTAAAATGATTGTTTCATAACTGTACCTCTTCTTCGGATGACCCCTTTAGGTTTCCACAAAAATAGTTTAAAGTATAATTTTATAATAAAAAATGGATCCGGTTTTTATTAATTTGACTATTTAAGTGATTTGATATTGTATTGGCTGAAAATAATATCTTTGTATTTTTTATGAGGGGTGGCCTTTTATAAGTGGGGGAGAGAACCGACATGGAATGTTTGAAAGGAATCAATTACACCAATATTTTTATCATTCAAAAATCATCCATAAGGGTTCATTGTTGAACCTCATAGATGATAACATTGATATATGGCAGTAAAATGTTTGTTGGACAAGTTATATAGTCATTTTAACCCTTATTATCATAGTTTCACACCTGGTATATCAGTTTTTACCTCAACATCGATATCTAGTTTTTACTTATTTTACTATTTATAATGGTAAAAAATATAGATAAAATTATTATATAATATAAATTAGTATGATCCGAAATATTTCATCCATTTTAAAAAATTAAATTAAAAAAATATAAGAATAAAATTCAATATTATACCCACATTCTGAATTAAAATGGGGTTTTCCAAAGAGTAAATTTTCATAATAATACAATGATTTAATATCATAATTCAATATGAAATCAATTATACTAACCTAAATTGTATTTATAGTAATATAATTTAACTAATTTATAATTGAAATTAATTTAAAATATAGTATTATTTTGTATATAATATCGTTGAAAATGTAGTTTTTGGATAATAAAATAATTATTTTTACTCTGTATTAAAATCTGAAAATATTCATAAAAATACATCAAAATTCACCATGAGATAATTTTTATCTGATGATTTAAAAAATTATGTTCATTTTACTTAACACATTCTCTATAAGTGGTAACAATTAATTTTAAATTATGTTCTCAAAGTGCAAAAAAATTCCTTTTAGGAAAATAAATATTTTCATAGAAGAGTTATTTTTATTTAAAAATATTATTACATTATTTCTAATTAGCAACAAAAATAATTTACATAATTTATTTAGTTATAATCAAACCCACTGAATAAAAATATCATTTATAATGGAAATCATTAAATAATATTTTAATAGATTATATTCATTTAAACATTATGATATGTGCATCACAAGCTATCAAAAATATTGAATTTATTCGAAAGAAAATAAATTCTAAAGTATAAATGTGTTATAGTTATTCCCCTCATGTCTCTTTGCATAACACGTTTTGGGAGAGGGTTGTAATTCTCCTTTTGTCGTCATGTGTCATGTTCAAAAACATCAGAAACTTTCAAAAGTATTTATGGTGATCTAGTTTATCTTTTTAATACATGAGGTTTAGTATGAATTATTTTTTGGAATTTCAATTATTTATTATAGACATCCACATTCATACATTTTATAGTATATATATTTAAGGATAAATTTGGTTGTGGAAAATTTAGTTATACTCAAAACATGATTTAGCGCTATGGGCACCAATTTAGACTTCATGGTTACTGGAATGGATAAGGACAAGGGTCAATTCTGCATGGTTTATCTAGTTAGTTAGGATATAGGTTATAGTTGTGGATGGGATAATAATCGAGACTCATTTAAAAAATAAATAAATTTTACTTTCAATTTATTTTGACTATTGTGTATATAATCCACCCACAGGGATTCGGATTTTTTATTTGTGAGTTTTATGAAATATACAATTTCCATATTCATAAAGAAAGTATTATTTTATTTTATCGAGTGGATGTTAGATGTGTTGTTTTTTATTCTAGTTCTATTTACACTATTGTTATTATTGTTAATTCTTTTATTATTTATGGTTTCCTAATCTAGAGTGTATTGTCTCCCCATATTGTTATTTGTCCCCTAGAATTAGTCAAAGAACTACAGTTTTTAGGGGGTCATTACTAAGGTATGTTGCAACTTATCTTGATTATGATGAAGGTTAACCTAATCATGGAAATTACCACAGGATTCTCAAACACACTCTGATGGTAAAATGTATCCTTATGTTAATGCAATGTAGTTGAAAATTAAAATACACTCTCAAGTACTTCCATTTCCATCAAAATCCTAAATATAATATCTAGGGTCTATAATGGATTCTAGAGTGATGATGTATTCTCTAGGGTCTACAATGGAATCCTAAGGTCAAATGTAATGTTAAGGATGTCCA
Source organism: Viscum album (assembly GCA_963277665.1). Lineage (NCBI taxonomy): Eukaryota > Viridiplantae > Streptophyta > Magnoliopsida > Santalales > Viscaceae > Viscum > Viscum album. Next base: position 1,360,936,554 of record OY728143.1, on the reverse strand, counting down.
CCATAATCTTAAACCTAAATACACACTAAGACAAATTATAGTAATCTGATGAAGCAATAACTGAAAAAAATCATGTGGGGACCCTCAAGTTGAATCCAAGAGACGAATATATTCTCAACCACACTTGGACCCCATGAAATAAGGGAAAAAATAATTTATAAATTCTTGTTTTCAAAAATCAAGTGAATATTTAAGAAAATAGTATATATATATATATATATTGATTATAGTTATTGCATTTCTATAGAAATTTAAATTATATGTATATTCAATGTAATTTTTTACAATCTTTTATAACCACTTGAAATCCTTTGAGATCATGATACATGGTGACATATCATGGAATGAGGTAGATTTTAGAGGGAAACTAGGAAATTAACCTTATTCTAAGGGGATCCTGAGAATTGAAGATATGAGACTATATATATAATATTTCATATAATTCCACATAAATTTATATTATATATATATAATCCTCATTCCACACACTCAAGTATATCCCACTATACCTAAGTAAAAAATACACCTTTTTCTAATCCATCCTAATCCTTAAAATGGATCTATAATAGCTAGAGCCTAAAGAGTAATGGTGATTTAGTACACTGAAGAAGATAATTTTTATCATTATCATATGAGGCTACACATGTATGTTTGGGGGTTGAAGGGGTCGTTCACATATTTAATACAATATTCTATTTAGAACCTATTTTTTGAACAATGTTCTTAATGCTTTTATCTTTTGAGGAATAGTTGAATGATGAGAATGAGATATTGAAATAATGTGAGTTGAAGATTCAATTATACTATACTAAATTATCATTACATCACAAGGAATGAAAATTGAGGAATTAAATGAGAACATAGTAATAGAAAAAAGCATTTATCACTACTAAAAATGTATAAGAGAAACATTGTAGATACTTTTAACTTCATGAGTACATCTCTTTAAGCTGTGAGAGTGGAGTACAAGGAAATTTGTATGTTTCTAAAAAACTCCTATTCTAAATCCACATGATATGAATCATGTATGTGATCACTGTATGATATCTCCCAATAATAATAAATACATTAACAAATACATGTAATTTATTACATATTCTTCACAATTAGCCAATACCACACAGAGAGAAAACATTAAAAATAGAAAACATATTGTTTTCCACAAGAGTCATAAAAAACATCAATATTGTTTTAAATATATATATATATATATATATGTTAATTATAAAATTAACCCCAATAAATATTTTTCTATTTCTATTTATGAAATTATATTTTAATCACTTATTTAATTATATATTTTTTTGTAGGTGCATTATTTGTGTTTTAAATGACAAATATCATTCAATTTGTTGTTCTGATTTGGAGAATTGATGGTTCACATCAGGGGAGTAACAAATGGATATTTGAAGTATAGAAATTAAGGAAAAACAAATTTCTATGTGGTCTAAATTTAGTGGATAGTTAGACTACAATATGCCAATGAAAAATAATAATGAATATCTATTAATGTTGGTGGAACTAGAAAAAACTGTGGAGAGTTGAATTTAATCATGAATTAATCAATCACACAAGGAAGGGTTATATAAATTGAATAATAATGAGTTAGATATGATTCCAACATTCATTGGAACCATAGTAGAATATTCATTCTTGTTTTAAATGGTAATACTCTCAATTATCCAATAATTACCAATTAAGGTATTGGAACATTAGAAGTTTTTATTGAGATGATTCACTAATTACATGAAGGGGTAGATAACAAGATGATTTATACACTATGAGGGGATTAATTTGGAACATAAAATTTTAATAAAAATTATTTTTTTAGGGAATTTTTTCTGATGGAGTAAACTATTGTTATATTGGGGATAATCCTTAACATTGAACATGGAAAATATGGGAACTTTTATAAAGACTATGAGGGATACCAAATGTAATAAAATAACATTACAAAACCATCAATTTCCTTCCACACATCTCATGGAAATTTTGTATGATATAATCACTCTGTATAGACACAAAACTATAGACATTTCTAGTAGATGTATATTTAGAAGCATGAATTCAAAAAAGATCAATAATATTATCTAGAATCTAGTATTGAACTCATCTAAAATAGAATCAAGTGGAATAAATACTATGATTATTTAAAAAATGTCCACGCATAATATTCCTTCATCGATTAACTATCTCTAAGATATGTTTCTAGAGTTTATTATAAGGAAATAAGGGGTAATAACATCATATTACACACACCAAAATCTTGGGAATAATTCAAGGTAAAGAAATAATTATAACATAATTGATGTATTATGAACCTTAAAATGAAAGAAAAATTATTAAAAATTATGTGAAATTAAAAATGGAATGATGCATCACTCTCAGATCTATATGATCCTACTTGGATAGAGAATTTAAAATGATTTTTTGGGATTAAATTAATTTATAGGTATCTATAATTTAATTACATCATTCTTGCTATTATCCATATTTAATTAAAGTCAATAAAAATTTCAGAAAAAAATTAAAATAATTTTAAAGAATCATGATAAAATAAGTCAATATGATATTTATAAAATTTAAAGTAAAAGAGCGACTAGATATCAACAGAGATATAAGAATGATTCCATATTTATATATCTATTTTACCCAGATTCAAGGGAAACTGATGAAATTATTATTAAATTTAATTATGGTATCATTCAAACCAAAATTAGATCTTTGAAGTTTGTATTTTTATTTTTTATTTATAGTAAATTTTGAGTTGATAGAACCAAAAATAGTTAATATGGAAAAAAATGATTGGATATGATTTTACATGATCTTATGAACATTAAATCCAAACATTAAAGGAATGAGGAATGTGTGGAAGGAAACATCATAATCCCTGAGGATCACATCCCAGTCACTTGAATTAGTTTCTTAATGATGGAATAAATGACTATATAGATCTATAAAAAATAAATGCATTTATTCACGGTTTTAAATATCATGTGGATAAATGTGAAAGTCAAGTTATTAAAGGAGTCCACAGTTTAATTCTTATCTACGCTGAGTACACCCTAATGAATTTTTTTACTTTATTTACTATATTGAAAATAAAGGATTATCAAGTTAGGAGCGCTCTATTTTTGTACTTTGAGTGTCTAAAAGAAACAAATAACATTAAAATATAGTTATATAATAAATTTTACATTGAATTTTTTAGTTGGGAAGAACTATACACAAGATTTTAAAACATGTATATCAAAAGTGGAAGATTCAAAAGACATATAGGGAGAGATACATGAAAATTAATAAAATGATGGAAAAAGGGTTGGAAATTTTAGATATGAAATGACTAGATGGATATAAAATTGGAAAGAATGTAAAACCTAAGAAAAAATAAAAACTAGTATGAAAGGAAATGGAAAATTTCAAGAAGGATATGGATGAGTTTTTTCCATTTATACAAATATTTTAATTAGCCTTGATAGATGATCAATATGAATAAAATTTCCTTGTATAAAAATTTTAATGTATAATTCAATCTTGAAAATGAGTGCATTATTGGTAATTCATGTCCCAAGATGAACCACACAAGGTTAAATATCTCTCCTATCCGGAAATAAAAAATCAAATAATGAATGATTATTGTTTCGATGATTAAATCATAGAAAAATTCAAGGTATATATATATATATCGACTCTATATTTATATAATTTCAAACTAATCATGTTCAAGATAGTCGTAACTAATAATCAAGATATATCTTTGAAGTGAATGTGCATGAAACCCAATTCATCATACATGTGAATGAGCTATAAAAAATGAATTTAAATTAGAAATTAATGATATATGAACCACTTAGATTCTCATTTGTAAAAAAATTTCATTGAGATCATGAATGAGCATGGATAAATATATATTTTAGGATAAGACTACAAAATAAGAAATTATTTGGATGAAACTCAAGATATTGTATTTTTCTATTCATTATTTAAGATAAATTATAATTTTTTTAATAATTTTCCAACCCATTGAGTTTTTTATTTCAATTTTGGTATCAGAGGAATTGAGAAAATGATAGATAATATTAGAATTAAAATATTAACAAAAACTACAAATGAAAAGACATATAATTAAATGGATAGTTTTATATTTACCCTTAACTTTTCTTTCAACATTCTCAAATTAACTTTTTCACACCAAGGGTGAATCTTTGTTCATGTGAATTCATTGACTACGCGTTTATATATAAGTTTTGTGTGATAGAAAACTATTTTTTATCTTTTTTGTTTGAAAATAAGCATGATTAAATTAATATCACCATCATTAATCTAGAAGATAATATCATCTAGAAAATATGGACTCTCTTGTTGGTGGTTCTTGAGGACTGAGGTTTAATAATACTGGTCTTATGTGGTGATATTTTTTACATTATTTTATATAAATTATAAAACTACTATTGAATAAATATATTTTTCTAAAAAAATAACAATTAAATAGTCTAACATAAATAGTAACTATATAAAAAAATTAATTATTATAGTGTGGAAAACTATGTTCAAATCTAGATTCATTTCAGATGGTTTATCATAATGATGTGTGAATAAAAAATCAAAACCAATAAATAATAGTAAATAATAACCTAAGATTCATTTCCCCATTATACTTTTTCCATCCACTGACTATTATAATTATCCTTAGGGGATGCCTAATATAATAGATGGTTTAATAACATGATTTTTTATACTCAATTCATGTATACGTGCATTTCAAATCTCATTGAAAAATTGAAAATATGTGCCAAGGTGTTAAGATAGATTAAGGGGTAGATGAATTCTAAACTCATGTGAATTACATGGACACTAGATTAGAATATTATTTTATAGTGATAAATCCCTAATTATGGGACATTACGAAGGATAATAATGATATTGGGTGACATAGAAATTGAAAAGGGTCTATATGTTCAGTTTAGGCCCAAAAAAGTCCATAGAAAATAAAATTCTAGGTTTTTGGATTTTCATTAAGAAGAAAATAATTATGGAAGAATCTCATTGCGGGAACTATAATATATATAAAATATTCTCAATTATGGGATCATGAACGTAGTCAAATTTTTTCATTTTTGTCAATAAAAAGTGTATATAATTTATTATTTTTTCGTACATTATATTAATATTTTAAATTTGGTGTTTTTATTGTTTTCATAATAAGCCAATAATTTATATATTTCACATTTTAAAACCATATAATATTTGACATATTTTTTAGTTTATATTTTGAATCATTGAAATTTAATTTATATTTTTTAATGATTTTAATAGAAGAAATGATTTCTGTGTGTTTAGCTAGAAACATACCACCATACATGAGATTAAAAAACTAAATGTTTCATAGGATTAAAATGGTTAAAGGTGGATTTCATGTAATATTAACCTCATCTGATAATGTAATCATGAGATTCAGTAAGACACTCGCATTTTCAAATGCATCCTTAAGCTTTACCAACATAATATTAAGCATTACAACCCTCTAAAGCATTACAATGTCAATACCATGCTATAGCATAGAGAAAAATAAATTTTAGGAAACATAAAGATAAAACATATCATAAATGGTCTCTAATTGAACATTTTTTACCAACTTATTGTTAATTATAACCAATATTAACACAATCCTAGCTACATAGATATTCCAATTACAGTAAACTAATGAAGCTATAAAGGAAACCCAATTCATGTGTGGGCCCTAAATATGAATCCAAAATTTTATATGATATTAGAAACACTTGAATGAAACACCCAAGGGTGGAATGATTCATACATTCTTTTTCCCCAAAACTAGGTTAACAATTATGAAAATTAAAGATAATCTCTAATAATAGAGAGTGAGAAGTTATTTCTATATACACATTCAAATATTCATAGGAAATGAATTAAAAACACTAGGAACCACTTTAAACAGTATGAGATAATGACCCCTAGTAAAATATAAAATACATAATTAAATTTGGAGGGAAATTTTGGGATTCATTTTATATATTCTAGGATGAAACTTGTGGAAACCAATCATTACATACAATATTCACCATAATTATATATTATATCCATTTACCCATTAAAATTATAATCCATTAACTATCTCAAAAATAATTCTCTAAACCAAATCCATCTACCTCTGTCTAATTCATCCAATCCTGGCAGTGGAGTTGAAATAGCTAGATTCCTAGGAGTAAAGTTTGTCAAGAACACACATGAAGTGGTTTTTTGTCACCCTGAGTCTTCTTCATTATCCAGATAGGATTGTTTTTTAATGGTGGGGATGAAGGCAAAATGACTATTTCAGGTACTATATAATATTTAAAACCTAGATGATGGGTTTTGACCAACCATGATCATAATTATTTATGCAATTTATGAATGGTTAAATGATGGACATGAGAGGATGAATTAATGAGAGTTAAATCATAATGATTATAATTATGATTGATCATTATTTTCTAAGGAGTGAGGTATCAATGGATTCAATTGAAAACTAATCATAGAGAAATATATTTTAAGTTTTCTCATAATGCATAAAAGAAACCCTGTAGGGACTCTCAACATCACGAGAATGTATATTTCATCCTGAGAGTGTTTTTAGTGAAATTGTTGCAATTCACTAGAAATGAATCATGAGTCTGATCACTAAACTATATATTTACAAATCTCAGGTTGAATTAAAACTATTTGGACGTTATATCATTATTTATTGTATATATCATATACCACATAAATATATGAATAAAGTGAAAACACTAAAAACACTATGATTCTTTCTTGATTCACCAAAAATACCAAATCACAATTTATTTTTTTAAATTTTATACACAGGTTAACTTAGGAATAAAACCACATAGAACTACAGTGATAATCTGATATTAATCATTATTTTTTATTCCATTTTCTATAAATAAATTTATATAGTCAAATAGGTAATATTTTTTAGATCCTCCCCACCATTAAACTTCTCCTCCCTAAGAAATGTTTGTAAACATCCAAAGGAATAAATCTTAAATGTATCTCTTTATTTCACATTATGCCACCCATGACACATTATGGATACATTAATGCAACAATTATAACCAAAATAGGAATAAAAATTCCCCTAACACCTTCTAACATCTATTTACAATCCATATAGGAATATTTAAATTGCTTTCATGAGTATCAATCTTAACACCATTATGCCAAATTATATGTGAAGGATCGAGAATACTTGTTCTTAGTTGGGACAGATGAAAATTGATATAAAAGGAGATAAACTAAAAGAGGTAAATTAAACCAATAAGATAATTATCCAATAGAGAATAATAACTCAAACTATCAGACACACCACAGAATAGTTTTACCATTATTACACACAAATAATTTAAAAAACTCAAAGATACATGAAAAAAATATGTGGTGACAATTTTAATATCCCAAGGGTCGATATAGCTAATAAACCCTGTATTTCTATCTAATTTGGCCCATCATGATATGATTCTATATTAGTCCCACATGACCTATCATCTAGAGGATTAAACTAGGCAAAATTAAATAGAATTCTCCAAAAAGAGTTCAAATAATAGGAGAATGCAACGTTCTCCCATAGAGAGAATTAAATGATACCCTTTGAATATAATATTGGTAGAAGTTATCATAGTATAATTTCTCTAAATAGTTATGATACTCCCCTAACACCCCCCTAAATCATGTGATATACCCCTTTAACATATATTCTAGAATATGGATGGTTATATTAACTTTTACATTGTTGTATGGGTGTAAAGTACTAGTAAATATTATATAAAATCCCAATACCGTATGAATCCCTTAAAAATATATTTTTTCTATGTTCCGTAGAAAAAATATGTTATCCTGATATTCCATGGAATTTCTGTATTATATTGAACATACGAATTTCTAATCTCATAAGTGAAAGATAAATTCTCGATGGGAAATAAGTGGTTTATATTGGTTATATGATCCAAACATTCCTTAATTTTATACTTGTTCTTGGAATACTAAGGAAAATTAGTTATAAAATTCATTGATAACATTTCTCGTATTCATATTGTCAAAGGGATTTCTTTTAGAGTAAATCTAGGATTATGATGCCTAATATTCATGCACAAACAATTAAGGAATTTCTTGATAGAAAATTAAATATATTTCATCATTTTAGGAGAATATAGTTCATGATGGTTGTTACAATAAATTTTTTCATATAAGGGTGTTTTAACCTCTTATATGAGTGGTACAATTTTATCAAATTCTCTATATTTTTTATAGAAACTACAAGTATTCTATGAATGTAGAGAAATTATAGGGAATAAGAGGACTAACCATTTAGGATCTCCCACCATCAAGTTCCCTAAAATGATTTGATAATTTAAAATATATACATGGGATTCCGTGACTTATTATTTTATATATAATAAGAGATAAATGTACTGAAATCAGGCTTCACTAGGTTCTCATATAACATCCATGTGGACTTATTCCCTGATAAGAATAATTATATATTCTTATTTTACTTTTACCTCCTTTTCATGATGAATTTTTTAACAATAATATTCCCTTGACCAGGAAGATACTTAATATCAAAATCAAATTACTATAGATACTCAACCCAACATTGTCATTTTAGGTTCATATCACATTGTGAGAAGATATATTTAAGACTTTTGGGATTGATGAAAACTAAAAATCTCTCATTGAATAAATAATACTTCAAACACTTTAATAAAAAAAACTACAAATAGCAATTCTAGATCATGGGTAGGGTGGTTATTTTTTGGAATATGAATCTATTAATTGTTTCTTGTTATTAACCAATGATATATTTTTCAAATGTAGATAAGACCAACAATTATTACCTTTAAATATACATAAAATCTCATTTCATGCTGAGTGAGAATGAGAATATGATCTGATGAAAATTTACCCTTTATAACATGAATGGTTATATCAAATTGATCTAAGAAAACGAACTTATCGCCCATCATTTTTGATGAATTCAATGTTTCAATGAATTTATAAAAATATCTTACAAAGAAGTAGTAGTAAACTATGATCCAATGATAAATTGAAATCCTGATGATATTTTATTGAACATTAAATTACATTACTAATTTTACATTTTCATGGGGAATAAAAACTTCCACTTTAGGGATGAAATATCTAAGAAACTTAACTTCATAGATAAAAAAGATAATTTTTATTGATTAGTGTATAACTATTTCTCCTATAATATATATATGTTTACTCATAGATTCCGAGTCTTCTCATTGCAAGACATAGAATAAACTATGATATCATTCACAATGACCGTAATGATTATGTCTAATATTAATTAAAAGATTTGATTCATTAGAGAAAAAATACAGTAAGATAATTGGTCATATCCAATGGCATGGAAATACAATTTAAATGTTTATATTTTATCTATAAAATAGTATTAGGGGTTTCATTAAGTCTAACCTTTACCTGGTAGTTTCCCAATGGATAGTTAATTTTTAAAAAACATCTTTTTCTAGTTAATATTTCAAAACTAACAGTATTTATTACCAATGGGAAATAGTTCGTAATTGTGAATGGTTAATTTTATTATAGTACACAGATGTTCATTGACTCACATTTTTCATCATGGAGAGATGTATGGAGAACCCTAGTGAGATGTTCTCTATCAAATAAATGTGTTTGATTCAATACCCTCTCATTATATTTTTAATAATTCTTATTCATTTAAACCCATTTAATAATGAGGGTTTAAACTGTATTCAATTATAGGTGATTGAACAATAGTGAACCACACCTCTCACAGAGATGGTAATCTAAGGGTGTATATGGGTAATATATCTAGGTAAAGACCCACTTTTAAAGGTAAAATAAAATGTTAATGGACTCTACTTCTTTAAGATTTTTACTATTCAGTTTAATGGTGATATCTCTAATCTCCCAATTTTCAAGACCCACTTACCTATCCTAAATATCCCACACCCAATAGAGGGTATAATTTCTAAAGTAAGAGATATGAAATATAACATTCATGAATGATAATTATTATAGGATGGAAATTGATTCAATAAGTCCATCGCTAGAATGAAATCAATCAAATCTAAAATCATAACCATGAGTGGTAATAAAAATAAATGATCAATGCCCATAAAGTAATCTTATTATAATGACTAACTAATTACTGTAGAGGAGTTTCAAGGCCATTATAAGAAGAGAACACTTCATTTTAAACCTCTCAAAAAGACACTTACTTAGTAAAAATGAAATAGTTTTTTCACCTATATTGAATGAATAAAATTTTAATTTAGAGGATACTATAATAGTATATATAATAGTTTATAGCCCCATTGATGTTTCTATGATTTCCTAGTATATTATATACTCCCTTAAAGCAGCCTTATAAACCACGAGGCATTAACTATTACACTAATTTTTTCACTTGAAATACATGTACATATATATTATATCATTCTCTATAACCAGACCTTCTATAAAGTGGTACACTTACTTTATTCGACATAGTTTTTGTTAGATCCTTGGATACTTGGGTCTGGTAAAGTAACTCCCTAACACTCATAGATGAACCACTATGGTAATACCCAATGAGATAACCATAATGATGATAGAAGTGGAATGGTTTCACTAAACAGTTCAAGTTTTTCATAATTTTTTTGAATCACCCATACTATAAACATTTTATAGAACACTTCCCCATACTAAAGGAAAAATTTATAACAATTCCCTAGCCTCCCATAAAGGAACCACATATTCTCATCTGTTTATATTGTTTTCTAAATTATAATAACTCTTTTCTATAGTTTAATTGAGAACTGAGATACATTCTTCTATGCCCCCACCCCCAAATATAGTTACAGATAGAACATATTTCTATAAATCTTCAAATGATATTACTTAGTTAAAAATAAGTACATCTATCTGTAGTGAATTTTCGAGGCCCATTTCCATGATCCCTGCTTTTGACTCGATATCACCAGTTAGATATGGAATAATATATAAGAGATATATAAACATATTTTTGTATTCCATAACCATCACAAATACCATCTAGACATTAATAAAACAAATCAAATTGACCTGAAAAAGAGTATCCAGATAAATCTACTCAATGAAAACCTCATTGAATTTTTACCAAGTCAATCATGTAATTCTTAGATTCCAATATTGTTTCTCACCACTGATAAGATTCCCCTTCCAAAATGATCATGTCCTTCCTAACCATATATCTGTTGGGTATATAAAAACTCTCGAAGATTTAATGGATGTACTTGTCCATCTAATTAACCACTTGAGGTGGTACAACACCCTAGATGGTTGATATATAACAGAACTCAAAATCCAAAATAATTTCATTATATATTAGATATTTTTTTATAAATCCATAGCCAATAATATAGATTAGTTTTGCGAGATATATTAGGACCTAAGGATCAATATCATGTCGATTAAGTGGTTATTTCAATCCTATTCATTTCTTCTTTGAATTAGGTGGTCACTGTGGTGATATAATATAAAAGAGGGTAGAGATCAACTTCAATTATTTTTGTCATGAATGATAAAATATACAATTTTGAACAACTACATATAAATAATTCTATTTAATCCCATAGCCTTACCTCTTTTATTACTTATTTATTTATAGAAAATATTTTTAAAACACTTGACATCAATCTTTTGATTTTGGTAGGCATTCTTTTAATAGAAAATTAAATGAATAAAATCATTTATAAATCATAAATTGGGAATAAAAATCATCAATTTCATAAGGTTAATATAAAATTATAGGATTATCAATGATATAATTTTTTTTCATAATCATGTAAATAAATTAATAGCTTATTTTCAGAGACATTAAAAATTAATATATACAGAAATACTAATTATTTTTTTTATTATTAATTTAAAATGAGTCATGAATTGGTTCTAATAAATAAAAAAACACACATGTAAGAATAATAAATATCATGTTTTATATCCTATTCCTCTCTAAAAACACCAAGAATGATGCATAAAGCATAAGGAGTATGGACATACTCAAAGGGAAACAAAAGAAGGGACCATAGTCAACTATTTTCAAATCAGGATCCAACAATAATTATGCTATCTAGGTATATATTTTTTATATATGGTGTATCAATCGGACACTCTCTAGGATATTTTTGGTTTACATACCTTATGGATCCTAATGCGGGTTTTAATACCATTTTGTATTGACTGTTACATGATTACCTGAATTGTATCTGGACCGGTCTCCAAAACACCTCTTACACACCTCCCAATCAGGATAGGTTAGTATAATAGCACGATTTGAGATAAATTGAATTTTTATATGATTTTACCCCAATATATAAGTGCATAATATATAAAGGATATTTCTTATAAATACCAAACAATAACACACAATTCCTGCGTAAAATAAGATAATGCCTAACCATGAGAAAAAGTAAGAAAATGAGAATACAATGATATAACACCTATATCAAATAACATGTACCCAAACATCCAAAAAATTTGAAACATCATTTAATGTGTGTGGTAGTAGAATAAAATCATATACACACAAGTATAGTAATCGATGAATGGCCTAAATATTCAAAATTTCATAGTATGTAGAAGAAAATCAAATACACACAAGTCGGGTAATCCATGAATGGCCTAAATATTAAAAATTTCATAGTATATATGGGAGAATGAACCACAACCCATATATATATAAAGTGAAATTCCAATAATGTTAAATGATTATAAAAGTCAGTTCTCGAGGGTGGAAATTTTTTAAATAGATGTTATGTACATCCCCAATACTATAAACTCAATCATCACCCAAGAACCATAAAAAGTTCATTCATATACCATACTCTATATAAAGATATGTCCCATGTATATGATTTTTTCTCATCTCTGAGTCATATACAAAAGGGTCTATTTAAATCACAAGAAAGACCCACATAGGGTGTGAGTATGACATACATAGTATGTTTTCACAAAATACCCCTATCCTTATATCTTTGAATAAAATTTATGTATATATAAAAAAATATAGAGCAATATATATTGGAAAGTAACACTATTAACATACTCTAAATCGCAGTAATTGTAAAAAATAAATTATATCCCTAAACAAGTAAGTTCCTTACCAATCCAACCGTTAGTAAGCATAACCAAGATCTAAGAAAAACCATACCTAATGCTTGGGTGAACCATTTGTCCCCTTTTGTAAAAATGGAATATTGTATAATATAATTTTTCAAATAATAAAAATTCTCCAATTTTGGGTTACAAAATGGATATAATATATCCAGTTTCATACAGTCCCTTATCATTCCATCAAAATGTATATCAATGATAGGTGTATCATATCAATATTCTTATAAAAGAATAATTTATCACATTCAAGTAAATTTAACATCCACTTATTTCAAATGTTAAAAAAATCTATTATGTTTAAAAAAATTCTATAATGATATGTGTAAATATTAACACCTTGAATCTCTAAAAAAATAATAAAATTGTATATTTGGTATGGTAAGTATAAAACACTCATTTGGAAAAAACATTGAAACAAACATTATTATTTATCAAAAATTGTGTTGAAATTACATTATAAAACACAACTTGACAATATATAAATATAATAGAAATATTCAATGTTATTTCATGTCTATCTATAAAATCATTTGAAAAAACATTATTAGAAGAAAACCCATTAATTTTAACAAGATTCATATATCCTTATACCAATGTTTAATAAATTATATATTGGATATGATATAAATAATGTGTTTTCATAGAGATTAATTTACAGATGGTTTACATAACATCCAATAAAGATGATTAGGACTCCTCTTGAATCATATTAAAAATCTTCAAGTATAATGGAATTAGGAATCATTTTTTATTAAAAAAACAAAAAATTGGATGAATAAACATTCTTAATACCTTAGTATCTTCTGATAAAAAATTAAACCAATAATAAACCAAAAGATGATCAATGGTAGAGAATATCTTCCACAGGACCTGGATTTTAGAGAAGTATATTCAACATATTAATATGAAACTAAAAATAACAATTATATTAGAGGTAATATATAGCCTTCCCTTTTTAAGGAATGATTGATTGGCCAAACTATGCTTACCAAATAAAGGATTTTTAGTGGAAATCAAAATAGGTTTAGATAGGGATTTTGAATCATGAAGGAATCTAAAAAAAGATCAAATATGATTACAACTATAAAGTGTGGGGTTAAGGATATTTAATATAGGTTTTAAAAAGGACACATTTACCTAAATTAGGAAAATTTATTCTATCCCGCTACTAGGTACCTAGTAAAATGTCCCCTTGTACTAGGTTTCTCAAAACAAAATCGGAAGAACACTTGGGGACCTGACAGGTACTTAGTATATGGCCACTAAGTACCTATGGTTTTGAAATCTATGGGGTATTTCCTCTCCTCTATTCCCCTTATTCTAAACTGCGCTATTCTCCTCCTATATCCACTTAAACAACATGTATATAGAAAAACTAAATTTAAAATTAAAATAAATTTTAATTATATGTTCTAGGAGATTAGGGTCCTTATAATTCATATTTTCACCAATCAAAAAATTTTATTGTTACAATTATCATAACTCGGTGTGGGTTACTATACCATGGTGTTTGATGCCTTTTTACCCACATCAAATGATGTATTCATTTGTATAAGAAAAATAAATCTTGAGATAATGGGGATAATAATGAATAATAATAATATTTATATTGACAGTGTGAGTGTTCTAATATTAATATAATTAGTAGAAAATTATAAATTGTATAAAATAATATTGTTCAGTAATAGAATTTACTCATGTAAAAATAATTCAACTCCTATATAAACACATTGATTTATTTAGGCATGGTCACCTTATTTAATTTATTACCACAAATTATTTTATTCACTAAATAGTCACAAATAACATTTTCAAATATCCATGATTGTCTCTATGATGAGATCTACAATTATCCTTTTTCATTGTATATTTTTATCAATTTTATTATAAAATAACATTCATGACCCGCCTTTAGTTTTTTTCTTTCATGCTTTTTTATATTATTATATTTCAATTCCATGTTTTCAATAAATTTTAAATTCCATAAATCATAACCACTTAATTAATATAATTTATTTTTCCTCCACTAACTCCCCATGAACATTTGTGGTTTTATATCATTGGAATGCTCAATTAAATACAATATAATTTTGTAAAATAAATTCAATTAAAAGTATAATTAAATTATCATATATCAAATATAAATTATTTTCATATTTATAGAACCAAATAACATCATAAAAACATATGGAAATATTATTCATTAAACCACATGATCATAGTTTTAATAGCCACAGATTTGTCAAGTGTTTAATGATTTGATTTAAATCTTTTATCATATTTTTTTTGATCTAGGAATTGATTAGGAAGTGTTTTTGGGGCTATCTAGTTGGTTGTAGTATATTTTTAATGGTACTTTTAAATGTCCATAGTTATAATACTATTTCAAAAAAAATATGTCATCTCTATGAAATTGTTTGACAACTAAATGTATCACTTTAGGGTCATAGGGTTACAGTTCATGGTTAGAAAAATCATATGGTCCCCATATAAACCATGTGAAATAATATTCTTAAAATTATATTTTTGTGCATGGTTGGAAAAATAATCCGCCTAAATCATGTGTATACCTTGGTGAGGTTTAATTCCTCACATAGTTAGTGCATGGATTTCTAATCATTAAACCCAAAATATGTTTGTGGGAAGTTAATGATCATGAAATCCCCTTTAATATCCATTTGTAGTATTTTTTGTCCTAATATTCATTCCAATTTCATCCCTCTCAATCCTAGATACCATAGTATCCTTCCTTATTGATTCCATATCTTCCAATGTGAAATTACAATAGATTAAATCATGTTACTAAAATACAATTATGGTGTGTGATAAAAACCCTCTTTTGTTTCGGTTTCATATTGATCTACCCTATTTTCCTTGAAAATAAATTAATATGTGGAATGTAATATCCTGAAATATGGATTCATATTCCAACTAAAAATGAATTATTGGATAATTTCATGAATGGTTGTGGTATTCGACATGTCAATGAAAATCTTTGGAAAAGATCCATATCTCTCATTAATGGTGGATAATTTTGTCTATGTTCCTATATATCAATCATATTTAGAAAATTTTAATCTTAAATATCAACATGGATCTCTTTACTACGATGGTTTGTTTGTAAAATGATGTTTTTTACTAGAGACGGGGTTCTCTTCAATAATTTATGAGGAGTTACAGATCCTTTATTAAGTCGACCATAACTAGAAATTTCAACTATAGTCATGGTATAAAACAATGGATGTAGGGAAAAAACCATGTCCATAGACTATTTAAACCATTTCAAAAAAATAAGGTGGCTAGAGTTGTTGTAATAGGGCATCTATTTTTAGAAATTAAACCAAGGATATTTAATTCTACAATCATTGTTTAACTGTTGAAATTAATTCTTGAGGCCATAGATAAAACCATGGATGTAGGTCCTCTATATCCATGGTTTAGTCCAAGATTATTCTATATTTCATACAAGGTTTTACTATGACCGTTGGATCATAAGACATCTATAAAGACCATGGAATTAGTTTATCTATAAACATGACTAATAACTAGTTTATTTCTTGATACATCCATGCTTAGCCATGGAAATTAGAAGATACTTACATGGTTAAAACCATGGCAATGTCCTCTATATGCCATAAAAAACAACTACCCAAACCTTCAAAAACATGATCCTCCAACTAATGTTTCTTATAGTATCACACATCATCACTCAAATCATTATGCTGTAATAAAAACATTTTGAATTTATATAAATTTCCAAACTACCTGATATACAATTAATTAATGGTAAAATAAATTTTCTACTATTTTATTATTTATAAATGGTTTAAAGTAAATAATTCTACACAATATTATGTATTCCATGTAATTCCACAATATAAAAATATTTATATTATTTATATTATTTTTTATAGAATATATCAACCCTACATTTCATTCACATTTAAAACAATAATGAATATACATAAATTCACACTATGATTTACTATGGTACACAACCATTTAGAAATTCTAAATTTTAAAATATCATGATAGTATATAATTTACAACTATAAAATTATTTTTTTTGTGGTGAGATATATTTTTTAACTTCCCATAATCAATTTTTCTCGGTGAGTTTCATTATCTTGCACAATATCATTTACAATTGCACAATTGTAAACTATCATGGTATTTTGTAATTTACAAATGAAACTGTTACACGGTGTATTGGAAATAATAAACAAGTATTTTAAACACTAAATTATATGTATTTGTAATATAATAGTATTATGTGTCACATTGATATGGATACACTAAATGGTATGTATTAAGTATAAAATACTATATAGTTACATATTATCATGGTTATTAGTGGGTAAGGATTGTGCATATAACTAATATTGTATTTATTAATTAGTTAAATCAATTAATCTAGTTAGTTAATAATTATAAACATATTTTGTTTGGGTCAATAATAATTAAATGAATTAATTTATCGAGATATAGTTCATTAAATTTGTATCAAGTGTTAAGGTTTATAAAATAAGGGGTAGAGAAATATGTACCACTAAGTAAAAAAATCATTGGTCTATTGTAAAAATATTCCCTAAACTTGAATCATAAGAAAGAACTTGTATGAAAATAATGATAAAATATGTGAGATGCAATGACTTCATAAATGTATGTGATTATCATGTCAATGTAAATTAACATAAATTGACAGTTTGTTCTATGTAACCCTTGAAATTTTTATAGATGATTTTTTTTGTTGAATTTACAAAATAAATTATTTTTTTAACATTTTTTTATGAATAGAAACTTGAAATTATTTTTTAACATGATCAGTGTCAAATTTAGATGATATATTTTTAAATTTTCATATTGATCTAGAGTGGTTTGTATTTGTAGAGAATCAGCTAATTTAGAAACCTGATATAACAATTTCCCTACATATTATAGATTTATATTAGTTAGACATTTAGAAAAATGCAATATATAACATAGGGGATAGAGGATACATACCTGATAGAAAATATATCATAGCTATAAGGACTTGATAATATGAATAACATGTCCTAGTTTCCAAAAATAATGATGTAGATAGATCCACTATCATCACTATCTAATAGTTTCACTCAACATTTGGAAAAATATATATTTCAGTTTTTTCATAAGGAATGTTAGTGACTATAATATGATATATTTCCATGTAACCTTACAATTCTGAAGTATAGTTTGGAAAAAAAATCATTTGATAGTTCACATTCAAATAATCCAACTATTTTATAAATTCTTTATCATATTATTAGTATTGCATTTAATCTATGATAACAATGAATGAAAATAATTTCAGTATGAAAAAAAATATTCGTAATATGAACTATAATATTGCATGAACAGTAGAAATAATATGATTACATATTTTTGAATCATCCAAATATTATTTGAATATTTTGAATTTATTATTTTCATTAGTTATATTTACAATATTTTATATTGATAGTAAACTATAACATCTGAGATTCATTGATTACATTAAAAGGTTTAATTGTTTAGTATTAAGAACACTTCTATTTTATCTATATCAATGGAAAAGTTTCACTAATTATGTTTATGAACATATATGAAAAAATATACACTAATGATGTGTATGATGTTATATAACAAAATATTCAGAAGTGAACATCATAGTCAAGGACTATGTTGGTTCATTTATAAAATAAAAAACTATGATGCTATGTATTACATGATAAATAATATATATGAATTATTTAATAAGTAATTTTTATATTAAATTTAAAAGTGTTATCATAAAAAAAACTTAATTTAATATTTGCTTGTACGAACAAAAAATATTTCATTGTATGAACAAAATGTACAGATATTATAATATTTTAAAATATAACTATTTTTTCATTCGAATGGTTTTGAAATTATGTGTACCTATGTTTTAAAATTTTTATGTACTAATTTTTTAAATGGTGTGCTCTATAATCAAATAGAAATAGGTATGTACATAATATAATGTAATAGGGAATTAAATTGTATAAGGTTTCCCAAATAAAATGTAATGATAATAAAAAACATATCTCAAATTTTTTAATAAACCTATTGTGTATGATAAAAGATATATTACTCAATTACTAAAATTGAATAAAAAATATACAAATTTATAAGTACATCTGGTTTAGTTTCAGAAATTTTTTTACATGACTATTTAATGTTTGAAGACTAAACTACATATTTATATAAATACCTTCAGGGACTAACCTACCACAATAACCATAATAAAAACCATCACTCATATTAAATTTATCTCTTCATATTATATAAGTACCTTCAATAGATGTCGACATGATCAAGGCGGGGTCTAGCCCTCCCCGCGTCTACACCGGATCCTGTTTTATCCATTTCAGGTGGTCCTATGTCTTCCAAATGAAACATGATTTCTCAAAAAGGGAAATTTGGGTTATTCTACCATAAAATCCATTAATATTTCAAAACCCTTCAATTTTTTCACTTGTTAGTAAATCTAGTTGTAAGATGTTGGTGTTATGATAGTAGAACCATATCAGTTTGTCATCATGTATCTCCTTGAATTATTGTGTAAGTGGATGTCTCTAGAGGGTGAGTTGACATCGGTCTGATTAATGTTGGGCAATAATTACCCTGTAAAACTCAGAAATTTTTGAGTAATAGAATTTTTTTCAACTATGGTCACGAAATTGGGTCATTCAATGACAGTTTTTATGCCCTAGAGGAATATTTTCAAAGGCTCTGGGGTCAGTGGTAAATGTTTAGCTGCTAGTTCCGATGAAGGCCCAATGGATAAAACACCCCTAGGTGTCTCTTGGGGTAAAACGAAGTAAAAGATGATACAACACATGAGAATATAGGGAAACCATAAGGTGGTATATTTTTTCAATCACTTGAGGAATGATCTATGAAATTCCATGTCTATTGAACAAGCCTAATTGGGATATGTGGGAACTGGTAATGTTATTGTTGATAATTCATTGTATTAAAATCCATGAAACTAAAAAATAGTTGTTCATTCAGGTAGTGGTATCAACTCTAAAAGAGTGATATAATTTACTCATGAGGAAAGATCTATGGTTAGTTAGGACTGTGAGGATATAAGGAATGGCTTTGATAACCATTGGAATGTTGAACACAGATCCAACCCAAGAAGAACCTTGTATTATCTCAACACGAACAACCATTTTGATATCCTGTGTGGAAAGTTATGGGTAGAGAGGAACCCCAAATTTCTCTTTGGAGTAGTGTTAGTGGGGGAGAGTAATTTAAAATCCTCAGAAAATAATTAAAAGTTGGGATATAATATATTCCACATTACTCAAGGAGGATGAAGGGATATAATGAAAACGGGGAACCAGGAAGATTCATTGTCACCAAGAAGAATAAATCAAAGGGGCGTAAAGACTACTAATTCCTACCTAGGAAAATTCAGATATGGTCAACCAAAAAATGTTCTAACTCTAAGTTATAAGAGTTCTATAATGTGTGAGGTAGCAAGGGGGATCAATATAATGGAGACACTAGACCCAAAGAGGAATCAAATAACGTTAAAAAGGTGGATGATTTTCTATATGTCATGGACATTACTCAAGAGGATGCTGAAAATGATGAATGGGGATTGCATAAGAATATGTTACTTCACTCCGAGAATGTTTTGTTAGAAGAGGAGGTTTCACAAGCAATGGCCCTTCCACCCAGATAGTTGTGGGTTTTAGTTGTAAGTTCTATCGAAGCTCTGTATTTTTTAATTAATTCGAGTGAAAATCAATGGATGAGATTATTTTGATTAATGTCACACATGAGGAAGTAAAAAAGATGATGGGAAGACCAATACATGTGGGAAATAATTATGACTAGAGTCCATGGATTAACAAGATGAATCATATACTAATATGATGATTCAATGATGGGGTGATCAATAAATATGAGTATATGGAAACCTAGGATAAACTAAAATACCACTTGTATATCTTATAAATGATGATCCAGATATACAGGTAACCATTGTCTCCTTGAAATTATTTAGAGTGAAAACTTCCAGTAAACATAATCTATATTTTATAAATTATGTTGTTTTTTAGTTTTTATCTGGATGAACATTTTTGTTTCTCACTTTTCCCTTAAAATTGTATTTGATAATAAAAAGTTAACTTTATGTCCGAATATAATATTGGTATTCAATGATCTATTCATGTGCATTATATTTACAAACTATGAAGTTGAATTTCATAAAGGGGTTATTATTTAAAATAATAACTTCTACATTATATTTATATGCTAGCATATTTCATTATCAAAATATTATGTGAATTACATTAATTACCTATGAATTATATTTATAAGCCTTCCAAGATTATAATAAACAAATAGTATTAAATAACCCTTGCCTTAATGTTATAATCTATAACGTTAAAATGCCATACAAGGTAATTATTTGAACTAGAAAATATCTAAATGGGTTTATTATTGAAATATGTAAAAACTTTCCAAGAGTTCTAACCATGTGCCTATATTTTTTCTTTTAATGATTAAAAATTATTTTTCTAAAAATGTAGGGAATAAATTATTTATTTGAGGGGTTTAAAATACCATCAACATTTTCCTTAATATGAATAATATAATATAAAACATACAACTATGAATTACATATTAAAAATTCCATAATGTACTTTATGAGAAAAAAATGTAAGAATTCTTAAAAAATTAATAATTTATACCTTTTTCAAAATAGATAAGAACTGGTATTTTAAACAATGTTGCTAATATATATAAGAATAAATAATGGGTTAAAATAATATTTCAAATAAGAAAAGTGGTAATATACATATATACTATATGAATATAATAAATTTAGAGGACAAAATACCAATAATATGATTATATAGTGGCTGATGTGATAATATAAAGTTTAAATAGTCATGTAAATAAAAATACAATGTACAAAATAGAGTGGATGATAATATAATTTTGAATATCCTAAAACAAAAAATATGGTATTATACTATAATATTATAGTTAAAAATAATTTTATATACAAATATTTATGATTACATATGACATCATTTTGATTCATTATTAGATGATTTTTTTTAATCTAAGACAAAATCATCTACACCACTTACCATAAAATCTATTAAAAAATAATTTTCCATTATATAATCAGCTCAATCCATTTTTTTATCTTTTTCATTCTAAAACATAATATAATATCACATAATCAATTAATAAATCCCTACAAAACAAATATTAAGTTAGTCATTTAAATATATAGATTCTATACAAGAAAAAACCTATAATAGTTACACGAATATTACAATATGTAAAATAAGAAAGAATAAAAAATATTGAGAAATGAAACCATAATTAAATTTAAAATGATAAACATAGTGTAATGTTAAATACAATTTCCATAAATTTTTATTGTTATAATTGAAAGTATAATAAAAATAAGTCAAGGTGAAGTTGTAAGGGGTTATCTCCTAATCTTCCTTCATGAGCCCGTAAGGGGCACTCTTTGTAAAATGATTTTCCTCATCGCCGCCTCCTTCATCAAGGGTTGGCGTGATGTCTCCACCCTCATGCTCAGTGAGGTTTCAGCGGCAGATCCTCAGCTGTAGTGGCATCGGCGGCTTCATGGAATCGACCTTTCCTCACATCGCTACTTTCCTCTCCTCGCCCAACCCCCCCTTCACTGGATAGGGGAATTCTTGGAATCACAATGCAAGTCGGAGGCCATGATATAGTTGCTACGGCCTGAGTGTGCCACCATGTCTTCGATCTGTATGTCAGGTGGACCATTGTGGTCTTTGCGGGCATCTGGGATGGCGGCGATGAGATTCAACTTTCGGCGGTCTTCCTTCTTCTGTTATGGTGATATTTTTGTGTTTTTGGTTTTTTTTATGTCGATCTTGGTTTGGCATTCAACTTTGTTCACAATCTGTAATTTTTCTCAAATTTGATGATTCGTTCTTATGAAGAGGTTTGATGTTGGATGAATGGTTGGTTCTTCGACTTTCTCTTCACATCCATCCCTTAAGGTATTGATTTTTCTGTGTGGATTGTGGTCGATTGATGCTGGGAGTGGTTTTGTGCAAGTCAAGTTTTCAGTGATTTTTGGAGAGTTTATGGCGATCTGGTCATCTCGAAATGAACTCATGAAGATGGAGCAATGGTTTTGTTTTTTATGATGCAATTTTGGTTTTTGTTTTGGATCGTTTCTCCCAAACATTCTACAGGAATTTTCTCCAGATGAGGGTTAGAACAGGTGCTTTCACCATGTATGGCTATTCAGACTTGGATGTTTGATAGGGTATGGCTCTGCCATCGATACTAGGCCCGTGTATTTCTGTACGGTATGACTAGCTGACAGTCATTCATTAGTGGAGGTTTTCCATATTGGTGGTGATATTGGGGAGGATTATTTCTTTGTAGACTTGTTTTGGTTTTGACCTTGTTTTTTGTTAATGTTTTATGTCCATGAAGTCATCTAAGGTATCCTCCTTTCTCTATAAAATGGGTATTATTGACAAATCATAAAAAAAATTAGGCCTTTTGGCCATTCATTCAATAAAAAAACATAAAATTATTAATATGATATTCTCATAAATAAAATACATTGTTTACCTATTTTAAAAACTATAAACGTAATGTTTGAAATGATTTAAGTGGAAATTCTACAATATTACCTTATTTTATTATATTAACCAACCATATTCATAAGAAGAATAATATTTTTATTCGATGATAACACAAAAATAAGAAAAATCACAATTTCATTAGTAAAAAAACATGTAAATGTAATATGTATTCGGTGTGATGTCCACATTGAATTATTTATATAATATATTTCAAAAAATTATTTCCACATATATAGATATGACTAGTTATTTTGTACTAAATAATGGAAAATTATACATATCAATCTATAATAAAACTAATATAACAGTACATGATATTAATTTTTGAGTTCGTAATGTAAAATTAATATCAACATAGGTATATATTGCATATGTTACTATATTTTATAGAGGGATTATACTCTAAAATTTCAGTTTACAGAAACATAAAATAAAATTGAGTCAAATATATCAATGCAATCAATAAAATAACAATTAAAATTTTATAAAATCATTCTTGGAACATTCAAATTTAAAATATTAAATAAAGAAAATATATGAACAATTTATTTAACACATACAACATATACAAAACGTATATTTTATGAATAATATAAGTGAACTATTTGAATATATATACACTATAAAATTTCATTAATTAATTATATATATATATATATATCAAAATATAATATTTATATATATTATAAGTTCATTAATTATTCTTATACAATGGTATTATTTAAACAAAATCAATAAAGTTGTGTCAATAAAAATAGGGTATACAAGTTACTTATTTTATTAAACTGTACACATATTGAAACTAAAATAGAATTAATTTGAAAGTAAATTTTTCATTTATATAAAAATATTAAACCACTTAGAGTTTAATATATAGTTTAACAACAATTTATTGAACTTCCCATGGGATCCCATCTTAACTGAAAATTTAAACATACAAAAATAAAAATTGAAGTCTTAAAAAAGTTTTTGTACATTAATAAATAGAATTAAAAGAAATTAAATTGAAGGAAAATAATAAATCTCATAATTTATCCTACGTTCTATTACCATATTAAATAATCTAATATGTGAAATGATCTCCAACTAGAACTAATTAAAATAAGATGAAAAATTTTATAAATAAAAATATTAAGATCATAGGGACAATAGAATTAAAAGAAAATTTACCAAGTGAAAATTTTTAAAAATAATTCACCATATCTCATTCCAACTAATTTTTAGAATTTATAATTATAACTATTTTAGTCAAATAAAAATTTAAGGATACATGTATGTTTTAGCACAAATATGTTTTCCCAGTAACCTATCATAAAACTAAGAAAATTTACTATCCTGTCGAATTAAAAATTCATTGTTAAGGCCCAAAGAATGATAAACATATATCTGTATCGAATAAATATTTAAAACAAAAAAAAAATTGAATTATGATGATTTATTTATGAATCACTTCCCATAGTACAGTTTTTGAAATTAAAGGGACTATGAGATAATAGACTATAGTTAAGTTGTTTCTGCAACTAAATTAACTTTTTAGAATTGTTTTTCTAATGAATTTAATGTGATTAATAATATAATTACATAGATCATAATACTATACATATACATGTAGTTACTTTTTCAAAAATCCCATGATAACCAAGAGAAAAAAAAATTCCTGTTATGTTTTAACACAAAGTAATATATTTAATAAATTATGATATCCCAACATCAAAATCAACCCTATATCATATTGAGAAAGTGGTATATTAATATGGAACAAAACATGTGATAAGTGATTCATTCTGAAATAAGTATATGATAAAATAGATAAATCATCTAAATATTTTCTTAATAAAAGTAATGAAATTTCATGTAGTTGGGAACATTTGAATTACTAGAAAAACCATAATATGATGAAATAATTCAATTTTGCACATATTAAAGAAAAATATCATGCTTAAATAATGTTTTTAGAGGTACTTAATGGTTTTGGTCAGGTTAAAAGTAATTATAAAAATGAATTAATAACATATAATTTTGTTTGGATCAGTAATTATAATTTTTTATTGATTAATCTATTTATTCGAGGAAATTGGTTTAACATTGAAAAAATTGTAATTAAAAGGATCCAATATCCATGAAAATTAAAATTAATTAATTCAAGATGTATTGAAATAAATAATATTATTATAAAACAATAAACTAGACGAATGAAAATTAGAGTAATGTAAATATAAATTACCAGATTAATACAAAAATGTAAGAAACATATTATAGAAGAAGAGTGTTGAAATTTTGTGGTATGTTCATGGTTGGGGAGTTGGGGTGGCCATGTCATAAGAGGAGAATCTTACGGAGGTATGATGGATGCCTTAGAGTCTCATTAAAGCACATCATAGGATGTGCATTGTTGGGAGGTGGGGAGGCCACATCGAAGCTGTGCAGTTATGGAGTTCGGGAGGTCACATTAAAACTACATACATAGGGAGGTTTGGAGGCCACAATGATGAAGAAGTGGGATGTATATCTTTGTGGAGAAGAATCATTGGTATTAAATTCAGTGATTGATCATGAATAAAGGATGTTGTGGTCAGTATAATCTACGTAGGTGTATCGATCATGAAGAGATAAGGTTCAAGGGGTCAATATATTGGGTTTTATTTACATAGTTTCATATAAAATGTGCAAAAAAATATCTTATTTCCACAGTTTTAACACAATATGTTGAATTATGTGTGACAATATATCATTTTTATAGTTTTAAAAAAAATTATACGCTTCCATTATTTAGTGAATAAATGTATTCATTTCATTATATGAAGATCATATGTCTGTTTTATATTTTAAAAACCTCATACTCTAAAATAACCAGGGAATGAGACTGAAAACTAACATCGTAAAAGGAATTATAGAATTATGAAACTCAATAATATATGTTCCATTACAAATCATTAAAAAACACCATGAAAAATAAAAAATAATAATGTTTAAAATATCTAATTTATTAAAAAATATAATTATACTAAAAGTATGTATTTGAGATCAAATGAATAATGTAATTAAAGATAATGAATAAATATATATATGTAGATTGAAAATTATTATTATATTAAAATCATGTATGGACATTAAAATAAGGGGAATAGGTTTTTGATTGAAATGATACATGAGTAACTATTTTCACATAATCATATAAATATTGGAAATGAAAGAAAAATCTGCATAGACAAAATTAACATATTTTTCTTAATGTGTCATGTGTTAAATGTATTCAGTAGAAGTAGTAAAAATTAAATAATAAGTCTATATTATTTATAAGTATAAATTTACAATTGTAATATTAATTAAAATAATAAGAAAGCATACCTTCATGACATGTAAAGCCAAAAATGAACCAATTTATATGACATGTCTACATGATGATGAATTTTTATGAAAAGAATGATAATTTTACATTAGTAAGTAATAATTGTATGTATATATAATTTTATATTATTCATAAATACTAGAAAACTAATATTATGAAGCGATATTATTTTAAAATGCTATAAATTTCATACTATAAAAAATAAAATTGTTAAAAAATACATGTTTAAAATATGTTTATCAATTTGTGGATAAATTTTTGAATAAATAGACTACATATATTAATGATAAACTGAATGCATATATAATATATTCAAAATAAACAAATATTATATTTCATTTATTCAAATGTAATGCATGTTGAATATATTTAGAGGCCTAAATCTTTTATTTAGAAATATAATTCATGTTACATGTTTCAAATATTTAAATACACAACATATATATTTATAATGAAGAATTAATATTTCACAAACATAATGTATATTTCATAAACAAAATATATATTAAATATAAACTACATATTTGGTATTTCATATATAAGAAATCATATTGGATATATTCATATCCCATATTGAAAATTTCATATATTCAAAATACTTATAGGATATATTGAAACACAATCCTTTTAAGAGAACATAGTGTTACATAAAATAATTAGAAGGTGTTAGTTGTAGGAAACTATGGAAATAAACTACATTTATAGTAATTGATATAGGCACAACATATGTAATTTTTTTTCAAATAATTATAATTATTATAAACAAATAATCCCTTGATCATGTGAAATAGAAACAACATCACCTACCAAATCAATCAAAAAATACCAAATAATCATCTTTTATATTATTGAATAGTGAATATATAAAGAAATAAAATCCACCATGTTGTATTATAATTCCTAGGATATTCATAGCTAAAAATTATATTACAAAATTTACATATGAAGAGAAATAAAATTTACAATTAAATACTATTCACATAAAAAGGTTATATAAAGAACATTATATAAAAAAGTACACAACACATAATGAAAAATTCATATTTCAAAAATCCTAGCCTAGATTAGAATTTACAGACATATTATAGAATAAATATTATGAGTTAAATAGAAACTGTTATTTGAGATCTTAAAATTTGTTTGGGATTAATTGAATTACAGAAACAATAGAAACTGGAGAATACTGATATGTGTATTCTCATCACTTAAAATTGATGTCATGGATAAAAATAAATGGACTAGACAAGAGAATAGTGAATGGAATAAATAAACTGGAAAGGTTATTCGATATATATGATCCCATTTAAAAATAAATAACAATTAATGCTCATAAAGAATCCACGTTCATAGTTTTGTAAGTAATAATCATGGTAAAAATATGAATAGAAATTATGGTTTCAATTCTTATATTAAAAAATCATGGAAAAAAGACACTAAACTAAAATTTATGGGAATCAATGAATGGTATATTGGGAGTGAAGGAAGAGGATGTGGTGATGCTCAGGTGGAGGTGAGGAGATGGGGGATCAGAGGTTTATTTTGAGTTAGTATCATAGGTGGGGATGATGAGGATGTAAAATAGGGAATTGAGGTTAGGGAGTTCAAGACCAGTAGATGGGTAGGAGGAGGGGATCATTGTATTGGATGCTGGATTTTGACATTATGGATCAATATCGCGGGGAGGTGGGGGGGGACACATTAGATCCACATCGACAGGGAAGCGGAGAGGCCACTTTGGTGATGTGTCATTAGAGGATGATCCAATAGGATATGATTAGTGGAGGTTGGGGCTCGATCATGAAGAAGGAATCACAGGTACAGATGAACTGTGGAATAGGTCTTGATCATGAAGTGGGTGGGAGTCCTTAATTGGGGTGGTAGAAATCAATATGAATTTTTATGGTTTCAAATTAACCATGGGTTCATATCAACAATTTCAATCATTTTAATAATCTTTAGTAACGAATCAATGGAAATAAGTTATTTTTCATGTTGTCGACAATAGATCTAGGGAATTGGTATTCTATTATCCAACAAATATCACAACATGTTCTATTGGAGTTCTCTATGAGTTGTATAGTCCTACAATTACCCATATTAACATAGAATATCCTTGTTTATTTTTCCCAAAACTCTCTATTGATGAATAATATCCTTAAATATCCATCCTTGACATATAATCTAGTTATCTATGGGCATGCAATGTGATTCGATATTTTATTATTTTAATAATACTAATGTAATTTATGAACAAGATTGGTGTTGGAACTTCCCTACCGTATCTAGATCATTTATAAACTTATTACCTTATTATGAATATTATAATAGAAAAGTTTATTGAAAAGTCTTGGTGTAGATTTATTTTGGGTGTGTTAATAACCCATGATACACATATTTGATGCTTGATTACATGAATATTTCCAGTGTACCTTGTTACCATTTTTGATGTTTATCACATGTTGGTATATGTTGGTATTATAACCCTAATATGAAAATATACTCATTCCTTATTATGATGTTACTTGTTTTAATATTTATTTGGCCTTGGAGGTATTGTATTGGTAGTCATATTAGGTGGAATATCGTGGAATGATTACCCTTTATAGGGGGAGTGTGCTCGATATTTTCTGAGGAAAAAGGTGGACCCACACATAGGGTGAAAGCCTGGGAGCCTTATGGACAACCCAAAACATTATTCCTTATAGTTACAGAGTAACATGGTGTAACATGATTCCTTATTCATTTGGAGTAAATGTGCACTATTTTTTCCTTATGTTATAACCCATGACTCGTTTCCTTGACGATAGTGGGTAACATGTTCACCAGTATTTTTTTCTAGTTCTTGATTACTGTTAACATCTTCTTATTATTAAATCTATACAAAATCATGGTAGGAATATTTGTGAATAAATGTGGCTTTATGGGCACATGGGTTCTTAGACTATTATTTTTTATCTTTTTTAATAAATTTCTTATTATCATTTAATATATCTATTATACATGTGAACACATGCTATAGATTCCTCAGTTGTTTCCTACATTGATTTATTACTCACATGCTATATGAGTACCTCAATGAATGTGTATTATTCATGTTTTAGTGAACAAGTAATGGCTAAGGGATCCATGGTATTTGGTTGAGATAAGGATCATCGATCAAGGATTACTTCTTGTATTTACATTATGAGATTCCAAAGTGATAGTGTATTTAATTTCCTACACGATATATACACTTTTTTAGAGTGCAACACTTGGATCCTTATTTATTATTTGTATGACATGTGTGATATTAATATTAAATTTTGGTGATTATTATTATTCCTAGATTAATCAATTTTTTTTATTTAAATGTTTTTTATGGTTATGATTTTGATTTTATAGTCTCTTCATTGATGTTTTTTGGAACCTTACTTCTAGTAGTCAATATATTGAATATAAATAGGTACTCATGAGTCATTGTGACTCTCTAACTCAAAATCAAGGTATTGGGATGAGTTGTTACCAAATGATATCATATAATATTTTCCTATCATTTGTTTTTAATTAAAATAGTACATATTTGCGAGGATATAGTTTGTGTGGGACTTAAATAGGGGAGTTTCAAAGAGACTGACTATTATATGTCTAATAGACCTTTGAGTAACTTTTGTTGGGATTTTTGTTTTATTTTTATTGAATTTTGAGTGTATTATAGCATCATGAATAGGAATTCATGATCACATTCAATTTATATACATTTTTGGCATTATTTTAGTTGTCTAATTTAATACCTTGATTTTCATACTTTTTTTTGGGTTAAAAATAACTTCTCCCTCAAGTGATAGACCTTTATTTTCATTGATATTGGGACATATCTGGTCACATTGATGATATATACATGATCATGATATTATGTTTTTTATATAAATATGTGTGTGTGTGTGTGTGATTTTGACTAAAGTTTTGGTTCAAAGAACATTATTTTGTGTTATACGGGGTGTACGTTGGGTTATAGGTATCCTCCTAGGAGAATCTATCTGTGATCCTATAGACCGATTAGGAATTATCCTTATGTAATCAACCATTATAAATGATTATTTTATGTTTCTAAAGATTCCACCTTGAAGAAGAAAAACTGGACCAATAGCTGACAGTGGTCAGGATACTCATACTATTGATGATTCCCCTATTCCACCATTTACTATAAAGAAGTTTGAGGTAGATAACCGTACCACATATTCCCAAATAACACTGGTAGTGGGACCACTTAAACAGATATTCCTTATGCTCATGCCATCCCAATGTGGAATATAAATGACCAGGATTTTCATATATAAATATTAAATATTTTTTATGAATATTTAAAACATTTCCAAAAATATATTCCTTAAGTAAAAATAAGTTAGTTGTATTTATATAATACCTAAAAATATTCTTATTTCAAATAATAACAATGACATATCTCATAAATATCTTATCACATAAAACACATCATATAAAACCCTTACATATGACCGTTATTCGTAACCTATGTAAAGGAAACATAATAAAGGATCATATTATAATATTAGTAAGTGAAAACATGGTAGATATTAGAATAAAAATTTATAAGGGTATTCAACCATGAGAATAAAATTTGAAAAAAATACCTTTCATATCAAAGATCATTAACTTGGGTCATATAATAACACTTGGAAACACATAAAACATGGACCATAAATTAATTAACATGCATATGCCATGAGATCATAACATTAAGATACGAAATATATTTTTGGAATATATATAATCATTGAAAATCATTTCCTTAGTATTCAGAGATTATTTCTAATTTTATAATGGAATATTGAGTTTACTCACTAGACCATCAGAGTAGTCAATTTTCACTCCAAAGAATATCATAGTGGAAAAAGTACCTTTATGTAATAGGTTAATTCCCCATTCCATTCCTTCTTACCTCTTGAGATATCATTCCATACCCAATGATTTTTTATAGAGATTTATGTCCCACATATCCTTGGTTATAACATGGACTCCATCCTTAGAGAAAGTGTCACCACAATCATTGGTCATAACATAACCATCATCCTTTTAAACGGTAACAAACTTACGTGGTAATAATGTAAGAAATATAAAATAGTTGAAATCATACATAACTATTCTACAAGAACATAAAATAAGCATAATTTCCGAATTAATAAAAATAAATTGGTTCTATACACTTTTCATCATAGCAAAACATATGAAAAAAGGATACATAAAAATTTCATGAATTTATAACTCTTTGAAAAATGAGCTGGTTTCATTAAAATATTCTCATCATATGCATAAAAACTAAAAAAAACAAGGATGGTAAATTTGGATAATATTCATAGTAAATATTATATAAGATCAAAGTAGTTCTTATTAGATAGAAAAGTACTTTCAAAGGTCACTTTGAACATTTTTTATAAAAATAATCATTCCATTTTGGAAATCACCTTTTAGAAACATGAATTTAAAATTAAATTGTAAAAATAAATTTAATTAAAAATATCCTTGGTTATTTATATATTGTATTTTTAAATATTTTGAGGTCATTATATTGGAATATCAAATTCATTTTATACACGTTAAAATAAAAAATGACATTTTATAGTAAAAGTACAGTGTACCTCTTTTAGAAAACAATATGATTATTCCTATAAAAAAATTAAAAAATTTAAACTATGGTAAAAATAAATTCAATAAATCATTGAGAAATAATAAAAACATTCTTTAAATAATTATTTTAAAAATGGACATGAGTGAAATTTAATATTTGACTAAATAGATAAATTAAATCAGTTTTCCTTAAGAACATTCTTTTGGACTCCTTAGTATATAATTGATGAAAATAAATGGAAAAATATATTTTCATGAAATAACCATATTTGAAGAAACTTAACAAGTTTCTTGAGATATATGTCACAATATTTTATTATTGGAAGCACAATAATAAACAGTACCAATGAAAAATGACATCATATCTTAAAAACCTTACCACTTTTGTAACTTTTGAGTCAAAAGCCCCGTTAAATGCTAACATCTAATGAGACATTGAATACCATTATAATAAGTTGATTCGTGAAAAAACATGTGAATTTGGAAGTATATACACCACACAAAATAAAAAAAAAATCAAAAAGCGGAATATTTATTCTATAAATAAATGAGAGAATAGAAGTCCCTTACCTCAAGTATCGACTTCCTTCCTACATGTTTAGACCTCATCTTCTTTAGAGAAAATATCTTTTTGTACTTTAATCCTTATTAGAATGGTTTAATAATATAAATATGTCTATTATTTTGTGGGTTAAAATGTATTGAATCAATTTTGGTAGCTAATGGATAACCAAAATGGTTTATCATGTGTGAAGAGGTGTGGAGAGGAGGTTCCCCTTTCTCTTTGGGGGAGATGACACACATGGAATTTTCTAAACAAAAAATATATACCCACATATTAAAGATGTAAAAAATATATATAATGGACTTTATACTATATTAAAAATTATATGGTTAAATTTTATCATTGGAAAAGGTTTTAGGTTATTTTAAACCCTATCTTTATATTTAACCCCTGGTAAACTTATTTTACCCTTAACTATGATAATTAATTTTTACAATTTTCACAATTCATTATAACAAAATTTTATGTTGAACATATTATATATAAAAAATTATTTTGATTGCAAATACTAAAAAAAATTTAAATTAAATTGGAATAAGTTTTATAATTCATTATAAATTTAAACTCCCAATTGTGAGGAAGAAAATTGTTTTCCAAAGGGAGAACATTCTAATATATACAAGGTTTTAATAACAAAATTCATTAGAATATTCATTAAAATTAAATAAATTGTATTAATAAGTTTATAACTTGTATAATTGTAACTTTAATAGCACATTAAAATTAAATTTATCTCTTTAATGTTTTAATCGAAAAAATTGTTTTGAATAAAAATCGGTATTTTTTACTATTCACTAAAAAATTAATATTTTATAGAAATTATAAATATTTTATAATAAGATAATTTGTGCATGTTAATTATAAAAAATAATTAAATTATTTCAAATATACTTTCTAAAATTTGGAAAAATTAATTTAATAATAACAGCGTGACATAATAGCTTTTTAGAAAATATAGCTTTTAATCAGAAAACTGGATTTATTCCTATCCCAAGATTTGAAAAAATATTTGATGAATCCTAAAATATTTTTTCAATATATTAAATAAAAAATTAATTAAAAAATTAGTAAAAGTTGTTCATATAATTTTTTATGATAAAAATCATAGCATGACTTAAATTGTTTTCATCAAGAGAAACATTTATTTTTCATTCAAGTGATATTTATGTTAATTTAAAATCATTTGATAGATAATGAATTTATTCTATAAATTTTTAAAAGATGTAATTTTCATTGTTTCATTAGTTCTATTGATAATTTTCAATATAATTTCAAGGTTGAAATGGTCATGTTTAAATGTTTTAATAGTTTATCTCAGATGGATTGAACATGGAGCTCTGAATAACGCTAGATATTTAATAAATTTAATTTTGTTAAAAATAATAATAAAATATCAGTCTATAAAATTTTATCCCCCTTTAATAAAATTCCTCACAATAAGAAATTGATCTTGATAATCAAGGTTTCTACATATTTTTGTAGAATACCCAAATCAGAATAGGATTTACTAAACTTCGTCATAAAAATGGATAAGGAAACAAAAAGGTCATATATAATAACACATGACCAGTTTACCAAATAGTATCGCATTGGTGGGAAGTGAATATATATACTTGTAATGGAAAAGTAACACTCTAAAACAAATAGAGAGTGATAAAGAACATGTTCGGATGAAATTTAAATACCACAAAGCCATAAATCTAGGATGGGTGAAAGCACCATTCATTCATAAAAAATGAAGGTAATGGTGTAGTATTTTTATTTAGATATCCATATCATAAATTTTAAAATTTTCATGAGATTATATACGTACTAGATTCCATTATATTTCATACGTCAAATTTCATACATTTGTTACAATTCAATCAATTTCCACCTAATGTCTCACATCTAAAAAATGTGGATGAATTTTTAATGCCAAAATCCCCAAAAAGATCCTAATATATATAAAATGGTGATGACTCATTATTATTTATCTATATTTATCATCTTAAACTAAATTTTTATCACATATTATGAAATATGCATAGACCATTATATGATGAAAGTATAAATTACCCTCTAGAAACTAATCCAAAGATCACAAAAACCATTCCTTAAATAGTTTAACATAATTAACTTCCAAAATAAAAAAAATCTATATTCAAGTTCTCTAAATTTACAATATCAACACAACAATAGGATAAATATCATAAATAATATCTTTATTATCACAAAGAAAATATAGGAATTCCTAGTTAATATGTTCTATTAAAACCTAGTAATAACCTAAAATACCCTAAATCCTTAATAAAACATACCTGATTTCTCATTATTTAAATGAAAACAAAAATTATTTAATATATTCCATAAAACCATAAATGATTTTAAATCTATCCATGATTAAAACGAAACATTTTGAGAAATCATTAATATGTTCCAATTCCATCTATAATATCTAACTTTCATTATCAATCTCAAGAATTTATTTATCTAAAAGAAACACCATAATATCAGGAATTAGGAACATATTATGTCTTATCTTCCATTAAACATGTTTTTCCATAAAATTACACCTTTCTATTTAATCCCTTCTCTAGGTATACTGCTCCATTTAATATATTCTTTCAAAACCATAATGAAAAACCTTTTTAGATCAATCCTTATATTTTTTTTGATTCATATAACATATTTTTTTCATTCCAATATATAAACTCTTCATGCATTCCACTAAAATAGTCAAACATTATCTAGGATTCAACATCATAGTCCATAAAACATTCTTCCATTCATATTTCATTTGTAGACTCTTCATCGCCAAATAAAAAAATACTTGTAAAAAAATGTTGATCCAATCCTTGATCACCCCCCTTGGACATTGATTTTCAAAATGCCCATACATTTCACATTTAAAACATTTCACTATTGATAATTCCTTAGGTAAACCATTGTTTTCATCCATTGATTTAATTGATATTTTCATTTATCATTGGAAATTTCCTACTCAATACACTTCTTCCCACACATAAAAAATTTACTAAACCCTTTGGGACGTTTCCTATATTTATTAATCCGAAATTGTAAAAAAATAGTAAATAAAATCATTTTTCCTTCATAGAACCCACAACCAATGATCTCAGAAAACTCTATCCTTATCATCTTTTCTGAGTCTTTGAGTTGGTTAAAGTTTCAGTTGATGATCTTATATCATGATAATTTATAATTTATAATCACAAAATCATTAAATATAGTTTTTACATTTGGTATTTCACTAGCACATTTTATATCATATTCTACACTTACCTAGCACATTTTATTTCCCATTATTGACTAAAACTGAAAGGTATAGAGTGAGAAACCATAATCTAATTAGTAAACCACAGAATCATGAAAAATAATTAATAATATGATTATGTCATGACAACTTCTTTTAATTCTATAACACCTTAGGATTATCCTAGATCCTTAATTCTCATTTACCATTCAAATATTTCATGATGCATCACAAAGAGCTAGTGAATTTTAAAAACATTTCCATATACTTAGTTAAATCACTAATGTTTTCTCATCATAGTTTACAAAGGTTAACTAAACCTTTTCTATGATACCAAAAATAGTGACATAGGCTTTTCATATGTAAATATTAAATATTTAGTATAATTATTCAATAAATATAGAAAATACATGTTTTAGGATGATAAATATTTTCTGTCATTGCAAACTAGCTACTCAATAATCAAATTTCATGAAATATGTTAAATATATTCCATATTGATCTTACCAAATTATACACATCAGAGACACACCCTAATTAAGATTATTGTTCATAACCTTGGTAAATAAAAAATAGAAATGTGTGATCTTAGATTCTTATTAAGTATTAACATGGGATATATCAACTTAACATGTGTATAAGGGTTTGAGAAAAATGAGAATAACATTTTAAAACAAAACTTTTCATATCATATATCATAGACATTACTCATGTAATAAATCATTGTATTTCATAATACATTAATCCATAAATAATTATAATACATAATACATGGGAGCATAAAATTATCAAAAGACATATATTTGTTTTATACATGCAATCATATAAAATCAACTCCTTAGAAGACACAATTTCTTTCAAAGTTTTTCATATGGGATTGGGGTTTCTATACAAACCATCATAGTTGTCAAGGTTCACACCCAAGAATATCCTATGGATAAAATTCTCTTACTGAATAAGGTTTACCCCCAATCAAGTCCTATTTACATCATGATATCTTAGTATTTATTCATTGTATTAAATGACGATATTGGTCACACATATACTTGGTTATAATGTAAACACCTTTAACGCTTTTAATTTAACCACCATCATTGGTTACTTTGTTACCACCATCCTTCTATAAACAATTACCACCATTACATAATGAAATCCATATATATATAATTCAAAAGATCATTAAATATTAATCACATCATAATTCATGAAAATAAATGGGATTCAAAAAAAATTCATCATAGAATATCCCATAGAAAATAAAAATGTTTCATATACAATTCATCAATTCCTCATAGCATAAACCATATAAAAAAGGATTACATTTCATAAAAAACATATCATCATAAACATAAACCATATAGATAAATAATATGGATGGTATCCTTTTATTATACCCATGGTAAATCTTATTTACCATCAAATGATATCATATTATATGGAAAATTAATTTGAAAGATAACATGGAATATTTCATCAGGATTATTAACATTCCACTTTGAAAATAAGCATTAAAAACAAGAATTTCACATAAAATTAGGTAAATAAATTTCTTTAAAAATATCTGTTGTAACATAAAAATGAATCATTAAAACATTGAGTTGTTTTGAAGATTGAAAATATTATTTATGTTATATAAATTAAATCGAATATTATTTTTAATTTTTTTTCATATTCCTATGTTATTTGTTTGGAAAATTAAAATAATATTCCTTTGAAAACATTTTTGTATAAAGTAAAATATGGCTAAATATGCATTAAAAAATAATTGGATTATGTGTAAAATTTTCTAAAAAATATTTTATGGAAAAAAGTACCATGATGAAAAAGGATTTTCATCCAAATATATAAGGAATATCAGTTTTCCTTTAGCACATTTTTTTCAAATACTGAGTGGATAAATAAGGGAAAATGAAGGTAATATTTCGTTTCATGAAATAAACAAAGGATATGAAAAGTATTGATTTTACTGATAGATAGATCATAATATTTCATCATTAAAATCATAATCATAAACAATCATGATAAATAATGAGGCTAATTCATAAAACCCATATAACGTTTGTATCTTTTGTATTATAAGACCCATTGAATACTAATATCAATCGAAACATTGAATATTGAAAAACATAGATATCAATGATATAAAATTTTAAATTATCTATATATATAACTAGTTTTTAATATGTAATATATCTTCTATAAATAAAATAGTGGCTATAAATATCATACCTTAACTACCAAATTCCTTTATAAACATTCATAAATCCTTTTTTCACAGAATCTATTTAGGTATACAACTAAATACTTCCTAGGAGGGATTAATAGTCAAAATAAGGCCACTAGTATGTGAGGATTGAAGTAAAATGGGATTTTGGATAGTTTTGGCACATCCAAAATGGTTTGAGAAGTGTTAATAGAAGAGGATATGTGGTTACCTTATATGTTGGGGAGAGAATATAGTTGATGTTTTTGAAAAAAAAGATGTAAAAACATTATAAAAATTATAAAAGGCACGAAAATGGGTTATTCTAATATAATATATGTTATAAAGAAGATTTATTTAC
Source organism: Viscum album (assembly GCA_963277665.1). NCBI lineage: Eukaryota > Viridiplantae > Streptophyta > Magnoliopsida > Santalales > Viscaceae > Viscum > Viscum album. Next base: position 1,360,897,343 of record OY728143.1, on the reverse strand, counting down.
AGATAATATAAATTGGGAGACATTTTTTGTAATTTTATCATATATCCTTTTTGATTAACAAGCTATTAAACATACATACCATCAATAAATATATTGAATTTTTAATGTTTTCATAGAAAATTATTATAAAAATTACTATATCCTTGTTATATAAAATATATTATTATAATTCAAAATATTTAATAGGTTTTGTAAAATTCAACTCATATAATTATAATAATTTGATTTATAATTCAACTCACATACGTGAAAAGAACATTTGGATTTCTAATGGGAAAACTTTCAAAATTATAAAAAAATTAACATAAAAATTTAATATGAGATTGATTGAAATTACCAATATTAGATTAAAATATATATTATTTTACTAATGGTAGATTTATAATCATCTTAAAAATAAATTGGATCATTCAAATTCTTTAAACAAAAAGTCAATTTTTAATAATAATCATTATTTTTTTACAACTTCTTGAAAAATTAATCTATTAATAGAATTTTAAAAAAATTATTATATGATAAATTTAATATGTTGATTCAAAAAATTATTATAATAATTTTAATTATTTTTTTCAAAAGTGGAAAAAGATAAATTTATCATTTTTTCATGACAGATTCATTTTTTAGGAAAATCTAGTTTATATTTTAGAAAAAGATTTATTGTTTTATCATGCTTGGAAAAAATATTATTTGTATGATAAAACATTTATTTGATATTTAATATATAAATTTCATTAAAACCATTCAAAAATATTGGATAATTTAATTTATTAATATAAAAACACATTGTTCGCCTAAAATAGTTTTCTTATAGAAACACATTCTTTTTAAATTAAACTTTTTTATATTCCTTTATAATAAATTCAAATGCAATGAATTAATTTTATACATTTTTACAATATATAATTTTTAAAATTTTGTTAGTCCTATTCATACCATTAAATATAACACCATGTTTGCAATATCCAAAATTAAATATTTAAATAGTATAAAATAGTTTTTTAATAATAGTGTTGGGTGTAACATAAGCTATTTATGAAATTAAATTAATTTGAAAAATTCATAAACTATTGGTATGTTACACATAGGGGAACCAAAGTCTTTAGATAAATTTTATAGAGTCTTCTAGCTCCAACATAGACCAACATTTCATAGGACTGGAAGAATGAAGGGTTTAGGGGACTAAAAAAATATCATCAAGGCTTCTTTTTACCTTGTTGAGGTTCCTAGGGAGTAGAAGTAGAATCCCGAAGTGTTCATGAAATATAGACCTTATAGAAGATTGTGGGTTATGATGGTACTATCTGAAATACATGAGGGTCTCACCTAATAGGCATTCAAGGGATTATTTCAATTAATTATCTTCCAAACAACCAAATCATTATTGAGAGGATGAGTTTATAGTGCTCTAGTAGGAAACCAAGAAAGATAAAACCTACTATGATTATTCTACAAAACTACTTCATCTTATAACATATCTTGGATATAAATTAGGAACACAATGTCTGTAATTTTGAGGTCTCTATTCATCCTAATATCAGATGAAATGTTATGAGCTTCAAGCTAATGACATGTCCTAAGGTTTTTTATAAGTCCTTTACTATTGAGAATGGGTTGGAATATGATCGGTAATTTGGTATTCTAACTCCATTCATGAATAAAGTGTGTATACCCAATAATTATATAATGGTTTCCTCTTCAATTAATATGGAAAATAAGACCAAGGACATGGAATATGATAGTGGTGCTCAGGTGGAGTACTATATGGGGTAATTAGCTCCCTCGGGAGTAGTTCCACATTGCTTCATCTATAAGAAGTTCAAAAATTAGCACATGTTCATTACATACCTGTATAGAAAGCATCATCAGTTAAGAAATATTGGGAACCTATAGTAGTCAATCTATAGACATTCGAGGCCATGTTTCGATGAGGTTGTTTGAAATATAAAATATACAACCCAGGGATCCCATCAGGATCCTCCATTTTAGGATAAAATTATAATGACTTAGGCATGTCATGTATCTCAGGGATAGGGTAATGAATATAAGTAAGAAAATGTATATACAAGGGACCAAAGTCCATGAGATAGTTCAGAGGGACTATCTACTATTCAAGTAACGGTATTGATCAATTTTATATTTTTAATGACTTTGATTTATTATGTTGATTCCTATTTTTATTTATACACAAGTTATTATTATACCTGACATATATGTATTGTTTTATTCTGTGTAATTTCCCATTGATACACTATTGGGAATGAATGTATACCATCGTCAGAAATTCTAAATTTCTCCATATTCCTTTCTTGTTATGGAGACTTCATGATTCTAGAGATGATAAGATTAATTATGGTTCATGATGCGATCTAGATATTAATATTTTGATAGCACATTGATTATTATCATATATGAGTATCATTTAAATCACCATATGGAGAGAAATTATAGATGAATTGTTAGGGTAATTTTGGTGTTTGTGTAGTGTTTCTAGAAATGACCCCATAAGGAAATTTAATGACATGGGTTATAATATTCGATCATTCAGTTGGATCAATGGTAGCCCCCATTTTGTTTCTTATAATTGTATATCTCTATCAAGATGTATTCCAAGATGACATAAGTTGACTTCTCACAAATAGATTAGTTATGTTTGAGATAGACATAATTTGTGTTGCATAACCCATTGTAATACCCCCTAACAATATGACATTAAATTAGTTAAAAGACACCAAATTATAAATTAAGGACTTGGAACAACTGAGTTCTATCAGGATGAGTAAATCATTGTGTGGTAAAACTCTCTTGTACACCAATAAGATGTATGGTATTATTTGACTCTAGATATATTATCAAAAGATATACCTAGTCACCCTAAATAATAGCACCCATTTACCATGATCGATGATCAGTTTGATCATTTTTAGAGATTCTAGGGGTTGTCCAAACAAAATCTAAAATTGGGATCTCACCAAAGATGGGTTTGATAGAAGTACATCATAAATATTATGTTTAGAAGTAGATATAAGATATATGATTACATGGTGATTTTGTTTAGACTGATGAATTAACCAGTAATTTTCATGGCTCTCAAAGTAAATATATTTCACCCTTACCTTAAATCAATTTTAAAGTTGTTTATTAATGATATCCTAAATTATTAACTCTCTCAAGATAATAATTCAATACATCTCATGATAGTTTAGTGTAGAAATCGATAATCTCGACTTTATTCCAATATATAAAAGCATAAATTTTTGGATTAAGGAGGGAATTTTCTTAAGAAATGTGGTTTTTGAGACTGGTATATCAATGAAACTAAGGAAAATATAGGAGGTGATATCCTATAGGTCTCTCTATAACATGTTTCAATTATATATATATATATATATCTTTTTTTAATTGGTTATTATTAGTATTTGTCTGGGAATTATCACATTTATCAACACCCATGACTACATTGATTAAGAAAGGGGTGATGTATAGGGTCAGACTCATATGTAAGGGATTTTATTGATATGAGTGTTGATTATTCGTGATCCTAAAATAATATGGTCAATTTAGTGTGATGCATCAAAAATTGGTTAAGGGTAAATATTGATGAAAATAGAGAAAGTAATGTCTTATGGGTCATTCTTGTTGTGATCACATGAGAGGAAGTATCCCATTAATGACTTGGATTTGGTAGTCATGACCCACTCTTGGTAGTGTTGGGTGAACTATATTTTTTTATTGAGGTTAATTTTCCACACATAACACAAGATCCTCTACTATATCTTCTCATAGATTGATTTGAACAAGAGGAAAATTCATTGGGTATTGTAAGAAAACATATTTGACATTGAGATAAACTAATAACTAGTGAAATGAAATGTTCTTATAGATTCTCTAAGACATAAGATTCATGCATAAAAAGATATTTTTGAATGGGATTCATAGAAACATTAGTTCTTGATAATATTATTGTCTAACTAGAGGTTGGTTGATTTAATGGACCAGGGATTAATGAAATGTTCCCCATTAGTAGTTATATCTTCTTTAATAGGCTGCATGAGGGATCATTAGGAATCCATCCCAAAGTTTATTTTAACGTTTCCGCTATTGAAACCCAAAATTGTGATAAATAAATTTTACATTATATTATATGAATTATCATTAAAAATGATTGGGACCCATGCCAATACCATTAAGGTTTTGTGTCTTTATAAAATTAGATACATATATAACTTGTACATATATGATCTAAATCCTATCCACCATAGTTATTTAACACTATATCCATTATTTTACATATAAAAATATTATTTTATATCATAAGGAAAATAATATATAATAAATTGTGATCTCATAATCAAAATAATGTCAAAAATGGAGATTTTAATAAATGATCATTGTGATAATAATATAAGCTCAAGGTGATGATAACATAAGCTTAACATAAGAAAATCATAACAAACAATTCATAAATTTTAAACATAAATTATGGCATAAATAATTGTCAATAAAAATCATTAGGCATAATTTTTTGGAATATTCAATATACAATCATGATTCTTGAGAGAAAAACATATGAATAATGTATTAGTTTTTTCATACATATAAGAAAAGAAAATAATTTCCATAGAAAATTCACACTTCCCTGACTATCATAGTGTAATGGTTTCACTTACAATTTTTCCATTTCATTATTCAAGGTTCACTTTCGAGACTTTCATTGTGGATAGATTTCTATTATGGAAATTTGTACGGAAGCATATACAACATTCTCTTTGTAGTAACTTCTATCTAGTTAGCATGGTTATATCTTAGGATTTTAATAACATTGGTGTCTCTTAGTAGTTTATCACCACTTTCATTATTATCCAATTCATTGGAGTGGTATAAGGGACCCACCTATCCTTGGTTGATATCATAACCACCCATTATTGGTTTATATTGTAACCATCTATCACATAATCATAATATTTCCATATTTATTCACTATGATCATGGAGACATTTATCATTACATCAAAGCACAGCCTGCCAAAAAATGTAATTATTTTTATCAATATTTCCTAATTATAATAAAAAACTATCTAAGGAAAGAATAAATATTGTATCATTCTATCAGATCCCATGTAATGAAAAAATAAAATAAAGTTATATTCTTATAGAAAAAATAACTTTAAAAGTGTACCCTAAATATTATTTCAAATAAAATACCCCTTTCATTATGAAATTATTTATTTAAAATCTAATAATTTCAAAATATTATGGAAAATTATTTCTTTTTCATTAACCATGAAAAAATATAATCTTTAAATAAAAAATTATTCATGATGGTGGTGAAGTTTATTCATGTTGTTTACCTTAAAAAATTGTTTCACATTTTCCTTAAATAGTATGAATTACAATGTTTCAAAAACAAAAAAAATATCTTTTTAAAACATGGTAAATAAATTAAAATATATTTAAAAATGACTAATAAAAATATTTTAAAAACATTTTAATGAAAATATGGACATAGAAGAAAAGAATCTCAACCTATTATAATAAATAGATCATTTTTCATTAAAACGTTATTTTAGATCATTGGGAACTCAAAGGGAGGAAAATAAAATGAGAATAAGTAATCATAAATATTTACCATATTTTAATAAAATACATAGTATTTGGAGATATAGATAAAACAATTTCATTATCGTAATATTTATTCATAAAAAATCTTATCCAAAATAAGATTGTTTCATAAACACCTTATAGATTTGGTAACGTTTGAATCAAAAACCCTCTAAAAAAATTATATGAAACTTTAAAGGCCAAGAATATAAATATAATAATGATCAGAAATACAGAATAGGATTTAGATACACCCCATAAATAATATAGGTGAATGACATAACATATGTCCCAAAAAAGATAATCTGAGATGACAAACCCTTACTACATTTATAACATTAGAATCATAACCCATTAGAAGAAATTTTTTGAATTATAACATTAAATACCATGAATTAAAAAGTATAAAATATATAACATGTGAAAGGATTAGTATATACACTCCATAGACTTAAATAAGGTCATAAAATAAAAAATGTCTTAAAAAAACTAAATTGAGGTGAATAACCTTTATAAATATAGTAATTTTTTAATAGAAGGTAAATGATATTTTTTAAAAAAATATTGTAATAGAAATAAATTTCATTAAATCGTGTATTATTCAAAAAAAATCAAGGCATTATATACACCATAGAAATAATATATAGTGCATTACTTTAAAATGTGTCATAATGAAGAAATATTGTGATGAAACCCTTGGCTTATATCAGACATGACTTATATATGAATTAATATCCTATATAACAAATTTGGTTCATACCGGTATCATATTGATATATATAAAATCATAAATGATCAACTTGTATCAACTTAACACCCTTTTATTAAAAAATCATTATTAAATTCATCATTTTTTGTGTTAAATTCTTGATTTCTCAAATATGTTATCCTTCAAAAGTTCACATCCTTGTACTTCGGTCAAGGCCACATATTCTCTAAAAATATAATAATGTAATGAGTATCATATTTATTTATTATATAATCTGTTATAAAATTCCAATAATGTGATGATTAAAAATTAATTAGATAACTTCATGGAAACTGTAGCTCATACGTACACACAATTGATGATTCCACTTTTTTATGGACAGAATAAAAGGAATTAAAAATTTAATTAAACATAATAAAATAATTATTATATTATATATTTCATATACTTTAATTAAATATATATTTATTATCTACCATGTAAATTATAAGTAAAAAAATAACCACATCACTTTGTGGAGATGGTAGTTTACACCTACGCATGATATACATTATCATTTTAAATGGGTCAGAATGTAATAGTATTTAAAATAAATTATAATTAAATAATAATTTTTATTATATAAATATAATATGTAAACATTTAATCTATCATAAAAACTGAACAAGAATGATAGTAATGGGAAATGAATCGTACCGCTAGGTGGAGGTGGTAGTCCACACAAACTCACGGGCGATAATTTTGTTTTACATTTGATAGAGAAGAGATGTAAAATGGTTGTGACAACATAATAATAAAATATCTGTATATTTATGATTTTTATTCATTGTTTTTTCTTGATACAAAAATATTATAGATATTTTAATAATACACAAGATTTAAATAGATTTGTTAAGATTTATATAGCTTCTTTGAGAGACCTTCTGTGGTTTACACATTACCCCATGAACGATGGGTCTTAAAATAACACATAAAGACCTAGGATGAAGATAACGAATATAAGATAGTTTTTAGCAGGACCTAGACGATATAAGTGGATTAAATGGTTTTAATTATGAAAGAGAATAGGTTCCCTTTTATAAGTTAGGGGAGGGACACAAAAGGAATATCTTGAATGATTTTAGTGATTTACAATCACCTTTATGGGAATGTGAATCCAAATTGACAAGAATTATATGTTGATAATTGGTTCGATTTTTTGCATGAACTATCGTCGGTTTGGTCCTCTGCTAAACACTTTCCTCGTATCTCATAACCTAGTTTCATCCGTGATTTCTCCAGATTGTGTTTCCCCTCAATCGGAGGCTAGGTTGCATCATGAGAGTGACCAACAGAATAGGGAGGACCATTATACTCCTCGGGTGCAACCTTTGGGTCCTCAAGATGTGAGGGGAGGATTTCTGGATACTTCTCCGGCATTGCAACCAGCACCTTCAACTACTGCCAATGATGTGGTGTTGGAAGAGGATGCCTGTGAGGCTAAAGCCACTATTGAGGCTTCTCAACTCTTGCCCTAGGAGGGAATCCCAGTAGGTTTCCAATTTATGGGTCGAGGGCTTGATCATATCGGAGCTTCAGATAATCAAATGCAGTTCAAGCAGGATAGAAGTTCCTATGCTATGAAGCTTAAATCTAGGGGGTCGTATGTGTCTTCTGAAAAACTATTTGTAGTGTTAGGGGAAGTGTATGGGCATGATAATGAAGGAGTAGGAGGAATGGATAATGGAGAGTATCCTCTGGTGGATGAGGAAGGTTCTCCAGAGGAAGCGGATGAGAACGTAGATTCCGTTCTATCCAAGGAATTGGCTATAGAGGAAGACTACATTAGATCCTCCTCACGGAAGGGAAAGACCAAATTTATTGATTCAGACAGCTTCATTATGAACAATAGGAGGGATCGATGTATAAAGGATTCTTCGTATATACCTAGTACTCCAATTACTAGAGATGCTTTTAATTGTAAGGTTCCTCTGATGAATCCTACGCCAGAAGGTAAATCCATCTTGAACAGTCAGCATGTGGATGCTGACATCCCCAAGGAATCGGTGGATGCAGGAGATGAGGTCGCGGTCCCTGTCTTTCCCACAGGGGGTACGGGGCTATTTGACCCTGGGAAACAACATGAGGCAGGCTCTCCAGAAGACCGTCAGAAACATGTAGCATCAGTATTGGAACATATGGATCCTCTTTTGAACTCAGATGAAAAGATTGAGGATGCACTAGTTTTAAGGCATCGATGAAGATACGACAGCTTTAGATGTCTACTTCTACAGAGAAAGGCGAGTGGATTGATAAGTATACCAGCATCTTGGTTAGAGGACTCAAGACAATGAAGATTAGCAAGGAGGAATGCATAAAAGATTGGGACAACTTGGCACATCTTTATGAAGGAATCTTAAAGGACTACCTGGACTGCCACGTACAATTTATCACTTGTATTTTGTTTAGGGAGGTTGATTCCAAACAACTCAAACTGTTCTTCAACGATTCCATTGTATTTTTTGGTGTCGAAACAGGTAATGTGTGAGGGTTCTCACCTTCCCTTAAAAGTGGTTGGAAAATAAATAATTTATATTGGATGGATGAATGTATTTGGTGTAAATCCTTCTCTTATCTCTTGGTTTCAACCCATCCCTGATAAAACTCTTTTATCATTTACTAGGTTAATAATGATTTACTATTTTTTCTATTCACTAAAAATAAATATTAAGATGAATATATTAAAATATATTAGTTATATTGATTCCAAATTTTGAATCCATTTAATAAGATGTAATTTCTATAATTGGTAGAATTTAAATTTAAATCAGTAGTGAAACTGCGATGAAAACCTTTTAAAGAAAAAACAAATTAATGCCCAAAAAACATTTTATTCCATTAAATTCATTATAAAATCTATTAAATGAATGAATCTTTTTAGTGAATATTTAGTTAGTTATTTTAATAAATATAGTTAATAAATTAATATAAGTTTAATTTGTTTAGACCAAAATGCATTGTGCACATAAAAAATATCTTTAGAAAAAATGTGTCTTTAAGATTTAAAATAAACGTATACAGAAATAATGTATACTGATAATAATTTTGTTAATAGATAGATTATTTCTTATAAATTGAGACTTCTAATACATTAACATGAAATTAAAAATATAATGGTAATTTTAAATGAAAATAAATAAATGTTTAAAAAATAGTATTTTTCACTGTACACTAAAAATTCCGTCTTTTTAGAAAAATCAAAGAAAAAATCCCCCCCCCCAAGATAAATTTGATTTAATGATTAAAAAAGTTATTATTTTAATCAAATAATATTTTTAATTATTAAATATATTAATTTAATATTAATGTAAAAAATATAATAAAATAAATATTGATAAAATATGTTTTTGATTCATAAAATTACATTAATGAATATTAAAAACCCTTTTACTATGTAATAATAAATACATTTAAATATTTAGAAACATTATATTATTTGTGAAAATGTGATTATTTTCATTCATACCTTCCAATCCAATAATAATTTAATAAAGTGTTACTATATCATGGTTCATTAAGACTCGGGTTTTCATGTAATGTAAGAAAACAAACCGTTTATATTTATTTAAATTCGAATTATATTATAAAATATTAGGTTGTTACATTCTACCCCCTTCAAAAAATAAATTGTATAGACATGATTATTTTATTTTTAATAAAAAATTATGTTAAAAAATTACATTGTTTAAAATTCACATCATGAAAGGAAAAAATAAAATTTCATTTGAAAGGAGATGTCAAAAACATAAAGGAGTCTATAAATAACACATAATCGGTATCCAAAACAAGAATAACATTAGAATGAAGTAAATATATGAACATTGTGGAGAAATATAATATAAAAAAGAATAAAATAATATGATATAGAACATGTTAATGAAAAAGTTAATGAATTAAAACCCATAAATAAATGAGAGGTTAAAACGAGAATCAATTCCATAGATATAACTATTAAAATAGGAATTTTTTATTATTTTCAAGGACCTTTTTTTAAAGTTAATGAATTATTTTATAATGGAATAAAATAAAAAACATTTTGATTTATTTAAATCAAAAAAATTATATTCAATATCTAGATTCATTTTTTTAATTTATTTCCAACAATTTCGATCCCATATCGTAATGATAATTAAATTATATGAATTATTCAAGACTAAATAAATAAAATAAATATCTAATTATACATTAGATCAATATGTGTATGAAACTATATTCCTCCTTTATCTATTCAATTATAGAAATAAAATATGGCTAGTACATTTTAAGATAACTAATATTAATAGGCATTATTATTGGATGATCAATATTAAAGTCTCTAGTACCAAAAAATCTAAATAATTCTTTCCACTAGTATTAGAGATGAAAAACTCCACAATGATTATTTTTATATTATTCAAAACTCTACTGATTATAAAAAAACAAAAAAAATGAAAAACAAATACTTAATAGTAATCCATAAATGACAAAACGTATCTCTTAATGTTACATACCAATTCTGTGAATACATTGACCATATATTCTCATAAATCTTTACAGTAGCCTGAATCACCATAAAAACTCAATGAAAACATATATACTTACAATATATAACTCTATCATTGTTCCTCATAAAAAACCACACAATTTATAATATATCCCATAAATAAAAAATGAAATAAAATTTCTCTTAGATATCAAAAATAACTCATTCAAAAAATCACTACTCAATTCCAAGGTCACTAAGACTATCAAATTTATTTTTTTAAAAATCAATCATCTCTTAATCTTAATTGGAAATTATCATATCAGCATAAAAAAATATTATGAGTTATATATCAATCAATCATGTGAATTCAAAATATATCACCTTAACAGAAAATAAATTGTATTGGTTTTCAATACAGTTTTATAAATTCGTCCAAATATTTATTGTGTAAATACTATAGAAAACCCCATTGATGATTCATCATTCATATAAATAGAATATCATTCATGAAATATTTAAACAGGACAATTAATAAATTCCAATACATAAACACTTCAATTATTCCACTTCATTATTAAACCATAAACTAGGCTTCATCATATTAATATAGAATCCTTCCTTCAATTCATATATCATTTGTAGTCTCTTTATCATCAATAATATATGTTATAATATTTAAACCTCTCCAATACCCTAATAAATATCCCCCCGTATACATCAAATTTCGTAATTAAAAAACATTCATTATTTAAAATCTTCAATAATTAATGATAAATTATGAAAATTAATATTATCAACCATTATATTAACTAAATATTTTATTTTTTCGTGGAAATTACATGGCCTATTTGATTCTTTTCCACATATAAAATTCTTCCTCATTCCTTTTAGACATTTCACCATGTTTTTCATCCCATATACATTACATTCATGATGTTGAATATTATTACCTATATAGAATTTATCAAATAAACTAACATGAAACACCATTTTTCTCTTATCAATCATACTAGTAATCTCACTGATGTAGATTTTACTAATCATGTTATGAGATAGTGGTGGAGGAATAAAAAAAGATTCTTTATTCCAACTCTTGTTTTATTTGGTTCCCCTATGGAAAATCATTCAATTTTCTTTTATATTTTGTTTAGTGTGATTCATTATAGTTATATCCACTAAATGAAACCAAAATTCATAGTGTGTACAATGAAAATCATAGTGATTAATTATGTCAAAAAGAATTTTTTTTATATGATGTCTAATCATGACACATTATTTTCAATCTGTGACACCATAACTTTATCATCAGTCATCCATAGTTATAATATATTTAAATACTTCATAATGGTTTATAAGAAATGTTAATTAAATCTTGAATATACATCAGGATTTTCAAACAAGGTTTTCTATATGGGCCCGTTCACCATGCACCGTAATGATGACCAAGATATACTCAAAAAATTCATTTTTGAGTTATTACCCATAGATGTATTACTTACAAAACTACATACATTTATAGTATATTGAGAGGTATTTATTTTCTTGTTTAAAACACACACATTAATTTACAATAACATAGGATTTTCTCATATATATATATATATAATATTATAATAATAGTTTTTACTAAATTCTTCTCATCATAGGTTCCATGAAAACAAAACCATACTCTAATAACAACTAAAGAAACCCAAAAATTTCATAGATAAATATTTCATTTTATTTGATGAATCATCATTATATAAAAATAAGATACATGAAAAAACCATAATGTTTCGTCTTACTTTTAAACATTTATAAAAAATGTTACATAATAGATCTTCATCAACCCCCACATAGTTTATCGCAATGAGAACCTTTTGTAGACATATCATACATAAAATGATTCATCAAATCATGGGGAAAAGAAAACATAAGAATGTGTGATATCAAATATACAGTAAGTGTATGAAAGGGTGATATCAATTAGTTATCATAACTGAGAATTAGATATGAATAATTTGATGAGGACATGAGAATTAAAATATAAAGTCATTCTCAGCAATTCATCGATCATAAACCTAAACCAGGGAAAAAATATTTTTCAATTAATAGACATAAGACAAAAGTCTTTGGAATCAAAAAAATATCAATTATAACATAACATATTAATAAGTAATATGTTTTTGGTATAAATATATAGATAATTAAACCATTTTCCTAGTCAAGGATCTCTATTAAGATTATTATATTGGATTGGGTTTTCTACTAGTTCAATCATTTTCTTATTCAGGGTTTACTCTAAAGACAATATTAATAGAAAAAGTTTCAAAATTTAAATTACTACTAGATAGTTTATAATATTCTCTTAGGTATCACATCCATCTAGTTAAATCAATCATCTCATTCGAATTTATTTATTTCATTTTCTCTTAAGAGTTTCCCAACTATATCATAATTACCCAATACGATGGAGTATAAAATCACTAGATTTTATAATTTTTTTAAACATTAATTATTTTTTAATATAATTTTTTTATATACAATACTGATTTTATCTTTCATTACAAGAAACAACGAGATTCTTTGAAAGAGTTCTTGACATATGACAATGAGATTAAGTAAACCATAGAATTATATTATTAAAAATATGATCATTATAACCTTGATGTTAAATAGGTATTTTTGGATAGTATTAACTAATTTATAATATATAAATAGTAATTTCATACTCAAAATAATTTTATTTGGAATTTCTTAGTAAAAATGAATCATTTTATTATAAAGTAATAATATTATATAAAAATATGTTTTTTTCAGAAATGATTTTTATTAATTTTAATGGAAAAATAGTATAATTAAATCATATAGGATTTAAAAAATTTATTTCAAAAGATGAAATTATTTTTTGAAATCATTATATCAACATTATCTTATGGTGAAATTATCAGATTTTTTTAGAAATATTTTTATTTTTAATTAATAATAACAACGCTAATTTTTGAAAAACTATTATTTCTTTTTATTTAATTGAAAAATTAAAATTAATTGTTATTTTTATATAAATATAAGTATTATATATTAATATTTAATCCCATTAATAACTTTTAAATCAACCATATATTTTATTTCATTATAAGTTTATTTTTCTGTGAAAAATAATTTTTCTGAAAACTATGTTTATGTCTATTATCTTTATCAATATTAATTAATTGAATTAATACCTAATAATGAATATTTTAAATGATATTTATAGATCATTTACCAATAAAATTAATTTTTTATTCATTATTGATTACTATTATGCATATAGTTAGTATAGAATCTTATTTTTCTAGAAAAAACACACTTCTCAAAAATACAATTTTTCACCACATCTATTGGGTTCCTTGTAACTTTTATATTTTATAAATTTTAAGAGTATTATTGAAATTTTAAAATTAATTTTCGAAATCATAACTTTAGAATTATATTATGGTGAATGTTTTAGTATTTTTTGAAATATAAATTGTTTGATGAATATTTAATAGATAATGACTTTTAATTGAGAAATGATTTTTCATTTAAATTATTAGTAAAGTAAAGTTATATTTTTAATTGTTTTTAAATTAAAATCACCTAATATATATATATTAATCTAATTTATTTTAATTGAATAAATTTCATATTGAAATTACATATAAAATATAGGTAAACTTTTAAACAATTACCTTTGAAACTAGTATTCTCATTACATTTCAAGAATTGAATTTAAAAAAAATTATTTTAACTTTTGTGTATTAAATTTGAAAAATGGATTATATATTTGGAAAAAACATAATTCTGTTTATAATTAGGTAAAACTTATTTTTTGACTAAAATTAATTGTGGAAAAAATCAAAATTAATTAATGTAGTTAAGGTAAATTTGGGTTTACTAGGGAGTGGGGGTTCAACAAAAACAATAAGTTATAAAATGACATAAAAATTTAATAAAATATATTTAAATGTAAAATTTAGACCCTAATGTGTCTTAGTATCTTTAAAAATTCATTATTGATACTTTTATATTGAGAAAAACATGTTTACACCATTTTCGTTTCATAAAATTATTGGTGTTTTACTCACCCCAATTTTAAAATCGCGCCCCTCTCCTCTATTCTTAACAACATAAAACCATTTGGGTTCAGCTAATCTCTAACCAAAAAAATCCCAAATTTTTTAATCTCTTCCTATAAACCTTTTTTTGTAATAAATTCAACCTAGGATGGCTTTTGTTGAAAACCTAAGGATGTTACATGAAGAAGAACTAACATTCTTCAACCAACAATTTTACTATATTTCTTGCTCCAAATCCTTAAATTATTAGTAAAACTTTCATATATAAAAAAATGTATAACATATATTGAAATTTTCTATGTTAATTATATTTAGTTAAACCATATCCACTTTCATGAAATGGGTAATGAAATCATCATTTATGAGTATGGTGGACTATCACCTTGAGAATTGATGAAATTCATTTTTTCCATTACCACCTATCATAGTTGGGTATGATCATGAATAAAAATTATATATATGATATTTTTAGTATAATTATTCCTACATTTATAAAATATATTCCTTTTTCCCTTATATTCATTAGGGGATATGACAATGTTTCTTGTATGTACGATAGATGCCCGCCTCATGAAGTGATGTGACTCATTTTCATTAACACATTAGGTGGAATATAATAAGGATAAATATATGTAATATACATGAAATAATTATTATATTCATGAAATATTAATCTTTGTTAAAATATACAATATTATATTACTTCTTACTTTTGGACTTGTTGAAAGATGACAATGTCATTCGTCTACGTTTGGACTACCACCTTCACGTAGTGATGTGACTCATTCTCCATCACCAAACCACATGGATGATATAAATATAAGATTATTTAATGAAAAGATATTGTATTTATACAATTATTATCTCTTTTGAATGATAATATGTTACATACCTCCTTTCTATATCTAGTGATGAAAAATAGAAATTTTATTAATGCATACGTATGACCTAACATCTAGATGATCCTTATGTGCTTCATTCCACAAAATCATCTTTAAACATTCGTATTAAAAGTATATTTTATATAAAAATATTATAATTATTTAATGAGTAAAATATTATATATTACGTAACTATTATCAAATTAATATTACCTAAAATAATAAATCAAAACTAATTCTAAAAACAAAGTTGATATTACATAAAAATTGAATTTTACCTATATTTTTTAATAAAAGTGTACTAAAAGTATAAGAAAATCGTGTATTGTATAATATATATAAGTTTTTTTCTTTAATAGATGTATAATAAACTAATATTTATTATATAGTAGTTTTAAATGTGTCTTAAGGTTTCTGAGACATATGGTAATAGATATCAGCCTCCCTTTTATTTTCCTATGAGACAAATACAATATTCAAAGACGTTTATTTTATATGGAATATGTACTACCCATGAATGTATTCTATGATAAATGTTATAAAATAGTTTTTTTACATATATATTTTATGATCTCTCTTTCGTGGGGTTTATGTTTTCAATGTTAACAATGCTATGAGGGATTTTTCTCTCAATATTCCTTATTTCAGTCATATGATTGTGTAATGAACTTTTATTCTTTTATGAGATGAATATACATCCCATTTGAAATGTTTATGCATGAATATATGCATCTTATAAAACCCATTTCATTTCATGGATTATGATATGCTGAATTTTATATGATATTATGGCACGCATGGATATTTTTATCATTAATATATGGTTG
The DNA here is from genome assembly GCA_963277665.1 of Viscum album. Lineage (NCBI taxonomy): Eukaryota > Viridiplantae > Streptophyta > Magnoliopsida > Santalales > Viscaceae > Viscum > Viscum album. The sequence goes on along the minus strand of OY728143.1, from coordinate 1,360,880,749 downwards.
AGACCAATATCTACATCATATTAATTAGGTGAATATTTACATCACATGTTATATGTATGACTGGAATGGGTATTGAAACTACTTCAGTAGGTGACTTTGTCCTCTATGATGTTCTTTGGAGTGAACCTGGACTACTATGATGGTTTATGCAGTGAAATCATTCCACAATTATATCATTCGTAATTATCCTTTACTAATATGTAAAAAAGATTATATGTTTATGTTTATTCCACAATATTATATCTTACACAAATATTATTCTTCCAAGCATCATGTCCTTTGATTTCATTATGATTAATGTATTAAAAAATAATAATATTTTTTTATGACACAATTTTATGATCTTTTATTGGAAGGGTATGTCATTCAATTTTAATGATCATGTTCTCTTACTATTATGTTCATCTTACTCTTACATATCTAACTTATTTACCCTTATAGAGCTTCTCAAATCTCCATTTCTTATGTTTCCTAACCCAAGGTTACAAAAAATATATTTTTTGTAAGGTATGCTTATGATGATTCTTTAATGGTAATATATTATTGGGGGAGATTAAATATCCTTCATGAATTAAGAATATCATGTTCTTTTTTTTCAAATATACTATCCTATTATGGTCTCTATGCATGTGTTTTCGTAATTATTTGAATATTTATCTAAACATAAGTAATATCTAAATATGAAAAGAATGTGTTTCTATATAGAGAGCTAAAGAAAATCAACATATCCTTGGTTTATATTATATCCACAAATCCTTATTTATTAACATAACAACACATCACATATCATTTTCCATTTATATATATTCTACTAGATCATCATAAACATTTATTACCACATAAATGTTTAACCTATGGAAAATAAAATAGGTTTTATAAATCATTAACCATAATTATAAAAAAAATAAAGATAAATAATAAGGATTTTATAATTGGATCACATACCAAGAAAAGAAATATAAATATTCTATGATTTTTATAGATAAAAATTCCATAAAAATCATTGAAATGTTTCTTCATGAAAATAATATTTTCATTTGGATATAATTTATTTTTAATAGAAACTTTTAAAAAATAATATGGAAATATTATTATTTTTAAAGAACCATGGAAACTTATAATGTTTGTGTCAGTAAAAATATATTTAAATATGTCTTTATAATAAAAAAACATTCCTGAAAACATTTTATATAAAATAGGGACATGGGAAAAAATATTCCTAGAATAAGATAAAAACAATGTCAATTTTCCACAAAACATTATATTAGTATTTTGTATTATTAATTATATTAAGATGAAATGAAAGAATATAATATTCTATATTAACTATAATATAATAAAATACATATGATTTTTGGGAGATATATCATAAAATTTCATCATAATAAAATTTAAGCATAAATAATCTCAGTACAAATGTGATTGTGACATCAAACCATTACCTCTTTGGTAACTTCTAATTAAAGACTCAAATAAAAAAATAACTAAAAAAATTTGAAATACCACAAAAATAAATATAATGTTTAGACAACTTATCATTGGGGTAGGAGATACTAGTCACAAAATAATATAGGTGTATAATAACATATGTCCAAAACGATGAAATTTGAGATGATAAACCCTTACCACATTGGTATCATTTAAAATAACAATTTGGAAGAATATTTTGAATTTTAAAAATCAATATTCTATTTTAAGAAGTATATATGATATAAATTTTAAATGGGATATTATATACAATCTATAAAAATATAGAGGTGGATAACATCAAATATGTATTAATGAAAAAAATGTGAGAAATAACCTTTACGACTTTAGTGATTTTTGAATTGAAATTCATTGGAATCTTTAAATATCATATGGTTTTATATATTTTATATATTAAATTATGGAGTGTTAAAAATAATTTATTATTCCATATATACGATATAAAAATAATAAATTGGTGCATATAATTAAAATCATTCTCAATGAAGAAAAATTGATAGGAAACCCTTACCATATATCTAACTTGATTTAAAAGAACTTTGTCCACTGTTAAAATAAATTTATACATATTATAATTAAGTAACATAATAAAATTAAAACATATAATGTCATATACTATCCACTTATATAATTTTATCACTCATTTATTAAAAATTCAATTTATGTCTCAATTTCGGGCTTTAAGTTCTTCATTTCTCATGTATGTTTTGTTTCATAAATTATGGTATTATAAATTAATCATACATCTATATTAAAAGAAATAATAATAATTTATAAATTACACTATTTAATAATTATATATTCTTTTATAACTAATCATATAACTTGGTGATGGAATGTGAATTACATCACTATGTTTGGACAGTAATCCATACACTAACACAAGGGATGTTTCCACTTTTCAATGGATGGAATGAAATAATATTAAATTACATTTAACTATTATATAATAATTATAATATATATAATATAATTTATAATCATTAAATATATACTTATTACAATCCATGTATAACATATATGAAAATAAAATCGCATCACTTTGTGGAGGTAGTAGTCCACCCCTATGTATGATGAACATTATCATTTTCTATCAAATCAGAAGGTACAAATGTAGATTATATATTATAATTATAGAATCATAATAATTTCATAAATATAATAGATATATAAATTAAATCAATTATAATATTAGTCCTATAATTGTTATTGTAGAATATGAATCATATCGTTATATGGAGATGGTAGTCCATAAATACACAGAAACGATACTTTAATTTCCCAATTGAATGAGAATAGGTGGGAAGTGGTTTTAACATCATAATAATAATTTTTAATTATATATAGGATCCTATAATAATAATTTTTTTATTGATAGAACATTTTTTTTGGACTCCTCAGGTATTAATCATGTTTTAATGATCACAAATCATATACATTCTTTAAATCATCTTAATCATGTTTGATCTATCTTGAATCCTATGTAAAAATAATTAGTTTATTTTTGACTTATATAATTATGGTGAACTATTTTGTTTATAATGAAATTAACTATTGAATGAATAAGTTTAATTCCTTTTATGAATATCAATATTTATGTTTTTGAAGATAGATTTGACAAAGTCTATGAAACCATGAGTCTGCCACCGTTGTGTTTTTTCTAGAAAAGGATCTAGGCATCATAACCATCCAAACACCATAACTAGCCATACACCGTCACCATCCAAACATTATGACCATCTAGACATTGTGGCCTTCTAGACACTATAACCATCCAGGCACCATAACCATCCAGACACAGTGACCATACATACATTGTGACAAGACACTATGATCTTAACACCACATATTTTCTACAAGTTCCTGATCTCTATACAACTATGAAATCAAAGATATCTCACCGCTCAAATACATAGAAGGAGACACAATTTCTACGAGACACCATTTATAGATAGATTGTTACACCGTTTCTGAATCTATTTTATCATTTTTCAATTTATTTTCTAACAGACATATTTGACGATTTTAAATACACTGACATAATCAATGTTTCTTTGTAGACATGTTACCTAATAGTGCGATGTATGAGGGGAAGAATACATGCATCATGTCAGCTCAAACACATGTAATCCAATAAAAAAATAATGTGGCCAGAAGAGAATCGTGTGATCATGGTGATTGTAGTGACAACAGTGTAACAGAAAAACAAGTGTATATGCAATTATGAAGAAGCATTGGATTACATGAGACCTGAAACTGATGAGGAACAAACGAAGCCTACTTGAATCTAATAGTCAAGATCATTTCCTCATTATCAACTCCATGAAAAACACGAGCTAGATCTAGCTGAATTACGATACTCTGTTTTCTATGAGAGGACACAATTTCTTCATCCGCTTCATCCCAGAAGTATAGAGATGCATAGAATAACACTCAAAGCACTTCTAACCCCATTTCATCCTTTCTTATATATTGTGTATTAGTTATATCTTCTGATTAGTTTGTGTGTCTCTGTATAAAAACATGCACTATATCCTTCATTAAAATGAAGGATAAAAGATATCCTTTATCTTACATCTTGTTACACTTGTGTATTCCCACCGATAATTGTGGAAGAGGTACCTATGTGACCAGTTAGTTCATACACATGAGGAACTGTAGAAGAGGTTGTGTGACCTGGATAGTCTTGTGTACTGTTGTTATCCCTGATCCATAGTATGGATCATGTTTATTTATATAAAATTCTTGGTGGTAGGTGATCACTAAGTGGATTGGTTTAGGTCTCGGCTTGAGACTGAACTACTTGATCTATATCCGCTATGTTGTTTATTTTTAGTGTTCTATTTTTTACTACTTCATTCAAAAATCGATAAATTTATTTTGATAGTTGATCTTGGAAAGAATTTATAACTCTTTTTCCATATTATAATAGCTTCAAAAGTAATGTTAATAACTAATATTACGATTATTGATAATTAATCAATCTTATAAGAAGTTATCTAAATAGTCAATATTTCAAAACTGTATAACCTTGATTTACTGGGATGTATTTAAATTTATTAGGGACAATTTTTAAGAATACTTTTAAAAAAAATATTTTATAGATACACAATTCACTCCCACCTCTTGAGTACTGTACTGTGACCAAAATTTGGTATCCAACTGTTGTTAATTAAAGACTTTGTGTTTATCCTTATTCAACGGTGATTATAGTTTTATATTAAAGATCTGTAAAATTATTTTCATTCTAAATTTCTATCACTTTTCAAGTACTTATATATTATGGATGATAGATTGTAAGGTGATTCAAAAAATAGACCACCATTATTTAATGCAACCAATTTTTCTAAATGAAAAATAAAAATGAAGATTCTTTTTTAATGTATAAGCTTTGAAATCTGATATTTAATTATAGATGAATATATGATTACTGATATTGATAGAATAACTTTAGTTAAACCTATCAAAACTACCTACAATAACATTTTCAAAGATATGAATGCCTTTTACTTCCCTTTAAGTGATGAGGAAATTATTTGAGTCTAGGAATGTAAAACTGCCCATGAAGTTTTGGATACCATGTCTATTTCACATGAAGGAACTTCTAGTGTGAAATAAATGAGACTTAATACTTACATTATTAAATATGATAACTTTAAAATGAATCCTAATGAACCTATTTCTGACATGTTTCTCAGGTTCAATGAAATTTCCAACACAATGATCTCTCATGGGAGAGAAGACACTGCCAAAGAACAAATCCGGAGGATTCTCATATGTCTACCTGACAGATGGAGGGGAACCTTTGTCTATATTACAGAGTCATCCACCATCAAAAATCTACCTATAAAAGAAATAATTGTAAAACATATGATATATGAAGAGGATTTGAAATTCAATAAGGAATAGGATGATGAATCGAATGGTGCGTTCAAGACCAGCCCCTCTAAACACAAAGGGAAAAGAAAATTCGATGTTTTTGTATAAATTTCTAGCAGTGAACAATCATCACCTAACATTGATGACAAGATGACTCAACTAGGTAGAAGGTTTAATATATTTTACAAGAATAAGACATTTTTTTAGAAATACTAACATCAAGGGTGGATATGATCAAAAAGGAGGTCGGAAAAAAATTGGAAAAGTAGTGACATGTCTGATGAGACTTTCTACTATGAATGTAAATGAAAAGAACATATCAAGGATGAATATCCCAAGGTTAAGTAAAAAAAGAAATTTAAGGACAATTATATAAAGTATAAAAATTAAATGAAAGAAACATAGAGTGATTCTAATGACAGTTCAAGTTACTCAGCATCATCACATGATGAACAGGCTAATAAAGCCAATATGTGTTTTATGAAAAATACATATGTGGTAACATAGGAATCTTTTGTGAACAATTCCTTTTGTTCTAGAGATGATATTGAATCTAAAAATATGTATAATAAAGAAATTTTTGGGTACATTATTATTCATAAAAAGGCATGCAATGAACTAAAAGATAAATACAAGTCTTTATAGTAACAACATGCTCTTAGCTCAATTGTTAAAACTGAACTCACTATAGAAAGGGAGAAAAATGCTCAATAACTCAGAGATAAAAATGAACTAAAATTATATAATGAAAAATAGAAAAAGGATCTTGAAAGGTTTACTAAGGGTAAAGATACCTCTTTAAAAGTTCTAGGTAAACATATTGCTCATAAATATACTACTAGAATTTGTTATTAACCTAGTAAAAGAAATTTTGGATGAACTAATTTTGGGTTTAAATCTTGGACATACATCTTTACTACCAGTTTTGGAAAACATTTATCTTGTTCAAGTTATTATACTCTTTCTACTATTTGATTTTTTTCAGAACCAAATAGAGTTCATGTTTCAAATACTCTACATTATGATTATAGAAAACCAATAAGGCGCCTATGGGTTTCTAAGGCACTAGTAACAAATATTACTGGACCTAAACAGGTATGGGTACCAAGACCAATTTTTATTTGACTAATTTGATGGAAAGCATCATAAAGAGTTCTTTTAAAAGCTTCTATTACTTAGATTGTGGGTGTTCAAGACATATGACAGGAAAATATTCATGCTTCATGAACATAATAAAAATTTATGGAGGATATGTAACCATTTATGAAAATGAAAAAGGAAAGATTATTGGCCTTGGAAAAATCGGTAACTCTAACTCGATTTTGATTTCAAAGGTACATTTTGTCAAAAGATTAAAATATAATCTACTTTTTATTTCACAACATTGTGATGATGGATTTCATGTTAAATTTGAAAGTGATGTGTGAAATGTTATTAATTCTAAAAATGAATTAGTTTTTTCAACATTAAGAATTGAAAATGTATATTTTGTTAACTCACATTCCTTAGCTTCTAAAAATGATTCATATCTTACTGTGTTTCACTAAGAGTATTTGTTTTGGCATTGGATACTAGGAAACAGTAACACTCACTCCCTTAGAATGTTAACTATAAAAATCTCAGTCAAAGAACAACCCAAACAAGATTTTTCAAATGATAATGTGTGTAATACTTGTCAAAAGGTAAATCCGCACAAAATTTCCTTCACACCAAAGAAAGAAGTTTCAACTTCTCAACCTCTTGAAATGGTTCAGAGGGATTTGTTTAGACAATCTAGTGTTTTCGGGTCAAATGGGATGCACTATGTTTATATTCTTATAGATTAATTTTCTTGATATACATGGACATTCTTTTTGGCTCACTAAAGTGATGACTTCTCACATTTTACCAAATATTCCAAAACTAAAGAAAATCAAAGTGGACATAGAATAAAATCCTTATGAATTGATCATGGTCGTGATTTTGAAACTCAAGATCATGGATATTTTTTCCCACAAGATGGATATAGTCATAATTTTTCTACTTCTATAACACCTCAACAGAATGGAGTTATTGAAAGAATAAATAGAACCCTATATGAGATTACTGGAACCATGATTAATGAATATGACTTACCAAATTATTTTTGAGCTAAAGTAGTAAATAATACATGCTATAATTGAAATAGAGTACTGATTTGACCTATTCTTAAAATAACTCCATATGGGTTTTGCAATAATAGAAAACCAAAAGTTAGCTACTTCAAAGTGTTTGGATGAAAAGATTATAACCCAAATATTGAGGAAAATCATGAAAAATTTACACACAAGAGTGATGAAGGAATCATCTTAAGATATTAAATTTCTATTAATGTCTATAGAGTGTTTAATAAATGAACTAAATGTTAGGAAGAATATGTTCATGTCAAATTTTATGAAATAGATCCATATAATCCTAAGACCACTCTAGAGAACCAAGAGGATGGTGTATCAAATATATATATATTAATTCAAAATCCTCTAACCATCCTGTAAAAAATCCGTTAAAACAACCAGTTCTGAAAAATCTCCAGATTCAGGTCATAATATACATGACCCTATTAAAGTACCTGAAATCAGTAGTCCCTCTTTTTCAATAGAAGTTAGAACTTTTATGAACCATCCTTTAGATGCTGTTGTTGGAGACTTAGAAAAAGGAACTCAAACTACAGTTTCTCTTAGAAATTAGGTTTAAAATAAAGTCTTCATATCACAACTTGAACCTCAAATCATTAATTATTCCATCAATGATGAATTTTGAGAGATGGATATTGAAGAAGAACATAATCAATTTGAAAGGAACAATTTTTGTAAACTAATTGATAGACCCAAAGACACAATCACCATAGTCCCAAAATGGGTGTTTAGAAATAAGGTTGATGATGATGGCAATATTGTTAGAAACAAGTCTAGATTGGTTAAACAAGGCTATAGTCAAGAAGATGGAATTGAAAATGAAGAGACCTTTACACCGATTGCTAGACAGGAAGCCATCCGAATTTGGTTTGCTTGTGTTGCAAATCGGAATTTCACACAATATCAAATGGATGTCAAAAGTGCATTTCTAAATGGGTATATAACTGAGGATGTATTTGTTGAAAAAACCCCATGTTTTACAAATCCTCATTTTCCAAATGATATTTTTAAATTATCTAAAGCATTATATGGTCTAAAACAAGCTCCAATATCTTGGTATGATTGATTAAGTAATTTTCTTATTTCCAAGTGTTTTACAAAAGGAATATTTGATCCTACTATTTTTATCAAATGAATTCCCAATGATGTTTTAGCAGTTCAAATCTATGTAGATGACCTTATCTTTGGATCCCCAAAAATTTCTTTCTATATTGAATATTCAAAAATTATGAAAAACGAATTTGAAATGTGTTTATTGGGTAAACTAAAATTCTGTTTTAGATTTTGAATCATTCAAAATAATTACGGTATTATTTTAAATCAAAAAAATATACTAAAGATATTCTAAAATGTATTCGATTAGATAACACTAAAAGTAGTGGGACTCCAATGAGTACTACATGTATGTTGGATCTTGATGGAGATGGAAAATATGTTGATCAAACCACTCAAAGAGGAATTATTGGAAGCTTAGCCTACTTAACTACTAGCTGACCAGCCATTATGTTTAGTGGGAGTATGTGCACTCATATTCAAGAAAATCTTAAGTAATCTCATTTAATTGTTGTTAAGATAATTTTCAAATACATCAATCATACACCAAATCCAGGACTGTTCTATCCCTGAGGAAATTCATTTGATTTAGTGAGTTAGTTTGATGTCGACATCGATGGTTGTAAGAAAGATAGAAGAAGAACCTTTGGAACATGTCACGTTTTTGACAAGTCACTAGTATCATGGTGTAGTATGAAAAAAACTCTCTTATATTATCTACTACAGAACCTGAATATATAGATGCTGGCAGTTGTTGTAAAAACAATCTGTGGATGAAACACACATTACTAGATTATGGATATCAATTCAGGAATGTACTAATACATTATGACAATACAAGTGCTATTAACATCTCAAAAATCCTATTTCACACTCTATGACAAATGATATTGATATAAGACATCACATATTGAGTGATAATTATAAAAAAGGGGACATCACTTTGGAATCTATTAGAACTGAATATCATCTTGAGGATATATTCACCAAACTATTAAATTATAAAATAATATATTACCTCATACATGAATTGGGAATAATAAATCGTAAGTATTAAGTATACTATTTCATAGTTTATGGGTTCAAAAGTCACTATCATATGATTACTATTTAACTCTAACAGTTCTATAGTTTTACTATCTTTAGAGTTACTATTCCATGTTTACAGTCTTAGAGTTACTATTTCTTGGTTACTTTCTGGCACTTACTGTCTCAAACAATATGAGCGCATAGTTTAGAAATCACACTATTATGGTCTCACCGTGAACTCTTATTATGGTGTCACCGTGAAGGATTGATTATGGTCTCACCATGAAAGTCAATTATGGTCTCAGCGTAAAGATGATTTATTGTTTTATTTATACATTATAACTCGTATCATGGAAATTCAATATTTTATTCTTTTTTTACTTTCCCACACTTTTGATCCTCTGCCATTTGATATTCCTAAATGATAAAATAAAATAAGATTCACTCGTTCTTCACTCGGGATCTCTTATATCAAATAATAACCCCTATTTTAGCCCTTCTATCTCCCTTGAACCTTCAGTGAATTCTCATGATGAAATGGATGTCGTCGTCAAATCCTAAGGACCACAGTTCATATAAGAAGTTGAAAATCATGAAAAAATTAGCACTTGAAGGCTCTCTAAATCTTAATATGGTGAACATAGTAGTGGTACCTACAAAGGAGATACGATCTATGTGGCCTCTATCAGGTAAGTCATTGGTGTTGAAGGTTATAATAGAGTAATGATGTATATATTGGTTCACAAAGTAGGGTAGGCCTATTTAGCCGAATCTAGTTTCATGATTTTACCATTATGTAAAATTATCTTTTGATTCATAAGATGGATATGTTGTGAGATGTTTGATCAATGTTCATATTTGTAGCTTTTCTTCGTGGTTATGGGATTCGTTCCATAGGATACCTCATGAGGGAGTTTGTGAGGACTACTAGAGTGGTCCTCCACCATTAAAGGATGTCATTGTTTTGGATGATGATTTGAGATGTTTAACTGGCAATGAAACTAAGAGGACAGACATAACTAGAGATCTATATGGAGAAACCAGGTTTTTTTAATTTTTTTTAGAATTTGATTACGCCAAAAATGGTGATTTTTCTGTACTCAAGTATCATGATGTATTTTTTATACATATCTTGAAAAATTGACATATGATCAACCTATTAAAGTATGTCATACATCATATGTGTGAGTTGATCAAAAAAAAACTCCATGTCAACCTCCCTGATTTATTCAAGGCATATCTCAACTATGCTTCGTGCAGAGGGATTGGTTAGACTAGATGAAGAATCCATCAAGGACTATGAGTTCTATCATTTTAATTTTACTGTAAAGAGAATGAAAATAATTTGGAATCCAAGGAGAAATGATTGGGTGGATGAAAATGATAGAGTTTATGAAATGTTTAATTCGGTGGAACACCCTTCATGACCTAAGGATTTTCTTGATCAAGGTTTGGAACCAGAGGAACATGTTGAATATTTTGATGACGAAGAAGAGGAAGAGGCTATTATACCTTCAAACGAAACTGTTCTTGATAAGGAAGACAGTAAACCTACTCCTAAATTATTAAATCATAATTAAATGTCTATTCCTGAAGTAGTTTTTGATATTGAAGAACAACATGATTCCAAAGAAGAATCTTTTTCTAAGCTATGTAAAAAAGGATATTATAGAAGAGAATAATGAAGAAGACCCTTCTTTTGTAGAAGAAACGGCTCTTGAGGAACACCCAGAGGAACAAGTTGTTCCTGAAGTTATTCCATCTACTAAAGAGTGAATGGAGAAATATTTTCACTTGGCTAGAAAGGAAATGGATGAGGAAATTAGAGATGAATTTGTGGAATGAGATACATGATCTAAATATCTTAGTCCAGAGAAAAATGCACCTATTGAGGGGGAGAAACCCCCAATCTGGGATCTGTTGATGTCCCCAATTGGATTGATCCAATATTAGGGGATAGTTGTTATAAATTCCCCAGTTATTTTTATATGGCTGATTCCCATGAAGACTCAGTTAATGGAATTGATATATCTACTATGTTTCGTATAAAACTGGAATCTAATCCTAAAACCATCTCTTCCAAGGAACCTGAGCCTGTCTCATCTTATTTTCTTTAATCCTCACAAGGACCTCCAAAATTGGTATATAATGATGATCTTTAAGATTTTGGGGCTACCCCATTAGCCATAGTTGAAAAGATCATGATTAGTCAACCTTCTCATGAAACCAATTTATGTGAGTGAAATGATGCCATGTTCCTAGAAAGAGTCACATGGAAGATTCAACCCAAGATGCTTCATGAGATTCAAGAGGTCTTAGTTGAGAATAAACTTCTCAGTGATGATATAAAAACTCTCAGAACTATGGTTGAAGAAATTCATAGAGTGATGAACTCAAGACCAGAACTTATTTCTTATATTATTGAGAATATTTTTAGTCATGCCCTATAGGAATTAACCTCTCTAATTAAACCTCATATAACTTCCTTATATGAGTAGGTAACTGAAAGAAACAGGTAGATTGTTCAAGAGATGTGTGAGCTTTTTATTGGTCTTAAAAAGTTAGCTGAAGAGAATAAGGGCTACATCTAGAAAGTTCTAATTCAACTCAAATACCTTGCCTTAGATGTCACTACTTCTCGTACTTCTAGAAAATTATTTCAACCTTCTTTAGATAGTGATATGCTCTAAACATTTGACAAATAAGAACTTCAAGTTGTTCATAGTGTCTTTGAAAAAGAATCTGTACTTGAATTTATCAAGAATAGTGACAGTGTTCCGGATTTAAAGAGAATTCATTCCAAGATTTACAATGATGCTCTGCAAGAAATTTCTATGAATATGGACTTCTACTTAAATTGGATCTTCCCTATGAATGGAATGAACAACCAATTCAAGAACCTCGTAGAGAATCTGAGGAACCCTCTTGTAATTCAAGACTTCAAAAATAATGTCCAAAATCTCAAAGATTTTCACTCCTTTGATGGATAATTTTATGGAGAATAAGGAAGACATTGAGAAATCTATGCAGCATGGTGGTGATATCATCACTGAATTCGTCAAGATTTTAAAGCCTAATCTTCATTTCTATAGTTTTCCAATTATCGCTCATGCAGCTTCACTCATGAGATCTAGTTTTCCTACATTCTCATCCTTTACCCTTGCCTCCACCTCTATGTCTATCTCTCAATATCCGAGTCAGATCAGACCTGTTATCCCTTATAAATTGTTTCCTCAGTATTCAACTACACCTACCTTGGCCCCTTCTGTTTTTGAAGGACTCCCCTTACCTTCTATGTCCACTGGTTCACTCCCTCCCCCAACCTCTACCTTTTCCCCTATGGCTTCTTCTTCTGATGTTACTACCAAGGGAAAAGAGAAGACAAGCCAATGCTAAAAAATAGTGACTAATATCATTTTTTGGGGATGTTTTATGTATTCAAGTTCCTTACTATTTGTATAGAAACTTTTTATCAATCTAATTCATTGTGCACTTTTATTGTCTACTTTTTATTTACTATTTTTGAAAATCCCAAAATTGGGAGAAATATGCATTCTATATGAAATAAATGCACATTAAAGAAGAGACACATTACCTAAGAATAAATATCTCACCCACATGATTCGTGATCATCAAAAAGGGGGATATTTTTGGACTCCTCATGCATTAATCATGTTTTAATGATCAATAATCATATACATTCCGTAAATCATATTAATCCTATTTAATCTATCTAGAATCATATGTACAAGTGATTAGTTTCTTTGTTCCTTAAATGATTATGGTAAAATATTTTGTTTCTAATGAAATAATATTATGAATGAATAAGTTTAATTAATTCTATGAGTATCACCATTTAATACTATTTATAGATATTTGACTAAGTCTGGGAAACCGTGAGTCTTCCACCAGTTGTTTTTTTTTTGGAAAAGGATAAAGACACCATAACCATCCAGACACCATAACAATCCAGACACTGTAATCATCTAGACACCATCACCATCTAGACACCTTGACCATCCAGAAACCATTACCATCCAGACACTAGAACCATCTAGACACTATCACCATCTAGACATCATAGCCATCCAGAGACTGTAACCATCGAGGCACTGGGACCATCCAAACACCATGACAAGACACTGTGATCATAACACCACATCCCTACTACCAATTCCTATTCTCTATACAACAATTTCATTATAGCTATCTCACCACTCAAATACATCGTAGAAAAAAATGTTTCAAGGAGACACCGTTTAAGGGAGATACAATTTATAGATAGACTGTGACGCTGTTTTATAATCTGTTTTGTTAATTTTCAATTTAATTTCTAATGATCATATTAGAAGCATTTAAATGAACTAAAACAATTAATGCTTCTTCATAGACATGTTACCTGATAGTACGAGGTATGAGGTGTAGAATACATGAATCCAACCGGCTCTAACACATGCATCCCAAGAATAAAACAAACAACATGGAATAAAGAAAGGCATGTGATCATGGTGACTGTACTGAAAACAGTGTAAAAAAACAAGTGTATGCACGATAATAAACAAGCATAAGCTTTCATGAAACCCAACACTAATAAGGATCACACACAGCCTACTCGAATCCATGATTTGAGAACATTTCCACATTATAAACCCTCTGAAGAACACTTTCCATATCTTGCCGACTTATGATACTCTGTTTTCCACAAGATGACTCTATTTCTGCACATGCTTCATAAAAAAAGTCCAAAGCAGCATAGAATAACACTCAAAACACTTCTAACCTTATCTCTTTATTTCGGCACTATTGTGTATTAGTTTTATCTTTCAAGCAGTGTGTCTGTCTTTATAAAAACATGCACTATCTCCTATATCAAATTGAAGGATACATGATATCCTTCCTCTTACATCTTGTTACACTTTTGTATTCCCATGGATTAGTGTTGAATAGTTCCTTATATAACCTGTTAGTTAATTACCATGAAGAACTGTGGAAGAGGTCATCTGACCTGGATAGTTTTGTTTAGTATTATTAACCCCAATCTATGTTGTAAATCAAGATTATTTATATAAACTTCTTGGTGTATGGTGATCACCAAGTGGAGTGCATTATGTCTCGACTTGAGACTAAACCACTTGTTTTATATCCTCTGTGGTGTTTATTTTTATTGTTCCCTATTTTACTGTTTAATTCAGAAATCACTAAATTTATTTTGATAGTTAATATTGGAAGAAAGTTTTAATTGTTTGGTCTAATTTGAAAAGCATCAAAAGTAATGTTAATAATTGATATTAAGATTACTGAGAATTAATCAACATTCTAATAAGTTATTTAAATAATAAAACATTAATATATATTTAACATTGATTAACTACGTTGTATATAAATTTATTTGGGAACCATTTTATAAATAATTTTTAAATTGAAATTTTTATAGATACTCAATTCACCGTTCCCCTTGACTACCCTACTCCAAACAATTTTTTTAAAGGTTTAAAAACAAATAAAACTGAAAGAGCTTAGTTAGGATTTTTACAACATTATTGAGGGGCCTCCTTTGGAATTCACTTGAAGCCTTGAAGGGATTCTCATAAAAAAGACCAGAAACTCTAAGATGAATTGAAGGAATCAATAATGTTTTTTCATCAGTTATTGAATGAAATATGATGCCCATATTGTTTGAATATCGGAGGATAATAGGTTCCCGTTCATATTTGATTGGATGGAAACCCATGGAATTTCTTAAATGATTTCTAGGATATGTGTTCATAGTCATGGGAAAGTGGTTCCAAATAGATATAAATTAGAATTTATGATAATATATGGTTCAAATATCATCATAAATTTTGAATTTTATATTTTTTGGTATAACTCATATATGTGTCTATTGTTTAAACCCCACAAGTAAACTTATTTTTTCCTTAAATAAGGTAAATTTTTTTTTTAATATGTACTTTGTACAATAATTAAGTTGAAAATATTAAAATTATATTAAATATTCTAATTAAAAATAGGAAATTAGTTTTACTATATTTAATTTATATATGTTCCAAAATTTAATTTTAAATAATCATGTAAACCATTATGAAACCCTAGAATAGAAAAATTCATTTTAAATTTTAAAAAATAATTTACTTTCATTAATTTGAATTTAAAAATGATAAAATGAAGGGTAAAATATTTTATAAAATATATATTATATAATTTTAATTAAACCCATTATTAAATATTGTATAATTAAATTTATTATGATAAAAACATATTGCATGTATAAAAACTTTTTTTAGAGAAAATGTGTTTTGAATCCTAGAAATGAACTTATAAAAAAATCAAGTATATTGATTATTACTATATAATTAATTAGATTATTCATAATTAAAGGATGATTATGTTACATTAAGATTATGTTGAAAACAAAATTGTACTTTTACATGATTGTAAATGATAGTTTTTTACAAGAAATGATATTTTCTGTATTTACTAAAAACAAATTCAGGTGAATCCTAATAATTTACCCTAGGGTGATATTGAAATGATAGTTTTAATAATTAATATAAAATTACTTAAAAATTTTAAAAAAGGAATTGTTTTTTCATAACAAAAAATAAAAACCATTTAAAAAAAATATTTTTTAAGTATTAATGAATTTAGTGAAAATTGGGTACTATTTATTATACATTAATCAATAGTTTTAATTATTTAAAATAATAATATGTTTCTTCATAATGTGTTTATCATTTTTCATACATTCCAATTCAATTATTATGTTAGAAATGGTTTCTATATCATGATACATTTACACAAGGGGTCACAAAAAAATAAAGCTATCAAGCCCTAATAATTTATTTAAGACAAATATTATATTTCCAAATATCGAGGTGTTAAATTAAAATCTAGTATGTGGTGACCCAATACCAAGTTATTAATTGTATTTGGATGATGTTATCATAGTATATGTTTTATATTTAGTCCTTTATTCCATCAAGGAAGATATAATTAGAGTCTGGAACACCTCTATGTGGAAAATGGATCCTAGTACAACAACGATTTACCTTGAATTTGGGCGGTAGTTCTAGTGGCTAGGGTTTAAGAGGGAAATTGTTAGATTTTTTCCCAATAGATTACTTGCCTAAGGATAATTTTCAAGAACCAATATGATTCTGGTTTCCCCTAACTAGCTATTATGCTCATGTGGATGTGGGAGGATGGAACAATGGAATTTATGGCCACTTTACCCCAGACCCCTATAAGTTGTGGCGCTGTCTTGACGAATTTTTATGATCATAAAAAAGTTTCGCATTTCATACGAATATTTGAGACTCAGTCATTATATGAAATGTTAAAATGTTAGTTCCTTGAAATTATATTCTTACACAGGGATTAATTGAGATTTTCATCAGATATAGATGCACATTTTACATCACAGTTTTAGAAGGACTTTGAAAAGGACATATGGAATATTTTGAGATTGATAATTGAAAACCATTATAGAAAGATGTAAAATAGGATTTTAAAGTTTTCATATTAGTGGATATTCTTTGGGTCTGTGTTTTTGATTTTATAGTAGCATTGGACGATCACATATCCATAATTTAGTGCACATACAACTACAGTTTCAAGGATTCGATTAATATGACACCATATGAAAATATTTATGGATGGTCGTGTTGTTTAATAAATTTTTGGTATGATTCTAGAGAGGAAGTGGTTTTGGGTCCCAGTCGTAATAACCTAGTATTTTAATGAAACATGTTGTTTGACAGCGTATACAGTACATAACACTGAGATTAAACAACCCATAATGTACTATGAAAATGTTAATTTTTAAATATGAATGTTATAACCTAGATTTTAAATTGGTGGGTATAATGGGATTATATATGTTATAAAATATATATAATGGTTCTAATAAATATAAATTTATTTATAAATTCCTTAGAAAAAAGATCCCATTTTGTAATAAAAATTTATTCCAACAAAAATTATTTAAAATTATAGGGAAATATTAAAATTATTTTTTTGATATTTCAGAACATTCATTTTTTATGAAATAAATTTATATTTTAAATCACCATATTCATATTAACATAAGGTGATATTTTTGGATTTTAAGAAAAATATTGATTTAAAAGTGAATAATGAAAAATAATTTCTTTGTAAAATTGTTATTTATTATAATAAATTAAGTAATTTAGTAGCCCCATTTTTTAATTTTATTTCAGTATAACATAATTTTTATTCAGTTATATGTAATCAAATTAGTTACATTTAAATATCCTTTATATTTGATTTTTTTATAACTTTATTTTTAGGGTCAAATAGTATTTTGTATGAATATTCATTTAAAGTGCATAATGTTTATCCATATTAATTAAAAAAATTAACCATAATGAGGAATTATTTAAATGATGTTCACGAAATAGAAATATTATTTTATAATCTTGAATTCATATAATAATGATTAAATTTCAATTGGTTAATGTTAAATCATGTTTCTCTACCAAATGAATTTATTACAAAACTATTTTTTCATCAAGATTGTGGTATTTATTTTAAATTAAATTCTACTGTATATATGAAATTAATTTCCTAAAATTGTATAAATATTGGAATTAATAATAATTTTATATTATATAACAATATTAACTTAAAATTTTTTCATAATAAATAGTAAAAACATTAAAAACTTGTTACCGCTTAAAAGAAATTAAAATTGTATAAATGAGTTTCCTTTGATGTAAATGAGATAACATGATTAAAAAAGTTTCTATTCAATGTTATAGTTTTTCACATCCTCATCTCAGATAAAATATTTTAATTTTCAATTTTTTATGCACATGTCTTGAGAATAACTTCCAATTTATTAATAGTTATTGGTCTTTACAAATTGGAACTACTCAATTATAAATGTGAACCCGCTCTGTTAACTTATTTACACCTCTCAAGACTTTTGTATTGATAGGACACTACCAAAATATCTCTTAAATTACTTTTTCAATAGTATAATGCTTTTTTTCTTCTAAAATGAGCTATCATAGGGTCTATAAAAAGTGATTCAAAGGATGTTCTTCTATGGAAAGGTTATCATCTTCACCGAGCTCCCAATTTCTTCTTCTTAATTTTACACATTCATTTCTATATAAATAAATGAAAAATAATAACACCATTATCTCTTATATACACGTAATTTAATTTGTTTATGGAATAATATTTACTCATCTCCACTTCTATCATATAGGAAATGATGTCTTCATTTGGCTGCACGACAGTCTACCTTAATATGAGCCATTTTTATTTTCTTCCAATATCACATCTCACAGATAATAAAGATTATGGATGTGATGTTTAGATAAAATATTCATGAAATATTAACCAATTTTTAAAAGTAAAATGTCACACTATTTATTACATTACCATTCATCCATAAATATTAGAGTGTCTTTCATGTGTATAGTGGACTACCGCCTCATGGAGTGATGTGATTTGTTTTTATTACCACATAACATGGATGGAAAATGTATGCATACAAAAATAAATAATATAATATTTGTGATATTTTAATAATTATGGAAATATAAATTAAGAATTTCATTCTTTCTATCATGATCATTGAAAAATGGAAATGTTACCCGTGTGTACGTGTGGCCTGCCATCTCCGTGATAGTAACATAATTAATTATTAATAACCATATTTTTTTATTAATTTTGAAAATAAAATTTATTTCCAAAAATGATAATGATTTCATTATTATTATTATAAATATTATCAAGCAATTACACCTTTGACCAGAGTAGACACACTTATTCCAGTTTGAAATTATGAACCAAGCATCCTAAAATAACCTGAAATGACCATAATTGATTTTATAATTAAACACATCACTAAGATAAAATAAATAAATTATTTAAGTACAACGTAATAAAAAACATACCTAGGAAAATAATTAATTTATATTATATTATTATACAAGAGATAAAATAGATATATAACAAGGCCTTGGCTCGAGGTATGGGTTTCATCTCAGCACTTCCTTCATTTAGAAATATTTTCTTTTATTCACCTAATTTCTTTTAAATGGTATATATACTTAACCATTACATATTATATCATGAATGCACCCAAATTAATTTTTTTATGTTATAATTCATTTACTTACATCAAGGGTGTAATGATTCAAATGATACCACATTAGTATGGGTTTATGATTCAATATCCTTTTAATAGGGATTATTTATGCATGGATTTAAATTGAAGGATATTATTTTATCATTGAATAATAAAACCCTCTAATTTTATATTCATCTGGTTATTTATGAAATAATCATGTAATTGTACAATTTTTACTCTCTTTGGTAATTAGAATGAATGAGTACATATTTTCAAGTGAAGATGAATTCCTTTCTCTCTTTAGTCAAAAATATCTTCCATATCTACATTTTACAAATATTATTTTCCTGAATGTCATTAATATTCACATATTATTTAATAATGTAATTTTTACACATAACTGTCGATTTAAAAAATGATTTAAAATGAATCTTAAATTCATTTTCCAAATAAGTTACATTTTTAAATTTCTTACAAAAATGTAAATGGAATATTTACATTAACGTACTATATATGAACAAAATTTCTTATAATCATGAAAATTATTTTAATTGAACCTTACATTATATGATTCAAATTTATTTGCCTAAAAAATTAACCCCTAAATATTTTATGATTTTATAATTTTTTTGTGATGTTATTTTAGAAGAGGAAATATAATTTTACTCATGATTGTTTTAATATTATTAAAAAAATTCTATAGCTAAATGAAAAATCCCATTAAGGTTATGAATTTTTTTATGAATTTTGTATATATTCCTCTTAAATATATACCTAGATCACTCTCCCTTATTTTTATGTGGAAATTTATGCCTTTTTCATATCTAAAATACATTTATTATGAAATTTATTTTCTTATATCATGAGACAACATTATGCAACCCATCTCTTACAATAGGAAATTTGTATGTTTATGCCTTAATATTGATTTCATTTTTATGGAACACATAATCATGAACACATGATGATGAGTGTTCCCAGATAACACCCCAATGCATTGGGTAATATTTTTAGTCTCACGAGATTCCATGTGTGGGATTTTCATGAAAACCTAATCCCATAGGGTACTTTTCCCATCAAATTATATTTCCTAAGTAGTTATCCTTGACTCATGATTATATCATGTTATATATTTCTACCACATTTTATATGATTACATAATCTTATGATACCATGTTTATTATGTTATTCTTCGTTATTATTATTAGTAATCCATTTATTTTATAATATCATATTATACCTTTGACTCACATGTCTTGTTCCATTATCAGGTTTTTTCCCTTACTAGTATTTTTACCTCACAACTATTATCTATATATTTTTCATGTTAGATAATTTAGTTTTAGGACCGAGAAATGATTTTGGATCTCTATATTTTGAATAAAATAAAGAAGTTTTTTAGACACATTTTGATGTATTATGAACCCAGTCTTCTAAGGATGCTAGGTCTCATGATCTTAGGGTTGTAATTAATATTTTTTTTATAAAAAATTTATTAATAATATATGTGAAAGGGTTGGGTCACAATAGATGGTATTATAAAAATATCTAGTCATGTTTAGGGATTAGGACAAGAATAAATTTGTGAAAATACTATGGATAAGTATAAGGAAAAGACGACGTTTTGAAAAAAGTATCTCTGAATTTTGGGGAATTATAGAGAGAGTGTGTTCGTTGAAATTACACCCTCTTCGGGATAATAGAATTGG
The DNA here is from genome assembly GCA_963277665.1 of Viscum album. Classification (NCBI taxonomy): domain Eukaryota; kingdom Viridiplantae; phylum Streptophyta; class Magnoliopsida; order Santalales; family Viscaceae; genus Viscum; species Viscum album. The sequence continues at coordinate 1,360,859,333 of OY728143.1, read as the reverse complement.
ATTTGGATCTGGAATAGTTAAAATATGGTGTAATAAATCCGAAAAAGGAATATTGAGATGGACATGATCATCGTCTAGTGCCTGACAATGGGCCTTTATGCATAAATGTTTTTTCACTCATAATGGATATAAATTATTGATTTAAATAATTTTTAATCCATTATAATGTAATTGATGAAATTATCATGTTCAAACACCTAATGGGAAATGTTACCATAGATAACCTTGATTTAAACCTAATGAAACATATGTATGGAATTACTTTTCATTTATAGTTTATTATTTCTAGGTTTAAAATTTTATCATTTTTTATGTTAATTCATTATCATCTTTTTATTTTGATATTTTTAGTTAATTATTAGAAATAAGAGAAAGAAATACAACAAATAATTTGATGTGTAATTTAATTATTTTACTAGTGAGATGAATTATGTAAGGTAAATATATGTTATATATCATTTGATAATTCTAAAATAATCATCTAAAATTATTATTAATAACTAGAGTCGATTTTAATTTCCAAACAACAGAATGAAAATAATTATAAAGACAAGTGGAACTTCATGTGTCAAATATGATAACATAAAGAAGATTCATATTTTCAAATGTAACAAATGTCGGAAAAGGAACCATCAAAAATGAATTAATGTATCAGGATGTTAACGTATATATGGAAAAGGAGGAAAACATATAGCTAATTTCCAATTAAAAATGATGATTCTGGATAAAAAGATGCAATGAAATAATGTTCAACCTAAATCACCATTAATAGAGAAATGACGTAGATACTAGGAATATGGTTATTATCAAATTAAATTCCCAAATCCAAATATTAATTATAAAGGGTGTATGTTATGGAAATAATTAAAGTGGAATGATTGAGGTGTTTAGTGTTTGGAACTCAATCATCATGTTATTGAAGTATTTTTATCAACATTATTATGGTTATAAGAATAATGAAAAATATAGGGATTATTTGAAACTTATTTTTATATGATTTTTAAGAATAAGTTTAATGAAACTAATGACCAAAAATGTTATTTAGTTTTAAGGATGCATTTTATAGAAAAATATATGATTGACGAAATGATATTATTTTATATGTGAATGATGTCAGGGTTGTAATAATAAATTAAAATTATTATATTTTAGAAAAAATGAGGATTTTTGTTAATGACCATAGATGTTAAAAACATTTCTTTGATTATTGAGATTATTTTCATGATGTTGATTATATTTTGGGGAATGTAATATGAATTATATAAAAATATTTTTAGAAAAAGAAAAACTTGTATAATTGGGAAAAAATTATCATATATGGGATGGTCAGGGGGATTAGAACCACAAAAAAATGGCTATAATATTGAAATTCTAACCGGAGGAATACATAATGTATTAGTCAGTGTGAAATTGATTTAACTTAAATAGATTGATGAATAAATTTTAAGTTGATTTTTGGATAGATATTATATGACCCATTCTTCTTGAATATATTTTATTTCCAGGTGATTAATTTTATTTTGTGAAAAATTTTATTAGGTTAAGATATATAGTTAACGTTAATGTTTAATAAAAATTATTACTCTTTAGTTATAGAATTAAAACATTTGATTTTCATGTTATCTGTGATGTATGGTTATTTATTTTTGGAATAATTTATGTTAAAATTCCAATATGTTTATTAATATAAGGCTTTGTTTGTTTTTGTAATTATCATACCTTATGCTAACCATTTATTATCTTTTTTAATATATAAATACAAGATATATATATTTATATCATTTTTTGGAATCATGTGGTCCATTAGAAATTAATTTTATTTCTTCAGGAATAAAAAATTCATCTTGATTAATCATTTTTTAGAGAAAAATATGTGATTGTGTTGTTAAAATGAATTGAATATGAAATTACACTTTTCAAGTAAGTATATTTAATTATTTTTTAGTATATACATAAAATTATCCCTCAATTTTAATATAATGATATATAAAAAATATCATATTAACTTCATATGTAAAGGATCAATGATGTTTTAATACATCATATATTTATGGTTTTTTGGTTGTTAATATTATATTGATCTATAACATTACTATGATCAATAATATCTATCACAATCTATAATTATTTATACTTTTCAATCATGTACATATTTTGAATTCCCCACAATTTTCTTACTTTGAAACGTAATTATGTGTTTTTCAATATGACAATTGTGTTTATGGAACCCTCTTTTGAGAGGAAGGTTTGTCAAACCATTTTAATAAGTGAGTTTTATACAATGGGAAATTTTAAATTTAAATCCCTTGATTACTGAGAACAAGTTCAAATTATGCTAAAACATGTTAACTAAAGTGGTAGAATGTAACACCCTATGATTTAAAAATAACATGATGTTCAATTACATATACTATACACAACACTAATATTAAATGAACTGTGACATTTTATTAAAATATTATTATTTATATATGACTATTTACCCTAGGGGATAAATTATAATTCATGAACAGTATTAAATACATCATGAAATAGTTATAATTGATCTAAAAAATAATGTTACTTATAAATTATTAGAAAAAAATTCTCAATTATTATGTAAAATAATTTATTACTAAAACAATTTTTATGGCTTTTGGTATGAAATTATTATAATTATTTTTTTGTTATTTTATAAATTGTATTTCATAAAATTAAAATATTTTTTTGAATAGTTTAAATAAATTAAGATGTGGTTAATTTTAGTGATTTTTTGAAAAATCTATATATTTCTGTGAATAGATAAAAATACTATTTTTTATGGAACTATTATTCATTTTAATAAAATAAGTAATTTAAAAGTACAATTAATTTTTTAATTTTATTTAAATTTATGATATGTATTATTAAGTTAGATAAATTCCTATTAATGTTTTTTAATTAACCTTTATACTAAATTTTAATATAATTTAATTTTTTTGTATAAAAATGATTTTTTATGAATGTTTTTTACAGTCTATAATGTTTCTCCATCTTATGTAATTGAAATGAATCGTAATTATTAATGATATAAATTATATGTATATAATATGAATCTACCTCTATGAATTTAAATTCACACAATGAATATTACTAGTCATGGAGTTAATGTAAAATCATTTTTCTTTCAAAAACAGATTTTTTGCGTAACAAATATCTCGTCTTTCCTGTGGGTTTTAGTTGAATTTACATTATAAAAATTCAATTAATTCAATTTCCTGAAAAATATTTTTTAATTTTAATCATAATATTTAATTTTATATAATATGGACTACTTAATTATTGTCATAATAAATATTAAAAACATTAAAAAATAAAATTTTAAAAGTGGGTAACCTTATATTTAAATTTGATAACAAGATAAAACATATTTTTTGTGATGTGGGAATGAGATTATAAATTATAAAACCTATAATACTATTATTTAAATTTTTATGAATTTTTCTTGTGAATGAATTCCAAATATTTAGATTTTTTGGTATTTACAAAAATGTCACTCATCCACAATTATAAAAGGGTACCCCCTTCCCCCAACTCTCGCACCATTTGTAGCAACCAAAAATAGAAAATATATATCCAAAAAAATATCAAAATTATAGACCTTTTTTCTTCTTAAAAGACTAAACTTTGGGTCCTTAACAAGATATCCAAAAGCGTTTCTTTTAAGCCATGGTCATCATTTTAACAGACCTCCATTTTAATGCATCATTTTCAAACATATATATTTTTATAAAAATTAAAATATAATAACTCCATTGAATCTAATATAATGATATTTTTATAATTTTATAGCATAATATTTAACTATATCCACTTCCAAAAAATTAGAAACAAAACATTTACCCATGTGTATAAAATTCTATAACCTTGTGAAATGATATAATTCATTTTCCATCATTACCACTCACATGTATTCATGATGATGAATTCAGTGGTTAAACATTATATTCATAACATAATAATCATTATGGTAAATTAATATATTTTATAATTTCTAACATTATAATCCATGGAATAAATGATAATGTCGCCCTTGTGTACTTCTGACTACTTCCTCGTGAATCGATGTGATTAATTTTTTGTTAATACATCACATGGATGTTATATATAAGTATAATTATAGAATTAATATGATATTTAATATATTATGATAATTAATTAAATAATTAATAACACTTCACTTCTTCCCAACATGATCATTTAAATGTTGAAATGTTACACATGCGTACGTATGGCCTATCGTCTCCATGATTGTAATGTAGTCCAATATTCATAATCACAATTCATTCTTATTTTTAATAGAAAGGTTTATGTATAACAATGGTAATTATTTCATTATTATTATTAAATATATTATGAAAAAATTACCTCTTTGAGCATGGTCAGCATACTGATTCCATTTTGAAATTCTGAACTTAGCATCCTAAAAACACAAAATGCAGATAAAGCTAATTATGTAATTAAACAAATCATAAAAATAAATATAGAAAATGGTTAAAATATAAGGTATTAAACCCATAAAATTTTATTAATATAAAATATTTTATATAATTTGATAATAAAGGAGATAAAATAAATTCATTATAAAGCCTCAACTAGAGGGAAGGGTTTCATATAAAAATATCCTCCTTTGAGACACATGTTTTTTTGAACCTAATTTAATTTACAGAGTGTATATAATTCCCCATTAAGTATTTTATAACGAATACTTCATAGTTAATGATTTTTTTTGTCACAATTCATTTAAAACATTAATGGTAGTTATGATTCCAAATTTATCAAAGTGGTTAGGGTATATGTTTCAATCTCATTTTAGTCGGAATTATATTTTATTAAATTTTAGTTGTAGGAAATTATATGTTAATTTTATAATAAACCCCTTTAAATTTATTATAAACAATTTATTGATGAAATTTTCATGTTATACTACCATATCCTCTCTTTTTTACTTACTATTAATAAAAAATTGTATTTATGAAAATCTTACTTCATTACTCTCCTCGATCAAGACTTTATTTTCCCTTAAATATATGTTCTCTAAATAAATGTACTCAATAAAATTTTTAATATTTTATTTTGAATATTTTACTTCATTTTTACCATGATTTTAAGTTTATAAATGGTTTTTAATGTAATATTCCTATAATTTTAAAAATAAGGTACTTTTTTTTAATTTTATACAAAAATTTTAATTGAGTATTTACATTAACATAATCAGTATGAATGGGATTTACCTATATCATTAAAATTATTTCCAATTAATATTAAATTTATGTTTCATTTTTTATTTTCAAAAAATAGTATTTCCATAATATTTTGTGATTTTTATGTTTTTTAGAAGTGATTTTAAAGGTTTAATGTATATTTTTCTAAATATTATTTAAATTCTTTTAAAAGTATCTATATTCACAAATGACACTAACCTTTAATGTTATAGAATGCTTGTAAATTCCATATATATATATATATATATCTTTTATCAATTCCTATCTCCCTCTCCCATCCGTTTATTGGGTAATTTATGACTTATAGCTGCCTCACTAATTCCTTCATTATGAAGTTTATTTGATTATGATGCAGGATATGATTATGTAACCCATATCATTCCATGGGTAATTCTATTGATTAATGAGTTTTTATTTGTTTCTTTTTTCCGGTAAATGTAATCACAAAAATGTAATGATGGATACACTAATATAGAACTCCAATACATTGGGTAATATTTTTACACTCATGAGAAGTCATATATTGGATGAGGGAGTAAATCTAATCCATCATGGGATTTTTTTGCCATATGATATTCTCTAAGAAGTTATCCTTAACTCATGTTTATTTCATTTCCTTTATTTCTACAAAAGTTTCTATAAATCCATAATATTTTCATTATCTTACTCTTCCATGTGATTTGTTTTAGTCCTTGTTTAATAGATATCATTGTATACCTATGACTCACATGTTGTGTCTCCTTTCCATGTTTATTCTATTACATGTATTTTTAGGCGATAAATTTTTTTTGTGTAATCCCTATGTTATCCATTGTTATTTTAGAAGAAAAACCAGATTTCAGAGATCATTATGGATAATAAAATAATGAAATTTTATATTATCCAGACATTGATATATTACAAACAAATCCTTCCAAAAACAGTTTGCCACACAATCTTTCTGTTGTAATTAATCGATGTTTATGTAAAAAATAATGTATGAATATGTCTCAAAGTTGGGTTTTTTTACTTTTAAATTACATGAGACCCCCAAGAGTGTCCACATATTTTAGAAGGGGTTTATCACTACGCAGATAATTCCTATGTCTTATGTCAACCATAAGTGGATACCTCTAATGTTTTATTTATGAGATCAATTTTTTCAAAGAATGAATCCTAGGTTAGGAAACTTATGGTTAAAGAAGATACGTAATATAGATCATGTAATGTTTTACCCTTTGAAATCAATGAGTGGGTCAGAATAATTTCATACCATCATGATTATAATTCTCTCTACATGGGTATGCATGATGTGTTTCATGTATATCTTCTTTATAGAAACATGTCTGATCCTACAAATACCTTGAATAACTGTTTTTTTAGATATATCATGAACCATAATAAGTGAAACTTCCAATGTGGATTATAAAAAAAGTAATAATGTCACAAGAGGGAAGATGATATCCCTTATAATGACTCTATGGATATATGGTTTGATCAATTAGGAGAATTGGTTGATGGAGGTGGTTGGCTGGGATTATTGTCCTAAGTTATTTTATTAGGATACCTTGAGAAACATCTTAAGGATGATACATGTTATAAGGGATATTATAAAAACCTTATATTTTTCATGTGAATTATGACTAATTTCAATGTTTTTTCTTAATTTTTATTTATGAAATGATTAGGATGTTCTAGATGAATTTATTGTGGGTTTAGATGTTTTTAGATGACTTTTTTAAGGTTTAAGTTTTGAGAAAAGTTTCACAAACCATGTGGTTCCCACAATAAACCATTTACCATCAATTTATAGAACACGAGGTGGTGTATATTTAAGGAAGATAGTTTGAATAACCATAACCCCCATAAAATCCATGGCACAGACTCGAGTTTTAGGAGAGAAATGATAAAAGTAGATGCTCAATATACTATAGGGGGTGAATTTTATACTTTGAAAAAATTCATTTGGAACCTTTAAAGTATGTCAAAAAACATTCTGTTGTATAACAAAGAGTAACAAGGTAAATTCACTAGACCTCGTAGTTCTATAGACTTTCTAGATTCCAGAATTATGGTTCTTAAAATGAATCATAAGCAAACATTACAAGTATAAATATTCTCCATTAATGTGTATAGAATATTACTAATCAGAGTATAAGTACAAGAATGTATAAGATAGTTATACTTTCCTTATTAATCAAAATGTAGTTGAAAACAAACATGAAACAATACAGGTAACAAGTAAGAACTCTTTTAACCCAAAGTGAAGTGTATACAACAGCCTTGGATAAAGGTCCCATGATTTATACTTTCTAGAATGTCTGTCTTAAAAACACTAGGGTAAGCCCTTGATAAGAATATTAGATTCTGTCTTGCTATCCCCACAAGACCACAAACATAAAGGTAGTCGGCACCATTTTCTTCCTATCCCCAGAAGCCCTCGATTGAACACAACAACAATTGGAGTCACACAAAGCAATATGAATAAGATGTTCAGTACGCACAAAGAATGATAGTCTTTTTACCTCTCTAGAAATCACTTCAGGAGCTTGTAATATCTTGATTGACCAACATGTTTTGAGCTCGTTCAAATGAGCTCTTATTTATAGGTTTATTTCCAACAGCTGGCTCCCTCCTCCAACAGTCATATTTTTCATTGAATTTTGGAGGGACCAGAACACATATCACTCAAACAATGGATGGTAAGAAACATAATGCATGACATAATTTTATAACTATAATAAGTGTATGTAAAATAAGGTTTCTCAACCAAATTCAATTTTCTGAGTCTAAGGGAAAATTGAATTCTGAGTCTATGAAAGTTAACCTTCAGAGTCTATATTACAAGGATATTCAGATTATATTTTTCAAGTAATTTGAAATGATAATTATATAGAATTCGGAGTCTGAATTTACTGGAATTCCGAACCAAAATTCTAAGGAATTTGCCTCTAAATTCTAATGAATCCCAAACCTGAATTCTACGGAATTTGGAACTATAATTCTATGGAATTCAGATTCCGAATTATAAGGAATTCCGAGTCTGAATTATAAGGAATTAAGAGTCTTAATTATAAGGAATTCAGAGTCTAAATTCTATGGAATTCGGAGTCTCAATTCTAATGAATTTGGAGAATGAATTCTATAGAATTTGGTGTCTGAATTCCATGGAATTTGGAGTCTGAATACTAAGGAATTCGGATCTAGAATTCAAAAGAATTTGGTATCTGAATTTCAATGAATTCAGAGTATAAATTTCAGATAATTTAGAGTCTAAATTTCAGAGAATACAAAATCTGAATTTGGATCTTGAAAACAAAATACACAATATCTATGTATTTATAGAATTCCTTGGTTTTATATGTGAAACTGAATTTTTCACTTAGGGATAAAAAGACTTACATTTTGAGAGACTAAAATATGAACAATGAAAAACTTGGTATGAATAAAAATTCCTTGGGGGAGGAAAATTTTCATTATTAAGATATAACTTATGGAGAAAAGAAATTTTCCTTAATGTACGGTGTTTGTGATTTTAAAAACATGAAGGAATGGAAAAGTCATAAGGATACTTTATTGACTTGACAATTTAACCATTTTTGGAAAGCACAAACATCCTTTTGAAAAAGAATATAAGGACATTGAAATTTTATGGGATTGTAAATAAAAACTTATCTCCTATTACTTATGGATAAATGTGAATATGACTAACTCCCCATTAGGCTTTGGAAAAACTAATGATCGTACTATGGATTTCCTGAATGATATTTCTCATTTTCTTGCATACGAAAATCTTCATGATGAAAACTCCTCCTTATATGAACTCCCCCTTATATAGGGAAATTTCTTCTTTAATAAGTATTATTTTTGGACATTCCTTTATATACCTTTTTGATTTCCAAAATTAAATATAGGGAATGGAAAATAAAATATGGTGCCTAAATGATTAGTACTAAACAACCAAAAAATATGAGGAGGAACAAGAATTTCATTAGGATTGAATAAATTTCTACAATATATTCATCTTCTTGAGCTCCTTGTGATGATCTTTTACATGCTTGAGCAAGTAATCTAGAACATTTTTTTCTTCTCTAAGGCTGTAATTTTCTCTTCTTGAGCCTTAATAGATTCTTCTTGAGTCTTAAAGACTTCTTCCTGTTTAACAAGAATCTATTCTTTCTCAATTCTAAGATACCTTTCTCTCTTCCAACTACAAGCAACTGAATTCAATTTCCCATTCAGATCATTCAATTCTTGCTTTTGATAAGTCTGTTCAAGTATTAGATTTTCCTAAAAACTATTTTTGAGATCCTTGATCTTTACATATTCGGTGTCAAAAGCATCCTTGACATGATCTTTAAATTCATCAAAGAATCTAAACTATTTTATTGTATTCCTTGACCATCTTGTCATCTTCTTGTAAGATATTTTATGAGTCTCATATCCAATGAGAAACGTCTTGAAGTCTGCCTTTAGTCAGACACATTTTACTATCCCCATAGATACTAAATCTGATTTTTTATTTAATGTATGCTAATGAATATAACATATTGAGTCTGTACTAGGACATATTTGAATTGTCTCAACTAGCTTCTTCAAAGACTGAACAACAAAATCTTGTCCAAGTTAGGATGATTCTGAATCCGAGACTTTGGTTAGTGAGGATTATTTTTCTAATTCAACAGCATTCATATTTGATAAAGCAACGTCTTCTTTCTTCTTTAACACATTTTTTATCGGTGTATCAACTAGCACCTATTTCATTCATCATCTTTCATAATGAATTCCTCTTGATTATGTGACTCATGTTAACTATCTGATATCTAATCAATTTTATCTTCATCAACTTCTTCCTTCTCAGCTCCTACCTCAACATCCCCTAGGTGAATGAAATCATGATTGCTACATTCATTTTTAGACAACATATTCACTTCTTCCTTAGCCTTCTCATCATCACCTGGGGATGAATGTTTTAAATACACAGATTCAGAAGTTCAGATTGATAACTTCTCATAAGGACTCTCCTTCTCATGATACTATTCTACTTAATTAATTGTATCTTCAGTAACACCACAACCTTCTTCCTCTTTTTCTTCAACTTCCTCTTCTGGAACAATTTTTTCTTTTTAATGACATTTCGGAATCACAACCTTCTTTCACAGAGACTTTGGTGATGGTTCTATCAAAAATTATTCTGGTACTGGAATTTGTTCAGAGACTTCTTTAGCATCCTTAAGAAGGGATTGATCTATCTTAGCCTCTAACTTCTTTTTCTTTTTCTTCTTCTATTTTTGTTCCTTTTCAGGATTCTCATCAGCTGTTTCATTCAATTCAATTTCCTCAGCAGGGTCCAAGAAAAATATGGGATCCCCTTCCTTCTTGTTCTTCTTATCTTCTCTATACATAGCCACTACCTCATCAGGATATGATTTTTGCTTCATCAGCTTTGGAGGTGCTGACTGAGTTTCTCTAGCCACTAGAGATTTTACTTTCTCTTCTGGTTCCTTGACCTTCCTCTTCCTTCAACCCTTTTTAGAGGTTTTAGCCACTTCTGTATTTTTTTGATATCTTTAACTTCTTGCATTGGAAAAATTATTAAATTATCTAGTTTGATTAGTAAATCCAATCTTCATCCTCATTAGAGTATCGTCACTCAAAAGAATCACCTTACAATGTTTCATCTTAGAAAAATGCAAGGAATCGTGAAAGTATAAAGACTATGAACTATGATCTTTGAAAGAATAGCTGGATACATGACAATCTGAGAGATGAGATTTTCATTCTTTATATTCTCAATAGTAACAAAGTTATTCTTAACTAAGTTTATCTTTCTTAGGTTCACCAGGATATCCAGAACATACATATCACTTTTTTATAGTATCCTTGTCCACTTTTCTCGGAGTGAGAAAACCTTGAACCCATAGGGGAAGAATTCGAATATTTTTAGAGAGATCAATAATTTTCGGAGTCTTTACCACAAAATATCCAAGACACGCTAGAGACTTTTCCTTGTAAAATGATCTTATTAGATGAGGTATCTTGTGTGAGTAAAACGCTGATTCTCCCCCATACATAATTCCTATAAAATTTTCTACTATGTTATAAGAAAGGGAGTATGTGTTTCTATAGCTCTTGAAAGAAAATTTGTCTCTTCCTCCTTTATTGAAAAACATAATTCTCATAGAATTCAACCAGAAATTCCAAATACACCAGATCCTGTGCTCTCGGTTTTGATATACATGAACTCCCCCAACTGTTCAGCTTGATATTCATAGAAACAATTGAATCATACTTGGCATAAAACATCGGATCGACTAACATTTCATGGTAGATTTTCCACTCGGATATTTCCTTAACAAAGGACATATCTTTTTAAGGAGGGGCTTTAGGAGACATTCAGAACTGAAGAAAAATTGAATAATCGAAACGACCATAAAAATAGAGGCAGAGCTTGAGCACGTGATGGCTTGGAATTCGATGTAGGAAAACCATCGGGGGTCCTTTATATAGAAAATAGAGGCGACGGTTCAACATTCATGATTGATCCAACAGTTGGAAAATTCGTGATAAGATCTAACGGTTGAGATAATAGCTGAAGAAAATTTTAATTGATTATGATATTTTGAGGTTTTTATGAAAAACATTTGTATTTAAAGAAAATTGAATCTGAAGATTTTAAAAACAAAAAGAAAATTCCAATATGTAAAAGATGATTATGAAAACATTGAAAATGAATCTTAACTATTGGATTGCAAGTAAGATTATTCTTAAAATGGAAAAACCTTCTTGAATAACTTTAGATTCTGATTAAAAATTAGATTACAAAATTTGACTTACAAAAAATTTTGACTATGAAAAAATTTGACTGCGATAATTTTTCTAGGAAAATATTGATTACGAAAATTTTGATTACAAAAATTTTGATTATGAAAATTTTAAATATGGAATTTTTAACTACGAAAATTTTTGCTATGAAAATTTTAACTATGAAAATTGTATCTACAAAAATTTTAACTATAAAATTTTTAACTATGAAAATTTTAACTATGAGAATTTTAACTATAAAAATTTTGGATAACAGGAAAATGTACGCCCACTATGAAAATATTTTTCTTACTATTAGGATATAGGTTTCACCACAAAGTTAATATGGAAGATTACCTTATATTTATCATTCCTAACTTCTATTTTGTGTATTCAAATCTATCAGATGGTAAATATTTTTGGAAGAATCAGCTAGTTGATATTGCATTCCGATAAATTGAAGAATGATACTACCTTTTTTTGTTTGATCCCTATGAAATTGATGCCTAATATCAATGTGTTTTGTATGAGAGTGATGTGAAGGGTTTTTATTTAAGGAAATATCATTAGTATTATCACAAAAAAGTTTTGTTTTCGTAAAAATCATATCATAGTCTGTGAGTGTTTGTTGCATCCATAACACTTGAGCATAAAAACTTCGAGCTGCTGCATATACAGCTTCAACAGTGGAAAGTGCTACTGAGGGTTGCTTTTTTCATGACAAAGAAACTAATGAATCTCCTAATAAATGACAAGTTCCAGATGTACTTTTCCTATCAATTCTATATCCACCAAAGACAGCATATAAAAAACATTTTTAATCCAAATCATTTCCAAAATTATAAATGAGTTCTTGATCCATGGTTCCCTTTATATAGCGAAAAATACATTTCACTTCCTTTAAATGAGATTCCTTTGGATTGGATTGATATCTTGCATATAACTATAACGAAAACATTAATTTTGGATGACTAGATGTCATGTAAAGAAGAATTTCCATCATACCTCTAAAAGATGTTTGATCTGCTAGTTTTCCAGCTTCATCAAGATCATGTGAATTTTAGGAACCAATGGGAGTACTTATACTCTTAGTGTTGATATATCCATAGTTTTTAATAAGACATTAAATATATTTATTTTGGGATGTATAGATTACTTCTGGTTTTTGAGAAATTTGAAAACCAAAGAAAAATTATAACTCACCCATCATACTCATTTCAAATTCATATTTCATAGATCCGAAAAGGAATCATTTTAAGATTACTGAGTTGAACCAAATATATTTTCATAGACATAAATTTGAAAAATCAAAACTTTTTTATCATATTTCATTATAAAAATGGTTGGATCATAATTTCCCTTAACATAATTGTTTTGAATAAAAAATCCTTTAAGTTTATCATACCAGAATATTAGGGCTTGTTTAAATCAATATAATGCTTTGGTAAGTCTAAAAACATGTTCAATATGTTTTTTATCTTCAAAACCAAGAGTTTTTTCAGAAAAAACATCCTCTTGAACATAACCATTAAGGAAAGCACATTTAACATCCATTTGAAAAAGTTTGAAATAAAAGAATGTTGTGAAGGCAAGTTGAATAAGAATGGATTCAAGTTTAGCTACTGGAGAATAGGTTTATTCATAGTCTATTATTTCTTGTTGATTATAGACTTTAGCAACCAATATAACTTTATTTATTACTATTATTACCTTTCCATCAAACTTATTTTTGAAGAACCATTTTACTCTAATAACACAGGTTTCTTTAGGTCTTTCAACCAAGGTCCAGACTTTATTCATTTCGAATTTATTTAGATCATATTTCATAGCTTGTATCCAATAATAATCACCTAATGAATTATCAATGTTTTTTTGTTATATTTGGTAAAGGAATGCTATATATTCTAATTCATTTCTTATGGAACCTCTAGTCCTTATAGATTGATTTACATCACCAATGATAGTATCACTAGGATGATTCTTAAGAAACAACTGATTTTCGTTTTGTAAAACCTCTTCATCAAAGTATGGTAGGAAGTCTTCTTGGGTAAATGCTTCGAAAACATTTTCATGTACATTTTCCTTATCAGAAGGATATTTTATCAAGGGTTGATAATCAGTTTTTGAGAATGCATATGAGGATGTAGGTTGAGGTTGTTTAAAAATAAAATGGTCATTTTCATCAACTTTAACAAGTACTGTTTCTTCAATAGTATAAGTATTTTTATTGAAAACTCCATATGCCTTAGAAGCTGTAAAGTATACTAAGAAATTTCCTTTATCATATTTTGGTGTGAATTTTTGTAGATTATATTTAGTATTCATAATGATTACATTGCAACCAAAAACCATGTTGTAGTAAAGTCTAGGTTTTCTGCAATTTCATAACTCATAAGAAGTTTTATAATCAAATGATCTAATAAAAACATGATTTATAGTATATCATGCAGTACTTACAGCTTCAGCAAAAAAAATTTGGCAACCGAATATTTACTCAACATGGTTCTTGCTGTCTTGTGAAGAATTCTGTTTCTTCTTTCAAGAACACCATTTTTTTGAGGTGTTCTTGGTGCTGATAAGTTATGAGTAATACATTTTCAACTACAAATATATTCATAATAAATTTTTTGAAATTATCCTCCATGATCACTATAAATATTTATCAATGGAAGGGTTTTCTCATTTTTAATGTGGGCTCTAAATTTTTTTAAATAACTAAATGATTCAAATTTTATTATTAGAAAATACACCCATGTATATCGACTATAACCATCAACTAATACAAATACATAATATTAGTCTCCAATGCTTCATGTTTGTGTTGGACCAAAAAGATCCATATGCACTAACTATAATTTTTCAGTAGATGAGACTTCACCGATTGATTTAAAACTTCATTTATGTTTCTTTCCATATTGACAAGAATCAAAATCTTTTGAAGAATCAAATCTATGATCTAGTAGATCCTTAACTAGTCTTTTCATGGAGAGTTTGAATAGTTTCCTAAGGTTACAGAGTCCTAACCTTTTATTCCATAACAATGAATAATCTTCCAATGCTCTAAGACAAGGTAGATCTTTGCTCTTAAGGTCTTGTAAGTTTAGTGTGTATACATTCTCTTTCCAATGGGCAGAAATAATAAACTCTTCCATGAAATTGTGTACTAGACACTTTTCATTCATAAAATTCAAAAGTTAACCTTCATCTCATAATTGAATTATGTTAATAAGATTGTGCTTAAGAACCATAGTGAATAAAACATTGTAATTCAATGATTTTCTAAGAAGAACAATGATACCTATACCAATAATTTCTCCCTGATCATTATCTCTGAAAGTTACTTTTCCTCCATTTATCTTTAAAATATTTTCAAAGAAGTTTTTACTACCAGTCATGTGCTGGGAACATCCAATATCAATGATCCATGAATTTTTCATTGTACTTTCATTGCATTCCTAAAAACAAGAGTGTTAGTCTTTCAGAACCCAAATTTTTTTGGATCCGGTGACTTCAAAAATCAAAATTTTAGGAATCCGCATTTTCATTGAAAAATAAGTTTTATGAAAACATAAAGACTGAGTTTTGTTTAAGGAATAAATTTTTTCCCAGTTCCCACCACACTGACACTTAGTGTAGAATTGAGCACTTTGAGGAACACAAAAATTATTACAAAAAATCGGTTTTGAATGTGTATAACCAAATTTATAATTAGTCCTTATAGGAAGAATTTGGGAATATAAATTATCAAAATATTCCTTACCAAAGATAAAGTTTGACAGACACATCCTTAAAGATAATATTTGTAACTTTAGCTTAATAACTATTTTTTTTTCTTTAAAAACATTAGTTTTAGGACTAGTGTTAGTCTTGAAAACATTTTTCATAGAAATTACCTTTTCTAGATCCATAGAAAGTTTATCCTTATCATAATTAACTTCCTCAATGTTATTTGAAATACATTCAAAATCAACGGTTTTCTTATCAAGATCATTAGAATGATATGATATTTCCTTAGTAAGAATATAAATCCTATAATTTCCCATATCATTTTTTTTCATGACTTTAGAATATTTATTCTCAATGATCTTAGAAAATCTAGACACATCTTCATAAGTAGGTAAAGTATTATCTTCATCAGAAGAAGATTCTTCATCCAAATATTCATATTTTTTCTATCACTATAATTAGAATTCAAGGATACATTGGACTTTGATTCAGTATTGTGTACCTTAGCCATTAAATAGTAATTTTCAATAGGTTTCTTGGCTAGTAAACCATGATTCTTCTGACAAGAAGATTCGTACTCTAAGGACTCTTCAGAAGAGTCCCTACCACTAGAACTCTAGGTGTCATTGGATTTGAGAACATTCTTAGATATTTCCTAGTGGTACTTCATTCTATTCCTCTGATAATTCTTTTCCTTCCTATATTTTCTTTTAAGAATAGGACAATCTACTTTTATATACCCTACTCTCTTTCATTAATAATAAGTAACTTCATAGTCTTTATTATCTTTTTTTCTTCTTTTTATATCTATATTGAAAATATTTCTTCCCAAATATATTGTTCATCCTTCGAGAAATATTAGCTAGTTTATTCTCAGAATGTTCACTTTCACTTGATTCATATTGAATAACCATCCTCATATATTTGGAGCTTTTAACTCTCTCAGGAGTCTTGGATTTCATATGTTTTGATGTAATATTAAATGAAACACTTTCATTTCGATTCTTCTTTTTTTTTATTATATTATCATTCCATTCTAGTCTCATGTTGAAAAAGAGTTCGAAAAGGCTCATCAAGAGTAATCTGTGAGACTTTCCTATTCTTACCAATAACTATTTTCTTTTAATCCTTCTCATTAGGCATAATATCTATAATCTAGTCCACAAGTGCCTCCTCATCTAAAACTTTTTCACACATAGACTATAAACTGTTAACAATGGTTATAAACCTATGTTGTATATTACACACTGGTTCTTCATAAGGAAATAAAAAACCGTGATATTCTTCTCTGCGAATAGATCTTCTAGATTCGATAACATTGGAAGTTCCAAAATTAGTGACCTCCAATTTCTTCCAAATAAAATTTTCAGCTTCACAAGACGAAATCTGGATATATATAATCCTAGTCATGGAACACAACAAAGTATTGTGTACCTTATAGTTAGGTGATATTCTGACTTTTCTCGATTAGTAATATTTCTGAACTTTTTATCTAGAATCTTGTAATCTCCAGTAAGAATCAAAAATTTTACCACTCTAGTGTTAATGAAAAAATTATTCATACAATCTCTCCAATATTCATAATCATTCCCATAAAATATAGGTGTTCTAGTTGGGTTAAAATTATCAATCGAACAAACATTCATTCCTGCCATCTCAATGAAAATTTCTTTCCACGGAAACTTTTTTTGTAATAAATGATTGTAAACGAGGATAAAAGATATCCTAATAAAGGAATATATAGAACAATAAAAAACTTGAGGAAGATCAATTATATGTCAATATAAGTATTTCAGAGTCCTCCTATGATTCCAATTTTATGAATGAAATGATGAATGTAGATGCTCAATATACAGGCATGGGGTAAATTTTATATTTTAAAAAATTCCATGGGAACCATTACAGTTGGTTAAAAATATTTCTATTGTTTAAGATAGTTAAACAATGTAAATTCACAAGACCTCTTAGCTCTACAGACTTTTTAGATTCTGGAAATATGGTTTCAGAAATGAAACTTAATAAAAGTTCACAGTAACAATGATTCTACCTTAAAAAGTATAGAATATTACTAATTAGAGTACAAGTAAAAGAAATGATAAGACAGTTATACTTTACTTATTAATCAAAATGCAGCATAAAAGATACATGAAACAATAAAAGTAACAAGTAAAAAAAATTTAAACCCAAAGATAATGGTATCCAACAACCTTGGATAAATGTCCCTTGATTTATACTTTCATGAAATTTTATCTTTCACATACTAGGGTAAACCCTCGATAAGAATATCATAGTATGTCTTGCTATCCCTGCAAGCCCTTGAACATAAAAATAGTCAGAACCTCTATCTTCATATCCCTAGAAGCCCTCAATTGTATAGAGAAACAATGGGAGTTGCATGAAGAAATCTAAATAAGTTGTTCAGTACACACAAATAATGAGTCTCTATCTCTAGAAATCACTTCAGAAACAAGTAATATCTATATTGATCAACGTGTTTTGAGCTTGTTCAAATGAGGTCCTATTTATAGGCGCATTTCCAACGGTTGGCTCCCTCCTCCAACAGTCATATTTTCCCTTGAATTTTGGCGGGACCTATACACATGTCACTCAAACAACGGTTGGATAGAAACAAAATTCATGACATATTTTTAAAACTATAATAAGGTTAAGTAAAATAATTTTCCTCAACCAAATTCTTTTTTTAGAGTCTTAGGGAAAATAAAATACTGATTCTAAGAAAGTTAACCTTTAGAGTCTATATTACAAGGATATTCATATTCTGTTTTTCAAGGAATTCAGATTCATAATTATATAGACTTCGGAGTCTGAATTTAGAGGAATTCAGAACCTGAATTCTAAGGAATTCGGCGTCTGAATTCTATAGAATTCAGAACCTGTATTATATGGAATTAGAAACCTGAATTCTAAGGAACTCGGAGTCTGAATTCTATAGAATTTGGAGTTTGAATTATAAGGTGTTCGGAGTCTGAATTCTGAGGAATTCAGAGATAGAATTATAAGGAATTCGGAGTCCTAATTCAATGGAATTTAGAGTCTGAATTATAAGGAATTTGGAGTCTGATTTGTAAAGAATTCAGAGTTTAAATTCTATGGAATTTAAAACCATAATTCTAAGGAATTTAGTATCTGAATTATAGAGAATTTGGAGTTTGAATTTTATAGATTTTGGAGTTTGAATTTCAGAGAATTCAAAATTTTAATTTGGATCCTGAAAATAAAATACTCTATATCTATGTATTTATAAAATTCTGAGTTTTTAGATGTGAAACCGAATTTTTCACTTAGGGATAAAAAGAGTTATATTTACAGAAACTAAAATATAAACAATGAAAAACATGTTAGGAATAAATTTCCTTGGTGAAGGAAAATTTACCTTGTTGAGATAGAACATATGGAAAATGAAATTTTCCTTAATTTAGGGTGTTTGTGATTTTCAAAACATAAAGGAATAAAAAGTCATAAGGAAAACTTATTGACTCAATATATAGTTCCAAAATCATAGTTTGACTAATAAATTACTCAAACTTTGTGGCTTCCTATTTTATTCCATATTCTTCTCTCTATCATCACAATGTTATCCAAACCATATGGTCGAACCATGTGTATATTAAATGAAGGCTCCATAAATACCCCTTACTATATATTTTTGTCTATTTTGACATATTATTATTTATAATGGGTGAAATATAGATCCTTTCCAATCCTCTATACTTACTTGATGTTTTCCTCTCCTCTAAACCTTGATTCTAGAAGATCCATGTGATATTTTTACAAGGAATTATAAAATGTAATGCAAAACCTATATTCAATGGTCATAATCCTAATCTACCCTATTTCCCATGAAATAAATCATAGATTTGTTAATCCATTTACCAATATATGGATTCATATGAAAAATAATTACAAACTATTGGATCATTACTTGAATGGTGGTGGTTTTCAATCTATTAACAACATCCTTTTTTGCAGATCCATACTCTCAACAACGTTGTGATTTTTTGGTTAGCAACTTATAGATTTATCATATTGAGACTCTTTTCTTCTTGAATATCATTTGGATATCCATTATGATAATAGATTTTTTGGGAATAAGTTTTCATTGATTAGATCAGAGGTTATATTCTATAATATATGAGGAATTTTCTTTCCAATATTGAATCAAAAATTGATCTAATGAATTTTTGTCATATTCATTGACTTATATCAAAACTAGTTATGTTGAAATACAATAGGAGGTATTTTGTTCTTAAATCATCCTTATTGGAAATTAATATCCTTTATTATCATTCACAAACATATTTTTTTATTAAAATTGAACTAGAGATATGCATCCTTGACATGTGAGTTAGTTTTTTGTGGGTGAACAATATGATTCTGGCTTTGATTCAATGATGAATATTGGATTACATAATCAACATGGTTGACATAAGAAGTTACCTACCAATTTGGGATCCTATTTATAGTACTTTTCTGTATATTAATATTTTAATGCCATGTATTCTTATCCATTTGTGATATTGATTTCTTATTGGTGTGTGTAGCTTGTGAGGCTTGTGGGTGATTATTTATTCCCTGAGTATTTGAAATATATTTTTTTAGTATGCTTGATGTTGATGAAGAATTTTTATTTATTTCTAAAATATGATGATGAAGACATTTAATTTTTTCCTTATTTTCCTCATCCATGTTGTGTTTATATACGATTACATGGAAGTATTGTCCTGGTTAAAAAATATATACCACCATGGTACAATTACCCCTTTGAGGGGGAGTACACTCTAAATGAGGTGATGATGAAGTTGGGACATTAAACTGGGTAAAATCATGAAAAACTTGTGGCCTAATCAAAGACATGATGGCTTGATAATACTTTGTAACATGTCTGAAACTGATTCCATGGGGATATCAAGTACATGTTCACCATTCTACCTTGTGTCCCTACCTGAGACACAATTCCTTGAGGATACTGATTAATATGTTTTCCATCATTGTGTAACATTCATGGTCACTTCTGATATCTTTTTAATTTCCATATGGAATGGAACAAAGGTAGGTACGATTAGGGGTCATGGCGGTATAGGTTTCATATGGGTTCTCAATATTTGATTGTTTACACTGGATTGTTCATTTATTGTTATCATGTAATTCACAAGTTATTCATTTAATCACATGTTAAGGAAATATTTTTGGGGTCTTATTAGGTTTTATTACCCTCATCATATATGAGAATCATGATGTGTATACATAATTCATGTATAAATATAAATTAATGGGAAAGGGACCCATGGAAGATGGTTGAGTTGAGGATCATGGAGATTGGAGTGGTTATATGACATACTTCAGAATATTATACAATGTAATTTTATTTATTATCATTCACTCTATATACTATCTTTTCAATTTCCACCATGGGGGTCTGATTTATTATTTTTACGACATGTATCCATTTGATATTACATTATGAAGATTATATTCAAACATTGATTATTCTCATTTTTTTATATTTTATTTATATTGTAATTGAATGAATATAATATTAAGGGTATAGTCTCCCCATTATTGGTGTTCAAGTCCCCAATATTAGTTAGCATCCTCTTGTGTAAATAAAGGTGTGCATGAGGTCTCATTTATCTCCTTCACACTCACGATGGTTCATGATGTGGAGTTACAATAGTAACCATTTTTCATATTTTTGTAACCATTATCCAAGCTACATAAAATGATTCTCGTTATTATGAATGATTTTGGTCACTATTATAAAAAAATAAAAAATTTCATTTCCCCCATACATAAAAAGTTTAATTTTATTTATCATATATGAAATAACTTATATATGGTTTAAACACTATGTAATTTCTAACTGACTATTAAACATGACTTTCTTTAATAACATATAACTTACATATCCTTGGGTGTCTATTACACATTCTTGAATTTCACAATTTCGCTATTTTTGAACTAGAGTTTCAGGTCTCAAACATTATATATCCTTTTGACCTTTATATTTTCACTTATGAAAAATATTCTACTCTCACACAACCATTTGTCTTTATATTTTCAAATAAACATATTATAAGATCTATAATTTAAATTTCATAATATACCTACTTACAATACCTTTTTTATCCTCAATTTATATATTATTCTCAATGTAAAAAACTTCAACTCTCTTCTTAACAAGGATTATTAATATATTAAACAATAATATAAATGAATAAAAAATAATTCAAAAGTGGGAACTTGATAATATTTCAATTTTCTCATAATTATTCTATAAACTCACTAATCACTTCAAAATCATGAGGAAATCAACAATATTATCCATACTCTTAAGAGTACGATTACTTATCATAATTTGTATTCCATTAAAATATATTGACATATTATTATATATATTAAAATATTATTTGATAAAATTTATTTATGTGTTGAATAAATATTGTGTTTTTAATGTATATTGATCAAGAATTTATTGAAACAAATCCCTTTAGTGTTTGGTATCGATTGGGTTTTTATGATTAATTTATAGTTTCATTTTTTAAGATTTTTGCGTAGAAGATATGAATATTGGAGAGTTTCTAAGGAATCAATAATGGATTTGGTTTTTAGATGGATTGGACGTATGTTTTAGATACATATTCTAATCCATAGTGAAATGGGTTCTGTCATAATTGTAGGACATGTAGCAATTCTATTCTATAGAGTATACTCTTCACCATAGGAATGAAACATTAGAATTTTAATTTCACTAGAATTTAATGGGTGCCTACAACATAGATGTATTCCTTTGTTGTGGGGATCTATATATGGATAAACTACATATTTTCAATATTATTAGAGTTTTTAGGGGGTCTATTCCATGTGAAACACTCTATGATGTAGATCCCATAAGAAAGAAACTACCATGACATAACTTTCCCTTATATCTTAGAGGGTGTTTTTCTAATATAAATGAATGATTTTGTTATCTCAAATAATATGAGAGTTCACATTATAGACAATGGATAATAATTCATAGGCTATTATCAAGTTGAAAGAAGTTGAAGAGGTCATTAGAAGATTATATGTAGTTTATTGACAGTAATTTACATACTAAATAAGTAACTAGAAAAGGAAGTCCAAAAAAAAACTAATAGACCATGACCACATAATTGAACTGATATCATCTTCATCACCATAGTGAAAGATGATAATTCATGGAGAAATATATGAAAGGATAATTCTATGACAAAGTTTGTGTGTCCTCACCTTAGATAAGAAGTTACATTGAATATAGATATTGTTTATAGAAGTTATTCTCATGATTTATCGGCATTAATTATTATTAAATGGTCCTTAATCACTTTATTGATGGGGGTGACACATGGAAGGTACCTAGTAAATGATATGAAGTTTCATTTGTTTCTATCCCTTGGATATGAAAAATGTAAATGAATAGTATACATCTGCACACAATAGTTCTCCAAATGTGATGAGAGATAGAATTAGAATGGGAATTATTATATGATCCTAGAGAAATAATGAAGAGGAGATTTACAATATTTTTGTAAAATTGAGTGTGAAAGACAATAAGGTTATTCCAAGAGTTTAATCACAGTATAATGTCACATGAGTGAAACACTAAACTAGGTCTTTTTATAAATTCCAATATCATTTAGATTATCATTTTAATTAAAGAAATATCATGTTTATTCTTTTTGATGAAATGTTTTTAGATTTGTTTAAATTTTTTAATAGCATGTTCAAATGGTCAGAGTGACCACACTATTGGGAAAACCAAAAAGAAGCTGTGTTAACTAATTTTTTATGGGTACAAGCACATCTTCTTTAAAATATCCTTAGACAGGTCAAGATATAATGAACCATGTAAAATCTCTGATGTTATTTATTTCTTTAATCACTCATAGAGAGAAAGTAATGAATTGAATGAGTTTTTTCTTACATTAAGAGAACATAGTCTATTTTCAATTGATTGAATTTTAAATATCTAATATAATAATTACCCCCACCCTAATCATTGCAATCATCTTGATAAGTGACCAATAGAATTATTAATGTCTCATTATGTATTTATTTATAGTGGGAAATTTATTCTATATTTTGTGATGTTAGTAATATAAAAACATTACATATTATTTTATTTTGCAATTACTTCATTTGAAATTACAATAATAATATTACATATTAAATATTATATTTAAAAAGAATTGTAACATATTTCAAAAAATATGGTTTTTACTAAATAAATGTGTAATATTAAATAAACTACTGGTAAATGAGTTATGGGATGGAAAGAAAAAATCTTCTTGGAATAATTATTTAAGAATTTGAATTTATAATTCTATAAAATGGGGATATAACAGGTCTGTCAATTTCAAGTAGAGAATTTATTTTTAGAGGTGTAATGTCTTGAATAAAAAGAAGATTTGGGTGACCCCTCTCACCTCTGAAAATTCACTTCATTTCTTCTTCATCTAGAGTCTTTTGTGGTTTTATAATCCAGGATATTATTCATTTGAACTATAGTGTTAAGTAGTGATGACATCAATGATGTAGTATCCTCATAGGCGGAGAATTATATTGGATTTTAATTTTTTTATGGTTTAATATATCATAATTTATTAATCTATGTCATATCTCATTATTTATTTCAAAAATAAAATAGGATATAACATTTTAAAATTCATTATTTTGGGATGTCGTGATGGGATGTCATTGCGGTTTCCATTGGGATAAGAGTGTACTTTTTAAATTTCTCTTTTTTCATATTTTAGCATGTTACTGTGTTTATTTTAAATGGATCGCATTCCACTTACTATCATTTTTTCCAGTGAATTTATATAATATTAAAAACATTCATTATTAAATATGTGAGTAAATATATAAAAAATGGGTTTTATTCAACCTTTTGATCTTATTTGCAGATTATTCAGAAGTTACACAGGAGTCACTTAAAAAATAAATAGTGTGTATCAATTGGGAATGATAGAATTCAAAATGGGAATGGTTGAATTAAAAAGGGATTGTTGGAAACCTAAATATATATATTTAGATTCCAAATGTACATGATGCTACTATAGATTATACAAGTCTTTTTCATTGCTTTTCATTGGAATAGGGAAACATAGTGTTTTTTCTAATTTCTTGTTAAAATATATCACTACCCTTTGTAACTAGTAAAAAAAATTTAAATAAAGTTTTATGGTTGTATTTTAATTTTTTACATGAATTTTTTTGATAGGTTATAGTAATTTTAACGACCCAATGTTATATAAATAGAATTATATTTCTTATAATTATGTTATATAATCACATGAAATCACAACATAATTTACTACTATGTTCTATGTGACCTTTAAATATAAGTTTGTCACCTATGTGTTTGGAAAATCTAAAATCTGACATACACGGTTGCGATCAATAAGTTATTTGGAGTCTGATAAGATAAACATGATTTTTGGTGAAAAGAGATCTACCTTTATGAATAGTAGAATATCATTATGAATAGTGATATACCTTAATAAATTATAACATTACCTATGATATTTATCACATAAGAATCAAGTGAAATTATGATGTACCTATATGATCAAATAATTTAATTAATGTTTTAAAAATGGTTATTAATAATAAATTTGGATTTTAATTAAACAGTACAAAAATTATATTTAGAAAGATATTTTTGAAAAATGGACTTCATTTTTGGATTCGACATGTCAAAAAATGGTAAGGTTTAATTTTTTTTTTTTTTGAAATAGTTGAATTTTTAGTGAATAGTAAACTACATTAATTTACCATATAAATACATTATAATTTAAATCACATATTCCTGACATCATAAGTGTTGTAAGTACCCAATTCTAGAACTCATGTTAACATAGGACTATTCTTTGTTATTGAATAATAAATAGTTTTTTTAGGGAAATTAATATACTACTTATAAAACAATTATAAAAATCATCCTCTTCTCCACTATAAAACCCCCCCAGTCCCTCTTCTCTTCACTCCTCTCAAGACATGTTCTGTGCCAATATTCTACACAAATTTCTTCCCGAGATCCTCCCCCACGTCCGAAGGCCTATAGTCTCTTTAAAATACAAAAACCACTCCCCTTAAGAGGTTCTCAATGGAGGATGGAACTAAAGGTCATCAATAACAAGTGGAAAACACAACCAGAGTAAAAGGATCCTCTCCATTTCACTCTTAATCAAGATGTACTTTATACTGATCCATTTTATATATAATCCCTAATGATGGGGTATGATTAAGAACCCCCCCCCCATCTTCCCTTATTATTTATAATTTATTATAAACCCCTTTTCTTTCTCATCATTCACTATTAGGTAAACCTGACACCATGCTGATAAACCGCAAGGAATTCAACCCATACCTTCTTTGTTCTTTTGGGTTGCCTTATCTTTCATTATATCAAAATAGAGTTATCTTATATCTTTATGTAAATATTCTAAATTCTGTGTATTTTCATAGAATTCATTTATGATGACCCTTCCATTACACTATTTTTGGGATATACAAGTTTTTAAAAGATTCCCCCTAAGAACATTAAGATAAGAAAATCCATTTTATGAAAACTTCTTGAATTTTTATCCAATTTAATGGGATCTCTATCCTCTTTTTTAATTAACATTTATCTTTATTAAATCATTATTTTTATTATTAAAACCATCTTGGTCTAATTCTGGTTTTATATAAATTTTTTTCCTCTTTTCTATTTTAAAAGTCTTTAGTATTTTCATTAAAGTAGTAAAAAAAATGATTTAATGCTAATGTTTCTCAAATAAATTTCTTATATGTTGAAACTATTATTTTACATCACATAACATTTTATATTATTAATTTACCTTATGAACATCCATGTATGTTCTAATACCTTTTTTTCATGGACACTTTCATGATACGCCCATTGGTTATGCTTTAGGTCATGATTGTGGCACCCAATTATTCCCATGTTTACCATTATGTTTATGTATAGTTGATTATGTATGATAATTTATGTGGAACTAATATTTATGAAAATGTTGAGAAGGGTGCACCCAGATTGCGCTTCAATTCACTGGGCTATGTTAAGTCTCATGAGATGCAATTTGAAACGGGATAGGCGGTTAGCCTTGACCCGTACTACAATGGGAAACAAGATTGGAAGTTAGCCTTGACCCATACTACAATGGAAAATGGGATTAGCAGTTAGCCTTGATTTTTACTAAAGACATGTTTTATGTTTCTGACACATTTATATGACTCCATGTTTATATGATCTCGTGTCTATATGATATTATTTCATATGTTCCATGCTTTTGATATCATTATGCCTTGCCTCATTACTCATGTTCTTAAGTTTTTTTATTATGATCTTTCCCTTAGTGGTCTTTTTAGCTCATCTCTTTGTTCATTTGTTCCCCAAGGTAACCTATGCAAATTTATGGGCTCAATGAATGTTAGCATATTTTTATGGAGATTAAATAAAGAAGCGTTTTTAGCCCCATGTTTTATGTTTTATGTACCTAGTATTCCAAAACAATAGACATAATGATCCTTGTCTTGTACTCTGATGTATAATTATGCATAAAATCATGTAATGTTATGTTTAAAATCCTTCAGTCACTATAGTTGGTATCATAGTATGGTATAGTTATTTTTGGGGAATAGAAATAGAGCACATTTCTGAGAACCTTAAGGTTGTGACTAATTATAATGAAACACCACTATGTTTTTTTAAGTATAGAATAAGTGGTTTATCAAGAAAATACATCCTTGTCTAGATACAAACAGGTAGAGGAGGGTATGTCACAAATGTACCTAGGAGTGAAATCTCTAACATGGAGTTTCAAGATTGACTTGGGGTATCATGGTACATGACAATGGGACTTGTTACACTCTTGGATTTGACACTCCCGAGGGAAACACTTTGGGTGATTCATGGGATTTGTACAATCCATTATTAAGGGAAAGAAAATCCCATAAGAATGTAAGTTAAGAAATAGTCGGAGGATAACATAGATTTAAACCTATGTAATCCCATGTTAGGATATATTTATCCATTAAAAATTTATCCTTTTATGTTCAATGTTTCATTTTTTTGATCAATAGATAAGTATTAAAGCCCTCTAATTGTATGTTATTTCTCTTAGTTAATGGAAGGAAATAGAAGAACATATTCCAACAACCAATATGATAGGAAATGTGAAGATTTCCCTAATGATATTCCTGATATGATTGGAATGAGTGCTCAAAATTTTATGAAAGTATATAATTACTTTGCTCAAGTTATGGATAATAACTTGAATCATGTGGAATGGCCTCATCCTCCAAGTAAAGGGCCAGTTGTTGTAGAATCCTTGATGCGGAAAAGGCAACCCATGTTTAGAGGATCTTCTAATCCCCTCCTCGCGGAACAATGTGTTTATTCCATTGAAAATATATTCTCTGTCCTCTAGTGCTTAGAAGAAGATAATGTTGTATTGGTGGTATATCATTTTGATAGGGAAGTTGATCAGTGGTGGAAACTGCTCTATAATACAATGTCCCAATAAAACATTTATTACATGGATTGGGAAAAAATCATGAAGATGTTTTTCAATAAATATTTCCCTTGAACCCTCCATATCAAGATGTAAAAATAGTTCCTAGGACTTAAAAATAAGGAAGACGAGTCCATCGGGGTGTATAAAGTAAAATTTACAAGGATGGAAAGGTATGCCTCTAGCTTTGACAAAAAAATGAAAGAATGGTGGATTCCATCTTTAGCAAACTAAATATGAGTCAACGAAAATCATTGGCAATTCAAGACTTTGATAGTTTTGAGGATATTATTATTTGTTCCATTAAGGTTGAAATGGATATTGTAGAATCTCAGTGGTCTCATGGCCCCAGTGAAAAGAAGTTGAAAATGGAGAACAACATGGGTGTTTCATCAAAAAAATCTCATAATGGAAAGAAGCCTTACTTTCCCACATGGAAAAGTAATGGGAAGAAGCATACTGGTAACTATCTGAAGTGAACAAAGAATTTCTTAAAATGTTGAATATTTGGACATGCTTCTAAATACTACCGAAAAGATATGAAGAATCCCACTAATGAGGAATAATAAAGGAAGGTTCAGATCAACACTCAGCATGTAGTGTAGTGTTACAATTGCACAGAGCATAGACATTATGAGAACAATTAACCCAAGTTGAGGGTTGTCAGAGGCAATCAACAACAACTTCTAAGGAATCAAAGAAGGTATTATGTTGTCAATACTACTGAAGTAGAGCTGGAAAATGATGTGGTGACATATACGCTAGTTATTCATTCAATAATTGTAAACTTACTATTTGATTATAGTTCTATGAATTCATTCATGTCTTTCAAGTTTATTAAAATTAATCAAACACCACCTCAAAATTTAGAGGACATGTTATCTGTGAGAATAGAGAATGGAGAAATGATTGTGTCCATGGTTTATAAATCCAACCTTATTAATGTTTTTGGACTAAACCTCCCAGAAAATCTCATCATATTCTTTTAGTGGAGTTCGATGATATCTTGAGCATGTATTGGTTATCTTTATACTAAGTCAAAATCAATTTTTGGAAAAGATAGATCACTATTCACATCCTGAAGCATACATGAATTATTCAAAAGTGTTAGGAGGATGTTGAATCTCATTTTGAATCATCATATCAAGTGTGGATATTACTGCCTTATAATAAAGAATATCTAGCTCAAAAGATTGAGGAAAAAGAGTGAATCATTCTTAAAAACATTCCCATTATGAAGGATAACACTGATGTATTCCCCGAAGAGTTTTCTGGTCTTCCCCTGGATCGTGAGGTTGAGTTCTCAATTGAAAATATTCATGGGTATCTGATTGTATCAAATACACCTTATAGAATGGCCAATATAGAGATGTAAGAGCTGAAGAAGCAGTTATATAAGAATCTAGAGAAGGGATTTATATGCACAAGTTCTTCACCAAGGGGTGTACCAGTCCTCTTCATCAAGAATAAGGATGGATCAATGAGCCTCTGCATTAATTATCGTGAGCTCAATAAAATCATGATAAATAACAAGTATCCCCTTTCACTGATAGATTACTAGTTCGATCAGCATCATGGGGCCAATTATATCTCTAAAGTGGACCTTCGATCAAGATATCACTAATTAATGGCTATGAAGGATGATATTAATAATTTTGTCTTTCAAATGAGGTATGGAAACTAGGAGTTCATTTTGATTCACTTTGGTCTCACTAATGATCTAGTATTTTTCATGGATTTAATAAATAGTGTCTTTAGAGATTACTGCAAAAAAAAATTGGCAGTCTTTATCAACGTTATTGTGATATACTCCAATAGAAAGGAGGAACATGAGGAGCATTTGAATAATACGTTAATGAATTAGTGACGAGATAAGATATATGAAAAGTACAAAAAAAGTGAGTTCTAGATGTAGGAAGTATCGTTCTTGGGGAAAGTTATCACAAACCAAGGGATATTTGTGGACCCTTTGAAGGCAAAGGAAACTGAATAGTAGCCTAGACCCACATCTGTGACAGAGATCCATAGAATTTTGGGTCTAGTTGGGTATTATCAATGATTTGTGATGAACCTTTCACGATTGTCAAACCTAATGACCATGCTCACATGGAAGGGAGTAAAAATTATCTGGACTCAACAACGTGAAGATTGTTTCATTGAGTTGAAAAAGAGGCTTATCACTATGCCAGTACTCACACTACCAATAATTGGAGAACTATTTCTATTGTATAGTGATTCTTCAAAGATGTTATTGGTAAATGTGATAATGAAAAAATATAAAGTGGTAGTGTATGGCTCAAAAAAGATAAAAATACCTATGCAAAACTATCTATGTATGATCTGGAATTGGCAGCAGTGATCCTTATGTTAAAAATCTGGCAGCATTATCTCTAAGGGGCGAAGTGTGATATATACCCAGAACACAAGAGTTTCAAATATATATTAACACAAAATGATCTTAATATGCGCCAGTGAATACTGATAGAGCACATGAAGAATTAAGAATTCTCAATCCACTATCATCCTGGTAAGGTAAATAAGGTGGCAGATGCTCTAAGTAGAAAGAATAATGCATCTATATATATGATTAGAATTGAAAATGATCTTATCTTCGTCGATTTGAAGATGTTGGACATAGGAATAATTAAGGGATTAACATCATCAATTCTTTCTCTAATCATTTCCCAAAAAACCCTCATGGAGAAAATAAAGGTTTCTCAAAGAATGGATGTGGAATTTCAGAAAATCGTGGAAGCTAAAAAAAATGAGAAATCCTTGGAGTTCAAGATTAATGAGTAAGGGGTGTATGATTTGGGTCACGATTATGTATATCCTCCTATATAGAGATAAAGATGGATATTTTGAATGACGTGTATAGCTAAACCTTCTCTATTCACATAGAGATAACAACTATGTATCGAGATCTCCGAGAAAACATTTGGTGGGAAAATATGAAAAGGGAGATTACTTAATACACATAAAGTTCATGGTATGTCAGCAAGTGAAGGCTGAGTGACAAAATTATTAGGGGATGATTCAACCACTACCCATAACAACATGGATGTTTGACAACATTTCCATGGGCATTGTCACTGGACATCCAAGGACATCCAGGGGAAAACAATGCTATATGGGTCATTGTGGACTATCTTACAAAGACAAATCACTATATCACAATTTGAGAGGACTTATCATTGGATCAACATGCAAAGATTTACATCAATGAAGTTTTAAGGATGAATGGAGTAGTAATACCTATTGAATCCGATCGTGATCTGAGATTCCCCTCAAAGTTCGGGAAAAGTCTCCAAATACTCAAAGCAGCGAATTGATCTTCAGTACGACCTATCATCATCAAACTGATAGCCAATATGAGAAGACTATTTAAACACTATAAGATAAGTTGAGATCATGTTCTATGGAATTAAAAGGGGGATGGGACCAACATATTCCACTTGTTTAATTCGTTTACAACAATATTTTCCACATGAGAATCTGAATGGAACCATATGAATCCCTTCATGGGAAAAGGTGCAGAACACTGACGTGTTGAGATGATGTTGGTGAGTTTAAAATTCTAGGACTTGAAATGGTAGAAGAAATGGAGGAGAAGCAAAAATCAATTTAGCACCATATCAATGCATCCAAAAGTCGACATAAGAATTATGCATATAATATTCGATGATACCCTGAGTTCAAAGATGGAGATGTGGTATTTATAGCATATCTCTGTGGAAGAAGTTCATGAGATTTGGGAAGAAATGAAACTAAGTCCCAGATATATTAGCCCCTTCAAAATCATTGATTGATTCGGAGTTGTGGCCAATCGACTGGCACTTCTACATACCATGTTAAAAGTACACGATGTCATCCATGTATCCCTATTAATGAAGTACATACCAGACCATTCACATGTACTCTCTTTAGAGGCGGTACAGTTGGAGGATGGTATTTCTTACGAGGAGCAGCCAGTGAAGATCATGGATCTTAGGGATAATGTTCTACGTTACAAGACTACTCACCCGGTCAAGGTACTATTGCAGAACCATAAGTACAAAGAGCCAACATAGGAACTGGTGGATGCAATGAAGGAAAGTACATGTACCTGTTTACAACATAGAATGTAAAATGAAATTTCTAGGGAGAAATTTCATAAGGGGGGAAGAATGTAACAACCCAATGTTTTATAAATGGAATTTCATTTCTTATAATTATGTTATATAATCATATTAAATCACTACATAATGAACTACTAAGTGTTAGGTTACCTTTAAACAAAAGGTTTTCACTTCTGTGTTTGGAATTTTAAAAATCTGACAAACACAGTTTCTATTAGTATGTTATTTGGAGTCTGATAAGGAAAACATATTTTTTTGGTGAATAGTAACCTACCCTTATAAATAGTAACATAACCTTATGAATAGTGATATACCCTAATGAATAGTAACCTTATCAATGATAGTATATAAATAAGATTAATGTGAATGTATGATGTACCTATTATTTATAATATGAAAATAAATGTTTTGAAACTGGTTTTTAATAATAAATTATGACTTTAATTAAATATTAAATTAATAATTTTTAGAAAATTTTCTTTGAAAAATGGACTCCATTTTTGGATTATACATTTTAAAAAATGGTTAGGGTGAATAATTTTGAGTTTTCTATAATTCATGATATTTTATTGAATAGTAAAATATATTAATTTATAATATAAATACATTATAATTTAAATCCACTATTACGGATATCATAAGTGATGTAAGCACCTAAATCTCAAACTCACATTCACTAATGACAATTCATGGTCATGGATCATCACTATTTTTGGTCATGAGTAAATTAAAAAACTAATAATTGAAAAACTAAGAAAACCCTCCTCCCCACAACTATAACCTCCCCCCCCCCCGTCACTCCCTCTTCTCTTCACTCCTCTCAAGATTTGTGCCTTTCCAATATTCTGCCCAAATCTCTCCCCATGCTCCTCCCCCATGTAAAAAGGTCCTTAGTTTATTCAAAATACCAAAACCTATCTCAGTAAGAGGTTCTCAAAGGAGTGCGACTTAAGAGGTCATTAATAACAAGTGGAGAACACCACCAGACTTTAGGAAAGGGATCCTCTCCATTTCACTCTTAATCAAGATGACCTATATCCTATTCCATTTTATGTGTAATCCCTAATGATGTGGTCTGATTACTCACCTCCCCCATAATTCCCTCATGATTTATATGTGATAATAAACCCCCTTTCTCTCCCATCAAGCCCTCTTAGGTACACCCAACACCATGTCCATAAACTGTAACGAATTCTACTCAAACGTTCTTTGTTCTCTCAGGTTGCCTTATTATTATTTATATCTAAATGGAGTTATCTTATCTCATTATGTAAATATTCTAAATTCTTTTTAGTTTTACAAAATTCATTTATGAAGACCCTACCATCACTCTGTTTTGGGGATATATAAATTTTTAAAAGATACACTACATTTTACTTTTTGATAAGCAAACCTTTTTAAGGGAACTTCCCGATTTTTTTTGAAATTTCATGCGAACTATATCATATGTTTTAAGACAAAATTTACTTTATAAAATCAGTATTTTTATTATAAAAATCTTTATGGTTCAATCCTGGTTTATATAAAATATTTTCCCCTTTTATATTTTAAAGGCCTTTTATTATTTTCCTTAAAACTGCATAAAAATGTTTTAATGCTTATGTTTCTGAAATGCATTTCTTTTATGTTTTAACTTATGTATGAATTCAATAACCATGTTATATTGTTATTTTACATTATGAATGTCCTTGTTTGTTCTAATCCCTTTCTTTTTATGACACATTCATGATACATCAATTGGTTATGATTTATATCATGATTATGGTACCCAACTATTTCCATGGGTACTCTTGTGTTTATATATGGTTGATTATGTATGATTGTATATGTGGAAAAAATATTCCTGAAAATATTGAGATGGGTGCACCCAAATATCCCACCAATGAATTGGGTAAAGTTAAGTTTCATGAGATGCAATGTGAAATGAGATTGGCAGATAGCCTTGACTCGTACTACAATGGGAAACATGATTGGCGGTTATCCATGACCCATACTAATATGGTAAATGGGATTGGCAGTTAGCCTTGACTCGTACTAAAGACTTATTTTTTGTTTCTTCCACATTTATATGATCCCATTTTTATATGACCCCATGATTATATGATATGATTTTATATTTTTTATTCTTTTGATATCATTATGTCATGCCTCATAAATCATGTGCTTTTGATGCATTCTTATATTCTTTCTCTTAATAAGATTTTTAGCTCATCCCTTTGTCCATGTGATCCCCAGGGTACCCTATGCAGATGTAAGGGATCAGTAGAAGTTATATGCTTTTATGGAGATTATATTAAAAAAATTAGCCCAGTGTTTTATGTTTTATGTACCTAGTCTTCCAAGAAACTATACATAACGATCCTTGGCTTGTACTCTGATGTATAATTATTCTTAAAATCGTGTAATGTTATGTGTAAAACGCTTGGGTTTCTATATTAATGATGACCATGTATGTGTTTATTAATATGGGGAACTTAATATAAATCAATGAAATGATGAAATGGAAAGGAAGTTATACATGGGTATGGACATCTAATTATAAAGGGGATAAAATGAATATTTATTTAGAATAATTGGGATGATTTTATAATAATTCATGTTTTTAAAAAAGTTATAATATTAATTGAAGATTATAATAAATATATTTTTTCAAAAATTATTGTGATACATAATTGTATTTCAAATTTTCAATAAATTATTACGTTTTCATTTATATTGGAATATACCAAGATCAAATAGGGAGGTGTCACATTTTTTAGGATAACCACCCCGGTGAGAAGATATAATCATAATTGATAGCTATGATAAAATTGATGGGTTTGGGCCACTTTTGAATTTATTATTTATTATTTCTCTTATATATATTTACTTTTTAGATTTCAAGAGATTATAATATTTTATATTTTTCAAATAAATTGAGAATTTAGTGGATGTAATGATTTTTTTTTCTTCATGAAATTGGGACTAATTGTTTTTGGATATGTTTGTAGTGATATCTAATAATTAATTAATTTTCATACTTATTTTCATTAGTATTTTTTACATTTGAACTATTTTGTTTCAAGGAAATGATCTAAATGATTAATTATAGTTCATCATTACATAGATGAATTTATGTTTTATATGTTGACGTATTTAAATATTGTAATACTTCTACTTAAAATGTTTTTGTAGAGTAATAAAGATGATAGAGTGTCTAATGATGGAATCTTGATGAATTATGATCTTCAAGAGGAGTTTTTTTTGTATTTTAATACATGAAATATTGTTAGGTCATATTCATTTTTTATTTTGGATATATATATTTCTATTAAATAGAACATCAATTCATATTGTGAGTAATTTTCAATACCCGAGAAGTTATAGTAATAAATAATCATGTTTTTAATTAAAATTATGTAAAACAAATCAATGGTAAAAATTTATTAAGACCACTAAATCTAATAATGGAAAATAAAAATTATAATGAACGTACAATGTAAATATATCTGGGCACATAATTTCCAATTAAGATTATAAATATAATAAGAAAACTATAATAGAATAACAATAAATTTTTGGGAATTAACATATTTAATGAACTATAATTGATAATTAATATTTAGAGGACTGGTTTAATAAATTTGTAGAATGTAAATATAGACACTACATGGACACTAAAAATAATGACTATTGATAATTGTAATCACCTCTATTCTTCTCATTATAAAGTGACTATTAACTTTGGGATCTATTAAGGGTAATTAATTGATATAATTAAAATATAAGGGATAAAAATTGACTCAGCCCATAGGAACATCCCTTATAAAACCTACTTATCAGATTTATCAAAGGAGCCAGTATCACTAGGGTTCACCATTTTCCATGACCATGGAAGGCGTCAACAACTGTGGTTGGAGAGAAACTGTCTATGTGAGAAGTAAAATACAGTAGAAATAAATTTTCATGACCCGGTCCATTGGGGCCCTCTTGGATGTAAATAAGATGACTGTTAGTTCCCCATCACACCTCCAAGAGGCTAGGGGATGGTGACCGACATCGCGTAGACATAACCCATATATGTCAGGAATTATCTTAATGTACCAATATATTCCCACATGTCTCCAAGATCATAAAATTATGAGAATAAGAAATATTTTAGTACCAAAAATTCATTAACAACATTTATCCCACACTAGAGTATAAAAACAAAGATACTACAAGTTATATAGGGGATAAATATTAGCCCAAAAAAACTATATAGAGCCTAACCTACTCAGAAGTAGGGGAACACTATTAAATATAAACACCTAGAAAACACTTCAATCTATTTAGACCAACTATGATGCTCGTTCTCCCTATACTCCAACAACACCATCAAAAGGGTCTTTGTCTTTATAAGACATCACACATGTAGGTAGAGCCTATGAAGGGGTGAGTAAAAAAATACCTTGTAGGACACCCTGAAATCATTAAGTATAGAGCATCAAGATTTTTCAACTCATAATTGTATTACAATAAACAAAACACAGATACACTCATAATATTCAATTGGTCTAAAGTACACTCAAAAAATACTTCCAACTATAGAATAATATTTTTGGATTAATGGTAATTAACATTTAGGAAGTACTCACTCCACGATATATCCTATCTATTGTGATTATCATCCAATATTTCATGATCATTGGGCCCTACCCATGAACTAATCACTAGATCTCTATAGATATTGATACATAAATAGATGATCACAACGGAAACCATTAGAAGACACTAAAAGCCCAATCTTGACCACCATCTATGTAGGGTATCCTATATATAATGATACCGTGAACCTAACTGAAATGTCCAATTATATGGTGGATTTACTACCTATTCATGGTATTCATGCTGTTTACATGTAACCCAGCTGTGGTATAAGATGGAATCATATATCATCCCAATAAGGTATCATATAGGGGCTCCATTAACTATATATGAGACTCTTTCTTAAGAGGGAAAAAATATAGAGTTGATGACATAATTAATGGTTGTACCTTTAAAGAGACAAACCATGGAAGGAAACTCAACCGATAGATGTAGAAATTGAATAAAAATGGCTCTAATATTTCTCATAAGATGTATACATTGTTTACAACAGGTACACAATGTGTAATGAAAATTTTTTACCTACCTATTTATGTTCTAATGTTTCTCTTCCTATGACTCTGTACACCTGGTCATGTCTGGGCAGACGACTTGGCCCGTGTACCCCGGTCAGGTCCAAGTTTAGGAATTAAGCCATGTACTGAACCCTTGCATGTGTATCTCCCAAGATACATGGAATTCCTATGGACAATGGTAACATGGATTGTGGTAGGGACAATGCAGTATATGATCCTCATATATTCAATTTAAACTCTATATTAGCTTTTAGAGCCCTACACGACATTTGATTATAAATAATAATTTTTTTATTTGGGTTTTCTAGAAACTTGGAGATCCCCCTCCACATCATCTTTCTGCACTATAAATTTCCAAATTCAAACTAATATTCATTGATATATGGTCAACTGACCCTTATCATCAATTTTCATTGTCATTTATTCTCTATTTTCTTTGAAATCACTTTTTCAAGACACATTTTCTCCATACCACATTATTACCATGTTTCATACCAGAAAGATTGATGAAAAATACTCTGATATGGTTCACCTCTGTTCATCCTCCATTGTCACACCCCATTCACACCCATGATTATGAACTGCACCTATGTCATTGATCATCTTTTTTGAAAAACGGTCAATCAATGATCAAATACCTCATGTTCCTTGAACCATGGGAAGAAAAAACATCCCATGATAAATGTGTGAAGAAATTGGACAGAAACCCATAATCCAAAAACAAGGGTAATGAATGTAATAATTTTTTCATCTTTTCCTTGAACCTTTTTCATAGAATAGATTAATAAAGATAAATAATAAACAATAAATAGGTAAAACAATTATAAAATAAATCAACAATTGATGCACGAATCGATTAATTTTCATGGAATTGATCCTTGTTTGACAAAGTATAAACAAAAAGGTAGAATCCACATAAATATAATGTCATACCTAGTGTTTGGATCAATCACATATAAGGAATGGGTCTACATGGATATTAATGGTGAGATCCATGAACTCCATGGGTGTATGCAATCTTTGCAGTATTGATCAGATCCTCTGATCTGATGTTGTTTCCCAACATTTATCCAACAAGTCATCTATAGGTCTCCAGGGTTATATAGAAAACCCTATGACTGACCCCTAAAGGGATATTTATAGATGATTGAAGCTCATGGTTTCATCCAACTAAAATAATCTAAATATTTTATTTATTTATTTGTTACACCCATGATAACCTTTTCACAAATGCCCGATGTTGAAAAATATTATGTCACACATAGGGTGTGACCCATATGCTGATTTCAATGGTGGACATTGATTTTCAATATGAGACTATAATAGTTAATTATTATAAAAAATTATTAAAACTATGCACATGTGATATTTATATATATATATTAGTTTTAAAATATATATTTTGGCCTCACGTGACCATGGTATCTCACACCATCTTAGTTCCTGACTAAACAAATATTACTCAATATATTTTAAAGATTCACATGGAAAAAATTGAGACATTACATTGTCCACACTTTTAAAATTTTCACCCTAAAATGAGAAAAAAACAATTAAAAAATATGTGAGTAATAATCTTGCATCCTGGTATCCCACTCCATGAACTCTTTTCATGATTCTCAAACTACCACTAGACATGCACCAGTGAAATTTTTCACACAAATAGTATCATATAATTTTGATACTTGATATCTATTATTTAATATTAAATGGTAGCTCCATACTTTCCTTCCATCTCACCACATTTGGATACAAGCAATGGATCGTGTTTGTACCACCTCATCTATGACCCATGGAAGACATCTTGCATGCATTATAACTATGGTGGTAGGGTCAAGTGGTATGAAACCTTACCAACCCTACATAGTATTTGGATTTTGTTGATGAAACATATATATAACATTATTCCCTAGAAAAATCTCTATAGTTCATGTTGAGATGAGACCATCAGGAACACGTAGTCTCCCTCCTCAAACTCTGAATACCTTCATTATTGGTCTTCATAGGACATTTAATGGCTCTTTTAATTCCACATCCACTCCTTGTGTGTCTCTATCTTCACTATTATAGATCACACTAACTCTTGTCCCATAAGGGATGAATCACCCGAATTTATTCCAAATATGTGGTGACCTATAGGGTCTCCAAGAAAATCCTCAAATGATTCCATATCGATAGTGGAAATGTAGTAATTATTGTATGAAAAATCCACAATGAGTAGTGAGTGTTCCTAGGGAGATTAATTTTATCACTGAGAGGGAGAGGGGTGAATCAGTGATATTATTTCTTTTCTATTTCCCTTAAAATGAAAAAAAATCTCCTTTTACTAAACATTTTATTCCCTATTGAATACAATTCAAAGACACATCTATAAGAACATAAGTTTTTAAGAGGTTCGCTATTCAATATGAATATCTACATCCAGGGTATGGTTCGGAGAATATCCAAATCCATTCAATCCATTATGAAGAAATCCTTGTCTTACAATGAGTAAGATATTCCCTTTCACTTGTTTAGTACTTTGAAGGTATTCTAAAAGTAGGTTTGCACACTCATGGAAAAAATAGGGTAATAAAATGTTTTTTGTAAAAAATCATGATACATCTTCTTCTTTTCAATTCAAAAAATGTATTCAATTGAAATACAATTATTTACTTTCTTATCGACAAGAATTCAATAACATCCTTGACTTTCTTGTGGAAAATTGAATCCAATTTTCAATGGTCTAATTTTCTTTCATAATACAATATAAATGAATCAGAACCACTTCAATTCTAGAGTATGATAAAACCCATTACAATTATTTCACAGTTTGGGAAACCCAATATGTAAATACTGAAGCTGATTAATCATGCCAGCTATGATGATGAGAAAAATACAATTGACAAGACAAATAGGATGATCATCTAAATACAATTGACAAGATAAATATGATGATCTGCAGAGTATGATAAAGCTTGGATATGATGACTTGATAAAAACAAAGTTATAATCTTGTAACTTATCATATGTCTTCTCTCTATCAAAACGTCTTTAACTAAGATCAATATATTATCTTCATTCACTCATTGAAAACTCATACCTCCTCCCTCTACAATAGTGAACAATTACAACCCACAAGAAGTACAATGTACTTCTTTTATTATAGGTGACCCTCAACTGGATTTAGCAGGAATCACAAACATCTCACCCTCTAACACAAATTCACCCAAATTTCAATATGCCCTCAAATATAAAAATGTATTTTGACGTCGTCAACTCTTCTGAAATAATCTCAATTATTCTTCAACATTCATCTCATTCTTATTCCCTTCATTTGAATCACTAGTACAATTTCATTTTTTGAGCCTGATTTCAATTGTCGAGATGGATTTCAACACTTGAGTCGGATTTTTCTCAATCTCAATTTCTTCAATATGAAGCTCTATATCCATAGTAAACAAATGTATAAAAAATGGATACCATTCTCATATTCTGAAAATGATTCTCTATACCATTTTAAATCAAAATATTCCATTTTAATTTACAACTCCCCCTTGAAATTTCATTGAACAATATCATTCTCTTTTTCTACTGACAATCTTGAGATTTAGAAATTCATATTCTCCTCTTCTATTGACTAGGTTTGAATCCTACAATGTAATTAAACACTTTTGAAATGGATGACTACATTGATGATCTCATTCTTTCCTTCTATTCTCTTGACCCACTTAAAACCCCTTCATTCATAATCATGTGCCTATATCATGACTTTCATCATGAGTTTAAATTAATTTCAGAACATTTTTAGCATCAACATACTTGGATTGGAATGTATTGCAACTCTTCATTCATTCTAGATACATTATTTTCTTCTAAACATGAGTAGACTATTTTTTAAACAATATGGTTCTAGATATGATCATTGGGGGTATGATCATTTTGGATACAATCATTATAATTATGATTGGACAAGATATAATTTTCCAAAATATGATCCTTTCTGGGTATGATCATTCTGAAAAACAATCAGAACCATCTCTTACTCTTAAATCGGCTCCATATTTTCAATTAGAACCACATTTTCAATTTGAACCACCATTTCAATGATCACTGTATTTTCAATTGGAACTGCGTTTTCAATTGGAACCTCCTTTTACTCCATCGTTTTTAAATAAATCATTCATTATAGGTTCTCCCAACAACTTACGGTTTATATGGAATAAAAAATGGAAAATAATTATCCCAATTAAATTTATCATAGTGAGTAGACTCTAATACTTCATCAAAATAGACACATCATTCACACTAAATTTTTACTGAATCGGATGACCATTTACTTCTAGCAAGATGCATTCTTTGTGCGACATGTTGTCTCTTTCTAGATAATGATCAATTCCTCATTATGATGGATAGATTGAATCCAATTGTTCATAAAATAGGAATCAAATTATCATGAAAACATGGATCTGATTCTTTTGAAAACATGGATTTGATTCTTCTAAAAACAATCCTCAATATGATTTTTTCTAAGATATCGAGTGAGATGATTTCCAAAATCATTCCTTGACAATAAATTACAACACATAAATAAAATCACCTTACTCATCAGCTTGGTCCTAAAAATATCCCCATTTGGATTTTGTTTTCAACCATGTTTTATAAATCACTAAAACTTGTATTCTCAAGAAATAGATCAGTTGTCAATATTTCAAAGCCTATGTGATCTAACTCGTTGCATGAAACAAGAATCTTTGAAAAAAAATCAATGCTTTCC
Organism: Viscum album; assembly: GCA_963277665.1. Classification (NCBI taxonomy): domain Eukaryota; kingdom Viridiplantae; phylum Streptophyta; class Magnoliopsida; order Santalales; family Viscaceae; genus Viscum; species Viscum album. The sequence goes on along the minus strand of OY728143.1, from coordinate 1,360,817,006 downwards.
AAATGTAGTGATTATGACAACATCATCATCTTTCTTCTTCAGTAATTCTTCAACCTTCTTGGAATAAAAAATAATTTATTTCCTACAACCACTAAAAAATATAGTCATAATAGTTCACTCATGAAACAATGTTGAATTCATATCTTTCCCACAACACTCTCATTTATGAAATATTTTTTTAAAATAAGAAAATTTTCCCCCTTGATAATAAAATTAAAAGGTAATACAATATAGGGGATAGAAACAAATACCTAAACCATGATGAGAAAGAGGTTTAATAACCATGTTCAATGATAATTTAGAGAATGATTCCTTTAGAAAAGGTTTTGTGAAAATTTCACCCCCATTTTCAAATGTTGGAACAAATATTAGATTAAATTCATTCTTCTCTTTATTCTCTTAGATTAAATGATATTTGATAGAAATATGTTTAAATGAAAATGTTGAACTGGATTCTGGGTGAGATTGATTGTGCCTTGATTATCAAAACCCAAGAGTAAGGGAAACATCACTTCAATAAGTAGATCTTCTAAATGAGTTTTCATACACAAGAGTGGAGTAGCAGCTTGAGTGGTATAAACATACTCATCTTTGACCATAATGAGATATATTTTATTTTGTTTCATTGAATGACAACAAACACAATTATTTCCTATAAAGAATACTCCACTAGGTTTGGATCTTCTATTATCAATATTTCTTACTTAATATGCATCTAAATACCTACAAAATTCAATACTATCTATGATACAATACCTGATCCCAAATTCAGTTCTTCCTCTGATCTATTTGATAATTCTTTTAACAACAATAACGTGTGATTCTTTTGGAGAACTCCAAAATACTTCACATTAGGTAACAATATAAACAATTTCAGGTCTTAAGTAAATAAAATACAATACTAATATAATCATCTTATATTATAATTTATGATAAAATTATTTTCCTTCTCCATCCTTGCATAGCTTTGTTCCTACTAAAATCAATGTAGAAAAAGGTTTTGATTTTTCAATGAACAACCTCTTAAGATGTTATTTAAAATACTTTTCTTGAAAGAAAATAAGTATTATTAATATTTATAGATTTTTAACCTTAGAAAGTACTTCATTTCTCAAAGCATGGACATTTCAAATGCCTTCTTACTTTTTTCTGAAAATCATTCCCAATTTTGTTCATCATTCCCAAAAAAGATACTATAATCAACATAAACAATTACCATGAGGGAATAATCATTCCATTCTATGATATAATGATTGTCATCTACACTAACATTCTTGAAATTCATTTTACATAAGAATGTATCCAATTTGGAATACCATGTCTTTGAATCATGTTTCAGTCCATACAAGGATTTATTTAATATGAATACATAGCTTGAATACTTCCATAAAACAAAGTAAATAAGTTATTCAATATAAAAATCCTATTTAAGATAGCCATTTAGGGATGAATATTTAACATCCAATTGAAAGTTCATGTAGTATTTTTTTGCAGCAATGGCATTAAGGATTATAATTTTTTCCATTCTGAACATTAGAGATAAGGTTGCACCAAAATAAATTCCTTGAATCTGTGAATACACTTTTCAAAAAAATCTTTATTTGTTTCTAATTAATTTAAATTCTTCATTCAGCTAGTTTTGGAAAACCAATATTTTGCCAATAATGTTTTTGTTTTTAAGATATGGTATGATTTCACATGTATTTTTCTTTCAATCTAATTAAATTCTTCATTCATTGCCTAATCCCACTACAGAAACTCAAAATCATCTTACACATCATTATATTACACTTTTGAATACAGATAAGTATGTGTAATAGAATTTTTTGTTATTCGTATTTGAATATTTTGATGTTTTTCAACAATTATATTTTTAGATTTCAATTTCTTCCATATTCTAGGATGAAAGTTTTGAGTATTTTTTTTATCAATAGAAAGATATGAGTGCGATACTTGTTCATTAATAAGAATACCATTATTTATATTATTATAAAAAAAATAATTCAACTTAGTCAACTTCCTTGTCTACTTGAGGATGTTTATCTTCCTCTTCCTATTCAATTACTTTAACATCAACAGAATCAGTAATTTATTTATTTCTTTGTTGAGGAATCTGTATCCTTTTCCTTTGGGAGCATAGCGAAGAAAGATTACATCTTCACCATTATTCTCCAACATTCCATACTTTCCACCTTTCATCATTATAATCAATGGACTCTTGAAAACTATAAACTATTTTAAGATTAGATTTTTCCATAAAACATTTCAAATATAATCATATCTGAATGAGTTTTATAGAGAAAATGGTGATGAATATAAATAGAAGAACTCGTGTATTGCCTCCAAATGTATTGGGAGGGGACGTGTGGAAGTATGATGGTTCTTCCCATTTCCACTCAATATATATTTTTATTTTAGAAACCTCATAATATTGACGTGTTTATAGGGAAATAGATTCATGTTGAATTCCAGGATTTTCTATATATATATATTCTTAAAATTCATTACTTTTTTATTCACCACCATTATATGTTCTTAACTTCTTAACTTAATACTCATATTCTTTCTCAGCCTTCATTCTGAAACATTAAACATTTTCAATGTGACTAATTTGTGTTTCATATACATAACACAGGTTATGAGAGTAAAATAATAAATGAAATTGATGAAGTAATTATCTCTAATTTTTTATTGTCTACTCATCATACCAAAAATATTAGAATGGATCTTCTCTAGGGGTTTTCTTGAACAAATTTCATCATTGTTATGAACAACATTTGTAATCAATCATTTCTCAATATTGATGTAACACCAATATCATCTTCTTGGAAAATTAGAAATGTCTTAAACAGTGTCTCTATTATATAAAAATCTCACGTTTCTCTACCCCATGTGTCACATCCTTTAATGATACAATTGATTCTCTTCCACCATACTCATGTAACAATATTTTTGTACATCACTAACCAAAAACACATTTCATTTTGTATATTGGCCCAATGTAATAATATTTCCATCTTCTCTACTTTTTCAAAAAAAAAACCCATATTTCATAAAGATAAAATTGTTACCATCATCAAAAAAAATTTAAATACTTATGAAATTGTGTTTAACATGTCAACATATAATGTTTTCTTAAATTGTTCTTTTCTATTCTAATGATGACTGATCCGACACCTTTGATTTTCAATGATTCATCATTTCCAAATTTCACAAGGCCTTATTTAAAATAATTCAAGGTCATCAATAGTTTCATGTCTCATGTCATGTGAGGAGAACACCCATTATCAATTATCTATTGTCATTCTCCTTTTATGGATGTTAATTTAGTTTCAACAATAGATTTTTTCCTTTATTTTCATTATTTACTTACGGATTTTGAGTATTTTTTGTAGTATTTTTTGAGATGGTATCAAAATGATACATCCTTTTCAAAAATACAAGGTTATTTTCATCATTTAAAAATAGTTTCTAGGAGTTGGAAAAAAATTTCAATCCTCATTCCACTCTTTTCAAACTTCTCCATAGCAACTTTCTCAGTCTTATTCTATTGAGGTTATTGATTCCACCTAAATAATTTCCCTTAACAACATGAGGGATAATATTAATGTCTTTGGTTGAACCAACACATATTTTCCGTGTGTCAGAATCCACCACAATTCCAGTAATATCCACCAAAATAATTATTTCCTCTAAAACATCCAATTAGATTGAAACTTGGAATACGTTTATCAGCCCACTTATTCTCCTTATTTTTGTAGAAATAAGCCTTTTTGTTGTCAATAAAAATTATATTCTTATTTTTATATTTATTATAATTAGAGGTATTCAAATCATTTTTGGATCCTGATAATAATTTTTTGGACTCAATATGTTTTTTGACTTCCAAACTCTTCACTTTGGCCACATTCAAAACATTTCTATATTTCTTTTCATTAGAACCAATTCCATAATTCTTCTAACCCCTTAATGGAAATTTTTGTTGAACATTATCCAGTTTCTCATTCTGATAACATTCAAAATCTTCTGTTATAGAGTTTTTGATACATGTACTTTTTAATTCCTCTTTAGATTTTTTTTGGACAAGCTCCAACTCTTTTGCTTTTTTCCTTCCGTTTTACCTCAAGATGATGATTAAGAATATTTTCTTCTTAAATTAATTTCTCAAAATCATCAATCTATTTTACTAGGTTCACATTCTAATCAGAAAACCATTCTTCATTACTTGTTGAAGAGAATTCATCTTCCAACTTTTGGTTTTGATTTTTATACCTTCTGATCTTTCTCAAAAATTCGTTCAATTCTTCTTTCAAATGCATTTTTAGTTCAGTTTCTTATTCATTCCATCTAATTGTTATGAATTTATCATCATTCAATTTTTCAATAAAAGTATTTTCAATACCATGTTCAACTGAATTTTGGGATTTAGTGTCACTCACATCATTGGCTTTATATTTATATAAGATGATTTTTCTTCTGTAATTGAATAATTTCTTATCTTTCACTATGGAATATAATTTTCCTTTACCAACCTAGTTCTTCCATGATCTACTTGGATTTTTTTTATTCTTCCTCATTATCCTATTCTTTCTTTCTCTAAGGAAAATTATCCGGAAAATGAAATACTCTTCCACATTAATAAAATTTCAAGGAATGTTTCCCTATGTATTTTCTTATACCTCTTTTCAAATTTTTAAAAAACTAGGATAAAATTATGTCAAGGTTTTTACGTATCTCATTTTCAGAATCAAATTCTCCATCTTCTCATTAAAAATTAATCTTCTTTGACTTATCAGTCTTTGTAACCATAAAATAAATTTCTCTATAATTTTTTTTTCTTCTCATAGATTTCTTTCTTTTCGTTTCTTATGTTATAATATTTATACGAAAATCACCAAGAAATAATGTGTGATGATCTATTTCAGCTAATGAAGAAAATTTTGCATTGAATTTGTCAAGTAGGATTCTGAAGAACTTTTCAACTAATATAGAGTCATATATATTTTCCCCCAGACATTTTAATGTACTCACAATATCATTCCCCCTGGTAAAAAAGTCCCCAGAAGATTTATTCTCACCCATATTAAAATATTTATATTTCAATCTCCAAATTTGTAGTTTTCCCATCTTCACTTTTTTATTTCCCTTTTATATTCTTTTCAAATTAGCCTATATACCTTTTTTGTAGTAACTCCTTTCACAATAAAGAATTCAATTTCATAATGTGAGGGAAATATATAATTCTTATCCCATCCAACATTTTACAGATTCTTCTTATCAATAGATGTAAGAGGATCTTTATCATCAATGGGATGAAACCAAATTGTTACAACGTCAAGAATATCATAACTGATAGACCCAAGATATGGAAACACTCTATCTATCTAGATTTGAAAATTATTTTCATTGAAGACTGGAATACCTTTATTGGGAAAACAATTAAAATTTTCCATTAGAAAGTATAAGTGATGAGAACCTACACTCTGATACCACTTGAAATTGAACAGTAAGGATAATTGTATCATTGAGTGGGGGATGGGTGAATAAATGATGCTTTTTATTTTTTGTTTCCTTGAAAATGAAACAATCTTGACCTCGTAATAAAGATTCAATTCCCTACTAAAAATAATCCAAACACACATGCACAGGGATACAGGTATTTACAAGGTTCAATATTAAATATGAATAGCTACGTCATTGGTATGGTTTGGAGAAAATCCAATACCATAAAATCCACTAGAAAAAAATCCATGGATTATAAAGAGTAGGATATTACCTTTGACTCATGTGGTTCTATGAAGGAATATCAATAGTATGGGTGCACCCTCTTATCACAAATAGGGTAATACACTGTTTTCTGTAACAACACAAGTTACCTATGCTTATTTTTAATTCAAAAAATGTATTCAATTCAAATAAAATTATTCACTTTCTTACCTAGAAGACTCTATAAACCTACTAGACATGGGTATAGAAAAATGTGTCTAATTTTACTTAGTCTGATTTTATTTTACAATAAAATGGAATTTAATTAGAACCACATCAATTTCATGGTATTAAAAAACATAGTAATATACTTCCTCAGTATCAGAAACCCAATATGGACAAATTGATCCCAATTTATCATTCTTGATACAATGATCACCTAAACAAAATTTTCATGCTGAATATGATGATCAGAAAAATAAAATTAAAAAGATGAATATGATGATCCACTAAGTATGATAAAACCTGAGTAAGATGATTAGATGAAAATAGAGTTATGATATTTTATCTTATCCTATGTCTTCTCTACATCGAAACATAATCAACAAATATTAATATGGAGTCTTCTTTCTCTCATTGAAAACTTAGAGATTCTCTTTCTATTTCCGTGAACAGTACCAACTAACAGAAAGTAAAAAGTATTTTTCCTTTTATAGCTGAATCTCGAATTGATTTTTCGAGAATCCCAAACATCGTTTCACCTAACACAAATGCACCCAAATTTCAATTTCTCCAAAAATATATAGATGTATTTTGACTTGATTAACTATTTTATAACCTTTTCAATTCTTCTTCAAACATCATATCATTCTTATTCCATTAATTTGAATTTCCACAATGATTTCAATTATTGAGTCGGATTTCAATTTCCCAGACTGATATATATACAGGAGTCCAATTATTCTAAATCTTTATTTCTTCAATACCAAGATCCATAACAATTGTAAATAAATGTATGAAATAATGGATACCATACCAATTTAATGAAATAAATTATCAGAATTGATTTGAATCAAAATGATTCATTTCAATGTACATCTCCCCCTTTACAATTAATTCAGCAAACTCCTTATCATTTTCTATTATCCCACATGGGATTCAAAACATCATCTTTACCTATTCTCTTGTACTATTTTTAAAACTAAAAAGAAATTCTGAACTTTTGAAATGGATTGCTACATTATTTATCTCATTCTCTCTTTCTCTTCTCTTGACCCAACTAAAAAAACCTTCATTAATAATATTGTGCTTGAATCATGAATTCCTTCATAACATTAAATTCATTTCAGAACAGATTTAGAATCATTAGATAAGGACTGTAAAGTATCATAACTTTCCATTGATTCCAACTACTTTATTTTATTCTCATCCCAAGTACAATCTTTTCTAAATATGATAGGTCTCGATACGATCTTACTATGTACGATCATTGTGAGTACGATTGTCTGGAATATTAATTTCTAGAATACAATCTTTTATCGATATGTTCATTCTAAAAAAATCATAAATATCTCGTACTCATCAATCATCTCCATCATTTCAATCAAAACCACCTTTTCAATTGGAACCACCTATTCAAATGACACCATCTTTTCAATTGGAATAACCTTTTTTAACTGACACCACCTACTATTCTATCATCCTTCCATCATTTTTCATAACAAGTTATCTAATATTTATATTATTTATATGAAATTAAAATAATTAAACAATCCTCACAATTTAAGTTATCAAAGTCATTAGACTCAGATAATTCATCAAAATAGACACTTCTTTAACAAAGAATTCAGAGTGAATCCAGTGAGCATCTACTTCCAGTAAGATGGATTCTCCATGTGACTGATTCTCTCTTCCTAGATAACAATAAATTCCACGTTAAGATGGATAGAGTGAATCCAATTGTTCATAAAAAACATGTCCAATTATCTTGAAAACACGGGTTCAATTATTTTGAAAACATGGATCTAATTCTTTTAAAAACAATCATCAATAAAAAAATTTTCTAGGTACAAAGTGAGATGATTTATAAAAACCTTCCATAACAATAAAATACAACACATGAAGACATTATCCTTCCTCATCTTCTTATTCATAACAAGTGAGTGATATTCCAAACTATATCCAAAGTACAATATTCATTCTCCAATCATTTTCTCTTGTACTGGAATGGTCCAGTAATTAGGGATTTCAGTATGGCGGTGAAGCATCCTGGTCAAACACAACTATGTCCGAAAGGCAAAATACAGCCATATCTATAAACATGATGCTTCGTGTCAGAGTCGGTTGGGGGTGTATTAGTCAGATCTGGCCGTCGTGCGCGGTATCGAAGGTGGCGACAGGATTTTTGGCCCAGTCTTGTGGTGATATTTTTCTTTTTCCCTCATAGGTTCGTCTTTGGAGGTGTTTATGGATTCCTGCTTATCCTCTTTTCCTATCATCTGGCGTCTGCGGTTGGTTGTGGGAGGGATGGAGGTGGGATTCTAGCTTCGGTTTCGGTGACGGGAGAAGGCTTCATGGTGGATGGGTTCTTCTTTCAGGCTGAGTAGCGACTCCTTAGACTCTGTGTTTTCGTTTGAAGAATGATGGTGGATATGTTGTGAAGGATTGTGATGATAACAATGGTTCTTAGGTGATGATGATTGGCGATGGAAACAGTGGCAATCGAGATGAAGATGCTGGTGATTCTCAGATATTGTTTTCATTAGGTTTTACGGATGTTTTTTAATTTTGAAATGTGTAATGGGTTTATTATTCTTCTGTTCCCGTCTGTAATGGAATGTAGGTTACTTCTCATCCTTAAATAGGATTTGGAAAATAAAAAAAATGAATTTTCAGTCAGAATATCATTGAGGGGGATATATATTGATTGATTATCACCAACATGTAGACGAATTCCACTCTCTATACGAAACAGTACTCTTTAATTGCATAGAATTAGTACGACTTAGTGAGTTGGAGTATCATTTACCAAATAGAATTGTGTCCTATGGAGGTACATGGTTACCACATAATTATTTATATAGATATCCATTCCCTATTTCACTAAAAAAACGTAATGAGTTGTGAAAAAACCCACTGGAACTTGGTTCTCCACAATCTCCAGTAAACAAGTGAGGAATCTAGATACATACTATTCTAAACACTTCTTCATACCTTAACACAAAAACTAACATCAGAGGTATTGAAAAAACATTTTCACACCTAAATATATATCCAAATGGGATGTATGATAATCCCTCATAACCTCCTCCTCCAACGTCATTGATATCATAGTTCATCCTATGTGTTGGATAATATTATCCCAACAAGTATGAAACCAATTATGATAAATTCTAGTGGTTCTGAGAGTATCAATGATATTATTTTATTTATCTACATTCTATGCTTACCTATCATAGTATAAAAGATCTTGAGTAACTAATACCAATTAAATATATGAAACTATATCCTTTTCCAATAATGGTAACATTAATGATGCTAATTTCTTTGATTCCTCGGCTAATAACTAATAATAAGGTCTATTAATGAGAGTGTCTTCCAACACATTACACATCCCATGAATATAGACGATCTTTAATTCATTTTCCTAGAGGTAATATTGTCATAACCTCTATTTGAATTGAATATTATTTTGAAAGATAATATAAATGAGACTATTTTCCTCAGAGGAGACTATAAAAATCTCTCCCATAAGGTAGTGTTGCCATATCTTTAGGGTGAAGACTACTATTTTAATCTCAAACTTTTGGGTGACATAGTTATTCTCATATAGTCTTAACTTTCAATACATATTGTAAATAATATCTGACCTCTTTATTAGATCAAAAAATTATCGTCACAGGGGAATCACAAAACAACAAGTACTCGACACCCTACTCTTGAAATCCTTTGATGGGTGTGATTTTCAATGTCTCCTTTAACTCGTGAAAATATTTGCAGAACATTTCTATCTAAAAAAATGATTCTCTTATCAAGTTAAAGAAATAAAATCTGCTGATATCCTAGAGAAAATGGGAAAAAAATATCATATCATAGCATGTTATCCCAACTAATCTTCACACCTCCATCATGCCCTTGGGTGGATCCCATTATAACATTGCATCAACCTTTTTTGGGTCCACTGTTACTCCATTAGTAGAAGATACATTTCCTATAATGTGATCCTGAAAAATACCATACTAACACATCAAGAGATCCCATATAGATAGTTATCTTAGAAATTATATATAATAAAAATCATGTTCCTCATTTTATCCTCCTATAACATAGATTAAACTAGGATATCATCAATGAATATAACAAAAAACCGGTTTAAGAAAGTATTGATGATCTGGTTTATAATTAATATAAACTCCAATAGGGAATACTTAACACAAAATAGAATCAACAATTACTCATAGTATAAGGACTTGAACTTAAACATTATATAATATTGAATTAAATGAATAATTCACATTGAGGATATTTTTAGGTTTAGAGTTTTAGAGAACTAGGACAAAATTATTACATCTCAAAAGATTACAAAGTAGACACTTCTACCCAGTATCCATTTTTTATAAAATAAAAACTCTTGAAAAAAGAGTCATGTCTAGTTCCATGTTTAAGACAACATGACTTTTCCTTGATCTCATCCTATAACCTAATCCACATTATGTCCTGTAAAAAACATTACAAAAACATGGGAAGAGCATAAAAATCCTTGTAAGGGATACACAAAGAAGGAAAAATGTTAGTTTTTCAAAACAACAAGTAAACCATGAACACTTTAACATAAGTAATATTTTTCACCTTTATGAGGTAGCAAATACTCTTCAATAAATAAAAGATCATTACTTAGCATTTTGTAACCAAAATATTACCATAAAACCCATATAAAGAACACATAACATATAAAAATAACTTGGGACATAAACATACTTAAATGGAATAATCATACGGTCGACTTCTACACATATCAGTAAATGGAATAGCCATACGACCAACTTCCATACCTAATACATTGGATAATATAACGTAAACACCCGTCCTGGTATTCACAGAACCACCCGTCATTTGGTTTATCATGTAACAACCTGTCAAATGTCCAAGTACCATTATAAAATCATAAGACATAAAACAAATATAAAGGAAAGAAAACAGTTTCACGTTTCAATCAAAATATATCAATTAAATATATTGACATAACAAATCCATTATCAAAACAATTTTCAATACCAAAACACATAATTGAGTATATGGTATTTATTTTCTTTTAGAAACATTATGGCTTGTTGAGGAAGCCAAAGATCAAATAATACTATTGGAGGTGTAAAATTTCGTCGTCACCACTTATGTTAAAAGAAACATTCGTTTTTTTCATTTAGTAAAATGTTTCATATAAAAATATTGCATTTAAAAATTCAAGGGTGTTTATATAGCATATAAAAGAAAGTCCTGTATTAAAAAAAATATGCCTCAATGAAAGGAGATTAAGATAATGTCCCTTACCTCATGTCCCACTACGGGAAAAAGGGTTTATTGCGACGGGTAATTTGTGACGGGACATATTCCCTGAACAACATGTCCGATGAAAGGGATATTTGCGATGGGAATATATTCCCATCGCAAATAACTTATCATTTATGACGGGGACAATGTCCCCGTCACAATAAGTATGGCATGGATTTCGTGTGAAAACGCGGGTAAAGTATTTGAGACTGGTGGCTACTCCTAGTCGCAAATACCCTTCCATGGTAAATATAATTTGGGACGGGTAAATCCGCCCGTCGGAAATAGTATTTACCACGTCAGGGTATTTGGGACGGGAAACTTCACCTGTCACTAATTTTATGTCGGCAGGTAAGTATTTGCGACGGGTCCCGTCGCAAAAGGTTTTTTAATGGCTGGCCGAAATTAATGTGGGGGGCGGGAATTTGCGACGGGTACCCGTCGCAAATAGTATTTTCCGCGTCAGGGTATTTGCGACGGGAAACTCCGCTCGTCGCTAACATTATGTCGGCCGGTAATTATTTGTGACGGTTCCCGTCGCAAAATCCTTTTTAAACGCCGACCGTAATTAATGCGGGCGGAGGGAATTTGTGACGGGTCCCATCGCAAATAGCGGTATTTGCGAAGGGTTACCCTTCCCAAATAATCCCATCACAAATACGTTAACCTATATATACCCCCAACCGTTTCAGTTTTAAAAACATTCAAATCTTCTTTTTCTCCTCTCTTCTCCTTGAGGCATTAGTTTTAAGCAAAAAAAATTTGATTCTTTTTGCGAGACCGTCGGAAGGCAATCAAAGGGGTCCATAGCTTCAAGATTTCAATGGTATTTATGTTTTATTTAATTTTATATTTATTTCATTTTTTTATATTAATTTTAAATGTTGTTATAATTAAATTAGATTTAAATTAATTTATTATATATATTAATTTTCTTAATAAAATGGTATTGTTATAAATAATTATAAATAATTAGTCATAATTAATTCGGTATAATTAGTATAGTTTTTGGATTATCAATCAAATAAATCCATGTCTGGATACGAACAAGTAGAGGTGGCTCGGGCATAGATGTACCTAGGAGTGAAAACTCTGACAATGAGTTTCGGGTTTGACCTGGGGTATCCTGGTACATGACAACGGGCCTTGCTGCACTCTTGGTTTGACACTCCTGGGGGATACTTATTTGGTAATAATTAGATTTAACAAGAAATTTGAAAATAATTAAAATAGATTTATTCAAATAATTAGAAAATAATTAAAATAATTATCAAATATTTAAAAAAATTAGCAAATAATTAAATTAATTAGCAATTAAAATAAATTATGATTTAATTAGAGTTATTCAAATAATTAGAAAATATTAAAATAAATAGTGATTTAATTCAAATAATTAATTAAAATAATTATCAAATAATTAAAATAATTATGAAATAAAATAAATAATTATTTCATTCAAATATAAAATATGTTTATTTAAATAATTTGATTTATTCAAATAATTAGCAAATAATTAAAATAAATAGTGATTTAATTCAAATAATTAAAATAATTAACAAAAAAATTAAAATAATTAACAAACAATTAAAATAATTACCAAATAATTAAAATAATTAGAAAATAATTAAAATAATTATTAAATAATTTAAATAATGAGCAATTAAAATAAATAGAGATTTAATTATATTTATTCAAATAATTAGAAAATAATTAAAATAAATAGCGATTTAATTCTAATAATTTTTTAAAATATTTAGAAAATAATTAAAATAATTGTAAAATAAAATAAATAGCGATTTAATTCAAATAATAAGGAGTTAAAATAAATATCCATTTAATTCAAATGATTAAAATAATTAGAAAGTCATTTAAATAATTAGAAAGTGATTAAAATAATTAGCAAGTGATTAAAATAATTAGGTACTTCATTAAAATAATTATGGATTTCATTATAATAAATAGAAAATAATTAAAATAATTAGAAAATAATTTAAAAAATTAGAAAATAAAATAAATAGTGATTTAATTCAAAAAATTAGGAATTAAAATAATTAGCAAGTGATTAAAATAATTAGCAAGTGATTAAAATAATTAGCAAGTGATTAAAATAATTACCAAGTGATTAAAATAATTAGAAAGTGATTAAAATAACTAGCAAGTGATTAAAATAATTATGGATTTAATTAAAATAATAAGGAAATAATTAAAATAAATAGTGATTTAATTAAAATAATTAATTAAAATAATTAGAAAATAATTATAATAATTAATTAAAATAAATGGCAAATAATTAAACTAATTATCAAATAAAATAAATAGCGATTTAATTAAAATAATTAAAATAATTAGAATGTGATTAAAATAATTAGCAAGTGATTAAAATATTTAGTAAGTGATTAAAATAATTAGAAAGTGATTAAAATAATTAGCAAGTGATTAAAATAATTAGCAAGTGATTAAAATAATTAGCAAGTGATTAAAATAATTATCAAGTGATTAAAATAATTAGGAAGTGATTAAAATAATTAGCAAGTGATTAAAATAATTAGAAAGTGATTAAAATAATTAGCAAGTGATTAAAATAATTAGCATAGTGATTAAAATAATTAGTAGCAAAGTGATTAGAAGCAAACGTGATTGACCACTCATTCAATGAAAAAACAAAAGTGATTGACCACTCATCCACCTCAATTCCCTTTTCATCTATGTGTTGATGCTTGACAGGAAACTCATGTCTTCACATGTAATATTTGAATTCACTGTCAAAATAAACCTGCCAGTGAGTGTGAATATTACATGTGGAGATAGAAGTTTCCTGTCAATCGTCAATACATAGATGAAAAGAGAATTGAGGTGGATGAGTGGTCAATCACGTTTGATTTTCCATTGAACGAGTGGTTAATCACCTGGTCTCTACATATCTTCCCATTACTAATTAGTAACATAATTAGTATATAATTATTATACAATTAGTAACATATGTTATTATTATATGATTAATATTTATGCAAAAATAATATTAATAATTAGGTCATGATCAATAAAAAAAATTCGTCAGCTATGTCCAATGTAAACTCTATAATTGTCTTTGCTTGGTTGATCACCTCGTAAGTAGCGTTGTAATAAGACGATACAGGTCATGTCTTTCTCATCTATAAGAATCATATCACATGACCCTTTACTTACCATTTTTCCTTGAAAATTTAAGGGATTGAATTTTTAAGGAAAATGATTTATGTAAACAGTAATGCGAGATGATTCTTAGAGACGTGAACGACATGACTTGGGTTGTCTTATTGGATCGCTACTTGCGAGGTGATCAACGAAGCAAAGGCAATTATAGAGTTTACATTATACACGGCTGACACAAACTTTTATTGAGCATGACCTAAATATTAACGACCCTTTAAGATATGAACATATTAGGAATAGATCAAATCATGTTTCGAATAATTATTAGTAATTATCGATAATTACCAACAATTAGCAGTAATTAGCAGTAATTTCACTGAAAATTGTGTCGCTCGTAATTAGTCATAATTATTAAGAAATAGTTCTAAAATATTCTCTTTTGGGGATTTTTCTAAGATAACATTGTACATAGCTGACGCAAAATTTTTATTGAGCATGACCTAAATATTAAAGACCCTTTAATATTTGAACATGTTAAGAATAGATCAAATCATGTTGAGAATAATTATCAATAATTACCAATAATTAGTAATAATTACTGATAATTCCAATAATTAGTAATAATTACCGATAATTACAAATAATTAGCAGTAATTAACATTAATTTCACTGAAAATTGTGTCGCTTGTAAATAGTGGTAATTATTAAGAAGTAGCTCTAATATATTCTCTTTTTGGGAATTTTTCTAATATCAATTTAATCAAAACCAATAATGTTTTAATGTTTTGTAGAAAAATATGGAACAATGAAGTCGTCAACAATCATTATTAGAAGACCGTGTATGGATAAATCAACATTGAAACCCAAACGGTTCTAGTTTAAATGTTGTATATATTGAGGGTGTAGAGACTTTCTTATCATTTGCATCATCAAATCTAGAATTTGTTTCAGAAGGCACAATAAAATTTCCTTGTAAAAAATGTTCACTGAGAACGTTTTCCACATTTGATAAAGTTGGGGGACATCTATTGCGTTTTGGTTTTCAATCGGATTATGTTTTTTGGTATCAACATGGTGAACACAGTTCCAGAGAAGTTGATACTAACTTGATTCCGGATCCATCGCGGTTTCAAAATGTAGTACATGATGTTGGAGGTCCATCTATTCAACATACCAAAAATCAGGATGATATTGATTCAACTCCTGAGTTGGCACCATGTGAATTTTATGAGTTCTTGAGGTCTACTAAGGATGCATTATATCCTGGTTGCAAGATAATCAATTTAGAAGCAGTTTCAAAATTCATGGCTATCAAATCAGATAATGGAATGTCAAACCACTGTTTTGATCAGATATTTTCTTTGGTTAAAACTCTATTACCCGAAGGAAATGTTTTGCCTACAAATTACTTTGAAAGTAAGAGGCTAGTTCTGAATTTGGGACTTAGTTTTCAGAAGATTCATTCATGTTCAAATGATTGCATTTTATATTCAGGTGAAAACGAGTGGTTGGATAGTTGTCCCATATGTGGACAACCGAGGTATAATGAAGCTCAACATGGAATGTCTGGCTTGATTTCTGTAAAATAGTTGAGATATTTTCCGCTTACATCCAGACTGCAGCGTTTATTCATGTCTACGAATACAACGACAATGATGTCATTACAAAAAACGAATATTTCAACCAGTAAAAGCTTGAATCATCCAGCCGATAGTGATTCATGGAAACATTTTGATAGAGTGAATCAGTAATTTTCTGTAGAAGCTCGAAACATGCGACTGGGTCTTTCCACTGATGGTTTCTGTCTGTTTGGATCTTATGGTAGTCAGTATTCTTTTTGGCCAGTCTTTATAACTCCATACAATTTACCTCCATGGAAGCTGATGAAGGAGCCCTATATCTTTTTTAACTTATTCGTCCCAGGACATCCAAAAAAGAATATTTATGTATATTTGAAACCATTTATTGATGAATTAAATTTACTGTGGAGTACTGGTGTCAATACATATGACGTTGCTGCGAAATAGAATTTCATACTAAGAGCAGCATTGATGTGGACAATTAGTGACTTCCCGGAATATGGCATGTTATCTGGCTGGAGTACACATGGACTGAAATCATGTACTTACTACATGGGAGAGAACAAAGCATTTATGATTTTCCATGGAAAAAGACCTTTTTATTTTAACTGTCATCACAGATTTCTTCCAACTGATAATCCTTTTTGGAGGAACAAATCTCATTTTAGAAAAGGTATAATTGAAAGAGATGGAACTCATAAAATTCTATCTAGTACGGAGTTAAAACCATTTGTATTTTCATTACCTCCCATCACATTTGGACCCACAATAAACCAACAAAAAATTTCTGGCATTGCGAAAGAACACAATTGGATAAAATGGTGCATTTTTTGGGATTTGCAATATTGGTCAGATTTGTTGGTCTTCCACATGTTGGATGTTATGCATATTGAGAAGAATTGTTTTGGTAATTTATTTCATACAGTATTGGATACACTTGTGAAGAGAAAAGATAATGTAAAGGCATGATTAGATCTTGCCCAAATTTGCAGGCACCCAGAACTCGAACTGTTTGAGAATGTCAGAACACAAAGGTTAATGAAGCCAAAAGAAGCTTATACACTATCCAAAGAAAGTCGCTTATTATTTTTTCAGTGGATTGCAGATTTGAGACTTCCAGATGGTTGTGATTCCAATTTGGTTAGATGTGTAAAGAATGGTTATATTAGCAGATTAAAAAGTGGTGATTGTCATGTTATAATGGAAAGACTTATGCCATTTGGATTAAGAGGTCTGTTGAATTCCATGATTTGGGATTCGATAAATGACATGTCATGTTTTTTTTCAAGACATTGGTGCAGCGACAGTAGATTATGATGTTCTAAGGAAACATGAAGAAGATTTTGTTGTAATTATATGTAAAATATAAAAAATATATCCGCCATCTTTCTTTGACTCAATGGAACATTTGATATTACATTTACACATGAAGCAAAGTGTGGAGGTATAGTAAAATTTTGATGGATGTACCCATTCGAAATATGCATGCAGAAGTTGAAACAAAATTATGTAACAAATCATCAGTTGGAGGATCAATTTTTGAAGCTTATTTGCAAGAAGAAATATCTTTTTTCTGCTCTCACTATTTTGAATCTGTGTATCCCTCAAAACACAACCGTATGTGGCAGAACGAGGGGAATGTTGATGATGGAATAGACAATCAATTATTTGTTTTTAATCAGTCAGAGCTTGGTTTCAGTGGAGTTCATGATTGATGGATTTCGTATAATGAACATCACAGATCTCATAGGTATGTTCTGCTCAACTGTGAAAAGATGACATTATTTTTACAGTAATTTCTTCGATCAATTTTTCCATCATTTATGTTAATATAAGTAACATTATTTTTTTTGGTTATATGATAACCGTATCAAGAAAATACTTCCACAAATTACAGTAGCTGATCTCAAAGAACGCTGGCAGAAAAAATTTTGTCTGTGGTTTCAAAAACTGGTAACATAAATTCTTCATGTTTTAACATCTCATTTAGTTTATTTCTTATTATATTGATAATTAATTTAAAAATTTTCATGTGTCTCAAAATGCTGATAAAATTGACAAACATCTATGTATATTGAGTCCCCACCATCCAAAATGGTTAAATCATATAATGCATATCTGGTGAATAGATTTCGATTTCATACACGTGCATATGGGGAATAAAAAAACAATGAAGAGTGGAATTTTCTTTTGAGGATATCATCATAGAGAAAATGAATTTGACTATTATGGCATGCTTAATGAAATTATTGAAATCTATTATCTAGGACAACATTACATATCAATGTTCAAATGTCGGTGGTTGGATACTGAGAGAGGAGTTCGTGTTCATCCTACTCATGGAATCATCGATATTAAATATAAAAGACATCTTGTTGTAAATGAACCATTTTTACTATCTCAACAGGCACATCAAGTTTATTATGTAATGTATTGTGCTACTTCGAGAGACCGGAGTGATTGGTGGAGTATAATAAAAATCAAAATTTGAGACAATCAGTTTTCTCGATGTGAATCTTATTTCACTGAAGTGTAAGGAATTGAAGTTTTTCAAGAGACTACTCAAAATCCATCTTTTTCACAAAGAAACATATGTATCGATGATGACATCCCACAATTAAGATTCGATGGTGATGATCATGTTAATTATGTCACAAATGAATTTGAAATGGTAAGAGATGATGGAACAAAAACTCAAATGGATATCGATGATATTGAGGAGGAATATGAAGATGACATCTTCATATATGAAGATGATGATGAAGGTGGACATTAATACTATTCATTGCTAGTTATATATAATCATAACTTATATATATGTATAAATAATAATAATTTTTATTTATTTAATAACAACATTCATTTTCTTTTTCTTATGAACGATGAGCTATTTCGTCAGTTGTCGGTGGCTGAACTACCATTTGATGATGATGATTTCAGGTCATCTAACCCTCAGCCAACTGGCACTTCAGGGAGTACGCAGTGGGGGTGTGGTATTGCACGACTGATGATCCCTGACCCAATCCCTGAGTGACGTCTGCGTCTTGGGTTCGATCCACGCATGCGGAGGTATGATAACCTGTGCATTTTATTAAGATTTCATTAATTTATATACATAATAAATGTTCGATTTTTTTTTATAGTTTTCCGCATATAGCAGTCTGACAGGGAATCATTGTTTTGTGAAACTATTTTTCTCAGCCATGGACCACGTGGGAACAGATTCCCGTTGATGTACAGCATGCCATGTTTAGCCATTGGTTGGTACGTAAATAAATAGTTTTAATTTTGAAATTTATTTCATATATAACTTGATATTGTAAATTATTTGTAGGTTTTATGGTATCTGATCGATGATACCATGTGTGAAGCCATACACGAGCAATGGGAGGTGGTGATGTGTTAGCGATTATGTCAGTTTATACACAATTTAAGAAAAATGACCATGAAAAAAGTTGGAGTGACCGTGTTTGATGAGTCGTGTAGAGCCCACCGACCAGAGTACATTTCATCTCACGTATGGGATGGATTATGTTCACACTGGTTGAGTGGTGTCTTTCAGGGGAGATCATCATTGGGGAGGCAGAAAATGGGGAGAAAGGAGGTGACTCAGCGAGCTGGGATTCGTTAATTCAGTACGCATAGACAAAATCTCGTATGCACATTTTTAAGAAATATTTTATATAACTTTAAATTTTAATAGTTTATTTTATATTATTATAGGTTGTCGAGCAGGCTGATATTACGGAGTTCGACGTATATCGGAGGATGCATAGTGATCCAGTTAATGGGGAGATTGGAGGTGATCGCCAGCGTCAGATTGTGGTCAGTATTATTTGTTTTTCTGTTTGAAAATTAACGGCATATAATATATTCCCAATTTTAATTTCAAATTGCAACTGAATGAGTCATATGAGGTCATGACGTCACAGACCCAGACTGAGGGTCAGTCCGAGACATCTGATCAGAGCAGTGGCCATCATTTTGATGAGGCCGCATGGATGTTGGCTACCCAGTATGGCTTTTAGAAGGGCCGAGTAGTTGGTATCAGATCTCAGTTGATTCATGCGGCTTATTATGGAAGTGTTGTGATGTCGGCATCGAGCTCAAGAGGAGATCGTGCATCATCTTCCGCATCACAGTATGATGATCAGTTGCGATCAAAAACTGAGCTGATAGAGAGTCTCCATAAGGAGTAGGAGGAGATGCGTTAGAAGCAACAGCAGCATGAGGAGGAGCGCCGATAACAGCAGCAGGAGTACGAGGAGGAGATGAGTCGGTGGCAGCAGCAGCATCAGGAGTAGATGGAGTACATGCATCGTCTGGCTTATGCATTAGGGATATATTTTCTTCCACCAGCTCCTCCAGATCCTCCAGCGCCCCCTCCTTCAGACCAGTGACTAGCTCCCCCCCTCCGTCGGACCTGTGACCAGCTCCCCCCTCCTTCGGACCAGTGATTTATTTTGTTGTTATAAAGATTTTTAAATTCAAAATATGAATTATTTTCAATTTATAGTTTCTGTCTTTTTATATTGGTGTTAATGTTGCATATTTAATTCATATTTATTTTTAACAGTTTATTATTTATTATCAGTATTACTTTTTTAAGGTTTGTATATTTTATTATTATTTATATTACTTCTTACTGTTTTATTATTTTTTAAATATTTTTTTTGTTGCACATATTGATAAAAAATTATGATTTATTATTTAAAAAAGTTATTATTTATTATTAGTATTTTTTTAATGTTTTAATATATATATATTCTTTTCAAATATTAATAATTTTCATATTTTAATTATTTTAATAATATTAATAATAGATTTTCATAAATATTAATAGTAATAATAACATTATTATATAATATTATATAATATTTTTTATATTATAGTATTAATATGATTGTTACTATTTTTTAATATTATTCATATTTTATTATATTAAGAATTTTAAATATATTTAGAATTATAATTAATTATAATGTTTTAAATACTGGAATTAGTTTTTATTTTAATATTATATTGAATTATAATTTTGTTATTATTATTAATATATTATTTTTTATTATATTATTATTTCATTTCTTTATTCTTATTTGCGAGGGGAATAAGGACCTGTCGCAAAAGGTATTTGAGTCGAGCCCATCACGGATAGTTATTTCAAAATAACTATTTGTGGCGGGAAAAGAGGCCCGTCGCAAAAGGTATGTGTGATGGGGCCGTCGAAAATAGGGTTTTTCGAAAAGGTATTTTCGGTGGGAATAGGAGCCCGTAGAAAACGGTATTTGTGACAGGCCCGTCGCCAATAGTTATTTCGAATTAACTATTTGCAGCAGGCAAAGATACCCATCGCAAAAGTTCATTACGACGGGCCCGTCGCAAATAAGTTTTTTAAAAATAACCCGAGAATTATTCGCGATGGTAATCTTTCACATCACTATTAATATTATTAGATATTCGACCATTGCTAATAGTTTTAATTGCGACGCCGTTTTCCACGACGGGTTATTCGCAATAGGATCCCGTTGCAAATACTCTGATTTCTTGTAGTGTCCGACTTGACTCAATCATTCTTTAATCTCTTGAATAATAAACTAAAGATAATTTATACTTGATTAAGAAATTTATTCAAGTTTATAATTCCTTTTATATCACTTATTACCATGTTATAAACATTATGTAATCATTTAAGTTAATAATGATCATTTTGTCGATAATTGCTACTTGAGTAAAAAATGAACACCTTATATTTACAAGTTTTCCATGTGATCAATAGTCCATTATATCTAGAATGACATTCATTATATAGATATCATATATATCACATATATCCAGTATGTAGATATACATATAACAGTACATATCATTTGGAGGTAAGAAATGAAATGCACCGTTCATGGAGACGATAAGTCGTACTTATGCATGAACGCTACTTTCATTTCTATTGCTTATTTTAATTGAATTAAAACATGATGATATATAGGTATTTTATAATTCCAGTATAATTTCATATATATTATCACATGTAATATAATTAACTCCATCCTTTATATGTCCCACATATGGCATTAGCTAGTCATATCACTTTGAGGGGGCAGTAGTCCTCACTTCTTCTAATGTGATTATCGTGTTTACCCAAAATGGAAACCATAACAGCATGCTATAAATGGAAATTAAAGAAGAATAAAGAAAACATAAACATTATATATATCATATATAAATATATTTCCATAATAATGGCCACCATGAGAGGCAGTAGGAGATAATCGAACAATCGTCATTTCGTGAGGCATTAGTTTTCCATCCACAGAATCATTATGTTATTAATCCATTAGATGGAGGTGTGTGTAAGTTTAGTTCTAATACATATCATAAGAACATAATATTATATTGAGGATACTATTTTTGTAACAAAATAATGGAATAAAATGGGTTTAGGGGTTAGAGAAGTAAAATAAAAGAAAACAATTTAAGAGAAATTGTTACCTTTAATTTGGGTAACATCCTTTGGTTTGAACCAAAAGCACTTCCTGAAGTGTCTTATGCATAAGGTAAGGCTTCTAGGGGGAGTATAGGGATGTAAGGAGCTTAATTTTTCGGAGGTTGGATGAGTCAAAAGGCTTGAGATGTGTGGGTAATTGGTTATAAATGGTCTCCTTTTATAAGGGGGAGGAGGGACTCTTTAAGAAAGTGTGATAAAATTATTTCATTATATAATGATATTCAGTTTCTAAAGGACCAAGAATCATTAAAGTAGAAGATAATATGACTCGTATTCTAAATAAAATCATCCAATTAGAATTTTACATGTTTTGGACAATATTTTAATCATTATAATCTTATTTATTTAAATCATTTATTAATGAGGTAAATACTACATCCTTATTGTGTCATAAGTAATTTAATTAATGTGATTTCTAAAAATTATAAAAAAAATACCGTGATGTAGGAAATAATTTTATATTTCCAATGAATACATATAGTTGAAAATAAAATTTATATTACACCATATAAAAATTAATTTACAAAAAGATTTTTGTTTGTCAATTTTTCCATTACATTAAATTAATTTATCTAAATTGTCATTATCTGTCATAAGTTGCTCCATGGGGTCCCAAAATCGAACCAAAGATGCCCATGGTCGGATATGTGTCAACAAATAGGATTATTGCACATTTAGGAGTAATTTTATATTATTATTATATTATTATTTTTCCCATATTTAAATGATTTTCCCTTTAACCACTATAAATAAAATATTTACAGAAGTAAATATTTAAAAATGTATAAAAATAAAAGATACATATATACACAATTGAGAACTTCGTATTCCAAATATGGAATCCATTTTTCCAAATTCAAAACACATAAGTGGCAGAAATTAATTCAAAATTAATTCCCGCTATCAAAATAAAAATCTTGTTTTTAAGAAATAATAACTATAAAACAATTAACGCTCATTTAAGTCCAATTTAAAACTGAAATTAATTCCAATGACCAAAATTGGATTAAATCGTAAAATTATATTTTAATTACACTTTAAAACCAATTAAAAAGACTATTTAACCTTATACATTAATTAGATTAAAAGGCTATTTTGAATTAAAATATAGTATTTTTCAATATTCATTAAAAATGAACTTTATCAGAAAAATACCAAAAAATTACCCAAAGTAAAATATTATGTCCCTATTCTAAATAAGGATTGTATTTGGTCAAATATAATTTATTAAAGTTACTAACACTATATTTAAATAGGGTTCTCCATTAATAGGCTGTAAAACGACCTTTTGAAGTAAATTTTGCTTAACATTAGATTCATTCAAAATTAAAGCATCTAAAATTTATTTGATAAATGTAAATACATTTAACAAATATGTGTAATAATATTGTAGTTACTTTTATTCATTCACTCCAATACAATATCTAGGATTTAACTACCATTAAAATAATATTATATTATTAGTGTGCAACGTAAGATTTCAAAGAAACATGTGGTTGTGTATCGGGTACACTATCGGACATAGAAACCCCTTTAAAGTAAAATTAATATTTAATTCACAAATATTAATAAATATGAAATATGTATTATTTTTTATTTACTTGGTATTTAACATCCTTCCCCCTATTGGGAATTTCATCCTCGGAATTTTACTTATCAAAATAAGTGGGGGTATTGATCCCTCATAGCATTTTCAGATTCCCATGTTGCCTCTTCAACCATATGGTTTTTTAAAAAACCTTTACCTGGTGAATTACCTTATTCCACAACACTAGCTCTCTACGGTCAAGAATCTAAACTATTTGTTCTTCATAAGAGAGATTCTCTTCCAACTGAACTACCTTTGGGCTTAAAACATGAGATGGATCTGGAATATACTTTCTCAACATCGAAACATGAAAAACATTGTGTACCTGGGATAAACTTGGAGTTAAATCCACATTGTACGCAACAGATCCAACTTTATCTAGAAATTTCATAAGGTCCAATGATCCTCGAACTCAACTTTCCCTTCTTACCAATACACATCAAACTTTTCCATGCAGAATATTTGAGAAAGACATGATCACCTACCTCAAAAGAAAGATCCTTTCTTCGGTTATCTTCATAAATTTTCTATCTACTCTAAGCTGGTATCATGTGATTCTGTGTCAACTGAACTTTCTCTGCCATCTCTTCTACCAATTTTGGTCCCATCAGCTTCCTTTCACCTACTTTGTCACAAAAAAGCAGGTGTTCGACAATGCTTTTCATATAATGCCTCAAATGGAGACATTTGTATACTAGAATGAAAACTGTTATTATATGAAAATTCAACCAAAGAAAGATGTTGGTCCCAACCTCTTTGGTAATCTATCGAACAAGAATGTAACATATCTTACAATGTATGAATTGTTATTTCTGACTGCCCATCTGATTGAGGATGAAAACTTGTACTAAAATTTAATTCAGTACCCAACGACTTCTAAAAGCCTTTCCAAAAGTTTGAAGTAAACTTGGTATCACAATCAGATACAATGGAGAGGAGAAATCCATGCAACATGACTATCTCTTTAACTTAAAACCACGAAAGTGGATCTAGAGACAATGTATCTCGAATAGGAAGGAAATGAGTAGATTTAGTCAATCAATCAACAATAACCTAGATTGCATGATTACCTTAAGATGTCTTCAGTAATCCCACAATGAAGTCAACAGATATATATTCCCATTTCCACTCTGGCACAGGTAAAGGCTGAAGCATCCCTCTCAGAAACTATCTCTCTTCTTTAACCTGCGGTCAAGGAAAACACTTCGCAGTAAAATCAACAATATATCTTTTCATTACATCCAACTAGTAATACTCCCGAGGATCTCTGTACATCTTAGTAATTCAAGGATGAACTAAAAGAGGGTAACTATGATCTTCAAATAACAACTCATTCTTCAACTATGAATCACAAGGCATGCATAAATCTCTTTCCAAACCTCAAAACAAAATCACTATCAATGATAAAATCAGGAAACTTACCCTTCTGAACCAACTCTAACTTTTTATTTAACTCACTGTCTTCTTTCTGGGCTTCATTTATTCTGTCTGATAGAGATGATCTCACAGACACCTGATACAAAACAGAAAAATTTTCTGCACAAACATCTTCTATGCCAAATTTTATCAAATCAAAAACCAATGGATCTTGTTCCAAATGTAGCATGGTTAATGAAGCATTAATTTTCTGACTCAAAGCATCAAACACATTATTTTATTTTCCCTGATGGTAATGGACCTTGCAATAGTAATCCTTGATTAATTCCATCCATCTCCTTTGTCTCATTTTCCCTTATTTCTGAGTGAATATATACTTTAAAATTATGTGTTTAGTATATATTTCACATTTTACTCCATTAAAATGATGCCTCCAAATTTTTAAAGAAAAAAACAACAGTAGCTAATTTCAAATCATGTGTAGGGTAATTTAACTTATGTGGTTTCAACAGATGTGAAGCATAAGAAATTACCTGATCATTCTCCATTAGGACACAACCAAATCCTTTCAAGAAGGCATCACTGTAGATAACAAACTCCCCATTTTGGGATGGCAGTGCCAAAACTGGATCATTCACCAGTCTCCTTTTCAATTCCTGAAAACAATCATCACATTCTTTTTCCCAAATAAACATAACCCCCTTTCAAGTTAAAATAGTCATTGGACTAGATAACCATGCAAAATGTTCAAAAAACATCCGATAATAACCTGCCAAAACAAGAATACTACGAATCTCGGTTATATTTTTGGGTCTTTTCCACTCTTCAGCAAATTTTGTTTTAGCAGGATCAATAGTTATGCCGTTTTTCGAAACAATGTGACCATGGAAAGAAATTTGTTGCAACCAAAACTCACACTTGCGGAATTTCCAAAATAGTTTCTTTTCTTATAAGGTTTTAAAGATGACCCTTATATTACATTCATGTTCCTCTCTACTTTTTGAATAAACCAAAATATCATCAATTAACACAACCACAACATTATCCAAGAACTCACGGAAAATTTTATTCATTAGATCCATGAATACAGTAGGTGCATTGGTTAAACCAAAAGGCATAACTACAAATTCATAATGACTGTATCTAGTTTAAAATGATGTATTCATAATGTCTTCTTATTTTACTTTCAACTGATGGTACCCCAATCTCATGTCAATCATCGAAAAATATTGATCTCCATGGGGCTGATCAAACAAATCATCGATATGAGGCGAAGGATAATTGTTCTTAACAGTAATGTTATTCAATGCTCTATAATCAATACAAAGCCTCATTGAACCATGTTTCTTTTTAACAAACAATACAGGGGCACCCAATGGTGATGTTCTAGGTTGAATGAAACCTTTATCTAATAACTCTTGCATTTTCTTCTTTAACTCTAAAAGTTTAATTTGATCCATTCGATAAGGGGGTTTTGAAATTGGGTTTTCATCAGGAACTAAGTCAACAGTAAATTCAACTTCTCGATCAGGTATTATACCAGGATACTCATCAAGAAAATCATCAAGGTGCTTATTTACCACTAGCACATCAATAATCTGAATAGTCCTTTTGTTTTCAACAATATGTGCAAGGTAACATTCATTTCCAACTTTTACCATTTTTTCATCTTCATAATATGTTATCAAAATAAAGGGTTAATTCTTGTACACAAAATAAAAATCTTTCTGAAAATAAAATTCTTTAGATCTCTAGTCAATCTTATCATGATAAACAAAAGATAATCCTTGCCCAAAATAACATCAAAATTTACTAGAGGAAAAACAATAAGGTTTTCCAGTAGATTATTTCGGCAAACGAGGAAAAGAATGTTATTATGTTTTATTTTTGTCTCAAAATTTCCTCTAGGTGGTTTTACTGTAAGTTCTATATTCATATCTTGAGATGGAATTTCCAATTTACTAGAAAACTTCTCAGAAATGAATGATTGTGTTGACCCTAAATCAAAAAACACATTGGCATAATCCGAACAAACAAATAGTGTACATGATACAACTTCATTTGATGGCCCAACATCTGTTGTAGTAGTTACAAAGGATTTCACCACCCCATTCTTCTTGTAGTCTGGCTACTTTCCTTCAGTTGGGTTCTTTGTTGGACACTCATTTGCATAATGACCCATTTCATTGAACATAAAACATCTTAATGATGGATTTTCATTTCTTGCTTGATCATCTTCTTTATAGTTACGTGCAATATGACCAGAGTTAACACACTGGAAGAACATTATATACTTTGATAAACATTCTTTGGGATGCTTTTTACCACACTTCCCACAAGATGGATATTTAGTTTTCTTACCTCCGGGATTCTTTGATGAATTATTCTCCTTTGCCTGACAACTAGAGAACTTATTATGTTGTTTGTCAAAGAACACCTGATCATCTACAAACTCAATTTCCACATTCTCCGCACATCGAAAAAGTTTTTCATAACTTTTCAACTCGCAAGAGGCTAACTCTCTTCGATATCTTGGATTCAATCCTGAGTAAAATTTATTTATCTTACTATTATGATCTCAGATAAAATTTGGTGCATACCTTGCTAGTAGAGTGAAATGTTCTACATAAGCATGCACTAAGTCATCCTCTTACCTCAATTCTAGGAATTGTTTTTCCATCCAATGTCGAACCACATTAGGAAAATATTTCTCAAGAAACATACCTTTGAATTCATCCCAATCAAGAGAATCAATATCCTGATTAACCCTGATATTTTTCACCATTGACCACCACTGATCAGTTTCGCCATCAAAATGATAAATAGAAAGACTATCCTTTTGATGTTATGAACACTCCATGACATCGAAAATCTTTTCCAGTTCTTTAATCAACCCTTCTACTAGAACTAGATCAGTTGATTCTCTGAATGTTAGGGGATGTTGCATCACGAAATTCTCCACTACTAACATGTTCCTCTGTGGTTGATCTGGATTATCTCTTGCATGGATACCACTACCTTTTATAGCCTGAGTCAACTGTGTTATCAATGCAACAAACTATTCAGTTCTGATTCCAACCATCTCAGGTTGCTAATTTGGATGGTTTTCTTCATCCTGATGTCATCCCAACATAGCTTCCCTGTTTCCTTTGTAGAAAACCATTTTGAACATAGAAATATCCTAGGTGAAGCAACATGGTAATCTATAAATTCTATATCATTTCAATCTTAACATAAATTAATTTATGAACATTAATTTAACAATATTCTAACTCCAAAAGTTGTCTAAAGTGACCTCTGATACCAACTATAAGGACCCAAACTTAAACATTACCTAATATTGAATTAAATGAATAATCCACATTGAGGATCTTTTCAGGTTAAGAGTTTTTAGAGAATTAGTACATAACTATTACATCTCAAAAGATTACAAAGTAGACACTTCTGCCCAGTATCGATTTTTTTATAAAATAAAAACTCTTGAAAAAATGGTCATGTATAGTTTCATGTTTAATACAACATGACTTTTCCTTGATCTCATCCTTGGCCCTAATCCACATTATGTCCTGTGAAAAACTTTCCAAAACTTGTGATGATCATAAAAAGATCTGTAAGGGATACACAAAGAAGGAAAATTGTTATTTTTTCAGAACAAAAAGTAATCCATGAATAATTTCACATTAGTAATACTTTTCACCTTTATGAAGTATTAAATACTCTTCACTGAAAAAAGATCATTACATACACTTTTGTAACGAAAATATTACCATAAAACGCATACGAAGAACACATAACATATAAAGGTAACTTGGGACATAATCACACTTAAATGGAATAACCATACGGTCGAGTTCCACACATATCACTAAAAGGAATAGCCATACAACCGACTTCAATACCCAATGAATTGGAGCTTATAAGGTAACCACCCATCCTGGTATTCACAACACCACTCATCATTTGGTTTATCATGTAACCACCTGTCAAATGTCGATGTACCATTATAAAATAATAATAAATAAAACAAAGATAAAGGAAAGAAAACATTTCCACATTTCAACCAAAATATATCACATAAATATATTGACATAAAAAATCTTTTATCAAAACCATTTTCAATACCAAAATACATAAAATATTATATGGTATTTATTTTCTTTTAGAAACATTACGGCTTGTTGAGGAAGCCAAAGATCAAATAATACTCATAGTGGTGGAAAAGTTCATTGTCACCTCTTACTTTAAAAGAAACATTATTTTTTGTTGTTTAGTAAAATGATTCGTAGAAAAATATTTCCATTGAAAAGTCACTGGTTTTTATACAATTTATAAAATAAAGTCGTGTATTAAAACAAAATATGCCTCAATGAAAGGAGATTGAGACGAAGTCCCTTACCTTGTGTACGACTAGACTCGATCATTCTTTAATCTCCTGAATAATAAACCAAAGTTAATCTCTACTTTCTTAAAAACCATTTCAAAGTTTATAATTCATTTTATATCACTTATTACCATGTTATAAGCATTATTTAATCATTTAAGTTAATAACATTCATTTTTTTGATATTTGGTACTTGAGTAAAAAATGAACACCTTATATTTACAAGTTGTCTATGTGATCAATAGTTCATTATATCCAGAATGACATTCATTATTTAGATATCATATATGTCACATATATCCAGTATATATATATATATATACTTATAACAGTACATATCATTAGGAGGTACGAAATGAAATGCACCGTTCATGATGATGGTAGGCCTTAAGTACGCATGAACACTACTTTCATTTCTTTTTCTTATTTTAGTGGAATTAAAACATAATTATATATATGTATAATATAATTATAGTATAATGTAATATATAATATCACATATAATATAATTAACTCCATCCTTTAGCCATCCCACATATCGCATTAACGAGTCATATCCCTTTTAGGGGGCGGTAGTCCGCACTTCCTCTAATGAGATTATCACATTTAACCATAATGGAAACCATAAAGTCATTATATAAAGAGAAATTACAGAAGAATAAAGAAAAAATAAACATAATATATATCATATATAAATACATTACCATCATAATAGCCACCATGAAAGGTGGTAGGAGATAATTGAACAATCAGCATTTCGTGAGGCGTTAGTTTGCCACCCACAGAAACATTATGTTCTTCACCCGTTATATGGAGGTGTGTGTAAGTGTAGTCTGAATACTTCTAATAAAAACATACTAGTATATTTAGGATAGTATTTTTGTTACAAAATAAAGGAATAAAAATATTTTAGGGGTTGGAGAAGTAAAATAAAAGAAAACAATTTAAGAGAAATTGTAACCTTTAATTTTGGTAACTTCTTTTGGTTTGAACCAAAATGAATTCTTGAAGTGCATTCTACATAAGTTAAGGCTTCTAGGAGGAGAAGAGGGATGTGGGGAGCTTAATGGGTAGAGTTTGGATGAGCCAAAAAGCTTGAGAGGTTTGTGGAATTGGTTTGAAATGGTCTCCTTTAATAAGGGGGATGAGGGGCTATTTAGGAAAGTGTTATAATATTATTTTATTATATAATGATATTCAGTTTCTAAAGGTCCAAGAATAATTAAAGTATTAGATAAGATGACTAATATTATAAATAAAATCATCCAATAAGAACTGTACATGTTTTGGATAATATTTTAAACATTATAATCTTATTTTTTTAAATCAAATATTAATGAGGTAAATACTTCATCATTATTGTGTCATAAACAATTTAATTAATGTGATGTCAAAAAATTATAAAAAAATACCATGATGTATGAAATATTTTTATATTTACAATGAATATTTATAGTCTATATTATAATTTATATAGAACAATATAAAAATTAATTTACTAAAGGATTTTTGTTATTGTTAATTTTGCCTTTACATTAAATTAATTTATCTAAAGTGTCATTATCATTCATAAGTGGATCCATGGGGTCCAAAAATAGACCCAAAGATACCCATGGTCGGATAAGTATCAAAAAATAGGATTAGTACACTTTTAAGGGTAATTTTATATTACTATATTATTATTTTGTTACCCTTATTTACCTGATTTACCCTTTAACCACTATAAATACAATATTTACTGAAGTAAATATTTAAAATGTCTAAAAATAAAATCCACCTATTTATACGGTCTCGAACTCCTGAATCAAAATACGGAATCCATTTTTCCAAATTAAAAACATATAAGTGGCAGAAATTAATTCAAATTAATTCCCACTGTCAAAACAAAAAACATGTTTTTAAGAAATAAAAACTATCAAAAGATTAACACTTGTTTATGTCCAATTTCAAAGTGAAATTACTTCCAATGGCCAAAGTTGGATTAAATGTTAAAAATATATTTTAATTTCACTTTAAAACTAATTAAAAAGATAATATAACCATATACATAAATAGGATTGAATGAAAATTTTGAATTAAAATACATTATTTTTCACTATTCATTAAAAATGATCTTTATCAGAAAAATACCAAAAAATTTCCGAAAGTAAAATTTGATGTCCCCATTATAAAGAAGAATGGTATTTGGTCAAATATAATGTATTTAAGTGACCAAAACTATATATAATGAGGTTTATCCATTGATAGGTAGTAAATTGACCTTTTAATGTTAATTATGCTTAAAATTAACTTCATTCACAATTTAAGCCTCTAAATTTTATTAGATAAATATAAATACATTTAACAAACATGTATAATAATATTGTAGTTATTTTTTTCATTCCCACCAATAAAATGGCTAGGAGTTAACTATAATTTAAAATAATATTTTATTATTAGTGTGCAACGTACGATTTCAAAAAAACTCATTGTTGCGTATTGGGTACGCTATCGAACATAGAAACCACTTTAAAGTAAAATTAATATCAAATTCAAAAATATTAATAAATATGAAATATTTAGTATTCATTATTTAACTGAGATGTTACATATAGAGACTATAGTGAAATATTAATGATTTATTTAGTTTATCCACATCTCACACTCATAGGTTGTTATACCCAGATCTCTGGTTGATGTTTGAGAACCATCACACTCCTCTCAACTAATCGAATGAGCCATTGATTCTTATTAGTGGATACATATTCTTCTTGATCAATTTTTTTTCCGAATATATAATCCTCACACAAACTCAAGATCATATCCACCTTATTGATGAACAATACTGGTGCCTCCCATGGGGAAGAACTTGGATTTACCAATATATTCCTCAATAAATCCTCAAAATGTTCCCTAATATCATAAAGCATTATAGGTACCATCTAGTAGGCTATTGTAGTAATCATGTTTAAACTAGGGAGTAATTAAATGAATAATTATATTACTCAATTGGTAGGAAATCCGTATACGTCCTTAGGAAACACATCCCACTACACTACAACCATTGGAAATTGGTAGCCCTTAAAATCTAATAGTCCAAGAGTATTGATAGATAATTATTGAGTACTCATCTATGAACTCCTACATGTGATCCCATCATAAAATTCCAGGTCTTCTTTCTAAGTAAAAAAATAATACATAGATACTTCACCATAGATACACTATATATTTCAAATAAAATAGTCAAATTCAGAATGAACTATGGATATCTAGTTCATTCCTATGATTATGATGTAAGGAGTCGTCACAATTATAAATACATCACATATGAATCTATCTCCTATAAGTGATATTTAGTACTATTGGTAGAAGTGTGTGATCACTAAGTCACCTCCTTTCAAATTCTCAAAGAACATGGTTTTATCCAAGGGGTCAATCAGAATCTCTATATCAAGAACTAGATAATTTGCAAGAAATGAGTGGCTCACACCCGTGCCTATCAATAATACAGCACATATAGAGTTTTCATTGATCATAACTCTAATCGTTTTTAGAGATTCGAGGTTAGAGTTATCAACATACTATATCCTTAAACATCATTTTACACCACCACCATTAGCCTAACATGGACATCCTAGGGGTGTTGGTGGAAACAACTCAATACATATGCCACCATTACTTCTCTACCGACCCATCTTCCAAATCGACTTCCCTATGGAACCCTTTACCCATATATATGCCCCTACCTAGGTAGTACCTTGACCATATCTCTATATGTTGTATGACTAGCTAGACAATCGCAATCAATATTTCCACAACCATTACATAATAAATATCTTCTCTCCCTCTGTTGACTCCTGCTGTCATGTGAGCCCAGAACAACTGATCATCTATCACATGATCATCTTCTAAAGCATCTTGAATTCTCATATACTTATGAATATCTTTGAATACCTACTATTGAGGTCTCAGATCGTAGGATCATACTATAACAACCCAGTTTTAGTGTCTCCACCTCCATTAATATCTACACTACTAAGTCTCTCTCATGAAATCTACCATAGATGATAATGAAAATAGATATCAAAGAGGCCCTGATATCTCATTGTATGTCCAGATCAAAGGTCAATGACCTAAGGAATGGATATAATACCATATCCATGGAGTTTCATGATATATAAATAAATATCAAGGAATAATTTGACATGGTCATACTACTCTGTTATAGATGTAGAAGCACCTAGATCCATATTATTCCCAACATGAGTTTATAAAACTCCACCCTGAAGTGAAAATTGATGTCTTTCCTAGAGGTAGTAATCCTTTCATGTGACTGAGTCACCATTATCCAACATAGTCCAATGGAACCCAAAATAAGACTTTTTAAATGGAGTTCCATCTAACCTTCAAGTGTCCTCATGAGGGGATACCACCTTCAATACAATCCCATGTACTAAAGAATCATCACTAGACGGATCATCCACATTATTACATTGTGGAATTCTAGTAGGATATTTTAATGAATCCATACTGAAATAAACAAGATTCACCAAAGTCAATAATAATATTTAGGGAGTTGAGTCATGTAATACATGAAAAAAACTAAATCCTATATGATGCATGTACCAATGTTGTTCCCTACAATAAATTTCTACTAGTAAAAATTCCATTAGAAGGTTATCAAAGTACTAGTGAATGGGTACATAAGTCACTATACTAATAGTAGACTCTCTAGCCTAAAATATGATGTCAAAATCACTTTAACAATATTTTGATAAATCCCAAACTAATCTCAATGCCTGAAAAAATATTTTTTTCATTCCTTATGAAGAACCAAACCATTTAATAGCACTATGTCACAACCTAACCCATCAGGGCCGATCTAGATAATGAAAATCCTTGTGTGACTACCATAATCCCACCACAAATAGTCTAGGGGCTGGAAACCATCACTATGTAAGAATAACCCATACATGGGAGTAATTAGTCTAATGTACCCACACAAACTAATGTCTCAAAACATATATACTAATTAGAAATTAAAAAAATAAATCCATATGTTCAAGAATAACATATATCCCACATCAAAGTATAAAAAAAGATACTATAAAAGATAAATGGAATAAATAAAATCCCAACCAAAAACTATAGAGAGTCAACCCTTTTCAAAAGGAGGGGACAAATATCAAATTAAACAGCCTGAAAATACCACGAACTTATTATACCAACTATACTCTACCCAATCGATATCCTTGTAGGAATCTATCAAAAGGGTCTTCGTCTTCATAATAAACAACACATATGCAAAGAGTCCATGGTTAGTTGACTATGACAATACCTAGTCAGACACATAAAAATTACTAAGCATAATTCATAAAGAGTAATCATCTCATAATAACAACATATTAAAAAACCAAAATATACTGATTATAGACAACCAAAATCAGGTTCTCTCAACTAATACTCCAATTCATTGGATGCTTCTCAAGGATTCTAGTTAATGCCCATTCTGAGTGTAATCACTCCACAAGACAAGCTATCTTTAGTGATTATCATCTATGCGGTCATTATCTATTAGTCCCAACCCGGAAGTACTCACTGGATCTTCTAATATCTCAGTAAAAAAATAAGGTATCACACTATGAACCACAATCATAAATCAAATTGGTATCACCCTCTTTTTATGGGGTTATATGCTCAATGATATATAGAACCCTAATAAAATGGCCTTCTATATGAGAGATTGATACCTTATGTTTGATCAATCCAATAATTAAAAAAAACCCACCGTAGGCATATGAAGGAATTATATGGGATCACACCCTAGTCTCATGAAGGGACACAAAAAACTCTATTTGAGATTCATCCACAAGATAAGAACATAATCCATGGATGATTATGTAATTCTCCACTATAAACTCAAGGTGATGGGTTAAGGGAATGGTCTCAAATATTATAGTTCAAAATTGATGAAACGAATGGCCCCGGTCTATCTTATTTAAATTAAAAAAATTTATAAATCTTAAAAATACATCAAAAAATTAGGACCTTATTGTCTACATTCTTATGTTCCACTTACAATCCTTATGTATAGTTGGCCATGTCCGAGTACATGGATCAACTTATGTACCCCAACCATGCTTGAGTACACAACCAGGCCTCTTCACTCGACTTGTGCCAGTGTAACCTTTTTGATACATGGAATAATTTTAGTGATAGGTAACATGGAGTGTTTTTGGTTCAAAATGGAATTTAATAAGTATCTCTTCCATAGAATCGCTAGCCCTATAGGTAGGTCCCCACATGGCATGTGATCTAGAATACATTCCATGTAACGTCGGATTTCTAGAAACCTATGGTTTTTCCTCCACATTTTCAATACATATTTCTCCAACCAAAAAATATTGCAAGGATTCATGAATCTGGGGTCATCAGAACCTCACTGTCCTCGGTCCATGGGATCAAGGCTTTGATCTGCTCAGAAATTTCTCTATTGAGCCACATCGTTGCCATACCAAACTGTCCCAAAATGTAAAACTTAGAAGAATGAGGAACATTAATCAAATAATTTCTTCCTATGGTCATCCTGAATCATCCCACAATGATCAAAAACTTGATTTTAAAAATAACCATTGGTATTGATCCATTTCAATGAAGAACCTTTTCACAATGGTTAAATACACAGTATTTGTCAAACCACGGTAAAAGAAATGGATCATGGTGAACATGCGATGAAATGAGGGAATAAAAGAAAATCCATAAAAATAATTAAACAAAATATGACTTAGTTAGTCAAAGATATGAGTTTGTTCATCGATTAGATGAGAAATGTGAATAATCATCAACAAAAAATAAATCAACTGTAAAATAAATCAACCGACGATGGGAAAATTAATTCTTATTCATGGAATTGATACACCTTCAAAAATGGATAAGTAGATGAGATGAGTACACATAAATCAAATGTCCATCCTAGAGTTTGGATTGATCTCTAACAAAGAACAATTTTTTATTGATATCATTGGTGATATCCATGAACTTTGTTGGCATAGGAAATTTTTGTGATACCAATATGATCTAATATCGTTCACCGACATCTCTGCAACAGATCCTCTTTTGGTATCCAGAGTTATATGAATAGATTTGAGGATTTCCTATAATGGTTTATTTATAGATGATGGATTTATGATTCTACACTAATGAAATAAAATAAATAAATAAAATAATTTATTTATTTATTTTAGCTCCCAATACAAAATTTTAGCAAATACTCGATGTTGACCAAGGTTATGTTGTGTCTAGGGTAAAACCCACATCCTGAACTCATTGATAGCCTTAGATTTCAAATATTAAAATATATTAAAGAGTTTTTATACTTTTTTGTAAAATTTACACACAGGATATTAATATATTTAATATTTTTTAGATATCTATTTTGAGCTCCTCAAACCTCGAAATCTCACATCATCTAAGAAATTGGCTCCCAAAATATTACTATATATATTTTAAATATTTACATAAAAATTTCAAATATATCATATCTTTTCCATATCATGTTGGTTGGTCCAAAATATGAAATAATAAACATTTCACAACCTATCCTTGATGATTATATTGGTTGGATAAGAAGATTTGTATCTAAGTGTTGTGTAATATTAAAGTATACATTATTTTTGAAATGAAAAGGTGTTTACTCTGATACCGCATTCTTATCTAATATATCCCCCTTATATAAAAGTAATTATTTATATTATTATTGGATTAATATGATTGAATGTATTGAATTTCTGTGATTGTGATATTGAAATTATCCATGGGGTTATGTTTTTAATTTTTTCTGTAAAATGGTAAAACCTGGTAAGAAATGGTAAAATACTATGAAATAAGATAAAGATTACATCAAAAATTTGTAATGATGTATCAACTCTTCCATGATAGGATTATTTTACTAGTATTGTAAATAATTATTATAGTGGAGCACTAATATAGGTAATAGAAAACTATGGGGGTAGTTGAGTGCTTAAGATAATAGAAAAACCAAATATTCATTACTTTTTTCGAAGAAATTTTGTTCATCATATTTATTAATACCAAAATCC
The DNA here is from genome assembly GCA_963277665.1 of Viscum album. Taxonomy (NCBI): domain Eukaryota; kingdom Viridiplantae; phylum Streptophyta; class Magnoliopsida; order Santalales; family Viscaceae; genus Viscum; species Viscum album. The sequence continues at coordinate 1,360,779,115 of OY728143.1, read as the reverse complement.
CCTTATAATTTTATCAAAAATTGAGGTTTCATCTTAATATCACCCTAAAAAATGTCTTTAATATATCGCCCCCCTCAATTAAAAAGAGTTTCGTTTGTCTTATGGGATATCTCTTGGCTGTAAAGCTGAAGAGAGGTAAGGTTCCATATTTCACCCACTCCATTCCGTATTTGTATTTCATTTTTTTCCATATCATTTAAAAAATATTTTAATACACTAACATGATTATATATCATGGTTATTTTCACCCCATTAACTTATTACCGTTGTTAGAATACCCAAACCCTTCTCATATTTCCCATTTAGAAGACGGTACCTTGTCTAATTAAGGGTTTATTTTCTCTCTTAAAACAGATATTTTCAATTATATTCTCATATACATTAAAATTTCAAAGTAATAATTCAATTACTTTCATGATATCCTATTTATGATATCTATCCACATGGAATTCATTATACTTACTTTATGATTTCTTCCCAATAGTCATTATGATTAAACACAATTATATCCATAAACACTATAATCTAAATATCGATGTATGTCTTGTATTTGTGGTATTATGGAAGTATAATTTATGATATATGATATTTAAATATAGAATAATGATGAATATGTTGATAGTTAATCCTAAATTAGCTACCAAGGGGACTACTCTTGATTTTGGAAGAAGTTCACATTTCTCATCAACCCATCCCAATTTGTGGGACTTTTCTCATTGAAATTTTATATCCTTAATGAATATAAAATATGATTGATCACGTACTCCTTAAATATAATTAATTTATTACTAACATTTTTCTTTACTAATAATTTCAAATATGTATATTGAATAGACTAAACCCAATGATATTCTTAATCTTTTAACATTCTTGATCACTACATTTCGATATTCTTCACCTAATAAAAATACTTATATAAACCTTAGGAATATTTAATTATCATTAATATGTTTCAACATAATTGAACTATATATCTTTATTAACACACAAACCACGGAATGATATTGACGAGCTTCTATAATGTTTTTTAATAATACTAAATCTTTTAAAAGAAGCATTGTTTTAATTTTTTTAAATTTTTTATATGTTAATCATCCTCGAACATCAAGTAATGTATTTTGTTTTAAATTTTAGTGTATGATGTAATGTAATGTATTATAACCTTATATACACTTACATTTTGTGTTTTTGGAGGTTTAATACTTTCGATAATTTGAGGAACATAGAAGACAAGCTTAAGTTAAATATATAACTCCAGGTGTTGATTAATGATATGAATCATTGGATCATGACATGTAATTTTACACATGGTTAATTCATATATTGTTATGATTTTTATTCTCAATATAGTTCATGGAGTTAAAAAAATTTCATGTTAGTAATTTTTGACATGACTATTATGTAATTTCCACGGTTGATTAATCCATAGCATGAATTCTCTATTCATTGTGTGAAATACCTAATGGGATTATTAGACTAAGAACCTACCTTTTAGATGGATACAAACTATATAAGGCTCACAGTATGGTCCTTCCATTCATGTTTTGAATGTGTATATTTCTTAGTTATATATAAATTTCTACCACATTCTTATTTCTATTAAAACACCACATAATATATTTATATTATTACCTTTAAATATGTCAATGTGTTTGATATCATGCTCCACACGCAACACCGACCATAAATGGAACCATGATATATTTTAATATTAATATAAACATTAAGGAGGACCATCAACCCAAGATTTGGAACTACTAGGAATGAATAAGAGTGACTGTTTTATGAAATATTTATAGAAAAAATACAAGGTATTATTTTATTATGAATTTGTAAATATACAATAATTCAAAAAATGTTATTATACTTAAAAAGTATATTTTTATTTAATTGATGTCTTAGTTCAAGAAACTAAGAATGTTTTTATTAAATATCAATATATTATATTTATAATATTACTAATTTATTAAAAAAATTATTTAGTTATTAGTATGAAATAATAATAAAGCATAAATAACATTTTGAAGAAATAATTTTCCAGCAAGAAACGTTTTCAACTACATTTTTGGAAATTTATGAAGGTATTGTTGTATGAATTTTGTGAATTTATTTTTAAATTATGATCACTCTTTTATGAATAATAAAATAATATTTGGATAAATTTCTTGGATTTTTCTAATGTAATTGATTAATTTGTGAATAGTGATAAATACTATTATTTCAACTAACATGACTATTATGATGTTATTATTTTATAAGTATTAATTATACATTCAAGAAAAAAAATTCTAATATCAATAATAATTATATATTTTATTTTATAATTTTAAAAAATTTATTTTTAATTTACAATCCCAAATTAGATATTTTATAACATAAGTAATATTTTCTCACAATTTTTGTAATAAAGTATATATTTTTATGTATTTTTTTTACAATTTTATAGATTGAATAAAATGAAAAGGATTTAAAATTATGATTTTTTTTCAAATTATCTAATAAGGTCCACTTTATTTTTATTCACAGATATTAGGTTACATTTGGACAAAACTAGTTATATGGTAAAACGAAAAATGTAAAAATTAATAATTCAAGATGTAGAGGATTATAAACATGATAAAAAATTGTTTTAGGGTTAGTGGATGGGGTTTTTATCCAAATTATATCTTATTGACTAAATTATTTCTCAATTTTGGTTCCACCTAATATGTTAAACATGTGATCTTTTTATATGAAGTTGAATTTTTTTAAAAATGACATTCTGACATTTTAGTAAAAGGGGGATCCCACCACCACTTAAAAGAAATCCTAAAACATTTTCTCTAGAAACTAGACCATTTTTAATTCCCCTATAATAATCATTTACTATCCTTAGCTTATAATCACAATAGATTATTCAATTCCATCCATTTCCATGGGATCATCCAAGGAAAACTAAAAGCACATAACATCGGTACTCATTTTCACATAAATTATTTCTTTTATATTTTTCATTATATTTTATAATCTTCAAATACCTATGAAATAACTCAAATTTTGTTTATATAGTTAATTTTAATATGATATTATAATAATCATTAATTACCTTTTCCCATTTCTATTAAGAAAAACGATTACATGATTCATGTGTATTGTGGACTACCGCCCCAAGAGTTTCTTATTCACACACCACAATAAGAGGATGATATAAAAGGTAAATTTAATAAATAATTAAGATATTTATATTTTTTTTATTCATAAACAATAAATTTTTTACTCCTTTCTGCCATTTTATAGGAAAAAAATCACCAACCATGAGTATGTGTGGATTGTGGACTCCATGGAACAATATATTTTAAATTTTTATTTCGTCGCAGCCTTAAATTGACGGCCACGAGGACAGAATTAATGGATAAATAATATTTTAATGACATAATCAGGGTTATGTTATTATAATTTTTTGATTTTTTTAATTATATCAACATTAAATGATTATTATTATTTCATTCTTTGAAAACACGTGAACTTTGAGAAATATGATTTATTATTAAAAAGTAATGACTATATATATATATTATATATATACTATTAATAATTATTTATAAATATTATATATAAATCAAATATGAAATCAATATGACAATTAAGATCCTCGTATAATGATATCATAATTATACACATTATAATCACCCATTAATCATAGTAGGTTCATGTTTGGGTCTGTTTAACCACCTGATTGAAAATTATATGAAATTATATCATGGATTAATTTGAGAACTTATTTATTGGTATAATATTATATTAATATTTAAATATATTTTCTCCTACTAATTTTCTATCAGCATTTTACTCATAAATGAAGAAGCCACTTTTCATTTGTTAAGAATCACTAAAACATGATCATCATCGATTTCATCATCATATTTAAAAAAAACCTACATGGAATGAATTATAAAATTTATAAATATGATTTAACATCTATTATGGTATCATTAACTATCTTTAATTGGTGAAAATTTTCATAATAAAAAATTGCAAAATAGTTTTTATGAAATTAGTTTAAAAAAATAAAGATATCTAACAGTTAGTACTGAAAATAGTTAAAAACTAACCGACGTCTATGGGAATATAATTATTATGAATAAGGTTTATAAATTTTTATATTTATTAAACTAATTATTGAGTATTTATTTAATTATATTAATTAAATTAGTTTTATTTTTGGGTGCAATTGTGGAATAAATAAGGATCGAGGTAAGGGTTTTCATCTCAAAATTACTCTCCTTGAGATATGTTTTTTTATTTTGAAAAAAGTTTATTTTATGTGGAATATATAAAAACCTTTTGAGATATCATATAATGAATTATATTTTAATCATGTTATATTAATTTGGTTTTCAGGTCCACTCTTTCAAGGTGGTTCGATTACATTTTTACTCAAGCTGTAATGCTTTTCTTGATCTCAATTATGATTTATTGAGAAATGTTACAAGTTCTATACCATAATTCAATTGTATGATTTTAAATTTATTGAAAATCACATTATTGATACATTCTAAATTTAATATTAATTCATGTGATAATCAATTCCAAATCGATTCCTTTCCTTCTAATTTATTTTGACTCATGGGTTACCTATGTCATAGCAGTTTTTGTTAACTCAATATTCATTCATTAAGTTATGATTGTTCACTATAAATTGTTACATATAAGTTTGGTACATTTTACCCTTTTATTTTATTATTTTTTGTTTTATCATTATTGATAATTTTATCACATAAACCCTTTTTCAAATGATTATCCTATTATGACCATTTCTACTGAAATGATGATCCTTTTCACATCTCTTGGGTTTATGGTTTTATGGTTGTTAAATTTCTCATTAACTTTTAGTTTCTTATGATCAATGAACTATGTAAATATCAATAATTATTTTTCATATAAATTATTAGTCCACATCCTTATCTTCACATCCCATAAATTTTATCCAACTTTGAAACCTATTTATCCATAATTCCAGATTAGGTTCATGCTTACCCCTCTCTCTTTCAAGTGAATCATTTATTAACCTACTAAACGATGTGAAATTAAAAAAAAGGTATTTTGAAATGTCAAACAGTTTTTTGAAGAGATAAAATTATAATTTAAAGGATGGAATTTATGTATGGGGTAGGATCAAATGCCATAATTTGTTTTTAAAAGTACGCTATTCTAGATAGTGTATTCGATACACAACATAGAGTTTAAATGAAACATAAAGTAATTATATTTTAACATATAAATATTACAACCAAGACATTAAAATAGAGGGTATGAATAATATTAAAAATTATATAATATATATATATAATTAATATTAAATACTTTTTAATGAATTCCTTGTGAATAATAAATAAATTTTTTATAAATTAATATTGGTCCAAAAAAAGTTTTCTTAAGAATAAAATTCTTTTCCTCAGAAAAATATGATAAAAAATTAATATATATATTAGAAAGTATATTTGATAAATTGAACATAGTTTTTTAAATCATCATATAAAAAATATATTACTGTTAAATTTATGTATTTTTTAGAAAATATTTATTTGTAAGTGTATATTGAAAAATAACAATTATTGAAAAAACATTCATTAATTTTTAAATAATTAAGTAATTTAAAAGTACATATATGTTTTAATTTTTTAAAATTAACCTAATTATTACTAATTTATATTTAATACATTTAATTACATTTTAATCATCCGTATAATTTATTTTTGTATAAATTTTCTTTTGGTTTAAAAAATAGTGATGTTTTTGAATACTTCTTAAAATTGCATAGTGTTTTTCCATTTTAATTAATTAAAATGAACCCTGATGATAAATTATATAAAAGAAATTTATATATTATATACATATAAGTGTTAATTTAAGTTCATATAATGATAATCAAAATCTATATATTTCATTATAAATAATATTATTCATTAAAAATACATATCTTGAAACCCCATTAATTTAGGGTCATAATGAATAGTGAAAGTAGTAAAACTATTTTACATCGTTAAAGTAATAATGGGTTTTTCAGGGTTTAAACAAAAATGATATGGGTCAAAATAACAAATAAAATTGTCTAAAGTATATTCTATAAATATATTATGACCATATGATGTATAATTGTCCCTAATAGTCCATTTTTTATCATTTTATTGTTTTCAAAAGTTTGTATACCTATTTCTATTAAAAAAATACATGTGTTTCACTCACCTCATTTATAAAATCCACTCCCATCTTCTCTTATTCACATCATAAAAGAACCTTTATTCAGTCAAACCTACCCGAATACCATCATTAATTTTCTTATGACTACCTAAATCCCCTAGTTTTATCAAAAATTTGTCCAAATAAGTTTTTCTGTGCCATTCAAAGGAGGTTGTCCAAGAAAGAGGGTTCATGATTCACATATCATTTTTATTTAATTTCTTCTTCAACCTCATTAAAATCTTATTTTATTGGATTGAAATAACAAAAAACATATATTCGGTATATATATATTATTATGTTAATTATATAACGAAAATCTATCTCCAATTCCATCAATATGGAAATGAAACCCTCATCCCGTATTACGGTGGAGCACCACCTCATGAACTAATATAATTCCTTTTTCATCATCACCTCTTACAACTTTTTATAATCATGGATTCAAATTATATTTATATATAATATATTCATGACATAATTACACTCTAGTAATTATTATATCAAATATACATTCTAAATTTATATTTTGTGGGAATACAATAATGTCTCTTTCATTCGTGAAGGACTACCCCCTCGTGAAGCTATTTGAATCATTTTTCATTAATACATTTCAGAAAATATAATAAGGATAACATTAAAATATATAAGTGATATATATTAACTAACTATTATATTCATTACATATGTATCATTATTAAATATATTATATTATTTTTTTTCTTCCCATTCAACTAACTGAAAATGAAAATCTTGTTCATGTGTGTTTATAGACTACGGCCTCCAAAAGTGATAAGATACTTTTTTAATCATCTCATAACATTGATGATAGGTATAATTTTACTTAAATATATAATATACTATTTATATTATTTTTATAATTATTTAAATATATAATAATACTTAACTTCATCCCATAATGATCATTGAGAAGTGAAAAAATTACTAACGGGTATGTATAGTCGACCATCTTCCTCATCATAAAGGAGTTTATTTTTCATTACAATTACTCATAGATTACCTGAAAAGAATAATTTATTTAGTAAAATAATAATTATTTCCTAGTAATTATTCTGGAGATGATGAAATAATAACCTCTTTGACATCGATCAACTGACCAAAAACATTTTGAAACAATGAATCGAATGTCCTCAAAACAAACGATGTTGACATAAGAAATTAGGTATTTTAATATGTAGTTAGAATAAATTAAATAAATTATTTAGGTAATAGTTATTAAAACTTTTAGAGGAGCATAAAAAATAAAACAAATTATATAAGCTTATTATATAGAAGTTAAAAGACACACATGGAATGTCTGGACATGATGTTAGGGACTTTGCATCAATTTTCTGTCATTGAGGCGTATTTTAATGATACAGAAATATATTATTTTATATGGTATATATAATTACCCATTTACATTTAATTTCATGTATCATTAATATAATATGATATACTATGTTTCATTTTTTATTAGTTTATCCAATGTGACTTGGCATGAACGTTATCAAGCGATAAGGGGCATCATCTCAAATATCTGTCATTTAGGTATATTTTAATGCTACATATATAATTTTTTTATATGGTATATATATTTCCACTTATGAGAAATATTTTGAATCATATATATATCATTATATTTTATATTTCAATTTTTAATTATTTCATCCAAGAGGATTGCAAATTAATTTCACCATGTGGTAATGATCTTCATCTCAATATTCCTTCATTGAGGTATATTTTAGTGTTATTCCACTAATGTATTTTATATGGTATATATACAACCCTTATAACATGTAATATAATTAATACTTCATATATATTGTTATTTTACATTTCAATTTTAAATATTTAATCTAATGTTATTTGAAATGTAATTTACGTAGTGGGAAATAGTTTTTAACACAATTTATTTTCATTTGGTTATGAATCTTTTCCATTGAATTCGTTATGATATTTGTATGTGTGAATTGTAGTATAAATTATTTTATATGGTATTTCATTTTATTTTTGTATTTTCATTTGTTAATTATAATATCTCTATTAATTAACATGAAATTCCATTATATGATCTTTTTTAGGGTTAATAGTCCTGAATTCCTTTCATTGGGACATATGTTTACACCGATACTCATTTATGAGGAATATATACTTCCATTTTTATATGTTATATGAAGAACCTAATTAATATCATTATATTTAATGTACCATTTATTGATCATCATTCATGGTTGTTATGATTTAAGAGTTAACAATGTGACAAAGACATTATGTTTCAATATCCTTTCTTTTGAGTTTGTTTATGATCAAGGTTCTTTTAAAAGAACTTTTTTTTCTTATTTTAATCAACCAAATATATTTTTTCTAAATTATTTTTAATTTGGTTAAAAAATATAATTTACATTTCCTCTTTTATTTATTAAATAAATATCTAATAATTTTTTAGCAAGTGATACCTCTTTTATATATAACTTTTAGATCTGAAATCTTTTTATGAATATCAATGTATAAATAACTTTTTTTTGAAACTATTTCAATTGATAAATGGTTTCGTAAACCTATATTTAATGATCTTTTAACTACTATTAATGGTTATTAAAAATAAATTTCTTGATTTTTTCCAAATGTGCCACTTTGACTTCATTTACAAAATGTGTGAAATGAATGTTTGTTTTTATCATTTTCAACATGAATGGATTATTTGGTAATCATGACCACTTAATGTTTTAATTATTATTTTTTATGTTTCAAATTGTCTTTTTAAGGGAAAGTATATTTTTAATTTTTGAGAATGGTTTATATTTTTAATATGTTTTTTTTCAAAATGGAAAATATATTTTTATTCATGAAATATTTCAAGTGATCTTTAAAAATAAATTTATATATAATATGAAATCCTTTAATTTTAGTCATGGTGAAAAAGTTTATTTAAATCAGTAATTTTTTAATTGTATTTTAATGTTAGTTCCATTCATCAATACCAAAAGGCCATTATGTTACTTATTCTCTAATAGGACATGTTGAAAAGATACTATCAGTATCCTTTCATTGGATGGATTATGATTTTTTCAAATATATTTTCACAGAAACCACTAATTTTCCATGGGTTAATCATATCTCCCAGATATTGTCATAGAACATATTTCTTTAACACTGGTTATTCGATCTATGAAAGAACACTGATTATTTTGTGGATTCAAAATTTAAGGATTATACGTTTACTTCTAAATAGTTGGTGGAAATAATGGATAATTAATGGGTGATCCTAATATAACTTATATAAATATTTTTACTGCATTATTGCTCATATGTGAGCCTGATATAGCCTATATTATGGGTACAACCAAATAGAGAGAGTTGAGGCCAATATAGATTATATGACGGGTGTTCCAAAACAATGATGGGTGAGTCTAATATATCATATATTAGTGGTGTTCCAAATAGAATCAGGTGAGCCTGATATAGCTTATAATATAGGTGGTCCCCCTTATATCTTTCAAATGTATTGGGTAATGTTCATTGTCATTAATGGTAATAAATAGGGACTTACCAGAGGGTTTCTCCTAGGGATTTAACTAGGATCTCATTATTTTTTACACCGGTTTAAAATGGGTTACAAAGATAATGTTCCAAGATACTTACTATTTTTCATTATACTTTTTATGGGGTTTTAATTATTTTTAATCATCATTAAAATCCAATAGATCTAGATCATTTATTATAATGAGTATTTCATTTGATAAAGCATTATTTCTTGGTTCATGATTAATGATCCAGGTATTGATTGGTACGAAAATTCCAATTTTATATTCATGTAATTTGATTAGTTCATCATACCTTTATTATCTATATATTATCACTAATGAAATTCAACTATTAATTCATATGTTTACCATTTATGATCATTATAGATAACCCTTATTATGAATCGTTTACCCCGGTTATAAATAATGATGTTAAATTAATTATATCTCGAATGCATACATGTGTTGGATGATGATGAACCATTGTGAAATATGAAAACTATTTTTTGTTGTAGGAACACTCACTTGAAGACATGAATATTGTTTATGTAACAGTTTTCTCTAATCATGTATAACTATATAACTAAAAGGTCATTGGGTATGTACGAAATCTAATATATACATTTTTTTGTATGGTTTGGATAAAAAAGTGTATCTCATTTATTGGTATCATTACAAAATTTAAATTTTACCATTTTAGAACTGGACCAGTGAGGGTTGTTTTAGGGATGTTATAGTTGGTATCAGAGGTGGGTTTAAATAATTTTAGAAATTGTGATGTTTTATTGAGAGGTTAACTTATGATTTATGGATACCATCAAAGGTATATAATATTATTTATTATCATTATTTCAAATTCCAAGACACCACATTTTATGTTTTATGTGATGATATATTAATGTGATGAAAGAAATTGTGGGATTAGTTTTGTTATATTGAATTATATGTAATGGTATGCTTTTAATGTAAAGTATTAAAATAAATTTTTTCAAAATATTATAAAAGGTATTTTTAACCTTTAGGGATTAAATGATATTGGGTATTATGTTAATTATTGGTGCACATGTTTTATCATACTAATAATTATGGGTTTGAAAAGTTATTTAGTGACTATATGATTAATGTTATTTCAGATGAATATCACTATACTTTTATTCATATTAAATGTATTATATGATATAAAAATTGAGGTTATAAAATATATTTAATGTTAATGTTATTGAGATTATTTTTTATATTGGTTTATTTAGTTTTGGAATTATTGGGTTTGAACTTATGGTATTACTCTTGAATATTTGAGATTAATGATATGGAGGATTATTCATTTTTTTGAAATATATTAACTCGTGCAAGCTATTTTAGATTTTTAAAATTTATAAAGATCATATGAATATTTTATTATCATTTTTAGTATTATATTTTTCATTATAATATTATTTTAGTGCTCCATTCAAGAAATAGTCATATTAAATACACATCATTTGGAATAAAATATTAGATTATGGCGGAAATTTATTAAATGATGAAATATACTTTTCACATAAATATATTCTCTACATTTTCTAATTCTAAATGGTAAGAAAATCCTCAATTCTAGGAAACAGATCTTTATATTTAAATTTATTTCCTATTACATTTATTAATGATAAAATGATGGTCCTTTTTACACCCCTTTTTTGTGGTTTTATGGTAGTTAACTTTCTTATAGAAATTCAATTTCTTTTCACCAAATATCTTTGTCACTCTGCATCATTATTTAAGAATTAATATATTCATCATTTTTTATCTTCAATTCCTATCAATTTTCCCCCAATTGAAAAACTATTTATGTGAAATTTCATATTTACATCGTACTTACCATATCCCTTTTCATGTGGATGTTTTATTAACCCTGTTTTTTATGTCGGATTTCAAAAAACCAGTTTTAAAATTTGAAACCATTTTTTACCAATACAAAGTTAAAATTGAGAGGAAAATATTTATTAAATGGGGTAGAATTTAACACCTTAATATTTAAAAAAATGAATCCATGCTTAATATCATATTCGACACACAACACCTAGTATAAACCAACTATGAAATAATATTATATTAAATATATGATCATTGTAACCAAGCCATTAAAAATAATGTTATAAATATTATTAAATAAGTTATGAAAAAATATATATAAATTTATTAATAAATATAAATAATAAAAAATAGTTTTATTCATCAAAAATATGTTTTCTTAAATATATTTATATTTATTAGTAAATTTATATATAAATTTTTTAAAACATATTTAATAATATTCATACCCTATGTTTTAATGGATAGGTTATAATGGTCATATATTTAAAATAATATTAATTCATTGTTGGTTTATTTTTTGGTGTTGTGTGTCGAATATGCGGTCTAGCATATATTCCTTTTTTTAATGTTTAGGTGTTAAATTCTCCCTCATTTAATAAATATTTTTATCTCATTTTTAACTTTATATTGGTTTTAAATGGATTCACATTTCAAAATGTGTTTTATAAAATCCGACATCCAAAAAAGGGTTAATAAAACTTTCACTTGAAAAGGTAAAGAGGGAAGTACAAATGAAATTTGAAATTACAGATAAATAGGTTTCCATATGGGAGAGAATTTATAGGAATTGAAGATATGAAAATTGATGAAAAATTAATTCTTAAATAATGATGTAGTGTAACAAAGATCATTAATGGAAAGAAATTTTATGGATATGAGAAAGTTACCAACCATAAAACTACAAAAAAATATTTGTGAAAAAGAATATAGTTTCATGATGAATGAATTTAATAGGACACAACTTTAAATTGAAATATCAGTTTCCAAGATTCAAGGATTTTATTTTCATCTATAATGAGAAAATCAGGAGAATATACTTACTTGAAATGTATATTTTCATCCTTTATTCAATTTCAACCACAATATCATCTTTTCTTCCAAATTATATGTATTCAAGTTGAATAATTTCACAATAAATCACTAATATAAAATTAAAATGAATAATATAATCCAATAAATGACAAAAAATTAATCATATGATATTTATAAATTAAGAAAAACTAAAATATCTTGCATGAGTAAATGTATTTCCAAAATTTTATAAACCTTCATATCATTAATCTCAAAAATTCTAGTATAATACGAAAATATTAGACAAAATCATTCCAAAAATAATAATTTGATATCACAAATAAAATCTATAACATCCACATTATATGTAATTTTAACATCAATGGTTATCTTATAAAATTCATTTTATATTCCTAAAAATAGTGATATTCTTCCAAAATAACAATAACCACTTATTTACAAAATAACATTCTAATCTTATTGTTATCAATTTGATAAAAATTAGCACCAATAATTATCATAATACCCAAGATCATTTAATGCATAAAATTTATCAATACCTAAAATAAGATTTTAAAAAATAGTAATATAATACATCACATTAAAGCATATCATTACATAAACATTAACATAATAAAACTACTATAAAAATTTCATTTTTCTCATTAATATATCTTTACTTAAAACCTTAAAAGTGGTGTCTTGTAATTTGAACTGATAATAAAAAATAATATTATAGTCATTTGATGGTACCGATAAATCATAAGGTAACCTCTCAATAAATCATCCTAATCTTTAAAACTATGTACACCCAACTTTGATACCAACTATAACATCCCGCAAAGGAACCTCCCAGATCAAGTGCCAAAATTGTAAAATTTACATTTCATATTGATACCAATACATGTGATACAATTTTTTATCCAAACCATACATGATAAAAAGTATATACTAGATTACTTATATGCCCAAATTATTTTTAGGTATAGAGTTTTATATAATTAGGAAAAACTATTACATAAACAATACTCATGTCATCAAGTGAGTGTTCCTCCCTCTAAACCTAATTTCCTTATTCCACATTGGTTCATTATCATCCCACACATGAAACCCTTCAAGATATAATTCATTTAACATCATTCTACATAACTTTGGGAAATGGAATCATAAAAAGGGTCATCTTTAATGATAAAAAAAGAAAAAAATAATAATTAACAATCGAATTTCATTAGTGATTATAAGTGTTGAATAATAATATGTTTTCTTTATAAAATTGCATGAGTATAAAATAATAATATTCATACCCATCAAAACATGGATCATCCATAATGAAACATGGAATGATGATTTAACAATGTAAATAGCCATAATAATCAATAATGTTGATCCATTTGATTTTAATCTTGATTAATAGAATAATTAAAAAACACATAAAAAGAAAATTGAAAATGTGTTAGTATATTGGAACATTATCACTATAAACCATTTTAAAATGGTGTCATGAATAACTAGAGCCTATGTAAATCCATAAGATAAAACCTCTATTAACTCCCTCTTTCTTACCATTAATGACAAGGAACATTACCCAATGCATTTTAAAGATATAACGGTTCTCACCAATATTATATGCTATATCAGGCTCACTCGATACTATCTAGAACACCAATAATATAATATATATTGGTCTCACCCATCATTGTTTTGTAGCTTCCATCATATAATCTATATTGGCCTTAACCAGGTCTATATGGTTGTACCCATCGTATACGCTACATTAGGATCACTTTTGAGCTATAATGGGGATATACCCTTTGTATAAGTTATATTAGGACCCCTAATTAATCATATATAATTTTTATATACTATTTAGAAATAAACATAGAATCCTTTAATTTGGAATTGTATAAATAATAAATGTTATTTCATAGCTCAATTAACCAGTGTTAAAGAAATGGGTTCTATGAAAATCTCTTAGAGATATGATTAACCCATGGAAAATAAATGGTTTTTGTGAAAATATATTTAAAACATTCATAATCCATCCTGAAAAAGGCTACCGATAGTATCTTTTCAACATGTCTTATTAGAGAATAAGTAACCTCAAGGTTTATTAGAACTGATGGATGGAACTAACATTTAAATACCATAAAAGCATTATTGAGTGAAATAAACTTTTCACTATGAAAAAAATTAAATGATTTCATATCATATGTAAATTTATATTGAAATCTCACATGGAACATTTCTTGAAGAAAAATAACTTTTCTGTTTTAAAAAGAATTATTTAAAATCTAAAACCTTCTCAAAAAAAGTTTCATTAAAAATAACCAATGGAACATAAAAAATATCCTTTAAAACATTAATTGTTCATGATTTCTATAAAATCCATTCATGTTGAAAATGTTAAAAATAAACATTCATTTCAAACATTTAATAAATTGAGTAAAAGAGGCACATTTGGAAAAAATCAAGAAATTTATATTTAAAAAAACCTATATAAGTAGTTAAAATATCATGAAAAATAGCCTTATGAAACCATTAATTGTTAGAAAGAGTTTAGAAATTTTTTTATAAATACATTAATATTAAGTGATATATTCCTATTCTAAAAGAAATATATAAGAGAGGTATCACATAGAAATAACTTAATAGATATTTCCTTAATAAATAATGGAGGAATTATAAATATAAAATTTTAACCACATTAATAACCATTATAGATGAAATTTATTTGTTTAAATAAAATAAGAGCCCAAAATTTGTTCCATGTGATCCTTGAACATAATCAAACCCGAAAGAAAGGAGATTGTAACATAAATTTTGTGCCACTTTGTTAACTCTTCAATCATAACACCCATGAAAGAATAAATTGAAATACAACATTAATTATCAACAACCTAATTAGTATCTTCATATAACAAGTAAAAATGGAAGTATATACACCTCATAAAGGAATATTGGTGAAAACATATGTCCTAAAGAAAGGAATTCCATACTCATACCCCTAAAAAAGTTCATATAATTGAATTTTGGATATAATTAATATAGATATTATGTGTAAAAAATAAAATTGACAAAAAAAATTGAAATACATAATAAAATAGTTAATATAAAAATTCACACTTAATAATATCATAACAACATCAATGGGGAAGATCTAATGAAAAGAAACTGAGTTAAGAAACCCTTTCCCACATCGTAAATTTCATGTCATATAGTAGTAAATGAAATAATTAAAATTGAAATGTAAAATTACATGATTTATGGAGTATTAATTATATTACATGTAAAAATGCTTCTATATATACCATATAAAAGACACTATGAGAATAAAATTATTATATTCATCAATGAAGGAATATTGAGATGAATATCACTACCACATTGTAACATTAATGTGAAATCCTATTGGATGAAAAAAATATAATTGAAATATAATGTATCATGATTTATGAATTATTCATGATATTACCTATATAAAGTGAAATATATACACTATATAGAAGAAATTTGATGTGTAGCATTAATATATACCTAAATGAATGATATTTGAGATGGTGTCACTTACCGCTTGGTGACATTCATGTCAAGTCACATAAGATGAAATAATTTAAATTGAAACATAATATATCATATTATATTAATAATTCATGACATTAAATGTTCATGGGGCAGTATATATACCATATAAAATAATCAATGTTTGTATAATTAAAATATGCATCAATGAAGGAAAATTGAAACAATGTATTCCACATCATGTCCAGACTATCCAGGATTTTCTTTAAACTCATATATAATTATTTTATATTAATTATTTTATTTATTAAGCTCTGTTACAAGGTTTAATAAATATTAATTAAATAATTTATTTTATTTATTCTAATGACATATTAAAATACCTAATTTGTTAAGTCCACATCATATGTTTTGAGGACTTTTGATTCATTATTTCAAAAAAGTTTGTGTCTCTTGACTGAAGTGGTAGAGGTTATTATTCCATCATATCAAAAATATTTATCTTAAAATAACTATCATTTTATTAAATAAATTATCCTTTTAATTTCATCTTTGAGTTATGGTTATGAATAACAAGCTTCTTTACAATAAAGAAGACGTTAGGCCAGACGAATGCGTTATAAATGTTATCATTTCTCAACGATCATTAAAGAAAAAATTTAAGTATTATTTTATATTTAAAGAACTCTAATAATATAATAAATATAATATTATTTATTAAAATAAAATTATATTTATTATCTGTGTGATGTGATGATAAAAAAATTATCTTATCGCTTATTAGAGGCGGTAGTCCACACGTACTCACGAACGACATTATCATTTTTCCGTGAGATAAAAGGTAAGAACAAAAATAATATATTATATTTTAATAATGATGCACATTTCTTAAAAATAATAATTAGTTAATATATATCACATATATATGTTGACGTTATCCTTATTACATTTCATGAAATGTATTAGTGAAAAACGAATCACATCACTTCGCGAGGTGGTAGTTCATAATACACACAAGCGACGTTATTATATTCCCCAAGGAATATAAATCTAGTAGGTATATTTGATATAATAATTCCCCGAGTATAATTATTTTAAAAATATCATATATATATATATATATAATTTAATTCCATCATTATAACAAACTATGAGATGTGATGGTGCAAAAATAATTACATCAGTTCGTGAGGTAGTGCTACACCGTAAACCTAGATGAGGGTTTCATTTCCCATTTGATTGAATTGCAGATAGATTATGGTTATATAATTAACATAATATATATATATATATATATATATCTCTGTGTGTGTGTGTGATATACTTTTTTGTTATATCCTCACAATTAAAAAAGATTTTAAGGACGTTGAACAAGAAATGAAACAAATGTGATAAGTTAAGCACATACCCTCTTTTTTTGGAAAACATCCCTTTTTTATAACTAATAAACTAATTTGAATAGATTTTTTTATAAAAACAGGGGATTTAGGTATTCATATAAAATTAAGGTATTTAGGTAGGTTTGATTGAGTAGAAGGGCCTTGGTGGTGTGAATATGATATGATAAGGGTGGGTTTTATAAGTGAGGTGAGTGACTCACATGTAATTTTTTGAATATAAATAGGTATACCATTCTTTTAACATAATATGAGGATAAAAAATGGCTATTAGTGATTATTAGACATTATATGGTCAAAATATTTCAATTGAATATATTTTAGACAATTTTATATGTCATTTTAACCCTTATAATTTTAGTTTAACCCCCAGTAAACCTATTTTAACTTTAACAATGAGAAATATTATTACAACTTTCACTATTCCTTATGACCCTAAATTAATGGGTTTTCAAGAGATTTATTTTTATCGTATAAAATTATTTTATATTAACTATTTTAATTTTAATTATCATTATATGAAATTAAATAAATACTTAGTTGTATATAATATATAAATTTTGTTTAAATAATTTCTCATCAAGGATCATTTTAATTAATTAAAATGGAGAAAAATTATGCAATTTTAAAAAGATTCCTGAAAAACCCCTTTTTAAACCCAAAAACAATGTATACTAAAATAAAATTTAAGGATGATTAAAATGTAATTATGTGGATTAAATATAAATTTAGAACACGTATGTTACATTTTAAAAATTAAATCATATTGGTACATTATAATTACTCAATTATTTGAAAATTAATGAATGTTTTAAAATAATAGTTATTTTTCACTATTCAATTTAAAAAAATCCAAAGAGTACATTAATTTAATACTAAGATAAATTTTATATGATTATATAAAAAGATAATTACAATTTCTAAAACACATGTTTTCAAATATATATAAATTAAAAATAATGATTTTTCAGAAAAAGAAATAATAACAATTTTTGAAGAAAAAATTTTTTTTGAATAAAATTACATTATCAAAAATTGATTTATTATTTAATACAAATTCATAAAAAATTATTTTATAGTAAATTTTTAGATATTTAATAAATTTTTTATACTATTCATACAATCTATTTTAATGTCTATGTTATAATATTAATATATTTAAAATACTATTTTTTTCATCTGTCATTTGTGCTCATTGTTTTGTTTCAAATACACTATCAACAATAGCGTGATTTTTAAAAATACTAGGTTGTTACACTCTACCCCTTACATAAATTCCATCCTTAACATTTTAATTTTATCTCTGGAAAAAAACTTTTGATAGTTCAAAATACATTTTTTGAAATATCACAACTCAAAATGGGTTAATAATACATTCTCTTGAAAAGAAAGAGATGGAAGTCTGATGTTAATATAAAATTATTCATAACTAGGTTTCAATGTATGATTCAATTTTTAGGAAGTGAATATAAATAAATGGAATAGAAATTTATCTCACAAATATTTATTGAGATTGACATAGATCATTGATCATATGAAAGTGAATGTTAAAGAGAATGTTAACAACCATAAAACCATAAACCAATGTGAAGTAAAAAATATCATCATTTTAGTGGAAATGAACGTAATTGGATAACCTTTATATTTTTAAGATTATTAGGTTTAATAATTTATTAATAACCATAAAACCATAAACCACATGGTCTCACATGTTCAAGTGTGTGGAACATTATTCCTTTACAACTCTCAACCCTATGGTCACTTGGTGGAATCATTTATGAACTAAATACCATTTCTTGTGGAACAAGTATAGTAAAAGGGGTATTTTATTCTATATTACACATTCAAAAGGTGCTATAAACTTATATGGAATTATCAATGAATTCACACTATGATGAAGGATTTATGGATGCTGATGAAGATGATGTGTTATTATCATCTACTATATTATTGACATTAGGATCTTTCAATGATGTATATTAGTTTTTTGGTTCCACCACATCCATTTTTAATACTGAGGATGTTATGGGTATTCTAATTTACTCTATGAATATGGAGTCTATGTTGAAATAGTTAACCCGTTAAATCAAATTCATCAAAAGTAAATATACTATAATTTATAATCTCATAATCATAAACATCATTAAAAAATTATGTAACTATATATTTTATTTGATTAAAATACATATGGGAGGTACTTGTAGATAAATATAGAGGAACCATATATTTTTAATAATTAATATATCACATTCATATTTTTAAATTAGAGGATCTAGTTATCAAAATCCAGACCATGAGAAGTCATTCAACATGATCCACTTTGTTCCCATGTTTTTTGTGATTTTTTATTAATATTGTTATTATTATCCTCTAATTTATGACACATTTTTTGGTAATGTCAAAATTTTAACATCTTTTAGAATTGAAAATTTAGTTGTTCTTCTAGAAATTTTTTTTTTCTCCTATCATGATAATTGATCACTTTATTTTCCTGCAGTTGTTTTGTAACATCCCAGGTAAATAAAGAATAAAATATTTTCATATTTATTAATATTTAAAAATTAAATATTAATTTTACGTTAAATGGATTTCTATTTTCGATAGCGTACCTGATACGCAACAAAGAGTTTCTTTGAAATCTTACGTTGCACACTAGTCATAAAATAATATTATTTTAAATGGTAGTTTACACGTATCCATTGTATTGGTGGGAATGAATAGAAATAACTAAAATTTGATTATATATGTTTCTTAAATGTTTTTACATTTATCCAATCAAGTATAAAGGTTTAAAATACGAAAAGAATTCAATTTTAGGCATAGATACTCTAATATTCACTTAAAGGTCAAACTATCGCATTTTGATGGGGAACCCTCTTCAAATATAGTTTAGGTTACTCTTATATAATCTATTGGACCAAATAAAATTCTTCTTTAGAATCGGGACATCAAAATTTACATTGTGTAAATTTTTGGTATTTTTCTGATAAAGTTAGTGTTTTAATGAATATTGAAAAATGTTGTATTTTAATTCAAAACCTCTTTTTAATCTAATTTATTTACATGATTAGAATATATTTCGAATAGGTTTTAAAGTGAAATTAGAATATAATTTTACCATTTAATCCAATAGTGTTTGTTGGAATTAATTTCACTTTGAAATTGAACTTAAACTAGTGTCAATATTTTGATATATATTATTTCATAAAAAAACGCTATTTGTTCTGACAGCAGGAATTAATTATTAAATTAATTAATTTAACTTATATGATTTTAATTTTGTAAAATATACATCATTTCTGAATTTGTAATATCAGATATAGCTTATGGTGATGTTTTGGTAATTTTTTTTGAAAAACTTCAATTTTTAATGAATAGTGAAACCACTAAGTGGTACTTAAAAAACTAATTTTTCATTTAAATGAAATTTTAGCACCTCTGTGTTTTGAATTTCAAAAATCCGACATAAATGGTTGTAATTAAGAAGTAAAATGTGGTTCAATGGGAATAAAATAATTTTTGTATGAATAGTAACTTTTGTGTTTTTAATCGCGATTAGAGGTAATTAGTGTAATTTAAGGTAAAAATAATGTTTTCAATAATATGAAATGTCCTTGAAACATGTCCTACCCTTATTGGATGTGTCATGGCAGACCAAGAAAATACATGGGTCAACTTGGGGATCCCATGGAGCCACTTTGTTAGGAAAATGATATTAATAACTTTTTATTTAATGTTAAAATGAAAATGTCACAAACATGTGTTGTTTTACTAAAACAATTTTTACATGGGGTTATAGAAGTCATATTTTTTACTATAAATATTCATTAGAAAGATAAAAATATTTCCTAAATCATGATATTTTTTTTTATAATTTTTATACATTAAATAAATTAAATTATTTATGACACCATGATGATGCAGCGATTACCTCATTATTCAATGATCTAAATAAAATGAAAAGATAAAGTAAAATCTAAGACCTAAACTTTTAAAAATCCTATTAGATGGGTTTATTTCAAACTCTTATCACTTTATCCTAGAAATATATAATTTTGGGACCTTTAAAATCTGAAAATCATTTTATAATAATGTAACCTTTTATAACTTTCCAAGAGTGCCCCTCCTCTCCTCTTTTAAAAGGCCCCCACCTCTACCACCTTTCCCACACCTCTCAAGCCTTTGGCTCGGACAACCCCAACCCATATTTTCACTTGACATCACTGTATTACTTTTTGAAGCCTCACTTTGGTTAGAAGCCTTTCCAAGGAAGCCTTTGAGCTCAAATCAAAAAGAGTTACCTAGTTTAAAGGTAGTGTCTTCTCTTATGTTCTTATGTTTTATTTTGCTTCTCCAACCCCCTAAACACTTTTTATTCCTTTATTTTGTAACAACACCAGTATCTAAAATATACTAGGATGTTGTTATGAGAATTATTAGAGCTAAACTTACACAATCCTTCATCTAATGGTTAAAGAGAATACTGTTTCAGTGGATGGCGAATTCTGCCTCACGAAACGATGATTGTTCAATATTATTCTAACACCTTCAAATGTGTCCATTAAGATGACACTATATTTATATATGATATATAATATGTTTATCGTTTCCTTAAGTTTCTGTATTTTTCATTTATGGCATACCTTTATGGCTTCTATTTTGGGTATATGTGATATCTTCATTTTAGGAAGTGCGGACTACCGCCCCCTCAAAGTGATTTGATTTGTTAATGCCATATGTGGGACATATAAAGGATGGAGTTAATGATATTATATATGAAATTATACTATAATTATAATATACCTTTATGTCATTATGATTCCATTCCATAAAATACGAAATAGAAATGAAAGTAGTGTTCATGCGTACGTACGGCTTACCGTATCCATGAACGGTGTATTTAATTTCATACCTCTAAATGTAATGTAATATTATAAATGCATGTATATACTGGATATATATGATATATATGATATCTACATAATGAATATAACTCTGGATATAATGGATATATGAACAAATTGTAATTATAAAGAGTTTATTTTTTGATCAAGTACCAATGATCGATTAAACGGCCATTATTAACTTAAATAATTACATAGTGTTAATGACATGGTAATAAGTGATATAAAAGGAATAATGAACTTGAAAAAGATTCTTAAGCAATTATAAATTATCTCAAGATTATTATTTAGTAGATTAAAGAGCAATCGAGTCATGTCGTACACGAGGTAAGGGACATCGTCTCAATCTCCTTTCATTGAGGCATATTTTGTTTTATACACAACTTTCTTTTATACGGTGTATAAAACCCTTTGACATTAACATTTATTCAAAAGGAATCTTTTTATATGATGTGTTTACTAAACGAAAAAAGGGAATGTTTTTTTTGTCGTACGTATGCGGTGACAACGACTTCTCCACCATCGTGACCAATATTTGAGTTTCAGCTTCCTCTACAAGCCATAACATTTCTTTAAAATGAAAAATAAATACCATGTTTTACTTTTCTTTTATTTTGGTCTTGAAAATGGTTTTCATAATGTTTTTATATCAATGTGTTGTATTGATATCTTGTGATTGAAATGTGGAAATGTTATGTTTCTGTTATGCATGTTTTATGTGATACAATTATGTTATGGTTCTTGGGCATTGTTATGAGGATGGGTGGTTCTATGATAAACTAAGGGCAGGTGATCCATATAACACTCTTCAATGCATTGGGTAACATGAAGGAGTTATGTGTTAAGGTTTCTCTGAAGATATTTAAGGAATATACTGTGATGGGTATTCCAATCATAATCATGAGGGTTACTCCCTATGTAAGAATGTTAAGAATGCCTCAAGTTACCTTTATGTCTTATCATTTATATGATTTATTCATGATTTGATGAGTTATGTGATTATGTTTTTTGAGTAATGTATGATTCCATGCATAGACTAATGTTTTCATTTCGTAATTTTATATCCCTTACTGAGATTTTTATGCTCATCCCAAGTTTTACAAATGTTTTTCATAGGTCAAGGGAAAGGTACATGCTGTGATGATAGTGTCAAGGAAGTGTCAAGAAAGAATCCATGTTTTATTTTAAATATCATTCCATTGATGGGAAAAATGATTACTATCTTTTATGTATCAACTTTGTTTAAATGTGGAATGTAATCAATGTTTTATGATCTAATTCTCTAAAACTCTAAACCTGAAAATATCCTCTATGTGTATTCTTGAAGTAACTCAAGATTAAGTAATGTTTAAGGCTGGGGCCTTATAGTTGGTATCAGAGGCCAGTTTAGATAACTTTAGGAGTTTGAATTCTATTAAATAATTATCCAAAAATATTTTTTTATGGTCAAATTTAAATGATATAGCATTTGATGATTACCATGTTTCTTCATCTAAGACATGTTTGTTCAGAATGGTTTTCCACAGAGGAAACCGAGAAGCAGTGCTAAGAAGGCATACAGAAGGAAATGACCTTCTGAATCAGCATCCTGAGATGGTCGGAATTGGAACTGAATAGTTTGTTTCAGTAATGGTGCAGTTGACTCAAGCGATAAATGGTGGTGGTATCCATGCATGAGATCAGCCAGATCTACCGTAGAGGAACATGTCAGTGGTGGAAAATTTCATGAGCCAACATCCCCCATCATTCAGGGGATCATCTGGAAATGTGCTAGCTAAAGGATGGATTAAATAATTGGAGAAGATTTTCGATGTCATGGGGTGTTCAAACAATCAAAAGGTTAGTCTTTCTATTTACCGTTTGGAGGGTGAAGAAGATCAGTGGTGGTCGATGGTTAAAAATATCAGGGACACTGATGAGGTTGATGCTCTCGGCTGGGATGAATTTAAAGGTATGTTTCTTGAGAAGTATTTTCCTAAGGCTGTTCGACTGAGGATTGAGAAACAATTCCTAGAATTGAGGCAAGAGGAAGAATCTGTGGCTGCCTATGAAGAAAGGTTCACTCGATTGGAAAGGTATGCTCAAAATTTTATCTGAGACCTTGATAGTAAAATCAATCATTTTTACTCAGGATTAAAGCCAAAATATCGAAGGGATTTATCTTCTCGTGAGTTCAAGATTGATGAAAATATTGTTCGATGTGCTGAGAAGGTGGAAATGGAGTTTTTCAATGATCAAGTGTTCTATAACAACCAGCAGAAGAAGAGACCGAGGTGGTAGGAGAAAGGAAAGAATTCTTCAAAAAGGTCTGACGGTTCGAAAACTAAGTTTACAGTGTGTGATAAATGTGGTAAAAGGCATGTTGGGGAATGTCTTCTGAATTCTGGAGAGTGAAAATGATGCGGTAAGATGAGACATAAGGCTTGTGATTGCACTGAAAAATATCAGGGTGATGGTAAGACCAAATTTGATTTACAGTTAGTGAAATGTTTTATGTGCAATGAGATGGGTCACTATGCAAATGAGTGTCCGACAAAGAGCTCGAGTTATGTGAATCAGTTAGAATACAAGAAGAAAGGGGTGGTGAAATCCATTGCAACTACATCAGAAGATTTTGGCCCATCAAATGAAGTTGTATCAGGTACTTTGATTGTTTTTTCAGATTATGCCAGTGTGTTGTTTGATTCGGGGTCTACACATTCTTTCATCTCTGAAAACTTTTCAAGTAAAATGGGAATACCATCTCAAGAAATGACTCATGAATTTGTGGTAAAAACACCTTGGGGGAAATGTTGGGGCAAAAAGAATTTATAATAATCTTTTTATCCTTATCCATGGAAAGAACCTACTTGCAAACCTTATTGTTTTACCTCTAGTAGAGTTTGATGTTATCCTGGGTATGGATTGGCTCTCTATTTACCATGCTAAGATTGACTGTAGAGATAAAGAAGTTTCTTTTCAGAAAGACTTTCTATTTTTGTACATGTATGAACCCTTACTGTTGATAACATATCAAGAGGCCGAGAAACTTGTAAAATATTGAAATGAATATTACCTCGCACATATCGTTGAAAACAAGGAAACTGTTCAAATTAATGATGTGCCTGTGGTAAATGAGTATCCTGATGTTTTTCCTGTTGAGATGCCTGGAATAATACCAAATCAAGAAGTTGAATTTAATATTGACTTAGTTCCTAATGTTAAGCCCATTTCAAAACCCCCTTATTGAATGGCTCAAACTGAACTTTTAATGCTGAAGGAACAATTGCAATATTTTTTTACAGAAAGGTTTCATTCGACCTAGAACATCACCATGGGGTTCTCTTGTTTTATTTGTTAAAAAGAAATATGGTTATATGAGACTTTTCATTGATTATAGAGACTTGAATAACATCACTGTTAGGAACAAATATCATTTTCCTCATATCGATGATTTGTTTGATCAGCTCTAGGGAGCTCAGTTTTTTTCAAAGATTGACCTGATATCAGGGTACCATCAGTTGAAGGTACACGAAGCAGATGTTTCGAAGACCAGGTTTCGTACAAGATATAACCATTATGAATTTGTAGTAATGCCTTTTGGGAAAACCAATGCACCTGTTTTATTCATGGACTTAATGAATATAATTTTCCATCAGTTCTTCAATAATTTTATGGTGGTTTTCATTGATGATATTTTTGTGTTTTCTAAAAGTAAAGAGGAGCATGAAAGGCATTTAAGGGTTATTTTTCAAACCTGAAAAGAAAATAAATTGTATGGAAAATTCAGTATGTGTGAGTTCTGTTTGCAACAAATTTCATTCCTTGGTGACATTGTTTCTAAAGAAGGGATAACTGTTGATCCTACAAAAACAAAGGTTGTTGAAGAGTGGCCAAGACCCAAAAATGTAACTGATATTCATAGCTTCCTTGGTTTGGAAATCTATTACCAAAGGTTTTTTTTAAAATTTCACTGTTATCTAGTCTGATGACTAAGCTAACTCGGAAGGGTTTTAATTTTATCTGGACAAAATAATGTGATGATTGTTTTCAGGAACTGAAAAGTTGATTGGTGAGTGCTCTAGTTTTGGCACAACCTTCCATGAATGGTGAGTTTATTATCTACAGTGATGCTTCATTGAAAGGACTTGGTTGAATCCTAATTCAGAATGATCAGGTAATTGCTTATGCTTTATGACAGTTGAAAACTCATGAATTAAATTACCCTACACATGATTTGGAATTAGCTGATGTTGTTTTCGCTTTAAAAATTTGGAGGCATCATTTGTATAGAGTAAAGTGTGAAATATATACCGATTACAAAAGTTTAAAGTATATATTCACTCAGAAATAATTGAACATGAGATAGAGGATATGGCTAGAATTAATTAAGGATTATTATTGTACAATTTATTACCATCTAGGAAAAGCAAATAAAGTGGATGATGCTTTGAGTCGAAAACGTAATGATTCATTAACAATGTTGCGGTTGGAACATGATCCTTTGGTTAAGGATTTGATGAACTTTGGAATAGAAGTTGTTGGTGTAGGAAGTTCTTCTGTTTTGTTTTAGGTATCAGTGAGATCATCTCTATCAGACAGAATTAAGTAAGCACAGAAGCAAGACATCGAGTTGCAGAAAATGGTAGAGTTGGTTCAGAAGGGTAAGTTTTCCGAATTCAACATTGAAAATGATTCTGTTTTGATATTTGGGAAGAGATTGTGTGTGACTTTTGATTCACAGTTGAAGAGAGAGTTGTTATGTGAAGCTCATAGTTCTCCGTTTTCAGTTCATCCAAGCAGTACTAATATGTATAGAGATCTTCGGGAGTATTACTGGTGGGACAGAATGAAAAGGGATATTGCGGATTTTACTGTGAAGTGTTTGACTTGTAAACAGGTAAAAGTAGAGCGGCAATTACCGAAAGGGATGCTTCAGCCTTTACCAATACTAGAGTGGAAATGGGAGAATATATCCATGGACTTCATTGTGGGATTTCCAAAGACACCTCGAGGTAATAATGCATTCTGGGTTATTATTGATCGCTTGACTAAATCTGCTCATTTTCTTGCTATACAAGATACTTTTTCCCTAGATCAACTTTCCCATTTGTATCTTAAATAGATATTCAAGTTACATGGAGTTACTCTCTCCATTGTATTTGATCGTGATCCCAGGTTTACATCTTACTTTTGAAAAGTCCTTCAGAAGTTGTTGGGTACTGAATTAAATTTTAGTACATCTTTTCATCCTCAATCAGATGGGAAGTCCGGAAGAACGATTCAGACATTAGAGGATATTCTACATGCTTGTTCGATGGATTATCAGGGAATTTGGGGCCAACATCTATCATTGGTTGAGTTTTCTTATAATAACATTTTTCATTCCAGTATACAGATGGCTCCATTTGAGGAATTATATGGAAAACGGTCTTGAACTCCAGCTTTTTGGGATGAAGTGGGTGAAAGGAAGTTGATGGGACCGGAATTTGTAGAATAGATGACAAAAAAAGATCAGTTGATTCAGAAACACATGAGAACATCACATAGTAGGCAGATGAGTTATGCGGATAACCGGAAGAAGGATCTATCTTTCGAGGTAGGTGATCATGTTTTTCTCAAAGTTTTACCCTGGAAAAGTGTGATGCGATTCGGTAAGAAAGGAAAGTTGAGTACAAGGTTCATTGGACCATATGAAATTCTGGAGAAGGTTGGATCAATTGCTTACCGAGTGGCATTACCTCCGAGTTTATCTCAGGTACACAATTTTTTTCATGTTTCGATGTTGAGAAAGTATATGCACGATCCATCTCAAGTTTTGAGCCCCGAGGTAGTTCAGTTGGAAGAGAATCTCTCGTATGAAGAACAACCAGTCCAGATTCTTGATCGAAAATAGAAAGTGTTAATAAATAAGGTAATTCACCAGGTAAAGGTTTTTTGGAAAAACCATATGGTTGAAGAGGCAACATGGGAATCTGAAAATGCTATGAGGGATAAATACCCCCACATATTTTGATAAGTGAATAAAATTGTGAGGACGCAATTCCCAAAAGGGGGGAAGGATATAACATCCCAGGTAAATAAAGAATAAAACATTTTGATATTTATTAATATTTACGAATTAAATATTAATTTTACTTTAAAGGGGTTTCTATGTTTGATAGCGTACCCGATACTCAACAAAGAGTTTCTTTGAGATCTTACGTTCCACACTAGTAATAAAAAAATATTATTTTAAATGGTAGTTAACAAGTAGCCATTTTATTGGCAGGAATGAATAGAAATAACTAAAATATGATTATATATGTTTGTTAAATGTTTTTACATTTATCCAATAAAGGATAAAGGCTTAAAATAGGAAAATAATTAAATTTTAGGCATATATACTCTAATATTCACTAAAAGGTCGAACTATCGCCTTTTGATGGAGAACCCTCTTTAAATATAGTTTTGGTCACTCTTATACATTATATTGGATTAAATAAAATTCTTCTTCATAACCGGGACATCAAAATTTAAATTTTGTAAATTTTTGGTATTTTTCCGATAAAGTTTATTTTTTAATGAATAGTGAAAAATGTTGTATTTTAATTCAAAACCTCTTTTTTATCTTATTTATCTATATGATTAGATTATATTTTGAATTGGTTTTAAATTTAAATTAGAATATTTTTTACCATTTAATCCAATAGTGGTCGTTGGAATTAATTTCACTTTAAAATTGGACTTAAACTAGTGTCAATCTTTTGATATATACTATTTCATAAAAACACGCTATTTGTTCTGACAGCGTCAATTAATTATTCAATTAATTAATGTAACTTATATGATTTGAATTTTTTAAAATAGGTATAATTTCTGAATTTGGAATATCAGATATATCTTAGGGTGATGTTTTGGTATTTTTCTGAAAAACATAAATTTTTAATGAATAGTGAAACCACTATGTGGTACTAAAAAAACTGATTTTTCATTTAAATGAAATTTTACCACCTCTGTGTTTTGAATTTCAAAAATCCGACATACATGGTTGTCATTAAGATGTAAAATTTGGTTCAATGGGATTAAAATAACTTTTTGATGAATAGTAACTTTTATGTTTTTAATAGCGATTAGAGGTAATTAATGTAATTTAAAGTAAAAATAATGTTTTAATAATATTAAATGACCTTGACACATGTCATACCCTTATTGGATGTGTCATGGCCGACCAAGACAATCCATGGGTCAACCTGGGGACCCCATGGAACCACTTTGGTAGGAAAATGACATTAATAACTTTTTATTTAATGTTAAAATGAAAATGTAACAAACAAGTGTTGTTTTACTAAAACAATTTTGACATGGGGTTATACAAGTCATATTGTTTACTATAAATATTAATTAAAAAGACAAAAAGATTTTTCTACTTAATGATATTTGTTTTATAATTTTTAGACATTAAATGAATTAAATTATTTATGACATCATGATGATGCAGCGATTACCTCATTATTTAACGATTTAAATAAAATAAAAATATAATGTAAAATATAAGATCTAAACTTGTCAAAACCCTATTTTATGGGTGGCTTTAGAACTCTTATCAACTTATCCTCAAAATATATAATTTTGGGACCTTTAAAATATGAAAAGCATTTTATAATAATGTAACCTTTTATAACTTTCCAAGAGTGCCCCCCCTCTCCTCTTATAAAAGGCCCCCACCTCTACCACCTTAACCACACCTCTCAAGCCTTTGGCTCATCCAACCCCTGCCCATTTTGTCTCTCCACATCCCTCTATTACTCCTAGAAGCCTCACATTGTGCAGAAGTCTTTCCAAGGAAGCTTTTGAGCTCAAATCAAAAAGAGTTACCCGATTTAAAGGTAGTGTCTTCTCTTCTGTTCTTATGTTTTATTTTGCTTCTCCAACCTCATAAACTTTTTTTATTCCTTTAATTTGTAACAACACCAGTATCTTCAATATACTAGGATGTTTTTATGAGAAGGATTAGAGATACACTTACACACACCTTATTCTAATGGTTAAAGAGCATACTGTTTTCGTGGATGGTGAATTGCTGCCTCACGAAACGATGATTGTTCAATATTCTTCTAACACTTTCAAAGGTGTCCATTAAGATGACAATATATTTATATATGATATATAATATGTTTATTGTTTATTTAATCTTATTTATTTTTCATTTATGTCATACCATTATGGCTTCCATTATGGTATATGTGATATCTTCATTTTAGGAAGTGCGGACTACCGCCCCCTCAAAGTGATTTGATTTGTTAATTCCATATGTGGGACGTATAAAGGATGGAGTTAATGATATTATATATGATATTGTAGTGGAATTATAATATACCTTTATGTCATTATTAATCCATTCCAGAAAATACGAAATAGAAATGAAAGTAGCGTTCATGCGTACGTACGGCTTACCGTCTCCATGAACGGTGCATTTCATTTCTTACCTCTAAATGTTATGTAATATTATAAATGCATGTATATACTGAATATATATGATATATATGATATCTACATAATGAATATAACTCTGGATATAATGGATACATGAGAAAATAGTAATTATAATGATTTTATTTTTGACACAAGTACCAATGATCGTTAAAACAACCGTTATTAACTTAAATAATTACATAGTGTTCATGACATGTTAATAAGTGATATAAAAGGAATAATGAAATTGAAAAAGGTTCTTAAGCAAGTAAAAATTAACTCAAGTTTATTATTCGGGAGATTAAAGAGCAATCGAGTCACGTCGGACACGAGGTAAGTGACATCATCTCAATCTCCTTTCATTGAGGCATATTTTTTTATACACAACTTTCTTTTATATGGTGTATAAACCCCTTTAACTTTTATGTTTATTCAAACAGAATCTTTTTATACGAAGCGTTTACTAAATGACAATAGAGAATGTTTTTTTGTCACATGTATGCGGCAACAACGACTTCTCTGCCGCCGTGACCATTATTTGAGTTTCGGCTTCCTCTACAAGCCATAACATTTCATTAAAATGAAAAATAAATACCATGTTTTACTTTTCTTTTATTTTGGAATTGAAAATTGTTTTCATAATGTTTTATTATCAATGTGTTGTATTGATATCTTGTGATTGAAATGTGGAATTGTTATGTTTCCGTTATGCATGTTTTATGTGATACGATTATGTTATAGTTCTTGGGCATTGTTATAAGGACAGGTGGTTCCATGATAAACTAAGGGTGGTGAGCCCGGTATAGCTCTAAAATGCATTGGGTTACATGGAGGAGTTAAACGTTAAGGTTTATCCGAAGAGATTTAGGTAATATACTGTGTTGGGTTTTCCAAACGTAACCATGATGGTTACTCCCTATGTAAGAATGGTATGAATGCCTCAAGTTACCATTATGTCTTATGATTTATATGATTTAGTCATGATTTGATGAGGTATGTGATTATGTTTTATGAGTAAAGTATGATTCCATGCATAGACTAATGTTTTCATTTCATACTTTTATATCCCTTACAGAGATTTTTATGCTCATCCCAACTTTTTGAAATGTTTTTCACAGGTCAAGGGAAAGGCACATGATGTGATGATAGTGTCAAGGAAGTGTAAAGAAAGAATCCATGTTTTATTTTAAATATGATTCCGTTGATGGGAATAATGAGTACTATCTTTTATGTTACCACTTTGTTTAAATGTAGAATTTAATCCATGTTTCATGATCTAATTCTCTAAAACTCTAAACTTGAAAGGATCCTCAACGTGTACTCTTGAAGTAACTCAAGATTAAGTATTGTTTATGGCTGGGGCCTTACAATATTGATACTCAATTTCCCACCCTTCCATAACTAAAACCTCTATTATTCCCCTTAAGAATATTCCCTTGGTTCTTATTAAATATATTTTGATATATAGAACATTGATAATTTTTCCCTTTATCATATTGATCACATGATCTTTCCTCACAATCCTTCATTTTATTTGTTGTGTTTTAGACATTAATTATGTTCACATTATTAATCATTTTTCATGATAATATCTTTTGTATAATCACAAGGTTTCTCATTACCCATCTTACTCTAATGGTTTGTTCATTGAGGTATCCATTTGTTTTTCCCTACACCTGTCACTCATTTTAGTTCCATCCATTACAAAAAAACCAAAATATTCAACACAAGTAAAGATAAATAATATATATAAGGAAATTATCATTAAATTAATTCAATCATGAGACATATTTTTCATTTACATTGGGTTATCATTGAATTATTTCATCAAATTTTAATCTTAGTAAAACCAATGATACATTATTTTTGGTTTTTATATGCTTCCAAACCTAATCCCTCAATGTAACTAAGAAATTAATCTTTTATAGTGGTCAATTATGAGCTCATGACCAACTATAAAATGTCACATTGGGGTGCCATGCCAAGTATATTGTTAGGACTAATTGTTAAGACAAATTTAATTATTTAGTTAATAAACAACATGACCTTTTCAAAGTTATTTACCTCATGGAAATTGTTTTCTAGAGATTTCATCCGCTTTTAGTTTCCAGAAAGTGATTTAATGATAGGAAAAACAATATACTCAATACATTACCAATATTTTAGTAAATCATCCAAGACTAATCAATAAGTGTTTCAGAGTGTTTTTTTAAATAGAACATAAAATAAGTAAACTAATATACATAAATAACTAAAACATTATCTTATACCAAATAATGTGACCCAAGATAAACATATATAAATATTACATTACTACCATTGTTAAATTTTTAGACCCCACAAATAGTCAGATAATCCAATGACCTAAAGTTATATTATCCTGGAGAATAAACACATAAATCACTTATTTTATATTTTATAATCATTTATCAATAAACTAAATACATTATTATTAATTCCCCATGACATATTCCTTTTCAAATCTTTGGGAAGGTAATACATAATAAGGGCTGAACTCAACCATCCAATAAATAATAATATAATAATGGCTTTAGTAGTTGAATCATAAACATATAAAAAAGCATGAATAGAAAAAATATAATTTAAATAACAAAATCATTATGTTTGATCTATAAGCATGAAAGATATAAATATCCTCACAAACAATAATACATTTATAATGGCATGAGAAAATAAAACATGAATCACATAACATGAGCCCCTGAATATAGGAAAAAATGTTGCAAAATCATAAACATAGGATTTCCTATCATTTTGTACATGGATACCTACCAACCTATTCATATTTAAAATTGTGAGTATATATAAATTTTATAACACTCACCCTTTTAAAAGCTTTCTACTCACTAAAATAGTCACAAGTAAAATTGTGTTTAGAGTTAAACATCACCACACTAACCATTTATGAACCTAGATAATCATTATCCTATTCACATAACAATTTTATATAAATAAATATAAGCCTTTACCCAATTTATTTAAGTGGGATATAGTTCCCATATATCTCATAATCAAATAATTTGTGTTCCACTTTTAGGGAAAAAACATGACATCTCAAAATAACTCATATAAAAAGAAAAGTTATTTAATACATTCTCAAATGGTATATCATAAAATAGCTTGAAAAATAAACTAAAATGACACAAAAAAAATTCTCCAAAATTAAGAACATTGAAATTGTATATAGTTGTTTAATTATGAAACATAACTCCATTTAATATAATTATTTTAAAAATTACAATAAATTTGAAGCAAAATTTCTAAAAAAGTAATTCATTTAAACCCATTGAATTATTTGTAAAATGGAGTTTGAAAACATTTACTAAATGTTTTCATAAATATTCAATTTTATATTTCAAAAAATATTTGTGGAAATAAGTAATTCTAAATTAATAATTTTATTCCATAATAAAAATTTAGATAAAATTCATAATATAAGGGCAAAAAAATAAATCCTTTTATATGAAAAAAATTATACTTTTTTCATTAGACACGTAATTATAGATTTTGATATTAAATAAATTTAAAAATGATAGGAAATATGAGGGTAAAAAAATATATAACATAATATCATTCAATGTAAACAATAAAACATTATTGGGAAGAAAAATGTGTACTTGGAAAAGAAGAGTGAGTTATAAAATAATATAATTATTATTTGTAATCTCACGATTTATAGATGAAATCACATTGGAATAAGACATGGATTTATAACATAATTCCAAAGAAAAACAAAAAGTTTTCATAGCATAATATCATCATAGGTATGGATGAAACAATATTTTAAAGATAACGTTCAATAGAGGGGACTATAACTCAATGAAGGGTAATTGAGTTTTCAAAAACTTATGGATTTAGTAATCACTAAAGAAAAGGTCCTTAGAAGTATCAAAATTATATGGATATATAAATAAAATTTATTATGTCATTTTTTAATAAAAAGTAAATTTTTTAGATTATATACACTATAGAAATAATAAATTAGTTCATAACATTAAAACATGTCTCAATTAGAAGAAATAGAGACAAAAATACACATACCTTGGATCATCTCAAAGTTGATCACACTCTAAACTCATATATAAAAATCATAAATATATTATCCAA
Source organism: Viscum album (assembly GCA_963277665.1). Classification (NCBI taxonomy): domain Eukaryota; kingdom Viridiplantae; phylum Streptophyta; class Magnoliopsida; order Santalales; family Viscaceae; genus Viscum; species Viscum album. The sequence continues at coordinate 1,360,744,123 of OY728143.1, read as the reverse complement.
TTATTTCCTAACCTTATTCATGTCAATAAACTATTATAGAGATCATTTAATTGTTTAACCTTGAATTATTGAGTGTTGATTATTCTCAAGATGAATACATAAATCTGAGGAATGATAATGGTTTCATGAGAACTATCGGAATGGGATTATAAAATTGATAAATGAGAGGTAATTATAGTCACTCATAAATAATGAATCATTATAGATTTAAATTATTTATTTTTAACATGTTTAATAATAATCACATGGAAATAAATGACATATTATAAAGGAAATGCTTGAATTTAAATTTAGAGGGAGATAATCAATGATAAAATTCAGAAACACAAATGAATTAGGTTAATTAGAGGGAATGATAGTCTATCATTGGTTAAGAATAATATTTTTATAAAATTGTTAATTATGATCATATAAAAATATATTAAACTATAACTCAAAGGGATAATAAAAAAATAAAAATTTTATTAAAAAAGATAAGGAAAACTTTTACCCCACAAAGTAGAATCTTAAATTTAGGAAGGAATACTTATATCATTTGGAATGTTATGGGAGAGATTTATATAAATATATGGATGATAAAATATTCATAAATTTAATTAGGGTGGATAGGAATGAGATAATGTGTGGTAGTGATCTGTATTTATTATTGAAAAATAGGAAGGTTATAAGAACTAATGTTAGATAAGAGCTATGAATGAATTCATAAGGTTTTTACATGGGTTTAGTGAGTTAGTGGAATGATATGGATAAATGGTAGGTGAGACATGTGGGTATAAAATTCATATATAAAAGTATTTATAGAAGTCATATGTATCCTTTTAATTATTATGAATTTGAGATTCTGTATTTAACTGTTTTTACATTTATTAGTCTAGATTAAAAATTATCCATTTCAAATATTTTGTTATCAAAAATATTAGATTAAACTTATTAAAAAAAATTAAATGTTTAATCTCAATTTTTTATCCATTTAACCAAATTTATTTTCTAAATATGAGAAAATTATCTTTTAATTCAAAATATAAAATGTATTGAAAAACGGATTATATTGAAAATATTATTGGAATCATTATGTGTAATTAATATTATTTATCATTAATTACCATTTAAATGATATATAATCCATTTTTATATATTTCATAACTTTATAGTATGTTATTATCTGAAAATATATTCATTTAAATTTTTATGTAAAAAATATTTATAAAATTGTTATTCTTTGAAGAATAACATATTATCGGGCTAACTAATATCTACCCTATTTAAATTAATAATTATGTTGATAAATAATGTAAAGTTAATAATATATTTTAGATTCACTTGATTAAAATTTCAATTAAATTTATTTTAATTCTATTTATAAAATTTATATAAATTAATTTTAAATCATTAATGTAAAATGTAGTAAAAACAATCTTTGAGAAAATACCAATTCTATTATAAAATATAATATATAGGTTTTGAATTCAATTATAATATTTAAAAAAAATAATGGCACATTAAATAGATATATATGATTATCAAAATTGTTTTAAAATATTTTATTTTATGCTTATATCCTGGTGATGATATAAAAGAACTGTAAATTTTAAAAATGACATTTTGCACAATTTACTAAAAAATAAATTATTTAAAAAAATACAAAAATTTATTTGAAGAACATATGATAATTCTAAATACAAATTTTATGTTAATTTTTTAAAATTATATTTCTGAAATTTTAGAAATCAATAATTAAATATACTCAAAAACATATAGAAGAAAATTGTTCATATTTAATAATAGATTTCTAAATTGTAAACTGTTATTTATTATTATCTTTATCATGGAATATATATTTAATATATAATAATTTATTTTATTTATATTCATATACAAATGTGATATAAGTTAATTTTAATATAATAATTATTAAGAAATTTTATTAATCTTAAAATATATTTTATGATGATATTCCCATTCAATTCAATAGAAAAAAACAACATATTGATGTCATTTAATTTCTACTTACAAAACCCCTTATAACATCAACATAATTTCTATTTGTATGAAACAAATTAATTATTGCATGGGTGGTGAAACTGTGGGAAATTAATTTATTTCAATTTCTTCTAACTTATGATTTTTCCACAAGTGATTTCTCTGAAGTTGTAATTGATTGAGTTATAATTGGGTTCGGTCTAGGGAAACACCTACCAAATCTCCCTCATTTCTATACTCAAATAAATGGTCCCCAAATATAATAAATTTGGTTCAAGATGCCATTAATTCATACATTTATATTAATGATTTCATTTGGTTCCTTCCATTTATACCAACTAATTTAACAACTATGTTTTGATAGTAATATTTATTATTCAAAATATATCAATAGTTTCCATTAATTTTAATTTAGTATAGTATGTGAAAAATTCTATTTAATATATTTTATATTTATAGAAAATATTTTCTAAATTACAAGTTCATTAGAGGAATTTATTAAATAATTAATATTTTTATATCATGTTCATGATTCTAAAATAATAAACCATACTAATAATTTCTATCATTCTATGGAAAATGAAACTCTCAACCATGTTTATGTGTGGAATACCACTCCGTAGAATGATTCATTTTTGTTTTTATTTTCATCACCACCTTACATGGATAGTTATGAGGATATTAATAGGTATAAATACACTATTTATGATATCAGTAATGTTCTAAAATGACACATTTTCGTACATACTAAAGATATTATCAATAAATGATGATAGTTAATTAAATCAAATAAAATGAGAAAACTATGTGGAAAATGATATCTTCATTACATGTGATTAATTTATATAAATAATATAATATTTATAATGATTTAAAAAATTTATATATCACACTAATAATAACTAAATAATATCATTATGCTTCTATAATAATAATATTTCAACTAAAACAATTTATAATCACCCATTAATCATTACAAGTTCATGTTTGGGTCGGTTTATATACCTTCTTGAAAAATACAAAGAATTTATATCCTTGTTGACTTTGAGATTTGATTTACTAGTATAACATGATCTAATTATATAAATAATTTTATTTAGGGTTTTTTTGAGTCTATATCAATATTTAACACATTAATTAAGAAAATTCATTTCATTTGTTAAGAATCACCAAAACAAGAACATCGTTAATTTCATTTTGATGGTTTACTACCAAAAATACCTTGTAATGAATTATACCAATTATTATAACCATGTAACATACATTCCAGTAACTGTTATTATAATTTAATGATTATATAAATTAAAATAATTAATACTAACACTCTTTTAATGAAACTAATTTAATATGATAATGATCACCTACTCACAGTGTTAAAAATAAGTTAAAAAACTAATATATTTTAGTATAGAGTGATTATAAGTGATGATTATAAATGATTATATTTATATATATGGTTATTTGGTATGTATTTAATTATCTCAACATAATTATTCATTATTTATTTTCCATTTTAGAATAAATCAATATCGGTTTTAGGGTTTTCATCTCAACTTCCTCTCTTCGAAAAAAGATAAGTATCATTAAACTAATTTTATTTTCTTTGTTTATTTAATACCTATTCTCAAAATCATATATTGGATTATATTTTAATCATATTTTCTGATGCCCCATTACATCTCCACACTTTATAAAGGTTTGAATTAGTGTTTTACTCAATCTTCAAAGGCTTTTTTGGTCTCAATTCTGATTCTTGGACACATGTCACATGTTATACCCCATGTTTCATTTCTATGTAATTATATTGATTTACTAGAAGATGAATAAATTTTAATATATTTTCATGAAATTCATGTAATAAAATAATCCAATTCAATTCGTTAGTTTTATAATTACTTTGACTCAAATGTTACCCCATTCGTAAGAGTTTCTGTTAACTCAATTTATTGAGTTATAATTGTTCACTATAAAGTATTTCATATATGTTGGGTAAATAATTAAAAATGATTTTATTATCTGTTTTTTCTAATTTTTTTAATTTTTAACACAAAAATCATTTTAGAAATGATTAATGATTTAAGGAATATGTTTCCTGAAAGTGATATTGATAGCACAAGCCTTATTTTGTTACTTATAATGTTCCATCATGATCTTCTTCCTTTGATACTTGTATTCTCCCACCATAACATTTTGTTATGATTTATTTTATAATATATTTTTTTAAATGAAGTTTTTTTACTAATTTTTTTTAATCATCTTAATTTATGAGTTTTAAATAATGATATTCCGAATGTAATATTTAAATTGTATTTTATGTTGTTTGAAAAATGATTTCTAAATGTTTTTTATGTTTTCATTTCTAGTTACATTTTTATTTTCAAAAGTATTTACCCTAATAGGGATTATTTTTCATGATTTATCATCCCTTATATGTATATATATATTATTAATTGGGGGATTGAACAATTAGAAAAAAATATTTAATTATTGATACCTTCATTTTTGATATCTTCTGAATAATTATTTGATCATGGTGTATTAAAATATGTAGAAATTTCAAATAAGTTTCCTTTATTTCCATAGGGATATGTTCTTTATAATCCTTTTTATTTCTTTCTCTGGATGGATTATTGTTATTCTTCAAACCTTGACATGATAATTTAGTAACTACCATAAACCATGTGAACGCATAATTTTAAAAATTCATATTGAGGGATGTTTAGCCAGAAATAAAATTTATTTATTGACATGGGGAAAAGAGTTGATAATAAATATGTTATTATTACAGTTAAGAAGATTATTTAAAAATTTAATATGTGTTTTTTCGCCATCCTACTTCTTTCCCTATATGAGTTACGATCATGAAAACCCTTTTATTGATATGCTGAAAGGTATTGTTATTTTTTTTTGATAATTAAATTATAATATAGTTTTATTGTGATTTGATATTTTATTATCATTAATAATATAAATAAACATTTTTTAATTTTCTAATTAGTTCCTTAGGTAATGTTATAAAATATATATTTCACTCTTATTGTGAGTGAATTGGAATTAATCAAGTGGCTGCTGGGGCTTCGAACTAAATATCACCTTAATGCACTAATAATTCACATAAGACAAAACATGTTTGATTTTGGATTATTCCACTTACTAGGAAAATATTTTATTTTAGGAAAAGGTATTAGTATATGGATTAGGATGTTCAATATTTTTATTCCATTAGTATGACATCATTTTTATTGATATCTATGTTTTTATTTGTTTTTATTCATATAACATTCTCTTGGTTTCAAGTTTATTTTTAATTCTTGTTATTTATATATTCCAACTATATTATCTATATCATGTTTAACCCATAATTTATTTATTTATTTGTTTCTATTATTGATCATTTGAGAACAATCATTTCTTATGTTTCTATTCTCCTGGTCATGAAAGAAATGTGGGACACATGACATGCATAGGAGGACAGAATGTGTTGAATAATTTTTTGTGTATGTTGAAGACTAATCATGAATTAAATATTTTTTATATAAATAATATAAATAATATGAAATTAGTTTATTAAAACGTTTTCATTATTAGTTTATTATGTGTCATAACTATAACAATCCAGAATCTTCACTCCCAAATACGATGGGAAAACCGTAGTATTTAAATTTATGATAATGATAACAAAAAAATGACACAATTTTAGTCAACCAAAATTTTAAAAATAATAAAAAAATTGGTAGCTTATATACCCATGTAACATTTAGGTTTAGAGGATTATAGATCTAGAAAAACATGTATATAATAATTCCCATGCCCTTAATTGGAAATTTCCCTAGAATACATATATTTTATTATTTCAAAGTATGTATTAAACATATCCAATTAAATTATTCACTAATAAAACCTTTCAAGAAATAATTTGTTTAAAATAATGCTTCATTACCTTGGAAAATAGAGAACATAATAACTGTGAACTCAGATACATAGTAATGGTAAAAGAAAGTATTAACAATTTAATTTAAATAGTGATTATTAGATGGGTATTAGGGTATGATAACATAATCACATTGCATTATTATAACATAAAATACTTCATACCCATAAAAAACGTGGATAATAAATATATATTTATGTAATAAAGATTTATCATAATACAAGAGTCAAATGAGTCAAGTGTAACAAACTTTTCCTGACGTAAATTCACATTACAAAACATCTTTGGAATACATAAAAAATACCCAAAAAGTCACATGAAGGATGTACAACTCTAGTGCCATTAAAAACATGTAAAAGTAAAAATTGGTACATAAGTAAGTTACATTATCTCACACTAGGTTCTTCTTGACTACCTGCCTTCTTAGACACATCAAATATAATACATAACTTCATACCCTTGGAAAAGAAACATTAAAAGGGGTTAGCTCAAATTCTCAGAAAAGGTAAATAAGGTAAACATGTATGAAAAATCATAAGCCTAAGGGTATGAAAACATGATCATGAAATGATAAGATAATACCCTACATATCAAAGATCATATACATGAATCACAACATAAATGTTTACAATTCAAAATACAAGAATAATAATGAAATTGAGAACATAATCCATGAAATCCTAACTTAATAATGAAACCTGGAATTTTGGATTACACAAACACATATAATATTATTTCAATAGATTCCAAGGAATCATTTCCAATACCATCTTGATAGTATTAGTTCACTCCTCATAACATCTTGGAAGTCATGGTTCACTCTTAATGCCATATTAGTATCATAATTTCACTCCACATACCATCTTGGTTGACATGGTTCACTATCATGTCCATCTTATCAGCCATGGTTAATTACCAAGACCACACTAGACCATCTCATGAGATATAAATCTTAACCCAATGAATTGGAATGAGATATAGGTCCCACCCATCTCATAGTAAAATCATTAATATCCTGAATAGCCCGAAGGCCTTCATTTTTTTATTGATTTTTGATAACCACCCTTTCAAGGGATGAGGGGGAACCCTTACAAGGACCATAGGCTTAGAGATTACATGGCTTGTAGGCTTAGAATATTACTTGACCCAAAGGCCTCGGGGAATTCAACCAGACTATCTACAAAAAAACTGCCCCTCCCCATCATCTGCATCATTATAGTAGCTCTCCACCTTGACATGGTCGTCCATCTAGGATTCCCCTACAAGAACATGCTGGTCTCGATGGCATAGCCACACACTCGCATTTTGAAAAGTCCATTTGGCTCTACTCTTATGAGTGCACCTGCTCTGAATCATATTCTGGGGCTGCTCCTTTTTTATAGAGTCTATTTGGGGCAACTGCATATGGCCCGATGGCCTTGAGGTGGCCCGAAAGCCCTACTTACCTAAAGACCTGGGAGGCCCTAAATCCTTAAGGACTCCAAGCCCAAACTAATGGCATAGGGTGAATAGTTCTAGCTACTCGAATGTCCTATTGTTCTTCACATGTGTCTTAATTGGTTATATAGTGGTTCCGTATAATTATATCATGATTCCATAATGTAAACCATGATATAAATATCATGTATAAATGTAACACCCCAACCCTCGTTAAGTAGATTAGGTTCATTATTACATAACATTGTCAAGATCATAATAGATCAAGTCTCGAAAGACGGATTAATTTAGTAGCCTTGGAACTACTAGATACATAAATAAATTTTACATTACATTATGAAATGGAAAAACAAAAACATTGAGTCCCCTTTGAAAACACTCATATCACTTAGTCCATACCTGAAGTTTAATCATAATATAATTCTTCACATAATGGGAAAAAACATAAACCCAGGGTGAGCTCTAATTCTCAGTAAGGATAACAATATAGTGCAAAAACTCATAAATAAGCATAAAAATTTAAGAGAATGTATAAGACCAAAAAAAATCCATGTAAAATTAAAATTAATCATAATACGACAAAGATAAAAAAAAAATTATTCCATTTACTTATTCACATGTATATTCTACTAGTCTAATAATCACAAGTAATATCAATAGATAATTTTATAATGATGGAATGCATAATGTGAGATGTCATAACCACATAGTTAATGCCTCTTGCCAAGACTAAAAATATGATTTTGTCAAGGCCTTGTGCCAAGAAACTATTTTGTCTCATGAAATGTACCGATTCATCGATGAGCTATAGTAGGATCCACCCGACACTTACTAAGTCCAATGCATTCCTCATATTGAAAGGTTGAAACATAACATAAACATTTGTATTAAAGCTTTCATACGAAATGTTAATACTTTAACCAAAACCCATGAATGGTATAAAAATAATATATCTATAGTCAAACATATCCCAAAACCTTTAATATAATATGGAATATTGTATCATAATAAATCAACTTCAAATAATTGTAAAATCAATCGAAGGATGTTAACATAGATGAAATCAAAACTATTTGAGAGAAATATCTGTTTATATTTTGAAATCATTTAAAATTCACATAATTATAAAAGAAAACAATTATTTTTTAAAAAAATCATATAAGCATTTAAGGGAAGCTTCGAATGTGTTATAACGACAGAAAATAGTTGCACCCACCGTATAATTAAAAAAAGTATTTCCATAATTTGTCGAAAAGTTCATAAAGTACCTTGTTTGGAAAATGAAAGAAAGATTCCTTTCAAAAAAATTTATAAAAAGTAAAAAAATGGTATTAATGAATTTAACTAATATTCTAGGAAGTGGTAAAAAATTTTGAAATACATTTTTACAAAACATGGATATGGATGATAAAGAGGTCCCAGTAGATACTCAAGTATAAACAACCTCATATAATAAAGATATTGCAAAATTAACCATTAATTTTACTTTTACTTGGTCGAGGGTACGTTATCCTTTTGAATAATATTAAAATAATTATTATTAATTTATAAAATAACAATATACATAAATATTATATTATATATGAGCTTTTAATATTGTTTTGTTAAAAATCTTTCAGTAGTATCGTTGTTTCGGGTGATAAATGATATTTATTCCTTTATATTAATTTTTACATAATACATGTTTATTATGGATAGAATGTATTTGATTCATATACATAAAGATATTATGTTATTAAACATTGTTTTTATTCAAAAAATTAAAATTATTCTTGAATGGTTAAGATGGGTAATGAATCTCATCACGTTCGTGGAGAGGGTATTCCATATGTAAACATGAGCGACAATACCATTATATTGATAGTGAAATCATATGTAATTGGATGGTATATCATATATAAAGAATAATTTACATGATATATTTATTATTCACATCAATTATACTATTTATCATACCCATCCAAATAATTAAGTGTTGAATAACAAACTACACCACGATGTGAAGACGGTAAGACGTACGTACTCACATATGGAGACTTTGTCATTCATCAGATGGATATAATGATTAATATGGTTGTAAAATATTTATAATAACATATCAATATGTATAAGGTACTAGAGTAGTTTTTTTATTATGGATACAATATATAATGAGCATGTGGAAGAAGAAAAGATCTTTGAAAGACGTGATGAAATTATTACCTCTTCTTTGGGTGCTTCCTTTATGATTTGATCAAAAGGGCTACATAGGATGGAATTTTTATTAATGTAAGGCATATATTTTGATGTGAGGGTTTTGGGGAGGATATTATTATTGGATTTTGATGAGTCAAATGGCTTTGGAGGTGTGAAAGTAAGATAAGGAGAAGTACCCTTTTATAAGAGATGTGAGGGTCACTTTAGGAAAAGCTTGACATATTATTTTATTATAAAATTATTTTCCATTTATAATGGTTCCAAATTAATTTATATGGAGTATAAGGTGGGGATGGGTAGATATTATCTCATCTAATAGGTTTTATATATGTTTAGGTAATAATATTAACCTTATCTTTTATATCTAACTCTTAGTTAAATAGTTTAACTTTTGCAAAGTCTTTTTGTATTATTATAATACATTGTTGATAAATTTACTATAAAATGTTTTGAGAAACTCAATTAGATAATTAATGAAAAATATATAATCATATAATTTTTTTGGCTGAAAATTATATTTTTTTCAATATTATATTATTTAATAAAATAGTAATTTGTTTTTAAAAACTCATTTATGTCAATTTTGACACTATTTAGTATTTGGTTTTTCTGGATTTCATCACCACTAGATTAATTAGAAAACAATACATTGAAACAACCCTAATATGTCATATTCAACTATAAAATTAGTGGATGTCATTAAAACATTCATATTATATTTATTTTATTATTTATAAGATCATTTATTTGATTCATTCATTAATAAGAAAAATATTGCAACATTATTGTGTCATACATAAATATATTTATTTTATGTCTAAAAATAATAAATGAAATGTCATAGTGTATTAATAATTTTATTTTTATGATGACTATTTATAGTCGAAGTGATCAATTATATAACCCCATATAAAAATTGTTTTACTTAAAGATACACATTTATGTTATTTCTATCTTTACTTTATATTAATTAATATAAAATACCATTATCACATCAAAGTGGCTCAATGGGGTCCCAAAATAGGCCTAAGTATGACCATGGTTGGGAATAGTTCTTTATATTGGTTTAGGAAATGTGATAGTGTAATTTAATATTATTATAATATTATTTTTTTACCATTATTTACCGGATTTACCTTTTAACCATGGTAAATAAAATATTTACCTATGTATCCATAATGTCTAAAAATAAAATTAAGCTATTTAAAAAATTTTGAGATACTGATTCTAAATATGGAGTAAAATTTTCCGAATTCAAAACATATAATTTGTAGAAATTAATTTAAAATTAATTCCCATTTTCAAAACCAAAATGCTGGGTTTTAATGAAGTAGAAACTATCAAAAGATTGACAGGTGTTTATATACTATTTAAATGTGAAATTAACATCTAATGATCTAAATGAAATTAAATAATAAAAATATAATATCATGATACTTTAAAACCACAAAGATGTATAATTTAATACTATAAATTATTTCGATTAAAAAAGTAATTTTTAATTAAAATTTTGTATTTTCACTATTCATCAAAATATGAAAGTTATTAGAAAAGTAAAAAAATTATCCAAATTCAATTTTTATGTCCTAATTATAATCAAGAATTTAATTGCATAAAATTTAATATATTAAAGTTTCAAATATTGGATTTAACAAAGGTTTGTCATTAAAAGTTAGAAAAACTGCATTTTTTGAATAAAAATTACTTCTTTTATCTGAAAAATTAAAATTTTCCATATATTATATCTTAGAAACCCAAAATATGAATTTAAAACTTATATATAAATATATAAAATTAATTTTTTATTACTATTCATAACTGCTTTTTAAATGGCTAGATTGATAGGTCGTGGTGCGCTTGAACTCTGTAGTGTATACATCGCACCCAATTGTATTATTCAAAGATAAACGTACAATGGAATATTGGTGTGTTAAAATAAATATGATATTTTTATAATAATAATCAAAATAATATATATTTATGAAATGGGAAAACACCAATCATGGAGAAGGTAGGTCGTACGCATACATGAATGTTATTTCCATTTTATTATCATGTTGAGAGAAATGATGTAAAATACATATTTGTATATATATAAATATAACTCATTGTTATTATTTCTTTATGATATAATATATATACTATATATTCACTAAAACCATCCTCAATGAAATCTATTTTTCATATTAATGAATCATATCGCTTTGAGGGGACATCAGTCCACACTTCCTCAAAAAACATATCGTATTTATGTAAGATTGAAATCATAAACACATATTATAAATAAGATTTAGAGAATATTAAAAACATTATTAATATAATATATATCATATATAAATATATTTACCATCATAATGTCCACCATGATTGGTTTTAAGGAAAATTGAACAATCATCATTCAGTGAGGTGGTAGTTCACCGTAGACATAAACAGTATGTTCATTATCCATTATACGGAGGTGTGTGTAAGTGTATGATGAATCATTAGAATAAAAAAAATACTAGAATTTTGAGGATTATACTGTTTTTATACATTCCTGGGGAAGAAAAGTGGAAAGGATGGAGAAATGAAATAAAAGAAGGGACTTGAGAGAACATGTTACCTCTTGACTGGGTAACTCCAATTGATTTGTACCAAAAGGCTTCCTTAGATTACTTCTACCAAAGGGAATGCTTATAGGAAGAATATATTGATTTTTGGAAGTTTATTAGTATATAATTTTCTGAAAATAAGATGTTTGAAATGTGTGAGGAACTGGGAGATGTGTTATAGGGAATGAAAAAAGACTCACATAGAATTTTTAGAAACAAGATACGTGTACACATGTTCTAACATAAAAAATTCATTCCTAACCAAAAAACTCAATAACGGAAGGTTTATGGATTAAATATGGAAATCAAATGGGTGTTGGACTAGTTTATAGGTCATTTGGGCGATTAATGTTATGGTTTAATCCCTAATTAAGCTTATTTTGGCCTTAATCGATGTGATTAATTTTAATCAATTTTACTAATCATTTTGGTAAAAAATTAAATTATCCTTATTAGACACTACGTATTATTCTAAATAGAATTGTGTATGAATGATTTTATAAATTAAAATCACAAATTTAGAAAAGTTAATATTAATGCTAATCCTGTAGACGGGACAAAGTAATGGGTTTTTAAAGAAGAAAAATGTTCAAAAGTTTATTATGATTTTATATTCAATTTCAAAGGGAAACAAATTATAGTGAATTAAATTGTATTAATAGATTTAATATTTATTTCATGTGACCAAAATAAACTATAATATCTTTTAACATCAATATTTAATTAACCCTAAATGTAGTTGTTAACTAAAAAGCAATATTTTTTACTATTCATTAAAAATAATGTTTCTTAGAAAAATACAAAAAATTCACCCTAAGATTATTTTTGATGTTGTGAAGTAAGAAATGAATTTTATATTATAAAATTAAATTAAAAATGTGTCCAAATATAATTCTATTATTAAAATTATTTTAATCGAGAAAATGATATTTTGAAACATAAAAATACTTTACTAAAAAAATACTATACTTCATTATCAATAAGTTTTATTTATATAAAACGATTATCAAACCTATTTTAAAAGTTTTTATTACTATACATATAACTATGTTGAATTTCTTTATTATAATGAAATAATTTAAATAATTTTATCATTAATGTAATGTTTTCTAGAAACTATGTTTTGTGTGTAACGTACACAAATTCAGTGTTGTGTGTATTATACCCAAAGTCGGTGTTGAATGTAATGTACTCTGAGTTGGTGTTTCAGGTTACATAAACCTCTTTGTGGTTGTGTGAAAGGATTATTTGACTTAATGCATTATAGTAAATAAATTAATATTAAATTTATTCTAAAAAATGTCTATAAAAACTCAGGGTGTTACATTTTACACCCATTAAAATGAATTTTTCCCTTGAAATTCATCAAATAGGTATAAAAATTGAGGATAATTATACATCAAAAAATCCTCAATTCCCACATCGCTTCCTATAACTTTTTATTTATCCACATAACATTGATCAGGTGAGTTTTAATGTTTCATATAATATTATCTAATTGGTCCATAACTTCTTATGGTTTTTCTTCATAATATTGATCCTACTCTAGCGATATGACCACTGAGTTTAGCAAATGTGAAGGGTCAGGTATATAAATACTTAATAGAGATACCTGGAACACATCATGGACATGATATATATTTCAAGGATGTTCCATCTGATAGGCTACCATCCTGATATTTTTAAGAATATCAAAGGGGCCGATATATCGAGGGCTTAGTTTCCCTTTTATCATGAATCACATAAATTTATTATAGGGTGATATTTGTAGAATAACCTTTTCATCAACTTAAAATTAAAAATCATGATGATGGTTATCAATATAACCTTTCTTCCTCCGTTGGAAGTCTTGATATATTTCTCAATTTTTCTAAACACTCGACCATTTCATCAGCAATCTAATTTACCAATAGATTTCTTCCATCTGAATGATTGAGCGAACAATATTGTTGTATGAAAACTCAACTAGGGGAAGGTGTTGATACAACCACCTTTGAAATATATAGAACGAGATCTCAACCTATACTCTTGGTTTTAAATTTATCTTTCATATTTAACATCAGTATGAGGATGATAAGTAGTGATAAAACACATTTATATGTCATGTTCAAGCTGAAAACATAACCAGAACGTTGAGGTAAACCTCAGACCTCGATCTGATATAATGGAATATCGTACACCATGAATCATTACCACGTTATTAATGTATATCTTAGAAAGATAATATTGATATTGGTCTTCTCTAATAGCGATGAATCATACTTACTTTGTATGGTGACCAAATACCACCCATATGTCATTAAACCCATTAATGTTTTGGGTATTCAATTGAAAAAATCTATAGTGATGTTCTCCCATTAAGATTATGGTATAGGTAATAGTTTTAACATGCCATTTGACTTCTATCTTTCAGCCTTATCTTCTTTCTATACCAAGCACCAAGATACAAACTCTATGATATATCTCTTCATGCCATCCCAATAGAAGTATTCCTTCAAGTCCCTATACATCATCGTACATCCAAGATGAATAGAGAAATATGAACTACGACAGTCCTCTAATATATCCTTCTTCAAATTTGGTCTAGAAGGAACACATACATCGTCCATAAACCTTATCCTTCTATCCTGGTCAATGTTAATCCCAGGAGAATTAATGACATTGTTTTTCATCTCTCCATCTTCCTTCGGCACCTCTATAATCTTTACATGGATAAAGGGTTGAGCATTCATTTCAAGGAGATTATATTTTTCTCTTTCACTCAAGATTTCCAGATCCATACATTAAAAATATAAAAGTATTAGATATTTTTTTATCATCATCATGGATAATAGAGTATGATCCTTCTAACTCCAACATAAACTACCTTGTTTTCTTTCCTAGGGTTGTAATGTATTTTGCAGTCCTAATCCTTTATCAAATCTAACTTTCTTCTCTAGAACATGTTCATATCCTTCTATGTGACTATATATTTAATAATTATACTATAATTATATATATAAATAAAATTTCTACATAAATATAATTCCTCCATATTTTTAATGAAAAAATTACCGATGCTAACTCCATAACATGAGTTCGGTAATTTACCTCATAAATCTTAAACTATCATGAGGCATAGCCTATAACCATGTTATTATGTATAAGAAAACATCCGAATAATTTTTTGAATACATCATTGTAAATTAAAAAGCCTTCTCTAATATAGGGTAATGTAAGCACTTGTGAACTAGTCAACCTTCTCTTCATTTTCGTGAAATTTTCCTCACATTAATCTATCTAGAGGAACTTTACACCCTTCCATGTCAACATGGTCATAGGATTAGATAGTAATGACAAAATCTCAAAAACACTCAATAATATATAGATAAACCTAGAACTCTAGGGATAACAGTCACCGTGGTTGGTCTATGGTAGCATTCAATAGCCTCCATATTGTATGGATCCACTGGTATACCATCTCTTGAGATTATATGACCAAAAAATGAAACGTTTTGAAACAAAAATTAAATCTTTATAAACTTTTCATATAAATTCTCTTTACTTAGGGTATTTAGTAAAATTCTAAAGCGATATTCATTCTCTTCATTAATTTTTGAATCGATATGAGTACCATATACAAAGACCCCCACAAACATATAGAGGTTATATATAATGACACCATTCATTAAATCCATGATGATAGAAGAATAATTACTAAGACAAAAAAAGCATCATT
This sequence comes from Viscum album, assembly GCA_963277665.1. Classification (NCBI taxonomy): domain Eukaryota; kingdom Viridiplantae; phylum Streptophyta; class Magnoliopsida; order Santalales; family Viscaceae; genus Viscum; species Viscum album. The sequence continues at coordinate 1,360,728,270 of OY728143.1, read as the reverse complement.
ATAAATTCATCATTTCTATAAATTGTATGCAATGTCATCTAGGGTACATCCTCTTTCTTAAGCATTAGCTGATGATGTCCCGAAAGAAGATAAATATAAGAAAAGTACTGATATCTATGCATATGATCAATTAAATCATCAATACCTGGAATATGATCGTTGTTCTAGATTGTAATATTATTCAACTCTTGACAATCAATGTAGAGATTCATTTATACATCTTTCTTTTTCACAGAAAGAACTGCAAAACCCTATGGTAACACAATGGGAAGAATAAATCCCATATCAATGTTTTCATGGAGTTTCTTCTTCAATTCCTATAACTCAATCCTGGACATTCAATATGAAGACCTATAAATTTGTGTGGAACTAGGTATGAGTTATATTGAGAACTCACCATCACAATTTGGTGGAAGACTAGGAAAATATTCCGCAAATAAATCACAAAATACCAATAAGTAGGTATATCCTCGACGTCAATTTTCCCATTACTATTTGAGATAAACAACCCTTTTCAATGTGAGTTAAGTCCCATTCAATGGATGTAATTTCCATACGAATTTCATATTTATTGTCATGTAGATGGATGATCATAGGAAGGTTTGAAATATTAAATGTAACATCCCTTCCATGATAATTGATGTTGGATTTATGTATTGAAATCTAATCCATGCCTAAGATGACAACACATTTGACCAAAGGAAGAATGACAAGATTTAGAGGAATCACATTCTCACAAACATCACATAGAGAGGAATCATAGACATGATATGAAATAAGAATTCCATTAGGGGTCTGCACTTCAAATTCCATATTTAATTATTTTGGAGAAATCATAACACCCTTAAAAAATTATTTAGATATGAAAGAGTGGGTAGATATAGAATAAAATATAACCTTATAAGTTATTTATTGGATGGTAAGTGTAACTTTCATCATGTTATTATCGCATCCCACATCAGAAATAGTTATTGCATGATATTTCCCCATGTCCCTCATCTTAAGAGTTTACTGATGTCGATCAACATCACCAGCCCTTCAGTTTGGGAACTAGTTATAATAATTACCACTATCCTTACACTTGTAGCACTAAAACATAGTAAATGCATCGTTTGATGATTTTTTCTTATTCACAATGGTAACTAACTTATTCCTATCACTTCTACAATCAACTAACTAGTGAACTTCCATTATTCACTTAAAAATTTTATTAGACCCCTTAATGTAATTTCCTCCATACGTATTCCCACACTTAGAGCGTAATGGAAATCCCATATTCTTTTCTTCATGGTTTTTATATTTTTATTTAAACTTCATCTTCCTCTTCATTTCAAAACCATGAGATTTATATGTGACTCCAATATCTATTTCTACCTTGATTTAACAATGGAAATCTATTCATATATACTAATGTACCTTATATCCAATTCCCTTATGGAAAATGGATTTAATCAACTTATGAACCTATAAACTTTACATTCAGGTTGAATGATAATGCCTAAAGTTTACATTGGAAGTCTCATGAAATTTTCCTCATAGGTAAACACAGATTCATCATCCATTTGGTTCAACTAAAGGAAATATTTCTCTATATTGGTTTGAATAATTCACGGAAAGTACATATTGGAAACTAATTTCTTGAATTTGTCCCAATCCATGGTTTGAATCTCTTCTTACTGCCTCTTATTCTTGATTAGATTCCACCATTGATCTGCTTCAACATCTAATTGATAAACAACTGAAAATGACTTTTTCATGGTATGAACAATAATAAATGTATATTATTGTCTTCATTAGTACTGATACATTGTTCATCAACAAGTGGATCAGAAGACCCTCTGGATAAATGTGGGCGTTGTCTCGTGAATGACTCAACATAATGTTCATGCCTCTTGTCCTCATTTGGATGAACACCATGATTCATCGCTTTAGAAATATATGTGAGCATGGATACGAGTTTTTTCATTCCATCTCTTATAGAATTCAGTTCCTTAGGAGTAAAATCATTGTACATTCTATGACAATCAACATTAACATGGTTCCTTCAGCTTCTAGCCATTTACTAAAACCGAAAGTATAACATAAGAAATATCTATCATAATGAGGAACCACATAATCATAAATATTAACTTATAAAATGTATGAATTATGAAATCTTCTTTAATATATGAAACCATACGTTTAGCCTAGGTTATTGAGAAAAAAATTTATTTAAATACATCAAGATGGTTCATGAAGAGTTTGTGAATTTAAAAATCATATCCCTTGGGCGTGTCAAACCACATGTGTAGTAAGGACCGTTCTCACATACCAGATTATCCTGAGTTAGGCCCAAAACATCTTATCAAAGTTGTTACCCCTTAGAACATATTTTTCAGAGCCACATTCACTTGTATTATCCTGACATGGATGTATTTATATGAAAACACTCACTATATCCTTCACCAAAATTCCAAGACATTTTCGTAAATTTAAAATCATTTTTATACTGGGCCTTAGACATGTCCTAAGGGTTATCACCAAGGATTTATCATCCTATTTTCAAAATATTAACTAATCATTTCCACTAATACCAACTATAATCACCCATATATTTAAATATATTAAAATTAAATAACTTTTTCGGAATATATAAAACATTAAAAAAACATACGCATGAACGAAGTACTAGTCTAGTGCTTTTAGAATTATAGAAACATAAACACTGGTATATAATTGAGATACATTATCTACAACTATATTCTTCTTCACTGGAACCCTTCTTATCCATATAAAACATAACACATATCTATTTGACCTGGGAATGGAGACATAAAATGGGGTGAGCTCAAATTCTCAATAAGTATAAACAAGGGAGATATGTTAGAAAAAATCATAAGCATCAGGGTATGAGAGAATGTTCATGAAAAGATAAGATCATAACTTGCATATAAAATATCATATACATGAATCATGCAATAAACCTTGGTAGTTCCTAGGACATTAATAATATGGGAATATAATACATAATCCATTAATGCATAACATAGGATTGAAACTTGAAATTATGGCAGACAAATCAGAATATAATATTATTTTCATAGTAGCCAATTTATCACATCCAAGATAATCATGAAAGAATAGGTTCACTACCTATACCATCTTGGTAGTCATGGTTCTCTCCTATGGCCATCTTAGTAGCATGAGTTCACTCCTCATACCATCTTGGTAGTCACAGTTCACCCCCATGGAAATATTAGTAGTCAAGATTCATTCCCAATACCAACTTAGTATATCCCATGATATATAAATATTCATCCAATACATTTGAGGGATATATATGTCCCACCCATCTCATAGTAAAATCATTCGTACAAATTTCACAATATCAAAAATAGTCAAATCATAACCCATGAAATGAAATGGGTATTATAAACATGTAATAATATCATAACCTGTGGAATGAGAAAAGATTAATAATCATTTAATTATAAACATAACCCAAGAAAATAAGAGGGATTCAAAAGCATATAACATATGAATGGGGAATGAGTTTCCTAAACAACATGCCATCAAAACGTAATCTATTCAGATAAATAATATGAACAAAAACATTGAATAATTTTCCCATAGTGGAATGAGTAACACAAAATGATGTTATCTTAGATGAGAAATAATTTTTAATGATCTTTAAAAACATTTTTTGAGGAAAATATCCTATATTATTTGAGAAAATCTTTTTTTAACATAAAACCTTTTGAAAATATTTTTTTTAAAGTTACTTTAAAATACTATAAAGGAATCATTGAATGATAATAATTTTTTTAAAAAAATTATTCTCATTGAAGACGGGCTTCAAGGATCTTTTGAAAACATTTTTTGTAAACATTTTTTAAGACATGGTTTTTCAATACAACATATTTCCGACCAAGAGTGGGAGATGTTTATATTTTACATAAAACATTATATTAAGTACTAAACAGTGTAAAAAATTTACTAATACATGATGATATCTTGGATAAAAATATTTTAAAAAATACACAAGTGTTCTTAATATATTGATAAAAATATTTTATCAAATGAAGCATAAAGGTAAAGATTATATTGTCTTAATAAACTCTTATAACAATTTTACATGAGATCATACTCTCCATGTAAAAAAATTAAATTAAAGTAAGCATAAAATATCAATAAAAAGACTTAGATTTATTATATGACGTTTTAAATTGATGTACATACCCCTTGAAAGATAATTTAGGTTCATTACAAGACATGAGTCTCAATGAATGAAAATTTGAGATGAATAATTTTAACTGATTTGGAAGCTTTTGAAACTTAAACCCCATGAAAAAAAGTTTATACAATGGATATGTTAATTCCCATAAATTTAATTAAAAGATAAATATAATATATAGATTCGTAGTACATACACCACAAAATGGAAAGAGTGGTGAACATAGCATGTATCCCATGAAAATAAAAGGTGAGAATAAATATATGTATATATATCATTATTAAATTACCCACTTGTTAACAATGTTATGACATGGTTTCACTTCAGTTAATGTTCTCTTTGTTCTTTGCATGCATCTTAATTTGATATGTCATTAGTCCTTATACATATATAATGATTCTAGAATGTGAACCATTATATATATATATAATGTATATAAACTATATGTGTATTATAATAATCTATATAATATATATGTATGAAATGGAAAACAATGTTCTTGGAGATGGTAGGATGTAGGTACGCATGAATGCTATTTCTATTTAATTGACGTGTGGAGTGAAAGAAAGTAAAATAAGTATATGTATATATATAAATTTTAAATTACTTTTATGATATAATATATATAATATAAATTATCTAAAATCATCCTTAATACAATCTATTTCGTGAATTAATGATTCATATCACTTTTAGGGGGCGGTGGTTTACACATCCTCAAATAAAATTATCATATTTACATAAAATGGATATCATTAAGGTATATTCTAAATAACAATTATAAATGATTACAGAAATTATAAATATAATATATATAATAAATAAAAATAGTTTCCAAATAATGGCCACCATGAGAGGTGATAATAAAAATTGAACAATTATCATTTTGTGAGGCAGTTATTCATCGTACACATAAATAGTATCTTAATTATCCATTAGATGGAGGTGTGTATATGTGTGTGATGAATCATTATAGTAAAAAAATTCCTATTATATTTATTATATTTATTTTTTTATAAAATCACAACTAAAATAAATTGTATTGGTGGAGAAATAAAATAGAAAAATGACTTGAGAGAAGATGTTACCTCTTTATTAGGTAACTCTATTTGATTTGTGCCAAAAAAATTATATGGATTTCCTTATTCCCTAGGGGAAGATTATATGACGAATAAAGAAATTATTGGATATTTATTGGGAAGGTATTGGAATAAAATAATAGTATTTATAGGTGTGAGGAAGTGGTAGAGGTGGTGGATTTTTATAGGGAAGGAAAATGACTCACTAGGTATTTTTAGAAAAAAGTTATGTGTACACATGTTCTTACCTAAACACATTCATAAAAACCCAAAATATAAATAATGTATTTTATATGGATGACATATTAAAATAATTTTTTTACAAGTTAATAGGTCATTTTGGGAACATAATTGTATGGTTCAGACTATAATTAAGCTTAATTTGGCCTCAATCGGTGTGATTAATTTTAACCAATTTACTATTCATTTTTTAAAAAAATTGACAAGATAATATTATAATCTAAATATTATAATAAAAAAATGGGTTTTATTGGTTTTTATTAATTCAAATAATATAAGTGGAAAAATTAAGGTTAATGCTAATCTCATAGACCGGACAAAATTACTGGTTTTTAATGTAGAAAATTGTGAAAAAAACTTTATTAAGAATTTAAATCGAATTTCAAAATGAAATTGATTCTAGTGAATTAAATTGTATTAATAGTTGTAAGATTTATTTAAATTTACTTTAAAAAATTTATAATATCTTTTGACATTAATAATTAATTAAAAAGGGTATTTTTAACTAAAAAGAAGTATTTTTCACTATTCATTAAAAAAATAATGTTTCCCAAGGAAATCCCAAATAAACACACTAAACTAATTTTGACATTATAAATTCAAAAATTAATTTTATTTTATCAAAATCAATTTCGAAATGTGTCCAAAATTTTTTTTATTCTTAAAATCAGTTTATTCGATAAAATAGTATTTTTAAACATAAATAGACTATACCAAAAAATCATATGTTTCATTATCAATATGTTTTCTTTGTATAATAATTTTATAAAGATATTTCAAAATTATACGTTAAAATTCATATTACAATGCTCAATTTCTAGGTTATAATTATCTAATTTAAAAAAGAATAGAATTAAAATGACATTTTGTAGAAACTCTATGTTGTGTGCACCAAATGCAAAGTTGATGTTGCCTGTATCATACACCAAATCATTATTGTTTCTAAGGTATAACAACAAGTTGTTGAATGTAACATATTATGATTTTGTTCCATGTGAAAGAAATGTATGACTTAATGAATTTCAAGACACAAATTAATATTTAATTTACTCAAAAAAATGTCGATAAAAACTTTGGGTGTTACATAAACATTCATATGCCTTGTTAAAATAATAATTTCACAAATGATACATTAGAACTCATAAAAAGTATAGAGTAACTTTGTTTGTATCATGGAAAAATATCTTTCTAAAATGTTTTCACTCATGTTACAAATAATAAAATCACATTTAAATATATAGGATAAGCCAACCTAGATAACTCCCACCTTCTTTCCGTAAATACAAGAAAAAAAATTAATACATAAAAGAGGTATATCCAACTCACTTATCTTATAATCTATATAGATATCACCCATCATCATGATATATATTTGGCTCACCCATTATTATAAACAATGTCAAATTATCATATATGTATATAACACATGAAATCTTTCACATTCAACATAAAATCTTTTAAATCAACATCCATTAATATATATCTTGATTTACCAATAGAAAAAAGAAAATGTTTCACAATAATTTCTTTAAAAACTGATCATCTTCTATAAAAAAATAATATGGATGATATCATAAGATCATAATCCCAATTATGAAGATTAATCATTAACTAATGTTTCTATAGATGATACTTTATTAAAATAATATATAAAATTTTTCTTTGAAAACATGGTAAAATACAATTTTCATTCTATTTGATTATAAACTAAAATTTATGAACAAATTATATTGGATTTTAATTTAAAATAACAATGGAAAATTATAATGGAGTATTCAAATAAAAAATTAGTCATTAAAATGGTAAATTCTATTCATGTTGAACACATTAAAAGAAAACAATTCTTTCTCAACTTCATAAAAATAATCAAAATGAATTGATTAGAAATAAATTTGATAGAATAATTTTAAAAAAAATTCAACAAATTCAAAGGTTGTAAAAATATTTATTTTTAAATAATTTCAATTATACTTAAGAATTTTTATAAAACAATTTTGAAGAGTATGGAGATGGATGAAAATGTTCATCGACCAAGGGGAAATGAGGACAATTTTTCATTACCAAACATTTCTCAATAATTGTAAGAAAAAAAGAGATAAAATTAAATTAAATCACGTAAAAATAAAAAATAACAAAATAGAAGAATATATATGTGATTTAGGGTATTTAGATCATAAAATTTTCCCAAAATAATTCTTGAACATAAAAAATCACAAAATAATGATATTGCTATATGAAATATATCATAAGTTGGTAACATTCAAACAAAAATCCATTAAATAGAAGAATATGATATGTATCTATAATTATAAAAATTTATATGAATTAATAATGAAAGAATTACTTCATAGGGTATTAATTACACCAGAAAAAATAAAACATGGTGCAAAACTGAATTATGACTCCAATAATTAAAATTAAGACTATAAAAACCCATGAAACTTTTATAACATATGAATTAATTTATAAAATAAGAGGTAAATTAAATAACATTTAATACCATGATAAAAGATTAATTCATGATATATTATCTGAATAGGTTTAATATAACCTTATAAATGGATGTAGGTTTGTAATAAAAATTATATCCAAAAGAAACAATATTGAGTTTAATAATCCTTACAAAGATCATATTACTGATGTAAGAATTAATCATTGTGGTAATGTGTGTGATATTGGTAAAATCACAGAAGTTAATTTTAAATAAAATATAATAAAATAATATTTCATTTCAAAAATAATTATTTCTTAATTTTGTAAATGAAGTATAAGTATAACTATTTGCAAAAAAAAATTTAGTTAAAAACCCCTTACATTGAATCTTAACTCTCTATGTATGTTCATTAACTATAATATAATAAACCTATATTAATTATTTTAATATTTAAAAAACAATTAAAATATTATTAACTTATTTTTAAAACATTTATTTTATTTTTTCAATGAAATATTTAATTACATTTTCAATTAATTCTTTGTGAGGTTTGTTAGGTACATTCTATTCAAAATTACAAAATTACCTTTCTAGGAGGAATTGTATTAAATGGTAAATTATTACATCATCTATACACTCATTATAAAAATATTATTAATTTTTTTTTGCATTAAAATTTTTTAGAACCCTAGAATATGGGACTTAATGAAAAAATTAATTTCACCAGATCATAGAGGTGTTAATTCGCATGTACCCATGAACAATATCAGAATTTTGCAATGGAATTAAGGGTGAGGGTAATGATTTTACATTATCATTATAGAATGAAAACTATGTTATTAATACCTTATATATAATTCGAATCCATCATTCAAAAAAACTATGGAAGGAAATCATGGAAAATGGAATACATTACTTCATGGAGGTGGTAGTCCACACTTGCTCACGAAATATATTTTCCTTTCTCAATAGGATGGAAAATGAGCTGAATAATGTAATGTAATAAACAAAGAAACATCGAATTATTTTTTCAAATGATAATGTTTTTATATATTACTGATTCTAAAATAATTTGAGGTAGTATACGAATAATTAAAATTAAAACACTCTGTTAAAATATTTATCTCCTCTTGGAAGAACCCCTCTCTGATTCCTATTTATGGACCATAGTGATAGTATTTTTAGACTACATAATCCTATAGAACATTAATAATGATTTTCATAATAGTATTTTTCCTTTTTTTTGAGATACTTTTTTCTTGGGGGTGTGAATAATATATGACATGTTGTGTTCTTTTTTAAGTGAGTAGGGGGAACCCATGGAATTTTCTAAAGTATTAAAATATTCTGAATTATTTTTCATTATAAAGTGGAAAAAAATTAAATATTTAAAATATATTATTAATATGACTCAGAATATTCTAATAATATAATATTCTGATAGGTTTATGTATCATTTTAAACCTTATCATTGTTTGTAACCCCTTTTTAAAACAATATTTACCAAAACTATGGTAACAACTTTTTCAATAATAAAATGATTTAAATTTACATTTTATTTCATAATTGGATCTAAAATGTTCAATATATAACTTTTTAGACCATATACCATTACCCTTTCATTTTCATGACTTTTATTATCATTATGTCATTTAATAATATAATTTTTAATATAAAATAATGTTAAAGTCATTTTAATAACTATTCACATGTTTTGGATTTAAAGACACTAATACTGGTATGTATTTTTAATATAAACTCATTCATAATAAATTTTTAATTATTAATAACCATACAGTTTATGTGATTACATATTTTATCCAAAAAATAATGTTTTCTAATTCTAAAATAATTTAATTTTATGATATTTATTCTTACACAAGCACTGTGTCACAGTTGTGTATGAATTTACAGTATGAGAGGGTGTATAGCCAAAGAATCAATCATGGAAAATCTGAAATATCCTTCAGTGTATGGGTTCCTCTTTCTAAGAGGGATGAACATTGCGCATCAGCTGGTATCCATATGGTTGATAAACATCAGAAGTATCTCGGGCTTCCCATGGTGATTGGACAGTCCAAAAAGGAAATATTCGCGTCGCTAGTGGATAGGATTGAGAAAAAAAATACAAGGCTATACCCCAAAAAGAATTTATAAAGCTGGAAAAGAGACCCTCATAAAATATGTCATCCAATTTTTCCCCACCTAATTTATGTCACTATTTAAGCTCACGATGGCCATCGTCGACCTGATCCACACAAGTACTACGAATTTCTGGTGGGGGAAGAATGATAGAAGGAATCGACCCCACTAGAAGGCCTGGGAGAAACTATGAAAACCCAAATCAGAGGTTGGGATGGGGTTTCTAAATCTTCCTCTCTTCACGACGTGCTATTGGCCAAGCAAGGATGGGGCCTTATTAACCATCCATCATCTCTATGTGCATGAGTTCTACGAGCTATGTACTTTCCCCACACGGACATTCATGCTTCCTCTCTTGGTCCCCATCCTAGCTTCCTATGGAGAATCATCTAGCGGCTAAAAATCTCCTAGATAAAGCACTGGGTTGGTGGATTTGGACTGGATCATCTGTCAAAATCTGGACCGATCCTTGGCTTATTGATAAAGAAGGTATACAGGCTACATCCCCCACCCAACAAGGTCTCGAAGACGCCAATGTCAACTGCCTCCTTTTAGACCAGGGACTGGGGTGGTGTTTGGATAAGATCCTTGAATGGTTTAATGAAAGATACCAAATAATTATCCTTAGCATTCCTTGGGTACCAGATGCAGGCCCTGACCATCTCTTTTAGACCTATGAAATCTCGGGCGACTACACGGTGAGATCCGGCTACAGACATGCTCTTGGAATCCACTAAGTCGGTTAGGATTAGGGACCTTAGAAATCGATTTGGACACTTAATGTTCCCCCAAAAATTCTTCAATTTTGGTGGCAGGTTTGCACAGGAACTCTCCCAACAATGAGCCTTCTTGTGTACCGACATATGATCAGTACTGTTTTTTTCCCTTTCTGCCCGAAAATTCCAGAAACTCATTTTCACGCTATCATTGACTACTCTGGAGCTAATTAAATTTGGAATAAATGGGGCCCTACTTTAGTTTCTTCACTAGCATTGGCCTCTAACCTTCCCGATCTACTGACGCGTTGGTGGTCCTCTCTCTCTTCGGAAAATGTAGGATCACTTTGCACTTAGGATTTGATTATCTGGGTCCGGCGTAATGATGCTATTTTTCATCAAGCTCACAAACCCCCCAAATTCTGGATTGATCGGGCCATTTCATGGATTGAGGGTTGGAAAGCCCACAATGGACATTCTTTGCCAGGTGTTACCCCCTCTCATCCCGCTCATTGTAATCCCCCAATGGAAGGGTTTCTTAAGATTAACGTGGACGTGTATCGTACAAATGATGGGCTTGTTTCCCTCGGCCTCCTGGCCCAAAATCATCTGGGGTAGATCCTGGCTACTAAATATGAACCACATCAGGCATTCTAGGAACCTGCAGTTGCTGAATCCACGACCATCCTTGCTGGTATGATGCTCGTTGTTGAACGTGGATGGGGTGATATCATCATTGAATCTGAGTCTATCACCGTAATCGGCACTATTAATCACAACGAAGGTGGACTCCAATCATTTGGAACCATCATCAGAAGAATTATCTCACTTCTCCAATTCTTCTCATTATGAACCTTCTCCTTCAGAAAAAGGGAAGGAAACAACATGGCCCATCAGCTAGGGTCCTCAGGACCATTCATTACCAACAAGTTCTTGGTGGACAATTTCCCTTCATGGCTTTGTACATTTACTTCTTCTAATCTTCATCATTAATGATATATTCTTTTAATAAAAAAATGTTAAAATATAATATAAACTAAAAATAATTGAAAGAAAATTTGATATTTTACTTTACTAAATATAATATAAAGGTATTTATCAATGAAAATGTAACCAAAATGCTTTATTTAATAAAATTTTATTGGGGTATTCAAATTCCACTCAAAAAATAGATTAAAATAAATACATTTTGTAATTTTAAATCCTTTTCATTAGTTTTACCCTATTTAACCCAATATACCCTTTAATGTTGAAATAAATTTTATCATAGTTAAAATTCATTATCACCAAAAACACTGTTATAATATTTAAAAAAATTTAACCCATTGATTCAAAATAAAGAATAAATTTTTATTTTTTATTTTCATGAAGGGATAGAAATAAATTTAATATAAATGTGTAAAATGTTACAAAAAATCGTTTTTTAGAAAAATATAGTTTTTAAACCAAAAGAAACATTTTCCAAAATAAAGTATAAAGTTGATTAAAGAGTAATTAATTAGGAAATTTTTAAATAAGGGATACTTTCTTGAATTTAATATCAAATTAAATATAAACATGGACATTTCAATGAAAATAAATGTTAGTTTTACAAAAAACATTATTATTTAGTATTCACTAAAATTTAAATATTTCCAGAAAAAAAATATGAACATTTCACTCTATAATAATTTTGTAATTCCCCTAACCATAGTATCCCAGAGGAAGTGTCTATATTATTACATTAGCCTAAGTCACAAGGAATATCATCATGAAAGAGAAAATATTTTTTCATTATTTTTTAAAAAGATACAAAATTTAAATTATTTTTACTACAGAAACCATAAAATACAGATAATTATTTTTTTTTGAATTTTATTATTCCCCTCAGTGTATCTATGTATATCAATTGAAATACACTTCTTGGTGTCTTGAGTAAAATAAAACATAACAATGGGGTGAGATCAAATACTCAGTAAGGGTAACCGTACAGTAGAAGATATGAATAAATAATGAATAATCAATATTGAAAACTAAATAATTTAAACACATTAAATTTAATCAATAAGATATGCATAATATGGGATGTGTAAATGATTATCAAATAATTACAAATAAATAATCACATGAACATGAATCTTAACCATGCATATTCTAACTAACTAAAAAATCACATGGATTATTATTAATGGAATTCATAATGATGTAATGGATAATGGTGGACATCTAAAACATTTAATCGAGGTCATGTTCCAAGACATCTAATACTGCTGTGGAATTTGTGCCAAGGCCTCTAAATAAATGTGTAAGGCCTCAGCCAAAACACAATCTATTTTTTTCTTATAAGACCTATTGATCCATCAATGGGATATAGTTCTAAATACCCATCACTTACTAATTTAAATTCATTCCTCATTTGAAATGGGTGAAACATAATGCACATATTTATTTTTATTTAAACTAGTGTAAAATATTTAAATAAGTTCCTCATTTAATGATCATAATCATAAACATAAACCAACCTGATAAAGATGGCGATTTGTAATAAAATTATACATCCATAGTCAAACTAATCATAAACTATTTGAAGAAATAATAATTATGATATTAATTTAATATGTACTTAGTGGTTCATAATTAAAATAATTTTTGATGTAATATATGAATATAAATACCATAAAAACTTCATTTAAATACATTTTTATGGAAAATATCATTTTCACTATAAATAATTTTTTTTCAATGTTCATAAAACATTTTTAAAATATTTTTCTTTGAAAATATGTTTTTAAAATTTTTAAAATAATATTTATAAAATGGAGTGGTCATGATGATGGAAAATATTTTTCATGTTGTATACATTAAGACAATGATTTCTTTAACATTTTCCATCAATTGAAAACATGCATTGTTTTGAAAATGACATGAATATTCCTTAAAATTTTTAAATAAAATATATTAAAGTGTAAAATTTAATTTAATAAAAAAATAATAATATACGTTTTATTTGGAATAATTTTTTAAAACATGGTTTTTGATGAAAAAGGATTTCAGATAGAATACAAAAAAAAATTGAATATTTTCTTAAAAACGTTTTCTTAATCAATTTAATTAAACAAGATAGAAAACATGGAAATATTAATTAAATTTTTTGTTAATAACCATAGGATATAAAAATATATTGACTTTATGATATAAATAAAAAATAATTCCCCCATGAGAGATTTAAAAAATAACAATCCCAGATAATGATGAGATTGTGAAATAAACTCTTACCACTTTGTTAAATTTTATATTATAAGCCCCATAGAAGAGATAAATTTAAATGAAATATTAAATAAAATTAAGATTAATTGACTCATCATATAACATAAAAAATTGTATTATATATAACACAAAAAATAAATAAGTGTTGAATATGGTGTATATCTCACAAACGTAAAAGTGAGAGGAGATACACCTACCTTGATTCTAAATCATTAAATATGTTCCTTAACTTCTTGAATATAAAACTTATGTTAATTATTTACTTTCATGATAACATTTTCAGGTTTTTTATTCCATTTATTTCTTTCACTACCTTGTTATATATGATAAAATATTCAATTAGATTTTGTTTCGAGGATATTTCTCTTATGTGTCAAAAATGAATTCGGTAGGTTACATTTTGTTAAATAGTTTATTATTTAAGGATCACTAGAATAATAATCATGAAAAAATTTCAAATTTGTTAATAAATTAAAATTTTAACACTAATCATGAAATTTGGTCTGGATAAATGAAGTGCATTACAACCATGTGATGGTAGGTTATACATACATATAAGTAACGTTCCCATTTTTTATGATTATTATGAAAATGAGGTAAGTACTATTTTATATTTTCATGTTTATAATAATTACTTAAATTCTATATAATCTTTTTAAAAATACTTATATATATCATCCATGTGATTCGGTGATGAAAATATATTTATACCGCTTTGTGAAGGTGATAGTCCACACGTACACAAATGATGTTATCTTCTTTTAGTGACTGAAATTATAAAATATATGTTGGGAAAAAATCCCTCAAGGTATCATTGAAGCCTTTTTGAGGTGATTGTGTTTGTTGACAAAGTGGACATCTGAGTTGTGATTGTTGACAAAGAGGATTTCATGATGGAATGTCGAGTTCAAGAGCTGAGGTCAACGATCCATGTTTGATTCAAGAACGTCGATAAAAGGAATGGAAGATCTGGAGGCGGTACAAAAGAACAGATAAAAGGGACTTGCGCGCCGCGAACATGGTGTACAGGAAACTTGCGCGCCACATGTTTTTCAAGATCAGAAGATCAAAATATGGCTAAGGAAAGAGGATCGCGCAAGTTTGGGAGTTGGTCGCGCAAGTTTCTAAAGGAGAGAAGACTTGCGCGCCGAGATTGGGTCGCGCAGGTGACTTGCGCGCCGTCGCGCAGGGTGGTCAGATTGCCTATAAATACTGGACCACCCCTCCTCTTTTTTCACCTGAGTTCAAGACGAGAGCTCCCGTCGCACAGGTGTGGTGGTTGCGCAAGTGGTGTGTGTGGTCGCGCAGGTGGGACTTGCGCGCAAGTGGTTGAAGTTGTGCGCCGGTGTTAGAAGTTGCGCGCCGGTTTGCAGTTACGCGCCAATATTGGTTTGGGAGTAAAGGGAAGAGAGTCGCGCAAGTTTGGAGTTGAGGAAGCTTGAGTCGCGCAAGTGTCTGAGGAGGACTTGCGCGCCCGTTTTGACTTGCACGCCGATACTTGCGCGCCGAGGTTGACTTGCGCGCCAAGTAAGATTTGTTCCGGTAGTGTTTTTCGGACCGCGTGGAAGCTGGAAGTTTGCCCGATACCTTCGGTGCAAAGAGATATTCATCTACGGGTGAAAGTTGTACTTCAACAGAGCATCTACACACAAAGGAATATGCATTCATTCATGGAAATGAAGAGACCTACAGGTCTATAAACTGTGAGTGGATTCCTTCCAAGAGCAGTAAGCTTAGGAAGAGGAAGAAGGTGATCCTCTCCACCGGCAGTGAGCCAGAGAGTGAGAAATAGGGAGTGACCCTTGGGAAAGCAGTGAGCTGACCCTAAACTTTGTAAAGGCAGTGAGCATGGGCATAGAAGTGATCTAGCCCGAATCTTGTAATCCACGGCTAGTGAAGATTAGTGGAATTTGGTACGACCGGCAACCTATCGGCGTATGCTCCTTGGACGTATCCCTTAGCGGTGAACCAAGTAAAATTGCTATGTCATGTGCTTGCTTTACATTCTGTTTATTTCGTGCAGCAGGAAAAAGAGAGAAGAGTGTTTTGCTTGATAGCGAAACAAGATCAAGAACGGGCATTAATTTTTAATTAGTCATACCCTGATTCACCCCCCCTCTCAGGGTATCCAGCCTAGTGGACCTAACAATATAAATAAAAGATTATATTTTTATAATGATAAATATGTCATTAAGATCATTATTATTTCATTAATATCTCATATAATCATTAATGTTTTCCTTATCACCGTTCATGTTAAGCATTAGTGAAGGATTAGTCATATCACTTCACGAAGTAGTAATTCATTGTACAGTTGAGAAACGTTATCATATCCCCTAGACAATTCAAACTAAAAAAGGAATTTATATGATATAATGACTAAATCGGTATAATAATGTTAAAAATATCATATAAATACTTTATATTAGTCATCATATACAACCTTGGGAGGTGGTATTAGGAAAAAATGAATTACATCGGTTTGTGAGGCGGCAGTCCGCCGTACACATGAATAATGATTTCATCACCCATTCAAATGAATTGGGTATGGTTATAGTAAATTCACATATAATAATAACATTTATTAATATTTAATGAAATTATTTTAGTAAATATTTTTTTATATGAATTGAAGGATTTGGATGAAGAAATAAAATAAAAACCCCTCATTGAGGAAATTTACCACTTCTTCAGCTAACCCCTAGGTTTGCACCAAAATCCTTCCAAGGAAAAATTTACATAGAATTTAATGATTATATTATTATTTTGGTATTTTATTATGTGAAAAAATGATTTTATGTTGTGATTAAAAGAGAAGAAGTAGTGGGATTTAATAAGTGAGATGAGTGGAACACATGTAATTTTTCAAAAGAAAATGGACTACCATCATTTTTCACATTATATTAGTGTATTAAATAGTTTAATAACTATATGTATACATTATATGTTCAAAATATTAAAAAAATAGATATACTTTCAGGTCAATTTATCAATTATATTTTTAGTTTAACCATTTATAACTCAATTTTTTTCTTAACCATGGTAATTATTTTTTACCAATTTCAATATTACTTTTGGAAAAAAATTATATTTAACTTGTTATATAATATAAATTATAATGATTTAGATTACTTAATACATTTTTTTTAAAATTCCATTCAAATAAGACTCAAAATCTAATTGAAAATTAATCATGCAATCACGATGACAAAACAGGCTTTCAAAAACAAAATGTTTGAAAGTTTATAAAGTTTTTATATCAAAATTAAATATTAAAATGACTAAAATGACCTAAAATAAATTAATATATGCATCATTAAACTAATTTATCATAAAAACCATTTAAACAATCATATATCAATATAAATAATTTAAATGAAATTGAAGTTTTACATTAAAATTCGGTATTTTTCATTATTCATTAAATATGAATCTTATTAGAATAATAAAAAAAATCTCTTCCAATATTATATTAATATAATGATTTAAAATAATATTTTAATTTTAATGAATTAATTTTCAACAATTTTTTTAAAATAATTAAAAATTATCTATGTAAAGCGCGACTAAATAATCTTTTATTAAAAAATAGTTTTTTGAAAAATATTTCTTTTTGTTTTAAATGATTATTATTTTATTTCTAATCAATATGTAACACTAATTTAGATAATTTAGTTAGTAATGTTATTAACCTCAAGCATAATGTCATGGTTATAATGGTCATTTTAAAATTATATTTTAATATATTATTTTAGATTAACCTTGATGTGGCATGCATCATAAGATATTGAAGAGATTGAATTTATTTAAAATTAAATATATCATACAATATTGGGAAGTTATATTCTATTATAATCTTAATGATTAGTTTGATACATGCTATTTAACATGATGTACCTATTTTAATATCTTGTAGTGTCATATATGAAATAAAAAATTATATTGTACAGATTATCGAACATGGTGTTCCTTAAATAAATTATTCCCTTGTAATTTAATCTTGATCTCAATAATTAAGGGTTAGAAGTTTGAAATTACAATTGTTTAAAAAATAAAAATCATAAAACTGTTAATAATAATTCATGTTGATAAAATATAAAGGTATATTTTATAGTCATCTAAAATAACACATACTATGTTAACAAATAGAAGAATATATGTGAAAAGTAAATATTAGGACTTGGAATATAAGTGTAATGTCCAAATAATGACAGGAAATGGTATAGATCATTGATCACAATAAAGTGATTGATATATTGAAATTAAAAAATCACAAAACCATACACCAAATATGTCTTAAAATAGTCATTGACATGATAATTAATGACAGTAATAGGAAAACATTTTTTTTCAAGATCCTTCTGGTAGTTGATGAATTTTTATGAGAAGATATACATATTTTATTTATTCCATTTCTTAAGAAAAATATCATCCTTTTATTGTTCCTTGATCAATTTACACTTCACCTCTTACTATAAAAAATTATGATAAATGTTTTCTTCCAGAATAACTAATGTATCACAAGATCCATACTAGAATGGTATGTCATTCATTCAATCTCTACTAATCATTATAAAATAATGGTTATCTCATGTTATCCAATAAGCATATGTATTTATATAGTGAAGTGCTACTCTGATATCTATAACCTATTGTGAATATCAACATAAAAAATTCATAAATGTTTAACCATATAACACTTATAGATGAGTAATAACCAAAACAATATAAATAAGTTTTCTAATTTTCTAAAATGAACTTAAAATTAATATCTTAATCAATATTAAGTTGATCATAATCGTCAAATTCCAAACATTTAAATACCTTAATTCTGAATTTTATGTAAACAAGTTAATAGAATTAATTACCATAAATACATATTAAAAAAATATTGTCTCATTAATCCTTAAATAAAACATAGATTAATGGATGTATTCCTTATAGCAAGAAAATAGTGAACACATAATTGAGAACATATATCATTTTTTCAAAAAATAAAAAATCTATTCCAAGTTAGTCAGTAAAATCCAATTTACTCTAACAAATTTAATGATCTATTTATCCAGCATCATTATATCAACTTTAGAAACATATTATGGGTAATCTTTCCATCAATGAAGTGTTTTACTAGAAGTTTAGCTTTTCGCCGAATAATTTTTCCCAGTCATTGGTACCAATTTATGCTTTCAAAACCTTTATAAATTAGTACTAGAGTAAAATCCATGTATAATTAATAAATTTATATAACTAGTATATCATTGATAAAATAATCAAATGAAATAATTATTGAATCTAAATAGAAGAAAATTTTTCATTCCACTAAATCTGTTGTAGTAACATAACATTGATCATGATATATTACCTACTTTTGAGGTATATTACTTTAAAATATAGGGAATTCATTTTTGAAGTTTCCTATATCATTAGAGTTGACACATTATAAATTATATACCTTAATCTACCCCTGAAATCATGGGAAAGGTGGAATTTCTCTTTATACATTTATCCAACTCTTAATCCATTTAATAATACAAAAAGTGGATTCTTTCCGCAATTATCACATGTGTGAACATCTATGTTTCCCATATTCCCATAATTCTCATTTTTATTGTTCAACATATTCTTATCTATATTCCCTTCAAATACATACCACTTAGTGAATTACTATTATTTTTTGTTAACACACGATACTATGTCCTAATACCGTGATTATTTTTGGGAGAATACTTCCATTAGAGTTATTATCTTAAGGCCATCAATGAATTCAGAATTATTAATCATTGGATTACTTAAATATATGTGTTTCCCATTCCTTATACTAGTAGCCCTTTCTAAATTATTAAATACACTATATTAGATCATTTCATTATGAAACATAATATATAATCCCATAACTATTTTAATACAAAACATAACTTGAAAAAATTTATCTATCAGTAATATCATAATCATAATAGAAGTTTCTTTAGAATGTATTCAAATCTTATAAATATTTTCAAATCCTTAACAATTAATTTTAAATAAAATGTCAATTAAACAAAGTATATCCCCCAAGAGTATCAAAAAGGTGTACAATAAGGCTCGTTTTCCTGCACCAGGTAATGATTAGGTAGAGAAAAATATTCTCTTTTAAGAGTTATTACCACTATGTTTATTTATTTTAGAACCACATCCACTTATAGTATCCAGGCTAGGTAATATTTTCTAGGAAACCCCAAATAATCTATTCCTTTCTAAAACAACTGGAGTTTCCTAGATTCTCATCTTAAAATTCATCCTTATTGTCTTTTTCATAACTGATGTTTTCCTAAATCATGTTTCCAAAGTTTCTACTAAACATCAAATGATAGCAACAAAATCACCCAAACCCCAGTTGCCATAAGTTGGTGTCTACTTGTTTTATTGGAATAATATACTATGAATAATATCTCGAAGGACTGAATATTTTATAGTCTAGGTAAACTAGATCCAAATGTTAAATTCTTATTACAATTGAAAATATAAATTTTAAAAATTATTTTCTTTGGGAAATCCATTATTATCCATAACGTATCTTTTTATATCCATCAAAAAACACTTACTGGTATCCTGGGGAAATAAAAACATAATAATTGAGTGATCTCAGATGGTTAATACATTTAACAGTATAATGGAAACTATGAATAAAAATGGAATAACTAATATGAAAAGGTATATAACTGAAACATATGTCATTTAATCAATAGCATGGGAATAATTTGAAAGGAATAAATGATGATCAAATAATTCCATATAAATAATCACATTATCTTGAAACATAACCACGGTTACTAAAAATAACTAAATAGACACATGGAATATAAATAATTTAATTAAAAATAATATAATGTAATGTTGGGGATCTAAAACATACCATCAAGGGTATATTCAAATGTATATAATTCAATCAAGGTAAAATTCCCAGACATCTATATAAATTGGTATTTCCTCATCCAAAAAAAGATCTAGTTTTTCTTGAAAGGCTCACCGATACATTGAGGGGATACAGAGGGCCCCAAACATCATTTACTAAATCAAGTGCATTCGTCCTATAAAAGTGGTAAAACATAACATAGGTAAAAAAATTTCTAAACTAGTATATGAAATGTAAATAATTTCCCAAATCAATAAACATAACCCAAAACGATCAATAGTAAAATAATGAATAATAATAAAATTATGAATCCCAAATAAAATGGATCATAAACAATGTGAATAAATAATGTTGATGATATAAATATAATAAATCCATTTTTTATCAAATGTACACTAAAGGTTTGATGACATTTATGAATAGTAATACCATTAAAATGTCATTTAAATTTTTTTCAGGAAAATATTCTTTCACTTTAACAATAAAATTTTCAAAAATAATTTACCAAATAAAATTTAATAATTTTAATTAAAATTTAAATTTTAAAACATGTAATATATGATTTTTAACATTGACTTTTCATGATAGTAGAAAATTTCCTTCTTGTTATACACATTAAAATAATGATTTTTTAACATTTACTATAAAATCTAAACATGAATTGTTTTTTAAATGACACGAATATCCCTTTAATAAAATTTCTTAAAAAGTATAAATGGGTAAAAAAATATTTAATAAATAATTTTAATATAGATAAAAACATTTTTGAAAACAACTTTTGAAAACATAGTTTTCGATGAAAAAGTATTTCCAACCGAAGAGATAAATAAAATCTGATTTTATTAAAAATATTTTCTTAATCATTTTTTGTACAAAATAGGGGAAATATTATTATTATGTGAATAAGATTAGGAATAAGATTTGTAGAGAAAAATGGATTGATTTTAATATAGAATTCTCAAATAATGCTGTCAATAGAGACTTAAATAAAAACTATCAGGAATAATGATAAAATTTTAAAAAAAACTCTTTCCACTTTGGAAACCATTTTATTATGAGCCATATGAAAGAAATAACATTAAATGAAAAATTAAATATAATGAAGATAAATGAACTAATTATATAAAATAATAAAATGGTATTATATACATAATGAAAATAAAATAAGTTGTGAATATTGTGTTTGTCTCATAGAAGTAAAAGTTATATAGGTAAATTGTATCGTGAGTCCAACTTCACACATACGTTCTTTATCTTCTTGAATAAAAACATAATTTTAATAATTTAATTAATTTATAAAATTAATAATTTTTATTATTCCATTTATTTTACTTATTAACAATTTATATATGATTTCTAGTCAATTAATTTTATGTTTGATGTTTCGATGATATTTGGATTATGTGTCAAAAATGACTTCCGTATGTTGGATATGGTAAAAGAGGTTATTATGTGAACATTAATAGAATAATAAAAATTTAATATTTATCATATTTATTCCAAAATTAATCTGTTAAGACCTATTATGATAGGTGTTTTTGAGAAATAGAAATTGTGACAATCATGGAGACATCAGGATATACGTGCACATGAGTAATGTTTCTATTTTTCAATTATCATTATGTCAAGAATATAAGTAAAATTTTATCTTTGAAAAATTATAATAATATCATAAATACCATATAATTACATTAATATACTACTATATATTATTAATGTTTTAGTTTTATGAAAAGAGAGTCACAATGCTTTGTGAAGGTGGTAGTCTACAGGTACATGAATGACATTATCATCATTCTATAAGTGAATATGTAAGGAAGAAGATAACATGTTGTATTTAAATAATGATAAATATTTTATTAATATCATAAAAATTTCAATAATATCACATATAACTATTAAATATATCCTTATTTTTTCATGTTAAGTTTCATTGAAAGACAAATCACATCGATTTGAGAGGTGGTAGTCCATCATACATATGAGTGACATTATCATATCCCCTATGGAATAGAAGGTAAAAAATGTATATATATTATATAAAAACTAGATAGGTACAATTATTTTATAAATATCATATATATTTATATGTACTATATATCCATCATCATACCCAACCATGGGAGGTGGTAATGGAAGAAATAATGACATCGTTTCGCAAGGTTGTAATCTTCCATTCACAGAAATAACGATTTTGGAAAACATTTAATGTATGAGGGGATAGTTGTAGGTCATTAAATTAACAGAATAAAATAGAAATATATTTCATTTATACATGTTATTATATAATCATGGTTTAACAATAACTAATGTAGGTGAAAAAAAAATTAAATAAAAACTATTATTGAATACCTTTTACTCTTCTTCAGGTATACTCTATAGGTTTTCACCAAAAACCATCCAAGGATGGATTTATTTGAAAAATATTTCTTCTATAATAATTTTATTTAATTTTATAGGTAATTGTGAAAGATATTATCTAAACAAAAAGTCTTTTAAGGTTTTGTTAAGAGAGAAGAGATGTAGACTTTTATAACTGTGGTGAGTGGAACAATTGTAATGTTTGAAAAGAAGAATATATTCCATAGTTTTATAAAATAAAAAAGTGCTAAATATTAATTATTATAGCTAATTATACATTATATGTTCAAAATATGGAAATAAAATAGAATTTATACAAGTTTGTCTTTGATTTTAACACTTGTCTTTTTATTTTAAACACTTACAAATCAATTTTCACCTTAACCATGGTAAATAATTTTTAAAACATTCACTGCTAATTTGGGTAAAAAAATTGTAAAAAATATATGAAAATTTAAATTATTATGATTCAAAATATGGAATCCATTTTTTCATATTCCATTCTCAGAAGAGGAAAAATCTAATTTAATATTAATCCCATTAACGTAACAACAAAGTGAGTTTTCAAAGAAGAAATGTTCAAATGTTCACAAAGATATTTTATCAAAATTCAATATGAAAATGTTTCCAATGAACTAAATTGGATTAATAGATAAATAATTTAACTGATATTACTTAAAACTAAATTTAAAATATATTACAATTATAAAAATAATTTTTAAAAATATAGTTTCAATTAAAATTCGTCATTTCCTCACTCTTAATCAATAAAAAAAATTAAAAAAAACAAAACAAATAACCCTGAGATAATTTTTATATTATTATATCATAAAATATATTCATTTTATTCAATAAATATTTAATGTGATAAAACTTATTTGTAAATTATGCACAATATGTACTACTAAACCATATTTTAGAAATAATATTGTTTTTAAAAAACATTTAATTTTATTTTAAATTAATCTTATATTATTTCTAATCAATAAATTACCATAATTTTCATAATTTAGTTAGTGATATTCATACCTACTAACATAATGGCTATGTTATAATGTTCATTTTTTAATAGTTTATTTTTTTGAACCTAGTGTTGCATACATTACAAGCTATTGAAGAGATTAAAACAATTTAAAAGAAAAATATTATAATATATTTGGTTGTTATATTCTATTCTAAGATTTTTTTCATTCAATATATGATATTATAAATTATTTTCTTAATTTAAAATAATGGGGTATTATATTATATCCCCTTAAATAATGTCATCCTCACAATTTAATCTTTATACCTTTAATCAAGGGTTTGCTGTTTGAATGTACCATTATTAAGTGACCCACAACATAATAATGGTTAATAAAACGTCTTATTGATAAGAGATAAATGGATTTGTGTTGTTCATCTATAATAACACATATTGGGCTTCCAAATATTATAACATAGGTGGGAAGTAAATTTTTGGACATGTACAAAAATTGTAATGTCCAAATAATGATGGAGAGTGACAGAGATCATTGATCAAAAGGAAGTGAATTATATTGTGAAAATTAACTACCAAAAAACCATAAACAAAATTGGTATGAAAAATGTCATTGATTTCATAATGAATAACGGGAATAGTATAAAATATTATTTAAATATCCATTTCCTAAAGTTGATGAATTGTTATGACAATATATACATACCTTATTTCATTCCATTTCATAAGTACAATCTCATCCATTAGTTGTGCCCTCTTCAATTACAACTTCATCTCTTACTTTAAATGAATATTAAATTATTATTCCTAAATAAAAAATGGTTCAAATGATTTATAATATAATTATAATCCAATCCTTATATATAAATTTATCATTATTACAAAATGGTAAGCATAATTTTTACAATTTTAAAAAATTATTCAAGTTGTTAAATAAGAACAAATCACTAAAACATCTTCGAAATTTAATTATAAAACATTTCAAAGTTGTTTAACTAAATGAACCTTCAAAAATATTAAGATCCAAAACCCTATAAATAATTTCACAAAATTTCCAAAATGAAATTATCATTAATCCCCCAAACAACATGAAGTACCTATTAATTATCACACACAAAACATTTGAATACCTTCATCATTAATTATCTTAAATCATGTTAATAAATTAAATTTTCATAAATTTTTTTTGAAAATATGGATGCTTTTTTATTCCTTAAATAAAATATATATTATTTAATAGTTATTTAAATAAAAAAGATGTGGTAACTCTATCAATAATTACATAAACTACTTTTTAACCAATAATTAATCAGTTACAAGTTAATAAATGCAATCAAATTTACTATATCCAAGTAAATATTCTATTCATCAAATATCGTTATACTAACATCTTGAACATAATAATTTTTATCTTTTCATTAGCCATGTGTTTTCCATGAAGATAAACTATCTACACGAACATTTTTCTTGGTCACTGGTACCTTTCAAAAAATGCATTCAAAAGCATAATGAAAAGTTCTAAATAAAAATCATTTACATTTCATAATTATTATGACCATGATATCATTTATATATTTTGAATTGTGTAAATACAATGGTTCTTGATCATGGTGTTTCTCCACTCTATGTTGATTGTCCCTGTCTTGGTGGATGATGTTCTAAATGTAATTTGTATGTTTTCTAGTTTGTGTTTCAACTTTTCCCAAGTGAGAATAGTTTTCTATTTATGGTTAATTAGGATTTTTCAATAATAGTTTCTTCAGATGAGGTTATTCTAGAAGCATCTATGCTAGGGGTGTCCTCTGTGGCCCGGATAATGAAATTTGTTTGAAATTTGAAATTTGAAATTTCTATTTTTTGGATTGTTATTTTTCACCAATAATGTATAAAGGATCCCAATTCATACAATCATAGTGGTTTTTTAAGATAATAAAAATATATGTTTGGTTGAGGTTATAATTGGGAAATTAGTTTTCATAGCATCCTATATCATTACAGTTGAATCATTTAACATTTTCAAAACATTTATTTCCCTTTCAATAACAATAATGGTGGAATTTTATTCCACACAAGTAAAAAACTCCAATTAACTTTATGCATGTATGAGGGAGTTTCTTTCCACAATTATCACATGTGGGAAAATCATTCTTACCCTTCTTACCATTCTCTATTTGTTTCTATACCATCCTAATCTTCTATTCCATCCCTTCAAATCCATAATAATATGATAATTATTTCATTATGTTTTTCCACATGACATGATGCCCTAATATGAAGATAATTTTTTGGGTACTTGTTCCATTTGAAGGAATTTCTTAATCCCATCAAAGAAATGAACATTTTTATTTATTAGAATACATGAATTGATGTGGTTCTCATTCCTTCTGATATGAATCATTTCTGAATCATTTAATACACTAGAATAGATTGTATCATTATGAAAGATAGTAAATAATCCAAAGAATTGGGACATACATAGTATAATTTGAAAAATATATGCATTGAAAATATCATAATCTGAAACATGGATTCATAGATAATGTTTTTAAATCATAAAAAAATTCATTTCCTTCATAATTGTTTCTAAATAAGAAGTTAATTGAACCAAGTGTATAGTAAGGACTATTTTCATACACTATGTGGTTATTGGTTTAAGATCAATATTCCCTTTTTGAGCTATTAAGCCTAGGTAAATCGATTCCATAACCGTGTATAATTATAGTATTTAGATAGATATTTATTTTTAATTAAAAACCACATAATCTCTTCCTTTTCAAAACTATAATATTTTATTCTAAAATTATCCTTAATTCATATTATAGGGTTATCTTACCTATTCTATGTTTTCCTAAACCTAGTTCCTAGGATTTTAACTAAAATCCCATGGATACAAATTATAGAACCCTTAATCTCAGTTCCTTGAAGTCAATGTCAAATTTATTATATTAGAATAATATACAAGGAATCACATCTATGAGGATCTGATAGAAAATAAGTAATGTTAAAATAGATTCATACATTAAATTCTTATTATAACTGAAAACATAAAATCCCATAATTATTTTCATTGAGACTTTCATTCTTCCACATTGTGTATCCATGTATATCCATAAAGAAACACTTCCTTATATCTTGGGGAAAATAAAACGTAAGAAATTTGTGGGAACATATACTCAATAAGGACATGTGTACTATGGAATAAATTAATACATTAGAAATAACCAATATATAAAGTTAATTTACTAAAACACATTCAATTTAATATATAACATTCTTAAAATATGGGAAAAATAAATGATGATCAGATAATTCCATATAAATAATAACCTAATATTAATACAAGACCATGTATATTATAACTAATTGAGTAATTACATGGAATATCAATAACTAAATCCATATAATTGAATGAATAATGTTGTAAATCTAAAATATATTGTTCCGGACATGATCCAAGTAATAAAAATCCATCATGGCCATGTGGCAAGACATCTATATAAATGGGTATGTCTTTAGTCAAAACCTAATGTACGTTGTCTCATGAGATCTATAGATTCATCAAAGGGATATAGGGGGACCCTCATATCTCCCACTAAATACAATTTACTCCTAACATGAAACGGGTGAAACATAATTCCTATAATATTTTTTATTTAAACAATCATATATAATGTAAATAATTTCCCCAATAAATAAGCATAATCATAATCCATCCACTGTAATATGGTGAATAGTAATGAAATTAAACATCCCCATTAAAATTGATCAGAAAATCTGAAAAAAAATAATAATGGTAACAATATAACAAATCCTTAGTAAATCATAAGAACAATTAACATTTTATCTGAGTGGTGAATAAAAATACTATAAAAATGTAATTTAAGAAATTTTTTGAATAAAATATCTTTTATACATTGAAAATAAACTTTTAAACCAAAAAGATCAAAAATTATTTTCAAAATAATTTTACTTGAAAATAACCTTTTAAAACATTTAATATAATCCTTAAAACAATAAATGTTCCGGATGGTGGAAAATTCCATTCCTATTGAACACATTAAAACAACTATTCCTTTCTCATTTTTAATAAATTTGAAACATATATTGGTATGAAAATGTCATAAATATTTCATTAAAAAAAATTTAAAATGCAAAAATGGGGAAATTTTTTTTAATAAATCATTTTTAAAAATCTAAATACATTTTTGAAATCATTTTTAGAAAACATGTGTTTTTATGAAAAAGAATTTCCAGCCAAAGAGAGAAATCATGTTATATTTCGTTAAAAACATTTTTTAACCATTTTAAGTACCAATGAATGGAAAAATTGTTATATTACGTGAAAATTACATGAATTTACAAATTGGAGGAAAATAAATTGATTTCATGATTGAAATATCATATATTTTACAAAGGGATACTTCAACAAAAAAATTCCGAATAATAATGAAATTTTGAAACAAACCTATACCACTTTGGTAACTATTGAATCATAAGTGACATGAAATAAATAATATTAAATGAAATTTTAAATACCATGAAGATAATTTAATTGATGCTATAAAATACTAAAATGGAAGTTTATGTTCCACACAAAATGAATTAGTGTTTAATATGGAATATTTCTCACAGAAGTAAAAATGAAATGGGAAACCCTAACCTTGAGTCTGACTCGTCACGTACGATATTTATTATCCATGATAATATATCTATGTTAATTTTATTCTTTTTTAATGTAATTTTTCAATTTTATTATTCCTTTTATTTCACTTATTACCATGTTTTATTTTGTTACTTAATCAATTATTTCCATGGAGGATGTCTCGATGATATTTGGCTTATGTGTCAAAAATTATAGTGGTAGGATGTTTATGGTCTAAGAGGTTATTATTCAAACATATCCTGAATAATAATCATGATATAATTACCATATTTAGGTGTAAAATATAATTATAATACCAACCATGAATTATTGTTCTGATAAATTAAGTATGTTTCGATCATGGAGGTGTTGGTTGAATGTATGGATGAGTACGATTTCCATTTTTGAATGATAATTATGGATATGAGTTATGTAATATGTTATCTTTTTAGAATAGTAACAAAATGATAAATTCCAAATAAATTATATATATATAATAACCCTCATTTTATATAAAAATAAATTACATAACTTTTGCAGATTACATAAAACATTATACAAAATGAATCCCATTAACCATAATAGTCTAGTGCATTTGGAAACATGGAAATATAAATACTATTACATAAGTGAACTGCATTATTGTCCACTATTATAATCATGACAAGAACCCTTCTTATAGACATCATACTAAATACATATCTTCATAGCCTGGGGAAGGAAACATAAAAAGTGGTGAGCTCAGATACTCAATAAGGGTTATCAAAGGAGACGTGTAAGCATAAATATGATCATAGGGTTATGAGGAGATGATCCTATCATTAGGATTAAATAACCTACATGTAGAAGATAATAAAAACGAATCATGGAATAATGTTTGGTTGTTCATAAGACATGAATAATAATGTAATAAAGAACATAAAACATGAACGAATATCATTTTAACAAAATATGGAATTGTTGAGGACACATAAGTATAAAAAATGATTTCTATAGTAGTCATGGAATTACTATAAAGGCCATGTTAGTATCATGTATTCACTCCCCATTCCATCATAGTATTCATGGTTCACTCCCATGGCTATCTTAGTATCGTGATTTGACTCATCATACCATCTTGTTAGTCATGGTTCACTCCCATGGACACCATAATATCATGAGTTCACTCTTCATACCATCAAGGTAGTCATTGTTCACTCCCATGGTCATATTAGAAGTTAAGGTTCACTCCCAAGACCATATTAGTCTATCTCATGAGGTATAAATCTTTAACCAATGTATTTGAGGGAGATATAGGTCTCACCCATAGTATAATGAAAGAATACATACATGTTCTACAAAATCATAAACAATAATATCAAATCACTTAAAATTAAATTTTTATCATGAACATATAATCATATCATAGCCTATGGAAAAAGATACAAGTTTCATAATCATTTCATAAAAAATATGACATGTGAAAACAAGCAGGTTTCAAAGGCATATTACCCTTGAAATAGAAACAGGTTTCATAAATATAATTTTATCAAGATAGAAACAATTCAGAGAAAGAATATGAATTTAACCATTATATAATTCCCCAGAACGGCATGAGTTACATCATTGGATGTCATCTTCAGTGGAAAATAATTTTGAAATATCTCTCAAAAACATCTCTTGAAATCAATATTCTTTCTTATTTGAAAATGGATTTAAAAACATAAAACCTTTTTAAAACAATTTTCATTGAAAATATTTTGAAAACATATATGGAATACTTTAAATCATATAGAAAAACCTTTTACATGAAAACATATATAAGAATCTCTTTTTTTTAAACGATTTCCCTTGAAAATATATAATGAAGCATCAAATCATTCTAAAACACTTTTTATTTTAGATCACGTTTAATAGTTGTAATTAAATCCTGAAAATGTTTTGAAACCCATTTCATTGAAAACACATTGAAACTTATAAGTAAATATTAAAAATATTTTTTAAACCATATATTTTAAAAGAACACTGAAAATGTAGAAATAATTATTTGTAACATATTGAAAAATATTTCATTGAAAACACTTTGAAAACATATAAGTAAATATAGAAAAAAAAATTGAATACAATTTATAAGAAAATAACATTGAAAATTATAATCAATGAATTGAAAACAATAGAACAATTTTAACCGAAGAGAGAAATACAGTAATTTTTTATTAACATTTTTTTAATTATTTCAAGTAACAATGAGTTTAAAAATAATAATAATATATATAAATATCTTTAAAAATGGTTAATAATGAAACTCTTTAGTGTTCTTGATATATATATCAAAATATTTCATAATTGTAGGCATAATAACATACAATACCAATAAATTATGAGATTATTTCAAAAATCATACCACATGGTAACTGAGGATCATACTCTCCATGTAAGAAAATGTGATTACATAAATCTAAAATTAATATGAAAAGAATTATATTCCTGATATATCATGTCAAATTAAATTATATACACCTCAAAAAATAATTCAGTTTCACAACAACACACGAGTCTTAAAGAAGAAAAATTGAGGAAAATATATCTTACTAATTTAGTAAATTTTGAATCATAAACACCATGAAATAAATATCATACACAGAATATGTAAACTCACATAAATTTTAGAATAATAATCTTATAATTCATTCTTTGGAATAATATAATAACTGAAAAATGATTGGTGAACAATGCATGTATCACACGGATATAAAAAAATCGATGAAATACCCTTTCCTTGTGTCTTGACTCTCATCATACTAAAACCATCCAATATAATGAATTTAAGTTTATCTTAAATCAATAAAATCACCATATTATAATAAGTAATACCATATATGGTTTTATTATTACTTTTATTACCCTCTTGATAACAATTCTATTATAATGATTCACTTCGAGTAATAACAACTTTGTTTTTTACATGTGTCTTAATTTTTTATATCTTGTGTCCTTATACATATATCATGATTTATAGAAGGTAAAACATCATATTAATATAAATCATATGTAGTATATTTATAATATAATATTCCATGTAATATGTATGTAAAAAATGGAATACACTATTCATGGATATGGTAGGCCATACGTATGCATGAACAATATTTCCATTTTATAGTCATTTATAAAGAAATGAAAAATGAAAAATATGTATATATTTATATATTTATATAATATCATTAAATTAGAATTATTATATCTTATATATAATATAATTTCAGTAGAAAAATACTTAATTAATTCCATGTTCTATATGGATAAATCATAAAGCTTTGAGTGGGCGGTAGTCTACACTACCTCAAATAAAATTATTATATTTAAAAAAGATGGATTTTATAAAGGCATGTGTTTTAAAGTAATTAAATAATAATAAGGACAAAATAAATAAAATATATATCGTATATAAGTATTTTTCCATCATAATTCCCAACCATGAATGTTGGTAAATGCACAATGAACAATCTTCCTATTGTGAGGCAGTAGTTCTCCGTACACAAAAATAATCAGTTTGTTAACCATTAGATGGATGTGTGTGTATTTTTAGTTAAACACGTAGCATAAAAACATATAATTCTATTGAGGATACAATTTTTTTGTGTAATAATGGAATTAGTAGAATTAAAATAGTAGATAATGAAATAAAAGAAAAGTGTTTGAGGAATATTGTTGCCTCTTATTTTGGTATTTTCTTTTTGTTTGCAGAAAAAGGATTTCATGGATAAATTTCATCCCAATGGGAGCATACTGGGTTGATTTTTGTAATTTTTTGGATCTATTGTTTTAAATATTTATCATGAAAAATTTGTTTAATTATTGTGAGGATGTAGGAGGATAGGGTTCATTTTATAGTGGAAGAGGAGTGACACTCTTGTATATTTTGGGAAAGGGAATTCCACCCATGTTTTTTCCTAGGAATTTGGAACCCATAATGGAAATAAATCATGAAAAATAATTAATGGGTCAAAATATTTCCAACTAATGGATCATTGGAAATTTTCTTGGACATTTTGGGTCATAAATTTAAGGTTAGTACTTTGTAAACCAAATTTTTCTCTTCAACATTTTAATTAATTTTAATCACTTTCAATAATATTTTTTGTCAA
Source organism: Viscum album (assembly GCA_963277665.1). NCBI lineage: Eukaryota > Viridiplantae > Streptophyta > Magnoliopsida > Santalales > Viscaceae > Viscum > Viscum album. The sequence continues at coordinate 1,360,695,199 of OY728143.1, read as the reverse complement.
AAACTAAATTAAAAATAACTGAAATTATATATTACTCTTATTCAAAGTATGGAATCCATTTTTTTAATTTACATCCAGAAAATTGGAAAAAATTAATTTAAATTTAATCTCATTGACGGGACACAATGTAGGGTTTAATGTAACAACAACCAAACGATTTCTAGGTTCTTATACCGAATTTAAAAATTAGATTGACTCTAATAACATAAATTGGGTTAATTGATAAAAATATGATCTAATTAAACATTGATTCCAATTTTAAATTTAATTTATCCTTATAAATAAATTAGATGAAAATGCATTTTTGAATTACATTTTTGTATTTTTCATTGTTCATCCAAAAATGATGTTTCTCAAATAATCCTAAATCATCTCCCTATGATAATTTAGAAATTATAAATTCCAAAAAGAATATTATTTTATCATTGTAAATTTATAAATGTGTCAAAAATTAATTTTATTATATTTCAAATAAGGGCGTGAAATGCAATTCATTTGAGAAAATATCATTTTCATACAGATAATGACTTAAGAAAAAAAATATCCTTAATTATCAAAATGTTTTATTTATATAAATAAGTATAAAAATTATTTGAAAAATATTTATTAATATTTATATTAATAAGTATAACATCTAAGTTTTAATTATCTCATTTAAATAATTATAACCAAAAAATGTTTTGTAGAAAATCATTATTATGTGTAACGTATGCCAAGTCTGTGTTGTGTGTAACGTCTTCCAAGTTGGGGATGTATGTAAAGTATGTGAAATAATTTTTTGAGTAAAATACTCCAATCATAATCCATTTTAAAGGAATTTTTTACTCATTTCAAGGCAATATATCAATAAATATTTAATTTATTCGAGAAAATAATGTCCATAAAAAATCAGGGAGTTACATTCTAACCCCTATAAAATGAATTTCACCATCAAATTTCATTATTTGGGTAAAAAAAATGAGGATACTACTACATCCTTATATCCCTTGGTTCCCATTTATCTTCCTATAACTATGGAGTTTTCTACAATACTTCGATCATGTGAGTGGTCTTCTTCCTATAACATTATCTATACAATCCAAAATTTAAACCACTTGATCCTCTTAAGAATGATCCTACTATATTGGTATGAAATATGAGTTCTTTAAATATCAATGGTCAGGTATTTACTTCATCAGGAGAGATATTTTGAATACATAATGGAATTGATAGTGATATGGAAAAAATTCAAAGTGATATGCTAATGTCCCATTACAATAAAGAGTTTTTAAGGGACTGATGTACCTAGGTCTTGGTTTCCTTTTTTATCCAATCCTCATAACGCTGTTTTGGAGAGATATTTATAGAAACACCCTCTCACAAACCATATATTCTAGATCACACTTTCATTTATAAACATAACATTTCTATAGACTATTAGATACCTTGATGTGCTACTGAATTGTTCAAAACTTCTCAGTCATTTATTTTGTGATCTCAGGTCCCAATATCAACCTTTATCAAAATTCATCTTAGAATATTGGAGATCTAAACATCACCCCATATAAGGCATCATATGGTTCCATAGGAATAATTAAGTGAAAGATATTGTTTTATGAAAACTCAACTAGAGGAAGTGGTGGTCCCAACCACCTTTGAAATCCATAGAACAAGATCTCAATATATCATCTAGGGTTTGAATTTTTCCTTCAGACTGACTATCTATATGTAGATCATAAGCAGTAATGAAACACAATATCATATCATGCTATTGATAAATAATTTTATAAAACATTGATGTAAACCTCATATCCCAATCCGATATAATGGAATGTGGTACTCCATGAAAACATACCACTTTCTTAATGCATTTCCTTGAATTTTAATATAGATATAAGTCTTATATGATTGAAATGAAGTGTGTATACTTAGTATGGTGATAAAATACCACCCATATAGCATTAAACCCTTTATAGTGTTTGGGTAGTCTAACAAACAAATCTGTAATATTGTTCTATAATTTCCATCCCAGTATGGGTAATAGATGCAACATCCAATTTGAATTTTATATTTCAGCATTTACTTCTTGGAATTCCAATCACAAAGACACAAACTATATGATATGTCTCTTCATTACATCAACACATAATTAATATTTAAATTACTTATAAATCTTCATACTTATGGGATGAATAAAGAATGAAGAACTGTGATCTTCCTCTAACAGGTTCTTAAAATATGTTATAGATAGAACACATACAAGATTCATGAACATTATCATTCTATCCTAATCATGGTTAAACTCAGTAATATTTCTATATTTATATTGTAGCTCTTCATCTTCTATCTATTCCTCCTAAATCATTACTTAGATATAGGGTTGAACATTAATTTGAGAAATATAATATTTCCCCTTCGTTACAGATTTCGTGCTCTATCCCTTTCAAATATAGAAATATCGGATCTTATGTGATCCTTATCATGGACAAGGTTGAATAATCTTTTAGACTCAAAGCATCAACCACCTTGTTTGATTTCCTAGGTTTGTAATGTATGGAGAAGTCATAATCCTTTATCTACTCTAACCATGTTATTTGGAACATGTTCAACTCTATCTATGTAAGTATATATTTAAAACTTATATGATTATTATATATATAACACTATTCTCCAAAACAATTATTCCTCCATATATTTAATGAAAACATTATCATTGGTAACTCTAAGTCATTATTTGGGTAATTGTTATCTTGAATATTCAACTTCCACAAGGAATAAGCGAAAACCATGATATTCGATATAAGAACAAGTCCTAATCCCATCTTAAATGAATCACATTAGATTACAATCCCTTCAACAGTATAGGGTAATGTAAGAATGTGTACACTAATTAACCTTATTTTCAGTTCCATGAAATTTTCCAAACATTCATCTATCTAGAGGAACATGGGACCCTTCCATATTAATTTTTTTAGAGGATTAGATAGTTTGGAAAATTTATACACAAACCATCGATAATATCGTTATAAACTATGGAATCTATGGATCCCAATCAGTGTGGTTAGACTAGGACAACATTTAATAGAATCTGCCTTTGAGGGATCTATAAATATATCATCTCATGAAATTGTGTGACCTAAAATGAAACATGTTTTATCCAGAATTCACACTTTGTTTATTTTAATATCATTTTTTCATTCTTTAAAGGATTTAGAACAATTATAATGTTATCTTTATGATTTTACTTTATCTTTGAATATATAATAATATCATATGTAAATACTACCAAACATTGTTCAAGGAAATCTCTAAAGACTCTATTCATCATTTTATGAAAATAGTTGGGGAATTAGTAATAAAAAAAGTATTTAATATATATACTTAGGGTATATACCTTGTATGGAGTGACATCTTGGGTGTATCATCTTTCTTAACCCTAAATTGATGATATCCATAATGAAATTCAATCTAGAATAAGTATTTAACTCCATATAGTTGATCTAACCAGTCACTAATTTGGGGGATATGACACTTGTTCTTGAATGTTATCTTGTTTGACTCCTGATAATAAATACAGAGTCACATTGATCCATATTTAATTTTTACAAAAAGAACATGTGCACCCCATGGTGGCACACTTTTCCAAATGAATCCCTTATATTGGTTTTCTTGGATTTTCTTCTTTAATTACTACAACTCAATCGATTCCATTCTATAGGGAGTCTTTGAAATTCTTTTAGAAATAGGTATGACTTCTGTTGAGAACTCAACATCATGTTTTGGTAGACGGATAGTCAACTCTTCCAGAAAGACATCCACAAATGCTTGAACAATAGGCATATCATTGACATCTCTTTTTACCCAAATAGTTGAGATAAATTAACTTTTTAATGGAAATTAAGAGCCATACACAGGATATAATCTCCATATTATGTTCATGCTTATCGTCACATGGAAGGATGATCAAAGAAGGGTTTGATATATAAAACGTAACTTACATTATTCGAAAAATTTGGTGGAATTTATGCATTGAAAGACAATCCATTACTAAGATAATATTAAATTAAACCAAAGTAAAAATGAAATGATTTATAGGAAGCACATTCTATCAAATGTAAAATGTAGAGGAGTCATAGATGTATGATGCAATCATCATTATATTATAATTTTTTACTACTAATTACACATATATTAATTTTGGTGGAATATTAAGACCGTAATAAAATTCATTATATATGAATGAGTGGGTAGATCCAAAATCAAATAAGAAATTATTAGTTCTAGGGTGGATGGAAAGTGTAACTTTAACCACATTGTTATCACACCCCTCCTAAAAAATATTTATTTCATTAGAATTCACATTATCACTTGGCTTCAAAGGGGTGAAAGTAGTCATTGTCACCATCCCCTGTGTTTGGGAAGTGGTTATCATTATGCCTATTCTTTTTACAATTGTAGAACTAAATCATGAGAGGTGTATTCTATGATTTCTTTCTCCATTCACACTATCAGATAACATCTTCCCATCACATAATCAATAAAATGTCAGATGACCTTTCCTTCCACACTGAAAAACATTATTATACCCCTTAAGGAAACTTACTCCTTACTTCTTCCCACACACAGATCGTAAAATAAATCACATCTTCTTGTCTTCAAGGTTTTTAGATTTTCATTTAAACACCATCTTCATTTTCTTTTTAAATCCATATGATTTATACGTGACTCAGTATAAAATTTAAACCTTGATTCCACAATAAAAATGTCTTCATATCTTCAAATGTATCTTATGTCTAATTCTTTTATGAGATTTAGATTTAGGAAACTAAAGATCCTATGAAATTTAATTTTGGGTTGGATGATAAATACTCAATTGTAATTTGAAATTGTTATGAAATTAGCCTCATAGGTACCGAAAGATTTATTATTACTATACTTCAAATCATGGAACACAATATTCATCTAGGTAAGAATAATCTGAGAAAAGTAATTATTGAAAAATAAGTTCTTGAAATCTTCCCAATCCATTGATTCAATCTCATATTACAACCTTCTATTCTTGATTAGCATCCACCACTGTTCATTTTTGCATTCTACCCAATAAGAATCCGAAATAAATTTCTCATGATATGAACACTGAAGAATATATAATATCTTGTCAATTTAACTAATTATTTTTTTTAGAAAAAAATGGATTAGAAGGCTTCAGTGCCCAGATCAGTGTGATCACTGAGAGGGGAAGGGGGTGAATCAGTGATCCTTTTTAACTTTTTACTAATTGATTCTTTATCAATTAAACATATATGGCTTGTTAAGTCCTCTATCCACTCTTCTTGTATCTCTCAGCCTTTCCTCGAGTGATGAAGTAAATGTAAAAGCACAGGACACAAGGATTTACAAGGATCATATCCAAAGGCCTACGTTCTATACATGTTGGTTAAATGCCTCAACATGGTTTCTCCACTATAATTCAGTTAGTAATTAAAATGGTAGATACAGAGTCACAATGTATATCTCTTGAGTCCCATAGTAGGTTCTTTATACTGCATCCCACAGTGTTACCAGAGTCCCACTGCCTGCTTCAACTTCCACCGAAGACTTCTCCACCCTGAGTCTCATAGGGGGTCTTCTCCTGGCTCCTTGAGTAACACATGTAGCTCTTCTTATTTATGCTCTTCAAGAGTATTCAATAGCCTTGAGTAAGGTCTATTGGACTTGCTCACTTCTTCTGATCACTTGTGGTGATCAGGACTCCTCTTCTTTGCTCGGGCTTTATCTCTTTCTCCTATGGATGACCCGACCTCTGTCTTCAAGAATATTGATTGGAAAATATGATCTTGAAATGAGTATGCCCACTCAATCTTCTTGGTATTCTCAACTAATGAAAAACTTAGATAAATGATGTCTTTAACTTCAGTCTGGCTTCAGTTTTTCTTTAATTCAACTTCATGCACTGAGTGCATGGCATCCTTGAATCTTCATGAATGGATTGCATGGCTTCTCAATCTTCATGCATGACTAGCATGGAATCTCAAATATCTTAAAGAACCTTTTTTCTTGTACTTGTCAAATGCACACACACAAATTATTTTTTATTTATGTGTTCATGTACATGCAAGAATGCATGCACTCCCATTTTCTTCTTGGTGTGATAAAACCCTCAATGGGAGTAAAATCTTTTTTCACACACATCTTATTTTTTTCCATTGTTCCTTCCTTCTTCTTCAAAGTGTGCACACTCCACTTGTGAACACACTAAGGTCATGTCCTCTTCACTTGTTTAGAACACTCAACCCATAAGGCCTTGGTAATTCACCCTTCACCCACACGTGTGCTCCTTTGGGCCACCTTTTCTTTTATGCACACATGGCCTTCCTTCTCTTGTACACTTAAAGAATGATTCGGCCTTCTTGTTTCTTTTCACACACACACAACCAAGGTGTGTTGTGGCCTTCCTCTCCACTTTTCACACACACACAAACCCACGTATATGTTGTGGCCTCTCTCCTCTTCATCACTCCTTCAAAGAAGGGTGCACAAGGATGCAGACAACTCCTGTCTTCAACCGCGCAGGGTGCGGCAGCTTCTACTGCGCAGGTGGTGTGGCAAATCCTTCTGCTGCATAGGTACGGCATCTCCCTCATACCGCACAGGTGGCGTGGTGGCTTCCTCTTGCCGCACGAGTTCACAGGCATAGAGGGCGCGCGTGGTGCAGCAAACTTGCTACCGCACAAGTGTTGCGGGAAGCGGGCGCGCAAGGCCCGACTTCTTCCCTGTCATGCAGGGGAGCGCACAGGGTGGCCTCGTCCATACTTCTTTCGCACATGGGTTGCACAAAAGGCTCTCTCGAAGCCTCCGGTGGCTCCGAGCAATTCTTCCGCACAGGCTGTGGGAAGAGCTTTTCTTCGCATTGCTTAGAGCTTTATGGGACTTCTGTTTTTCTCAAGTGATCAGAAGCTTCCCTCAAGGAATCCGCTCCTCCTCTCATAGGCAGAGGATGTTCAAGATCCGTCCATGAATCGTCTGAGATTTATTCCATTGAATAACCGAGATATTCGGTTATTTAAAAACATTCATCCTGCGCTCAATATTTGTCGCATATCTCAAGTGTTTCCTTTTTCCTTTTCAACCATGGGATCCTTTGTTCTTGGTGTGCAGATTCAAGATCGTATGGCCGATTCTCATGGATGAATCTCGCACGGTTCCATGTGGCCTCGACAACCCAATTTTCCTCGGCCGAGTTTTAATTATTTATCTCATTGAATTCATGCGACTTTTAATGCATGCATGTGTTCGTGAAGAGGATACGAACACATTGGAGGCAACAGCTTCATCAGAGGTGGTCGAGAGCTCCATCTACATCGCTCGGGTGCCTCTGGTTCGCAGGAGGCGTCGGGGGGATCCTCTGCTTGGCGAGAGGTAGGAAACAACTCCCAATCTGTTGGATCATCATTTAATGATGATGGACGGGTGAGATTATAACGTAGCTGCGAGGATGCATCAGACGGTTCAGATCAGCGCGTGATCAGATGAGCATCCAGGATTTCCTCCACGTTTTTAAAAACACATCCCACATCCAAACACGCAAAGGTTTTTGTGTGGTTTATCAATCAGTTTCTCCCACAATTGGTTCAAAAATATCATCTCCCCCCTCTGGTGTCGCCCCGCACCGGTTCTCCTGCGGGCACGCTCTAGTGCCCACTATGCTCCTCCACGGGCACGCCCTTGGGGCCCACACTGTGCGGGCTTGACCTCTGCATGGATCGGGCTTACAAATGGCCCGACCGCTATTGGGTTGGCCCCTGCGGTTTCCTAATGGACGTGGTGAAATATTCCCACATGTTCCTTTGGATGAGGCCCTAAGGCTGGCCCAATAGTTGGCATATTTTTTGCATAAGCTCCACCTTGATTACTTGGTAAAATAACCAACTAGGAACAAGTCTTCTTCATGCCATTCTCCTCTCCTTCACCTACTATTTTTCATTATAATTCTATACTCCTATCTTCTTCAACATATCTTCTTCTTCTCCTATTAGGAGATAGAATTCCCAAGAATCTCTCATGTATCTTCATCAACTATTAATCATAAATCACTTGATCTTCAATGATCATCTTTGATCCAATCATATATGAGGTTGGATCATCTTCAAATACTCATGCACTAAGAGATAGTGCACGGTCTTCTTCAAACCACATCATCCACTTAGTAGCTATGGATGGTTCATCTTTTCACTTCATTTACATAGAGGTTGTGGATGGATCCCTTCTTCATTCCTCATCCACTTAGTGATAGTGGATGGAACTTCTTTATCTCCTCATGCATTGTGAAGATAATGCTTGGGCTTTTAACAATGTTGTGACATTGTATATTCTTGATGCAAGTTCTTTGAACTAAAGATCGGCTCTACAATCATCTGATTTGTATGGAGAATGTTTCAACCATTACCTCATATTCTACATAGTGATTCTGCTAAGTGACATGCTTCTTAGTACCATGGTCATTCTCCAATCATCTCCATCACCTTGTCATTCACATATTGACAGTCCATGTCATCCATTCAATACTTCACACCTTATTTACAACATAACCATCACCATCACTTTCTTTTCCATTCACATATTGACACTCCTTGTCATTCATTCAATCCTTGACACCTTATTGACAGAAAATGAAACACAGAGCACAGTAATCTCCCCCTTTGTATTTGTTGTCAATATCACTAGAGCACATATTAATGGGTCAATATGTGTGCCAAGCTTTTCTCCCCCTTATTTTCAACCAAATTTAGAGGTGTGGTGTGGTTCTCTTAAAAATATTTCTTCCTCCCTTTGAATAAAATCTTCTTCAAAATCACTAAGAGAGGGATGATGTCACATGTTCACTTTAGCAAAGAGCCATTAGTAAATCATCTCTAAGTCTACTTGGGATAACCCGGTGTAGAAAACAAGAGTGATGTAACCAAGGAAATCAATGATGTCCACAATTCACTATACATGTGAGATCATTCTTAGTCTTTAAGGGGTTGAAATGTTTCAGACATATCAACGAATTGCTAAATCCTGCACATACTTCACTAAACTCATTTGAAAGTTCAGGTGCAAAGATAAAGCTCCCCCTTTCTTCCATTTGTCTTCAATCAATTACTCCTCCTTAATTGACATGTTAAATACAATTACGAAACAAGGGATGAAAGTGTGATTGGAATACATACATTTTTCACAAGATGATATGAATCTCAAAAAATCATCTTCTTCAGATTAGATCCCCCTCAAGGGGTGCAATTCATTCTGTTCATACCATTCTCAATTTGAGAGTGATCATCATCTTCAATTCCCTGAAATGTAAGCACATGTATATACCAATTATTAGGGAATAAGATGGAACCTCCATGGTTCATCAGTTTGAACAACAAGGATGAGAAGATTCTCTCAACCGAGATGTTCCACTTTCTCCATTATTCACACTTTCACATTTAATATTCAATGATGTTTGTGCTGGTGTGGATCTTAACAACTCTTCAACTTCTTTGTGTGTGAATATTATCTTTCTAAGTGCCTTATGAGCACTAGAATCTCTTGGTTCAATCTTCATTCTCATGAAGAATTCTTTTTGAGCTGGAATGAGTGTCATGAATTTATTACTAATATGAACAGCTTTATTGCACCGCACACACATAACTTCATCTTCATGTGAAATCTTTTGTTTTCCTCTTTCACTAGATTTGGAATGTGCATTTTCTTCCTTTCTCATTATTTCCAAATCTTCTGGCCAGATGATTAATATTTCATTTGGAAGTGATGCATCATATTTGGATGTTTCACATGGTTCCTTTGATGCTTTTAAGTTACCTTTTTTAGGGAGCTTATTTTCAATCAATCCCTTCTTCTTCTTCTGGATTGATTGTCCTGTTGAGAGAAGTTTGCTTCTATTTAGTTCCATGGATTGTTTACAATGATCCATGGTATAAACTTTCTTTCCACAATAGAATCATTTTTTTGTGGTCCTTCTGGATTCATCACCCTTTTTGGATTTGGAATCCAAGGACTTCTCTTTCTTTTTCAAAATCATCTTGAGAGCATTTTCAACTTTATTCTACTGGCTTCCCAAGGATACTTCTTCTTTCATATCCATGTTCTGTGATCTTCACTTCTTTTCATCTTTGGATACATTTGGATATTGGTATGTATCATTCTTGTGACCACTTTGGCATTCATCCCAGATGTTATCAAACATTCAAAATATCTTTGTAGTAAACAAATGTTTCTGGACCTGTTGATGTTGCTTCTTCTTCTATGGATTTATCCTCCTTGGCATGGGCTTCCATTGTGCTTTAACATTTAGAGGATTGTACCAAAAATCCATTGCACAATGCCCATATATGTTACAGCACCATCATTGACCTACAAATCTTGTCTTCTTGACTTATTCTGATTGTTGGATCTTTCTCTTGAATTGCTGTGTCTTTTCAGGAGAGCTCTCTTTCTTCATCTTCTTCATCCATACTTGTTTAGATTTATTCTTCTATCCTGCACTTTTTGTGGAAACACATTTAGAATCATTAGTACAAGATGGGATGGATGGTACCTTCTTCATGGTGGATGTTTCCCTTTCATTAGAGGATGTCCTTATTTTGGAATCATCCTTATTAATGCACACTTGAGTGGAAATATTTCTACTTACAGTTGAATGGGAAGTTTTGGGCTTTGGGTAATTTCTGATTTTTCAATATCACCTCTAGTTTTAAGCATTTCATGTTGAGAGAGTTATTCTCATCCTCAAAGAATCTTAGCCTTCCTTTCCAATTCTCTTTCAGTTGTTTCATCTGGTCTTCATGCACCTTCTTCATTTCTTGCAATGAATTTTCAAGCTCATTTACCATTTTTACATTGTATTCTAGTTGAGAATCTTTGACATCCATTGAAACTCTATGCCTCTTTTCCAGTGCATGAAAAACTTCTTTGAACACTATCTCAACGAATTATTTCTCACAAATGATTCTTTGTAGTTCTTCAATGACATCATCAATTCATTCACTGGAAAGGGAAATGGTTTCATCTTTAGCCTTTAGAAGATTTGTGAGAGTTCTGGTTATGCCAACCCTTCTTTCCAATTGATCTTCCATATAATTGTCTTCTTTTTCTTGCTTTAATGTTTCTTCTTGATGATCATGGATACTTGTAGTAATATACATTTCCACTTTCCTGGGGACTGTCTTCCGAAGATATTTGAGTTCATTTAGAAGATCATTGATTGTTCCATCATCATCATAGCTAGATCAGGCTTCATTAGAAGAGTGATAAAAGGAATTTTCATCTGTTGTGACTTTCACATTACCTTCAATAGAAGGTGTTTCTCTATTAGTAGAAACCTTCTTCTTTATCATCTTGGCCTATTTATTCTTTCTATTTTTCATAGTCTTGGAAGATATCTCCATTTGAGGGTGTTCGTTCATTTCCTCAAATCTGCACTTCATAAAGACTTTCTTGGATCTTTTAGAGGCAACCTCCATCTGATACCAATTGAAGTCCCTGGATCAGTGTGATCACTGAGAGGGGGAGGGGGTGAATCAGTGATCCTTTTTAACTTTTTACTAATTGATTCATTTTCAATTAAACCTCTATGGCTTGTTATGGCATCGATCCACTCTTCTTGTATCTCTTAGCCTTTCCTCGAGTGATGCAGTAAATGTAAAGGCACGGGACACAAGGATTTACAAGGTTCGGCTTCAGAGGCCTACGTCCTTGCCATGTTGGTTAATCACCCCATCATGGTTTCGCCACTATACTTCGTTTAGTAATTACAATGGTCGATACATAGTCACACTGTATCTCTCTTGAGTCCCACAGGAGGTTCTTTATACTGCATCCCACAGTGTTACCAGAGTCCCACTGGCCTGCTTCAGCTTCCACCAAAGACTTCTCCACCTTGAGTCTCACAGGGGGTCTTCTCCTAGCTCCTCGAGTCACACGAGTAGCTCTTCTTCTTTAATCTCTTCAAGAGTCCTCAACAGCCCTGAGTAAGGTCTGTTGGCCTTGGTCACTTCTTCTGATCACTTGTGGTGATCAAAACTCCTCTTCCTTGCTCAGGCTTTATCTCCTTCTTCTAAGGATGACCCGTCCTCTCTCTTCAGGAATATTGATTGGAAAATATGTTCTTTCACTAAGTATGCCCACTCAATCTTCGTTATCTTCTCAACTATTGAAAAACACAGATAAATGATGTTTTTAAATTCATTCTGGCTTCAGTTTCTCTTCAATTCAACTTCATGCACTGAGTTCATGGCATCTGTGAATCGTCATGCACTGATTGCATGGCTTTTAAATCTTCATGCATGACTTGCATGGAATCTCAAATATCTTCAAGAACCATTGTTCTTGGACTTCTAAAATGCACACACACAAATGATTCTTTATTTATGTGTGAATGTACATGAAAGAATTCATTCACTCCCCTTTTCTTCTTGGTGTGATAAAACCCTCAATGGGAGTAAACTCTTTTTGCACACACACCTTCTTCTTTTCCTTTGTTCTTTCCTTCTTCTTCAAAGTGTACTCACTCCACTTGTGCACACACTAAGATAATGGCCTCTTCACTTGTTTAGAACACTCAACCCGTAGGGCCTTGGGCATGCACCCTTCACCCACACGTGTGCTCCTTTGGGCCACCTTTTCTTTTATGCACACACGACCTACCTTCTCTTGTACACATAAATAATGCTTAGGCCTTCTTGTTTAATTGCACACACACACTACCAAGGTGTGTTGTGGCCTTCCTCTCCATTTTTCACACACACACAAACCTAGGTATGTATTGTTGCCTTTCTCCTCTTCTGCACTACTTTAATGGATGGCGCACAAGGATGCGGCCGACTCCAGTCTTCAACCACACAGGTGCAGCAGCTTCTACCACGCATGTGGTGTGGCAACTCCTTCTGCTGCGCAGGTGTGGTAGCTCCCTCCTACCGCGCAGGAGGTGCAGTGGCTTCCTCCCACCGCGCGAATTCACGGGCACAGAGGGCGCGCGGGGTGCGGCCACCATGCAACCGCGCAAGTGTTGTGGGCAGCGGGCGTGCATGGCCCAGCTTCTTCCCTTTCACGCAGGGGAGCCCGCAGGGTGGCCTCCTCCTTACTTATTTTGCGTAGGGGTTTCTCAAAAGGATTTCTTGAAGCCTCGGGTGGCTCCGGGCTATTCTTCCCCCGCAGGTTGTGCGTGGATATTTTCTTCGCATTGCCCAGAGCTTCGTGGGACTTCTGTTTTTTTCAAGTGATCATCATCTTCCTTCAAGGAATCAGCTCCTCCTCCTATAGGCAGGGGATGTTCAAGATCCGTCCATGAATCGTCCGAGATTTATTCCTTTGAATAACCAAGATATTAGGTTCATTAAAAACATTCAACCCACTCTCATGATTTTCCACATATCTCGGGTGTTTCATTTTTCTTTTTCAACCACGGGATCTTTCATTCATGGTGTGCGGATACAAGATCGTATGGCCAATTCTCATGCATGAATCTCGCTCGGTTCCACGTGGCCTCGGCAAATCCGTTTTCCTCGGCTGAGTATGAATTATTTATGTCATTTCATTCATGAAAATTTTAACACATGAATGTGTTCGTGAAGATGATACGAACACACTAGAGGCAACAGCTTCATCAGAGGTGTTCGGGAGCGCCATCTACATCACTCGGGTGCCTCTGGTTCGCGGGAGGCGTCGGTAGGCTCCTCCGCTCGGCGAGAGGTAGGAGACAACTCCCAAGCCGTTGGATCATCATTTAATGATGATGGATAGCTGATATTATAATGCATCTTCGCGGATGCATCGGACGGTTCAGATCAGCATGATCAGATGAGCGGACAGGATTTCCTCCGCGTTTTTAAAAACTCATCCCATATCGAAACGCGTCGAGGTTTTTGCGTGGTTTATCAATTAGTTTCTCCCAGTATCGGTTCAAAAATCTCCTCTCCCCCCTCTGCTTCCATCACACAATGGTTCTCTTGCGGGCATGCTCTAGCACCCACTATGCTCCCCCACGGGCACGCCCTTGGTTCCCACGTTGCGCGGGCTTGACCTCCATGTGGCTCAGGCTTACAAATGGCTCGGCCACTATTGGGCTGGCCCGTGCGGTTTTCCCATGGGAGTGGTGACCTATTCCCACATGTGCCTTGGGTTGAGGTTCTAAGGTTGGCCCAATAGTTGGAATATTTTTTTCATAAGATCCACCTTGTATACTTGGTTAAATAACCAAGTAAGAACAAGTCTTCTTCATGCCATTCTCCTCTCATTCACCTCCTCTTCTTCATTAGAATTTTATACTCATTCTATCTTCTTCAACATCTCTTCATAATCTTCTATTAGGATATGGAATTCCCATGAATCTCTCAAGTATCTTAATCAAATATTAATAATAAATCACTTGATCTTCAATGTTCTTCTTTGATCCAATTATAGATGAGGTTGGATCATCTTCAAATCCTCATGCACTAAGAGACAGTGGATGGTCATCTTCAAACCACTTCATTCACTTAGTAGCTGTTTATGGTTCATCTTTTCACTTCATCCACATAGAGGTTGTGGATGGATCCCTTCTTCATCCTCATCCACATAGTGATAGTGGATGGCACTTCTTTATCTCCTCATTCATTTTGAAGACAATTCATGGGATTTTCACAATGTTGTGAAATTGTATCTTCTTGATGCATGTTCTTTGAACTAAAGATCAGCTCTACAATCATCTGATTTGAATGGAGAATGATTCAACCATTACCTCCTATGCCACTTAGTGATTCTCCTAAGTGAAATGATTTTTAGTACCATGGTCATTATCCAATCATCTCCATCACCTTGTCATTCACATATTGACACTCCTAGTCATCCATTCAATATTTGATGCCTTATTAAAAACATCACAATCAACATAACTTTTTTTGTAATTCACATATTAAAACTCCTTGTAATTCATTCAATCCTTGACACCTTATTGACAACAAATGAAACATAGTGCACAACAAAGGCCTAATGAAAAATGGTGGGAATTTCCAAATGAATGACTCACCATAATGTGGTTCCTTTATTTTCCCATTTAGAAGTACACCTGGATTCATAGATTAAGATATTTGGGTGATCATATTAATGATATTTTCATTCTTTCTCCAAAAAATTAGGTTTCTCAGGAGGAAAATAATTTTTTTGTCTGTTGAAATCGCTATTAATGTGGTTCCATTGGGTTCCTACCATTGACTAAAATCAAAAATCATATGTTAGAAGATATTATCGTATTGATGAACTGCGTGATCGTAAAAATTTACTTATATGATGTAAAAATTATAACACATTCTTTAATCTATGTCACCTTAGGATTATCTTGGGTTATTCACAGATAATTTATATTTAAATCATTTATAATTTTTGTTGAAGTGTTTATGAATTCCCAAAGAATACCCCCCAATATTGTCAAACCAGGCATGTAGCAAAGACTATTATCATGTACCAGGTTATGTGGGGTTAATCATGACATACATTATCAGAGTTGTTACTCCTAGGTACATCCCTTGCAGATACACATCAACTTGTAGTATCTGTACATGTTTATATTTATAGGAAACCACTTACTCTATAATTTACCAAAAATCTAGGATATTTTCAAATACATTCCCTTATCCTTGGACATATCCATAGAAATGTCCTTATGGTTGTAACTAATTTTTTCTCATCCTAGATTCTAAAGGTTAACTAAACCATTTTTCTTACACCAATCATAGAGACCCTCTTATTACATATATGGGAGTTCCATAACATTTGTAGAATACTTAAAAAATTATACAAACAGAAGACCAAAGACCATACTAGTCTAGTACCATTGGAAACATGGAAGCATATATAAACACTAGTATATGAGAGAGATGAATTATCTCCCACTTGGATCTTCAAAACTAGAACACTTCTTAGACCCATATTACATAATACATATCTTCATATCTTAAGGAAGGAAACACAAAAAGGTTCGAGCACAGATTCTTATTTGGGGAAAATAAGGAAGTCATGTAAGTATAAACATAATCATAAGGAAATGAGGACAAGATCATACCATTAGAAGATCATACCCTTCATATCAAAGATTACAAACAAGAATCATGTAATCAAGTTTGGTATTTCATAAAAGATAAATTATAATTGAATAAAGAACATAATCCCTAAAAGAATAACATTGAAATAAAACATGGAATTGTGGAAGACAAATAAATATATAGAATTATTTCTATATTAGTCAAGTCATTGTTGCCGAGGCAATCTATGTAGCATGTTTTCACTCCCCATGCCATATTGGTAGTCATGGTTCACTCCCTTGGCCATATTAGAAGTATCACTTCACTCCTCAAACCATCTTGGAAGTCAAGGTTCACTCACATGTCTATCTTAATAGCATGAGTTCACTCCTTATACCATCATCATAGTTATGGTTCATTCCCATGCTTATCTAGTAGTCATGGTTCACTCACATTACTATCATAGTCTATATTAGGAGTTATAAATATTTACCCAATTCATTGGAGGTAGATATAGGTCACACCGATATAATAATGAAATCATACGTACATGTGCCAAAAAATTATAAAAAATCATATCATATCTCCTGATATGAAATGGGTATCATAAACATGTAATCATATCATAACATGTGGAATAAGATATATGTTTCATAATCATTTCATCAAAAACATGACTAGTGGAAAGATGGGTGTTTCAGAAGAATATAACCCAAGAAAAAGATATTGGGTTCATAAACATCATTTCATCATGAAATAACCAATCCAAATAATTAATATGAATAAAATCTTCGGATGATTCCCCAGAAAGGAAAAGGTAACATAAGAATATATCATATTTGATGGAAATTAGTTTTAAAATATCTTTCAAAAAAATTTATATATGAAAATATATTTTCTTCATTAAAAAATTATTTTTAAAACATGAAAGCTTTTAAAAATTGTTTTCATTGGAAATATTTCGAAAACATAAAATATTTATTTAAATCATATTTATAAAATTTTTCTTTGAAAACATATGAAAGAAGCCTCAAAGTATTTTTGAAAATCGTTTTCCTTCAAATCATAACAAATAAGATTAAAAAATCATAAAGCATTTTTTAAGAATTTTTTAAAAAACCTATATGGAAGTGTTGAAAAAGTCATGAGAACCATTCCATTGAAAATTATTTTTAAAACAAATTAAGAAAGAATGAAAAGGTTTCGAAAACAATTTCATTGAAAACTGTTGAAAGTTTTTTAGGAAAGTTTGAAAATGTTTTGAAAACCATTTATTTGAAAATAACTATGAAAAAATATTAAAAAAATATTAAAAAATTGAAAACCATTTCAGTGAAAACACTTTGAAAACATATAAGGAATGGATGAAAATTGTTTTGAAAACGATTTATTTGAAAAATAATTTTGAAAAATATAACAAAATATATTAGAACCATAAAAAACATAAAATGATTTTTCTAAAAAATGATATTCAGTGATCATTTGAAAACATTTTTTCAAAAATAAAATTTAAATAAAACTAATTTATTACCAGAAGGAAAAATACAATAAAATTTATCTTAAAAACATTTTCTTAATTATATAAAGTACAAAATATTGTAAAATTATAATAATACATGGAGGTATCTTGAATAAAAATAAGATATTAAAACACATGAATGTTCTTGAGAGATGGATCATAATATTTCATTATTCGATGAATAAGCATAAATAATCCCAATAAACGATGAGATTGTTTTAATAAACTATTTCCACATTGTAACTTGAGATCATATACTATATGTAAGAAAAAAAGTTAAATGAATCTTGAACTATTATGAAAAACCTAGAGTCATGAAATAACATATAAAATGGCTGTATATACACCTCAACAACGCCCACTACAATAAAAATAGCTGATACCAACAAAAAATTATTAACAGAATATATACCTGTTGGTAAAAGTGAGTATTTCCAACAGATATTATGTTTTATTGGTATTAATTTTAAATAACAATAATTATTTTTTTTCCAAAAGGTATATCTATTGGCATTGGTTGTTCAATACCAACATATCGTTTACCAACAGTTGAATATATTTCTTTATCATACTAATACCAATATTTTTTTTACCAACACATGAATCTATTATTAATATTGACTATTACCAACAAATATTTTTTCTTCAATAAAAAATGATACAATAAACCATAAAATAAAAAAATATTTTATCAATAACAAATTAAGAGAAACATAATATATATATATATATATATATATATATTATTTTTACAACAAAAGTAATTTTTCCCTATGTTTTATTAAAAACATATCATAATTGATTTTAGTTTTCTACCTTTTCGAAATATTATATGTTTTTATAATTTTCAATATTGTTTATTCAATTATCTCTAAACAATAACTATTTGTATATTTTTCAATATTATTTAATTAAGAGACTTCTAAATAATTTTTATAAAAATAACACTACCCTAATCAACTATTCCTCATTGCAATCACCGCCCACACACATATCTCACCTCCCCGTCTTGCCTCCGTCCTCCCTACCTCACATACTGCCTCGTCCTCATCTCCCATTTCCCTCGCCTCCCATCATCCTCACATCCCCAATTCCTCGTTTATTCCCTGCACCTCTCTCTTCTTTTTCTCCCACCGCCTCCACATCGGGGGCCTTCCAATACTCACAAACTTGGTTAATCACTGTTCTCCCCAGGAAAGGATCTATCTCCCATGGATTTCTAATTCTTTCTCGGTTCTCTCTTCACCCTATTTCGGTGATGCATTCTTCTTCTTGAATGAGATGTTGTGAAGGTATGGCTCCCCAGTCCCTGGGTCTGCCGAATTTCCTCACGATACAGTTTCTTCTTAGCTACGCCACTCCCTCCCTCTTGTTATCGCCCTCATGGTGAGTGGTTTATCTCTATTGTGCTCCTCCTTTCTCACACTCATCCCCATTTTTCCTATTGTCGCAGTTCATCTCCTTTTTTAGCTTTTTCGGTGGTTTAGATTGGAATTGATGCTTTTTGTTGCAGCTTCATGGGCCTCGGTCGCTGTGACTTTTACCTCTTTGGTTCGCATTCACCCTTTTATGGTTGGGTTCATTTTTTGGTTCGTTTCTATTCTATGGAATTAATTTCCACTCATCATGGCTTCATGTTTCAGGTTGGGTGCCCAAAGTTTTGTGGTTTCTTATTTATTTTGGTTCAATTTTGAATCGTCTAGTCGCTGGTTTTGTTCGGTGACACATAGTAATGACAATGATGCTTCCTTATTTCTAGTTCAACATGTTGTTTTCATTCCTGGGGGTGGTGGTGGTGGTTTGGTGGCTGTTTGCTTTGTGGTGGTTCAGAAATGCCGGTGATGATGGTGGTTCAACGATGGTGACGATAGATTCTGGTGACTCTGTTTTGGTTCTACGGTGGATGTCTGACATTGACGATGCAGTGTTATAGCCTTGGGAAGGTGATAGTCAGGGTGTGCAGATGTAGGCAGTTTGCAGTTCAAGGTTTTGATATATGCCTTTCTTTAATTCGAGCTCCTTTTGAAATTTAAATCCTTTTATTGCTTGAAAATAGCTGACAGGTTCCTTTGATTGAATTTTATATTATATGTTTTGAATTTTGTGTGTCTCCCAATATAATGTTATTCTTTGAAAATATAAAAATATGAAATTGTAGGTGATGTTGTGCAGGTTTGGTCTTATATGGTGATTTCAGTGTTCTTTAGGTTTCTATTGGTGTTTTATTTTTAAAGATTCTTCCCCATCATCTCAGATCAAAGCTCAAATGGGTTTAATTTTCCTTTTCTATGTTTCCCTTTGATTAACAGGTGAGGATGGGTACACCTTTGTTCTCTGGTTCAATATTATTTTATTTAGTTTTTTTGTTGGATATTTTTATCTCATTTGTGAGTGTTCTTTTAGGAATCAGGGGTTGTATGAACAGTTCATCAGAGTGGTCATTGAAGTGATATATATGCTGGAGGCGAGTTAGTTTGATTTCCTTTTGATGAAATGAATGAAAGGATGATACATGATGTCTTATAGGATGTTATTCTTGGTGTTTTTCAAAGACTCTTAGTGTTATGGTTTCCCAGAATTAGACATATTAAGGCTCCTATTCACTACACTCACCTGGTAAGCACTACATTATTCATGTATGGAACATAATCATTATTTTCAATTTTTTTAATATTTTTTTCCTTAAAAGTATCTGATATATTTTTATCCTTCATGTTTTATACATCCCATATCATGTGTTCTTTCATGTCAGCAATGACACCCGTACGTGTGTCTTTTCTAATTCATGCTTTTTCACTTTTCACATTATTTACATATAGGGCTGTCATAGTCCTAATCACATTAATAATACTTTTGTGTGTTATAGTTCCGGGTAATGCTTCAAAAGAAATAACAGAATCTTCGTAAGGCTAATTCTCAATGCCTTCAATAGATGAGCTCTTCTACATCAAAGTGGAATACATGGTAATCCCAGTAGCACTACCATTAGGTATGAACTTTGGATTCTTGATAATGTTTCTTCCTAGCTTATAAAAACTTGAAAATTCCTTTACACATTATTTAGAAGATCCGTTATAGAACCCATTGTTATAATGGTGAAATATTTTGACATTGAACACTCCATGATAAAAGATAAAAATTTTTCATTGATCCACTTGACCTAAAAAATCCCAACTTTTCTTCCCACATAGGTTTCCTGTTTATTGGTCAATTTAGAAAAAAAATTTCCAAAAGACTACATTACCTTTTTGTCTTCTTTTCTTAATCATATAAATACAACGAATTCAAATTTTATCAGGTAATAGAATTCGAAATCACTCAACCCTCTCTTAGTTATAACCAAATAAAGTTTGAAATATGGATCTATATGTCAATATTCTCTCTGTACTTTTTATTTTTCACCCACAAAGCATCTTCTCTCACCAAATCTACATTTTTTTGGTTCTCCGTCTTCTTTTACTCTAGAGGAAAATAAATAAGAATGATGTAGGAGTTCACAATCCTTTTTCTCATTTTTTTAATGGGTAATAAAGACTTTTTTAAACATTACACCATTAAGAACTTTTGAATCCTATAATTAGAATCCAAAGACTTATTATAACCTTATTTACATAATTTTATGGTCTTGAAAACCATGTTGAAGGACCATTCCAATTATTATCATATCATCGAGTTCTCCCTGAATTGGATAGTAAATTTTTACCAATGCAACTCTTTACTTTTCCAAGCATTAAAACATGATCATTCACATTGAATGCATCATAACCTTATCAAGAAATGAAATTTCATCCCTTAGATCTTTTGTTGCAAGCTTGAAAAATTACTATAGAATCTTTTAGTGGAAATTATGTTTTCTATAGCCTTTGATGATTGGATATTATCAACGTACACCTTATTCCCTGATTCACACCCGGTGTGTTCATGATGGTATAAGCAATGTTCAAAACCTACTGATGGTGCAGCTGATTGTTGTGGAATGGGTTTTTCGTAGTGTGATGTTTCTCTATTATTTATTAGTTGTATTAAACCTCATTAGATTTTATATTATACAAGTGATATATGGAAAAATTTATTATCGGCATATATGATAGGAATTCTGTAATATTGGAAACATATGACTTTGCTATGGGTTTTAAGACTGTTTTGTCTGTTGAGAGTATGAAGCACTGTGTTGATGTGTATAATTGGAGTCTTGGAGTCTTGTATTATAACAACCTTTGTAGGGTTTTCTTTTTTGTGATGGAGGAACATTTAAACATGTAAAAAAGGCATTATGGCCTTGAACTGTATGTGTTTGAAAAAAATGGTTTCATGATTTGATAATTTCTATTATTTAAGTAAATTATTTATTTGGAATATCATATAATTCATGTTCCAATACTTTTATGTTATATTTGTTGTTGGTGTGACTCTCTAGATCATGGCAGCACATTAAAATTTCTCTTAAATCTTTAATTGATTTCCATTGTTAGGGATGGTGTTACTCAGGTGAACCCTTCTTCAATCAAATTTTATTCAATTGACATTTTTCCTTTTCCATTATTCTAATTTTGTAAACTTTTACTTGTTTTTATTGGGTTTTTTCAACTATATTCCCATGGAAGATGACAAGAAATTGTGGCAATATCATGTATGAGTCGGTGAACTGCATGGGTATTCCCTACCACGATAGCGACAATAGATGTGTGAGGGAAACATATTAATCAATGTATTTTGTAATTTTTGTTTCTTCCATGGCAGCGACAACTAATTTGTACGAGAACTCCGAAAACTAAATTGACTAACTGTAGAAGAAAAATCAATGGTTATATGGGTGAGAAAAGTGTTACACGTTTCTAGATTTTTTTATTGTAATGCTTTTTATTCTTTTATTCTTTTGTTTTTTGGGATTTAATTATTATTTTTTTCACTAGAATATTTTCATTTTATATAAAAATTTTGGCATAAAATATAAATTACTTCTTCGGTGAGGAAAATATAATACTACTTCTTTGAATCTTCTACTATTTGAGATGTAGTACATGAAGAAGGATTTCCATGTTTTTGTTATTTGATACTACAACTAAAATATAATTTTGGTCTAGTATTCACTGGTTGTCTTTCTTATTCTATAGAATGGAATATGTTATTGAATTAGTTTACTGCTTATTTATTTTCTGAACATTAAAATGATCCTAATAAATAATTTAGATATTCTATATTTTTTAGATTTATTCAATCCTTTATATAATCATTGTTTCTTGTTCATTGAGTGATTGCTTGAAAAAATTAAGGATGTTGGATTAGGTTGACTATTTTATTTATTATTTTTTGGTAGGATATAGTTTATTGGAGATTTTTCATCTTGTTTTTTTGGTTCACATTTATTTTTTATGTACTTCATGGTCACTCATCATCTCTAGGTTGAAGGTTTGATCACTTACCATGTGATCTTTAATCGCGAAGCTGAAAGTTTGGAGACAAATTGGTTGTTCATGGTATCCCTTTTCATTTACTGATTGTTGTGATCAATAGAGGACATTCCCTTTGATAAATCTCTAATGATGAACCTATTTTATGTGTGTTTTTTTATTGATTGATACAGGTTGTGTTTTCTTTACTTTTCTTATTCTATTTTGGAATTGTTGATTCATTTTAAGTTTTTTTTCAGTTGTAATTTGGATTTCATGGATGGTTTTTAGTGGTGTGATGTACTTTTCTGGCGGGTGTCGATCACTATATTCAAAGTCATTATTCAAGGGCAGGGGGATTTAAAGGTATGCCTATTATTTATAGTGTTCATTAATATTGGGTATGTTTTTGTTGTGTAGTGTGGAAACAAGTGGCATGGATTCTGAGTCCATGTGTTGACAGGGGAAAACAAAGGGAGAGTAATGTGGATTGCCTCAGGGGTGTAGGATATGGGAGTTTGATCATCATTGCAGTAGGGAATCCTAAGGTGGATATAGATTTTTTCTTTGCTTTGGGTCTTCAGGTGGAGGGATTGTTTTTCTGGGTCCAGATTTCATTTTGATGCACCATTGAACCCATTCTTCTCATGATTTAGTGGTATTTCTCCTTCTTTTACATTCCCATGTAATGTGACCATGGTTTGTAGGATTTACCTTTATTTTATATTGTTTCATTGATCGTTTCACCGAAATTATTCTAGGATGACCTGGAAAATATTATAGATATCTTGCTGATTGGAGAACTAAGATGCAAACAGTTGTGTCACACATTGATTTCATGCACTAGTTGGAAACAAGGACTCTTCTAATGCATGCTTAATAGAAGGAAAAACTTAGGATATGTGACATCATTTCACTGTAAAAATACTAAGAAACATTCACCAGAAGGAAATAGTGGAATGATTCATAAATTTTCATAGACATAGAAGACTGCCGCACTAGAATCCATTTCGAGTCTAGTGATTTTCCAAGGTATGTTGTGAACCCAGTGATAGTCGGGGCCTATGATTACCTAGTAAGGGTGTTGGATTTTTTAATAGTTCTTTATGTTGCCTTCTATATTCTAAATAATTAAAATTATTTCTTGCTCAAAAAGATTGATGATTCTTGGAGATATAATATTTTACAAGAAATATGAAGTTTGAACATTTCGGCTATTTTGGACCCCTCCTGTCCACTGAGGGTGAATGACTAGAATAATGTATGATCTGAAGTGGGTGGAAGGGGATCAGTATGATGTTAGGATATGTGACTTGACAACTATGTGTGATTGAATCCAAGATTGAGAAACACATGAATGATTTGAGTTTTTCATGTTTTCTATTGCCTTTACTATTTATGTCCATTATCATTAAATCATGGAAGTATTTACTTAATAGATGATAAGGATGGAGGAAATATTCTAGAAGTATAGTATGTTGTTATTTTTAGGGGTTTTCAGTGATTCTATCGCAGTGTTATGGTGTCCCAGAATTGGTATGTTTCAAGGTCCAGTTCACTACACTCATCTTCATTAGCATTTCATTTTTTATGTATAACCTATTTTTTTATCCCTCACTTGGTTTTTTACATATTTTTTCATATAAAAAATAATTGAAATTTTAATGATTATTTCTCTCTTAACATTGTTAGTTGCACTTGTAGGTATTGAAACTCTTACTAAAATGTAAGTCTTCTTTCATACGAGCACATAAAATTTAAATTAAATGAAATTGGATTTTGATTGAATACTAATATCCCATTTTTATATTGATGTATGTAGTTGGAAAGTATTAAGGTAACATTGTTGGGAGAATGAGAGAAATAGATTTTGTATATGAATCATTGTCGTGACAACTGATGTTGGAAGATCATGGATGGATGCTATAGAAGTATGAGAAGCCGCATGGGTTTCTGCTTTTTAAACAGGTTGTGTTTCTATTTTGAATTTACTTCTTTCATTACTCCTTGAGTTTCTATTTTTTTTGTTTTGAATATAATTTAGTGAAATAATACTTTTCTATAGAATTTTTACTTAAGTATGTTGATGTTGGAAGACCATGGATGGATTCTAGGGTAGTATGAGAAGCAGCATGGGCCTTCCAGCTTGGTGGTGGTTCACGATGTGCATCCGCTATACCAAAAACTCTATTTCTAGTAAAAGATAAACTTGATTTTATCTTGAGATAGTCTCTAGAGATGGAGGTGACTAGATGGCAAGAATGGGTCACTGGCATAGTTGGGGTGCTGGAGTTAGAGCTAACATGATGGAACGGATGAGTCGCTCACGTAGTTGGGGCACTGGAGCTGGTGCTGACTAGATGGCATAGATGGGTTGCCTAGCATAGATGGGTCGCCTGGGGGTGGACCCTATTGGGGGATCCAGTGTGGGGGGGATTAGGGGATCCTACTTTTTTGTATAAAATATTTCATTATTAATATAATTAAATTTTTTATGAGTTTGGACATTTGTTAAAATCATATTTTATGTATTATATATGATAAAATAATAAATATAATATGAAATTTTACTTGTAATAATATTTTTTAAATTTTATTATAATATAATTTATAAACAAATATATATTATATGTTTGTAACATTATTACAAATAGATAAATTTGTCCCCATAACCTGTTGCTAAACACATTAACCAACATACATATTATCTGTTGGTATAATTATAATTTAAACAGAACTATTTTATCTGTCACATAAACATTTATCGATAGAGTTTCTACCAACAGTTTAGTGACAGAGACATATATGTGGGTAAAACGTTTTACCAATCGGAAATGCACTTTTACCAATAGATATGTCCCCTTTCGAAAAAGTGAAATATTTTTTACTGGCCTATTATTGATGAATTTCCAATATGATATTTAAAATTGAGTTATTTTTAAATATTATGGAATTAAATTATCCCCCCAACCCCTATCATCCCTTAAATATTATCTCAAGCTCGGTAATCAAGGGTTTAAAATTTTTAAAATACCTTTATTAAAAAACCCACATCTTAAAAAAGGGGTTATATATCATCCTTTTGAAATGTGGGAAAGGGAAATATAAATGTAATATGGAATAATATATAACGAGGAATCTAAATAGCAGGATGTTAATGGGAATTGAAAATATGGTCATATAGGAAAAATGTTATTTCCTTATAATGATAGAGGGTGTTAGAGAACATTGATCACACAAGAAATTAAATGGTCATGATATTATCAAATTCCAAAAAAACTATAAATAAATGATTCTTGAAAAGGACAATAAATTTATCCAAAATAATGTTTTTACGATGAAAATTTTATGTCAACATCGTTTTCATATATTTGGGGATTTACTTTAATATCAAAAATAAGAAAAAAATAAACGAAATACTTACTTAATTTTATTAAAATCTGTTAATGAAATTTCATCCTTTAGTATATTGTTTCAATTAGTTTCCTCATTTATATCATCCTTTACTCAAAAAATGAATATTCATGATGAATTTTTTATTCTTAAAGATCTATAATTAACTTTTAATATATCACATATTCCAAAAAGAATAATAGTTTATTCCTCCAATCTTTAGAAAATTACCAAACCCAAAATGGTTAAAGAGGTAACGTTATATATAAAATGAAAAACATTCTTATTAATAAAAAATAAAATAATCTCTAAAATTCAAAAAAATACCAATAGTTCAACTTATATCATTCATTAAATAAATATCTCTATATCCCAGTTAACCTGAATAACATTAATATTAATGAATATTTTTACCTGAATGGTTTTATCATACCTTTCATCTTAATTAACTTAAAATATAATAAAATTATTCTGAAATAATCCTTTATTCCAAACATAATGGTTATATATACCTCAACTCAATAAAATATCTCCCTTAATATCATTCATCACTTCAAAATACCATTACATAGAGTTCTCAAATGGGGTATCTATGAATTTGAACTTATGATCAACTTTAATCTTATAAAACCATTATAGTATCCATAACTCTTAATGTAACCTCTCATGAAAAAAATAATAATCAACAAATTTATCTAAATAATTTTATACTACCAACTACAACAGACCCGAACCTACGCTCCAAGATCTTGTGAAAAAGTTATAATATTTAAATTTTTCTACTTGATTCCAAACAAATGATTTAATTTTAGTCATACCAAACTCATAACATCATTGAAAAATATTACATCACTTATCCAATAACCTTTTAAGTATTACTTGTTATAGATTCATGACTAACTCTTACATACAATCCCTATGTCCTCAGGTGACTTTTTTTCTTATTTTACCCATCTTTTATGATTTGAAAATAACTCTTTATCATCACCCATAAAATTATTTAAAAATTAATCCTTTAAATAAATAATTAATTTAACATCATTAATCAAAAACTATAGAAATGAAAAACATAATAAGGGTGAGATTAAATTCTCAATAAGTGTAAACATAAGCTATAATGAATTAATGTCATCAGTGAGAACATGATGGGTATAAGGGTATTATAAATAATGAAAGCGAATAAGAATACAATAAGATAATTAATAATCCTAAATATGTGTATGATAAATTATGATATGTTGGATAAATATTTAATATAATTTAAAGAGTCATATAACAAAAAAACAAGATCCAGGTGAAAAAAAGTCTATGGGAAAAGGATTCTTTAGAACTCGTTGAATAATAGAGGAAACCTTTTTAAATCATAGATAGTTTTTTGTATCACCAATGCTCAGAAATGATTGAAATAAATGGATATAGGTTAAACCAATTAGAGACACCTCCCCCGTTAGCTCCCTCATTGCATTAAAATACAAGTAATAATACCTTATATGATACATATTTACATCAGGATCACCTATCATATAAGAAATACCAGGCTAACCCATCATTATGATCTATATCAATATTATCCATCATCATCAATACAATCCATATACCACACATAAAAATAACACATGTAATCTTGTTGTTTTATCATCTTCAAACTTTTGAAAAAACCTCCATTTCTTTAGGGATTGATATACCCATCGAAAAGAAACGAGTTTCATGACCATCTATTTAAAACTATCATTATAATAAATCCATAGAAAGAAGATTTATTATGTCAAAGGAAATTATTACCAATATTTTAGTGTAATAATCAATGAATATTTATAGATATGAATATACATTAAAAATAACATTCAAAACATTTCATTGAAAATATGGGAAAATGCCGTTTTCTCTTAGTACATTTAAAAACTTTAAATTCACCAAAAATTAAGAAAATTATTTTCATTGAAAATTATCAAGGAAACTATTAAAGTATGCTTCAAATACAATAAATTTTATGTTGGTGAAAACATATGTTCAAGTCATATACATGAAATAAAAACATTCAATTCAAACAATTGTAAGAAGTTAACTGAGACTTTATAAAAAACATTTAGAAAGGTTTTTTTAAAACCTTTTTAAATAAATTAAATTTAGTGAAAATTAATTTTTTTATCATTTAATTAAATATTGGATCATTAAAAAATTGTTTTAATGATTTTGCACATGGATGAAAACATTCATTGAGAATAGAGGAAATAATGTTAGGTTTTATATAAAACCATTTTGTTGAATCATATTAAGTTATCAAGGGAGGAAACAGAATGAAAATAATAAAAAATTATAAAATAACTGAAGTATAATTATATATATTTTATTCCTAAAATTTTTATCATTCAATTTCCCCTAAATAAACCTTGAACAAAAACAATCATTAGAAAAATGAGATTGCAACATAAAAATTTTACCATTTTTGTATCATTTGAGTCAAATTTTATTAAAAAGACTAATTTGATATGTATTTATAAATTTCAATAATTACATTATTTAATACATAAAAATAAAGTCATGGTAATGTAAATAAACAATACAAAACAATACATGGTTCATAACATGAATATTTTCTCAAAAAATTGAAATTGAGACCATTAAAAACTTATTAACTTTTATAATAAGTGAATCATTATATTATAATGATAAAATATCAAAGTATCATTAAAATCATGAAAAATTAGTCTTTCAAGATAAAATATCTAAATATTGATTTTATACATACCATAAAAGTATTTATTAATATAATAATAAGCATTTCTCAAAGAAACAATGTTGAGATGAATACTCCTTTACAAGATTGTATTACTAAAGTAAGAAATAATAATTGAGGTGGTTATGGGTAAAATTTTTAAATAAAAGAGAAATTAAACCTTATATAATAATATTTACATTCACATATAATATTTCATTACTATACTTAATGAAGTAGAAGCATAACTCGATTGATTAAAACTGAGTTAAGAAACCTCTTACCTTGAGTCTGGCACACTACATACATTAATTAAATCTCGGATAATAAACTTATATTAATTATTTACCTTTTTTGAAAATTTATAATTTTATTCCATTAAAAATGAAATAATTATCTCCTTTATTCTAGTGTAATATTTAATTACATAATCTATTAATTCTGCATCAGGTTTTCTGAGGACATTTGGTTCATAATTTTAAAATTACATTGGTATGTTTACCGATGATAAAGGGGTCATTATTAAATCATATAAAGAATAATAATAAGGAAATAATTTAAATTTTTATAAATTAAGTGCTATTTTGTAACCATACATGTATGTTATACATGAAAAACTAATCACATCTCTACATTGAAGTGGTAATCCATACGTAAACATAAAAAATGATATAATTTTTCAACAGAAAGAAGGGTAAGAATATAAATTATATATTATCTTCATATAATAAAAATTATTCTATTAATATCATATATATATATATATATATTAAATATTTCATTATAATTATACATGAGTGGAGGCAATATAAATTGAATCACATTGCTTCATGGAGGTAGTAGTCAACATGTACGTAAGAACGATGTTTTCTTTTATCATAGGATGGAGAAAGAGATGAAAATGTTTATTTAATTATCATAAAAACATCTCTGTATATTGTAGATACTTAATTGGATATATTTAAATTATTATGATATAATTTAATGAGGATGAAGATGATTTAAAAATAAAATATTCCGTTATAAATATTACCTCCTCTTTGAAGAACATCATATGTATCTCTCATTAATAAACCTTATGATGGACTTTTAAGAACATCATAAACTATAAAACTTAGATAAGTATTCTTATAAATGTTTTTTATTTTTTCATTAGATATTATTCTCAACGAGGGGTGATGAATATTAGAGAGTTGGTGTCCTCTTATAAGTTAGTGTAGGGGCACCCATGGAATGTATTAAAGTATTAAATTATTATAAATAAATATTGATTGAAAATTGGAAAAGAGATGATATATTTTGGATATATTAAAAATATGTGTCAAAAAATCTAATAAACTAAAATTTGGATAGGTTTGTGTGGAATTTGAAACTCTATCTTGGGGTTTAATCCCTTTGTTATCTAATTTTAACCATAACTATGGTAACAACCTTTTCAATAATAATTTGTTATATATATACATATTGGTTAATAATTGAATCAAAAATTGTCAAGGGATGAAATTTTATAAAATATACCATCCCCATTTTACAATTTAAAATTTTTAAATTTTTTTAATTAGCGTAATATTATATTTTCTTACCTAAATTTCCATTAAATTCATTTTATGAACTATTCAATTATTTTGAATTTAAATAGATAAATAAAGGATTGTTATTATAATAAAAACTATTTAACCTAAATTATAAATTATATATAACTAAAATTTTTTTTAAACAATAATTCATCCAAAATTGTTACTTTTGATATTTTGGAAATATTTTACTTTTATGTTTTTACTATTTTCACAAACATTGGGTCGGCGTTGTGTAAGAATAGGAAGTAATTATTCCATCACTAAAAATAAAAAAATAATATCATAAAAATAAATTAAATATGTTCAAAAATAACTGTTATATTCATTGAAAACATTTTCTTATCCCTATGTGAAAATATAAGATAAATTAAAAGCATGAAAGTGACATTTTATAATCTCCCATTAAATAAAATAAAATAATGGACCTTATCCTAGAATAATGGTGCTAGAATTCTATATTTTATAATATATTATTGTTATTTTAGAATAACACTCATAAAATATAATAAAACAAATTTTTATTGTAATTTTGAATACTTTTTATTAGTTATAACCATTATTAACACAATTTAACCATTAATGTCGTGAGACATTTTCAATGGTTATTTTTCACTATGAAAAAAAATAATGTTGTCTTATTTACCAAATTTGAATCCACTTATTTTTAAAAGGTGAATAATATTTTCAATTTTAAAATATAGAATTGACGAAAATCATGTTTAATTTAAATTAGTAAAACACAATGAAAAAGATTTTTTAGAAAAATTATGTTTTAAGACCAAAAATAAATATATACCAAAACCAAGTATAAAGATGATTAATATTTAATTAAATATATTATTTTTCTATAAATTAAACTTTTTTAATTTAAGATCATGTTCAACACAAAATAATAATTTCCAATTAAAATAAATTAATTTTTTACAAAAAATAAGTACTTTTAATATTCATTGAAAACCCAATCATTTCAAAAAAATCACAAGAATAATACCTATGATAATTTTGAAATGATAATTTGAAAATTTATATTTCTAAAATATTTTTTAATTAATTATAACATTGATACATAAAAAGAAATAATCCATTTTTGGAAAGGAAGATATTATTTTAGAGTAAAACGACTAAGAAAATTGAGGACTTATTTACTACAAATTAAAAAATAAATCATTATTAAGTAAGAGATATATATATGTATTTTTCATAATTAGGGATACTATTAATCATACCTTCCAATTCAATCGATATGTTATGACCATAATATTTAACAAAAATATAATTTCATTTTTCGTTTATGCTCATTGTTTCATGTCATATATTCTTTTGAACATAATGATATTTTAAAATCATAGGGAATTACACTAATTATATAAATATATAAAGCTGAAAATTTACATTTTATGTAAGAGACTCAAAAATCTTGTATGATTTTGTAATTATGGGTAGTTATATCCATGGTTTTACAGTATTTGTTAAAGAAAGTATATAACATATGTGTCTACGAGAAATGGATTTGGGAGTACGAGAATAGTTAATCAAATACCTATTTCTATCTTTATCTATGTTAGTATTCAGGTGATTCCCCAGTGATTTCGGGATACTTAATGGCCAGTTATAACTGTAGTTAATCCTATGTTTATGGGGATTCAATATTGGTGGCTCTAGGTGTGTTCTTCTCATTCCCTTTAGGTTTTTCCATTTTTCATTATAGATATAGAAGAAATTGATTTTTTTGGATTTCATGTTTTACTAGGATATTATTTCGATGAGATGTCACTAAATTTATGATTTATTCTAGGATTTATTTCATGATTGTGGACCCATAGTCCACTCTCTCTTTCTTTGGCATGAATATTTAATCAGAAATCTTCTTTTGAGGTAATGGATTTGAGTTCTCTCCCTTTTTTCATCTACGGAATAATGATGATTTAGATTTCCATTGGGTCAATGGTATAAATTATAATAATTAATATATTAAACAATACTTATGAATTTTAAATAGAGTGGTTTTATGTTCATGTAGTTACTTATTTTATTGATATTATATATGTTTTTTGATGTCACATAATTATTCCTAGATTATTCTTTATAGTGGAAGCTTGATTTGATAATGCCCATTAAAAGGTAAGAAACATGAATCTAGTAAATGAAAAAGGTATTATGTCATATGCATGTTTTATCTTAGACTTTTTGTGAGTGGAATGATGGCCTTGGTTGTTTATGGATTGGTAGCCTAGGTTATTTTTAGATTTGTAACTTTATTTATTATTTCATAACCGACATGATTTTTTATAGATTGGTGTCCTTTCATATTTATTGATTTGTTTCCTTATTAGTTATATGAGGATTTGATGAGGTGGTTTCTCGATAACGGTTTTGTAGTAGTTAAATAAAATTTACAAATATAAATGTGGTAATGGATACATAATTTTGGTCTGTGTATTTAAACAATATCTAAATGAATTAGGATATAATTATATTTTTTAAATATAATATTATAAAATAGAACATGGGTTGACACCCTTTGTGTAATTCTTCACAATGGATGTTTTTAATTAGATGTAACACATGGTGGGTAAAATTATTCTTCAGATGAAAATGGTAACAATGGTCTTGCTTATGTGAACCCAAAGGTGTGGTATTATTTGTGACTACTACCTATGTTTATTATTTAATTACTTTTCTGACAACGCCACCCGAGTCGAGAGACTTTACTGATACCCAAACACCTTGAGGGTTTATTACTTAACATCATGGATGAGTATGATATGAATGGTTAACTATGTCCTCTTTCTGAACCAACGTTTACTAGTATCCTCTAGTGATATAGGAGCAGTATAATGGTATACGTAGTAGAGAAATGTGGTGTTGGTATAGGACATTAGGTTAATGTCCAACACATTCATGATACCCTACAAACGTGTTTACCTAAAATATGATATCGGCTCAGTGTCATGAGATGTGATATGTGGTTTGTTCCATAAGATGTGATATGTGATTTATATCATGAGACATTATATAGATTAGGTTCATTTATTGGTGAATTTAGAAGGGATGAGATAATATGATGTATTTTCATTCTGTGGGGGTGGAAAATATATGAGGAATTTTATGTGGGTTACCTTTATAAAAGTTCTTATGATATTAATTTGTTACTCTTAGATGCATTAATGGGTGAGAGTAAGACTTTTTGAGGTAGGGGAATTATTTTACCTATATATGTTTTGGTTAGTTCTTATTTTTTCATCATGGAATAATTATTATATTTTTACATTTTCATGAGGGACATTAGGTATGATCCTACTAAGTATACATGTTAGGAATATATATATATATATATATATATATATATATGTTTCTATGAGGTGTTTAGTGATAGAACTGGTTAAGAAAAGTTGAGATATTGGGTTGCTACAATCACTTCCCCTGAATTATCTTTTGGAATATTTTTATTTTTAGATTTATGTTTATTTATTTTACATTAATTCATGAGGGATATATATCATATGGGATTTTGGTTTAATTATATTTTATTATGGTTGATTTATTGGTGATTTTTTAATAATTATATTAGGATATTGATGGCAATGCCTCCCATTTGATTGTTTTATAACCTCAGTGCTATTCACTCACACAAGGCCTAATAAAAACATGATTTTGGGGGTCACTCCTTCTCATCACTATGGTCCATGTATGGGTACTAGTGTAGGGGTATCATGAATGTGTGGTATCGAAGGCATTAATTTTGATATCGGGTGATGTTTGGAATTAGGAACATGTGATTTGCACTTAGGTTAGTAATGAAGTAGTGTTAGCTAAATTAGTATGAAACAACATCAAGGGTGTCTGACTAGAAAATATTACATTGAGGACCCATTTTATCATATGCAATGAGGTTAATATCTAGGAATATTCTAGATAAAGTTACTCATCTTGTCATTTAGTGACCTAGGAGAGGTACTTTAATTATTCTAGAATTAGGTATGCTTTGATTGGGTTGGTTCTAGGAATAAATTAATTAATTAATTTAACGAATTAAAATAAATTAATTGTTTCGCGAATTAGGTTTTTCTCATTTCATTAGAAATATTCCATTTGTTCATCACCATTGTGTGGTCTAT
Source organism: Viscum album (assembly GCA_963277665.1). Lineage (NCBI taxonomy): Eukaryota > Viridiplantae > Streptophyta > Magnoliopsida > Santalales > Viscaceae > Viscum > Viscum album. The sequence goes on along the minus strand of OY728143.1, from coordinate 1,360,660,464 downwards.
GTCCAAGAGATTCTATAGATGAAGTTGTAGATCATCTGATGGTTGATCTTGATAAGGTGAATAATAAGTTGTAGAATAAATTATGTTCTTTATTACATCAGATCCTAGACAAATATAATGGAATAATCTGTATTCTGTAGGGTAAATGATATGTAAGGGAGTTGGAGATTTTTTTTGGCATGATTTATGTTCAACCCGAGTATTGGGTTCTCCTAACATCTAACCATTTTGGGGGATCAGTTAACTAGTGGTGGAAAATATACCTTGGGGAGCGTAAGGAGACTAATGTTACATGGGATGACATGCATCATGAGTTCAAGGATGTGTTATTTTCTATCATGAAATAGGAAGTGAGTACATATGGATTTATCTCAATTAATACAGGAAGTATGATCATTCAGTATGTGGGTATTGAGTTAAAGCATTTTTTTGATTTCCCACAGACTTCCTTTTTGATGAATATTCTCAACCATAGTGTTCGGAAGAGGAACTATGACCCATCCTTTATTTTATTATTTCACCATTTTTAGGACCTATGTATATGGTGGTATATAAAATGTTTTAGGTGATAAAATTGGCGCATCAATGGGATGGAGAACCCCCAGTCAAGAGTTAATAAGAAACTATTAGGAGTAGGGAGTCAGAAGAAGGATCGTGGATGATGGTCCATTCAAGGTTCTTATACATAGGGAAATAGATTTAGTGGTCAATTTCATATTTTTTGAGGGTCATAAGATCTCATGTATCAATTGTGATCTCACATTTTTTTTTATTTTTCATGAGAGGTCATGATCATTATCAGTGATAGTGTCCTTCATCCCTATATAGTCAATATGGCTTGGGTAGTCAATCCAACTTTCTTTAGCATTGGAAGTTTCCCCCAACATAGTATCAGTTGGAGAGTCATCCATATTATGTCTAGTAGCCTGTTTAGTATTCTAATTCTTATCATAGAGGGGGTTGAGTTGGAATAGGTAATCCCTTGTATATATATCAGCTTCTGAGACTTATATGACATATTGAATATGGAGGCCATAAGCAGTAAAGTAGAGGTACCTGGAAAAAATATATGTATTTGATAAAAGTTATAGTTCCAAATTTCTCAGAGTAAATTCAAGGTATGAGGAGTTAATAACATAGCCTAATTTATACTTTTATTGATTATATAGTATTGCATTCCTTTGTTTCACCCACCTTGTTTTGGGCACTGGGATTGTACGGGTAGAAACATCATAGGACCCTAGTGTTATCCCCACCAGTTGGAGAACATGATATTTTTTAATGAGTTCTATAGATTAATATTGAGGATATATAAAACTAGTCATTGGGATATATCATTATATTATAAATAAAATCATGAGATATCATTTTAATCACATATTTTATGTATTATTTTTGAATAGTTGTTGAATGATTCGATAATATAGTTTATTTTTTTTGTGTGGATAGATGATGTGTTTTCACAAGTGAGTGAGTTTTTTGGATGGGTAGTAAGTGGGTAGAGCACATTATTTCCTTGATATTCGATTTTCCACAACTTCTGAGAGAATTGAGGCAGTGGAGGTTCCCATTGTTTTTATGGAGTTTATAGATGTTTTCGTTGATGAGCTTCTATCAATTTACCATCAACATGATGAAAATTTTGTGTTATAGTTGGAACGCTTAGGCTCATCAATCTCGATATCATATTATTAAATGAACCCCAAGGATTTATAGGAGTTGAGGACCCTGATTCTTGATTTTATATAGAATATATTTATCAATACAAATTTTTCATTATGGGGAGATGTAGTTTTCTTCTCCAAAATGATATATTATAGAATGTGGTTGTGTATAGAATATCAGTGGATGAATCATGTTATGATCAAGAATAATTATCATATTCATATGATTGATGATATCATTGATTAATTCCAATGAGCTAGTTGGATTTATATAATCAATATGTTGTCTTGATATCATCAACTAAGGTTGAAAGAGATAGATATTCTAAATACAACTTTCATGTGCTTGTATGAGAACTTTTATTTCACAATCATGTCCCTAGGTGTTATAATTTCAATTGTTATATTCATGGGACTCATAAAGTGAATATTTTATGTGTTTTTGTACATTTCCAAATTCATGTTCATTTTTTAAATACAAATACATATGATATCCTAGGTGGATCATTTAGAACACATGTGATTCATTTGGTATATACTATAACACCATAGGTTTCATGGGAAATAGTCCATGCATGAATTAAAGAGATGGGAGTTTTATTTAATTTGGAACATGGTATCATAATAGGGAGTGGTGGTTGATACCTAAAAGGATGAGGTGGTTTTTTTAGACCACACTGAATATCTTGGTATAGGGTTATAGATTTCTTAGTATCATGGGTTCATATTAGATGTTTTTGATTTAATTCTATTAAGTTGTTGAACCACTGACTACTCTGACTAAGAAAGATTAAGATTTCATTTAAAATGATCGACTCTAGTTATCATATGATGATTTTAAGGGGAGTTTTGAAATTTACCTAGTTCTTAACCTTATAGAGGAGGGAGTGTTGTTTTAGGTGTTCCTCTATGATTCCTTCCCAGTTTTAGGATTATTCATGACATAACAGCAGGATTTTATTTCTAATAGGTCCTTGAAGTTACTCCTCCATGAGAATAGCTACACTAACCACTGTATGTAGTTAATTTAAGTGGTTTTCCTAAATGATATGAAAATATAACCTCATCAAGGAAATAATAGTGGTATTTATGGATCATAAAAACAAGAGGTACTCTTCTCACAACATAAATAAACTCTACACCAATAGATGTGAATGAAGTTTCTCTAGTATTATGATTTTATTATCTTCTATATTCTTGTAAAGGGAAACATTATGAATGATGTATTGGTAATGATTTAATGCGAAGCTATTTAATATTCTTAGGATTCTTTGGTGAAGATGTAAGAGTTAGGGGATTTTTATCTCAAGGAAAAATAGGTTGATAGTAGAGCATAATTTTTCTAGATGATGATATAGCCTAATTTTTGTACCAGATGGAGGAGCCTAAATGGGGTGATGCCAATGTGTAGGTCATACATGATCAATACATTAATTGTAACACCCTGAGATTTTTATGAAAAATATTCTTTTTAATTTCATTAATGTCTTGTGTTGTACGCTACACCAAAAGGAGCTTGCACAAAACACATCCTTGACTTGTCTTTCATTACACGCAATCGCGACCTTCCTCGATAGCGTGTGTAGTACACAATACCGAGTTTCACTAAACAATAATATGCTATTAAAATATTCTTAAAACTAGCCGTTATGAATAGTAATAACAACTTTTTGAAATTTTGTAAATTTTATTTTTGAAAATGGACTTCATTTTTGGATTCGGAATATTGAAATTAACTTAGGGTGAAATTTTGGAACTTTTCGTCCAACTTTCATATTTTGATGAATAGTAAAAATTACAAAATTTTAATTAAAAACAACTTTTTTAATCGAAATAATTAATAGTGATAATTTATTAATTTTAGTGGTTTTAAAGTATATTTAGAATATATTTTTACAATTTAATACAATGTTGGTCATTGGATGTAATTTCACATTTAAACCAGACATAAACAAGTGTCAATCTTTTGATAGTTATTATCTCTTAAAAACACGCTATTTGTTTTGACAATGGGAATTAATTTTTAAATTAATTAATGTAACTGATATGTTTTGAATTTGGTAAAATAGATGTCATTTTTGAATTCATAATATCAAATATAGCTTTGGCCTAAGTTTTTGTATTTTTCTGGAAACGTTCATTTTTTAATGAATAGTGAAACCACTAAGTGGTAGTTAAAAAACTGAATTTTTCATAAAACATAATTTTACCGCTTCTGTGAGTGGAATTTCAAAAATCCGAGACACACGGTTAATATCAAGGACTAAAATGTGGTTCAATGAGATGAAAATAATTTTTGGTGTATAGTAACTTTTCACTTTTTTTTACCAGGTTTAAAAGTAAATAGGGTAATTAAGGGTAAAAATGATATTATTATTACCCTAACACATCTCCTAATTCTATTGGATAAGTGTAATGCGACCAAAAACAAACTTAGGAATAAAATATGACCATTTATGCCCACTTGGATTAGATTAGGACATTTATTATTAATTTATTTATAGAAGGGTTAAAATAGTTAAAATCAATGTTTAATAATTAAATCATTTTTAATATAGGGTAATACATAAGATAAATTCTACTACAAATACTCATTAGAAAGATAAAAAGATTTCTTACATAATTATATTTTATTTGTAATTTTTAGACATTAAATAATTTAATTTATTTGTGAAACAATGATGATGCAGTAATTATCTTATTAATGAAATATTGACATAATTGATGTTATAAATACATAAATAAATGTAATTTGAGACTTTTTATGACTTAAATTAATTTTCTAGGTTAATATGAAATTTTATTGTTTGTATAAGTAACTTGGTTAGAACTTATCATTCTGTTATGAATTTCATAAAAATCATGTACCAAATAGTGTCAAAATTGACATAAATTAGTTTTTAAAACAAATATTATATTATTAATTGTTATTTAATTCCTAAAAATCTAAGGTTCGGCCAAATGACTTATATAAGGATATATATATTAATTATAAACAACTTGGGGTTCTTTTGGCTTGTTATAGTAATTTTATTAACCATATAGTGTAAGAAAACAAAAAGACACGGTAAAAGTTAAATTATTTAACTTAGAGTTAAATATAATTTATAACGTTAAAATAATAACCTAAACTTGTATAAATCCTATTGGATGAGAGTATTTCGACACATACCCACTTTAGATTCTAAATAAGACCCTTCGGAACCATTATAAACCGAATTTGACCTTAATATAAAATAATATTTTGAGATATTCCTAAGGTGCCCCTCTCCTCCCTTATAAAAGGGAACCTCCTCCCCCTTTTCCTCACACCACTTTGAGCATACAAGCTCGGCCAACCACTGAAAAAATCTATTCTATACTTCCCTAGTATCATCCTATATGTCCTGGTCTTCTTCAAAGACCATCCTTAGTTCTTTAAGTGGAGGTTAAGAAAAGGCGCGTCAATAAGAGGTAATATCCATTACTGATCTTTTTCAATTTCTTTCTTCTTCAACTTCTTCTTCTTTTGTTGTTTCATGATAAAGTAATTACATAAGTATTTATTATATAATGATATGTTATTATAAATATGAAACAACTCTAATTAACCTTCTATCCATCCTATGGAAAAAAGGAAATCACCGCGCGTGCGTACGTACGGAATACCGTCTCCACGCCGTGGTGTAATCTATTTTCCACCACCACCTTAATTGGATGGGAATAATGGTGTAATGAGTAACTATATATTATTATTATAAAGTGATATTGATACTGATATATTATACATACACTTCAACACAAGTTCACGATCATGAGAACGATATCATCGCTCGTGCGTACGTACGGACTACCGTCTCCACGACGTGATGAGATTCATTTTCCACATTAACCATTCATTAATGATTATAAAGTATATATAATGCATAATAATTAAATATATGTCATGTTAAATCTACTGGATTTATGTATATATATATATATGTCATACACTTACTTCCATTCAAGACAATAAGGAAAGGAAAACAGCGTTCATGCGTACGTACGGACTATTGTCTCCATGAACGGTGTATTTCTTTCCATTTACTGATCTATTATATACATGTATATTCTTAATATATATTATATATAAATCATGTTTTACATTATGGATTTAAGTAATCATGATCTATGTAAACATATGAATAATTACAGGTTAAAACACGAACGACAAATGAGACGATTTTACCCAAAACGCTCTTTAACATGGAATTTACAGAAGAACGGGTAATATAAAGTCATAAGTGAACCATATATGATATAATAACAATGATTATGATTCTGGAATAAGTCAATGACATTATTTAAATCATTATACAGGAGGTTCGGACACTTACGAAGCAAATTGGACCTAAGGTAAGGGAAAATATCACAATCTCATTTTTATCCGAGATTGTTTATACTTTGGTATTTATTGGACTGTATTTTATCATCCACATCCATGTTAACTCAATATGTAATATTGTTTCCATCCACTTACAATAGTTTAAATCCAATTTTACCCTTCGATGAGTTTTTAGTAAAGGATATGAAAGGAATCTTTTGTCGTTTTTCGTACGAGGTACTTTTTGACTTTTCCGACAAAAGTACGAGAAGAATGTTTTTTTTAACTTATACGGCATGAATGGATTTTTAAAACATTATTTCCTAGAAGATTCCTTTACAAGTTTTCAAGTTTATTTTTAATCAACTTCTTTTAGTTTAGAATTGTATGACATGTTATGAAATGAAAAGTGTTTTTGAAGTAGAAAGGACATTTTCCTCAAGAATGGAGTTCAAGTGTTTTATCAAAATTATTTTCCATCTAAGATAATATAGGGTTCTGATTCTATCCCTATCATTACATTGATTTGATTATGTTGTGATGGAATTATTTTTATGAATTCATTTATCTTATATGAATTGTTTTATGATGTCATGATGTTTAAGAATTCCATTTTTATTACATGGGTTATGCAATGATGTATTATTTATAATTTTTGTGGCACACATAAGAATGGTTTCATTATGAGATGGGTGGGACCTATATCTCCCTCCAATGCATTGGGTAAAGATTTTATATCTCATGATATAGACATGGCTAGAATGGTAGGTTATACCGGTTCAGTGAAACAGGACTGAAACGAGGAGTGAACTCGGTTCAGAAAGGGACTTTGTCCACTAAGATAGTCTTGGCAATGAGTCTTGACTAATAAGAAATGATTCTCTATGATTATGTGTGTATGCCAAAAAGTTTCATGTTTTAAGTTATGATTATTTGGATTACATTTCACTACTATGATTTATCTCATGTTATGAAATTATGATCTCTTTTGCAGGTTAAGATTTCCAAAAAGATATGCTCTTATGAATATGATGTGATTGATATTTATTTTGTTTACCCTTACTGAGAATTTGAGCTCACCCTTTTATGTTTTCTTTTCCCCAGGACATAAAGAAAAGATTTAGGTTTAGAAAAAAAAAGATCTTTATGGGAGATGTTGAAGATCTTTCACCACGATTAGAGGATTATATTCCGAGTTTCCAAAGACACTAAACTATTACGGTCCTTGTGTGTGTGTTTTTTTTATGTACTAAGTATTCTGCAAAAGTAATGTAATGTCCATGTACATCAAGCTTCGGGTCTCTAAAGTTGGTATCAAAGGAAAGGTTTAGTCAACCTTTGGAATCTAGGATGTGAAAACGTTAGTGAGATCCCTAGAGATATTTCTAAGGTATGTCTAGGGATGTCCCTAAGGATAAGTATACGTATAGGATATAGTCCTAGAACTACGGTAACGATATTAGAATTTAAACTAAGATGTTATATATTGAAGGTACTCCTCCTTTATTGTGTTGTTTTCCCTAGCATGATTTTTCTCTCACACTATTCTTCTTGGGTTTTAGAAAATGGATGGAAACAAGATGATTCACAATAATGGAGGATATGATGGACAATGGAATGATATTCTTCATGAGCAACCAAATGAAATGGGATTTGGAAGTCCAAACATCATTATTATTCCGAATCAGCAATCTCATAATATGATCAATAAAGTAAAATTTGGTAAGTTCCTGACTCAGCTAATAAGAGAAAGATGGAGTTTCATGATGATCATAGAGGAAAGAAAGTTCAATTTCCCCTATGTAAATCATGTGGGAAGAGGCATCAAGGAGAATGTTTCAAAGGAACTGGAAGATGCTTTCGGTGTGGAAAAGAATGTCACAAAGCCAATAAGTGCAAAGGAAAAGGTTCAGTTAACACCAGGGATGAGGATAATGGTATTGCTACGACAACAACAAGGGTTAAATGTTTTAAATGTGGAATGTACAGGCATTATGAAAACCAATGCCCTAAGGGAAAGTCTCATGAAGAGAATAAGTATGGTCTTATGGGTATTATTTATGTTGATGATGATGAAGAGACTACAAATGATATGTGAGATGAAAGAATTGTTGAAGCTTGGTCAATGGGTTAATAATGTAGTGGAGTGATTACATGTTTATCAAGTGTAATGTTTTATAAAAAATCTCATGGTACTATGGAATAAAGGTAAATCTAAGGATTGTTACACTGTTGTCTTTCCTTGAGTTTTGAAAGTGTATGATTAATGGTACTGGTATCCATGAAAGGTTATTCAGATATTTTTGGAATATAGATGATATGCGCATAATGAATGGATAAGGAGAAAATTAAATGTTTGATAGTATTCATGAGCTCATTACTGATATAAGGAGAAGGTTATATCATGGTTTGAGTATATAGAATTTTTGGATTTTGTTATGTGGAAAGAGTTAACTTTTGACAGCACTCATGTTTTCACTAAGGTTCAATGGGTATTCATTCTTTTCAAGAGAATACATGATTAAGGTATTAACATGATTGGAATGTGACCAATAAGATATATGGGGGATAAATGATGGTATTCACATTCTTGGTTGATGACATTTCAAGTAATCGTTTTCTTTATACTATGAGCATGGGCTGAAGTATTTTAGATAAGCCTAAAGATTGGAATGGATTATGTTGGACATAAGTTAGTATTGTTTAAGGATACTTTTTTTGATATTGTTGATGGGATGTTATAGTAATATAGCTTTAGAAAAAGGACAACCTGCAGGACGGGCGACAACCCATCGTGTCGGACAAGGCTGTGGGAATCGAACCCACAACCGAAGTGCGACTGGCCTTTATCGCCTACCACTAGACTACAGGAAGTCCCTGTTTAGTAGAAACTAGTTTTATTATATTAAGCAGTATAATATAAGAAGCATTAGTCCATTTTAGGAACCATATAAGATTAATCTCACTGTAGATGGACTTACGTATTTTTTGATAACTTTTCTAACCTTTTGTTTGAGACAGATGGAATGACCCATCATTCTATCACATGATCTGCTAACACATCAAGAATGACAAATTCAACTTCATTTCTTTAAGAGATGAAGTGGAAATTGTCCAAATAACGACAAACGGTGAGACAATACCAAAATCACGAAAGTATTTCTTCTAATTCCGATTTCATCAACTTTAGGGAAATGATCTTGAAAACCAAAAATGTAGTCCTAGTGCTCTTATATCTGTTGAATCAGATGGTACCTTAGATCATCATAAATTTATGCTTTGTGATTGCTGGATTTTCCATAGCCATGTTCTCTACCACTCTCCATCAGAACATGATGGTTAGATTTCTCTTCCATATACATATTTTCACCTATGTGGAAACCCAGTGATTACTTTATTTAGGTAACCGTTACGTTTCATACTTTTGTTTTTAAAGATTGGTTTTGGTATTCCTTTTTATGATGTGGGTTTCTATCAAAGAATCTTTTGAATAGTAAACCATTTATAACCCCGACGAATTTCGAGGGCGAAATTCATTTTAAGGGGGTTAGAATGTAACACCCCGAGATTCTATGAAAAATATTCTTTTTAATTTCATTAGTGTCTAGTGTTGTACGCTACACCAAAAGGATCTTGCACAACACACATCCTTGACTTGTCTTGCATTAAACACAATCACGACCTTCCTCGATAGCATGTGTAGTACGCAATACCGAGTTTCACTAAACAATAACATGCTATTAAAATATTATTAAAACTAGCCGTTATGAATAGTAATAACCACTTTTTGAAATTTTTTAAATTTTATTTTTTAAAATGGACTTCATTTTTGGATTCGGAATATCGAAATTAGCTTAGGGTGAAATTTTGGTACTTTTCGGCTAACATTCATATTCTGATGAATAGTGAAAATTACTAAATTTTAATTAAAACCATCTTTTTTAATCGAAATAATTAATAGTGATAAATTATTAATTTGAGTGGTTTTAAAGTATATTTAGAATATATTTTTACAATTTAATACAATGTTGGTCATTGGATGTAATTTCACATTTAAACCAGACATAAACAAGTGTCAATCTTTTGATAGTTATTATCTCTTAAAAACACGCTATTTGTTTTGACGACGGGAATTAATTTTTCAATTAATTAATGTAACTGATATGTTTTTAATTTGGTAAAATAGACGTCATTTTTTAATTCATAATATCAAATATATATTTGGCCTATTTTTTTGTATTTTTTTGGAAACGTTCATTTTTTAATGAATAGTGAAACCACTAAGTGGTAGTTAAAAAACTAAATTTTTCATAAAACATAATTTTACCGCTTCTGTGAGTGAAATTTCAAAAATCCGAGAGACACAGTTAATATCAAGGACTAAAATGATGTTCAATGAGATGAAAATAATTGTTGGTGAATAGTAACTTTTCACTTTTTTTACCACGGTTAAAAGTAAATAGGGTAATTAAGGGTAAAAATGATATTATTATTACCCTAACACATCTCCTAATTCAATTTGATAAGTGTAATTCGACCAAAAACAACCTTAGGAATAAAATATGACCATTTAAGACCACTTGGATTAGATTAGGACATTTATTATTAATTTATTTATAGAAGGGTTAAAATAGTTAAAATCAAAGTTTAATAATTAAATCATTTTTAATATAGGGTTATACATAAGATAAATTCGACTATAAAAATTCATTAGAAAGATAAAAAGATTTCCTACATAATGATATTTTATTTGTAATTTTTATACATTACATAATTTAATTTATTTGTGACACAACGATGATGCAGTAATTATCTTATTAATTAAATATTGACATAATTGATGTTATAAATACCCAAATAAATGTAATTTGAGACTTTTTATGACTTACATTAATTTTCTTGTTTAATACGACATGTTATTGTTTATATAAGTAACTTTTTTAGAACTTATCATTCTGTTATGAAATTCATAAAAATCATGTACCAAATAGTGTCAAAATTGACATAAATTAGTTTTTAAAACGAATATTATATTATTAATTGTTATTTAATTCCTAAAAATCTGGGGTTCGGCCAAATGACTTATATAAGGATAGATATATTAATTATAAACAACTTGGGGTTCGTTTGGCTTGTTATGGTAAGTTTATTAACCATATAGTGTAAGAAAACAAAAAGACACGGTAAAAGTTAAATTATTTAACTTAGAGTTAAATCTAATTGATAAGGTTAAAATAATAACCTAAACTTGTCTAAATCCTATTGGATGAGAGGCTTTAGACCCATACCCACTTTATCGTAGAAATAAGACCCTTTTGAACCATTATAAACCGAATTTGACCTTAATATAAAATAATATTTTGAGATTTTCCTAAGGTGCCCCTCTCCTCCCTTATAAAAGGGCACCTCCTCCCCCTTTTCCTCACACCACTTTGAGCCTCCAAGCTCGTCCAACCCCTGACAAAATCTCTTATCCACTTCCATAGTATCATCCTAGAGGTCCTTGTCTTCTTCAAAGACCATCCTTAGTTCTTTAAGTGGAGGTTAAGAAAAGGCACGTCAAAAAGAGGTAATATCCATTACCGATCTTTTTCAATTTCTTTCTTCTTCAACTTCTTCTTCTTTTGTTATTTCATGATAAATTAATAACATAAGTATTTCTTATATACTGATATGTTATTATAAATATGAATCAACTCTAATTAACCTTCTATCCATCCTAAGGAAAAAAGGAAATCACCGTGCATGCATACGTACGGAATACCGTCTCCACGCCATGGTGTAATCTATTTTCCACAACCACCTTAATTGGATGGGTATAATGGTGTAAAGAGTAACTATATATTATTATTATTATGTGATATTGATACTGAAATAGTATACATACACTTCAACACAAGTTCACGATCATGAGAATGATATCATCGCTCGTGCGTACATACGGACTACCGTCTCCACGACGTGATGAGATTCATTCTCCACATTAACCATTCATGAATGATTATAAAGTATATATAATGATTAATAATGAAATATATGACATTTTAAATCTACTGGATTTATGTATATATATATATGTATGTCATATACTTACTTCCATTCAAGACAATAAGGAATGAAAAACAGCGTTCATGCGTACGTACGGACTACTGTCTCCATGAACGGTGTATTTCTTTCCATTTACTGATCTATTATATACATGTATATTCTGAATATATATTATATATAAATCATGTTTTAAATTATTTATTTAAGTAATCATGATCTACGTAATCATATGAATAATTACAAGTTAAAACACGAACGACAAATGAGACGATTTTACCCAAAACGCTCTTTAACATGGAATTTACAAAAGAACGGGTAATATAAAGTCATAAGTGAACCATATATGATATAATAAAAATGGGTATGATTCTGGAATAAGTCAATGACATTATTTAAATCATTATACAGGAGTTTCGGACACATACGAAGCAAATTGGACCTAAGGTGAGGGAAAATATCACAATCTCATTTTTATCCGAGATTGTTTTTACTTTGGTATTTACTGGGGTGTATTTTGTCATACAAATCCATGTTCCCTGAATATGTAATATTGTTTCCATCCAATTACAATATTTTAAATCCAATTTTACCCTTTGGTGAGTTTTTATTAAAGGATATGAAAGGAATCTTTTGTCGTTTTTCGTACGAGGTACTTTTTGACTTTTCGGACAAAAGTACGAGAAGAATGTTTTTGTAACTTATACGGCATGAATGGATTTTTAAAACATTATTTACAAGAAGCTTCCTTTACAAGTTTTCATTATTATTTTTAATCAACTTATTTTTTTTATAATTGTATGACATGTTATGAAAGGAAAAGTGTTTTTGAAGTAGAAAGAATATTTTCCTGAAGAATGGAGTTCAAGTGTTTTATCAAAAATATTTTCTATCTAAGATAATATAGGGTTCTGATTATATCCCTATAATTACATTGATTTGATTATGTCGTGATGGAATTATTTTTATGAATTCATTTATCTTATATTAATTGTTTTATGATGTCACGATGTTTAAGAATTCCATTTTTATTACATGGGTTATGCAATGATGTATGATTTATAATTTTTGTGGCACACATAAGAATGGTTTCATTATGAGATGGGTGGGACCTATATCTCCCTCCAATTAATTGGGTAAATATTTTATATCTCATGAGATAGACATGGCTGGAACCATAGGTTATACTGGTTCAGTGAAACAGGACTGAAACGAGGATTGAACTCGGTTCAGAATGGGACTTTTTCCACTAAGATAGTCTTGGAAATGAGTCTTGACTAATAAGAAATGATTCTCTATTATTATGTGTGTATTCCACAAAGTTTCATGTTTTATGATATGATTATTGGGATTACGTTTCACTACTATGATTTATCCCATGTTATGAAATTATGATCTCTTTTGCAGGTTAAGATTTCCAAAAGATATGTTCTTATGAATATGATGTGATTGATATTTCTTTTGTTTACCCTTACTGAGCATTTGATCTCACCCTTTTATGTTTTCTTTTCCCTAGGACATAAATAATGGATTTAGGTTTAGAAAAAAAAGAAGATATTTATCGGAGATGTTGAAAATCTTTCACCACGATTAGAGGATTATATTCCGAGTTTCCAAAGACACTAAACTATTACGGTCCTTGTGTGTGTGTTTTTGTTATGTACTAAGTATTCCGCAAAAGTAATGTAATGTCCATGTACATCAAGCTTCGGGTTTCTACATTAATGATAAATCCCATAATGTATGATATTAGGATAACCATTATATGGTTATATTCCATGGAATTTTATCACCCCATTGGAGATGGATGATAAAGTCCTATTTGACATTCATATCTCAAGGATAGTGATTCACCCTAATATATAAGAGATTTATTGTGGGTTGAGGAAGATGTTTTGGGGTCCATGGATGAAGTGTCTAGTGGTGTAGGTAATGGTGCAAGTTAGAGTCTTCTAGAAGATAAATAATGGACACTAGGTACATAGTGGTTTTTATATAGGATTTTCACATCACTAAATGGGAGTGTGATGAATTCACCACGCATTTCATTATTGGTGGGCCCTCGGATTTGGGTTGTATGATGTTATCTGGGTGATCAGTGAATGACTAATGAATTTATCTCACATTCTACCAATAAAGGATTTTATTACAATGGAAGTCTTTGTGAGATAGTATATGGATGATGTAGTGTGGGGTTTTTGGAGCTTTGGGGACCATAATTTCTTACTAATACCCTTGTTTTACATTAGGATTTATGAGAGGATTGAAGCATTACTTTTAACCTAAGCTAGAACTTAGTATTAATTTCCAACCATGGTTAGATTCATAGATAGAGAAGACCACACAAAAATTAGAAGATATGTTTTGGGCATGCATCCTGGATTTCGTGGGATTGTGGGTGAGACAAAAAAATTTGGATAACATTTATTGAAATAACAATAATAACTAATATATCTATATAGACACATCTTATTAATTGTACTAAAGGCCATGTTAATCCATATTGAAATAGATTGACATTAGAGAGGTAGTCATTCTAGTTCATGAAGTGGTGAATAACATAAAAAATCTCCAAAATTTGTGAGATAAAGAAATAGAATAATACATCCAAAATGATTATGAAGATTAGAAAAATATTCCACTGATGTTTCAAGATAGATACTATGTTTTCCTTAAGGTTACCTCCTTGAATAATCAATGATGTTTTGGTTGGGGAATAAAGCCCTCACCATAGTTTTTTAGACACATTGAGGTATTAGATCAGGAATCAAAGGTGGATTGTTGGTTAGGGCTACCTACACTACTAGACTAAGTTCATGATGTCTTACATGATTTCTAGCTCCATCAGTATCCTCATAATGATTCCAAAGTCATCAACTTGGGGAGTTGGATATCAAGGATGAAACAATTTTCATGAATTGATCGATCGATATTCAATACCATCAACATAATTTTTTAATAGAGTTTATTAACTTGGTTGTATTCCTCAATATGAGCCTTATGTTCATGAATCTCCACTAGTTCCTCCTAATAAGTTGGAATATAAATGGTTTCAGTTCCTAGTAAGATCTCAATAGTGAACTCATCATCTATATCTAGTAGAAACCAAATCATGTTTTCAAAAATATTATTCTATTAATAAACATTCATATCAAGAAAAATATATTATGGTTTGTCCACTTTGTTCATTATTCAATAGGAAACATTAGTTGTAATATTGCATGGTTTCGTATGCTAAGGTAATATGCAACATGAAAATAAAAAAATTCTCCAACATGAATATACTCACTATCCTCAAGTTATGAGAACGACACTTCATGATTGTAATAGTATATGAAGTGTTGGTATGTCACTAACCAATACATCCTAAGGACTAGGTTAAATATAATCATTTCTAATATGATGAAGTACAATAAATATTAGAACCCTCCAATATCCCAGGAACATTATATAAAATGGATAATACCCTCGGATCACACTCTCAATGGAATTTCAATAGATATCATGTTATCCATATATTCTAAAACCAACCTAATCTATCCACGACTCATGAATATGTGAAGGAATGTGAATCCCGTGTATCAAATAAAGTATATTCTATGCTAGAATCAACTAAGACCAGATCATGAACCAAAGATGAATCCATATTCTGGTGTGTAGTAGGATGTATTGCATGAATATGTCCTAAACCATTTACTTGAGCTTTCATATGATTCCCTTATGTATAAATTCCATTCTAAAACGATAACCCCAATCCCCAATATGGAATCCTCTACCCCAAAAAATGCCTAGTTGAACTCCAAGTACCCACCTATCGTGACATATTTGATCCTACTTCTGATCCATAAACCCCCCCTTTTCATCCACCACTATAAATTCCTTGATATATTATAAGAAACCTATATAGGTTCCCCATACTACTAGAATAATGACACATGATATGTTTTTGAGGTCATTGGGGTTATTTATTTCCTCATTCACTACACTGATAACACTTGATAAGCCTTTATCCATGTAACAGTGGTGGCAACCCACTACTATAATTGAAAAAACCAATACCCCGTTGTGAATCTTCATAATGGTTCTAATCTTTTCTTGAATATTTTCTATAAAATACCCCATTAGAGGTAAAAGATAATTATAATTTTCATCATTCATGTTTCTTTCTAATATATGTTCTGTATTCATAACACAAAAAATTAAAGTTGTGATAAGGAAAACATTCACTAGAACATCAATCTCATACCACATACCATTCTCAAATACATTCACCCTAGACAACTCATCACCATCTATCATACGAGAAAAACCAAAATTATCCATAAAATAATTCACATATTCCATAACTAATATATTACCATATATAAGACGAATGAATTTACATCCCTCTTAGTTATTAAGGTCTCTCTAGTAAATTTTTCAATGATACAAGTCTCTAAGTCCTTCTAGTTCTATCAAACATGATGATCAATTCAGACTAGAATGCCAAGACAACACTTCAAAAATCCTCAAAACATATTAATATCCATATTTACCATGCTACCCTTGCTATCTCAAGTTGATAAGAAATTTTCCTAACATATTCAGTCAGATACTTACCTTCATAGAGACCCCTAGTAAAAATCCATAGTTACTATAGCATGAACTCTATACTAATCTCAAACATCATCATTGTATGTCAAGTATCCACTCCCTGCACAACGTGAACTACTATAAACAATATTTATCAGAGCTTTTCATTAACCACATTTTCATAACACATCAAATTAATTATGAATTTAATTTTTATTTATAGCATTGTGTATACCCTGGATCACATATAAATGATTATTCGAGTTTTAATGTCTATATAATTAATAAATGGAAATAAAATAGTGGTTGTTTCGAAATATATTTGAAAATAAACATAAATAATTAATGAGATTAATAGTTGGAAAAAGGTGTATTTGTTATAATTATGAGAGAATGTGGAAATTTTAAGTTCACTACTCATCCTAGATATTTAATTATTCTAAAAAATAAACCTGGATTAATGGTATACTTGGATGAGGGTTGTCAAGATATCAATTTCCATATTGACTTTTAAAATTATGCACAAAGAAGTAAACCATGACACCAAAATAATGTTGTTAAGGATTAGACCTAATTAATAAAATGAGGGATGCCTAATCATATAAAAATCTCATGCACGAAAATGTAAAAAAGGGTTATTCTAGTTTCCAATCAGTACTTCCCATGGTTCCCACTTTCAATATCAACATAATTATCATTTAAATGATAATTATTTCACATAATTATAAAAAAAATTACATTAAATGGATAATAATATTAAGATAAAAACAATTGAAATGATACACACAAAAATTACACAAAAACATAAAAGAGTTTTTGATACCTCTAAACATTTCTGTACCTACCTCGAAATGGTATTCCATTATTTGTCACTTTATCTAGAGAAATATGAGGTTTTCATGGAACTTTTACTTCATCATTAATAAAATAATGTTTATAATAGACTCAAGCACTTCTTGGATGAATATTGGACTCCCTTGGGTATCCAAAATTGTAGATATTTCCCTCCTGTTCAAATTTGATAATGGGGTTCCCAAGGATCCAATTTATTAGAATTCAAGAAGGTTGTTCTGGGAACAATGTTTTCAAAATACCACATGGATCATGGTTTAGGGGTAATATATAGTATTATATCACATTTTATAAAGTAAAAAATTGTTTACTCACCTATTTTATATCTCTACAAAAAAATTGTATCATTTTGTTCCCAATAGTCTCAGATATATGCTAATTATAGAACTGACCTTTAGACTATCAATAGTGAATATTCCATCTAAAGAATGAGTCTTTTGGGCTTCAAATAGTATTAATCGGGGACCATGATCTTCTTGATAAATTTATTATACAAATTTTTAAATCCCCCCACAAAATTTCATCACAATTTGATTCACAAATAATTATAATTGTAATATTTTGTAAACATGTGTTCTTGGGATCATTCTCAGTATAGCCTCTTTTTTTTAATTTCATTGTGGGATCTCTAAATCACTTCCAACTATAATGTAAATATCAAAACATATAAAATTTTGAATTTTAATTGTGATAAAAATTTAATAATTGAACTAAATGTGAATTAAAATTTGTTATTATGTTTCTAATTTATAATAAAAATCCATTTCAATATAGGCATATAAGGGTCGAAATGAATAGTGAATCACTATGTGATCACACCCCCACACCTAAATATTAAGACTCAATTTAAAATTAACATTTTATAAAAATTATAATTGGAGATATTACTAACATCTTGATAATTTAACATTAAAATAAAATTTAATTCATGATAGCATAGTGATAAAAAAACTGACCATGGAGTTATTACTAGTGATCATTGGAAAAGATGGCTCATTACATATATTAGAATGAAATTTAAGGACATGTATGATACTAGTATAATAAAGGAATTAAGAAGTAAACTATTTCAATAACTCTCCACATGTTTGTTTGAAAACCATTTCATTATATTCTTTTGACTTTATATCAAGTAAATATAGGTTTTTCTTATAAAAAAAGTTGCTTATCTTATTCTTTCCGTTGAACATATCTTAGATCATTTTCAATCAAACTTGAAACCCACTAACTTAATAGATCTGGTATGATAACCATTAATCTCTCAAATAGGATATCCCCATATATTGTACATTTCATTAGTCACCTCATTATTTATCAATGTGGATTTTATTTTAATTATGTTTTTGTTGTTTTATGAGGTAGTCAAACAGTCAAATAATTGGTACACGTGAAAAGGTAAATATAAAACAGTAATAAAACAAATTTTATAAGGAATGATCATATATAAAATTAGTTTTCAAATATTGATAAAAATTAAACTAAATTTTATTTTATTTCTTTTAATTAATAAATACTCACACATCATGGTTGAGTGAAATGTGGTGTGGATATGTTGAGTAATATTTACTCTACCCATACACTGCTCGTAATGTGGTTATCAATAATATAAAAGTTTTCATTAATATACAATCATTTATATCATCAATGAATGACCAATTTTACCAAAAAAATCACACAATAATGTAAATTTCATTCTATAAATCACATCTCATTGGTGAAATTAATTTTTATTAAATGTAAAATTAATAAGAAATAAAAAATTTCGACATGAATTTTCAATAAATCAATGATAACATGAACATTATAAACGGTTAGTCCAGCAAAAAAGTGAAAATGAGAAGTGAAAATACAATATAACATGAAAAAATAGATTAATAAAAATGATGAAGAAAATCATATGTAACCCATGAATATACCCCCCACCCCCCCCCCCCTACACACACCTAGAGTGTGCAGTGTCCTCACTATAATAAAAGAGAATATTGGAAGGAAGGTTAAAACTTGGGGGTTCACTAGAAGGTTGTTTCTCGAAGGTGGAGTTTTTTCACAAGAGACTTCATAATGGTTTCGAGAAAGTGCTTCCACTACTACCCATTGATAATGATTCTTTCTTTTATGTTTTCATTTTGAATATATAAAATAAAAAATGGGTAGATTCTAGTAATAGTGTATGGGATGAACTAACAATAATAAAGATTTATTGGGTGAAATTACAACCTTATATTGAAAATTATTACATTATACCCAATATGTAATTAATGATAAAGGATGAGACCATAATGGGAATCCTTTGTTATCTTCTTATAGATATGGGAGGTTTCATATGAATCTCTTAAAATTTTATCCAGTCCCTAAATATATAAGTTCCCAAGTGAACCCAAAATAGAACGTTAAGAATTGAAATACTTAATGGCCTAGTTGTCCTAAAGCTCTATCATAATATGGAGGTGACCACTATTTTTTAAATTTAGCAGATAAGATGACACGTGAATGACAATTTTAAATACTAGACAATAATCCCACAAAGAATCATCATGTCTATGAATCCAATCATTTTTATTGGTTGAATTGTATATTATTGAATTTATTTGAACTCTTTATTTGTAATATTTGATTCACTACTAGGTTGGGTGTGATATGTAGAATAATCTTGATTCCCAAGCCCATACCAATGAAAATGTTATGCCATTATTCGGTTGAAAAATTAAGAACATTCTTATATATGATGAACCTAGGAAACCAAAACCTATATAAGATTTGGGTTCTCAGAAAATACACAATATATATTTGAATCCACGGTCCATATAGATCATTCCTCTACCCATTTTGACCTATAATATACTACAATAATAATATAAAAGTTTCTGAATTAATTAAGAAATGGCGCTATAAATTTACTTCCCCATATATTAAAAAAAATTAAAGGGAAACAGTTTTTTTATAATTTCATTTATTTTAGATTCTTTTTCTATCTTTTGAAAATGAAAAAAATATATCTAAAAACCATTAGAATCCTGAAATAGTTTTTTCCATAATAGATAAAAATATAGGGCCCTACATTTAGTCCATTGGGGACCAACATGGCCCCCACATGAATGAGTCTGAAAAACATGTGGTTGTCTTAGAACTCTCTAAAAGAAATACAGAACCATAGGTTTTATCAATAAAAGTGTGCCAAAGGTAGGGCTTGTCTCAAATGTACCAAATGGACTCATATATTAGACTATTAACTTCTCTTTTATTGGAATCAGTAAGGGTAAAAAATTCTACCAAATAATTTAAAATTTCAATATACCAAGGAATATCAAATTTAACTTGATATAATTTCTCACTTGTAAACAAATCATTTATTGGAATACATGGGGTTGATACAATTTCTTAAGATGAAATTAGAATACTAATGTAGCCATCCATGACAGTCTCTGGTCCTTTTCATCCATAATTTCCACATTGAATTCCTGAAGGATTGGAATCCACTATATTAGGTGGAGGTTAGCTTCAAGTTTCTTATGAATATTTTGAAGGTCAACATGATTAGAAAAAAAAAATTATCCCAAGAAGTTATGAATTAAATTTTTCTAAAGAAAATATAATAGAAATAATTTCTTTCATAGTGGTTGTGTGGGTTTTAAAGGTATGTTTAATGGCACTTGAGGCAAATACAATGACATGATATTCCCTCACAACCCTTTTCTATAAAAATTCCCCAACTAAAATTTCTGAGGAATCACACAAAATATCAAATGGCAGATCCCAGGTTTGTGTATG
This sequence comes from Viscum album, assembly GCA_963277665.1. Lineage (NCBI taxonomy): Eukaryota > Viridiplantae > Streptophyta > Magnoliopsida > Santalales > Viscaceae > Viscum > Viscum album. The sequence goes on along the minus strand of OY728143.1, from coordinate 1,360,639,221 downwards.
GATGATGGGGGGTGATTTGAGACTCCTTTTTAGTGAATTAAATGCAACCACCCAATTTTTATAAGAAAAAATATTGAAATATTTTAATAAAAATTGAGAGAAGGGGTGTTTCATATTACTAAATCCTATAATGAATTGGTGATAAAAACTATCATCACCAATGAAATATTTCACCTCATGATCACGTTTCTAATATTTAAGGGGGGGGAATTAATTCAATTTTTGAATTATCAACTCAAATTACCATAATAAAAATAAAATTTCCATGAACTATCCCCTGGTCAATTATGAAATTTAGTTTCTCATAATTTAATATGAGATCATTTTAAACTAAATATTGGAGGATATAAACAATTTATTCAATACATTCATCAAAGAAATATATATAAACTTTGAACTCATCCATAAAAAAATCCATATAATTTTTAAGGTACACTAATAATATACTAAATATATATATTGATTAAAAGTACCTGGAGTATTATAGAGAACAAATAAAATCCCAATATATTAAAATGTGCCAAACGGTAGGAAAATGATTTCTTTTATTAATCCACATAGACTATATAGATTTTAAATTAACATGAATAGTCATCATGAAAACAAAAATGAGAATCACAATCTAATATTTATAATATTTAGTCAATCAATAGTAGTGGAATGTTTTCCCTTTTTATGGATTGATTTATTTATTGGTAATCAATACAGACACTCCAACTATTTTTCACATTTCATGGAAAAATCATTCCTTTTATATCAAAAAAACTATTATTAAAGATTTATTAGGGAAATTGGTACTATTACAACCAATTTACATTCAAATATATTACATATGATACCATAAATTGGCAATTTACTATCTTCAAATTATAACACATTATGGAGGGAGGTATTTCACTAAGATCTTGCATGTCGTAAAAGTTTATTCTCATCATTAAAAATTATCTAGAACAAAAAATTAAATTATATGATCTTAAGAATATCCTATAATGTCCATCTTATCACTTTTTTACAAAATCTAAAATTTTATAGTAGTTTTGATTCATTCTATGGAGATAGTTTTAGGGAAATATTGATGGTAAATTGGTCAATACCCTCAATATATAAATATTTAAAATCATATAGAGAGGTTTTTAATTTGAAAATTAAATGATTTTTATATTATCGGTATTGATTTTGGTGTAGTGAGGTTCAAGATACTAGTTATCTTTACATGTATATTTATATAAAAATATAGTCAATGTCAGATATATTTTCATTATCGTCGATGAATATGGGTACCTCAGAATGAACACACTATCTAATATAAACACAAATGTTACACTTTTAAAAACCCTCACAATTTTCAAAAATGAATTAATACCCAAATCATCAATGGGTGAATAAGATGAAAATTAATGATAGTATGGGTCAAGGAGAGAATGTGGTTTGTGTGTTTCATTGGAGAGAAATACCAATGAATTAATATGAAGAGTACAGTGCACATCAATGGGATTGTTCATTGAATATAGGATATATAAAAAATATATTTTCTCACCTTAATTATTTGGATAACATACCATTGTGAATGTTGATGACTGTCTCTAATGTTTAATGAAATTCCTTCCAACTAAAAGAGGAACATGTCCATAGGTCTAAGTATCTTCCATCTTAATAATATTGAAGTCTGATAGAAATATGATATTATTTACTCACATAATGAAATCAATGATCACTTCTATTATGACTATTTTTCTCTGATGGGTGATTTTCATGATGATGTACACGGTTTAAGATCTCTAACATATTGATATGTATACCATGATTCTTGAATCTCATTAATCAAAAAACCTAAATTATTAATTGCATCAAAAAATTCTCCCATATATTATAAGGTGTCATAAAATATCTTGGATCCGATAGATTCACTATTTTTATCAAGTCTAATACATTCCTTCCAATGTAGACTCTCTCATTCCCCTTTAGTCATTGTATATGGGTGAAAATGTTCTTTATAAAATTTTGCATAGTGAGGAATTGTTTTAACAAAATCATAGAGAAGAATGTTATTTTTAACTTATTAAATATATCCATGATCTCATTATAAATTTCATTATCAAATATTTTCAAGGATTGAGAAATACTTTTGGTAAGGGGGGAATTGATTTTTCATAGGAATCATAAGTGTTAAAATTTCTCCCCCTTTTCATTATTCACTTCACTTGAATATTTATATGGTAGATAAAGAGAGTATTCAAGAGGAGAAAACAACTATTATATAGAGTCATTATATATATAATTTTCTTTAGAACTATGAAGTGTGATATGAAATACATTACCTGTATACTTGTGATAGGAAATAATTTGGGATGGTAGTTGTCTAGACCCTTGACATTGGATTTCACCCACTGAATTGGTGAGTTGCTCTAATTGAGTTTTAAGTTCATGTATGTATTCTTATTAGTTCTTTTGGAATTGGGTATTATTTAAAGTCATTTGTTTAATCATGTCCACTAGGATAAGAGCAGGTTTTCAAGGGGTTTTTTGTAAAGTCCTTTGTTTTAATTATGTATTTTATTGTGGTGGTTGAGGTTGACTTCCCTTCCCTTGGTGGTTCTAGGAATATTGAGGTTGGATATAATACCCCTATATAAAGGCATGATTGTATTTTTACCTAGAGCTATATGGATAGTATGGTTTTAACCTAATGGCGTTTTAATTGTGAAATCCTTGAAATAATTATTCAAAACTCTTAGAAGGCTCTATTAGTTAATTTAATTAGTCCAAAATAAAACATTTAATGTCAAAGAAATCATAATGAATTGGAGGACTTTTTAATTTCCTTTGGTAATGTGAAAGTTTTCAGAGTATGGTACTTTCCCCTTTGGACTTTGTTTCTACCATATTCTCAAATTTAAAACTTTTCAATATATATACACCTCTAGTCGCTATACTAGACCTTGAACAAAATTTTACTGTTTTTGCATCAAATTTTTAATGATATTACTTATAGTGATTAGGGGTTTTTTTAACGAGTGAAACACTTATAGTGGGATTAATTAGGTTATTATGTATTTAAATTAAACCTTAATAGATGTATTGTATTAAAATATAATTTCTTATACTCTTTTGAATAAAACAAGAAAAATTAATATTAAAACATTACCTTCATTCATGATGTTTTCCCCATTAGATTGTTTTATTCGAAGAATTTTTTTTTGTTCTAGTATGAGAGTATGGGAATGATTTTTCAAGAGAAATGTGTTTTATGTCTGCAGAACCTCTTATTTAGAAGTTTACATAGCACAACCAATATTTTTTTGTCTCTCATAAACACAAAGGGAATGAACTAATATTAACCAATTATCCATTCACATATGTTGGTTTTAACATTGAATCATCAACATGGAATTCTATTAGGTCTTATGTGGGCCTCCTCTAGATTGGCTCAGAAATTTTTTTAAAAGGTGAATGAGATCATATTTTAGTTCAAAATTAGGTGTTTCATCTATTATTTTAATGAATGTGGGTTTAATATCTACATCATGAAATTTTGGTTCTTTTCCTATCTAGTAGTTTTTTCAATGATATTCAATTTATGATTAGTATCTTTTTTAATTATACTAGAAGAGTGGTCTATAAAATTTTTTATGTTGGGTGCGTCCTCCTTTAATGAATAAACTTCTATGGCTCGGTGTCATGGTCATAAGATACTCTCTGGTTAGTGTAAAAAAGGAGGTAGATCTCCAAGAGAAAAAACATCATGAACTAAACATACATTATAAATAAAATAGAAAAAACGTTATATGTAAATGTAGATGATAAAAAAAACATGATATATTAGATAAAATAAAAACAAAATAAATTCTTCGTGATATACCATTTTAAATAACAAATTTTCTTAGATATAATAAATAAAAAAATAAATCATTGAGACACTAAGTAAATCCTTCATGTTAAATATGAAGCACAAAAGCACCCACACTAGTGGTTCCATCCAAGAGACCAAAATCTCATAAATCACAAAATCCATACTCATTTTTATCACTCAAGGTAAAATTGGTCATTAGAAAAAATGAAAATCATGGTAATCAATCCCATCACTGGTAAATTTGGACTTCCCTTAAATGAATTATCAACCCCAAGAAACAAGTTCTACACCATGCCCTAACATGCCATATATCTTATCTACATCACCCAAATAGTTAGAAAAGAAAATAAAATACCACTTATAAAACTTGTTTACATTCCCACAACTAGTGTCCACTAAATAATGCAAGACTGGAGTTTCAACCAAACCATAGACATGCCGCCCTGTATTCCTGAGGCTTCCATCTTGTAGTGTGGTTCAATGATGGCATAATTTGGAGACTATGAATTTAATATTAAAGTATAATATCATTGGAAATAATAAAAATAATTTACCACCATCCATATAAGTTAGAAATCTATTCTAATAGGAATTTTCATGTAAAAAATATGGATAAAAACAATCAGATGGTATATACATAAAAAAAGACAATAAGAACAATAAAAACCCACATATATCATAAATAAAAAAATTAAAAATACTAGAAGACACCAAATTAATGTTTTCGAATTCTAATTATCTATACATGAATCCTAAATTATGATTCATCCAAAGGGAACAAGACCTTATCTAGTCTAGTAGTGATAAATTCTACTCAAGTACATATGGAGGACCAAATAGTTTTTGTAAAACACCCTAGACCCACACTCCAAGATCTGATGAGTAATACACATACTTTACACACTATATTTTATGTCAACAGTATATTCATAGCCATATTTATCCAGTATTTACATGAAATTAATAAAATATTACATTACATGCATTCTAAAGTCATTTTATGTTTCAAAGAAACTATATTTTGTACTTTTCATATAAATATACTTTATGGTTAAGTGAGAACCATATAATGAAAACGACAAATAGTTGGGTCGATGTTGTCGTCAAGGAGATCTTCCATTTTAGGCATGATCCAATAAGATCTTGGGACCAATACACACAATAAATAAAAAAGTAGACATTTTATTCCATCCTTCAACTTGTCACACCATTCTATCGCACTACATCCCTCCCCATGCCTCATAAAATAAAACACTATAGCAATCCCAACACATCATTAGAAATGACCTCAGATGTTGATGAGGCATTAAGGTCTATAGAAACTACCACTGAAATACCACTAATAGACCAGCTACAAACCACAACAATAAAATCTCAGAATAGTAACACCATCACAGGATCCACAAACACAATCCCAAATAGCCATGTAATTCTTAAAACCTGACCAAAGTGGGGTCATACATAGAGGAAAAATATGAAATGAAAGAGAAGGATGATGAAAGACAGAACCAATACGGTGAAAAGAAAAAAAATTACATCAATTTCATATGGAACCCACCATATCTGTAGCACCACCTAGGAAAATACTAAATACTTTCTGGGACTAAATGTCGATGATACCATGGAATCCACTACAAAATTGGTAAAGAAACTGACAACCAGCATAGAACCCTAAGTCTAACAACTATTAAAGAAGCCCGAAAACTACCAAAATTGTCAAGGAATCCATCAAACTAGGATGGAGTTGAGTATTACAGGAGGGATCTAGATGAATTAGTAAATGTGACCATGGATCAATTGAGCCAATATATGGGAACAAAACAAGGAACAAAAATTAGTTTGCAATAGGGAAAAAATCAGAATCTATGACATGCAACAGAACTGTCAGAGGGGAGTAAACAATGATGAAGGATTCATTAAAAGGGATCCTAAAGACTAAACTGTTGGTCCTTAGAACCAACAGTAACCCCTCATAGAATGAAAACCACCAAAGGATAATGATTGATATGGTGTCATTGGAGTTGGATTGAAAGAATGTGAGGCTGTAATGTGGGAAGGATAAAATACCTGCAAACAGGTTTCATCATATGAGGATGAATAATGGTGTAGTATTTATTAAAAATGATCACAAGATAATAAATCTTCAGTAAAAATGGGTTGTCTTGCTGAAAACCACACTACAATATCAATTTCGGTCAATCAAAAGACAATTTATGATTACATATTTAGCAAAATATGAAAAATCATAAAGTAATAGATCTCATGTCATTCTCAACTACTGTAAATTTTACACATTCTATAATTAATTAATTAATTCATAATGATTATTCAATATCTCCCATATATCTACCATACAAGATATCATTATAGAAAAATCATGTTTAATGACTTTCTTAACAACCAAGGGAAATTAAAACATAAGAATGGGTCAGCTCAAATTCTCTATAAGTATTAACAAAATTGATAATAATCAATGATCATAACTGAGTATAATATGAGACTAAAAAATATAAAAGGAAGATATAATAAGTATAATTTCATAATCAAAATAAACTATGAGAATGACATATCCATTACTGATATATGAATATGTATACACATTGGTTATAACAAATGGGTCTTCAGAAATGAAATGAATATTTCTAGATAGTTAATTCCATATTAAACTATAAGAAATAATTTACTTATACATAATGATATTACCTTAATGTCCATTTATTTATGAAATATTTTTTTCTATGCAGGCATGCACCAAAATATCCAGTCTAGTCTATCTCTTGAGACCTATCGATGTTGGTACCGAGTAACATAGTGGAATCTAGTGGACTAAGGATTTAAACAATTTCATCATCCAGGAAACAAAACATCTTCTTCTCTATCAATACAATCCATTTTAAATCTCAAGGATCTCACATGAATTATAAATGCATAAAAATTTAAACTGATTGCTTCCCTCATACGAATCGAACCTCACTCAACAACATCTTTTCCCTAGTGATAGTTACTCAATGGATTAGAGATTTATCCCTTCTATGACATACACACATGCATCAAGAATCTGTAGGGATTCCATTTTTTATAAATGAGGTGCTAGTGTTAATGTTTGATGACGCCTTAAAATTCTCTATGATCACCATTACCCCATCTCATCAATTTTTGAATAAAATGTAAACTCAACCGATTGGATGGGAATTTTCTATCACTTGGATGTAGGAATAGGAGATAAGAGATATCATTATATTTTAATTAATTGTATTTGGTATGATAGAATTTCTCTACATATATAATAGATATCCAAATACTCAGTATGGGTTTACTGACACATGTAGATCCAGAACCCACTAAATAAGAATTAAATGACAAGTTATGCTAGAATAATTGTGTCATTGATATAATTTATATTTTATAAGTGTCTTTTAATATCTAAAAAATATATTTTGTGATATAATTGAGTTATTAACATGACTCATAATTCCAAAATATATAAAAAACCCTTTCAAATTAAAATAATAATCATTTATATGATATTTTTTCACATATTCAATCGATACATTTTCAAAAAAAATAATAAATAAATTCAACCAAATTATTCTACACATGAATAAAAATAATATATCTATTCATTAGTGGTCTTTAATACTTGTAAAATCCTCATAACCTTTCTTGGGGCCCACAATGTTATATACACATACTCACTAAAATGGGGTGAATGCTTGAATAGTCTATTATGTGTGACCCTCCAGGCCCTTATCGTGATAGTAGTGAATACATTTCCCTGACAAAAAGTGGTGTCATTGACCCCATCGGGGCCCCTATAGATAGAAGTAAAATATATAACAAAAATACCATTCCTGTAAAAAAATCATGTAACACAATTTCATTACCTTGAATATCACTTAAGGTAGGATGAATGCCTTGTGCCATCATCCATTATTGATTTATAATTGTTTGATATAACTAGAAATAATTACCTTAAAATACCATCCTCATCAAATAGACCCATGATATTACTTTCTCAACATAAAAGAAAAAAACATTATATCATGATTATTCATCCAAAGGCATACCTCCAATGAAACACCCTACACAAGATACTTCAGCAGATCTTCAATATCACGGTTGTTTCTTTGCATCATATTTTGCAATAAAATAGAACACATTGACAATGACCACATGTCTAGAGAGAAATACTACTATTCATATAATATGATAACCAATGACACATGAAACATGTGTTGTTTCTATTGTTGGGTATATCTTCATGACCTCATATACTAGAGAGAACCTAGTGCGAACAATAGGAGAAGAGGTCTCAATGCTTGTGATCCCCTAGAACCTACTGGATACACTACATTTATATCATATTTCGATTATGTTTCTGACCATAGTACATAACATAAATATTACATTAATGGTATCTCCTAGTACTCATTATAGATTGGGAACTGGAACAACCTTTTGGTGTGACATGTTACATGAGTACATTGCAATTAATATAGTGGATTCATAAGTATATTCAAGTTTGTAATAAGATAAATGCATGTATATATCAACCTATATACATGTAATGGTAATAATAGTAAATTAATATGTTTAGTCTAGGGAACCCTCTTTCAACACTCCCACTTCCACTAGAGCCAACATCTAACATGCCTTAATAAGCTAGCTCTCACATGTGAGTGATTCTTCTATTATGATATGGCTTCAACTAGGGGTCTTCCATGTTATTTTTAGTTTCAACTCTACAAACTAAGACCACACCTCTCTATATAAAATCCCTCAAGAGATGAAACTTATCAAGTATATTATTTTTCCTCAAGTATGAGCTAGGATCTTTGGTAAACACAACTATTACAGTATTACCACAATTAATTGAACATGGTCTATAAATTAAGGAACAACATCAACATCTAAGAAAAGGCTCTGTATTTATAAAACATTCATGGATTCATAAAAAACCATTACATACTCAAATTAAATGGTAGAGTCAATGACCACAGACTTCGTTGAGAATCCGTGCATAGTACACCACCATTTGGGAAAAATACACTGCCCTTCTACAATTTCAAAAAATGATGATATGTTTGGAAATTAGTATCAATTTATCTACTCATTACTAGTTCCTTATCTCCTCCATACATGAGGAATATGACCTTTATACACCACAAGTACTTCATGATGGTTTTTTTATATACCCAATGCATCTATCTTGGTTTATTATTTTATATTACAACCATTTTTAAATAATAGAAAATTCCAAATATAGTACATAGTGTTTCATACATGATATATTACACTACTAAATTTGAAGGGTTTTTACTCCTTTATTCAGCCTTATCCTATATCTGTGGACACATTCCCTTGGAGATATTGATAACATGTTACAATTTCAATAAAACTATCATATATTATTCTATATTATAACTTTTAAGTACCTTCTTATATATATACCTTGACATATCCTAATAATCCATTGGTATTAATCTACATATATCTTGATCACTGGAATATACACTACTTCACCTATGTTTTTAATTGAGAAGCATTTATTTAACAACGTATTAACTGAAAACAAAAATTTCACATTGTTTCCCGTTATTTATATATCATAAAAATATAATACATCAAAAAAATATAGCATTCCAATTCACCTTACAATAGACACATGGCCCTCTTTCATTCTCAAGGAAACCAAATTCTCTTATGGCCTCATCACAATTAACATTCCATGGTTGTAATTACTACTTCAACCAATAAATTGATCTTTGTAGATTAAACACTATTTCAAAAAAATTTGACTTCTTGAAATATTTTTTTTGAATAATACATAAGTATTAAACTAGCTGATCATTTATAAAAGTACTTTTTACATATATTTTCCAAATCTCAAAATCATGTATGGTTGTTATTAAAAGTAATATTCTAATGGATTTAAACATTACATATGGTGTAATGGTTTTTTCAAACTATGTGCCCTAATGTATCCAAAATTCCTTCACTTCTAGTCTTTCCATATAGTTTTTCACCTAAATATCTATGTCCATATTTTTCTTGAATACTCATTTTCACCAAATGGAATTCACATCAGCTGGACTATCTACCAAAATAAAAACATGGTTTTTATACATCGTATTTATCTTAGAAGGCATGTAATCCTACTACTTAGTGTCCTATTTTCTTTACACTTCTTCCTTATAGGTCAAATGTTCCCCGCTCTCTAGGAGTAATGTGTAACCTAAATCCATGATAAGAAAACCATAATGATCTAGTTCTATAACCTCTCAATATTTCTTATGAAGTACTTTTTTTCTCATAAATATATTATTCTCCCATTGTTTCTGGGGTTGAGGTAATCATCCTCCAATTGATTCTATCGGTATCTTAGAATTTTCTGGTCATTTTTTAGATAGAAAATAAAAAATGTTTCAAATTTAAATGGGAAGTCACATAAATTCCAGTATGTGGAATACTGGTTCAAATTAAAAATAACTATACATTTAGGTAAATTTGATAGACCACCTTCCTAATCCCCATGAAAGTCTCCTCATTAGGTATTAGCCTTCGATTTGAGCTTGACTGGGAGAAATTAGAAAACCAAAAATAAAACCTCAAAATTGGATATAAAAATAAATACGGATGAATAGGATTAGATAGATATAAAAAGAGATAAATGAAGAAAATATTGGTTTTTCCTTACTGAGGTAGTTCCAATGTGACTAAAAATGAATTAATTAGGGGGAAGATATGGGATATACACTAAAACCATAAAGAGAGGAATATAAAGAGCTATAGTATATGCTCTATGAAAATGAGTTAGGAATATATATAGTTTTATGTTTAAAGGAAAATAGGGAAAATGTTTATTTCCTTTCTTTACAAGAGGGAATATGGTTTCGGCACCCGGTTGGCCAAAGCAGTCACCAACCATGTGCCCCAACTTTCTTAGAGCACTAATCCTCACATGGTTTTGCACATGTATAGGAAATACATGTTAACTAAACATATAATTAATTACATATATAACTAGAATTATAGGCCCTAATAATATGGTTTATGAAACCATGCACCAAATTTTTTAGGTTGCATGGTCAAGGTGAACAATTAGACAAACCATGCCCTAATCGTGAATCTCATCTCGCTTCTCCAAAAATTATAAATCTAAGTAAAGACATTACCAAAATCTCCATAAACATACTCTAATCCATTGAGATCTTCCATTAAAGTAATATAGTAGGGTTTTTGCAGAATTCAAAAGGGTTAATAAATTATTGAAGAACCTAGATCTTATAACCTCCCCACTATAAGTAAAATCATCCTTGACTTTCCATTCTGAGGGTGGTTGGGTTGTATCATAGAACAAATTTTCCAATGCATACATATATTAGACTCATGTTTCCATGTTTCCTCCTATATATGGCCATCCTCCCATAACACTCAGACTAGAGGAACTATCCTTATTTGGATTTTCTTCATGATAGAGGTGATGATACAAACCAGATACTACTTCAAAGAATAATAAACCCTAACCTAAACATCCTTAGAATCAAGTACATGACATGGTTTTTAGTAATAATTTAAAAGATGAAAATCATGGAAGACATCATGAAAATAATGGTATCGTTGAGGAAGAGATATCTTATTTTCGTTTGGTCCAAGCTCCTCTAATATAACAAAATGACCTATAAATCTATGTTTTAGATTACCTTTTCATTGAATCTATGAATGAAAAAATATTGGTTAATCTCACAGTGAAACGTGATCCCTTTCCTCGCACTCTATTAGTCAGTGATGGTGATCAGTATATGATTTCTTTCCAGATTGATCCATAACCATAAAATTCATTACCACTTGTACCTTCTTCAATATATCTTAAATGAGATGTGGTCTTTGTAGTGATGCGTCCCCCACCCCTAACCCGTATAAAGGCTAGAAAAATGTACTACATAGATTATCTCATAATGATCCATTTGAATAATCTATTGGAAACTATTGTTATAATAAAACTAAACAAGTGGAATGTTTTTTCCAATAGCCTCAAAAATCAAGGACACGCACACACGGAAAATTTCTAGATGTACCTTTTGAGTGTTCTTAGAAAAACTATCATTCTGACGATGGTATGATGTACTCAGATGTACCAAGGAATCATGACCCTAATGCATCCCAATCTTGAACTGAGAAGTAAACCAAAAGTCCTAATCTGAAAAAATTGTATTTGGAATCCCACAAATGTGTATTACCTCTTAGAAATAGATCCCCACATGCTCATCCATTACTAGTATCTTGTGAATATGTAGGAAGTTTTTAGCCTATGTTAGCCTTCCCATGATCGCCCATAAAACATTAATGCATTGGGGAGTCTTTGATAACCCCATCAATAAATCCATAGAGATGTCAGCCCATTTCTACTTTGGGATGGGTGGTAGTTTTATAGGGTTACCAGTCTACTTTAGTTCCTCCTTAACCAATTAAATGCCAGAATACAGAGTAACCAAATAAGTTATGCCATTTCTACTTCTGTTCCACCAATACTGGTGCCACTTGTAATGTTATATATTTGTGGGTCTTGAATTTACTCCCCATTTATTGAATGATATTCTAACCATAGTTCCTTTTGGATGTATGTTGGAACCCAAACACACCCATGGATATAGAGTATCCCATCCTCAACAAAAACCTAGTCTGGAAGTTAGTCATCACAAGAAAAAACTTTGCTCAGAACCAAGCCTTTGGAATCAGAAATTTTTCTCTTCTTTACTCAATCCCAAAGTGATGAATTTACTAATATATTCATGAGGATATGCCGAATGTGACACTCATGAACATAGATATTCATTTAAAAAAAAGATCCCTCAATTTATACTTGATAATTTCTTTCATAACAACTAGATTATATGTTTTTATACATAAATATTCAAAAACTACATTTCCATTCTCGAGTGTGTAAGTAAGATCACATTGAAGGACAAAAGATGTTCAAAACATATATATTATTTCAAATTTATCTCATACTAAGACAATATGTATCTAAGGGCCTTATGTTATGTGTATACCATTATCTATTCTTCTAGGAGGTAATTCCACTATAAACTCAATAAATCATAAAAATATAATAACATGAATTCATGTGTCTGGTTATTAATCACTTGATTCCTTGAAAGAAAATAATTATAGAATACTTTTCCCCCATGAATAAAAATATCTCCCATCCCCAACACATGATTAATTATAATAAACTATGTATTATTTACTGGGATTGGGAGGAATTAGGATTTTGTGGAGGTCAAGTGTTATTTCGTCTTCTAAAAGGGAATCTCACACACTTTATACCATGTGAAATTTATAACCTTATTGGTTAAGATATTTAGTGGTGCTTAATGAAGTAAATTTTTTTTGATGAACCACTGATAATAATTTAAAATCCCATGAAACATTAAAAATATCAAAAACGTTTTTGGGTTTCTATTAAAAAACAATAACTCTAACCCTTTATAGATCCATATACACACCTAATATTGATATACTATGACTGATGAAATGAATATTTTTATCAAAATATGGAACTTAGTGATCTTGGAAAATATCCTATGATATCCTCGTGTACTCAATATGATATCAAGGTGTCTATAATGATTGATTATATTACAAAAATACACTAATATATCACCCAGAAAATGACATTAAAGGCATATAGGTATGGCTAGAATTATTGATTCCTCAAATCCCTAAAGACAGTGGGTGTATCTATGAGATTGAATAGAATCATTAGCTATTACAAATGGACATACCTTATTCATAATGTTTTATGCGGTACATATGAGGGTATAAATTATACCATATGAGAGGTCAATCTCAAATAAATCATTGATAAGACTCTAGCCCCTCAAAGCTAGTTAAAGAGGTCATTTATACATGGATGTAGGTACTAGTTATTAAATTTATGCTAATTAAATCCCTGATAATCCACACATAGCCTCAATTTACCATCCTCCTTCTTGAAAAAAAAATATAAGTTAACCAAATAGAGAATTACTAGGTCAGATAAACACTTTGTAATCTATGTCCTCAAATTCCCTCTTTAATTCCTAAATATAAATAAGAGACATCCTTTATAGTGTAATATATGTCATCTCTACTCCTAGAGAAAATGCGATAGTAAACCCTACCTCCCTCTCAGGAGGCAGCCTAGAGATTGAATTAATAAATACATCTCTATAACATTCCACCAATAGAGGAAACATTGTTTCTCATTATAGAATATCTTCTAGAAAAGGGATCAAATTTTGGTTTTACAATCCATTAATCTCATGAATCTCATTTCCTTCTTATATATCCTTCACATCCCATTCTCCCTTGTGAATATATCTACAACCCTTAGGTGATGTGGAAGAAACCCTCCAATGAAAACTACAAATATGAACATTAAAAGGAATGTACTATTCCATCCAAATAATTTTGTAAAAACATTTTCTATCAATGATAAAAAGGTTATATATGAATTGACAGGAACATATCTTGAGTGTAAAGTCTTTAAATCGATGAAGGATCTATGCCCAGGTACCCAACAATGTGTAAAGAGACAAAAACCTAATGAAATATTTATTAATAAGAACAGGAATTTATATTAATGCTATAAATATGAACAAGTTTCAAGAAAAATAGTAAAAATGTAGATAATAATGTTAAGGATAATAAATTCATACCATGTGCTGAAGATGGTATGGTGCTATGATCATAAGGTATAGGATCCACTTTATACAACTAGAAAGATCCCTAACCCAGAGCTACAGCCTGAACTACCTTAGAAGGTCTACTATATTAGAACAAAAAAATTTTATATAGCCCCCTCAACCTCCACTACCACTTAAACATTAATGTGTAGTAGTATTCCAGCTTCATTTCATGTTTGGAACCATAGATCCCACTCTAGAACTCAGAAGTGGTGAATATACTCTCTCATTTAGAACTGGAGGAAATATCATATGAAATATCTGCAGATGGCCCATTATTTTATAGGATTAGCACTATACTTGGTCTCTTCTACACTAGGGCTTCATGTGACCCCACCCTCCACAGAATGAATTATACATAGTAAATCCAATCAAATCTCGACATCATTTCCAAGTCCTAGAACAATAAGAGGTACTTTGGGATGTGTCATAGGTGGCACTATAAATGGTTCATATTCCAACTCCTTAGGAGCATGGTATTCCCCATCTTCTTCGATCTCAACTAGAGTCCATCATGGATGAATATATCAACAATTCCAAGAACATTCCTCAAAATAAGATCCAAGGAAAAAAGATTACATATTGGAAAATGTTACAGGTAAATGGCCATAAATACCCAATATACTAAAACCTGACTACCCATTCTAAAGTCAGTCCATATGGTGAGTTTCAGGTTTTTCTCACTGAGTTTCAGTTATATGGGGTTTCAATTTCACATTGTAGTGGAAAATAATATTCATGTTTTAATTTGTATCCCTATTTAACTATTTTTTTTTCAAGAGGTATTATTTAGTAAGTTAATATATAATGGTTCAGTTATAAGTGTTTTCATTTTCATTTTATAAATATATAATCATTATTAGTTTCATGTGGAAATCCATTTAATTGAAACTAGTTTCATAAAATTTGGTATTAGTGTATAATAGGAATATATAATATGGTTTATTTATATCGATACTCATTCCCTATTTATCGATGCATAACAATATCAATTGAAAATTGAATTCCATTTATCTGTAACCACATTAATGTTTTAGCGAATATAACTATGGCTATATAGTTTTAGATTTGTTAAAAAAAGGTTAGATATCATGTAATCATAAGGATATATGGTAAAACAATGTTTAGGGTTATGTGGATACTTTATACAACTAATTTTTTCCCTTATATTTCCTATAATAAACTTTAGTAAGTACAATCTTCTAAATCAATACACATATACTAAGTAAGAATCAAAACATACAATGAAATATGAATTGCATTTAATATGTATGACATAATAATCCCTACATTCCTATGATGATACATGATATAAATATCCCATTCACTACATTCATAAGGGTGTAAACACATAAAACCGATCATCATAAATCACATGTGTTACCCTGTTTTCCTATGGAATTGGGGATGATCTCATTGATTTAAGATTTAAACATTCCAAGCAGTTTCTAATGGGTTTGTTCGTAGAACCGGAAACATCCAATGATTCCATATCTATTTGAACCTACTTTCCAAAGGTAGGTGCTCATGAGTTGTAGACCGATGAGGCTTAAAAAGTTTCATTGGTCGAGAGGATGGGAGGTCGGACTCATCACACCTTTTTTGAGGGGAATTATTGTCTACTACGGGACACTCTTTATAGATTTAATTTATGTTCATGAATCCTTATTACATTACCAAGTATAATATGAGCTTTCCTTTAGATCTAACAATCAATGATTGATATGTAGAAAATTTAGAGAATCTTTTATATGTATTCGAGGTTCTTCATTGATAGAGAATCATCTGTATTTTTTTAGAGATTCTTATTAAATTGTATCCTTAAATACATAAAAGTCTCTTGGTCATTATGATGACCATACTGGTTTTAAATCCACTCAGTGGGGCACTTGATGTTTATTTTCATTCAGAAGGACATAGATTATTTCAGAGTTGGGATCGTACCCGCAGATGGGCTACCTACGTATCCTTTGTTTTTTTAAAAATGAATCATAACCCACGTAGTTCGAGTAAGGGAATATGGTGGCTATGATTGATGTCTCAAAGAATTATTTCATAATTACTTTTACACTCTGAGCTCACGTGAGTCATGCTCGGTGTGAGAAACAAGAGGTATTGGTAAAACCAGACAATTGTGCCATAAAATATGCAATCATAAGAAATGATTTGGGGATTATATATGTATGACTGCCCAAATAGATGAAGATTAGGATTTACATCAGGGAAGAAATCCAGGAACAGGGTCTATAAAGGAATATGTACTTTATGGAGATTTGGATACCCTAATTTGGGGATTACTCTTGAAAAGGAGGCCCAAATTAGGATGGGAATTATGATTGGGTTTTACTCCTGAGAAGGAGACCCAGATCAAAAAGTAAATTAGGACTGTTTAAGATAAATTAAGACTGTGGCTTACTTCTGAGAAGGAGGCCCAGGTTAGGGGATTTGAAAAACTAATGGACTTGGGGCTTACTCCTAAGGAGGATTCCCAAAATTAATGAGAATTATGACTGGGAGTTACTCATGAAAAGGAGGCCCAGGTTATGGTCTTCTCTCATCTTAAAGGATGAGGCTGAATGAATGAAATCTCAACCTTTATTGACATAAAGATTATGTGAATCACTATGTTTTTAAGATATGCTCCACATAATTCCTTTCATATAAGGAATTAAATCAAGAAAACATGACATAAATGGATTTGAAGAATGTCTTAAAGACAGAATCTTGAATAGGAGAGGAAGAATGGTATAAGAGGGGTTAAATGGGCAAGAAGGGCATCCAAAAAGGCAGGGGCACACAATTCCTGGAAGGAGCGCAGGTACTGCGTGGCGCACAAGTCTTGGTCACGCAGGTATACCTACGCGACACATTGGTACTTGTGTCATTGTTAACCAGTAGGGTAACACTTGGGCGATCCTTGACCAAATCCTTTGTAATTATCCTGAGGTACTTCCAGAAGAGAGGCGGATAAGTTCTAGTGAATAAGTAGGGCAGCGCGCAAGTATGTTCATTTCCTTTAAGGGTAAAACACCTAAGGCGCGCAAGTGTTAGTGAATTCTAACACTTAGACCATACTACTCTTGTTTAGACCTTGCATTCTAGGTAATGAATTACCAAAGAAGTGTTCGGAAGACCTGAAGAAGAGACATGGGCGTTCAGAGCTCTATATTTGAATTCTGGAAAAATTCCCTTTTCAATGGGGGGGCCATAGGGTCTTTTTATAGGCTGGAGAATACCCCGGGCAGTTATCACTTAGGGTTCACAAGTCACTTGCGCGACCAGTAGGTGGCGCGCATGTATACTTGCGCGACAATGAGGGAACATGTGTGACCCTTGTGCATTTGAAGCCTTGTTCATGCCTTTGTCGATTTTTTAGGTTTTCTTCAAAAGATGAATCAATTTGTGCTAAGTCATTTCCCATTCCATTCTTTTATACAATGTGACTAAAAAGGAGCGTCAACAAAAGTCCCCCCTCAGAGTTGGATCCGAAAGAATAAGGTTGTGACTCTGAGGAAAAGATCAATACCAAAGGGAAAGAGGTGTGCAGGGTGCGTCGTGCATATATCATCGCATAGGTGCGAGTCGCGCAGGGCTGGAGCGCGATGGCAGTAGCCGCGCAGGTGGGTAGCCTGGCCTATAAATATGTGATCATTTATCACGCATGGCACCTGACTTTTGGATTTTTGAGCTCTCGCCGGACAGGTCTCCTTCGCTGCGCAAGTAGCTCGTTTTCCGCTATTTTTTTATGTCATGCTATTGTCAAGGTTATAGGTCCTTTTCGGTGATACTTGCGTGCCAAAAAAACTTGTGCGGCACTTTAACACATGCGTGACACATCAATACTTGCGCGCCAAGTTTAGACTTGTGCGCCTTAATGCCTTTTCCATTTTTCTGAAATTCCTTCACAAATTTTATGAAAAATCAACTTACTTAAGAGTTAATTTATTCAACTTTTATGCAGAATCAATGGCTCTTAGAACCGGAATAGCTGATGAACTCGCAATAAAACATCTTTATGATATGATGGACATCATTGGCCACGATTATTATACCGTCAAAAGTAGAACTCTTCCGGATTTGGATAAGTATCTAAAGAAATATCATCATGACTTCCTCCAAATCATTTATTTGCCTTTGTATGGCTATGGTCATCTGCGAGAAGTTACTATTCCAGAAGCAAAGAACTATCTCCCATTTTCGTGGTTTCATAATTATACTATCTTTTCTACAGTAAATATCTCATGTGGAGGAGGATTTATAAATGCTTGAATAGTGGAGAAAGCTCACATGATGCATCATATCCTTGTACGCAAGATTTAAAAACTCATATGCCTGAGCTGAAACCACAATGACATTTTTCAATCTTCCGAAATGCTCAGATGGATCAATCCAAAGGCCGGAAGAAAAGTTGGGACTTCAGTCCTGGGGGTTGTGTGAAGCCAACATGGATGTGGGCATATTGGGTGCGACAAACCTATGTAGAGTTTGTCGATGATCTGAAAAGAGTTGTGATATACGAAGCTATTTGGGTTGGGAAAACATATGTTTACATCCATGATAACTTCGTGTCGGAGATACTCAGCCACTAGAGCCCAGAAACTAATTATTTCCATCTGACTAATGGAGAAGTAGGTA